>JAXQKC010000109.1:0-1482733 GCA_037042735.1 Aureobasidium sp. Y128-05A | reverse complement strand
CTAACCCTAACCCTAACCCTAACCCTAACCCTAACCCTAACCCTAACCCTAACCCTAACCCTAACCCTAACCCTAAATCAATCCGAATAGATCCTGTCTATTCAACCTCAGCAGAATTGATAAGATACTAGAAAGCATTCGCGTCAGAAAACAAATAGAATCAAATTCAATATACTGGTCATCATACTCAAACATCAGATATAAACAAAGCTCATCATCGCCATGCTGCTACCTTCAGGCTTGCAAATCCGCTCAAACTTCAAACGTGCGTCACCAGCGGTAATGGCCTCAATCCATTCTTCAAGAGATCTGTAGCCGCAGTTATAGTATAAGAGCATCTGCAGATCGACGGCTCGATAGTAGCGTTCAGTCAATCGGCTACCAGAGAGCTCTCTGTCTTGGACAAAATCCATGATCAGGAGTCGATTACCGGGTCTCAGGGCGGGACTAAGCGCAGCGACGATCTTCGCAACATACTTGTCTGTGTGATTGAGCAGAGTCTTCCGAAATAAGAAAGCATCAGCTGCCGTCTTTTGAGGCTGAAAGAAGTCGTGTGCCTCGAACGAAACGCGAGACTCGACACGCGACCCGACTCCTGAGGTGCTGGGATCTTTCGCCAAAGCGACGACTTCGGGTCTGTCTTGAACGATGAGGTTCAGCTTTGGGGCATGTTCTGCAATTGCCACAGCACAATAACCAATATGTCCTCCAACGTCGATTACGGTGGCGTGTCCCAGAGATTGCCAATCGAAACTGTCGACGAGATGATCGACAAACGATGCTGCCTGCTCGGAAACTTGTTGCATAGCCGCTCCGAATCTTCTCTCTCTCACGGGATCAGCTGGTATGAACTCGTAAAAGGGTCCCTTGGTGCCGTATGCGTGATTGACTGCGGTCTCGTTAGGCTCTTGTGAGCCATGACCCCACTGCACGAGCGCGTCAAGTTGATGCGCAACCATTGGAGCGCAGTCCTCAGTCAACCACTGCACGAATGGTCGCATTCGCTGGCCACTGATCAACAGTCGGGATCCAGGTGTATGAGAAATCATGTCCTCGATACTCTCCTCGAAGAATCCCCATGTCATAACAAATCGAAAGGCCTGTTTCATCTGGCGAACGTCCACGCCAGAGGAAGAACCAAGACATTCAAAGCTGATATGGCCTTCTGGAGGCACAACATCAGGCAAATTGAAATGGCAGATGTATCTCATAGCATTGATCCATTGAAGCTACTCAAATACAAGCATAATGATCTTCGTCATACTAGCAGCATGCATTTACCGAATTCAACGAGGTTTCCATGAGGATTTGCTCCGGACCTGAAGCAAGCTCAAACAAAGCGCGTGAGCTCTCGCGAAGGATGGCTCTGGCTTTTTCGACTGATTCATGTCCTCGGGGGAAGCGCTGAAGAGTGTCGGAGGCTTCTATTCCTTTTTCGTATAGGAACGCATCAACCACTTTAGCTGCTTCGACACAAGAAGAAGCAAGTACTGCTAAAGCAGGAACCTTGGGCTCACTCATCTCGGATTGATCGACGATTGCGCTATGAGGTATGTGGGGATGTCGCAAGATTGATGACACTCAGCCTGAGGTTTTGGGTGCACGAGGTTTTATGAGCACAAGTCTGCATGCGCTTTCCTCGGCGACCTCAATGATGCATTGTCACGATAGCGCTTCTGGTAGGCGTCTGACGGTGCATGAGATCAGCTCTGTGTCTCAGAATGACCTTATCACCTTATCACCGATCATCGCCTCCCCACTGATGACCTTGCATGAATGGCTCCAACCTAAACTTACGAGGAACCTTGGGGCACGAGCTCTTGCCGGAGCTTGATAATCGCGACATGAGAATGACCTTATCTGTATAAAGCATAGGTGTACATGATGCACTACTCTAGCTTTCATTGCTACTACGTAATGTCAATCTCAGAAACTGGTGACCATGCGACTGATGTGAGCTCAGAGATGTATAGGAGTTTGTGAGGGCTTGAGATACTATATCGCAAAGTCTAGCCACAACGCCATTGCTCTACACAGGAGGAAAGCGGGAGGCCGTTGCGTCCATAGTCTCCGCAATCACATCATATCCATATATAATGTCCCTAAAAGGTTGAGAGAGCGGCCTTGAACCTTGGGGTGGCAAGGAAGCGGCATCATTCCAGAAGGGTCTGATTTTTCGACCATCCAGGCGTGGCCGCTCGGATCAAGGGGCATATTCGAGAAGACATGTATAGGACCGCATCTTGAAAGACGCAGTTGCTGGTACAACTCGAGGCGTTCATGCACCTGGTCTCTCACGATCTCTTGGGCTAGAATCTCCAAGCAACCGACAGACTCGATCGCCAACGATGCACCTTGACCTTGTTGCTATTCCGGTTCAGCTCAATATTGGGATCCAGCCACTGAGGTTCTGACTCACTGGCTTCATAGTGTGCGCTGCGTCTCCTAGAACGACCGCTCTCCCGTTGACATACCTCTCTATCGGATCTCTGATAAGCAATGGCCATGAGAATATTCTGTCTTCAGGTGCTTTTCTGCGCAGAACAGTCAGTCAAGCCCGAAGACAGCTCTGGTTGGAAGTGGATATACCTGACAAGATCCTGTACGTTGGGATGGAATCCTTGGAAGACATCAAGCAACTGCTGACGACTAATTCTAGCGCCTCGATCTGTGACTTTGCGATCAGTTCTGCTTCTCGTGTTCACGTGGTCTTTCATACCGGGTGCGAGATCGTTCCGGGTCAAGTGTTTAGAAAACACGTTTACCGCTCTGGTGAGTCCACCTTCACAGAGATACGTAACGATAGATACACCTTGTTTATGGTTCCGAAGAAAACAAAGCTCAGAGGGCTGATCTTCGAACAGTTCTGCACATGCTGTGCCGGCTGTGATATCAGTATTGGGTACTAAGAATCGGAAAAAAGACAAGCCCGTGTCTTGCAATGGTCGCCATTCACCACTGATCGCCTCCGTAAATCTGCCCTGAAGTCTGGATTAGTCATAAAAGTCAAGCGCAATGCAGGGTCACATACGCTAAGTCCATTGCAAACGACAATCATGTCTTTCTCGATCATCGAGCCGTCAGCTCCATATAGCCGACCGATAGCACAGTCTAGGTCTACGATTTCCGAATCCCAATGGATCGTCGCTGGGACTCCCTCGGTTGCCTCGAGATGCTTGAGAAGTGCGGTATGAAGATCTTGATGACGAAGGAAAACGACCTCGGATCCATAAGTTTGCTTGAGCTTATCCCAAGAGTCTCTCCAAATCGTGTGGCCAGTAGTGCCGTCAACATGTCTATTCTAGAATCTTTCAGTCCAATTCACAAGCTCTAAACATTCACTGCTACCTGGAAAGCCTGAACGCCGCCGCACATTTCTTTAAGGTCGAAGCCCCAGCGGTGATACACCCGACCAGCGTTGGGTGCAATGGCGAGTGTTATACCTTTATCTTGCTCACAGCCACGTCTCTCATAGACCTGCAGCACGAGAACGCCAGTCAAGAGCCGCTCAATTGGCACAAGCAGTGAACACACGTACCTCTACGCGATGACCGGCTCTTTTCAGTGCGATGGCGGCCGACAGCCCTGCAAGACCGCCCCCAATGATACCGACGTTTAGCATGCTTTGATCTAGGCGGGAAAGAACTTGAACAGAATGTTGTGGATTCTGCAAGAGCTTTTACATCCGATGCTATTAGTACTGCCATGAGGACTACATATCATGCGCACATGCATCTGTGCATGACTAGCGCGAAGGATTCGGGCCTACTGCATTGTCATAAACTTTAATCACCAACGGTGGTATCGCCTTTAGCACCAGACTATGCACGGATCTTTAGTAGAAGCCCAAGCTGGGGGAGACGGGCATCTTTGGATCTGCGACAACTGCGATGAGGCAGACCGCTGAATTCTAACCCCATGCAATGTCACTCCCGAAGCTTGGCCACCCTAAGCAGATGCAGAGATGGCTCCAGACCGACTATCCGTTGGGCAATCTACATGCATTGTCACATCCTTCTGTAAAGCCTTCTTTGACAAGCCCGCTTGATTATCTCTGATAGATCATATATAAAGGCATGCCAATCTGGAAATGCGTACACAATCAATCAACACACAACATCGCGCAAGATGTCGACCAACACTATTATTTACGTCTTTGGAGATCAAGCGATCTTCTCGAGCAGTCATCTTCTCGAGCTCCTTCAGTCTTCCGCTGCTCACACGATCCAACCCTACATCAACGGAGCGGTTTCCACTATTCGCAATGAGATTTACAGGTTGCCTCGGTCGCAGCATGAGGAGTTCCCGTCGTTCACAGACTGCCAAAGTCTCGTCTCCGCGTATTCAAGCACCGCCTTGCAACCTGCGTTGCACCTGGCTCTGTCCACTGTCCACCACTTGGCTGTATTTCTGCTGTGGGTAGAAAGTTTTCCATCGACTTACAGGCTCTAATGCTCAGATAGGCATCAGCAATCACCCACCAATGAAACCGCAGCAGAGCATTATGTCTCCGGGTTTGGTAGTGGCATGCTTTCTGCAGCTATCACAGCTTGCTTCCGGGAAGCGAATGGTCTGCATGACGCCGCTCAACTGGCGATCGCGATCAGTTTTCGAATCGGTGCCCTCGCCGCAAGAGCAGGAGGAGCAGTCAGCCACATCAAAGGTAGCTGGCGTGTTGGCATTGAGACAGACAATAATAGTGCTGTTGCTGAAGCAGTTACTGGGTTCAATCTGCGAAAGGTATGGTCTAAAGAGACATTGATAAATGCTGAGGCTGTCACTGACCAGGTCATTCAGGGACTTCGAGCTCACAATGCACTTCGCATTTGTGGTGTAGCTCCAACATGTGTCTTTGTTGCTGGATTCCCAGCTTTATTGGACACCTTTCGGACTGAGTCGAACTTGCCTACTGAGAAACTTCAAATCGCTCCACCATTTCACTATGACGACTTGTTCTCTTTCAAAGATGTTGAAGCCATTATCAACGAACTACCCTCAACGTTTCTTGACCGTGAGGCTCTCTTCCAATCATTTCTCCCTGATAGTCGCGACGACACCTCGGAACCCATCATGTTGCGAACAATCTTGCATGAAGTCATTGTAACCATTCTTAAAAAGCCCATCGCGGGGGAGCTCATCTTGAAGTCACTTCGAAGCACCGTGGAAGACAAAACAAACAACGCAACCATCGTGGCTATCGGTACTGAAAATGACGCAGTCCTGGAAAATGCCTTGAAAGCAGCAAAGAATTTCGTCGCTACTTCTGCAGTGCTACAAGAATGTATTGCAAAGCCCATCGAATCGAGAAAGATAGCCATTACCGGATATTCTGGGCGATTTCCTCAAGCCGACACCCTTGAGAAGTTCTGGGAAGTCCTTCACCAAGGAATTGATACTCATGCGACGGTTCCTGCCGACCGATGGGATGTCAAAACTCATGTGGATCAGACTGGACAGCGCAAGAACACAAGTGCTACCCCATTCGGCTGTTGGCTGGACAACCCTGGTCTCTTTGATCGTTCTTTCTTCAGCATCTCGCCTCGTGAAGCACCACAGATGGACCCGGCTCAGAGAATAGCTCTCATGTGCGCTTATGAAGCTTTGGAGATGTCTGGTATCGTTGCGGACGCTACACCATCGACAAGGAAAAGTCGTGTAGGCGTCTTCATCGGATGTACAAGTAATGATTGGTGTGAAACCAATAGTGCGCAAAACGTCGACGCTTACTTCATTCCTGGCGGCAACCGAGCTTTCATTCCTGGTCGGATTAATTACTTCTTCAAATTTAGTGGTCCAAGCTATGCCATCGATACGGCTTGTTCTTCCTCCCTTGCTGCAATCCATCTGGCGTGCAATTCTCTGTGGAAGAAGGAGATCGATACCGCTATAGTAGGTGGCACCAACATTATAACCAATCCAGATGTCACTGCTGGGCTGGACCGTGGCCATTTTCTTTCAAGAACAGGTAATTGTAAGTCATTCGACGACGAAGCCGATGGCTATTGCAGAGGAGAAGGGGTCGGCATTCTTGTCCTTAAACGCTTGAAAGATGCTCAAGCTGAGAACGATACCATCCATGCATGCATCCTCTCGGCCGCGACTAATCACTCTGCTGAAGCTGAGTCAATTACCAGACCTCATGTAGGGGCTCAACAAGCACTCTTCTCTCAAGTCTTCTCGTCCGCTGGTGTTAGAGCCACCGATGTGAGCTACGTTGAGATGCACGGCACTGGCACGCAAGCTGGCGATAGCAGAGAAATGCAATCTGTGTCTGAAACATTCGCGCCTGCGCTCACAGGAAATACTCTGGCCCGTAGTTCGAAACTCTATGTGGGCTCGGTAAAGGCCAATGTTGGTCATGGAGAGGCAGTCTCGGGTGTCACAGCTATCATCAAGATACTCTTGATGATGAAAAAAAACGAAATTGTCCCGCACTGTGGCATCAAAGGCCGGATCAATCACAGCTTCTCTCCAGACTTGGAATCTCGCGGGCTTATGATTACCCGAGAAGCGATTCCTTGGCTGCGAGATAGTATGCCTCGTCGGGCTATGGTCAACAACTTCAGCGCTGCAGGAGGCAACACTTCCATCCTTCTCGAGGACGCACCCTCACGCCTGATGCTGACAGACAATGCTGCATATGACAATCGGCCGTATCATATAGTGACTGTGTCCGCCAGGACTGCCACTGCTCTGGCAGGCAATGTCGCGTCTATCAGAGACTATTTACAAAACTTACACTCTGTGTCACTTTCCGATATATCCTATACCTCAACAGCCAGACGAATACATTACAACTTTCGCACCAGTTTTGTCGCACAGACCATCAGCGATATGAGGACTCTTCTTGCGAAAGAGGCTGCAGCGCCTAGCATCCAGTTCCGCGGCCCCCCGAAGATGATCTTCGCCTTCTCTGGCCAAGGATCTAACCGCTTGGGAATGGCAAGAACTTTGTACAATCAAGTCTCAATCTTCAAGCAAGAGATGGATAGACTTGATAGGATGGTACAAGCGCAAGGTTTCGGCACAATTCTCGACTATCTTTGCGACTCGAGCGAAGCAATACGCGATCATTCACTGGCAACGGCACACTTGGCTCACGTTTGTCTGCAGATGGGTCTGAGCCATCTCTGGATACAACTCGGCGTCACCCCTCTAGCCGTCATCGGACATAGCCTGGGCGAATACGCTGCGCTCAATTTGAGCGGGGTCTTGTCGGACTATGATGCTATCTGGCTTTGCGGACAACGAGCAAGACTATTGAGTGAGCACTGTCGACCAAACACACACGGCATGCTAGTGGCTCGTGGTGCCGCCCCGGACGTGCTTGAAGCGTTGAAAGATGTCGACATGGAAATAGCATGCCTCAATGGATCGCAAGAGACAGTTCTCAGTGGAGCTTTGCCGGAGGTCATCCACGCGGAGGCAACGCTCGGTAATTCTGGCTTTAAAACCACCAGGGTCAATGTTCCATTCGCCTTCCACTCAAGCCAGGTCCAACCAATCCTAGCAGAGTTTAAGACTCTGGTGGATCAAGTCGAGCTAGGAGTGGCTAGAATTCCGATCATCAGTCCACTTCTCACGACCGTGATACCTGTTGGGACTGAGATTGGCAAAGCATACCTACCACGTCAACGTCGAGAACCAGTGAACCTTGTTGGAGGGATGGCAGCTGCAACGAATGCTGGGTATTTCGATGATCGCACACATGTGGTTGAGATCGGACCAGGTCTTATCCTCGGTCGACTCATCAAACGACAAATGCCAGACGGCTCACCGAACGCCATTATACCATCTTTGGATGCTTCTCAAGACCCATCTGTCGTCATGGCACAGAGCGTGGCTAAGGCTTATAGAATTGGTTGCAACATTGATTGGTCTGCTTACCACCGTGATTATAGACACTCAGTCGTGACGCTACCGTCATACAATTGGGATCTGCAGAAATACTGGATGCAATATGTGCACGACTGGTCTTTGCGAAAGGGTGAGCCGTCTTTGGTGATGAATCAAGCGAGCATACATATTTCGACAACTTCGTGCCAACAAGTCACAAGTGTGCGTTCGGACGTAAGTGATTTCACCGAAGTCCTGGTCCTGCCTTCTGACACGTCACAGGGGACCACCGTCAAACTTGATCTTCAAACCAATCTTCTTGATGATCAGCTCAAATCAATCGTGTCGGGACACAGAGTGAATGGCGTTCTTGTCTGCATAGGGGTAAGTACAGAACGATAGCACGATGGAAGAGGATACTGATGTCGATCACAGGCGGTATACGCGGACATAGTGAAATGCTGCGGAGATGCCCTTCTGCTACACCATGCTCCGAAGGATACTGAAGTTGTTGTACAAATCAACAAAGTCGACTTGCAAGAATCTCTAACCATTTGTGAGGATAAAGGGTCGCAGCTGATCTTCATCGAGTCACAATGCGACTGGACCGCTCTAAGGGCCGAGGTGACCATCAGGTCCGATGCTAGCATCCACGCGACCGCTCAGATCCGTTTCGCAGATAGACAGCAGCTTATTCTCGAGCTAAAATCAGCTTTCGAACGGGATGCGCCGCAAAAGCATCTGCTCAGAGAGGCAGTCAAAAAGGGCGATGCCGATAGATTTACCAGCTCCATGGCTTATCGCATGGTTTCTTCGCTTGCTCATTACGAACCTACACACCGTGGTGTGAAGGACGTCATATTAAACTCTGGAAGTCTGGAAGCGCTTGCAACGATCTCCACCAAGCCTGACCATAGATCTGGCGGTGTGTTTCCCATACATCCGTGTGTTCTGGACAACATCCTACAGGTAGCTACTTTCGTCATGAATGCCAACGAGCACGCAAGATTTGACGAAGAAGTATATGTCATTCGTGGTTGGGAGAGTGCTTTCCTGGAAGAAGATCTGAACGAGGGTCACCAGTACGAAAGCTATGTGAAGATGAACAGAATAAGCGAGGATGTTGCAACTGGTGACATCTTGGTCACCAGAGATGGAGACCCGATGGGACTGATCACAGGTGTGCGAGCCCAACGCGTACCCCGAAGACTCATGGATATCATGTTCCACGTCAAAAAGCCGATCAGTCAAAATCAATCGGACGTCAATCCTGGCTTGCTTACCGAGACCGATAGTCCTCACGATGACAAGCTTGTACACAAAGCTCTGTGTATCACTGGACAGGAATCAGGGCATCAAGTAGAGAGTCTCAGAGACGATGACCAGCTCGCAGACATTGGCATCGACTCACTACTCATCCTCGTCATCGCGAGCGCTGCAGCTCGACATGAAGCCTTCATTCTTTATGGAAGTGAGTACTATTGGGGGTCTTAAAAGCATCTTGGCTCATCAGGGCATTCAAACGCTACAAGCTCCTGCTCGAGTCCTTCTCCAATCGATAGTCCAATGACTTCGAGAACCTCTGATGAGAGCTTAGTCGACAAGTTATCGAGAGTGGTAACCACAACTTCGGCGCTTCTACAAGGATCCATCAGCCAGCGATCCAAGATCATGTTTCTATTCCCAGACGGCTCTGGCTCTGCCACGTCGTATATGAACTTGCCACAGGTTCACCCATCAGTGGCCATTGTTGGTATCAACTGTCCTTACATGACAACCCCTCGCCAAATGAATTGTACATTCGACGAAATGACGGAGATTCTGCTTACAGAAGTCCGGAGACGTCAACCAAAAGGTCCTTATCACCTCGGTGGGTGGTCAGCCGGGGGCGCTTTTGCATACCGTGCGGCCCAGATTCTTTATGAGGCCGGCGAGGAGATCTCTTCTCTGGTTCTTATTGATGCTCCATGTCCAGTCGGCCTTGGAAAACTTCCTCAGGCCTTCTTTGACTTCTGGAAAACCATCCACGAGCCCGGAGGTCCAGTCGCAGACAAGCCTATTCCCCATTGGCTGATGGATCATTTTCAGGCAGTAAACAAGTCCCTGCGAGGCTATCATGCGCAACCCTTGCAGTCCAAGTTTTGTCCAAGAACATACTTGATATGGGCAGCATGTGGCACAGATAATCTAGCCGGGTTCAAGGGACGACATCTCTTGACCGAGCAAGAGAATCGAGATCTGGGGTTCCTGATGGACAACAAGACAGATTTTGGTCCACGTGGTTGGGAAAAACTTATCGGAAGCCAGATCAACATTTCGAAAGCGATGACTTCGAACCATTTCACGATCGTGCGTGGAGAGGGCGCAGTCTTGGTTGCTAGAGCAATCAGAGAAGCATGCGAGACAAATTGAGGAAGGCAGTAAAGAGGTATTTTGAGAGACTCAAGACCTCATTTGGTTATACTTATAGCTATTACTAAAGCTATATCAAGCAAGTACCAAGGGTGGCGGCTTGGTCTTTAGTCTTACTATTCTTGCTCCAGACCTTATGACGATATACTGACTTTGTCTTAGAGATTACTGCTTTACCGGATAAGAAGAGCTAAGGAATAACTCCATGATATAAGGGCTTGCAAGATATATAGCCGAGTACTTAAACGACTATATCTACAGATTGCTTAATCAAGGCCTGTTAATTCGTTTGTCAGCACTCAGAATGTCTGAGACCATCATGACGATCCAACACAAATCAGGAGCATGTCTGATTGGTGGAACCATAATGTTCAAGCGAGCATTTCCCTCCTCGTGCTCATCGTGTGGTAAGTCCGACTTGGCACCCCTGCACTTTCGGCCGAAATCCCGCCACCACTATCAGATCTATTCCTTGTTAAGTGATCGCAAGCGCCGCATGCGTTCCTTGCTAGTTTTTGTTTTTCTAATTGAGATTTTCTGGTCGCAAGACAGGACTGGTGAGTACAAACGATGCAAGCTATCAAGGTCGCTGATGGTGGAACGGCCGAGCTGCGGCAGGTTGCGCTTCCGCAACTCAGAGATGATTGTATCCTGGTCAAGGTCGAAGCGGTTGCCCTGAATCCAGCCGATTGGAAGCACATCCAGATGGCTGTAACAGGTGCTACCATCGGCTGTGACTACGCTGGCTACGTTGTGGATGTTGGTCAGGCTGTTAGAAGCCCTCTTGTCAAGGGAGATCGCGTCGCTGGAGTCACGCACGGGAACAACGCTGGAAACATTGAAGACGGGTGTTTTGCCGAATACTGTGTCGCCAAAGACGGGTTACAGATGCGCATTCCAGAGAACATGTCTTTCGAGGAGGCGGCGACCTTGGGTCTCGGCATCACAACGATGAGTCAGGGCCTGTACACAAGCCTGCGATTACCTCTGCCTACGGAACCAACCCAAAGGCCATTCCCTGTCCTAATCCACGGGGGCTCGACAGCGACGGGATCTCTTGCTATTCAATTTGCGAAGCTCTCTGGTCTTACCGTTGTCACGACATGCTCCCCTCATGATTTTGACTACGTTCTTTCTTTGGGCGCCGACGTTGTCTACGATTACCGGGACCCTGAATGCGCAGAAAAGATCCGTCGTTTCACGCAGGATAGCCTTGAGCATGTCTTCGATTGTGTGTCTGAAGGACAATCTCCTACGCTCTGCGCCAGCTCCGTATCGAATCGAGGTGGAGCCATCTCCTTCTTGCTACCCACAGTTTCACCAAGAGAGGATGTCGAGAGTCGGCGCACAATCGCTTATTCAGTGTTCGGCGAAGAATTTCCGTTCGGAAGTCTTCGAGTCCCCGCAAAGCCATCTGATTTCAAATTTGGTCAAGAA
This sequence comes from Aureobasidium sp. Y128-05A, assembly GCA_037042735.1. NCBI lineage: Eukaryota > Fungi > Ascomycota > Dothideomycetes > Dothideales > Saccotheciaceae > Aureobasidium > Aureobasidium sp. Y128-05A. The sequence goes on along the minus strand of JAXQKC010000109.1, from coordinate 1,471,048 downwards.
TTTTGGCAGCTCACAGAGGCGATCTTTCGTGAAGGTAGAGTCAGGGTTCATAGACATGAAGTTCGCAATGGAGGTCTGAGGGGAATCCTGGGTGGCTTGCAAGAATTGAGGGAAAACAAGATTTCGGCAATGAAGCTCGTGTATGTGATTGGAAACCAGATCTAAGTCTAGGAAGGTGTGGTGCGCAGAGCCGTCCGCCCAAGCCGTGGTATACAAATTGAGATCGAACATATATGTGGAGGGCACTCGCAAGCAACATCAAACCCGTACCGAAATGATTCAAGGCGGCAGAAAGAACCAGAACATTCGCAGCATCTTACGGACATGTGCTGTACGTGGTAAAACGAGAAGACTTCAAGGGTTGAAGATGATGTGGAAATGGCAAACGAAACTCTTCAATACTAAACTGGCATAACGTTGCCCGAAATTATTTGTCGTTATGGTCGTGTGCACTCGTCTTACCTTGGCTAAAAACTTTTCTACTGATCCATCTTCCCGGCATTGTAGCGCGAACTTTCGGCATCGGACTCCATTGGAGCACCAGCGCCAGCAAGACCCATGCGAGAAATGTCCCAGCCGTGCGCAAGGAGATAACCCTTGAAAGCACCATCTTCATGGTCAATAGTATCTTGATCGATCTCGGGCAAGCAGAAGAATGCAAGGAAGGCACTCAGGATGCAAAGCGAAGAAGCGACCCAGAAAGGATATTGGTTGCCCTTGACAGTGTTGCTTCCTGCATCGGCTACAAGGATGGGGTAAAGGTAGTTGCCGATGAATGCACCGATCTTGCCAAAGGCTGCAGCAACGGCGTAGTAGCGTCCGCGAACCGCGGTGGCAGAAGTCTTGGATGCGATAAGACCGATGTTGTCGCCAGGACCCACTGCAATACGATTAGCATGTTGATTATGATCTGAAGCGATAGGATACTTGACTTACGCTCGCCAAGAGACAAGAAGATACCATAAACCACAACAAATCCGCCGATATTCTTTGGGATAGCAAGCTTCTCGTAGCATCCGGCCATGATGAAACCGACTACAGCCTGGGCAGTGACACCGTAGGCAAGAGCCTTTCTGGGACCAATCCAGTCAGAAACATAGGAACCGATGAAGGCGCCAGGAATGTAGAAAAGGTTGATGACAGTGTTCCAACCGAAGGTCTTCCACATGGGGGCGTCAGGACCGAGCACATTGTCGACACTTGGAGCAGAGTAGGTTCCGAATGCGTATGATGAGTAGTCGTAGATGAACCAGATGGTCGAGACCACAACGAGGCGGAACCAGTACTTCTTGATGATAAGCTTCCAAGGGGTCTTGCAGTTGGCCATGGTGTTCCTCTTGTATGCTTCGGGTTCTTGCAACTTGTAGCGCATGTAGAATAGAGAGAGGGGAGGAATGACACCAATACCAAGCATGATACGCCATGCAGCGCGAAGATGGTTCTCACCAGTAGCAAGTACCTACGCAAGTGATCAGCTGGAGCCAACTACGGCAGCAGCTCGGGGTTACTCACCACAATCATGGGAACAAATGCAGCAATCACAAAGCCCATGTCAATTGCCAAATTCGTGAACCAAATGAACCATCTGTTGCGAGTACCGGACTCGAGCTCACCAGTGCTTTCGGAACATCCGACTGATCCAGCAGGATATTCACCACCGATACCGATACCAAGAAGGAAGCGATAAGCAGCGAGGGCAGAAAGCATACCATTGATGCTACCATGAGCACCGTATGAACCGGCAGCAAGAGCAGCGAAGACGAACTTTCAATAGTCAGCAGGTGATATTGTAGCCGGGAAATTTGATGCATACCAGGATGACAGTAGATGCGAAGATGGACCATTTGCGAGAGAAACGGTCGGATGTGTAGCCGAAAATGATAATACCGACAACTTCACCGACGAAGACAAGCGAAGTGATGTTGCTCTGAGCATTGCTGTGTGTGTATTCATACTTGTAGAGCTTCTTGAGAATGGTGTTTACTGAACCGATAACCTTGAGATGCGTCAGACAGATAGCTCTGGTGAATTAACTTCAACTTACCCCATTCAGGTAGCCATCGGAGAAGAGTCCGGAACCACAAGCAATAACGGGAGCGCGTCGCTGCCACCAAGTCTTTGTGGTAACCTCGACAGGCGTTTCGTCAATGGGCGCAGCAGCATCAGACTTTTCGAATTGGGGTTGCAGAGCTCCTGGACGGAGAACATCCTTGATCGCCATGGCAGTGTTTGGTAGTCAACTGAAAGCCAAGCGACTAATGCAACAAATCTGAGTGAGAAAGCTGGGCAACAAGGGTCGAAGGTTCATTATCTATATATGCCCTATCGATCAAACGCCACATGACCCGTAACCGTGGACGCGTCAGAAAGTGTCGTTATCTTTTTCAGAGCTGCAGGAAGGATTCTTTGGCCAGAAGTTCGCAATCCGTACACGGGATTGATCCAGGATCTGCCATTCGTCGAGGTTCAACAAGCTCAATCTGCAGCGTACCAAGCTTTCCTCAAGCTTTCTTGCCTGTTCGTGATGAACCTTGTGTTGGGAAACCCCCGCCTTAGCGTTGCACGTGGGTGCATTGTGCCGCCGAGCCGGAACCAGCCCGAGGAAATATCGTTGTTCCCGTAGGCAATTTGGCAAAGTGCTTGTGACTTGTGGCGAACTGAAGTCTTCAGGGTTTGTCCTGCTCGGCGCGACAGCGAATCGGCATAGAGAGCAGGTGCAGTCGGATAGTGAGAATTTGCTGAAAGCGTTGCGCGTTTCGGTGAACCCCGCCAACGCGATGCATGAATTGCGGCGACTTGCCGAGATGTTGCGCTCCAGTGTTGATCGCATGTGTAGGTGCATGCGATGTCTGGCTGGACACGTCGAAAGGATCATTCTGACGATTATGAGCAGCCATCGACATAGGACTGCAGATGGCAATCTGCTTTGTTTTTGCCCTTCCTCAAGGAGTCGCTATCAAGAAGCAATACGGTCTGAACTCTCTATGGACAACCCTTGCTGCCCAATTTGATTGTGCATTTTTATAGCGTTTAACTTACTTTGTCGCGTGGTCGGAGTGTGATGGAGGTTGCATGCTTTTGAGCACGGGAAGGATGGACCCTGTCATCGCTCGTGTGGTACACCTTGATGGTGCAGAACTTGTCGAAACAACCTTACCATGAACGCAAACTCATGCAAGACAACACAGATTGTCCAAGCCTTGCAATCGACATTACGACTGCTGCGCATACCATTCGACTCATTCGCAGATCCTCACTGGAATAAAGGATGTCCACACCTGGAAGATGGAAAGCGTGAAATTTGCCCAGCAGAGCAGGGTGCTGCAGCCAGCGAGGTTTCGGGACGACTCGGGTAGTCAATCGCAGAAGCGATATGGGCGGAAACATGTCGATAAGAGCATTCTCACTCGAAACAATGCCATCTGCTGCAACGATGAAATTTTTTCAAGCGCCGTGGGGATGTGTCCGCCAGGCCCTGCCGACTGAAGATGTGTATCATGCACGTGGTCGATGAGCGCAAAAAGATCCGTGCCGATAACCGGGCAAGGAGATCCCTAGAGCCAGACAGAACCGCGATGATCACGCACGTGTCCATCTTCTGGATAGTAGGATTCTTTTGCTTTTGCGCCGTGGGTTTTCTGTTTCTCAACACTTGTGGTGTGGAAGTATACGTCGCGTTTGATATGACACTCCGCGTTGAATTATCGACGTGGTCTTCACGTGCAGTACGTTCTTGCATTCTAGTGGTCATGCAGCTTGCAGGACGCGTGAAGCGAGGTGGGGAAAGATCAGGTGCATGTTCTCGACATGTTTAGTATATGAGTACGATTGCTCGCAGTCATCATGGTTTCCAACGAGAAAGCCAAGCGATTCAAGCCTACCAAGCAATTGCGCCTCGAAGCTTGTTCGACATGGCAGACGCAGGGATATCCGAGATTATCTCTAAAGACAGCAATTCAAAACAGCAACCACCTCACACATCGACCGAAATCAGCTCCGAGACTGGTAGTGCAGTCGATACCAGGACTGCCAGACAGAAACTCAGCGACATTTTCACCATCTTCGCCAGCGGGGCCGCTCTTATCAGCGATGGATACCAGAACAATCTCATGACAATGACCAATGTTGCGCTGCGCAAGGAGTACCCAAAACAATATACGTCTTACTACAGTACTGCCGTCTCGAATGCCTTGCTCGTTGGCGAAGTCATTGGTCAGGTCGTTGTCGGACTTACCTGCGATTACCTCGGTCGCAAGTTTGCGATTATTGTCACCACTCTGATGATCGTCATTGGAGGCATCCTTGCGACAGCTGCCTCGGGGACGACCATCCACGGTGGGTTCTGGATGCTGATTGTGGCACGAGGTATCGTCGGTTTCGGAACTGGCGGAGAGTATCCTGCGAGTTCAACTTCTGCAAGCGAAGCTGCAAACGAACAGAACCTCAAGCAGCGAGGTCCGTTATTCATCCTGGTCACTAACCTGCCTCTGTCCTTCGGTGGTCCCCTCGCCGTCTCAATCTTTCTCATCGTCTTATCTGCGGCTGGTCAAAACCACCTGGGTACTGTCTGGCGCGTGTGCATGGGCATTGGTTGCCTCTTCCCATTGTCCGTCTTCTACTTCCGCATGAAGATGCTCAACTCGAAGCTATACCGTCGTGGTGCAATCAAAAAGCGTGTGCCATACACTCTGGTCCTGCGCTACTATTGGAAGCGACTGCTCGGTACCTGCGGCGCCTGGTTCCTGTACGACTTCATCACGTTCCCCAATGGAGTCTTCTCGGCGACAATCTTGAGTGGTGTGGTCAAGAAGGGTCCTAATAATGTACGATCGACAGCGGAATGGCAGCTGTTGCTGGGTGCAATCGCACTGCCTGGTGTAGCGGTTGGCGCCTACCTTTGCAACCGCCTCGGGCGCAAGAACACAATGATGCTCGGGTTCGGTGGTTACCTTGTCTTTGGACTGATCATCGGTTGTGCTTACGAGCAAATCACCAAGATTCTGCCTCTGTTTGTCATCTTCTACGGTCTGATGCAGAGCTTGGGTAACATGGGCCCCGGAGACATGCTCGGCTTGCTCTCAAGCGAAAGTTACGCTACAGCGGTGCGTGGCACGTGTTATGGTATCTCGGCCGCTCTTGGTAAGACCGGTGCTGCGATCGGTACCCAGGCATTCACTCCAATCCAAACACATCTCGGAAAGAAGTGGACCTTCATCATTGCTGCCATCTGCGGAGTCGCTGGCATCTTGGTGACGTACTTCTTTGTGCCCGATCTCAAAGGAGATGATCTCGCTCAAGAGGACGAGAAGTTCCGAGCATATCTTATTTCCAAGGGCTGGCACGGAGAGATGGGAGAGGATGACCTTAAGGCTCTTGCTGACGAAGGAGTACCACAAGCGATGGTTGAGGACGTGAAAAGAGCCTGATCAGGTCTCTGAGAAGTGCATGTCTGGGGTGGCGACAAGACTGTATATTCAGAGCTCCAAAAGTTTTGTTCAATATGATAGCTCAAGTTCAGATGTGTGCTATTCCACCTCTTGCGTATGCTCCGAGCAAGCAAAGTTGGCGAAATACGTCTTGGTTCTTAAGCTTGGGCCGGGCCAGAGTATTGGACCGAGTTTGGTGAAGGCAGGGAGGTTCGAGCACGACGAAGTAGGATTTGGTAATCAGCGATGGAAGTGGATTGGGCGTGCTTATTCCAAGGCAGGTATATACTGATCGGGTCGCTAAGCCTGGCAAGCCGCCAACAACAGCGCGATGCGACGGCCTGCACAGGATAGACGTTAGACACCACTGAAGTGATTCAACATGTTGACCTGTGCAGAACGTGAATGTCCGCGAGTCTCAATGGCGCATGGTCGTCTGTTTCTTGGTGAATTGAAAAGAAGAAAGCGTGCTAAGAACGAGATGACGGCGCGGGCACGCGACCGGCGAAGACGGAAGGCACCGAACTTTCCAACGTTCCCACCATGAATTCCACAACTCTCATCGTAGAACATCATGTGTCGACATGCTTTGGCCGCATACGCCTGCCAGATTGGCCACGAGAGTGTCATTGAGGTCGTTAAAGACTTATTGCCTCGAGTTTGTCATGTTTAGGAAGTTCCGCTGTGCCACAACGACAGCCTCCGGTAGGCGCTCGTCACCATCCACAAACTCCCACGTCAGGATGTCTCGCGATACAAGACCGACAGAGAGAAGCTGAAGAAATGCACAAAACATCTGCGAAGAATTTGGTTGCAATGGAGAACGACCCATTAAAGACTGCTTCTAGGGCCATGCTCATATTCAAAGGACATTTGTGCATCATGTCATAATTGCATTATACCTTGCCGTGGACATTGGAACAAGCTATATATCACATCCGCGGATTTTTAATATCGATATTGAGTCGACCTCGATCGCCTGCTGGCTCAATGAAAGTCTTCGGGCATACTTTTCACGAGCTCATCCATGCGCTTCAGCGCTGCTGACGCCTGAGTCCATTCCACAAATTTGAGCTCAGGCATGAGCGATCTGACTGCTTGTCGTTGGTTCTGATCGCTGTTGTTCGGAACATTACTCAGCTCTTCCTCGGCATCCCACAGGACGCGATAAATGGACATGCCTTCCTCCGCATCGATGTCTTCTTTTTCTGCTACGAGCAATATCCTTTTGTGCACTGCCTTGTTGACTTGGCAAATCCGCGGGAAAAGGCTCCCGATCTCGGACCATGGCTCATCGGATCGCTCAACATTTGCTGGCCGAGCGAATCGACGCTTCTCCAGCGGAAGTCCCGCCCACCCTGGTTCGAGTATGGATATAAAGCGCAGCGCTAGAAATTTCAGCTTTCAAACTTTATTGAGTTGTCGCTTGATTTGTCGGACTTACGTCTGGGTACAATGCTGAACCACGCATATACCGTTGTGTGAGCATCATCGGGACTTTTTGGCTGTCTAGGATCTCGGGTAAAGTATCGCTTGTTGGTATACGGACTCTCGCTACCAAACTTTTCCTCTTCTACTTCCTTGTATTCAATCCAGTCGATGTTGCCTACGTCAAGATTCGCGCCCATAAGGCTCGCTTCGTCGATAGCACAACGGCTCACGCCGATGACGGACTCGCCTCTGCACCTGGTGCTTTGAGACATACCACAAGGATACTGTCAGAGGATTTCGTCTCTCAAGAGCAACGAAGAAGTCTGGGTGAATTGTCTGATCGCCATCCCTAACTTGCACGTGATGATCGAAAGCTTCTCGTAGCGTTCTTCCTTGAAAATCATTCGCAATGTGGCAAGCATGGGGTGCAAAGTCGTCTCGGTGAAGTGCTTCAAGAAGCTCATCCGACTCTTCTTGAGTATGTTCTATCAAAGGATAGACTTGGTATTTAACTCCCTTCTTTGGTCCAATTAGAGGGTATTTTGGCCGAGGAGCCTTGAGCGGTAAGGTGTTTTGGAATTGAGTGGAGTTTATCATGCCTGGTGATCATGGCAAAAATCGAAAGAGGAGCTTTGCCTGGTCATGCTGCTTTAAACCATTTGAAGCAAGTAGAACAATCCTCTCCGTACCTAAGTCGTATGCCAAGCAATTGCGAGCCTCTTGGATCCTTGGCAATAGTATGTTACATCCTGGACAGGGGCCGTCTCCCTTGGCTGAGTGTTTTCACAACTTCCGTCCTGAGTTATATACTATAATTATGGAACGACCTCCTCCGAATGCTGTCTAGGAAGAAGTGCTGACAGTACGACTGTAATGTACTGACTGTCATCTCCACGATGTCCTCTTTCCGGATGAACCCGACGGTATGGTCACTGCATGCCAGTTTGTCGAGTACAAGCCATTGGGCATAAAAATGTTCGCGTACGATCGCGACTTCACGCAGTCGAACCTGAGTGCTGTGGCTACCAAGGAGAATGACGCAAGAGCTGCCGCTGAGTCGGTTGCGCCACTGGTTGACGTCTTGGAGTGCAAGCGTGACGGAGAGGCTGGCATGCTCCTGCATAATACTGGAAGTTACAAGTGGTAGCTAAACAGCCTGGAAGTGTGGAGAAGCGCGCTCTCACTGAATCGGTACAATCTTTTTCACCCTTTCCATGTACTAAAGCCTGTGACTTCCACTCTATTCCGACTCTGGCTAAGTGCAAGACGTAAACTATCAAAAAACATGATTGTTCTACGAAACAGGGGTATATCCACAGAGAGACGACAGTCTGTAGCCTCTTAGTGGATACTGTCTTATCTCCATTACTATTGTGCATTTCGATAGCTTTACGGCTGACATACTTCAGTGCATGGGGGAGGACGTACGACCCAACACAACACAATGACATAATTTCCGAGTGACTATGTACAGCTAATCGATTCTGAAGACTTGCCAATGTCAGTCTGCGTTAGTATTTGAGTATAGACAGGCCATGGCATTGACTACGTAATTCACACATCCTGTCGTCAACCAGATTCGACATTACCACTCAACATTCATGGAGAAGAAGTCTTGAAGAACAGGAAGCTTGTCGGTGTTGTCTACGATTTGGCCAGCACCAACGACATCGCCTAGCCACATGACGGTGTTTGTCTTGTTGGCACTACTAGCAGGGAACTCAGCAAGACCGTGTCCGTTGGGATTACCAGTCTTGATGAAATTGGCCCAATAGTTGCCCATGATCTTCTGCAACTCGTAGTCATGTGCCGTCCATGTGTAGTTGTAGTATGTAGGAAGGTTGCCGAAAGTGTACCACAGCTCTGAGCCGTGGTAAGCACCAGAGGTCTGATTCGGAGGAGCATGGTTCCAGAAGTAAGCAAAGACACCGTTGGCTGCGCCACCCAAGTGCCAGTCCTTGGCCCAGTGCCAAGTGGTGTAGCGGTTCACATCATTGCCAAAAGCAGCATTCTGGAGAGTGGCTTCCGCTCCAGTCGAGGCAGGATAGACATTGAAGAACTCTTCCGACTTGTTGCCAAAGATGGCAGCATATCCTGCCTTGTAAGTGGTGACTTTCATGTCGGAAGAGCTGGTCTCGTTCAAGTTGTCTCCAGTCATGATAGGAATGTTGCCATGGGAGTCAGTCCGCAGAGATTCGCCATAGCCGACAGGGAGAACGTAGCCATCGACAACAGGACGCCAAAGCGGCGGCTCAGACACAAGACCGATAGCAGTAACGTTGTCCTCTCCCCAAACGGTGGCGTCGAGAATGGTGTCCATACTGTTGTCATACAAAAGGAGATCTTCGACAGAAACATTACGTAGCTCAGCAATCGAAGATACATTCATATCGGAAAGGAATGCTTCACCCTGCTCCAAGGCCTTCTGCATCCAGCGATGGCTAGTGGCAAGACCGTAAGTCTCAGGATCGTGAGGATCACGAGCGCCACTTTCAGCAATACATCCGACAATCTTGTGGCTGGACAGGGGGCTGTACATCATGATAAGAGCACTTGCTGAGCCAGCAGACTGTCCACCAACAGTGATGTGGTCTGGATCACCGCCAAAAGCCGCAACTTCACTTCGAAGGAAGTCGAGAGCACGTTGTTGGTCCATGATGCCATAGTTACCAGTAGAATTGTGCTTGGATTCAGCTTGCAGTTCCGGATGAGCCAGGAAGCCGAAAGGACCCATACGGTAGTTGAAGGTAACGACAATCATGTCTTTAGCGGCCAGGTGTGAACCATCATACGTAGGTACACTGCCTGCACCACCCTCGAAACGTCCACCATAGATCCAGAAGAAAACAGGCAGCTTCGACTTGGGGGTCGCATTCTTGGGTGCCCAGATGTTCATGAAGAGGCAGTCTTCGGAGATATCCTCACTGCCCGAGGAGAAGAGGCCAAGGGAGGAATATGACTGAGCGCAATCAGCTCCGAACGTGGTAGCGTTGCGAACACCAGACCACTTGGAAGGAGGGGTTGGTGCCGTCCAGCGGCGCTGTCCAACAGGAGCTTCGGCGAATGGGATCCCCTTGTAGGCCACAACCTCGCTCTCAAGATCAGAGACCGCGCCTTGCAGGGTACCGTACGAAGTAGTGACCAGTAAAGCTTTGTCCGAATGAGAATGATGGACAGCAGCGCTCAGCACGACAGGCGCAGCCGCAAGGCTTGCGAGCATTGTTGAGAGAACGACCATTGAATGACCTGGGTGCTGTTTCTGGAAGAGAGGGTAGTAGGGTCGATCGATAAGGAGCGAAATGTCGAAGTTTCATGGAACAATGATAATCTTATAGTCTCGTGTTGCTAGAAGATTCGTTCCGACTTCGCTTCATGTTTGGTACTGGTCGATTTGGTTGTCAGGTGTTGTGAATGTGATGCTGGACGCGTCTACCTGCCCTGTCCTAAGAGCACAGATAAGGTGGCCCTTTTCTGTTCCTTACCGTACACATGATATCAGATGTGTGATTACTGTCGCGGCATATAGGGCGCAAGCATCTGCACGTACCAATGCTTGAGCACGGATGAGGCGGTAACGGCCAAGACTTTCCGTCGGCATGAAAATTATTGGTCTCTTCGCCTATCCCGCTGCTGTGCTTACATGAATCGATCAATGAAATCGATTATGCCCTTCTTTCATCCAAGCGGTCATGGTAAGCGATCAGTTGGGTGATGAGCGATGTTTGCCGTACGAGGGGGTCCAAGCAAACATGAATCACCCACCACTTTCCCATAAGCAAATTTCTGTAACCCATGCGGCTATAAAAATGCACAGTTTGACCAGAGACAAGGATAAGGCGAAAGAGAGCTTGTAAGCGATCGCCTTTCAGTGGACATCATCCGTTTTTCAGTATTATCGTGCATTTTCATAGCCATACGTGTTATAAACATTCGCACTCGGGGAGGTAGCAAAGATCCAGGGTGGGGCTGGCAGCCACTGTCTCATCTTGGCTTGGAGCCAATTGGTGGAAACATCTTATTGCAACTTAGAATATCGAGTTCGGCCTCTGTGTGTCCTGCTTGAATTTTGGTTCTAATATCTCATGGCTTAGAAGGATCCAGTCTCGCAACAACTCCTCCAGCAGCCCGAAGTAGCATCCGACGTCTTTCTTCTCACGATTGCTTCTAAACAACCACTGACACTCTGGTTTCCTTGTACGTACTGTCCTGGCGTTCCTCTCCAATCCGGCATGACTCTGTCTTCGCCCTGACCTTGTGCAATGCATATGCAATTCAGCCTGTTTGACTGGACTTTCTTAAGGTGCTTTGATGACAACAGTCGTGGGATTGGGAACACTACCGATGGCCGACGTCTTGTCATGCTTGTGCTTACCTGTGCGAATGGCTGTTGTTCTTCGCATGAGTTGCTTGCGGTGCTAAGTGTCGTCCTAGAACGATGGTTAAAATACCGTGTAGGAGTCGCGTTTGTTGTTCTTCTCGGATGCAGTATCAGCAGTATCAGCAGTATCAGCAAGAGCTTCCTTCCGGGTCTAACATAAGCTTCGCAATCACGCATACCAAATGCGGTAACCTCACCGCCTATTTGCATAGGGAAGTACCTGAAGAGATGGCTGAGAAGTTCTGCAGGATTCTCTGTCCAAGCCGCTTACGCGTTCCGAAGACGTCAACGGCCCGAACTGGGGAGAGATCTGCGGAGAAGCCAAAATGTGCGGGCACGTGGGTGGGGAGTTGAGGATCTCAGGGTCTTCAACTGGATCTCACACGCTCTGAACGCTGCGAAGGATTCAAGATCGTCTGTCGTCTGGAGACTCAGATATAAGGCTTCCGCTCCGCTCGAGCTTGAGTGAACAAACCCTTGCGAGGTCCCCACACGTCTTCGCTTGCTTTATCGTCAATCGCATGGTGGCTTCATCACCGCACCAGAATGGCGTCGACGCCCACAGAGCTCAACTTGAGAAGACTTCTCTCTCAGATCCTCAGATCAATACCCTCCGTCATGCTTTTGAAGGGACCAAGGCGAAGATTGTTCTTCCTCATGAAGATGGCTACAATGCTGCAATTCGATGCTGGTCGAAAGCGGCAGAAAAGCCAGCTGGAGTAGCCATTATCCCGACCAACGCAGAGGAAGTTTGCATCGCTGTCAAGTTTGCAGTTGAAACTGGTCTTGAACTTGCTGTCAAAGGTGGCGGCCATTCGTCTTCTGCCGCAAGCTGCACTGATGGTGGTGTTCTGATCGACCTCAGCGCCATGCGTGCCGTCAAAGTTGACCCAGCTGAGCAGCTTATATATGTCCAAGGAGGTGATCCACAACTTTGGCCAAGGCTGGATAAGCCGTCGAGGTGAATTTACTGACAATTGTGCTCAGGCGCCCTTTGGAGCGACGTTGATCAAGAAGCATGGAAGTACGGTCTCGCTACAGTCGGCGGAACCGTTTCTCACACACTGGCGTTGGCGGCTTGACGCTTGGTGGAGGATACGGTGTCTTATCTGGTAAGCATGGTCTCACAATCGACAATTGGGCGGGCGCAACTATAGTCCTTGCCACTGGCGAGATTGTCAAGACCGGAATACATGACGAGGATCCCGACTTGTTCTGGGCATTGCGCGGAGCTGGCCAAAATTTCGGTGTGATAACTGAATTCACCTTAAAACTCCATCCCCAGTCTGACCTCTACATGGGCACGATGATCTATCCAGCAATGCCAGAAGTCATCGACCGAGTGGGTACTGCCACGAACAATCTCTACGACTTCAAGGAGAAAACTCCTACTGGCATGCAGACAAAAAGCCAAGGCCGGACAAACACAGTCATTGGCTTTGCTCGACCACCAGAGGCTGGAGGAGCAGTGCTCATGTTGGTAGTCATGCAAGTGCTTGTGGACGACCAAGCAGAGGCCGAAGTAATCATCTCCGAGTATCTTGACATTGGCCCGATCATGAATACCATGAAAATAGGCCCATATCCTGATGTCAACAACCTGATACCAGCACCCCACGGTTTCAGATGTAATATCAAGAGTTCAGTCTTTATGCCGCCATTGAGAACTGCTTTCGCACTTGACGCACTGAGCCGGTATGAAGCATTCATGAACTCATGCCCAGATGCCGCAAAGACAATTCTTGCATGGGAGTGGACCGATCCGAGCAAGATCATTGCTTCTGACGCTGGATGTTTCGCAAACCGGGGCAAGCATCTCAACACTCTCATGATGCCAGTATGGACACAGCCTGAAAACGACAAATTGTGTCGGGACTGGGCGCATGAGCTTAGCGAGCACTTCAAGACTGAACTGGAACGCAAGAACCTAGAGCCGAGCGATGGCATCGAGGGTGGTGTAAGTCTGAGGGGTAGCAAGGGCGCTGTGCTGATGTATGGCAATTACGACCAAACCGACGAGCGGAGCAAAGACGTCTTTGGTGTCAACTACGAGCGATTGCAAAGAATAAAGGGCAGTTACGATCCCGACAACAAGTTCAAGAAACTCTTTGCCATCAAGCCAGTAGTCGAGTAGTCAGGGGTAGAATCCTGTACAGAGAATGGGTTCGAAGATGGAGAGCAACATAAAAGGACTGAACATCAGCGTGAGGGCTGTTTAGAAGACTACAGACGCCAATCCAGACCTAGAGTGAGCCTGGAATAAGCCACTACCACCAGCGACCAAGCTGTGATGAGGTCATGGCCTCAGACCCAGCATTTACTTCAGCAGGAAGTCGTGCTGCGACATCAGCTTGTCCGACAAAGCGTCGTCTTGGTGGCAAGTGGACAAATTCTGTTGTAATATCGGTGGCCGCGTTGACTTTTTGCATAGACTAGTTTCCTTCGCCCATTGTAGAAGAGCAGATTTCGTGCGACAGCCTGTGGAACGACGATCAAAAGGAGATGGGCTCAGACAACCCTGTCCAGTCTTGATGGGTTCTTTCTGTGTGTGCTTGCGGCTTGCAAGTAGCTCTGTTGTACTGGCTTGTTGTACTTTGACCTCGTGCGATAAAAAGAAAAGATTTGATCGAATCGCCTATCTTCTGCTTCACTCATCCTTTGTCTTCTGCGAATCGTCATGTGCAAGTATTGCTTGTTCTAGGATATCTATCCCCTGTCACAGAGATGTAGCGGTGCTCAACCGATTCGGGCATGCCGGAGGGCCAAGAGATAAGACGCTTCGCAGGATGCAGATAAGGTGTGTAGATAAGGATGTCGCGCCACAGAGGAAATTTGACCTTCAAGGAAGCGGCGAAATAGCTTATCGCACCATAGATGCAAAGTTCTGTCAAAATGTATTGTAAAGACGCAGGATCATTCCGCGACTGGGAGCAATAATCGATGTCCAAAGAATCGAAGAAATCATAGCTCCAAGCGGCCGTGGCTGTGATCACAGAGGTGGTCGTATGGTGCACTGGTACGAATCATACGGCATTGCCAGAGCCAGATCTAGAACTCGGTCAAGCACATTGAAACTGAAAGTCAATGGCAAAGATCAAGATCTGCGAGCTCCTGACTCTGAGAAGTGAACATTTTCGAGGAGCAAGATAGCGAGGCAGGCTGATGCAAGGGCAGTCCGCGGAAAATCAATGCCTATATAGGCAAAGAATAAGACACTGAGCGAAGCTTTCTGCAAGAGAAGTTCTAGACGGTCTCGCAGCGTGAGCAAAAAAGGTACATAGCGAAATGTAGACGGCGGAAACGTGTTGGACTCGAGTCTTATCGCTGGCAGGCGGAGATCGACAGGTGTTTTCTGGAGCCAAGAGAGGCTAGTGACGCCGCTGAGCGCCACGTGCGGGAAAGATAGTCCCAATGCGGGGTCGGGCGAGTGGCCGAGGGCTCTTTACACTTTCTGTTATCGCTGCGAAGCCTGTCCAGCTTCACCACTGCATCAACTCGCCCATTGGTGGCGCGCCCGTGACCCAATTTACCTCTGGTAAACGTTGTCGCTGCGCAATCCTGCGTGCCATGGCGCCGATATATATCCCGGCGTGTCTGCGCGACTTGCTCAATTTCTCATCTCCATTCCTCCATCATCACCTACATCAATTCCAATCATGACGTCGCTCAAACACGACGAGAAGGTCGGCGACTATGTCTCGTCGGAACCTGTCACCAGATCATACAGTCATGAAGAAGGCGAGATCATCGAGAACACGGATCATCTCCACCGCCGTCTCGGAAACCGACAGATCCAGCTCATGGCCATTGGCGGCACCATTGGAACTGCCCTCTTCGTCAGTATCGGTGGTGGTCTGTACAAGGGTGGCCCAGCCAGCTTGTTCTTGGCCTATACCATCTATGCCTGCGCGTTGGGCTTCGTAAACAACTGCATCGCCGAGATGACAACCGCATATCCCGTCTCTGGTGGCTTCATTCGCCTTGCTGGACACTTTGTCGACGACGCTTTTGGGTAGGCAACTCCGGAGCCCATCAATCTCGAAAGCAGTTCATTGACAAGGCTTCCAGGTTCATGGCAGGCTACAACTTTTTCCTATACGAAGCCCTACTGATTCCTTTCGAAATCACCGCTTTGTCTACTGTGCTTGACTTTTGGAGTGACGATATCCCACCATGGGCTATTCCTCTGGCCTGTATCGTGAGTTTGACAAACGTCCCATGCCCTTTTTATCGCTAACACGGATCCTAGATTCTCTATGGGTAAGCTTTCCAGTGCGACCATTTCCCAGCGCGACAACTCCCCAAGCAATATCGCATCTTTTTTCTCTGCCCAAGCGACTCGTAACACTTATCCTCTACCCGAGCGACTCATGCTACTATCTTTCTTCCCAAGCGACTTCGACGTTCAGTCTTCTGCCCTCTGCGCTTCCGCCAGACTTGACGTACAAGATGCTCGTTTGATTCCAACGCTGTTGACACGTCCATCGATTTTCCATCGCGTGCTCACTGCAAGCTTTGCGCTTCCAGCACAAACCTTTGATTATCCTCATGCTGACTTAACTATCCAGTATCCTCAACGCTCTTGCCATCAAGGTCTTCGGAGAAGCTGAATTCTGGCTGTCCGGAGGCAAAGTCATCTTGATCTTCATCGTCTTCTCCTTCACCTTCATCACCATGGTCGGCGGCAACCCCAAGCACGATGCATACGGTTTCCGCAATTGGGAGCACAACGCCTTCAAGGAATACAGAAGCACAGGACCACTCGGCAAATTCGAGGGTTTCCTTGCAGCTCTCTGGTCGGCTTCCTTCTGCGTCACTGGTCCCGAATACTTGTCCATGGTCGCCGCCGAGGCCAAACGTCCTCGAATCTATATCAAGAACGCTTTCAAGACTGTTTACTGGCGATTTGGCCTCTTCTTCATGGGAGGCGCCTTGGCTGTCGGTATCGTTCTGAGCTCTACCGATCCTACCTTGAAGGCTATCATCACTGGCAAGCAAAGTGGCTCCGGGACCGCCGCTGCTTCTCCCTATGTCATTGCCATGGCCAACATGGGCATCACTGGCCTGCCTCATCTTGTCAGCGCACTTTTGGTAACCTCAATCTTCAGTGCCGGTAACACATATACCTTCTGCGCAACTCGTAGTTTGTATGGTCTTGCTATCGAAGGTAGAGCACCAAAGGCTCTCCGTTACTGCACCAAAAGTGGCATCCCCATCGTTTGCTTTGCTATCGTCATGATCTTCCCTTGCCTTGCTTTCTTGCAGGTTAGCAATGGATCTAATGTCGTCTTGGGCTGGCTCATCAACCTTGTCACCGCCGGAGGTGTCATCAACTACTGGGTCATGTCCGTCACCTATATCTTCTTCTACCGTGCTTGCAAGGCACAGAATTTGGACAGAGACACTCTACCCTACAAGGGCTGGTTCCAGCCATACTCTGTAAGTTTGAGTTAACTTCTATCGATCGGGTTGAAGCTAATTTTCTTATCAGGCATACATCGGTGCAGCTTGGATGACCATGATTGTTTTCTGCTACGGATACAGTTCCTTTGCGCCTTTCTCAGTCAGCGATTTCTTCATCTATTACACACTCCTCTTGGTCGCACCGATCACTTACTTCGGTTGGAAACTCGTCAAGCGCACGCGTATTCTCAAGCCTCTCGAGGTCGATCTTGTCTGGGAACGTCCTGTGATCGACAACTACGAGATGACATTTATCGATCCTCCACAAAGCTTCTGGTCAGAAATGCTTGGGCCACTGATGTTCTGGAAGAGTTCGAAAGGCAGTGACAAGCAGATGAGCATGGACGCTTAATCTAAGTAGGAAGGGGTTTCTGTTGAGACAAAACCACATGTATGAATTGATGTATATACGAAAGATATCTTGAATGAGGACGGAACCTTGTAGGTGCAATATAAGGATTCTGGCCAAACCTGATGCCTTCCGGCCAGAAGAGTATCTGGTCGATATCCCGGCCTGATCACTCATCATGAGCCAGCCTCTTTTCAGTTTGAGAAAGACCTTGCGATTTCGGTCGATGAGCATAATCAAGTGGTCAGACCCGCCAATCCCGAAGAGATTCCGTACCACTACTTGGTCATTGCTTCAGGTAGCGCCACTCGATCTACAGAGGGCTCGAAATGTGACATGGCACCGTGGAGAGCTCGGCAAGACGGCCAAACTCTTGAATGCATCATGGAGAGCCAGTAGGATATCGCACGCGCAAGAGGCATCGTTATCGGTGGTGGCGGACTGGTTGGAGTGGAGTTCGCGGGCCGAATGGCAGATATGCTGAAGAAGGATGGCAAAAACCCCAGCGTGACCGTGATTTCTGGTACGACTGCTGTAGTACGTCACATCGACGGCCGCATCGGTCGCCATGCCATGACAATCCTAACGCGCCAGGGTGTCAAAGTGCTGAAGGGCAGCAAGATGGTTTCCGCTCGTGGTGACACCTCTTCTTCATCAATAATGATGCCCATCGGTAGCTCTGCCGATACGGGACTCATATTCGGAAAGGCTCCGTGGAAGTTTGTAGTGTGGCTTATCAAGGGTCATGGTATATCATGCCGTTAGTCTGGCGTATCCTGAATTCGTAGTTACGCTCAAGGCTTTCTGATCTTGGTCTGAGGCTGGTATCTCAGAAAGAGCCAAGGTTGACGTGAAATTGCTCTAGCTCCGGAAATGGCCAAGGATAAAGCCCATCGTTGAGAAACATGAACTGACCGGGATCGGGGCAGGCATTATCCGAGGCAGGATATTGATAGTCCAAGTCCGCCATGTTGTATTCAGGAGTGCTCGAAAGAGTGAAGTCCGGAATTCCCATATCCCAGACTTCGTCCAAAGCCTGAGAACCATTCGTACAAGCCGCGCTGTTGGTCGACTGCAGATCCACATTGTATTAGTCTAAACTCGTTCATTGTTGTAACTCATGCTCAATCTGATACTCAGCGAATTTCCGGGCTAGACTCACCGTTCGCTGGTCATGATCTGTGTGAAGTCCTGTGCCATCCGGCGATGGGATTCCAACAGCGTCACGTTGCGGGTTGACACGCTCTACACTTCTACAAATCATTTCGTCCAGAATTTGATGCAGGCTTCCGAGTGCGGATAATATGCTTGGCTCAGATTGTCCTGTTGGTGGTTTGAGTAATCCAATCGCATACCTCATCAGAGTGCGGTCTGCTTCCACCGTTTCTTGAAGAGGATCTTGGATGATGTTGGCAAACAATGTTGTAATCGCATTGAGCGTGTAATACATACTTCGAGCATCCAGTCAGCGGGCTTGAATATAGTGAGGAAAAAGACGCGTCTGGGAAAAGAGGCACCTCTTCCGAAAGACGAATGCTTACTTCGTAAAAATTCGGCTGTGGCCTTCGTGACGCTGATGCAACTGCTTTATGAGACTGAGTGACCATCGGGCTGAGTTGACACAGAGATGCTGACTAGATTTGACGAGCTCTTGTATGTCCGGGTCTTGTGATAAGGCACTCTGTACCGGGTTGGTTTTAGCGGTCCAGAGTGCTGAATGCAAAGGGGAACGATGAATTGCCAAAATGCAGTTGTGGTATACAAGATGCAATAGGGTGATTGCAGCACGTTCGTCAGGCAAACAAGTCAGTGCATCCCCAGGACGAACATCTGGCAGTAGCTGTAGCCTCCAGTCCTTGATCTCTTGGTTCAACTTAACTATACTTTTTAACCGTTCGCTTGCAGGCTGCTTTTCAGCCCTGCTGGAGTACAACTTAGAATATATTCGGCTTTCAATCTTACTTAGCATGATGAGCTTGTGGAAGAGGTTGTGTCGGTCTGTAGCATGTGAAGCCGCCTGAGAATCGTTGCTCGGTTGTATAGAGGCTGGCAAGGGTACATTGATATCGTCATCATTAATCATCGGGGGCCGTCCCAATCGGAGACTCAGGTCCTTCTCGAGAGTATACATCATCCAAAAGACCCTGTGTCGCTGCTCGGCTTCAGCTAATACTGCTGCGTTGTCAGAGGTGACACAAATTTGCTTGTGCAACCCGATAGCGAATGCCATACGTATCGCTGAGGCAAGCACGGTGTATGCAGATAAAGGTTCGGTCGTGTTGTCTAGACAAATGCTCTTTGTTGGTAGTTAGCCCGATAGAAATGAACAGTTTCAAGACAAGCACGTACTAGAGCTACTAGTGCCTGAACTGCGAGGAGATTGTGCGACCCGAAAGCCAGCTCGATGTAAACGCTGCACGCATTCTTCAACCCGTCCCAAAACGCTTCTTCATCGGTATCAAGAGAACAATCTTGACTATAAGGCGACGGTTCGTGCGGTTCCGTATGTGCAGATGTAGTGGCGCCGATTGCTTTGATCAGATTCAAAAGGGCGAACCAAGCTATCTCTTGAGGTTGTCCTTTGCGATTTGGGAAGCTCCATCTCTGTTGATATTCTTCGAATTGTTTCTGATCGAGGAGAGGCGCAAAACGGTTGAATCCCCGAAAGTATCCTTACGACTTGATTAGCGCTTGTTATGCACATTAACACAGTTCACTTGCGTTCAATCAAGCCATTATTATGACTTTGTTGATGTATACTCTCGGGCGCTGTGTCCAGTCTGCAGAGCCTAGCAAATTGTGGTACATGTGCACTACTCAAAGTTTTGAGATGGCCTTGTAAATTGTTCGAACCAATCTTGTCATGTATCCACGCCAATCCTTGTGGCGAGAACAGTGAGAAAGCGGATGAAGCACCTGGGAACAGAGGCATAAGCGATATTCCTTCCAAATGGAAATGTAACGACCGCACCCCAGTATTGAGAATCTCCAGGATCATTCACCATCAACGTCGAAAGCTGTTTAGTCAACTGCTCATCCGCCGCCTGATCTCTGCCATCAGGGGATGATCTCTCAAGACTCGTACTAGACTCAAAGAGAAGTGTTTCTAATCGCTCAATCCGCTGTACCATGTTGGAAAGACGCCTGTTCGCGATGAGCAACGAGAGAGAGCGACCCGAGATTGATGCTTTCGTACGTGATCCGATGGGGTCTCCTCTTCAGGACTTCTCCCGTATGACAAGGTATGGACTTAGCCTGGCAGTAACCACAAACCTCATTCGGAGCGTCACGCTCGCATTTAATCTGTATGTCGAGCACCGGTCAATCAGTGATTGCGGCGCAATGATCAGCCCATACCGACCTTCAAACGCTTGCAGGAATCGCAGGATGTTCTGCGCGGTACAGTATTTGAAACGTCCATCTCAGTTCCGCATTGCAGTGATTCGGAATGATATGCGGCTGTGTGTGAAAGATTTTCGAAAGTCATCAAGAGCTCGAAAGAAAGAAGATGCCCTGGACGTGTGGCGGCACCCAGCCAGCACAGACCAGCCGACAAGCTTCCTTTTTGGCCACACATCTAGCTGTGCCCTAAACTCGTGCCGCCAATAGACAAGCAAACTCTGAGCTTCATAACATGAAAGCAATTCTGGTCGGGATATTCTGCTTGGGAACTTTCAAGATGCAAGCTGTTCGAAGTAGAAGTCGCTCAAGAGAGCAGACATGACCTGCTAGTGGAAGATAGCCTGAAATAGGGCTCATCCTCATGCAAATCTGGAGGATTCCTTCTAAGAATCATTCAGAGGTCAGGGCTCATGTGGTTGATATGTGGTAGCCTGATGATCAGTGGCCAAAACATGCCGAGAATCATCAATTCATCAATACTTGTAGTCGTCAATCAATCACAGTCAAAAAGAAAAAAGTGTGGGCCGGAGGAAGCTGTGCCGTCGCCGAAACGTAACACCGTCGGGAGCATCCAAAGCCAATCTAGGGAAAAAGTGGGCCGGAGCTTTACATCACTCCGCAAACCGAAACGCGTTACAACGGGCGTCAAGCAAACACGAGCAATTCTCAACGCAATCTGAAGCAGCTCCAATGCTTAGTTGGTCTGGCTTGTGTTATGCTGCATCCCTTTTGCTTGTTGGTCCGGAGTGTGAACGCTCCAGACGCGGCGAAAAGTGGGCCGGCGTGAAGAACTGCCAACAATTCCGTCAGAAGTAGTCGTTGTGTCCATCAACTTGTAGGGCACAATGTCAGACAACTTGATAAAGTCAAGCCCTTCCAGGATGCAGGTGATTTTACATCCGGGAAAATGAACGGAGCTGGAATCCACATCTTCCCGACATCTTCAGCAACCTGTATATGAACAGCAACCCCTTCGACATTGTCGTGGCTTCTCTATCGAGAACTTCTGCAACGGCACATCTACCGTAGTCATGAACCAGGCCGCCCAAGGGGACGTTTTTGCCCCTGATATCGCGAGGTATCACGCAGACACACCAGACCATTCGAACGTGCAACAAAGCAGTATATCAGATTACGCCAAGGTCAACGAGAAAACACTCCACACAGCCAATTCTACGACTCATCGACCGAGCCAACAGTACGAGCCAATCCAAGAAGGTGACGATGTGATGCTGCGAGACTTGGCACGCATACATTCCCAGCAAGGTCACAAGCTTGGCTCCACCCTAACAAGCAGGCGATCCTCCGATACCAACACCATCAATAACAATCCAGAAGATGATCCGGAGCTGGATCCTGCCAGCGGTAAATTTGACCTGCACAAGTACCTTCGCAGAACCTTGGCAGTACTGGAAAGGGAGAGCATGGTACTCAAAGAGGCAGACGTAGTGATGAAGAACGTCAACGTGTCTGGCAGTGGCAAAGCACTGAACTTCCAAGACACTATCAGCGGCATGCTGATGGCTCCTTTTCGATTGCGCGAGTCTCTTGGCAACACCGAGCATAAACGTATACTGCGGAACTGTAACGCCATACTGAAGCACGGCGAACTTCTCGTGGTTCTCGGCAGACCTGGTGCTGGATGTAGCACTTTCCTCAAAACTCTGACTGGCGAGACGCACAATCTGAAACTCGAAGAGGGCTCAAACATCTACTACTCCGGCATATCACAAAAAGTCATGAAAAGAGAATTCAAGGGCGAGGTCAATTACAACCAAGAAGTCGACAAGCACTTTCCCCATCTTACAGTGGGACAGACTCTGGAGCATGCTGCTGCGTTGCGTGTGCCCAACGTGCCATTGGAAGGCCGCACGAGAAAAGAGATGATACAACATATGGTCCAGGTCATCATGGCTGTCTACGGCTTGTCGCATACCTACAACACCAAGGTCGGGAACGACTTTGTCCGCGGAGTCTCTGGAGGCGAACGCAAACGTGTCAGTATAGCTGAGATGGCTCTCGCTTGTTCACCCATCAGTGCCTGGGATAACAGCACAAGAGGTCTCGACTCGGCTTCGGCTTTGCAGTTTGTCAAGTCGTTGAGACAGAGCAGCAACATTATGAATACCTCCCACGCTGTTGCCATCTACCAGGCAAGCCAATCCATCTACGATCTCTTCGACAGGGCAATGGTCCTATACGAGGGTCGCCAGATCTTCTTTGGTCCTGCATCACGCGCAAAGACTTATTTTGAGGAGATGGGTTGGGACTGTCCCCCTCGACAGACGACTGGCGATTTCCTCACCAGCGTCACGAATCCTATCGAGAGAAGGGCGAGGGCGGGGTTCGAGTCCAAGGTACCACGTACCCCTGATGAGTTTGAAGCTTACTGGCAGCGGAGTGCTGATTACCTGAATCTGAACCAAGAAATCGACAATGCAGAAGCGAGAGTGGCCAAAGAGGGCAACTCTGGTCTGACCATGCTCCGCGCCGCCAAGCGATTCCAACAGGGAAAGTTCGCCAGGAAGAAGTCGCCGTATGTTGCCACTATCGGAACTCAAATAAAGATGAACCTGATCAGAGCTGTCAACCGGGCATGGAACGACAAAGCGTCTACACTGGCGCCGATCGCAACCAACGTCATCATGGCTCTGATCATCGGAAGCGTCTTCTACAATACTCCTGAAGCGACTGCTGGTTTTGGGTCCGCTGGAGCAGTACTTTTCTTCGCGATCTTGCTGAGTGCTCTTGGAGCCATCGCAGAGATTGCTAGTCTGTATTCTCAGCGACCAATCATCGAGAAGCACAAATCGTATGCCTTCTACCACCCTTGGACTGAAGCCATGGCCGGCTTTGTCTTCGATATCCCAATCAAGTTCTGCGTTACGGCCGCATTTGACATAGTCATCTACTTCATGGCTGGACTCCGTGCCGGTGCTGGGAACTTTTTCATATTCCTGCTTGTCACCTACATGGTAACATTCATCATGGCCGCCGTCTTCCGCACAATGGCTGCCCTCACCAAGACATTATCACAGGCTATGGCACTGGCTGGTGTTCTTGTCCTTGCTATCATAAACTACACTGGCTACTCGCTTCCCGTGCCTTACATGCACCCCTGGTTCAGCTGGATCAGATACATCAATCCTGTTCAGTATGCCTTCGAAATGCTCATCGCGAATCAATTTCATGGTAGGAATTTCACTTGCTCTGCTATCATTCCGGCTTACTCACCTCCACGCGATCAATCTTGGATATGCAGCTCCACCGGAGCTGTTGCAGGTCAAGATTATGTCAGCGGCGATGCATATATCGCTGCCGCTTACGAATATACCCACGCCCATATGTGGCGCAATCTGGGCATTCTCTTCGCATTCTTGGTTGCCTTTGTTATCATGTATCTTTTTGCCGTAGAAATCAACTCGTCCACGACGTCCACAGCAGAGTCGTTGGTGTTCCGTCGAGGCTACGCACCGAGTTACCTGCTGGCGGATCAGGCCAATACTAAGGATGAAGAATCTGGCGAGAATCCTGTCAAGGCTGTTGCCGATGGAAGCACTGGCAATCTTGACCTTTTACCCGCACAAAAGGACATTTTCGGCTGGCAAAATGTGGTTTACGACATCGAGATCAAAGGAGAACCTCGCCGTTTGCTTGACCACGTATCAGGATGGGTCAAGCCTGGCACACTTACAGCGCTTATGGGCAGCTCTGGAGCAGGTAAAACAACTCTGCTAGATGTGAGTAAATTGTAATCGCCAGGTCCACGGGTATGGATAAAACTAATGTTGGCGTACAGGCGCTTGCTCAGCGAACCACAATGGGTGTCATTACGGGCGATATGTTCGTCAATGGCAGACCACTTGATCGTAGTTTCCAGCGCAAGACAGGTTATGGTACGCCTAAAATCCCCTGCTCCAAAAGAAATTCCTGACAAGGTTGCAGTCCAACAACAAGATCTCCACCTCGAGACTTCCACCGTTCGTGAATCACTTCGTTTCTCTGCCATGCTTCGTCAGCCAAAGTCCGTCAACAAGAAGGAGAAATACGATTACGTTGAGAACGTCATAGAGATGCTTGGTATGAACGATTTTGCGGAAGCCATAGTTGGCGTGCCGGGACAAGGCCTCAACGTGGAACAACGCAAGCTACTCACCATAGGGGTCGAGTTAGCCGCTCGCCCGAAACTACGTAAGCATCTAGGTCCTCCTTGGTCAAAGTCTTAGTAGTGCTGACACTTTAAAATAAAGTTCTTTTCCTGGACGAACCTACCAGTGGACTGGATTCACAGAGTTCGTGGGCTATCTGTGCATTCCTTCGTAAGCTTGCGGATCATGGCCAAGCTGTGCTATGCACGATTCACCAGCCTAGTGCAGTACTCTTCCAACAATTTGATCGGTTGTTATTCCTCAAGAAGGGAGGTCAAACAGTTTACTTCGGTCCGGTTGGCCAGAATTCGAGAACCCTACTTGATTATTTCGAGCACAAAGGTGCTCGCAAGTGCGGCGACGACGAAAATCCAGCAGAATACATGCTGGAAGTGGCAACCGACCCCCATGTCGATTGGCATGAACACTGGAACAACAGTGCCGAATTTACTGCGGTCGAGAATGAGCTGCACAAGCTCAACAACGAAGACAAGGCTCACATTGTTGGAACCTCGCAAGAAGAAGAAGGCTCCCACTCAGAATTCGCCATGCCTTTTTCCAGCCAAGTATACTCAGTGACTTGGCGCGTCTTCCAACAGTATTGGAGAACACCCTCTTACATTCTGGCGAAATTCATTCTCTGCGTCGCGGCTGGCCTTTTTATCGGTTTCTCCTTCTATGATGCTAATGTAACACAGCAAGGAATGCAGAATGTCCTCTACAGTCTCTTCATGGTGGGCTCGCTTTTCAGTACTGTTGTCCAACAGATTCAGCCATACTTTGTTACTCAACGAGATCTGTACGAAGTCCGAGAAAGACCCAGCAAAGCTTATAGCTGGAAAGCCTTCATTGTTGCACAGATCGTGGTGGAGATTCCCTACCAGATCATCAGTGGTCTTCTCATGTACGCCTGCTTCTTCTATCCAGTCGTCGGCATACCCTCATCGGAACGTCAAGTCCTTGTGATGCTATTCTGTATCGCACTATTCATCTACGCATCTACTTTCGCCCACATGCTCATTGCAGCCCTGCCCAATGCCGAAACTGCAGCAGCTTTCGTTGTCTTGCTTTTCGCAATGAGTCTAATCTTCTGTGGTGTGATTCAGTCACCTGCAGCTCTACCAGGCTTTTGGATCTTCATGTACAGGGTCTCTTTCTTTACCTACTGGGTCAAGGGGATGGCAGCTGCTATGCTCTGGGGTCGCGCTGTGACATGCGCATCAGCTGAACTCAGCATCTTCAATCCACCATCCGGAATGACATGTGGTGCTTACCTCGAGCCCTACCTGCGACTTGCCCCTGGCCATCTACAAAACCCCTCAGCCACCAGTAACTGCAGTTATTGCGCTTTGTCAAGTGCTAATCAATATCTGAGTCCCTCTGGTATCGAGTGGTCTGATCGATGGGCGAACTTTGGCTATCTCTGGGTCTACATTGTCTTCAACATCGCTATGACGATCGCGTTATACTGGTTCTTCAGAGCCAGAAAGATGTCTGGAAACAAGAAGTAGTCCGTCTCGTCTGTTTCTCCTTTGTCTTGATCTGCAAATCATATCTACATCTTTTCTTTGTCTGTACCTAGTTGTAATATCAAGTCTTTTTGTTGTTTCTCACCGACAGCCAGAAATCAACGAATGTACCTTGACTGAGATCTTCAGCTTTCCCAATTCACAGTGTTCAGTGACATATAACTAAACAGCCTGTGAGTAAGAGGATGTGGCAAACAGTCGGGTTAGTATAAGCTGAAGATCTCATTTGTCTTTGGCGATATCCTTGCTTTCTTTGTGCGGGTTCCGGGATTGCGGTAGTTCTCAATGCTTTGTTCCAAAGCGACTTTATGCTAATCAGGCAACTAGATCGCTGTCGGGAAGTGGGGGACTTCGAGGACCTGTTCAATCGCCAAGATCTCTCCTTTCTCCGCTATGTCACACAAGCCGTCGAATCCCGCTCCTTACCAGCCACTTTATGCCTCTCATCATCACTTACGCTTCATCATCGTGCTAATACGTGACAATGACATTTTTTGATCTAATCCTGAAGACTTGGAAGACATTGCGGACAGCCATCATAACGTTACTTGACCTCAATCGCACTTTTGAAGCTCTTGTTACACGCGTTCATCAAGGCGCGTCCTTGCCATGTCGTGACCCTACCCATTCATACTGGCTTGAAGACCCGCCATTCCCTGATCTTGTCGATATCCGATCAAAAAATCTTCCTGACAAGACAAACGTAGTCATCATTGGCAGCGGAATCACTGGTGCCGCTGTAGCACGCAGCTTGTTACACGAAAGCAAGCGCAAAAATCAACACATCGCGATTACCGTCCTTGAAGCCAGGGACATATGCAGCGGTGCCACTGGACGTAATGGCGGTCATATCAAGGCATCACCCCATGAGGCTTTCGGAAGATTGGAAGCAAAGTTCGGCGTAGAGCGAGCTGTCGCACTTACCAGATTCCAACTGAATCATCTTGAATGTCTGACAGACCTTTGCCAAAGCGAAAATTTTACACAAGCAGAGTGTCGCATGGTTGAGACCGTCGATCTCTTCTTCGACCAGAAGACGTTCGATGACGTATGCCACACAGCGAGCAAGCTAAAAACACTTCTTCCTGAACATCAGGGCAGAATCTATCAGGCAGCCGAGGCTCGAAAAGTAATGTTTTACTGACACTGTCTGTCTCTAGCAATCATAGCTGACGTGAGACAGAAATTCGCAGTCAGCGATCAAGTCGTTGGTGCATATTCATACCAGGCAGGAGCTTTGTGGCCGTATCGTCTCGTCACCTCGGTTTGGAACGAGCTCTTACTCAAGTATCCTGGGCAGATTACTATCGAAACCAACACACCCGTGCTCTCAGTCGACAAGGAAAATGCTTCGGGTTACGCTTACAATGTCTACACAGACAGAGGCGTCATGAGATGCAAGCACATTGTCCATGCAACCAATGCCTGGATGGGTCATTTACTGCCAAAGCTCAACAAGAAGGCTACAGGTTTGAGAGCGCACATGTCTGCACAGAATCCCGGCCATCACAGCTATCAAGAATTTCACGGCAACCGCTCATGGTCATTGATCTATGGTCCTGACGATTACGATTACGTGACCCAGAGACCTTCTTCTGGCGGCATCGGTGATATCATGCTCGGTGGAGGGGCCTTTCGCTCAAAAAACAACGTCATCGACCAGGTCGGTATCTGGGATGATACTCGTACCGATGCAATCACGTCTGCGCACCTATCTGGCATTTTACCGATTGTGTTCATTCCCCAATATCAAGAACGAGAAGCCCAAACACAGGCGAGATATCTGCAGCAACATTGGTCGGGTATTATATCGTTGACAGGAGATTCGCTGCCATTCGTTGGAAAGCTAGACTCACGCATCAGCGCCAGAGGTTCTGAAAAGGACTCGGAAGATTCATCGGAGTGGATTGCTGCTGGCTACAATGGCGAAGGGATGGTCTTCGCGTGGCTCTGCGGTACTGCACTCGGGATCATGATCATGGGCTCGGAACAAGATATCATACCCGCATCTCCCGGATTCCCTGGAGGGAAGTTGGAAGAGTGGTTCCCGAAAGAGTTGCTTCTCAACAGCCAACGTTACGATCGCCTTGATGTTCTCTATCTCGCTGATCAGTTGTAGATAGGATCAATTCCGATATTCTCACAATCTTGAGCTCGGGAACCCGAGCCACGCTATCGCAGGGTTGGCAGAGAGTCGCAACGACCGAGAGACAATCTTCTCGGCAAGGATCCTTTGAGTGACCCTTGAAGTCATAACACTAACTGCTATATCAGTATCCAGTGGACACACTCGTTCTTTTCTCAACTTATCCTTCTTGATCTCAGTCCCATTCTTTAACGACTAACGTTACGAAATTCTCTTACATCGAAACTGCCGTTACCCTATCTATGGCTTCCACAGTCCTTCGTGCAGCGACCCCCATCAAGACCTCTAACAGATAGGCTTGCTACGATCTGGAGAAGGGCATTGACTATACTGATAGCACTACTAACATTACCCTAACTCAATGCAAAAATGTTGGCGTCTGCGATTCTAATAGAGCTCCTTCATCGACTTGCAGCTATCCTAGCCATAAGCTAGTAATGCACTGCAACGACCTCTGAGAGTGGTTGCATCTCGACGTGTGCTTTGACGTTGTGATTATCATATTTACCGATGTTAGTACCGCCGAGAAGACACTACCCATCGGTAAAACATTATGTGCGAGGAGAAATTATCGGGTACGTATGTAAGAAAAAACTAATTGGAGTAATATTCCTACATTGTTGTATTTTTGATCCACTGGAATACGAGATTTAGCGTTCGTGTGATAGAGGAGGTTGTGAACCACGGTCTTGGCAATACCAGTGCTCCATAGACCAGTGTCGATCTTCTTATATCAATTAGATGACTACCCCACGCTCTACGCTAACAAGTCGGCTCTTATCTGACAAGGCAATGATCAGACGATACCAAGACTTAACAATAAGTACGGACCGAAAAGAAGGACAGTGCGTGCTTTGACATCCAACGTGTATAAGAGTCCTATTCCCTAGAGGAAGATATAGATAGCAGTTTCTCATATATACCACATTACTTGCACTCCGAAAACCCCCCATCAGACATGTTCAAATCCACCAAGAACGAACCCGAAACCAACATGGACAAGTCCACAAAGTACATGTCCTGCTGCAGCTGGATCATCAGAACCACAATGAAACTCCTCCCATGGCTTATGCTTATACACAATCTTCTATACGTCGTCTACCCTCTGAGCAACGGCAAGACTGACATCAACTTGGCCTGGTCCAATCTTTTCAGTATTGTCTACTTGATTGGCATGCAGGCGTGCATCGATGGCGGCATTATTCGAGTTTAAGTACGAGAACGATTGCACCTTTTAACACCTCACTTGGTGGTTTTTGGATCATCCAGATTGCGATGGATTGTCATGTTGTGGATCGTTCAAGAAGGGACCGGCCCTTGGTTGGTATATTTGGCGATGGTCATGACCTACAGCAAGCATGAAAGCCAGCGGACAGAGCGGTCGAAATCATGAGCTAGGCGATATCAAAGGTTTCTGTAGGCGTTCTTGTACGACAAGCGAAGCAGATAATTACCAGAGGCTCTACAATCAGCAGACGGTTCTCTGTACGCAATAAGCAAGAAGTCAGGTCTACAAAGACCCGGTGGTAATCACGGACCGAACATGAGAAGAACCATCGAGAAGTGTACGTCAGTATTGACACATTGATCGCTGAATCTTTTTCCAAGCACGCGTCGAAAAAGATGTTGCCCTTGAAGACCGCTACAGCATGCAACTGGATTATGAGGATCGAGTCAAAGTTGTCCCTTGGCTTATGGCTTATGGCTCGTTAACATCGAATAGGACATCGATATTTGTAAACATTCATGTTCTGCTTTGTAGCGTATTCATGTATAATTAGCCATGTACCGTAAGAAAGAGTCCGTAACAGTGAACGGAAGCAAGGACAAAGGAAAAACGCCGTAACTCATCGCGTCATCATGTCGGTGGTAAGACAAAAGCAGAAACCCATACGCCACTCTTCTTAACCCCATATCTCCTTTTCATGACAACATTAACAACCCATCCCTGATCCCATATACCACTCTTTGACTCCCATAAACAAATGTAATTATTTCTTTTAAGCTCCCAAACCACCAGCACCACCTTGACGGATCCTAGCCCTCGGGGCAGCGGTAGGCAGCGCGTCGTTGACATTTCTACTGATACCGAAGAGATACGCCAGTTCCTGTACACTCAATCTGCCCAGACTCTGTGATGCTTTTTCGTCAAGCGCTTCAGAAATGAGAGCACGTTTCTTCTCTTGCAAGGCGATGATGCGATCTTCGACAGTCTCCTTGATCAAGACGCGGTGTACCATGACAGGTCTTGTTTGTCCAAGACGATGAGCGCGGTCGATGGCCTGCTCTTCGATGTATGGGTTCCAGAAGGGATCCATGATGACGACCTGAGAGGCGCAGTTGAGGTTCAGACCTGCGTTGCCTGCCTTGAGCGAGACCAACATCATACGGACATTGGGCTTGTTCTTGAAGTCGTCTACAGCATCGGCACGGAGTTTGGCGTTCATGCTTCCATCGTAGCGGCGATAGCCCCAGCCCTTCTCAGACACAGGTACTTCGAGCAGGTCGAGCAGAGACGTCCATTGGGAGAAGATGATGATCTTCTCGCCCTCGGGTGCTGAGATGATGCCATCTAGAATCTCCATGGTGCGCTCGATCTTGGAAGAAGGCTTGAAGTCTTTCTTTAACATGCGGAGGTAGATCTTTCGCCATCCCGGTTTCCTGATCGCCATTTTCTTCAGTTCAGGAATAGTCATCGTGGCCGCCTTCTTCCTTCTTTCTGAACTGCTCGACTCCTTCAGCTTTCCTTTAGCTTTCTTGCTCATCTTTGACTTGACCTTCTTCTCGGGCTTCTTCAGAGCAGCCTTCTGTCTGCGTTCTGCTGCTGCTTCTTCCTCATCTGCATCTTCAGCGCCATCCTCAACAATGAATCCATCGAGAGAATCAGTCTCGTCATCATCGTCGTCTTCTTCATCGTCCTCAGAGTCGTCATCAGTGTCAACAGCGGCCATGTCGTCACCATCTACATCGGTCTTGATGTCGGCCGCCTCGTCTAGAGCAGCTGCCTCAGGCATGTGAATACGCTTGAAGCACTCGTAGTCGATGACTTTCTTTGTGTTGATAGGGCCACGACATTCAGGACACTTGGCTGTTCGTCCTTCATCTCCTTCAGCGAGAGCGTTGGAGGGGTCGGCAATTCTGGAGAAGCAGTCCGGGCAGGTATCGTGACCACAAGGAGTGAAAATGGCAGGGTTCTCCACGGCATCATAACAGACAGGACACTCGAATACGCCATTCGCTTCCTTGATACGAGTGACAACGTTCGGCTCGAGGCTCCTACAAATCTCGTCCATCGTCTCTTGCGAGATTTCGGCAGTGGCAGCAACAATACCGAGATCCTTGATCAAGTTAGGATGGCAACAGGCTTGTCGTAGACGCAGCAGCAGAACCAGAATCTGCATGTAGGAGTTGCTGACAGTGCCAGCCTTGAGATACTTGTTGAATTTGACCGCAGAGCTAGTCTCAAGGGCAACGTAGATGTTACGTTCGTCTTCACTGAATTCGGGGTTGGTCTCCTCAACACGTCTCTCAGGCAGGTTGAGGATGGGACGACCATTGATCTCGGTCTTCTTGTTGCGACGAAGGAGAATGGCTTTCAACAATGCTTGCAGCTTGTGCATAGCCATCTGACGTCCGGCTTCGTTGTTCCCTTTCAAAGGCTGATTGAAGTCGGTTCTGAACTTGTTCCAATTGTTGTACGGTTTGATACGCAAGAAATGGATAAGTGAGTAGAGCTCCTCAACACTGTTCATCATTGGAGTTCCTGTCATGCAGAATCGAGAACGAGCTTGAAGATAGAAGGCGGCTCTAGCGGTCTGTGTGGTCTTGTTCTTGATGCATTGGGCTTCATCGATGATGACTCTGTACCACTTGCAGTCTGGCCCGATGAACATGCACTTTTCGTCATCTCTAGGCTGCGCCGCTGGGTCCGTTTTCTTGCGCAACTCATACTTTTCTATCTTCTTCAATTCAGCAGCGATAGTACCGAAGGTAGTCAGAACAACATCAAAGTCGCGCAAGTCCTTGTGGCTCTTCTTCTTGGCACTTGCATGGTGGATGAAGGTACGGAGCCTGTGTCTACCAGGCTTCACTTTCGTCATGATTTCTTGTTCCCATTGACGTAGCAGAGCAACAGGCGCAAGAATCAAAGTAGTCTTGTTCACCGGGTCTTCAGAGCGATTTGTGACCATCAGTGAGATTGCTTGGACAGTTTTGCCCAAGCCCATGTCGTCAGCGAGGATACCACCCTTGTTTGAGCCATTCTCCATCTTCTGAAGCCACTCGAGACCAGCGAATTGATAGGGCTTGAGCTTTATAGTCAACCCCTCGACTGGCACGTCCTCTTCGTTGGCAATCTTGGAAGCGTCATCAGGCTGAATGTTCTCCATCAGTTTGCGAAGCTCTTCTTTAGTATCGACGTTGTCGACATCGAACATGTCCCAGCTCGGAGGGTCTCGCTGAATTGTCGTAGATCGCAGAAACTGCAAATCATCGTCTGGCGAGTCAAATCGTGTGCTTCTACCGCGACCATTGATGAGGCCACCTAATTGAGCAAGATCGTCATAGGCGGCGCGTGGTACAGGTCGCTGGGATGAACGCAGTATGGAAGGAGACGGTTGAACATAAGGCACGTGGTTCGGGACAGGCCGAGGCTGATGTGGATTTTGTGCATTGTAAGCTTGAACGGCAGCGACTTGCTGTTGCCATTGCTGAAGACGCTGCCGGTTGGCCTGTTCGATCATTTCACGAGACTGATTCACAGAGTTTCGCAGCATCAACTCTGCTTGACGGGCAGATTCTTGTCTTTGACGGTACGCAATCTCTTGTTGCTGGCGCATCATAATCTCATGCTTATGTTGATCGCTGACAGCATTGGTCAGCTGCCAGTGATGGCGACGGCGCATCTCCTCGGCTGAATTCGACCAGGGTTGTTGTCTCTGAGCTTGTTGAGGCTCGGAATCATCATCTCCGGTCAAATCAATCACCATGGGTCCGCCGAATCTGGTGGCCGAAGGAGTAGTATGTTGAGATGGGTCAGGTTTGATGGGTCTAGAAGCGTAACTATATCCAGGACTCGAGTGAACTTCAGGCTTGACACGCGGTATGGCCGCAGCGGGATATGGAGCAGGAGCTTGGGGTTGTGAGGGCGGATTGGTCCTGTAGCCTGGAGGTCGAAAGACTGGGGCCATCTTACTGGGCGACATGTCGGACTGGAAATAGGCATTGTTGCGGGACGGACCAGCGATGGATGAAGAGGAGGGCTGTTGACTCAATCTTGAGGCAAAGTCGGCGTCAGCAGCGACAGACTCTCTCCTCTGGCGAGCGGCGGCTTCAATTTGACGCTGTCGCTCTAGATAAGCCATGCGACGATCCTGACTAAGTGGTCGCTGACTTGGCGGGCCCATGGGAGTGGGAGCGGGTCTTTTGTTCCTGTCGAAGCTGGCCAGTGGCGAAACCTCATCGCGGCTTCTCTTCAGCTGTGTGTTTCTGCTCGAACTGGGGCCAGTGGTCGAAGCGTCGAAAGTTGGAAGCTCTTGATCCATGTCGCTAGTGTCGGAACGAGGATATGCGCCGGGCGCATTGTATGCGGGATTGCTCTCTGGTTGTGATGAAACAGGAGCAGCGTCGTTGAAGTGCGCCATACGTCTCTCGAGGTCCGCGATAGCCGATTCCACCTCTTGTCTGCGCTCGTTGCTCTCGCTGGGGTCCAGTGTGTCCAGCAGGGTTTGCTGGAAAATGAGCTCGTCTTCGACCTCCTCCATGTCGGCGTTGGGATGGAGGGTCGACATGGTGCGATGCGCGGCACCTTCGCTTTTGTGCGACGGCGATGGGCAGTTGGGTCCAAAGTCGCTCTTTCCTCCAAGTTAATTCTCGTCGGATGATGCAAGTCGCAAGTCCGAGAGTTCGAACCGGCCGTCCTCGGTCGTCTGTGCACGAACCACTCCGCGGCCGCGTCTTCACGTGCCTCTTGCTGCCTGCTAAGAGAGCTCTCTGCTCACTTGTCGACAGCGATGTCCTTGCTGGCATACCATGCAAAAACATTGATATCAGTGAGCTCCAAAAGAGCACTGTCTTGCAAGTCCGTCATATATACATGTCCAAAATCACTCACATGCATGTCAAGGAACAGCAGCAATCGAAATGTCTTGTCCAGCATGCAGCCGATACATCAACTATTATGCATCCTTTGTCCTGCAAACGACTTGGTTCATGCATACGGCCATGCCACCGCTGCTGCTTTTGACCGCAACAGCGCACTTCACTCAATCGTTAATTTGAGCAGGAAGGATGTGATTTGATATACACCAACATGTTCCCATCAAGGTAAACTTCGGCGCGCGCAACCAGAAGCCCTACAGGGCCACTATCCGAAAGAGGTAATCCGAGAGCTGCCACTTTCCCCGCATCTCCTCCGCTCTGCACCCGCAACGGCCTGGTCAAGCATCTTTGAAAGCTAAACCGCCGATCTGTTTGCTGGTTTGAACGAAAAGTCGTGGAAGTCATGCAAGAGCGTATGTGATGGGGAGAAACAGCTTGTGTCACACACAGCATTGACTGGTGATACTGAGGTCTTGGGTACAAGAGTTGGAGCATAGCATACGGGACTGTTATTGCTTATGGCGCATATCCACCGTTCACTGCTGCAAGTCCCGGAACGAGGAACAGCGTCTCGGACAACCCAGAAGGGAAGCCAAGTGCAGTAATGACCGACGCAGAAAGGAGCTGCAATAAAAAGGACAGCGGGGTCGTGTCGTTACTGGCAGTATCCTACATCCTTTCTCCTCTCTCAATCGTTTTTTGTTCTTTCCTCGAAAAGTTCCCCTCCTACTCCCTGACCTCTCAGATGGCTTCTCTCAGATTGTCTTCGCGCTTTGCCCGCGCTGCATTTGGTGCACCAAAATCAAACACCGTCCGCAGTTTTGCAATTTCTGCCCGTCAGCAGAATGCCTCAAAGTCTGATCTTGATCAATTGAAGAACCCTCCCAGAGGAAACCCCATTGTCTCTGGTCGCGGTGCCCCAGAGCCACCTTCAGATGAGTCTGCCAACTTGAAGGACAATTACAACGCTGCATCATACCTCGGAACAACAAAGCGCCTGCCAGAGTTTGCGCTCAACGACAAGGTAGTATTGGTGACTGGCGCCGCACGTGGACTGGGATTGGTACAGGCCGAAGCCTTGCTTGAGGCTGGTGCAACTGGTGATTTTGTGCATGAGACTTGAGAAGAGCCAAAAGACTGACGTCGAAACAGTTTATGCACTGGACCGCCTTCCTGAGCCCAGCGAGGACTTCTACCGCATTCAAAGACGGGCAGCCGAGGAGCTTGGTACGACATTCCACTACCGCCAAATCGATGTTCGCGATGTGCCGCAATTGAACGAGATCATCGAGGACATCTCCAACAAGGAGGGTCGTATGGACGGACTCGTGGCGGCAGCAGGAATCCAGCAAGAAACGACGGCGCTCGAGTACACAGCCAAGGATGCAAACACCATGTTTGAGGTCAACATCACAGGAGTCTTCATGACGGCGCAGGCTGTGGCCAAGCAGATGATCAAGCATGGAAATGGCGGAAGCATGGCTTTCATTGCATCCATGAGCGGCACTGTCGCCAACAGAGTATGAAGCTCCGGTCTCTTCAGATTCGCCAAAATTTGGCTGACAAAAGTGCAACAGGGATTGATTTGCGCCGCGTACAACTCGAGCAAAGCAGGCGTCATCCAATTGGCAAGAAACCTGGCAAGTGAGTGGGGGCAGCACGGAATTCGTGTCAACACAATCTCGCCGGGATATATTGTGACAGCCATGGTGGAGGCTCTGTTCGTCAAGTACCCCGAGAGACGTCGCGAGTGGCCAACGCAGAACATGCTGGGCAAGCTGAGCAAGCCTGAAGAGTACCGTGGAGCAGCCGTGTTCCTGATCAGCGATGCCAGCTCATTCATGACGGGTAGCGATATGCGTATTGATGGTGGACACTGTGCTTGGTAATTCGGACTAGTCGAGGTCCTCGTCGTCTTCTTCGTCCACGACAAGTCTTCTTCTTTCTTCGCCCAAGAAGACTGCATAGTTATGTTAGCGTTGTTATACAAATTTCGTCCATTACAAGATGATAAGCGCACCTCTTTTGTACAAGTATGGAGTGGTAACGAGGACGAAAGGAGTGCCGACGATGATGGCAGTCCACTTGAAAGCGAAAGATCTATATCTCTTCTTGTAGTCCTTGTTCCGGTCTTCCTGAATAGAGTCCATGATGGCCTTGCGAGCTTGTTGAGTCTCTTCCTGAGTATCGGGAGTCTTTGTCTCGCCGGGACCTGGCGGTGGAGGAGCGGGCTTTGGAATGCGACCAGTGTATTTGAGGGGCTGCCTGCTGCTTGTTGACGCCAAGCGCGAGGGCATACGACCTGTGAGGCCCCTCAGAGGAGCGCGCAGAGTAGCGGGCGGCATGTTGACGAGTGTGTCCGGTAGGCAAGACGCTTGCGTTTGAATGTCAGGAACATTTCTCAAGGGCCGGAGCTTTGGCTGACCACTCTCTCGGCCTTGGCATTTGGAGAGGTTTGACTTTCTCCAACTCGCGACTCGCCGCATATCGATAAGAGGCGGGGTGCGTCATGGCTCTTGGGGTAAGCAATCAGCAGTGACCTTTTGACAATCATTCACCTCACAACTCTCTTCTTATACACTCAACATGGCCAAACTACTGAAGAAGCCTCTGAAGCTCGCCTGTGTCCAGCTGTCGACCGGTATGCGCTCCGACTCCAACTACTGAAATCATGACTTACACAGAGCAGGCGCTGACAAAGCGGCCAACCTCGCACGCGCAAGATCAAAGGTCCTCGAAGCCACATCCAAGGGTGCCAATGTCGTCGTTTTGCCCGAGTGCTTCAACTCTCCCTACGGCACAAAGTACTTCCCCAAATACGCCGAGACTCTGCAACCCTCACCACCTACCGAGTCACAATCGCCCACCTTCCATGCCCTGTCTGCCCTCGCCAAAGAGTCCAAGGCCTACTTGATCGGTGGCAGTATCCCCGAGTACCTTGCCGACACAAAGAAACACTACAACACAAGTCTTGTCTTTGGTCCTGAC
This sequence comes from Aureobasidium sp. Y128-05A, assembly GCA_037042735.1. Classification (NCBI taxonomy): domain Eukaryota; kingdom Fungi; phylum Ascomycota; class Dothideomycetes; order Dothideales; family Saccotheciaceae; genus Aureobasidium; species Aureobasidium sp. Y128-05A. The sequence goes on along the minus strand of JAXQKC010000109.1, from coordinate 1,433,689 downwards.
GGGAAATTGCTGGCCACCCACAGAAAGGTCCACCTGTTCGACATCGACATTCCTGGCAAGATTAGGTTCCAAGAGAGCGAGATTCTGAGTCCTGGAAACAAGGTCACTCTTATCGATCTGCCCGAGTATGGGAAGATTGCTGTTGCCATCTGCTATGACATTCGCTTCCCAGAACTGGCCATGATTGCCGCAAGACAGGGTGCTTTCCTGCTGATCTACCCTGGTGCTTTTAACCTCACCACTGGCGAGCTGCATTGGAAGTTGCAAGCACGCGCAAGAGCTATGGACAACCAAGTCTACGTTGGTCTTTGTTCGCCTGCTAGAGACATGACTGCCGACTACAATGCCTGGGGTCACAGCATGATTGTCAATCCCAACGCTGAAGTTCTTGATGAACTGGATGAGAAGGAAGGCATTGTCTATGCCGATCTTGACGGAGAGGCAATTGAGCAGACGAGGAAAGGCATTCCGATTTACACCCAAAGGAGATTTGACGTTTACCCCGATGTCAGCAAGGGCAATGTCAAGTATGAAGAGTAATGCTCAAAACATGAATTTTCTTTGCACTGACATCTTGTGAACCTGTTCAAATCAACATTGGGCGCGCTAACAAAGTTGTCCACCTATCGTAACTGCCAAATTGAGGCTAGGAAGCAAAATGCCACTAATTCTTGTTGGACTTCCAGCTGAGGTAACCACCAACGACAGAACGTGCGCTGCTGATATGGCAGTAACTTCACACTTCAACGCTTGCTCACTTCGTCCTGTCGTTGACACAACTCTCTTCTCATATGTTTCAACACATCATCATATACAGCATCTTTATGTATACTCCTTCGTCTTATTCATCCTCGCAATCTGGCAAACCGCCTACCTGGCCAATGGTCCCTCTATCGGAGCTGGAGATCAAGATTCCTGTTCGAACATCGAGTCTAGGCCCGCTGCTCCGACCTGAGCCAGACCTCCCGTCACCATCACCAGATCCATCTAACCTAGGCCATTACAACGACGGCACTCTATCTCGCAGGTCAACTGTTCGTGGTACTGTGGTGTTCCGCTCCCCTGATGTCTCACCCAAGACACAATCACCGCCATCTTCTTCATCCATCGAAAAAGACAAGAAGAATCTCGAGCGTGCAGTCACTGGACTTCACAACCTCATGGAAGAAGCATTGACCGTCGCTCAAGACGCCGCCCAGAACAACAGGTCCCAAGACGTCGCCCAAATACTCGATGAAGCCAAGATCGCTCTTCGCAAGTCAAGCACTGTCCACGGCTACATGGCTCCACCACTTCGCATCGACGATACCGAGAGCGACGAGTACTTTTCTTCCGACGAGTACGACCAAGGTTCTGACTCTGATGCCGACATCGAGTCCACCACGTCGTCTTTCCAGCCAAAGCCGAAAGCATCCAACGTCAGCATCCCAACGGCCTACACCAAGAGCAAGAACGGTCTCTCCCTGGTACCAGCTCCCACTACTGCAGTGTCCCCTGTCGTCCCCCGTCACTCGATCAGGCAGCGCTCAGTCGTACATCCCATCCTCAATCCACCTTTCGAGAGTGACGGCAAACGACCCTCATCGCAAGAGGCCGTTGTTGGGCCATCATCTTCAGAGGACTTCTCCATGACTCAGACTCCACCTCAGATGTATTCCAAAATGTCAATGGGCTCTACTATGCATGATTGGGCCTACACTAAGCGGCCTTCGACTCGCCGTGACCTTCGAGGCGGTTCAGAGCCTGGACCAGTCAATCCAGATGAATCTGTCTTACCACCACCGGCAGGAGAAAGCGCTGGTGTCGTTTTGCCTCCCGTCATTTCACAAGATGCGTCAGTCAAAACGCCAGAGCAGACACCGCACGAGCCTCTCCGCATCTCAGTCCCTGATGTGCCGAAACGAAGATCTCTTCGACCTGTTCGTTCCGACCCTCAACTGTCAAGCACACCCTCGCCACCTCCTCAGCCAACAGTCCCATACGCCGTCTATGATCCAAGACACTATGTCACCTCGGACTACCCATCAGCTCAGTACCCAGCTGCCAACCCACCAGATACAGGAGGATCGGCTCCAGCCCCAGCTGCGCCCAAGAGATGGAAACCAAAAGCTGGTGCAAGCCGCATCTTCGAGTCACCGTATTATCACGTCCCAGATCGCAGGGAAGTACCTGTAGCTCTTCCTGCATCCACACAACCTACCTTGCCTGTCACGTCTGGTCAATCTGCTCCATCTGCGCTGCCTGGTCAAGCACCACCAGCAAATATCCCATCTCCGGATTTGAGCCTGAAGCATCCTCGCAAGAATCATATCAGCCTGAAGGATGAAGTGGGATTCCGATTTCACAGGTATCGTCGCTCGCCCATTGCCAGAGAGTGGAAGATAGGCCGCAAACGCATTACTGCCACCATTGCTTGTCTCAATACCATGCTTGTTGGCCTGATTGCTGGTATTTATGTGAGTGGCGTTTCTTGTGGCATATCACAGCAGGTACTGACCACAATGAACAGGCCGGTGAGGTGCCCAAGATTCAGTACAAGCTGGGAGATGAGCATCATCGTGTGATCCTGGGCAATGTATTGTAAGTTGAACAAACCGATATTTTGTCGGGCGTCCCAGGGCTCCATCGTAATGCTGACACGCCTGACAGTCTCTATATCGGCATGGGAATCACTACTCTAATCTGCTGGCCGCTTCCACTCCTTCATGGCAGGAGACCCTACACATTGGCAGCCCTGGCGATCGCAATCCCGCTTCAATTCCCACAGTCTATTGCGACAGCTTTCTACAGAGGCCCACATTTGACCAGAGCTCTTGTTGGTCTACTCGTTCCTCGTTTCTTTCTCGGCTTGGCTCTTGGTTTTGCACATATCAACTTCTTGTCGACCTTGCTGGATCTGTTTGGCGCCTCTCTCCAGTCACGAAACCCGCATCAAGAAATTGTTGTTTACGACGATGTTCGGCGTCAAGGAGGCGGCATGGGTATTTGGCTAGGTCTCTGGTCTTGGTGCTTTGTCGGATCTCTTGCTCTCGGTTTCCTGATCGGCGCCTCAATCACTCAGCATCTCGCTCCGTCCTGGGGATTCTACGTTTGCGTCATTCTTCTTTCGTTCTTCATCTTGGTCAATGTCGTTGCACCAGAGACGCGCCGCGCTCCATATCGTCGATCTGTTCTGAGATACTTGGATGAAGACGAGAAGCTCAAGAAACGTGTGGCACGTGGCGAAGTCAAGCTACATCTTGATCAGGACGGTCCCAAATATTGGTATCAAGAGGTCTGGGCTGGTATGAGACTTATGGCCCACATGTTTTGCCAGTTCGGCTTCTTTGTGCTCGCCGTCTATCTGGCCTGGATTTACGCACTCGTTGTACTAATCACATTGGTAAGTCATTATTGACTCTTGCTTTAGCGTTCGGTCTTCTAACGTTTGGTAGCTGCTGGGTGCACTGCTCTCTCGAAACTACGATTGGCAGCCTCAGTACATCGGCTTGGCTGTGTTCGCTGTTGCAGTAGGTGCAGCACTCGCTGTTCCGCTGACAAAGGCAAATGTCTTCTCTCGCGACAGGGTCCAGCCCATGCGTACCGACAGTGGCACATTTGAGCCGCGTGTTACGTGGTCGTCACATCTCCTCAGACGATGCTTGTTCACATTCGCTCTACCCATTGCCGGCCTTGCCTACGTCCTGGCGTCTCCCGGACCTAGCGTCAAACCGGCTGGTCCCACTATCCTCGCCGCCATTATCGGCTTCTTCGCATGTCTCGCCGTAGCGGAATGCATCGGGTTGGCAATGGAAGCTTTCGACACCAGTGATCTACAACCCGGTGTCAACAGCAGACACCGTCTGGCAAGTCTGGAGAGTGCTACCCGCAGAAGACGCACAAACTATTCGTCTTACCCACGTGTATGCGCAGGTATCTTCGCCGCTCAAGGACTGGGATTCTTGATCGCGGCCGCCGCGACTGCTGTGAGTGGCAACGTAACCAGAGCACTTGGTGCACAGGCTGCAACTGGTGTCACTGTTGGAATTTTGCTGGGCTTGACTATTCTGCTTTCACTTGTTATGTGGCGCTTCAGATCCGTTCAAGTCATTCCGAATGGTACTTTCGGATCACGTGGAGGGGGCAGTATCGATACAAAGGCAGATCAAGACTGGAAGCCTGTGGTCATTGGCAATCCTTCTGGTAAGATGAGGCGCATGAACCTACTTGAAATGGGATCCTTCAGCAGATGGACGGAGATCCGCAAGCTGAACCACTTAATCAGCGACAGGAAGCGGTACGTGGGTTGAAGCGGTAATTATGAGACAGTTGCGGGAGGGTCTCTTTCCTAGATAGATGGCAGAGTTGATTACCCTGAAGCACCTGTTGTCCAGATTCGAGTCTTTGTCAAATGCTGCTGTACCCTCTTCATTTCACGCGATATGCTGATCTCCCGAGTATCTGACTGTTGGATCGCTCAACCATCCCAAGCTCTTCTTGATACGTTTGGAAGCTTCGGATATGATAAAGTAAACAAAACCTGTGCTAGTTCAGCCAAGATCACGGTTGCCCTGGAGTGATGGTAGAAGTTCTTGCAAGAAAAGTCTAGTGGTTGAAATAGCTGGCCAGCAGCTCGAACAAGCTCTACATACCATGACCCTCCCTGGTGCTGTTCCAATCTCTGCCGAATCTGTCCCATCCACCAGGCGGAGCATCCCACATGGCGAGATCTCTGATGACAAATTCATACGTGCCATCCTTGGGCATGACACCCTGACACACATTTCCACCCACAGCAATATTGATCAAGATTCTGAAATCCTTCATCGGTCTTGTGCCAGCAGGTTTGCTTGCCTTCATGACAGGTCTTCCATCAATATACCACACCATTCTTCCTTGGTTTGTATTCTCATCCTCATCCCAAGCAAAATCAAATCTCATACCGTGAGGAGAGTCGATGGCAGGGATTGGCGTTTCCACCACACGGTGTTTATCGTGGTCTTCGCCGTTGAAATGGCCCCAATGCATACAAGTATGGTTTGTCTTTTCTCCATTCCAGGCTTCGAAGATATCCATTTCGCCGTCGTAGGGCCAGGTGAATGGGTCTTGAGGGAGCAGCCAAAACGCCGGCCAAATGCCTGGAGCCACTGGAGCTGTAATCCTAGCGGACAAACTACCTCTGCATCTAGCAAGCGTCTGGTGCGAAGATAATCTCGCAGAAGTAAACTTTCTGTCTCGTTGAGGATGGTTGTGGTTGATTATTGCATGAACCACCAACGCGCCGTCTTGGGTGTGGAAACTGTTTGCAGTGTCGTCGACGTAGTTTTGGGATTCGTTGTTGCCCCAACCCCAGTTTCCTTGTTCGTGGTGGAAGTGCGCAGAGACGGGGATGTGTGGTAGGCATTGTGGTGACCAGTAGGGTTGTGCTTGGGGTTGTTGAGCTGAGGGAGATGGAGACGAGGAGGAGGGTTTGCTGGCCCAAGGAATTGGAGGGGCGGTGCCGCCGTTCATGGCTTGTTGGGCTTTGTGTTGAAGGTCTTTGAAGGAGTCGCGGAAGCCCATGCTGTATGGTGATGTGGTTTCTTTGCTCTTGTTTGTTTGATCGAGGGTGTGTCTGGCTTCGGGAGCGGCGGGTCTGCGTGGATGGGGTAGATGCAGGATATGATGGTTTCTAGGAGAGGCGCAGGTTGCAATAAATAGTTTGAGACCTACCTTGAACTGCCAAAGTCTTCTTATTATATACTTGAGTCCGGTTGTTCTTGTTCCGGTCTGCCTTGGCTTTGGAAGTTGGCGGTCTGCCCTGCCCTCATGCCGCGTCATGCTATGCTTGGGAGTCGTGTCTGTGGTAGTTGTCAGGTGGTATATTGATTTAGATTTGGCTGATTATTCATCAATCTCTTCTTAGCTCAGTTGGTTTAGAGCGTCTGACTGTAATTGTTCGATTGTCATCAGAAGGTCCTTTGTTCGACTCAGAGAGAGGAGATTTCTTTTTGTCTTCTCCCCGTCAGGCATCCGCCATGCGCATCTTTTGTCCCTCCCAGAGAGGTCTTCTTACCGCAAACATCGGAAATCTACGCCCTGCTTGTGTTTTACTTTTCTTGTCCAAGATATTCAAAACACCTCACTATTTTGGTGATTTATGAAGACACTCTCTTCAACAGCAATGACGTCTCACCAGCCCCAAATTCTGAAAAAAGGCCCGATAGCTTTTGGCGGGCAAACGACATCCCACCTTTCGCAACTGCCAGCTGTTTTACCCCCCTCCTTTCCTACAAACAAATCGATTGTTACAATACACAACAACCTCCAAACCTTTTTCCATCACAGATCAATTCTCCTCACATCCAAACCGTCAATATGGTCTACACTCTCGTCGTGCACCTCTACGCCAAAGATGACCAGGAGTGCATCAACAAGTTGATCGCAAAGCTGCAGGAAGCTTCTCAGGTCTACACTAACGACAAGGAGTGTCTTGGCTGGTATGTTGTTCTCTTGATTCCGAAACACTTCTCAGATCGTTCTGGAGTGTTCCGGACAGGAATTGGAAAGACTGATGCGAATGATCAGGTTTGTCATGCAAGATACCAAGGACCCCCGCGCCTTCACCATCGTCGAGCGTTATGCCCATGAGAGCGTAAGTACATTTGCATTTATCATACTAGATGGGTTTCCAGCAGCAAATATCAATCCTCCAAACCAATAAAGCAATATCCCAAACTTCTCTGTACATCAATTACTGACACGACTTGCAACAACAGAGTCAAAAATACCACCTCGAGAACCCTTACTGGCAAACCTTCGACAAGTATGTTATCCCTCTGTTGGCAAAGGACATGGATTTGCGCCGCCTGAACGAACTTGTCGACGAAAAGTCCGAGCAGGTCCGTGTTGAGCAGGACCCTAAGCTTTGGGAGGAGGTCAAGAAGCACCAGACCTACTAGATTTTGCCGATGTCTTCTTTGCAGCTCGGATGATCAGGGCAGTGCAAGTGTATGTATCAATTCTAAAAATGCAATTTTCGCTGGATGGAAATCAAAACAGACATGGGAAAGGAATGCTGATTGTTGCATTTTGTACGTCTCCGTATGTCCAAGACTCCAATGATGTGATCATAAAAAAGTCACGATGCTGTCCGGAAAGGAGTTTCATCCGGGGCAAGAATGTATTCCTGGATATGTCTATGGCCACGCTTCTGATACAGAGCACTATCTGTTGCAATCTAGTTGGGAGAAGTCACGATAGTTTCCAGAAAACAAGCGTCATCCAAAGAGACAAAGAGAGATAGCATTCAAGAGTATCCCTGTGGCCACCCTTCTAATACAGAAAGTTACTATAATCTCATCAACTTTGATAACATAATAGTGTAAATACGGGGAGTCTGTCACATGCGACCCTTGTGCTTTGCATGATCCTTCGTCCATCTCCATATGCTCAGACACTATGCCAGTGTACTTGCAAAAAGTCACCAAAGTCTCAAGGAGGAAGCGGCTTCCGAGGAGAGAAAGCGATTCAGGGCATCTCAATGGTCACGCTCAGTACAGAAAGCAATTGTGCATTTCGGCAACGATCTGATCATGATACATTTCGCCAGGAGGTCTCTCATTGCAATACTATAATAGTTTTAGACATCACAGAAATAAAGGGACAAATGCAATTCCAGCATTTCCAACCCAATTCGCCAACCCTCACAGTCACAACATGAAACTAACAGACTCGAGCGACGCGTGCAAAACTGCATTGTAAACTCTCCAGAGGGCACAAGTTGAAGTCGTCAGTTCTAGAGCTGTTGTCGAAAGGGTGTCTTGCGTTCTCACCTCATCAGCTTTGATCAGATACGATGGTATCATCGTGCTCGTCAGCTTGAGGTTCATCTTCGTCACCAGACTCACCGCCGGAGTCATCGACATCGTCGGAGTCAGCAGCATCATCCACATCGTCACCAGAGTTTTCGGCGTCATCAGAGTCGTCGACATCGTCGTAGTCAGATATTCCAGTCGAGTTTCTCCATGTCGCGTTCATGCCAGCAGCGCCAGCAGATTCGGCAGAGTAGTCCACAGCTAAGGCATCAAGCCCTAATGCGTGACCTGCGCAGTGCTTGTTTTGGTGGTGACCATCGTTGTTGGGTTGCTGACAACCGATGTATTTATGACCGGTGGTTTTGCACTTGTGGAATGGATGCTTCGGTCCGACGATGCCTTGTGGCCAACTCCAGTGCTCGTGGTTCTTCCTGTGACAGCTGTTTCCATGCTTGTTGTCAATACCGCGGTTGCGTTTGCAGTAGCGGCGGAATTTTTTGGATGTGCCTATTCCCGAGCTCAGGAAAAAGTCGTAGGTGGCTTTGTAATCGTTGTGCCAGCGACCGCTGTCCCTCTTTTGCAAGGCTTGTGCTTGGATCTCGGCATGATTCATATCGGTAGCCATGTGATGTTTGCCAGAAAAGCTGAACTTGGAGCACGCGCATGGCATGTTGCGACTCTCCTTACGATTAATGGAGCTGATAGCCTGTCCCCCGGGTGTATAACAGACCGGAAAGTTGAAGATACCCCTGGCTCGCCCTCCACCATGCATTATGGCAGTGTCGGGGCCAAAAAGGGTAGCGAGACCTTCGACGCCCATCTGGGGCTTGGGTATCTTGTTTCCGTGATCTTTTAAGTAAGTCATGGAGGATCGAACGACATCGTCCAAAGTGAAGTTAGTCATTTTCTCAAGCAACTCGTTACTCGGAGGTCCGCGTATAAGCGGCATTTTGTTGATTCCCTCACGGCATCTCGACAAAAAGTAGGTGTAGAAGACTTTGGTCGGATATTCTTCAAGACATGACTTAAGTATTTGGGGTCCTCGATGATCAGATTTACAGCTGCCGCTACTGACATCCGATACAACGATGTAAGAGTGCTCCATAGACCAGATGGTTGAGACAGCTGATGCTGTCCACATGTACCGGAGCTCATCTCTGTACGACGGCAACATTTCACTTGTATTTGCGTATCGACCTCCTTGGACAATGTCGACGAGCCCAAAATCTTTTGACACACCAACCTTTCCCTCCAGTAATGCCAGCATGTTTAGATCGAATAATTTCGTGGTTAGGAGTTGGTTCTGAGCCAACGCTTCTCGGGCTGCTGTGTGAATCTTCTCAGCGTGATCTGGCCCATCGAGCATGTCCGTTGTAAGTTGGCCAGTCGTCGATCCGATGGAACCTATACCACTAATAATCGCGATATCAAGTCTTCCAGCGGAAGCAACCAGATTACCGACAGCAACGTTGAGTTGATTTGTCGCTACGTCAAGTTCTTTCATGACTGCAGCGAATGCCGTTCCAAGAGAGAGAGCAGAGGTAAACCCCGTGAAAATTGCTGTTGACAGAACGGCAATCGTGATTATGCTGTGCATCACGACCTGCAGATGTTCTCTGAATTTCGCTTTCTGGTGATCGACGTTTTTGCCGTCGGAGAATTGGCTAAGAAGGCTTTGCATGTTGGCATCCACATTATTGAAAGCCTCAACATTAGCTTCTTTGATCATCCACATGGCGTTGTGGAAGTTGACGACCGATTCCATTGCGAAGAGAGCATATCGTTGGTCCTCGAGGCTGAACTTGTCACTGATATGACTGCAAGAAACAGACTGGAACAGATTAGCTATGACCTGGAGCAGAATCAGAGATGGCTTACACTACAGGTTCCACTGAGCTTGCAGGATAAGATAGAGTCCGTTGTGCCAGGCGAGTACTTTTGATGAAACCAGCTCCAGAATCGTGGTTCTGCCGAGACGTGTGAGGTCTTCCACTCATCGAATTGATTCCGAAACCATGGTCCAAGTTCGTCCTTGGCTTCTCGTGCAGAAATGTATCTGTTTGTTTCGAACGAATCGCAGAGCTCAGAACTTGCGAGAACTGATCTAGACCAAGCCGAGAAAATGGCAGCGATGATAAGGAGCCTCATAGGGCCGGTACTCCTGTGTGAGAGAAGTTGAAAAAGGCGGATTCGATGAGGGATCTGAAGGCGGAAGGATACGCGATAAGTATCTGGTTGAATGAGCTCCCAACAGTCTAGATGCGATGTCTGAACAATGGATGCAATGCGGAGTCTTGGTTATAATCGGAGATCTGTCCAGTGAAAAACCGCACCACATGCTGTTGCTAATTTACGCTTCTTGTGAATCAGTGTAAACAGACGAATCAAGAGCAGTGGGTCAGTAAGATGACCCGATTTCCTGATTCGACTGTTAGTGCAGTATCATTCACGTGTGCTCGATAGCACATTTGATAGGATGTCGCCTGACAGACATGTCCGACATTGATGATACTTCGGAGCCTTCTTTCTTCAAAGTGTTTGGAACCCCACTGTGGAAACCAGGATAAACGTTTGTTGGCAAAGAAGCTTTTTCTGTATCGAGTTGCCAGCGTGGCTGAATGCTTATCCAAAGTAGGCATTGAGAGAGAAGAATACAAGCTCAAGGTCATCATGCCGCAAATCTGTGTTGAGCAGACGGGTTCCTATTGGAAGCATGGAACGTTTGACCTAGGTGTACGGCGTGTTGAACAGGTCGGCTAACAGATGAGCAATGAGCTTTCCAGGATAAACGTTTCACTTACCAAAGCATCGAGGACTCCCAAGCTGTTGATCATGAGCAGGTTTTGAACGCCTCCATCAGGTTGTCAGCTCCCAATAGACTTCCGAGTCACCTACATGTCGAGAGAATCAATTTTCGACAGACTTTCAAAACACCAACACATCGAGAGAATCAACCTCTCAATTGACTTTTACCTCAGCAACTGAGCCGCAGAGCCAATTCCCCATACACGACAAAAATACCTCAAGCCTGAAAGCATCAATTTTCAAAGGTGGAGAGGATATCGGGTGCGGAGCGTCAAGGAACGAAGCATCGAACAATGCACTCCTTCATCGAGAGTATGATCGATGGCATGATCCTCTTACAGATGTCCTGATGTCAAGAAGGGGAAAGAGGTTAAGGTCTATCAAAACTTGAGAAACGGTCAAGACGACGCGTCTCAAATCAACGTCATCGCAGCAAGCGCGTTTCGGCGGTGCAATTTCCGATTCTCAGGGTGCGGCTTCCGAGTTATCGCTGGAGGAAGCACCCTGTTCTGTTCTTTGGAACGACCAACATCACCTGTTTAGAGCCGAGAGGATATTTTTGAAGTGATCTCCTGCTTTGTTCGAGATCGTCAAAGTATTTGATGTTTTCGTGACTCTCAAGGTCTGTATGGTTGTGGTGGGAATTTGGATCATCGAATCTGGTCATCCTACACGGTAGGAGGTAAATCCAATCCCATACACACCGATCGCCCTCGAGCATGACAACAAATCAAGCATATCAAAAATATATGTGTAGATTTCTTGGACACTCAAAACTCACTCTCACTTCACAAGACCGAACAAAACAGAGACGAAAAAAGCGAAGAAAAAAGTAGTAAGAGACAACGATATAGATAACCAAGAGATTGCTCTGGTGGACGCAAACAAAACAGGAAAAAGAAAGAAAAAGAAAATCCAAAAGACACCGCCGTATTGCTTACGCAGAACACTCGCTCTGTCTGCTTCAATCTCATCACCGCGTGTATATCCTCCTCTCCTGCAGAACAACCTCTTCTTCTTTTTCCAGAGCACGCCAGACTCCTCCGATTGGCCATTTGTCTTGTTCGTTTCGTTTCGCATGTATGCTGGTATGGTGTAATTTTGTTCTGTGACTTGAGGACCGTATCCATTTCTCAAAAAAAAGGGTATTTTAAACAATAAAAAAAAGGATTTAAACAAGAAAGCCCGTGGCTGAGGAGAAAGAACAAAAAGTCGCAATCATCTGAATCTGGCCGAGCAACGTCCCATGACCTCGCCTTGACACACCAGCTCGGCATTGAATTCTGTGCCATCAAGGGTGAGGTAAATGTCGAAGTAGACACGGTAGAAAGTGCCTTGAGGTGTGTCCATGCGTTCGAAATCTTTCTCGAGATTCTTGCGGCTCAAGTCGGATGTCAGGGTGACGACTTCCTTGATGCCTATTGAATGGTTAGCTCAGGTATCGTTGATCTAAGGTAGTAATCACTTACGAGGATCCTTAGTATATTCAGGGCATACATCCTCGTCACAAGCGTACAAGACATCCTCATACATGAGGGTAGCTCCAGGCGCGACTTGACGGAAGAACGAGACCTTGACAGGTTCGCCTGTCTTGACGCGCTGACCCTTTTGCACGAAAATTTGACGAGTGTACTTGCAACGATCCTTGCCGTCGAGACTAGGCACACGGTATTGCTCGGGGTGATGGCCTTCTTTGAAAGGTTGTAGTGTGGCCATGAGGTAGTGTCTACGAGCGACACGAGATGTGACGACGCGCTCGGTAATACCAGCAGTAACAGCACCCTTGACGATGGCGGCGACTGAGTCCATAGGTCGAACAACCTTGGACTGGAATTGCGGAGGGACGTGGAGCTTGATCTGCTGGAAAAGATATTCGGAAGAACCGAAGCCACCAACAACGAGAACGTTCTGTGACGAGTTAGCTTGAGCGCAAACACGAGTTTGGTGCTTTACTGACCTGTAGATGGCGGTTTTGAGCCTGAATGGCAATGATCTGGTTTCGTACAAGCTCAAGAATGCGGTTGACGACAGGCTCGAAGCACTGCAAGATCTCCTCGTTGGTGAATGTCATGTAACCTTCCTCGATGCCGGCCTCGGGGAATTCGGCCTCGATACCGACGTCAACAGCCCACTTCTGACCATTGTTGCGGAAATCGGCCTTGATTCTGTTTTCGAAGTCCATGATGCACTTTGCGTAGACACGGCCGGCAGTCTTTGAGCCATCGGGAAGCTTCATCTTACGAATCTTTGCCCTCAAAATGTTGGAGAAGTTGCGGTTCAATGCTGTCGAACCACAAGAGTCACCAGATCCAGCAGTGCATTCTGCGACGGTGAAGGGGTGCTCCTCTTCGACTTCGTATCTAGAATCAAAGTAAGCGTGATTTCACAACATCAGACACCAGCGAAACTTACGCGATCAAATCTACGGTACCTCCACCACAATCCACGATCAGAACAGCATCTTGGATCTTGAGGTTGAGCAGACCAGTCTTGGAGCAGAACATGGCGGCAGCTTCGGGCTCGGTAACCAGAGTCAGGCGATTGTCGTTCTCGTCACGGAGGAATCCAGCTTGAATGGCGGCAGCACGGGTGGCTGCTTTACCAGCGTCGTTCCAGATAGCGGGTACGGTCAGGAAGTAGCGAATGTTACGCTCCTCGCGGGTAAAGACTTCACCGAGCGTCTTCTGGAGGTAGTTACGCATAGCCTGGCGCAGCTTGAACAGATAGTCTGCGGCGACGTCGATCTCGCTCTTGCCCGGGGGAAGCGGAGGCAGGTTGATGGGATCGATGTATGTGTTTCCGCTCATCATCAACTGAAGCTTGAACCATTCGACTTTCTGGACACCAGGCTTGGGATAACCGGTGGGTGCGAGCGCGTCTGCAATGTCGGCGCCCCACCCCACCACTTGCTGGTGTTGGTCGTAGTAGAGTACTGTCGGGATCTGCATGCAAAGTTGTTCAGCAATCCATTATCATTTCTTCCCAGTGCAAAGACCCACCTTTTGTTTTGTCTGAGTACCAGCACCAGGCCATTCGACGATGATGTCCTCTTTCGCTTCCGTGTTTGTCGCAAAGGCAAAGGCGACACCCGAGAACGTAGTACCCTGAGCACATCATGGTAAGTACGCGCAGATCAGTGACTGTCCAAGGACGCTAGACTTACAAAATCGATACCGACAATGAGTTGAGCTTTGCTCCGCTGGTTATTGGCTTCAGATACATATCCTCTATTGTAGGGATATTGACCGCCTACCATGGACTGCTGAGGTACATAACCTCCATACTGTTGCTGCGGCGGCGGTGCCTGCATGGGATAACCTGGGGGTCCCGAGAGTGGTTGCTGACCATACATGTGTTGCGGCGCGTGAGGAGGGAGATGACCATACGGATTATGGGTGTTGATTGGCGGAGGAGGCATGGGGCTCGTCGGACGGCCAGCCATCTGTTGCTGCTGTTGCAATTGTTGTTGCTGTTGTTGACCGGCCTGGGCATACTGGTATGATGGCGGGCGACCCAAGGGTTGCTGACCAGGCTGAGGGGAGCCGTGCTGCTGCGAAGGGTGCTGGTGCGGGTTCATGGCGAGCGAAGTGGTCGAGGCACTGGCTTGCTGTTGCTGAACGAGCGTGTTGGTGTTGGACGCGGTGGAATTGCGCTCGCTGGCGGGCTGAGGCGGCGATTGGGTCGAGGTGTTTGGGCCGGGCGACGAAGGACCCAGCGAAGACGAGTTGTTGTTGTTATTGTTGGCGGTAGAGAGCGAGTTGATGCTCGGGCTCTGGGTCAGGCTGTTTCCAGACGCTTTCCGTTTCGAGCCCACGAGGTTGCGGAAGCGCGAAGGCATCTGTCCTAGCACCTTTCACAATTCATATGCCCCGCGAGTAGAGGCCGAGGGCAGGGCAGGAGGCAGGCACGCGGGCGCAGTTAGACACGCGCGAAAAGCAAAAAAAGAGCAGGGGCGAGGACGACGGGGTGCGTAAACTGCAGAAGGGCAGCAGCAGGAAGGGGGGAGAAAGAACGTGTGGTTGGTCCAGGATGCGACCAGAAAGACGGCGGCGTGTAGACCAGCAGAGGCGCTTCGTAGCTTTAGGGACAAGTCGGTCGGCCAAGGCACTTGACAACAGATCCAACAACGTCCACCCGAAACACAACGACCAATGCCCGCCTGATGCTAGAGTACCAGCCTCTCAATAAGCCCTGCAGCTGCTGTCCATTGTCACTCTGACCGCTCTCTACGGATATCCTAGTACCTCACAACGACCGCAAGCGCTGACTTGCTGCCAACAGACCTGGAACCTGCAGCCGCAAATGCGCCCAAGGAGGGGGGAAATCTAAACTCAGTCACCATTTTCCCCAAATTCTCCAACAAGACAATCATTCCCATTTCGTGTGCTGCACAACACCTCATCTGACTACAATCCAGAAAGGCCGAAACATGTATATTGTGATAGACCATTCCCTATGAACCTTCTCTTGTCTGCATCACTCCTTTTCTTCTTTTCGATAGTCCGACACGACTCATGCCCAAGTATGTCAGTCAGATCTTCGTGTGTGTGCTTTCCTCTTTTCGAATTGGTCAGTTAAACGGGGTGCCGCCCTTCCCTAAGTGCGGGTCACCGCTTTCTGGGATTGCAACGCGAAAACCACACCTAAACTCTGTTTTCCTTCTGTCGCATCACTCCGAGCTTCAGCGAAAATGCGACTGCTCATCTGTCGTCGAATTTCTCATCAAAGATCGGCACGTCCCTCCTTCAAGGCTTGTTCAAACTGTTTGTTTGTTGTCCAATTGTCTCAATTGCGCGTGACCTAGATGATAACTCGCTACCGTCCTGATTGAGTCAGGGCTGACTCTCCAGCATCGCTTGTTCACCAGTCTAGAGCGAAGGAGGCGCCATGGAAGCTCTGCGGCTGAGATCGAAAGCCAAAAAGCTCCTTGTCCTACCGTGGGTTTCTCTCCGTCTCCAACAAAAAGATCAGCGACAAGGGTTTGTCCGTTGTTGCGCTCAACTTTCAAGTCTGTTTGAACTCTCGGCTTCTCACAGATCTTGAAAGAATGTTGTATCTGAAACCGGCTCTTGTGTTGCCGGCATGGAGATATAGTTTTTTTGTCACGTCTATCTCCTAGCTCCACCATATCCCTTGCAGGGCATCTCGCTGCTTGCAGCTGTCAGATGTGGATCTGATGCACCTTTGACTCTTTCTGGAAGCCCTCGCTGACGCCCATCCTTGTCCGAATATTGTCCGTAGGCTGAAAGTCTGTCTCGCGGAGTTGAATTCAGCCCAAGGCAGCTGAACAAAAGTGTCCCTCAAGAACTCAGCTCGCTTTGATGGAATGCGTATTTGTGTGTGAAGCCCGGAGGTCTTCGAAAATGTGTTTATTGTGATGGTAGACATAGAACAGAAAAACACAAAAAGCTATCTCGCCTTTACTTGACCTTTTCCCTCCCTTTGACGCTGGCAATGAAACACCTCCTTCCATAAGAACCCCTCGAAACCCTCGATTCCTTTGAACGCCTTGCAGAATATGCCGATATGAAGTTTGCCGCTGGAAGCTTGGAGCAAACAACAGATTTTGTCGTTTGTATGCGATGACTCTCGGCAAGGCTTGCTTGAGCCGCGCCATTTAGACCTGTTTTTTATGTTTGTTAAGTACTTGCAGTTTGCACACCGTACGCTGCTTTGCTTGACATGAGTCCTTGGAAGGCGTTACAATCCATGTGGTCAAGGAAGAGCAGAGGCAGCAATTCGCAACACAAACCTTAGCCTCGTGGGCTCCATTTTTTATCCTTTTCTCTTCTCCTCTTAATTGGTTTCGCGTGAGCCACAAGGCGAAACACTGGCATCAGTGTCTTGTCCACCAAAGCAGTTGGACTGCTCAAATCAGCAATTTGGTGCATGCAGAATTGTTGATGGTGAAGCAAGCAACAGTGAATGAAATAATGCTGTACCGTGAAGAGTGCTCAAGGCTTGACACCATTGGAAGCATCCTGGCTGTTGGTAGATCTGCGCTTCGATGCGTTTTGTGCGACGCCATTTCCCTGTCAGTCAATCTGCGTCAGTAGCCAAACACGAAGGATAGTGGGATGATGAGGGAGAAAGTAGAGATGCTGCTAATGAGATCTCTGCCGGCACGTTCTTCTGCCGACATCGTGGTTGTATACGTACGTCCAAGTTTGCCTCGCCAGCGTTTCGTTTCTTGGTGCCGTTCGCAGCTTTGCCGGCCTTGTTCTTCTTGGCCTTGACAGGACGCTGCTCGCCTTCCTTGAAGACATCGTCGGGCAGATCGTAGCTTGCGACAAATTAGCTTTGGGTCGGAACGAGCAAGAATACAACTCACCTCTTTACAACAATGACGCGAATCGAGTTGACGTCTTCGTTGTACTGCGTAGCCTGAGTACATTGATGCCTAAAGTCTTGTACTGGCATGGAAATGTCAAGGGATTGCGCGCCTGTTCCGGGTCAGCCTGTTCACCATGGGAACTCAAGTCGAGAGAACATACCTGGAACCAGTTCGATCCCAACATAGTAGGTCGTAGTCCAGATAGTGGTCATGCCGTCCTCCTTCTCATCTGGCTTTTCGATCTTCATGGCAGGCTCATCGAGATTGTCGATAGAGGTTTGTTCAGCAGAGAGTTGCTTGACGTTCTCTGCTTCATCGACAGTCTCGGTCTTTGAAATTTGATACTTTATGCTGCCTTGCATGACTTGATCCTTCTCTTCATCGTTCTTGACACGATGGACGCGTTCGTAGCCCTTGGTGAATGGTCTGGCGTAGGCAACATTCGGCTGAGACTGTTCGATGCTACCGATCAGTCTTCTGACCTTTGACTGGACCAGACCTTTCCAATCGCCCTGGGCTTCTTCGTTCAAGCTGCCCGAAACAACACTGAGATAGTATTTGAAATCTTTTGTGAAGAAGGTGTGGCCCTCAAAGAGATGTTTCCATTGCATATTGGACTTGTCATTGAGAATGTTGGTGCAGATTTCGTGGCCACGTTCAAGCTCGCGAGTGATGACAGCAAGAGAAGACTTGGTGATGTTGTGAGTGGCGCACATGGAAGGATAAGCGGGAGTGATGAGAGGCATGAGGTGACGGCCATCAGCCGGATAAATCTTGGGGTTCCAGATCTTGGCCGTGTGGTCGAGAGGACCGGACTCGATGGGCTTGAGCATGACTGGCATGGGCCATTGCCAGTTTCTCATCAGCTGGAAAAAGCGACCGACGATCAAGGAGCCACACGCGTTGGGATAGAGCTGCGCGATGCGAGCGACCATGATGGCCCAGGCGATTCCTCCGGGGAAGCCAATAATGTTGCCATAGATGGCGCGACGGCTGGCCCAAAGCTTGATGCAACGCAGAGCATGACGGAATGTCTTTTCCTGTGGTACCAGACGCAAGACGTCGTCGGTGACTCTGGTTCCGTTGACAGAGCGCAAGTCGACTTCGTCTAGGCCGCGAAGTAGACTGTTGTCTTCGAGGTCAAGGTTCGGCGGGATTGAGTTGAGCTGCAGACGAGCAAAGATCAGATCGATCTCGATGCCTTGATAGACGAGCTTCATGATGGGAACGTGAGCTTCGGGGACGGCGGTACACTTTTCGATGGCGCCTGGTGGCGACATGGATTCAAGGAGAGTACGGAAGTGCTCGAAGAAGTCGTCGCGAGACACATGCTTGGGCGCAACGACGAGTGTGTCAATGTCGGAGCCTGTGAGGAGCCATGTCAGCAAAAACTGAGCCAGTGGACATGATGATGATGATGATGATGAGCTGAATGACCTGGGCTGTAGACACCGAGACGATAACTGCCAAAGGTAAAGACCTTGCCTCCAGCATTCTGCAAGACGCTGTCGGAGAGACCCTTGGTCCTACCGACATGCTTGACGAACTCTGTTGTGACCTGTTGGAAGGTGGCCAGAACCTTGACTCGCTTTTGAGTGTCTTCGGTGGCTTCGAAGCTCTTTTGTTCCTTGAGCTCTGCAAGAAGAGCTTCGCTCTGGGCGAGTTCCTTGTCGGTAGGGAATGCGGTCGAGACGGGGGGAGTGACGCCCCATTGGCGTGGAGCTGCCATGTTTGTGCGGCTTGTTCTGATCGAGGAATCAGAGTGGCCTCTCAAACATGCTGTAGCGAGTGCCGATGCTCTATGGCGCAGTTGCGACTGGCGCAGCTGATGGCTAGGCGTCTGGCTAGGCGTCGGCGTGGATCCTCAGGAATGCAGCGTATCAGCCGGCGAAGAGCGAAAGAGTGGAATCAGAATCGTCAACAGTCGTTATGGTCGGTTTGCACAAAACAGCGACGCGGACCGGCACACGATCGAAGGATGGCCGGATGCGGTCTTTGTTCTCTCTCTCTATTGAAACGCTTCACTTGGCCAGCGCCTCGTCATGGCAGCTGCAGCAATTGCCCGCGCTTTGTCCGCCGAAGCCCTCGGTGCTTGCCGAGCATCCCTCTGCTTGCCCTCTTTCCGCTCACCAAGACTAGCACCCAGCCTGAACTCGATCTTTTGCACAAAGCAGCTGGCTGTTATGCGTATGTTATTACAAGGAAGAACATCAAGCATGTTCCTGACGCTGCCTTCTGTTGAGCTTGAAACTTGATTCTTGGTCAAACTTGTCCCTGAAGAAACAGCAAAATAACAAACGACTCCTACATGAACACTCCCCTAACATATCCTCAAACATGCCGCTACTCTTCCTCAGCTACAATCTTCATCTCTTCTCATTGCTTCAATCTAAACTGCAGGGTATCTCCAAAGGCGCGCTCCGCCTGAAACCAAAATAACACAAATAAAGAGCTCTAATAAACTCTGTTGCTCCATCATGATAGCGGCACCTGGCCATGGACCAAACTACAACGCTGTGAAGACAGGTGCCTTGACGAGGATTCCACGTTCCTTGACGTGCGCCGCAATGCCGACTGCCAGTCGCACGCGATCCTCTTTGCCCGCCAGACTAGTGCTGCTACCGCCATTCAGCTTTCCTTGTGCCGGATGGCCCTTCTTATGACCGGTAAATGCACTCAGCATGTTACGTCTGCGCGACGGCAGCTCGGTGGATGCTCGGTCGTTCGCATCAGCCACTTCGCTGTTCACGCTGCCTCGCTCGACCATCTCATCCGCAATCGAGGTAGTCAAGGCAGGAATGCCAGACTCGATCTTCATGGTATCAGTGTTCAAAGCAGATCCTGGCAAGAAATACTCGATTGTGACGTCGCGGCTTTCCTGCGGTAGGTGGCCCAGCATCGCGACGGCAAGTTCGCAGATCATGTGTACACCGCCATCAAGGTCAGACATTGGGGGATTGTCGAGGTGGGTCTCAAGAGCAGTACGGAGCTGCGTCTTGAGCAGATCTGTCAAGTGAGAGCGATGGTTCGAAGCCTCGGGCAGTCGCAGGATATCCTGCATGGCTTCCAATGTGGTGAGTCGCCAGTTGACGACCTTGGATGTAAGGTATTCTTCATCCTCGTGCACAGAGGCTGGCGGCGCGAAGAGACGGATGTTGTTCTGCATCTGCTTCAACTGAGTTGACAGAGCCAGATCAATGTCCGGGTGGAAGTAGCGGTCAAAGACGTCTTCCACCAGCCATTTCGAAATAAAGGCTCGGCCGACGGCGGTCATCTCTTGCTTTCCGATGGTTATGGCGTCCTTGTTTACAGCCGGAGCAAGCCAGGTAGGCACCGACTTCCAGCTCTTCCTAATGCTGAAGGACAGTTGTGCGATCAGGCCATCCAGACGGTTGAAGCGAGTCGCATACTCGCCGTCGTCGAGCGAAGTGCGTGATTGGGCGATTCTTTGGTGAGCGAGACTGTTTTGCAGTTGCTTGACTTGGTCTTCTTTCTCGAAATAGTATTTCTTGACCTTTTGGTATTTCTCGCCTGGAATTGAGTGTGATTAGCATGGTTTTGGGTTTTGGTTGTGGAGCGGCTTACGGAGTTCCTTGTGGTCGGTGAGCAGTTGTCGAATCTGATCCTCGGTCAAGTCCTCGGCCTGAAGCTGGGGCGTCGAGCGACCGACGTCCTTTTGTTGTGTTTGCTGTTGCGACAAGATGGAGGGGTCTCTGGCGGTGGGGGCGGGGCTCTGGGACGAGGCCATTGACGGCTGACGCGGCGAGGCTTTGGAGGTCGAAAGGTGAATTGGCCCGTCGTCGTGCAGTTTTGCAAAATTGCGAAGTGGTTGGTACTGCGGCTGCTGAGGAGTGTCGTGACGGAAGTGTGAGTGCGGCGACGCCGAAGACGAGGACGGCGTCGTGGCAGTCGAATTGGGGACGCTGGGGATGACTTGCGCAGGAATGCGGGACAGCAGCGGCTGGTCAGGGTGGTCTGGAAGCAATTGTTGGCGTTGTGGTGGCTGCTGCTGCTGCTGTTGAAGTGGTTGTTGAGCCTGTTGTTGATTGTGAAATTCGCTTTGTTGCAAAGACGATGATTTCGAGTGTTGGGCCTGCTGCGACGACAGTGAAGCTTGACGCTGCTCGCGGAAACCCTGTTCGGTGTTTAGCCGCTGCAACCTTCGTTGCATGAAGCGATTCAGCGGAGCCCCCGAGTCCGAAGAGATCGAGTCTGCCCCGTTGATGCTCATGTTAGCAGAGTCAGACTGCGTAAATTGCTCAAACTGCTGCTGTGATGTGTTGCTGTCTGGTACCAATTGACCCGGGTTCCAGACGGCTGACAGGCTGTCTCGACCAAGTTGAGCGTTACCCTCAGTACAGATACTCGACGAACACGACGCTGAGTCTGCTGTCTCGGCCTGCCGTGAGTACGTAGCAGGACGTGGTGCAAAGTGATCTGGAGTAGATGCTCTCTGTGAGAGAAATGTTAGTCGTTATCTGGTGACCTGCAAGATGCTTTCATACTGGAACTTGAGCTTCGGTCGTGTCGTACAATGGCTGGGCAGGCTGGTAGTATGAGTGCCGCTTGGGTACTGGATTGCTTGACGCTTCTGATGCCCTGTCAAGATGAATTTTCTCAACCAGCTCCCGTGAAAACTCACCCTGATATGACGATTCAGGTGGCACGTTGACAGTAGAGAAGCGTTGACTGCGTACTCTTGACAGAAACCCAGGTCGACGAGAAGGTTGGTTCACAAGTGGTCCCTCAGGCTGTAATTCTGCAGACATGGCGAAATATTAGCTCGGTTTCTCCTCTTCTTTTCATATACTCTTGTCCTCCCGCCGTGCTCGCCATACTTTAATAGCAACAAACAGCACGATAGGCTGGCAAGATACGTACCGGGCGAAGCCTGCGGCGACAGGCTGTGACCTTCAAAGGACTGCTGGGATTTGCGATTCGACCTTTTCTGCCAATGCAGTTTGGATAGCATTTGAATAGTCTGCTCCACCCTTCAGAGGGCTGCTGTCCGCTGAATAGAGCCGATGGTCTGGAGCGCACGCGCCGAGATTGAGCAGATCGAGGGGTTACTGGCACGCTGCAGCTCCACAAACCCAGGAAAGTTAGCCTATCTGTGGGCACACCGAGAGAGACAGAGCCTTCTCCTGTTACAGAAAGCCCTCTGATTCGCACCAAGGTCGATCTCTCTTTTTGCTCTGGATATGTAGATTTTCGGCGCGCCCTCTGATTTCCGGCTTTCGCGGATTCCGCTCCTGTCGAGTACTCTCTACTGCAAGGCCGGCTACGTCTGACAGCATTCCCCATCATGTAGAGCCTGGTGACCTCTCTACAAGCTGACATTTACCTTTTGCGGCTGCGATTTGCTTCCTTGGCGCGACAAAGACTAGCATCAAGCCATTTCATCTCTCTCCGAGCACGTAATCCTCTTGACTGGCTCTTCGAACCGGTCTGGCCTTGCGCTTGACTTGAATTCATGCACTCCCTGCTGCAGGGCGTACATCGTCGCAATAATCACTCCCGTCTCTCTGCCCTGAAGGCGTATTATTCGCTTGCTCGCGCACTCTCACGGGCGTGTCTTCGGCAAAGATATCGCTCGTCCAATTCTCTCCTCGAATGAGGATGTACATCCGCAGCCCGTAGATGGCTTCACACAGAGTCAGATCCACATTTCGCTTTCCTCGCTCACCTTCTCTCAGCCCTTTCAACCAAGATTGGTCAGGTCTTGCCCGTCCCGATCTGCGACTTCCAGTCTTGTGTAAAAGCCATGTCCCTAATTATAGACAAGCAATTTACCGTTAAAAATAAGTGTGGAGTTTGTCCCCGTTGTCGGGGAAGGTGCCTTCTTGGTACTCGTTAAAATTCTCCGGCTTTGCGAGCCCTCTTTTGTAACGGTATTCTCAGATTCAGTGTTTCTCCTTTACTAATGCGAGAAGATGCTTTCGACTGTCTTTAACCCTATGAACACGAGTTTCTGTTGAGGTGACCGTATCTCGAATTGTAATCAACTTCCGCTTCACCATGATCCGGTGGAAAAAGATCGACATAGCCTCGGATACCGAAGTCTGGCTAGAGGATAATCATCCGCCTGCAGCTCTTGTTTTGACCAGACATGTCAATTCTATTGATATCGCGAGCAGCACTATAACAGAAACGCGGATCCTACTCCATCTTCAAGGTCGTACATTAAGGCACAACTGTCGCTGAGTATAGCGCACCACATCCACTGCACTATCTTTATGAAATTTCTCCGTACGACCTCTGTCAGTCTGCGGCTCGGACCATACCACACTCGTGAAACATTAGATCATGGTTGCAAACGAGGTCTGTAACACCCCGCAAACTCACAAACAGCATCGCGAAGTGGCCCTGGGCTAGTCGCGACGCTTGTGTCCGACCGCTTTCTTTGAAGTTGCATGTTCTGTTGACGTGGTCGCCCATCGCATACCGCAGCCAAGCAGCAACATGTCTCTTGCTATCCACATCGGAACACTCAACCGGTTGCGAGGATCACAGCTCCCCTGCCGAGTTAAGCTGAAACAGAATGGCCACTTCGTGGCAGCATCGGTAAGGAAACGCAAGACTCTGCAAACGACAGCGTGAAGATCTACAACTATAACCCCTGGACTACTATCCGAAAAGGCAACCGTACCTGAGGATCCTCGCTTTTGTCCTTCGCGATACCAGGCTCTTACAGTGTCAATCCGGCAGTGCGGCTAGAAAACGAGACAGCGTAGTTTTTTGCCTGATAAATCGTGCACGTGTGCGGGTTTCATACTTTAGGTTGCTTGATGGTTCGTCTCCTCAGCAAGGCATCACGAACTCGAGTTTCACTTGGCTTTCCTGTAACGACATCTATAAGTTTGTCGTCACTCCTTGCTGTTTACTGTGGTTCATTCCTTTGCTTGTTTTCTTTCGCGACCACTCAGATACTAAATTTCCAACTTTTCTACTTCGACCTAGAACCACCAAATCATAATGTTCACTCTTTGCCAGTCGCTGAGCGCTCTCGCAGCCATCGCCGCTGCTCCACTTGCCTCTGCTGTTCCCATCACGACATTCTCGCGCATTGGCGTCTCATCGAATGGCATGGATATCTTGAACCTCCGGATCAACGCAGCAATGTCTCCTGGACATTTGACAGAAAACACGACCATGACTTTCGTGGTGGACACTCATAGCTCAAAGGTCACCTGCACCGGTTCATGGGCACCTGAAGGACCTTACCCCGAAGGCGAATATGTAAGTTGCTCTCACTAGCACCAAGCTAGACAAACAAATGCTGACAGCCATCCAGATCGCCTGTGCAAACAGCACTCTGGGCTGGAACTTCAAGGAGAACACTTACAAGGGCATGAATGACTTCACCCTGCAAATGGAATACACCTACACTGATGATTCGTGAGTCATCATCTTTCTAACCCTCAACTTGCTGTGACAAAGACTGTAGCTGACCTTCCCTCTCCCAAGTGTCGGTCCATACCCGTACAACAAGGTTACAGAATTCAGCCACGCAAACATCACAAGCACCAATGTCATCTGCTCGTCACAAACACAGACCTGCCAGGAGCCCAAGAACAGCACAATCACCGCCATTGTGTACGCCGAGATTGCCTAAAAGCCCTCTCAAGATAGTATGGCCTGGATTGCCATACTTCTCACCTCAAAGTTCCTGAATGCCTTGCAGAATCATTTCTCCCTGTTTTCTGCTTTCTGCTTTTCTTCTCTTCTTTCTCAAAAGCGCTGGAACTTTTCGCTTCTGGCTGGCCAATACCCTTGTACATAGAGTCTTGTCACGATACCCAAGAACACTTTCCCCCCTTTTGCAAACGCTTTGTTATAATGTTGGTTTCGGATGAACGTGTGATCTGTCTCAAATACGCTATCTCTGACCGGCCAATGTCGCACGAAGGAGGCTGAGAAGCTGAGATGATGCATGGTGTGACGTGTGAGAGCATTGTCTCGTTCCAAAACTTGAGCAACACATGACGGAATGGTCTCAACGGCGGTCCACTCGTAGCACCGTCGAGGCAAGCCATTTCCCCTCTTACCGTTCTCAATGACTTGTCTACCTGCAGAGGCAAAAAGACTTCATTGTGTTGTGATTATACATTACTCGATCCTACATTTTTCCATGTTCCGTCTACACTACACAACCTTCGCGAGCCAGAATAAGGAAATGTATGTTGTACACTACCGAAGATAAATCCAGAGGCGCACTTGCCCGTTGATGCGACAAAAGATATCCCTCATCTCACGGCCGTCAACTTGACCATCAAGGGCTTCTTGTCCCAGAAGATAAACACCTTCTGGTTTGCCCAATCTCTGCTCTCCTCTTCCAAACTGATATCGAAATTGATCAGCACCATCGTCAAGAGTAGTCGCATCTCATGATAAGCCAGATTCTTGCCAATGCAGTTTCTAGGTCCAACACTGAAAGGCTGAAGAGCAGATAAATTGTCGTTCGCGTACTCTGGATCACCGAGGAAGCGTTCGGGTACGAAGCCGGCGGGATTGCGGAAGTTAATGCTGCTTTGGTATGTGGCTTTTTGGTTGACCGCTACAGAGATGTTGCCGGGTACCCAGGTTCCAGCGATTACTGCACCTTCTGTGGGAACTTTGCGTGGGAAGCCGCCGGAGACGGGAGGGTACATGCGTAGACCTTCTTCGATGCAAGCGTTGAGATATGGCAATTTCGCCAAAGCATCGACGGTGATTTCTTTTTCCGACGTGAAAGCCCCACGTACTTCTGACACTAGCTTCGAGAGCTTGTCTGGGTTGATCAAGAGGTAGTATGTCAGTCCTGAGAGTAGCGTTGCAGTTGTCTCGGTGCCCGCCATCATGAATACCGCTGCATTGGCATGCATCTCGCTCAGTGACATGCCCGCTGTAGCGTCTCCCTTGCCATCATCCGATCGTCGCAAGACCTCCGTCCAAAGGTCTGGTCGACCAGGATCACGGGCTAGACGGCGGTCCACCAAATCGGATGAATGCTTCTCGTGCTCCCTTTGTTTGCGACGTGCAGATTCTGGCCTGAGTTTCGGGAGCAGCCAAGGCATGAACGGAAGCTGTCTGATCGCTATGAATTTGCCGATGACTTTGACGCTACCGAAGATGGTTTTGACCCATGGAGCATATCTACAAAAACAACGTGAGTTGCTTTTCCGGAGGATAGTGATGGAATTTGACGTACTCGGATTTCTCCAGCATATATAGTGGTTCGCCAAAGCTGCGCGTGTCAGTCACCAGCCGTCAATGTCTCGAATACTACAGAACGTACGTAAGATCCGACATGATATCAAATCTGCAGCTGTTAGTTGTCGCTTCGCATTGAGTTCTTAGGTTAGCCTACGTGGTGAAATTGTAATACGCAACCATGTCGACTGCCTGGCCGACAGCTTCAACTTCCTTCAACTTAGTGACCATCAAAGTCGCCCATTGCTTCAGCAAAGGCTCCTGATCTCGCAACGCCTAGACAAGACTTAGTACGAGAGTACTCTGCTGTGGCATCTTCACGAATTTGCCTCCTGTGTAGAGGGACATGTGCTCGAAGAAGACTGATGCGATAACAGACCTTGTCAGAAAAGCTGTTTGCCAGGATACGGCGTTGACGGGTATGATTAGGGTCATCTGCAGTACCGATGTGAATTGTGGATTTGGGATCTGTGTTATAGAACTTTGGATCTTTTTCAAAGGTTCGGAGCTTGGTGCCTGTCTTGTGACCATAGATGGTTTTCCAGGCAGAAGCATCATTGAAGCTGAGTTCGCGAGGTGCAGTTCTCACGACGGGACCATATCTGTCGTGTATATTTGGCATGGTTTGTGCTTCGGAGCCAGTCCAAAGCATGATTGCTTTGGGTAGGTTTGATGCAGCCCATAGCTTTGGACCTGGTATGTGGGAGAGCGGACCGAGGAAGACATCCCACGCGACATAGGCAGCATAGAAAGCAAGACCCTGAGAGCATTAGACTGCGACAGATGAAGCATAGTTTCAGACTGGATACCGTAAGCAGTAAACGCAAAAACGTCAATTCAGAGGCATAGGGTAGCTCTAGCCACAACCTCCAGAGAGGGGCGAGCAAGAGCGAATCATGATTGACAGACATATCGCAACACCGACCTGTGCCAGCATCTCAGATGAGCAGTATCGCTCCTATATACAAAAGTTGTTATATCGGTGCCTTGGATTGCAAAGCCGTGTAGGACCGTGCATTGGAGAGCATGCAGATGACAGCATCCTTGTGTATCGAAAGAATTGCTCCACTTCACAGGACCGAAGTATGGCCATGAATGAAATGCAACAACCACGAACAGAGTGCCAAGCAATTCGAACGATAACAGCCTGGCTAGCAGACTTGACGATTGTTGACCAGCCACTTATACACATGGGTGCGACTGGCGAATGTTTCTCGTACGTATCCTCGATGTGGGTCTGCTTGTAGGTGCGCACTGGCATGAACGAAGGAGTGTTGTTGGCTGGGCAGTGACGGTCTAAAATCCTGCCGCCCGCCGAGCCCCCTGACGGCCCCACCACGAGCTGTGACGCCGGCAAGCGATCGATACTTCGTCCACTGCACCACTTCTACCATCGGCCAAAGATGACAGAAAATCAAGGCCCGAGGCGATCTGTATTGCATGTCAACATGCGGCTTGCAGACTGACATTGTTGTCGTGGCAGTCGACATGCCGATCTTCTCAAAGTCAAGTGCCGAGTTCTGCAGCGACTGCTTCTCTCGTTGATCACCCCATGTTTCAAGCTTGGAGCTCTCCCCAGATCAGGACTGCCGCCTCCATGATCTACACTCTATCTCGTAGGCACTCCCAGCAGAATCCACGTTTGGTGAATCCCAGCGACCTCTAGCGGGGGCGGTATGCGGTTTGACAGTTAACCGTTTACCGAGGGCGACATGATGCAGTCCATGCAGTCTAGCCCGTCCAGCCTCGTCTATAAAGAAGGTCGCTGGTCACCACTGTCAATCGTTTAGACACTCAGTATACGTTTTGGACAGAACTGGAGTGACAATGCTGTCTCAAACCCTTGGACTTGCCGTCCTGGCTCTTCCTCTTCTGGCCGAAGCCTCCAAGGACTGTTCACAAGCAACATTCCAGAAGATCATTCCATCCAACTCCACCTTCAACTATGTTACTAAAGTCGCTGAAGGAGGTACTTTCACCGACGCCGAAGCCAATGCCAATGCTACTGGTCTGCCCGAGGGATGCGCTGTGAGCGTCAAGGTTCCTACTCCCGGCAACTCGTCGTACAATATGGCCATCTACATGCCAAACAAGTGGAACTCCCGCATCATCACCACCGGAAATGGTGGCTATGGTGGCTTCACCAACTGGCAAGATCTCGGACAGTACTCTCACTATGGCTTCTCAGCTATCACCACTGTAAGTTGCCGCAAGCCGCAAAACGTCTTGTCTGTACCACATCACTGACTGAGCAGGACACGGGTCACTTCAACCCCAATGTATTGGACTCTACCTTTGCTCTCAACAAGGGCTCGCTCGAGAACTGGGGCTGGCGTGCTATGCACGGCTCGGTACTGGTTGGCAAGGCTTTGTCTGCTGCCTACTATGGCCAGAGCCACAAGTTCTCCTACTACTCGGGTTGCTCGACTGGTGGTCGTCAAGGTCTGAAAGAGATGCAAGTCTCGCCCGATGCATTCGACGGAGTCTTCGTCGGAGCTCCAGCCTGGTGGATTCCTCATTTGAGTATCTGGACCAGTCAAGCCACTCTTGCTAACCTTCCTCAAAACTCTCCTCACCACATCTCTGCTGCATTGGCAAACGTCATCAACGATGAAATCCTTAAGCAGTGTGACCCTCAAGACGGCGTGACTGACAATGTCATCATGAACCCTGACGGCTGTGTCTTTAACCCTTTGACTCTTCTCTGCGAGGGGGCCGCCAACGCTTCCACTTGCATCACTCGTCCCCAGCTTGACACTCTCTACAAGGCCCTCCATGACTGGACATACTTCGACGGCACCTTGATTTTCCCTGTACCCAGTCTTGGCACACCCATCACAGCATACATTGGCGATTCTCCCATCCCAAACCCTATGGGAACTGGAGCGATCGAACACATGCTGCTAAACACCACCCAGCCATATGACTGGAGCACCTTCAACGAGAGCGTGGTTCGTCTCTCCGAAGCCATCGACCCAGGTCATGGCACTCCCGACAATTACGATCTATCAACTTTCCAGAAGAGAGGCGGCAAGGTCATTCACTGGCACGGTGAAGCTGACCCCATCATCCCCTTCCACTCAAGCTCGTACTTCTACAGCCAAGTCGCCTCTTCCGTTGCGCCCCACAACATCGAGATGGACAGCTTCTATAAGTTCTTCCCAATCGCCGGAATGAGCCATTGCGCTGGCAGTCAATACTCGCCTTGGTATATTGCTGGTGCTACTCAGCCTTTAACCAACGTTAGCCATGGTGTTCCTGGCTTCGATGACGCACAGCACAATGGTCTGCTTGCTTTGATGCGCTGGGTTGAGAACGGCACTGCTCCGGAAAAACTGATTGCGACTAAGTACAACGATGATGACCCTACCAAGGGTGTATATCGTCAAAGACCTCTTTGTCCCTTCCCTAGTCAGCCTGTCTACACCCAAGGCAAGGTTGACTCGGCAAGCAGCTGGAAGTGCTCGTGAACAAATCGGTCAATCCATAGCCAGCTCATTGCAGCGTAGAACTGTATCTACATAGATGAACGAATATTAAAGCGACACGTTGAGCAGATGCAAGAACTCTCGCTCGGCAATGTGAAAAAGGGTAGAACTTGCAAACCTGTCCGCCTGGTAGTAGTCGTATCGGCTAGTCTTCGGGATACGCTCCTGATGACGAGCTTTTGCACCATACAGGATTCACGTACCCCAGACGATAACTGACGAACCACGTTCAAAGAGACAATCAGAGTTGACTGTTCAGCAGATGGCGAGCTTTTGCATCATGGATATGTCGAGTTGTTCAGCCCGGCAAAAGGCTTGGTGTCGTTCCCAACCCCAGCAATCTCATGGTATATGACCATGGACGCGGAACGTCTCGAATAATCATTATTCTGGCCCTTTCGAAACAAATAAGATGAGCGCAAACGAAAAAAGTTCTGGAATCCTCGCAACCCAATCGCTCGATAGTCCCAATGATGACGGTGCTTCGAAAGCGATTCGCAAGCGTGAGTACTATCACTTTTCTGTTGTCGCTCGCCTTTCATGGTGTCCTCGCTGACCAGTTCTTCCACAGCAACATGGTACCGCTCTACCTTCTGGAACGCATTCGTCTTGGGCATCTGCAACTTCCTAGCTCCAGGTATTTGGGGTGCCATGAACTCGCTCGGTGGCGGAGGCCAACAATCACCCACTCTCGTCAACACAGCCAATGCCTTGACCTTCTGTCTCATGGTCTTGACTTGCTTCTTCTCCTCTGTTATCGTGAGATGGGTTGGCGTCAAATGGGCCCTCATCATCGGTACTCTGGGATACTGTCCTTATGCAGCTGGACTCTATGTCAACAACCGCTACGGCGATGGCTGGTTTGTGCTTCTCGGTGCAGCGCTTTGTGGACTCTCTGCTGGTATATTCTGGTCTGTGGAAGCTGCTATTGCGCTCGCGTATCCTGAACCCCATAATCAAGGTCGCTTCCTTGGCTTCTGGCTTAGCTTCCGGCTTGGTGGCCAAATTGTTGGTGGAGCTATCAACCTTGGTATCAATGTCAATAATAACAAGGCTGGTTCTGTGTCATATCATGTCTTTGAGGCGTTTATTGCGCTTCAAGCTCTTGCTCCTTTCGCTGGTCTTTTGTTGAGTCCTCCTGAGAAGGTTCAGAGGACTGATGGACTTCCTGTTCGTTTGAGCATTGGAAACGGCATTACGTACGAGCTCAAGGAGATGTCTAAGCTCTTCTTCAGCAAGCGCTTCCTCCTCATTGTGCCATTGATTGCTCAAGCCGTCTATGCCGAGTCTGTCTTCTTTACCTTTCAAGGTCTTTGATACAGTGTGCGCGCTCGTGCTCTTGGCTCTTTTCTGTCTGGCATCGTCGCTGTCACTATGGGCAATGTACTGGGCAGGTACCTGGATTATACCAAACTCAGTCTCAAGTCTCGTTCTCGCGGTGCCTTCACTACAATTCTGGTTCTTCAAGGTGCTTGGTGGATCTGGGCTACGGTGCTGGTCACTGAATTCAACAAGACCAATCCTACTTATGATTGGGTGGACGCAGGCTTTGGCAAAGGTTTTGCTTTATTCCTGTTCTGGGTTGCTGGATTCCAACTCAACTATCTGTTCTTGTGAGTCATGCTTCCTGCGCTTCCCAAACATGAACGTCTTGTACTGATACATACAGATACTTTGTCGTTGGTAACCTTGCCTCGAGTCAAGAAGAACTCATCCGCATCTGCAGTCTCCTTCGTGGTACCGAGTCCGCAGTCCAAGCCGTCAGTGTAAGTGCTTCATGCCGCTCTCTCATTACACTTGTGAACGGAGCACTGACCATCATGGTGCGTACAGTATGGTCTAGGCAGTGTGACAGTCATGGCAAGAACAGGAAACATCTACCTCAACTTTGCTTTGTGGGGAATCTCACTTTTACCGGCTTGGTTGGTAGTTTCTAAGATCGGCGTCACGCTGGGGGATAGGAAGTTGGCTCGCGAAAAAGGGTCGGAGGAGAGTGTACTCGAATAGCTTGTCACTGCCAAGAGAGAAGTGCGTAACGTGACGCAAATCATAGAGGCACACAGTTTGGTCTGGATGATGAGTATACTTGAGGACAGTAGCTAAGGCTCTGAATTCGAACTGTTTAGTCTGTTCGCGGTGACATGATCATTCAGGGGAAGGGTCGTTCATCTCCTCGTCCGAGTTGTCCTGCTCAGGGTTGGTATTGGCGTGATTGTTATTGGAGGATGCAAACACGGAATCTTGCTCTTGAGTGCCTGAGGCGATGGTTTGTGTGGTCTGAGGCGGAGCAGATGGGGTAGACGCAGTGTAGAGGTGGGCATGACTCCAGTCTGCAGGCAATGCAGCCGGACCAACGCGGTTGCCGAAGGGAAATGCGGGCGTGATGTCTTGTCCTTGAGGAACTGGTGCGCTGGTTGCTCTGACACGTGTGGTGTGAGGGGACTAGAGGATGGGTACGGAGCGACAGTAGCAAACGGAAGACTCGAATTGACAGGGGCTGCGCTCGGAGCGGCTGAAATTGGTGCACCCAGTGTATTTTGGATTCGCTTCCGAGGTGGACCTGATGCGGACTCGGTATGGTCCGTAGATTTAGTTGTTGAAGGTGAGTTTTCCTGATGGCCTTCCAGCATGGCCTCGTCCTCTGACTCGTCTCTTGCAGCTCGTTTCCTCTTACTAGCCTCCGCCCTCTTCCTCTGATTGTACAAGACCTGCGTTGTGTCAACCGATTGAATATCCAGGCTCCCGGCTAGAGATCGTCTCACTCTGCAATCCCGGCAATCTAGTGTTGTGGCGTTTGCCTTACGAAAGTTCTTGAATTCTTCTATCGACTTGGTTTCATCGCAGCTGGCGCATTTTCTTGACGTGTTCGGGATGATGAAGCAGCGTTGTTAGCCATGTTGGAGTACTGATGCGAAGAATATTTTTGATTGATGCTGATGATGTTGTGTTGATGGAGAAAAGCTCAAAGCAAGTTAGCTTTGTTGTCCATCCTCGGCGGTCATTGTAGGGAAGGAGCGATGGTTATCAACAAGCCGATGCCTAGAAAGACATGCGACCTTTGTGCTCAAGTCTAGCGTAGGGTGTCAGAAGATATACGCGAGTTTCATTGCCAGAAATGTACTTTCCATGCATGAGACGAATATATTGTGGCTGAGAGCATGCAATCAAGATTCCTCCGCCAGACAGCCTACTCCTTCTGCATTTGTTGAAAACTGTCACTTCCGATTTAGCAGCTTTGATGCAGGCTTTGAATGTCGTGGAAGAAGAACAAAATCATTTCCGCAGAAATTTGGAACGCCTATGAATGACGATATGTACAGGTATGATTTACTTCTTTGTGGTTGTCTTGCTCTTTCCGCCTTTATCATCACTCGTAGTAGAAGTGCTCTTCGTTGAGCTCGCAGGCGTAGTCAGTGTGCTGCCTGGTGTACCGCTAGTCTTTGCGCTTGTAGTAGCTACAGTCGGCGAAATTGTCGAAGAGCCCGAACCAGAAACGCCTGAAGAAGCAGAAGCAGTATTACCACTACCACCACCACCATTAGAAGAAGTCTTTGTCACCAGCGTGGTCTGCGAAGTATGCGTTTTCCAGTAGTCCTCAAGTGCTTGCTCGACTTTGGGCTCACTCTTGTAAGCGTCCATGTCTTGGAAGTCTTTGCATTTTTGGTTGATTGCTTCGCTTTCAAAGTCGCCGTCGCGGTTGTCATAATCTTCTTTCTTGAAGCTTTTGGCGCGGTACTTGGGATCCATGGGATCGATGAATCTGGTCTTTTCGTCGTAGCCGAGATCTGTCAATGCAGTGACGTTCAGAGCGGCCATCATGTCGTGGTCTTCGTGAATCAGGTTGTGGCAGTGGAACATGTAGAGTCCGTCCCATCTGGAAAAGGATATTAGTATCATGATTTGAACTGCTGCGGGAGCATACTCACGGGCCATAGCGGGCCAGGACTTGGACCTTCTCGTTCTTGTTGAGCCACACAACGTCTTTCAGTGCAGTCTGTTCATAGGGAAGCACACCACGAGTACCACCAGTGCGACTAACGACTTGGAAGTCGATGAGGTGAATGTGAATTGGCTATAAGCAGAGGATCTCATTAGCGTAATTTTTGAAGAAGAATCTAAGGGTAATACGAACGTGACTCCAGCCTCCTGCACTGTTTATAAGTTCCCAGCGTTCGACAGCACCTCTCTCGGGCTTGGCGATAACCCGATCTTGGACATCGGCCCACGTAACTCCATTTACCTAAAAATACCCTGTAAGTATGATGTTCATGTGGTATATGGAGTGGATACTTGCCTGCCATTCGCCATTGCTACGCATGAATTCGTAAGAGCGGTCGACGCCTGTTTTGGCAGGAGGAAGTGGAACACTGCGAAGAGTCGCCGGCAGAGGACCGTTATTGGAATTGTCGCTCACCGTATTGCCGACCATGAAGCGCATGACTCGATCAGTGCCATCGAAATCGTCATCTGCAGCGACATTGCCTGTGTTCTTGAGTGTAATGTTCTGACCAGCATAAGATGAAAAATCAAAGACCACTTCCCATCTCTCAGCCATAGAGATGTCGAGTTGAGTAGTGCTGACAGGACTAGCAAGGAGACCTGCATCTGAACCGATGACTGAGAATGGGATGCGGGTGCCAACTTTCTTGTCTGCCTCGGCGTAAAGTTGAAATGAACGACTAACAGAGGTGTCAAGAAAGCGGAACAGATATTTGCGAGGTTCGACGGCAAGGTACGGCCAAGGACTTCCGTTGACTTGAATAACATCACCGAAGACACTTGTGGTCTCTCCGTTCGCCTCAGGATCCCAAAGTGAACCATCAGCATTGTATCGCTTGGCTGCAAGAGCAAGTGGAATATCGTAGTTGCCAGAGGGTAAGCCAAGAGAGTTCTTCTGGTCATCCTCCAAGATATAGAATCCAGCTTGTCCGTAGTAAGCATTTTCAGCAGTGTGCCCAACGGCATGATCGTGATACCAGAGGGTCCTGGCAGCTTGAGCATTGGGGTAGTAGTAGTCTTTGTATTGTCCAGGTTCAGTGGTGTCTTCTGCCCAGCCGTCAAAAGGTGCACGACCTAAGAAAATGTCAGTGTGCTACTCCATATCTTGAGACATTGAACATACTATATGAGCCGTGAAGATGGACCGAGTTTGCACGATCGGCATGGTTGATGAAGCGCACAACAGCTTCACGCCCTTGCTTCATCTTGAAAGTTGGTCCAGGAACAGTTCCATTGTAACCGACGTGTCGAGCTTTCTTGCCAGGATAGATCTCGATATCTACAGGCTTGATATCGATCTCATAGTAATCAATGTTGTCGTATATCCTGATATGTATCAGCAAAATAAGCTCACGTATAGGGTGCAGTTGATATGTGCTTACTTGTAGGGTTGAGCAATAGGCGGAATGGGTAAAGGAAACTCGAAGAAGTTGTTGTACACTGGACTAAGCCAGCCTTTGGCTTCAGCCAGGGGGAACAAAGCGAGAAGCAGAAGAGGATGCATGGTAGGAAAGGGTTGATGTTTGATAGAAAGAGATGAGATGAGAGAAAAGATGATTGTTGATGATCATGGCTTACTCGAGTGCAAGCAGACCATTTATATATCTTGACTTACTGAGATATGACCTTTCTGCAGAAGCATACATCTCTCCAGTAAGGCTCATGCTGTTACTACAAAGACGTCCGGAATGGGCTATACAAAGTGAAGAGAATCGGAGTTGCCGCCCACATCCTTGCTTCTTGTCAGCAGCTGAAGGTTGGTACCTTGAAGTTGACATTGCACATGGCGAGAAGGTGTTTCGTGGCGCCTCGTTTAACAAGGTGAAGGCCCTGGAGTTGAGGATACGATTAAAGGACGAAGTGTGAATTCGAAGTCCAGTCCCAGAATGGTCACACGCGCGAGGTAAGCAAGTCCTTGTCGCAGCTGAAATCAAGTTCAAACTGAGTGATACAAAGCTCTCGAACACTGGGCGCGGGCTTGCTGGAGGCTTCGAAGGGCCAAGACCATGTCCAAGAGGCAAAAGACTATTGAAGCATAGGGCCGACAACTTGTACAACTCGACAACAGCTTGTTTGGGTTTGTAAGTCGGGTTGCTTAGCAAGGGCCAGCTGGGTTTGAGCTGGGAAGTCCAGGAATATACAACAGGTACTGTCTAGGATTGTCCTATTTTGGTAGCAAGCAGTCGAGCGGGCGGGACATATGTGGTCTGTGTATCACTGTGATAGCTGCATATGGAAGATTAGCCAACTTTGCTCTGGTAGGCTCTGCGCTGAAAGCGGCAAGGTCGATGTACGGAAGACATGAGATGCTTTGATCTAATCCGATGTGGCTGCACTCGCCAAGAGTCAGATTTTATCACAGGTCATCGCCAAATGCTCAACTCGACACTGATATGTGCTCCGGTTTCGGTGTCAGTACATACTGGGAAGAGCTGCGAAAGTCTGCCTCCCACGACCTCCAGAAAAGATATGGTAACAACGGAGAGTAGAGGTTCGAGTTGGACATCCTCAGAAGCAGAGCTGATGTTTGCCAAGACACAAGATGTGGAGTGGACTTGGCGCTGACTGCTGCGGAATCCTTCAACCACAATCCATGACTTCCACCAGGACATCTTTCCGAAAACTGGTCTGGTCTCGTCTAGTTCTCCCACTCACAATATACAAAGCTGGTACCCATGTCACTGTCTTGCTTCTGCTCGGCGCCAAGCTTGGAGTCTCGGCAGCTGAATGGCAATGCTTGTTATCAGATGCAGGCCCGGCACACGATCTCGAACCTAGACCGCCACTCAGACGACATGCCGTGGCCATCCAACTTTTGACATACTTTGGACATATGATCTGCATCCACAGATGTCTGTCCACGAGAGTTCCGGAACGTTCGCGATACGTCGGCGAACCAGGCTTCGGAATCACCTACCATTGCTATTTCAGCTTCAATGTCTCTACCACGAGTGATGCGCCACACGGAACCAGACCTGTGGCTGCAACCTGTCTACCTCGCTTGCAGCAGATTCTATGCCAGCGTAGCCAGTCCTTCTGTACTTGCACTTGTTGGATACCCTGTCAGCCGGAGGACAAGGTAGACACACTTCTCGTTTTCGTCTTGTCTTGCTCCAGCCCTGGTCCTCGAGACATGCTCGTTGCGGCCACATGGCTACGAGACCTGAGCTGACCCAAGTCTGGTACTGGAACGAGTAACACGAATGCTTACAGCTGTGATCTGTTCGAAAATGTCTTATGTTCCTTTCTGTTGTACCAATATTGATCACGCCCCCATCCATACTATGTCTGGCGGCAGAGATATCGTTATAAAGCGACAGAGCTATGCTGAAGCTCTGTGATCCCCCGTTCCAATTCAATCCTCCTTGCAAGATGCTTTTTACCGCTTTCAAGTTGCTTTCCATTGCATTGTTGGGCTCTCGCGCAGCAGCTCAGACCGTCGAACCATTTGTCCTTGATGGCAGGCTCGATAGTGCTACTGCTAGCGACAGCACCTACAATTCTGGCGGCACCATCTCTGTCAACGGCTATCCTGTTACCATCCCGCAAAACCTCCAAGTACAATTTCCGGCTGCTTTCGCACCTTTCAAAGACTTTGCCAGTGGTGGAGCCTTTGTTGGCCACGAAGTATCTGTAAAGCCATTCAGTCTCCTTGGATCTCACACCAATCATGCTGACAATTTGACAAAAGGTTATTGGCAACGTTGTCAATGGTAAAGCGATCGCTGGTCTTGTGAAGATCGGAGAGTACCTTCTGCAATTCAGCTCAGGGACGATCGAAAGCATTGACTCTGCAGCTGGTACCATGAAGATCAAGGGTGGTCCGACCATCAGTATCAACGATCCTAATGGCGTGTACTCCGTGGGATATACCAAATCTCCTCTTTACACTGCAGACGATGAAAACCCTTCCATCACAGCATTCAGCGGCTTCCCGATGTGCATTCCGAGATCTTCGACAGACCCACTGTGTCCTTCGAGCAATCGCCCAGCAGGACAAAGTACATTGTATGTCGATATTTCGTTCTTCCAACAAGACCATTATGATAATATTTTGACAGCCAAGCACCTGATCCATTGAAAATGGCCCCATTCCAAGTTGGTGATTACCTTGAATACTCTGGCATCAATATTGGCGGCACCATCGTTTGCTACACAATCGTTGCTCCGAACGTACAGATCACCACTTCCGGGGCTCCTACGTATATTCGCGTCGAGGATGCTATTGTTGGTATCTTCGATGGTACGACCACGTCGGAGTTTGGTGATTCTAGAGTAAGTGTTTCAGTCAACTGCCAGTGGACGTTCTCAATACTTATCTTGTACAGTTCGTTGGTTACACCTCCGACCCAAATGCAGCCATTACAGTCTACGCCATCGACGTTGATCCTTGCACTGGCGAGGAGACAGAAAGGAGCGTCGGCGCTGCATCATACAAGCGTGGCGACGTCCGCAACAAGTGGGAATGGAGAGCTGCTACTACCACAACATCCAAATACACACGGGAGTATGTGCTCCGCCTTTCCACGGGCGAGAAGCTTACCGACAACAAGATCAATGCCGGCCGTTATGTCCAACCTGTCTTGGATTACCTCTTCCCTGAAGCCAATGTTCCTGGTATTGTTCCGCCTGTGAACGACTTCAGCAACTTTCCCTTCCTTGCACAAGGTTTGGGATACGACAGCCAAGGCAATCTTTTCGGTCAGCTCAATCCTTGGCCAGGTGCTAGCGCTCCTGCTACGAAGAGCTGCGCCCCCTACTCTCCTCCTGCTTCCAGTGCTTCTACCGTCGCTTCTGGTACTGGGTCTGCTTCATCTACTGTTGTTTCTAGTACTGCATCAGCTTCGAGTGATGGCTCTGCTTCCGCTACATCGACTCCAAGTAGCTCTAGTTCGGCTGCAGCAAGCACACCCACTGTGGTCGTCGGAGGCACTCAGACAACTCGCCCTGGTGTTGTAGTCAAGCTTGGCTTCAACGTAACTAATTCGGCCGACTATGGCGCCAACGATCTCACATACAGCTGGACACAAGTCGGTGGGCCGGCAGTCACACTCTCTAGCAACACTGCTGCAAGTCCATCTCTCACTGCTCCGTCCGGTACTGCAAAAGCCACGTACATTTTCAACATCAAAGCGAGCAGTGCTGCAGCAGGTACAAGTGGAAACGCAAATGTCACGGTTGTCAGCGATCCTGCAGT
The DNA here is from genome assembly GCA_037042735.1 of Aureobasidium sp. Y128-05A. Taxonomy (NCBI): domain Eukaryota; kingdom Fungi; phylum Ascomycota; class Dothideomycetes; order Dothideales; family Saccotheciaceae; genus Aureobasidium; species Aureobasidium sp. Y128-05A. Next base: position 1,394,899 of record JAXQKC010000109.1, on the reverse strand, counting down.
GAAGGATGTTGTCACGATTGACAGCTACACATACAACTCTTCAGGAGGCGGCCAGGTCACAGTTACTGCAAGCACCAATATCGTTGGCTACAATGCAAACCTGAAGTTGTATCTGACCAGCACGGCAACTGGGACAGCTACTGCAATGACTTATAACGGCAATGGCAAGTACAGTATCAGTCTGACCAAGACCAAGAAGCCAGCAAACGGTATTACTGTTGCGAGTGATGGAGGTGGCATCAAGAGTACAACACAAGTGACTGCATAAAGGAGGAATCTGTAATATTGTGCTGGCATATTATGATACATATTTAGCATAATTCTGTTAATACGTGTAATAATGCACAATATTCACAAGCAAATGCAGGGTCTACACTCCAGACCAGTGTTTCAAGTTGTTGATTGACCCCGCCATAAACCCTTAAAATAGTGACAGGAGCTTGCCAGCGTCAAGCTCACCAACCCCTTGGTTTTCGGTCACGTCATTGCCCTCCGTGGTGATACACTGACCAACTTGTTTGACGCCAATGATCATCAGTATAAAAGGAAGGACAGCTGTCTGCTAGCCTGATCTCACATTTCCCTTCTTCCCCTTAGAACCATCAATTCAGTCAATACAACAAGAGCCACTTTTTGAAATCACACAATCAACATGTCTGACTACAACAACAACAACGACTACGATGAGAATGCCGCTCGCTTCGCCGGCGAGACCGTAGGCAGAGCTGGTTCGTTGCTGACCCCCATCTTTGACCATTTCAAAGACACCATTAATGAAGTATCGTATCGCACAGAGGGTACCTACGACCGCGCCGACCAAGCCTGGGACCGCGAAGAATCCCGCATCGGCGACTCCTTCCGCCGCGACGAACAAGCCGTCGAAAACGCCCCTGAGAATCTAGCTCGCTACGCCGAACAAGGCTTCAACAACACAGTCAACAGTGTCGAGAATATCCCCTCAGATATCGGTGCCGGCCTTCGCGGTGCCGCAAACTGGATTGGCGAAAAGATTGGCGGTGCGGAGAATGAGGGTAGACGCGCTGAACAGGATGTTCAGAACAGATATAATGATGCTGAACAGGATGTGGATCGTTTTGGACAGGGAGTCAAGAATAGATATGATGATGCTGAGCAGGATGTGGATCGCTTCAACCAGGGTATGCAGAACTCGTATGATCAGGGTGAGCAGCAGGGAAGACGTGATGGCTGGTAGAGCTTGATTCGTGGATAGCTCTAGATGACCACAGTGCTGCTAGAACAGCGATATGACAATGATTCGGCAAGAGCCTAAACGTCAAACTTTCCATGTTGTACTTCAAGATGCGCATGTGATGGGTAGAGAAAAGTGATCAAAGACCACGAGATGGCTCACGGTTCGACACAGTTGAAGAACAACTTACCATGCAAAAGCTTCTTCAATCAATTCGACCGGCATACCATCTCTCAAACATCCAACCACAGCTTCTCTGACCTCGTCTGACATGGCTCCAGGCGCACAAACCACAACCACGACTCTTCTCCCTTTCTCTGCCACAGATCTCACAACCTGTTCGACATTCATCCTTCCTCTTTGCAGATCGGTGCCTTGCTCAAGTCCCTTGTCTTGACTACCTTGCTCGCCAGTACACCAAAACTGGTACTCAAGTTGCTTGCTCTGCGGCTCTACCGTGGGATTAGGCAAAAGAGAAGTTGCAACATGCTGCATGAGTGACTCCTCCCTGGCTGACCAAGCAAGAACGAAGCTCGTTGCGCGACTCATCAAAGGCTTTGAAGCAAGTTCGGTGGATCGAGACTCGTTGACGTACTGCTGTAGGAAGCTCATGCAGCTGGTAATGCCAATGCCTCCAGCTACACACAGGATAGTGTCTGCAGTTTTCAAGGGCAGCAGCGTAGTACGATGTCCGCCATACAGCCCTTCGGTGAGGATGGATATGGGCAGCGAACTTGCTCCCGATCGTCGCAGCTTTTCGAGCAGTGAGGCGGTCATCCCTTTTCTGGCTCGCATCAAACATACTACTTGGTCACGGTGGTGCAGCTCGCCGCTGTGTCGCGACTCAGAAGACTCATCAATCTCCACATTGTGCATCTCTGCTTCCTTAAAAACAACCGCCTCTGCTGCCATGAGCGGAGCGTTGCGGGCAGGTTCAGGGAAACTCCAGGATGCGATAGTGAAAGGATGATTTTCCCAAGGCTTGCCAAGAAGCGGTATATACAAGAAAGAATGCTGACCAGGCCCAACTGTCCATGCCTTCTTTGGGTACATGGTCATTTGCAATACACCAGTATGCGGAATTTGCTTGATCACTGCGATGGGGCTGCCAGAATAGTTGAAGTACACAAGGCGGGAAAAGCGCATTAGTCGGTCGAAAGCCCAGAAAGCGTATGCGATGTACAACCAGACCTTGTAGCCCCATTTGTTGCCGAAGCGCAGATCGATGTGATACCAACAGCCGACCAGCGCAAGTATAGCGAAGGCTATGTGTGTAACGAAGAAAATCTCGTAAGACCGGATCCTTATGGGAAGTACCGCGAAGCATACAGCAAGACACAGTACAATTGTGGCAATAATGCCCCACCAGTAGTATGGCATAGCTGCTTCCGTTCGATATGCAGCTGATCCACCGGTCCAAAAGTAGGTGATGGTATAGATGATTGAATGCACGACCGCCTGCACGGTCGCGACTCGAGACGCCCAACGATGAATGGCTAGCATTGTGCTCTGACTCCAACCAGTGATGAAAAGAAGTAGATTGTTACGACCCGAGAAGAGGATCGCGAGAGCAAGGTTCGCAAAGCTGAGAACACCGGTGCGATTCGAGACGTATGCAGCAATTTCGTGGCGGCGATCGGTATACCAGGCATTTGGTGTGACATGATGGAACGATATCGCAGAGAATATAATGTTGAGAATTATGTAGGAGGCAAGGAACAACGAGAGGGCGCGCTTGGGTAGGTAACCTGAAGGAGAGGAGACGGTCAGCATTTTTTCACGCCTTATCTTGTCAATGACTTGACGAACCAACTCCGTGAGGCAATGATTCTAAGTGTCGAGAACTGAATGTGGCAGGAACGAGCAAATATTGGCTGATTTTGAGCGGCAAGCTGCCATTTCTGAATCTGGAATTGATTTGCGTTTTCCAGATTCCTGAGACGACACAGATGCCTACAACGAAGAGCACACTAATGAGCCTGACCGGAGGTCAATATCATTCAAGCGGGAATTCATGTGTTTACTTACGCGTAGCGGGTGTGTCTGTGCTCAGACAATACGAACTCCTTCATCGTTACATAATTGGAGAGGTAAGCGTATTCATTGACAAGGCTTGTCGAGTTCAGCCAGGTGGCTTCTGCTCCCAGTTGAACGATGGGTGCATTTGATGGCAAAGAAGCCTGCAAGGTTGGCACGAGTAGCCCATTCGCAGCCAACTTGGAGAAGCATTGGCCCTGATCGCTTTCGTGGACGCTGTCCTGTGCGCACTTTTCGTGGATACAATAGGAGAAGCTCTCAAGCCAGGCCTGATCGCTGGCATAGCAAGCGTCACTTGTTGTTGCCATAGACTCTCCTCCCATATCCATACGTTTGATCAACTTCATGTCCATGCCGCTGTGATGCATATCCATATCATGGGAGAAAGTTGTGCATTTCAAATAGAGAGTAGACAGTGCATCGTAACAAGAGTAACAGCACAATGGCTGATACATTGGGATGCCGAACCCAAGAACTCCATACTGTGTCTCGGCGGAAACAAGACCAGCGAGAAGGACAGGCAGACTAGATCCGAAGGTGACAGCTGTTTTCATTGTGATGAGTCGAGTCACTAGCAGATGAGCACTCCACGTAGGGGATCATAGTTCTTGTATGGTACCAGTCACCCAGGATTGACCCCGGCATCACGCCCAAGCGTCCCGAACCGGACATCGATGGATTGCATGCTGAGAGAAGGTTTGAGCAAATTGATGAGAAAGCCCGTTTTCGCCATTGCGGTATCAAATCACTTGGATGCTCTTCGATAAGGCCACATGGATCAGATGCATGGGGTTGAGCGTGCTCGTGGGAACGAAATGCACGTTTCGAGGGACATTGAGCAAGTTTCTGGGCATGGCGTTCGCATGGATGAAACGATATGGGTCTGCGGCTGCCGCCAAGCCTCTTGATCGATCGGCCACGATAAGCACAATCAAGACCGACTGCGACAAGCACTCGGCTCAGCACTTCAGATTTCCGTACCCATAATGGCGGTGCAGCGACACCGACAGACCTTCAAGATTGCAAAGAGGCAGAGGTGGTCCTGACCTTCCGATGCGCTAAAGATGCAGAGAGAGGAGCAGCTGGTCCGCCTGAACTTCGGATGAACACGGCTATTGCGGATGAAGCGGGGTAATTCTTATGACTGACCATGGCTTCCGCAAAATTCATGCAACAACCATGAAGATAGCAGAAGAGTAGGTGACTCAGCTCGAAACCATCAGAACTGTTCTTTTCGTCTGGCGGTGAAATTGGAAACCAGAAGCTCTTACAATTCACAAGCGGTCAATCCTACATGTCTGCGTCAGCACCGCAACATAACAGATTACGCTCACGCGTCGCTTGTGAGCCCTGCCGAGAACGTAAGAGGAAGTGCGATGGAGCTTTTCCATGCGGCACTTGTGTTCGATATGCTTATGAGTGCCACTATCCACAATCATCTCGCAAGAGAAAGTCCGCCGCAATACCCGATACCTTAGCTGCAGCAGAACACACTCCTCCCACACCCACGGACCAGGATGCTCAATCTCGGATACAGTCGCTGGAAGCCAACTCTGGTTCTGCCTTTGTCAGGAAAATGGCTCTGGGTATTGATCCTGCAAATGCGCCGCGTCTAAGATTGTTCGCTTGGAACGTTTTTCTAGGCTCACGAGTTCTCGGGCCACGGGAATCAACCCATAATTCGCGTTCTATAACCCAGATTCTGTCCTGGTCTGAGGTAGAAGAGCTTGTTAACATTTATTTCTTGAAAGTTGACCCTTGCTATGGCTTCATAGATCGTCGCTCACTGGAACGACGTATGCGAGCATACTGGACGAACGACAACACAGAGACCGACTCATTCGAGGCAGTCTTATGTGGTATCGCGGCTTTGGGACTTCTTTTCTCTCGTAGGAACGTGGTAGATGCCGAACTAGACCTTGTCGAGACTGCGAAAAGAATCCTTGAGGCATCGATTTCGGTGCATCCATCCCTGGATATCGTCACTGCATGGGTATTGCGGGTAGCTTATATGCGAATGACTGCCTCAGCGCATGCCGCGTGGATGGCCAGCTGCATGCTGATGCATACACTCGAAGCAGCTGGCATACATTCGACTCACATCTTGAACTGGAGCACCGACGAGTCAGGACAGCCGTTGACACCAGAGATCAGGAAACGAATTCTTGGTGTTGCCCAACATCTCAACATCTGGATGTCATTCGATATTGGGCGTGCAAGAGTACATCTGCAGACACTCGATTTTGATTTGCCTGCTCCTAGAGAAGGAGGTTATACCACTGAACTCCTTGAACTTTTGCCTCATGCCGAAAACCTCAACCCTGACAAGAGCGTTGATGTGGAGGACCTCAAGAATTCTCTTGCGACCATTGTTGAGCGGCATCACTCTGCACCACCATCAATCCTTGCTCAATGTAATCTCACCTTGCTACTATGCCGCCGCTTAAGAACCCTCAACTTCCACTTCCAAGGTAACCTTCTTAGTCAGGTATTGACAGTCACTGCGAAAGGCATTCAAGCTGCTCAGGATTTGTTAGACGACTGCGCCCCCTGGCATCATGTGGTCAACGTCCCGTTCCAGATTATCTGCATCTTGCTGGCATTGGATACACCAGCGGCAATCGCCCAACTGAATGATGGTGTCAAGACACTAAACAATATCCGCCACGTTTATCCGACTGATGCTGCAAAGGAAGCGCTCAGTACAGCTTGCTTACTCATACATTTGCATAGGAAGCGCAAAGAAGCTGATCTCAAGACACTCTCGGAAATTGTCTCAACGTACTCACCGTCAGGTGTACTAGACCAGCAATTCCCATCGCAGCCTCAGACTATCAATGACTGGGGCAACACTTGGCTTGAAACCTTGCCAGAGATGCCCGATCTGCAGACCTTCGATATCGATCGTTTCCTGAATGGCAGCAGTGAGTGGAGTATACCTGGTGACTGGGCACAAGGCTTTTAGGACGGTGCGACCAATCGGGAAGAGCGGGTGATGCGGGCCGTCAGGAACTATCTTGTTATAAGAAGTCGGATCCCGCTTTTAAGCCATCTTCAACGAAACTCAGACCCCGACCCAGCTACACCACATCTCGAAATGGCTGCGTTGTTGAAAAAGACCTATCCATGGATCAAGCTTCCGCTCATTGTATCAGCGCCAATGCTAAACGCTGCTACTCCCGCCCTCGCAGCTTCAGTCAGCCAAGCTGGTGGTATAGGTTTTCTAGCAGGCGGCACCAAGCCTGCTGAGCTTGATGAATTATTGTCAAGGACGGCTGCTATGATTCCTGCTAAGTCGCATTTTCGAGACGACATATTGCCCATCGGTGTCGGATTCCAGAACTGGGGTTGTGATCTTGATGCCATGTCGCCAATCTTCCGGAAACACTGCGTTGCTGCTATCTGGCTATTTGCTCCAAAGCAGCTAGCAGACTTCACACCATGGGCTCAAGAGATTCGAAATGTGAGTGGAGGAAGAACGCAGGTCTGGATTCAAGTCGGAACGGTATCTGAGGCAATCGAGGTAATGCGACTAGCTCATCCCGATGTCATTGTCGTGCAGGGAACAGACGCAGGTGGTCACGGTCTTCGCCAGTCTGCCAGCATCATATCACTGTTACCGGAGACCAAGGATGCACTCAAAGCTGGCGGATTTCCACATGTGCCAGTACTGGCGGCTGGCGGGATTGTGGAGTCTCGAGGTGCCGCTGCTGCACTTACTTTGGGTGCCGACGGCGTGGTCATGGGGACGAGGTTCCTCGCTGCAAAAGAAGCTGGTATCGCGAAAGGTTGGCAGAACGAAATTATCCGTGTCAAAGATGGCGGTACCACTACCAAGCGATCAACTCTTTGCGACCGTCTCAAAGAGACAGTCGGATGGCCGGAACATTACGATGGAAGAGCTGTCGTCAACAAAGGACATTTGGACGAGGAAGCAGGTTTATCTGATGCTGAGAATGTTCGCTTGTACAAAGAGGAGTTGAAGAGAAGCGATCAGATCTGGGGTGACCACGGGAGAATGGTGACATACGCTGGTACAGGTGTCGGGCTGATCAAGGGAGCCAAATCTGCCGCCGAAATTGTAGATGAGACATCCTCCGGCGCTCTGCAGATACTTCAACGCGGTACGGGTACTATGACCTCTAGGCTTTGATCGTACCATACAAGCGGGCTAAAATATTGCTCTACAGGCTGTTTGCTAGTCCACGACCTCCGGCGCTTGACTCCTTGTACGCAAAAGCCTGCCGTATGCGCAAAAGTACATTACGCGTTCATCATTCCGCCGGAAACAAAGCCCGCGGAATATGTCGTGGTAGCTCTTTGTCAATCTCAATTGACCTGTCTCACAATAGAGCATCGTCACAGCTCGGAAATAGTCCATGCTATCCCTCGGAAGAATTGTCGAAAGCCTTATAGCCGAAAGGTCAGCCCTGCAAAACGTCAAGCGGTCTGTAGTGGCAGGCGCTATGGACTGGTGGAGCCCCGCAAAGTGTGACGTGCATGGCGCTCCGTCAAGCCGCCAACCCTGTTAGACATGCTCACGCGCCGATCTGGCCTTGACCTCCGAAGACGTTGCATACGAAGGATTCAAGGCTGTTGTCACCCTCAGTCATGGATGATTTCTCCTTTCTTCCGTATCCCTACTCACCGCGTTCATCTCTTCTCCTGGTAAGACGCCGTCTCCAGGCTGTCTACCAGTGCGACCATGCCCTAGATACACCGAGCACTATCTGACGAGTATAACTTATCATTCCTCGAAGTCTCAGGCTGGATCACCCGACTCGACATGCCTGACGGAATCACCGACGCGAAAAATGGCATTACAGGCGGCTACAAAGGCGAAAATGCCATCATTATCCGAGCCATGATCGCGTTCACCGCCATCGCTTGGTACAATGCTGCTGAGATCATCATACTAGTTCTGGTCGTTTTCAAGCGCTACTCTGGACTCTACTTCTGGTCGCTGCTCATCACCGCTATCTCCATCATCCCGTACCAGGTCGGCGCATGGTTGAAACAGGTGGGAGAGGCAGATGCCATGGGCATGATTATACTGTCGAGTATCGGTTGGGTCGTTATGGTGCCAGGATCGAGTCTGGTCCTGTACTCGCGTCTGCATTGCATCACACAAAATCGGAAGTTACTCCGAGGCATACTCTACATGATTATCATCAACGCTATTGTCCTTACGGTTCCGACGAACGTCCTGTCTCTTGGATCTAATTCCAGCAAATACTACCTGTTCACCTTTGGATACTCGGTCATGGAAAAGATTCAGATGACGGCGTTCTCGCTACAAGAGCTCATCATATCCTTCATCTACCTCGTCGAAGTGCGTCGCGTTCTGAAAGTGATCGATGATGGACGTTTCAGGAAGATCATGTGGGAGCTCGGCGCCATCAATATCGCAATCATCGTTCTGGACGTTGCGCTTCTCGCTGTCGAGTACCTCGGGCTCTACCAGATTGAAGTCACACTTAAGGGAATGTGCTACAGCATCAAGTTGAAGCTAGAATTTGGTGTATTGTCGAAACTGGTCAAAATAGCCACTGCTCGCCAAGGTGTCTACGATTTGCAGACTGGATCCGACAGCTCTGGCACCAAGAACACAATGACGTATCAAGGTCATGGCATGTGGTTAACGGGTATTTCTTCTGCTTCACCACCTACACTGACAACTCTTCCTTCAAACACCACAAACAGCACTGCGAAACGCCATAGTTTATGGGGCAGTATATGGGCGACTGGTAACCCCTTTTCGTCAGCACAAACAGAAGCACAGAAAAGACATCGCGACTTTGAAGCCGCTGTATCGTTCTCGCAGACTGAGCCTTTGCCAAAACCGAGTCTGATTGCTGAACACATCTCGCACCCACCTGCCATTGTCACTTCAAGAAGGTCATCAACTGAGGATCTATACCCTGGACGACTCGATTGAGATTTCCTGTCCTTGGTGACAAAGTTCTAGCCCTCGCCGTGCTATCAGAAATTGTTCAAAAACTTGGCAATATCACATATCATCAAGCAGCAGCTTTATCATGTGCAGCCTTCAGGGATCATTGCTTTCGATGGAAAAGGACCTGCGCATGGCTCTTCGTGGTCTACGCTCCGCCGCTGGACAGTGAGCTGCGTCTCTCTCCTCCAGAATGTTGTCAGATATACAGACACAGGAAGGAGGAGCCCACGTATCACAGAGCGATGTATCACGAGCCCGACGCCAGTCACCATACTTCACTACCAGCTCGCTCCTGCCTTTCCGAATGTAAACATCCAGCCACGCATGACTAATGATTTGGACGAATGCAACATCAACTCGCGACCATCGCGAATAAGCTCGATGGCTTGCAAGCTCTGTTTCCACATCAGAACTCTCCAAAACGGGCAATCCTGGCGGTACCCAATCAAAATCAACAGAACCAATTCCAAATCTGAAGCAAAGCTTGAGGCAACATTTGGAGTGAATATGACACTACAGTGTACCAGAGCAGTCACGAATAGTGGCAGCGCCAACAGTGACAGCAGTAAGAGATGTGAGGTTCGCAGAAAGGAAGGTCAAAGAATAAGACTGTGCCGGCTCATGAAATGACGGTACTCTACATGGTATGTATTACAGATACTGCTTTTACATCATACGGCCACGATGGGCCAAGCTTGTAGATCCGAGTCTGCGGGATGCTGTGGAAAGGAAAATAAATGAAAGTGATCATTACCATCATGTTATACAAGCATTTCCCCAGAGCGCCTCTTGTTTATGCTCTCATGACTCCTGTGTATGTAAACTCGATACCAAAACCCTTCGTACACCAACCAACCCCAAAAGTCTAAGTCTCCGTAGTATAGACTTATTCTTACCAGCACACTCTTCCAATCGCTCCAGCGCCAAGAGAACCTACCCAACACGTCTCGGACTAGCAGTCTCCTCAACATGTTTATTCCTAGCAGCAAGCAACGGCGTCCTCTCACTATCACCCTCAGCATCCGCATTGGCGTTAGCAGCAAAGCTATTCCAAGCCTGTAATTGAGGTCTCAGCGCCCTTGTACTAGGGGACTCGGAAACATCTCTTCTGGTAGAAGAAGAAGCAGTTGCAGAAGTAGCATCTGCACGACGTGCTTTACGGTTATCGCGGATCATGTAGATGATCGCGGTGATGATGAGGGTAAGTTGCATGATCCCGACTAGTACGTAGACGATCCAGACGGACCAGCCAGACAAGCCGAGGCGGATGATCATGTTGATGCCGAAAATCCATGTGTACTGCGAGTAACGAGTCAGCCTTGCAAGGTCCTCACTTGACCAGAACTAGATAGGCAGAAAACTCACAGGCGCACCCATGCAAATACTCGCCAAACTCAAACTCCCAAGATGGCCGAGATGGATAGTGGTGCACACTTGGGGCACCCACTGCACGCAAGCAAAGCAGGCGACAGCAATTCCCAACACATTAGCCCATTCCTGGGAATACCAAGGGAAACGATTCAGAATGATAGCACTGATGAGCATGATAGCGAATGCAAAAGCAACCACAATAATCAAGAGACGGACAGCACGGCGAGCACGGCGGAAAGTGCGTTCCGGAGATGACAGAGAGCGGCGACGACCGTGAAGTTCGGCATCTGCTTCTTCTTCTGAGAAGTAGACGTAGAGGAACATGCTGTGTGATTGATCAGTGCCATCCTTCCAGAATTTGTCGAGAACGTTCTTCCTCCGAGGGAAAATTGATTGTAGAAGACTTACATGCACCAGAACAAAGCAACACCGCTAACAACCTGGAAGATCCCGAGCAGACGAGAGATACATCCAAAGGTCGTGTAATGTCTACAGCAAGCGATATCCGTTTGACTTGAAGGCAAGACCATGATGTTGGCCACAGCACATGTTCCAGAAAGAGACCCGAGAAGAATGTACAGAGTTGAGAGACCTTCTGCCGACTTGCGACCAATGATGCGCGCGAATTGGGGAATGTAGGAAACCAAGAGCCATCCTAGAAGTGCGCTGTTTGAAAGATCTTTATGTCAGTGGTTGCGCATTCAAGAGATTGGAAGCAAAAAAGATGTAGATGTTTGTCGTGCGCGAGAAGTAGATGCATTCGAAAAAACTCACCATGATATGGCAAACTGTCCTGTGGAAGGCTCAGACATCTTCCTACATTTGTCCTGTGTGATGGATGACATGATATCCATAATGAAGACCGTTTTGCTGCACCTGCGTTTACAGTCGAAAATGCAGGGTCAAGTGAAGATAAAGGGACAAGAAATACTCCGAATGCCACCAAAGGCTATAAATGGCCCGCCTCAAGGCGCAATAAACAAATCTCCAAGCCGGGTCACAGGAAAGGCTCCGTTTTGAGGGTAAACAGAAAAGGATGGGCAAACGTTTAAGGGGTGGTGCCGCCTGATGCGAAATCTCGTAATTATTATAGAAGAGGGTTGGTTAAGCAGAACTTTGAAGAGTCAGGACTTGGGAATAAAAGAGAATCTCGACCATACGGTTGCAAACATGCTCGAGGTTTGACTGTGACTAGTCGAGTCATTAAAACGTCATGTACGACCTGAAACGCCATGTTTACAGAAAGAAAAATGTTGGCCTGACGGATGATCATTCAATCATGTGTGCAGAAACGAACCTCAAGAATTGCGATCAACCAAGATGAGTTGCGTGCTCATCCAACCACGTTTCTGCATGTGCGGGTCATGAGTGGTTTGTTTTGTCGAAGAAAAGCCCTCTCCAACAATGAGGTGAGAGATTTAACTAAAGGGGCAATGATTCGCGCCTGGCTTTTGCCTTCCCCGTGCTCGCCTCTGCCGGTTGTCGGGAGATCGTCCCGTCCTGTGACCAGTTCCAGACCAAACAGGACCCTTGTTCTTCATCTCAAATTTTAGAGGCTCGGGATTGTTTTGTCAATACACAAGGCTTCTCTATCTGGTTTTGTTGTGCGAGAGCGACTGACCTCGCCGTTTTGTGCTCGCAACATGTGATCAAAGTAATATTCAGGATCATTCATGGGAATCACTGCAACGTCGAAGTCCCATTCTTTAGATGGTATGAATTATTGACCATAAACCTTGATACAGTCCTTAATGTCTCGGAAGGTCTTCTCTTTGTCCACCAAAGGACCAGACAACGGCTTTCCAAAGACAAGTTGAGCTTTTGCTTGCCAGGTCGCCGGGATGTTCCACTGTGTGTACATCTCTTCGTGCATCATACCCTGGTAGTGCTGAAGGTTGCAACCAAGACCTTCGGCTTCGAGGGCTGTCCAGACTGCGATGCTCAAATTAGACAGCAAGTCTTGAGACCACGACAAGGAGGAGTCACTCACCGACGTATTGATGCATTCCGCTGCTGTGATCGTACCCTACAAGATTATTAGTATCTTTGATTTGTCTTCGCTCGATCGAAGAAAACACACATTCAGGATTCTCTTCAGACATCTTTGCAAATCGAGGACCAAGCGCCTTGACTGATGCGACATCCTCAAAGAACAAGACCTGGACGAATCAATCAGCGAGACGACACCAACAAGACTATCGACAAACAACATACAGTTCCATATGCAGCACGAAACCCTTGCACTTTAGGAATGAGAATATCCACAGCCAACGGCATACATCTCTGGATGGCTGCAGCACCCATCTCCCAGAGCTTGTCATGGTCATCGCCAAATAGTATTATGCATCGACAAGAGCGGGCATTGAATGGCGATGGTGCATAACGGATTGCGTGTTCGACTACGGAAATAATACGATCGTTCGAGATAGGAGACTCTTTGCTCAGAGAGTAGAGCGAGCGGCGGGTTTTGGTGGCCTGAAGAAAGGATGTTTTGTCAGCCATGTTGTGCAGTAGTGAGTAGTGAGATTTTTGGAGTTTCAAGGAAGTTGAGGGCTTTAGCTAGCGATTTCATATCATCTAGTCGAGGACATGAGCGCAGATATAGGTGCACGAATTCATACGATAGAACATTCTGTTTGGTTGTCATGTCGGAGGTTGGAAGCGCCGCTCGAAATGGCAGCCTGTATCGTTATCTGCAGGATTCACTTTGCGGTCGGATGTGGCTGACTTGAGCCAATACCTGTTTCGCATCGAATCCAGGAGGCCGGAACTTGATGATTTACTGGTCAGAATGATCGGTGCAAGAGACGCCGACGTCCAGTCTAGTAATGGAGTTTGTCATGTCATAAAATTGCTGCCTTCATTGTCCTTTCATATGGATATCCATCTGGTTGCCCATTTCATGTTCTTGAACCAGTTTCAATGCTGTTCAATAGCCTTCCAGACCGTCACTTTCCTTGTGTCGTTACTCCTAATTCAAAGCTTGCTCTTGTACAAGTGGATAACATGAGGATTGCAGTAGGACAGCAGACCCTGTGTGCCCCATTCACCACCAATACCACTTTCCTTGTGACCTCCGAAGATACTAGAGATGCGGTCAGTACGTTAATTGCAGAAGCGCGAGACGGCAGTTATTGGCTTACGCTTGAGGAGTGGGTTTCTCGAACGAGTTGATCCAGACACTGCCGGCCTGCAGGCGAAGAGCAATACGCTCGGCAGCCTTCTCATCCTTGCTCCAGACGCAAGCACCAAGACCAGAGTTGGTGTCGTTGGCACGGTTGATGACCTCTTCTTCGTCAGAGTAAGGTTGAACAGGAAGAATCAGGCCGAACTGCTCCTCCTGGATGATTTTGCTGTCGTTAGGAGGATTGTCGATAATGGCCGGTTGAATCCAGAAGCCATCCTTCTTCTCAATCTCACCGCTACCGGCAATGAAGTTGTAGCCCTTGGCCTTGCTGTCTTGGAAGAAGGTCTTGACCTTCTCATATTGCATCTGGTTCTGGATGGGGCCCAACATGGTACCGTTCTCGTCGGGGGTGCCGACCTTAAGGCTGGCGGCAACCTTGGCCATTGCGTCGACCATGGGTCTGTAGATCTTCTCGTGGATGTAGATACGCTTAGTAGCAACGCAAACCTGGGATCGGAGTCAGCATCAAAGCGTCTTATCAGAACTGAACCAACATACTTGACCACTGTTTTGGAAGGCGCCCATAACAAGCTGTGGAGCAGTAGCCTCGATATCGACATCTTCTCTGACGATACTGGCGTCGTTGCCGCCGAGCTCGAGGGTAACACGCTTGAGGGTCTTGCTGCAAGCAGCCATGATCTTCTTTCCGGTAGCGGTGCTGCCTGTGAAACTGATCTTTGCAATACCAGGGTGCTCAGTGAACATGGGACCAAGCTTGTCATCACCACCAAGGACCTGAATGACACCAGGTGGGAAAATGGTCTGAGCCAGCTCAATGGCCTTCAGCGATGTGTAGGGAGTGAAAGGCGAGGGTTTGACGATAATGGTGCATCCAGTAAGGAGAGCAGGACAGATCTTGCCGAAAGAGAGAACCAGAGGGAACTATCAACGAGCTGTCAGTACTGAGGACTATCATGCCAAGATTTCGAAGCAATCACATACGTTCCAGGGGCAGATGGCGCCCACAACACCCAGAGGCATATATCTCGTTGTCATAATCTTCTCATCATCCTCGACTCTCTCTTCAGGGATATCAAGAGAAATATGATGGTCGATAAATGCACCCACGGCACCAACCTCCATGGCGGCAAATTGTCTTGGCTTTCCGGTTTCCTTGCACAGCAGGGTAGTGAATTCTTCTTGATAGCCAGTCCAGATGTCGCGGAGATTTTTCATCAACTCCTTGCGCTCTTCGACAGGCTTGCGACTCCATGACTCGAAAGCCTTCTGTGCCGAAGCGACAGCCTCGTCAACATCTGCTTGGGTAGCAATTGGCACATTCCAGAGCTTCTCGCCAGTTGCGGGGTTCACACCCTGATGGTAGTTGTCTGACTTGGTGCGTGCTTCGCCATTGATGATGTTGGCAAAGTTGCCGTCGAATGAAATGGTTGCGGTCTTGCCGGGCGACATGATTAACACTGATGTCCTGGATTGGGTTTCGAAAAGAGAGAGGTGTGCTAGTGCCAGAGGTCAGGAAACGGCCTGACTTTATAGTCAATTGACCAGCGATGATAAGACGCATCTAGCTTGCGGGTCTATGGGACCGAGGGTAGACCACTAGCGCGGTATCAGGCCATCAAAGTTGTCACTCCGAGTCGTCACTTTCAAGGGTCAAGAGCTTGGCTACACCCAACTGAATCCTTCCGCACTCTTTTTGTGAACAAGTGGCCGTTTGCCAAGCCACCACTGTAGAGATCAATTAAGTCAGAGAAGAAGAGTACGCTCTAGCCCATCTTACAGCACACCGCTAATTTGACAAGATATTTGTGCGCCTCAACGAACCCAGGCGCGACAAAGAAATGTCCGAACAGAAGGTCAGGGCAATCGAGGAGATGATTCCATCGACCCCGCACCCCCCGGGTCCACATGGCGGGGTATGAAACCCTATCGTCTGCCAGGATCTCATTCTTCATCTGCCGTGCATGGCGCAGCTGCTTGTGCCTGCAGATTTGAGAAGGGTCTGGGATCGCCGGATTTCTGCTCTGCCGGGGATCCGCGTCGTGAAATGCCACTTTGAGGAGTGGTAGACGAAGGCCAAGTGACGATCACAAGATGAAAACGGTCAATCGCATTTGGAAGAACCGTGGTCTGCTATCGCGTGAGAAGCGTTCGTGTGGGACAGAAAGCAGCATGAGACGGGTAAGAATTAGGTTGTTTCGTGAATCTGACATATAGGTTACGCTAAGAGAACAAGAACTAACACATAAGATAAAAGCACGCCAGGGTATCAAATAGAGAGAATGGCTTTCAGAAGTAGTTTTGGTACTGGCAAAGGCATTGATCCTCAGCTGGTTGAGCAGTGAACACATCTGTGATCTGCGCGCCGATAACGCCATTGGTCGTGTAATAGCAAGCTGGCGTGTCTTGACCACCTGGGCTGACCAATTCAACTTGGACAGCGTACGGCCAGAGAGTGTAACTTGCATTGTTACCAGTAAAAGTGTATTGTTGAGCAAACGTGTTGTCAAGATGGAGGGTTCCAATGACTTGAGTCTGGTTGAAGAAGCAGGCAGTAGCTCTATTGTCTGCGGTGATGTTCGAAGCTGGGATGATTTGCTGAGAGATGTTTGCAGCAAAGGTGTAGCGTGGAGACGTGTCATTGATGAAAGTCAAAGGAGTCGCGTTGAAGGCGATACTGAATGGATTGTTAGATGCGGAAATGGTCATGTTCGCAGCTATACCCTCGGCGGATGTGGTCATGCCACTGCTATTGGTGGCATACAAGGCGGATGTGTTGGTCAGGATCCAGTTGAAGGTGGCCAGGGAAGAAGCAGGTGACTGATCGAAAGTAGGGCCTGGAAAGCAGCGCCAGGTATCAGGGTTTGAGGTACAGTTGGTTTGGACCACGCGCAAGGCCGTCACAAGACTGTACTCGCCCACAGGATATGCCGGCTGTGATGAGTCCGGTTCTCCCGGATGTGCTCCGGTCGGGCCATTATTGCTTCCTCCTCCGCCTCGTGTCAAGCCTACACCCAGACCTATTCCAAGGCCAATGATGACCAATGCGGCGAGCACCAGAAACCCGATCCTTTTGCATCCTCCTCTTTGGCGCACAACGGGTCCGATGGCGACAAGCTTGTTCCCTTCTACACCAGGATGCAAGACGTAGGGCGGTGGCATGGAATCATGACTGGTTCGTGGAATGGTTCGGCCCCCGAGATGAGTTGAGTCGCTCCATCGGCTGGTAAGTCTCGGCGATGGCGACGACATGGATTGAGGAGACGATGCTCTCTCGTCGATGACGGCAGAGAGTCGCTGGCCTGCGCGAGTTGAAATGCGACGAGGAGGCGGCGACTGCAGCGCCGAGGTAGGGTGCGGTGCCCAGGCGGCACCACGAAGGACGTCCATATCGTTTCTTCTAACAAAGCCGTTGCATCATCTGCTGCATGTCTTGATGAATGGTCAGGCTCCAGCCGACGCCTATCGCACGAGAGCTCACCGCAGTACGGGTTCCATCCTGTTCAAATAAGAGCCGCCGACCAGATTTGGCCTGGGTCTTGGATTCAACGGGTTTGGTTCAGTGACCTACCGCTCTAGCCTAATTCCCTCAGCTTCGCGAAACCTTCTTCAGGCTATCGAACGCAAAATCCTTCAGCTGAAGTCAGTCAGCACTGCTGCCAACTTTCATAGATGTCAACTGAGGGACGCACGACAATGCACCCAGCCATGATAACCTCAGGTGAGAACAAGGAGGTGTAGAATACTGTCTGCAACTATCAGGAGTCCAACAAGATTCGTCGTCGGCCATTAGCCAAGATGTCATGTGCTCTCAGATCCGCACGGTGCTTCCCTGGCTTCTAATCCTGCGAACCGTACAAGAACCCCTTCTGCCACTGCATCCCCTACTCATTTTCTCTCGCACTGCCTATCCACGCATTCTGTCGCAGCATAAGGAGTGCCTTGAGAGCCTACCACTCGACGTAGAACCGACCTCCTTCTCGCATGTGCCTCACAGATGTGCTCGGCGCTCTAGGATATTCCAGTCCCGAGCTTGGCATATCACCAAAATCAAACGTCAATCATTCTCAGAAACTTGACTTCCTATCTCCATCTCATGTTGAGAGTACCATCAACGAAAGCTAGGTAAAATTCCTTCTCATGTCTCCATTTCCTATTAGTCATTTTGCAGAAAGAAAATCCATTGCCAAAGCACAATCAAGTGCTCAAAATACATATTGTTCATACTCCCTATCTCCCGCTTAATCTCGAATCCGTGGTCACTCTACCCTTAAATTGTTCACACGGAGACTTTACACTGCGTTCACTGTGTTCGCAACCTGGCTTTGTGCTGCTGTGAGGGATCTTGAACTTGTCTTCACTGCCAGAGCCGTCCATCTTCACTCTCTTTCCTGGTCTTGGCACTCGCGCACGGGCAGTCAAAAAGGTCCGTGCGCTTCGAATCCGAACCTCCGAACTTTGTCCGCCAACCATGGCTACCATTATCGACTGGAACAACTATATCTCTGATGGAGATGCTGTGAAGTGCCTCAATAGATCTTCCACTCGCCTGCCGGCCTATCTGGAGAAGCTTAACATCTACGTCAACAAGGACGAGGACATCGTTCATCCGAACAATTTTGGTAAGTCGAGTATCTCCCCGCTGCGGAAGAGAGCGAATCATATGCTATAGAAATGCATAATTGTTTCGGGAAGCAGTGGTATGTCCAGAGAGAGTTGACAAATCGTCACATCTCAGTGGACACTATCTTGTTCTCTGAGAGTATCGTGCATTTTGATAGCTATACTATTGTATACTTCTGCGCATGGGGAGGTGAGATCTTTGCTCGATATTTGATTAACCTCGTCCAGGTCCTGCCGGTGTCTCCTTCAACACTCTACCTCCTAACTACGCGCTTGATACAAGAGATCGTACGACAGTCACCAACGGGCAAAAGCTATACGATAACTACGTGTACGGCAACCCCAAGGGCCACTTCCGCACTATTGCTTCGTTCGCCGATCACGTTGTGTCAATCCTCTTGAATAACATTCAGGAGTGCCAGTGCGAAGTTTGCAAGCCACGTCCCAAGAAACCCAAGGCCACTCAACAAGCCATCCCGACCAGTACACCTACTAACAACAACAACAACGACATGGCATCGTCTTCTCCCATGATGGATGTGGACGACACCCAGCCCCTTGTCAACACTGGCGTGGATGAGGACGGAACCCCTAATGTCTTCGATGGACTCATACGTAAGGCCAAGCAGGGACAGCACTTGAACGTGGCTATAACAGAGCCCCTCTCCATGGACTGGCTGGCTGAACAAGACCTCGCAAACCTCCCCGCCTACCTCGACTCGCTCGAAACTCTCACACGCTGGTACCCTCGCCTTGGCGAGATCGTCCTCGTTGCGCGCAATCTCAAGGACGACCAGCTGATCAGATTCGATGCCAACGCAGGCATCTACAAGATCCACGACCCCAAGCTTGGCTGGGTTGGTTTGCCTGTCTGGGAAGCCGTAGTCGTCACTCAAATGAGCAAGAACACCTTGACTACTGGCCTTTTGGCCCAGAAGCAGAACACCGAAGGCTCGGATGAGCATGTCTTCCGCGTTGAACCCATGCCTGAAATCGGCAACTCTGACAAGCCCTGGTCGACTCGCTACAAGATCGTCCATCTCCTTAACATGCGTCCCTTCTCTCTCTGGCAGGAGCTTATGAACGGCGCCGATGTCAGCGACTCCCGCGAATGCCACCCTACGATACGCCATGCTTTGACTGCCATGTCCTCCATCTCTGTTGTCGGACGCTACCACTACAGCTCCAACGGAACGGAAGCTCGTGTCTACTGCAAAGGCTTGTATGTGGGCGCCGAGTTCTTTGTCCCTGGCGACCTCGTCCGCTTCTCTTCGCCTGTCCACAACAACAGCTTTGGCAAGGACGTCATCGAGATCAAGCACATCTACGTCAGCTATAATCTCGAGCGCGAGCCCACTTCTCCCAGTGGTGTCCACATCACAGGTCTCGCTTACACCACCGACCCCCAGCACGCTTCTGGCCACTACCAACGTCCCATTCCGTACGAGTCGCTGCCCTTCCCTAGCATGCGCGGTTACGGACTCTGGTATAAGATGGGAGAAGGAGATACCTTGATCCGTGTGCCTTACACCAAACTTCTCACTCGTCTCGTGGAGGACAAGTACATGAAAGGCATGATCAGCAAGCCCTGTTTTACCAAATCCGCTGTGGGTGGTGCCGAGCATTTGGGCATCGGTCAGCAAATCATCGACATTACTCACGGCATCGAGGGTGTTCGCCTCGCCCGCGAATACTCGACACAGCACGATGCTCGCATCAACAAGAACGAAGGACAGACCTGGTACCTTGGCGAGAATCGTGTTGATCAGCTCAACCTCACCCAGATCAATGGACAGGATGTTGGTCCAAAGGCTCTCTTCGGCTTCGAGTCAACTCCCACTCCTCTGCAGGAAGCTCATCTTAAGGCTATGTTCCGTGCTCGTTCAGCTCGTCAGAAGGGTCCTAGGACTGGCCACACCTACTCGGCTCCCTCGATAAACAAACACTATGCGGCCTCTGGAATGTTCAGCGGTGGCATGAATCAAATCGCAGACACCATCGCTCAGGAAAGCCTCGAAGATAAGCAGTTCAGGAATGACTTCGCCAACAGAGCCATGGATAAGTTCGAGGAGGAATTCACCCAACGCACCACTGAAGCCGACTTCGATGCGTTCATCTCGTAGGCCGAGAATGACGAAAACAAGTCGACCCCTTACCTCGACAAGAAGGCTAGGGATGCTGCCAGGGCTGAGAGAGAGGTCAACGAGGAGTTATACCAGCACATGGACCTGTCTTGAAGGACAGACATAACGGAGAAGAAGTGAGAGTGGTACTTGGATCGACCTCCAAATCCATGGAACCCTTTCGACTATTTGGACAAGATTCATTTAGGATGTAAGATAGATGACAGAACAAGAGAGACATCAGAGGATGGGCTGCGATATGGCAGTTTTCGACGATGGGCCAAGATCAATAGGATCAAGTTGAGCAAAAAGTTATACAGAGAAGGAAATCGAAATGCATTGAGCTCTCCAATTTTTCGCCCTCCACTGGACATTGTCCTGGATTACAATACAACTGTGCATCTTTATGGCTAGATCTGACAGGCGTGTCGAGGAGAAAGGTGTTGACCGTGCGCTGTGGCCTTGTGAGTGTCGTGCAACGGAGTGTTCTAAATACTCTAGAAGCTCTGGAAGCAGGAGGGAGGAAGTAACTTAGAAGTGGTCGGAGCTTTGAGGAAAGAACCATGACGACGCTGATTGGCGGGTCGGATGTCGGCAGGGTTGGACAAGGAAACAAGCAGCGACAAAAGTTCAAAACAACCTAGACCAAAGATCAAAGCGCATCATCGAAACACCTTGACGACGTGCATCTCAATATCGCATACACAGAGATACACAACTGGGCACATGTCCATCTAAGACTACAAGACGCGATTTGCGACACGCGACAGCAACTCGGACCGGACGACTTTCACTAAGCTGGTTCGGAAAACAACACGAGACATCGCCATCACAGGCAGAACAAAGCCATGTCGAAACGCGTAGCAGACGGACAAGGTGGATCAGAAAGATACGGCGGTATGGAGGATCCCCGCGATACAGCTATGGACCCACCACGCAAGGCTACGGCAGCTCAGTTGGCAAAGCGCAAGTAAGTGAAGATGCGACAAGTGACACAGTGACCAACGAACGAGAGTAACTGACTCTTTGTTTGTCTAGCATCAAACCCCTCAAGGGACGTCCCGGCGCATCCAGATCTGCATCACCATCCAAGGCTAGTCCTGCTCCCGGCTTTCCTAATCCCTTTGGCAGCGCCGACAGCAACCCTTTTGCACAAAGCGCTCCTGCTCCACCA
Source organism: Aureobasidium sp. Y128-05A (assembly GCA_037042735.1). Lineage (NCBI taxonomy): Eukaryota > Fungi > Ascomycota > Dothideomycetes > Dothideales > Saccotheciaceae > Aureobasidium > Aureobasidium sp. Y128-05A. The sequence continues at coordinate 1,373,260 of JAXQKC010000109.1, read as the reverse complement.
GCTGCTGCCAGCTTCAACTTTGGCCAGACGACCGCCCAACCTCAGAGCAACCCCTTCGGCTCCATGTCCACTTCACAGAGCTTCCCGCCGAACGCTCCTACAAACAATAGTACATTCTCCTTCGGCCAGTCGCAGCCTTCTACCGCTTCTGCCTTTGCCCCACCTCAAGCTTCCAGCTTCAACTTTGGTGCATCAACTCCCTCTGGCACATCCTTCAGCTTCGGTGCATCACCTGCTAAGCCCTCGCAACCAACCGGTGACACCAACAAGGCTCCTTCCTTCACATTCGGCTCCACGCCTGCCTCACCAGGACCTTCAGCCCCTGCATCACCCGCGCCTGCCTTCAACCCCTTCTCCAGCATGTCGGGCCCCTCGTTTGGCAGCACTGAACAACCTATCAGTGCAGCTGAGATTCAAGAGATCGAATCAGCTGGTCCTCGCCTGAGCCAGGAGGGTAAGCTTGATCAGCTCGCCGACATCGTGCGCAACAGCGAGCCCAAGTACAAGGTATCATCATCTGTTATCATCCGACACGATTTTTGTTCGCTCACTCGTGTACAGGACGCCAGTCTTGCCGGTCTCAACCTTTCAACACTCCCACCTGCAGTGCAAAGGAAATTGCTCGACTTTGTGCGCAACAAGCCCGATACAGTGAGTTTGACATCGATTGCTTCTTTCGATCTGTCTCGTTACACCAGGTCCATTGGACCTGCCGATTCCCATGACGCTCCTTTGTTTGCCTCGCATATGCCCCAGACCTACACCCACCTCCCTGACTTCAGCGAGGAACACTTCATGACCAACGGCTCCATTGATGAGGTAAAGCTTGCCGAGGCAGCAGCAGATGCGAATATGCCTAGCTCGTGGCAGACGGGCATCGCCGCTCTGCAGTCACGCTTGGACAGGGAGAAGACTGGCATGGACCAGATTCACTCATACCAGTACTTCGCCTCGTCGCAGCAGTCGCAAGCTGGAGAGCTCAGCTTCATACCACCCGTAGCAGAATCTTTCAATCCCGATGCCTTCGCGTACGCCTCGCCATTCCAACCATTCAACAGTGTTGAAGGTGGTCAGGCCCCCTTCGTAAAGCACCCCAGCATCGAGCACGCCACTCAACATGACATGCTCGATGTAACCCTCTACCACAACTCGAGCATACAATCGCAACAGCCAACCTCGACTCAGCCTTTTGCTAACATGATGCCGTTCCAGACACAACCCGAAGCTCCCAAGTCTTCCTTCTCATTCTCGTCCACCGCACCCGCGCCCGCTGCCTCGACATCGTTCAACTTCGGTGCATCCACCACTCCTACTCCCCCACCAAGCCAGCCCGAGTCCCAGTCATCGCCCTTCAAAGGTTTTGGCGCAACACCTGCTCCGGCATCCCCTGCACCTACGTCTGGCTTCAAGTTTGGTAGCACCGCTGAGCCTACCAAGAAGGACGACACTACATCCACTACATCCTCCTTCGGCGGCTTTGGTGCTACCAAGAAGGACGAGACACCTGCAAAGGCTCCATCATCAGCCTTCAGCTTTGGAAGCCCTGCCGCTTCGCCCGCACCCGCACCTTCGACTTCGTTCAGCTTCGGCGCTTCCACAGCTGCACCAGCTTCTCCAGCTCCTGCCTTTAACTTCGGTGCAGCTGCTGAGAAAAAGGATGAAGCGGCACCCAAACCGCCAGCAACCGCTTTCAATTTCGGCGCTGCCACAACACCTGCTGCTCCTCCATCTCCTAAGCCAGCTGAGAAGAAGCTTCCCTCCCCATCTTTCTCTTTTGGTGCACCTGCCGCTTCCAAGCCTGCTGAGGAAGTGTCATACCCCAGCTTGAACGGTACTTCTTCTCAAGAGTCGTCTGCTCCCTCTAAGCCTTCCTTCAGCTTTGGTCAGTCTACGGCTCCTGCTGCTTCATCGCCGTTCAAGACTACCCCTGCACCCGCCTTGGAATCGCCTAAGTCTCAGAATGCCGGCCTAGGCAATTCTATGTTCAGCACCGCGCCCGCTCAGCAGAAGCCCGCGGAATCTGCCTTCAAGGGCTTCGGCGCTTCTACCTCTGCTCCTCCTCAGCCAAGCGCACCAACACCTTCTTTCAGCTTCGGATCGTCTGTCAGCGCACAAGCTTCTACTTCTTCTGGCAAGTCCGAGCCTCGTGCAAGCAATGCTCTCTCAGCACCTATTACCTCGGGTGTCGCTACTCCTCCGGCTTCTCCTCAACTCCCACCTACCGAGATGGAGTCTGCTTTGCTCAAGCAACTGAACGAGTCTCTGCGCACTTATCTCGCATCCGCCAATGCTTCGATGGATTGGAGCGCTGTCATGCGTTTGTATCTCGAGCAAGCCGCAGAGATTCGTTCTGAGAACAGTGATGCACCTTCCACAACAGCCATCGCCAGTTCAAGCGAGCCCAAGTTGATTACTGCTCCATTGGCTGCGAACACTCGTGGCGAGAAGCGTGTCGCTGACGAGGAAGTCACAAAGGAAGACGACCACAGTAAGCGTGCCAAGCAGGCATCTACCCCCAGCAAGCCCATATTCACTCAGTCCACCATCAATTCTGCGTCACCTGGCAGACCTCTATCCCAGACTGCTTCTCTGTTCAGCGACATCCTGGACTCGCCAGACAAGCCCGAGACTCCTAAGGCGACCAATGTGTTCGCAGCTTCCGCAGACAAGACCCCCGCCCCTCCCGCTACTGCTCCGCAAGTCAAGTCCAACCCCTTCGGCGCTATTGCTCGCAACGTCTCTGCTACCCCTGCACCGAGCACTCAGAAGACTAGCTTTGTTCCTCCCGCTGCAGCTCAAGCATTGCCATCATCCAACAATGCTACCTCTGCACCATCGCCTTTCCAGATTCCTAAGTTTGGTGGCGGCTCCACTTCTTCAACTGCGACTACACCTGGCTTCCAGATTCCCAAGTTCGGCGGTGGGTCTTCCACTGCCGCCCCTAGCTTCCTCGGCGCATTCGGTCAAAAGGCTGCTGAACAGGAGGCCAAGGAACGTGAAAAGCGCAAGGAAGAGGACATGGATTCTGACGAGGATGAGGAGGAGTGGGAGAGAAAGGATGCCGAGAAGCAGGCCCAGAAGAAGGCTGAGCTTTTGGCTGCCAGCCAGGCTACTAAATTCAGCTTCGACACTTCGAAGAAGCCTAGCAGCTCAACATCGGCTGTCTTCTCCTTTAGCGGCGCGCCCTCAAACACCTCTTCTTCCTCCAATATCTTTGGCAACCTTTCTGGCACCAAACCTGATGATGATGAGGACAATGATGGCGACACCGATGAGGATGAAGATGTTCACGCCGCTTTGACCAACGCAACCCCTGCTAAGCCCGCAGCTGGCAAGAGTCTTTTCGAACGTGTCTCTTTCGATGCTGACAAGGAGAAGACCTCGGACACACCTAGTGCTTCCTTCAAGTTCAGCTCCTTCGGTAGTTCAGGTGCTGCCGACAACACCTGGAAGGGTAGCGATCCTATCAAATTCGGTGCTAGCACAGCTACTGCAGGTACTACTACTCCTGATGGATCACCTGCTAAGGCTCCTGCTCCTAAGTTCAATTTTGGTGCTGCCTCGCAACCAGCTGAGAAGTCATCTCCCTTCAGTGGAATGGCCAGCGCCAAGCCATCATCGACCGGTAGTGTCTTCGATGCTGCAAAGCCTTCAACACCTACCACCGGCTTCTCATTCGGTGGTGCCGCTCCTTCCTCTCTCGCACCTCCCTCTGGATCATCTGTATTTGCTTCAGCTGCTACTTCTCGCGCCACTACTCCCGGTGCCACTACTACCGACGCCGAAGGCAGTGCTGCCGAGTCGGAACCCAGCGACACACCTAACGATGTTCAGAAGGACTTGACCTCTCTCACCGCCGACGACATTGCCAAGTATGATCTCATCCACGAAGCACGCTGTAAAGTGACGAAACTCGTCAAGGGCGAAAACGACAAGACCGGCTCTTGGGTCAGCCAAGGTGTTGGTCCCATTCGTATCCTTGCCTCCAAGGAAAACTCCAAACCTCGTATTCTCATGCGCGCCGATCCATCTGGAAAGGTTGGCTTGAACTTCAATGCCTTGCTTAACCCTGCTTTGTACATGATCAAGGCTGCCAAGATGGTGCAGTTGAGTGTCCCTACTGAGGGTAAGAAGGTCGAGTCATTCATGTGCATGTTCAAGGATGAGGCCAAGGCCAAGGAGTTCTTGGAGAAGCTTCACGGAGCCATTGCCAAAGCTCAAGGTTAGAAGCTTGGGAGAAAAGGACAGAAGCCGAGGTCGACATTGCGGGAGAGGATGCACCGCCGCAATTTGCGACACTGATGACTGAAGGATTTTCTCATTATTCTCTTCATTCTTCTCCAGGGCCTTTGGTTCGAAAGGGCTGTTTGTTTTTGCATGGGTTTGCTTTGACTATGGGTGGGCTGGTTTGGGGTTGTGCAGGCGTTTTCATCGCATTCCAGTTGTTCTTCTTTCCACTTCGCAGCCTTTGTACTCTTTTTCTATCGTTCTTTTTGTGAGCATGTTCGTACTTTACTATTCAATTGGGCAAGCCAGTGCTCACTGTACAACAAGCTAAGAAAAGCAAGTTACACGATTACTCCACTCTTCCTTCCTATTCTATTTGGTTGTCTGCAATTAATGAAGGTTTTTTTTTTGGATCTGAATGCGAATGCGAAGGAGATGGGTTTCTTGGATCTTTGCCCAACCGATCAATCATGTTTTGAGGAATGGGATTGTAGGTCCCTTGATCTGCAAAGCTCGCGTCTTTGGGTTTTCTTCTATACGGCCTTTTGTAATGTGTCTAGACGTTTGGACATGCTCGGTTACTTGATTTATGTATCCATCTAGCTTTGTCAACGTCAGGTTTCTCTGTGATCAAAGCACTCGAGAGTCTGGGAGGGTTATTGCCGATGATCTCAGATACCTGAGTCAACAATCTCACTCGAAAACCGATATCCGTCTCTCGAAATCTCTTGAATCGTGGTGTGATATACACGAGTCAAGTGATAAACTCCCAATAACTCTATAATTCTTTGGCTTCAGAGCTTGTTTCTCTTTCGCACGAGTTTCTGACACGGTGTTGTTAGGATACAACTTTTACGGCATTATTACAGGCAATGAATTTGTCTTTTCGTTCGCTGCACTGGCTGACGTGGAAGCAAACCGTTAAGAGAAAGGCGACGGTATTTCTTTGCTGGCCTCACGTGTGTCATTTGCCGGAGGAGCTCTAATGGTCTGCGGTCGTCACTACGAGCGGCAATAAACGCCTTTTTTTCGCCACTTTATCTCCGCTTCGGCAAAGGTCTCTTTGACTTTTAGGATCAATAATAACCATACTTTGCGCATGACCAGAGAAGGTTTTTTAGAATTGTGCTTTCGAAGACTCCGAAGTTGACTTTCTTTGTGGTTAAAAGGAGATAGAGTTATAAAATTGGCGTTATGCGTTTGTGGAGAGTGAGTAGAGTGTGGATGACAATACTTGCCTTCTGTTTCCGTGGATTGCCTGAGAAGCGGGCATGTAGAGAGTAGGAAGGGATCTACAGACTCTTCAGGAAGGAGGCAAAGAAGGGTCGAGGTCATGGACACATGACGAAAAGGCGTAAAAAGGAAAAGTGTATGCATGTGTCAAGGGGACTTGGAGAAGGTTAGTCGGAGTAACGAGGTATTGGAGTTACCATTGTGTGAGTGGAAGGAGAAGGGAAGGGGTCTATGATGTTTCTTGCCATGGGTCGTTAAGGTTAAGAATTTACATATGCGTCGCCAAGGGTTCTTGGATGATGTATGGGGCGAATGGAACAGAAGGTATGTAGAGCGATGTGTTCCAAATTGTGTATCGTGGTATTTGCGGTCAAGGAAAATGGAGAGAAAAGATGGATGACAGAGAAGAGAGGGGAAACCAGCACACAGGGAACATTGAGGCATTTGTCGGATAGTGTATGCCTGGCAGACTGCCTATTTTGAGCTTCCTTACGATTGCGATTTACTGACATGGATATGCGAGCCATCCAATGGAGGTAAAAAATTCCCTTGAGAGGAGATGCACATGGTCGTAGCAAGAGATTGTGTCCTGTGCTTCGGTCGAGTCTACAAGACCTCCCACGGAGAAGCTCCCGACACTAAATGACATGGGGAGCTTGTATACTGCACACCCCGTGATCCTCGAGTCGTTCAACACCCTTGTCGTCTGTCGCGCTATCGATGTTGACAGCTCCACAGTGTTCGCGTCACCAGTATGGGGCTGCCAGATCTAGATGCATTCAGCGAGAGTTGGAGATCACGGGATGGAGATTCAAATCAGTGTGCAGGAACGCAAGCGAGCAAACAAAACAGGTTCGTGCCCTGTGTTGTGCATGATGCATATGCATGACAAGATTCTGCGCGTCTCAGATAAACATCACAGCATATGCAGGGCTTTGACAACCCCCTTTGCGTGCTTCTATCACACCTGCAATCGAGTGGATTTGTAGATTGGGCGACCTGGACTTACTGCAGTCGTGGCCAGAAGACAGAGAACCAAGACAAGCCTTCCAGCGGTGACAAGCATTGCTGATAAGCAACTTTGCGCGAGAACGATAGACCCTGAGGAGGGACAGCAGCTGTTGAGGTGTCCACTACTCAAGGAGGCACGTCCGAGACAAACGATAGCCACAAGACTGTCTGACGGAAACCTCACCTAGGTTCGCGGCGAAATGTCCCGACTTGTGGCACGGGCAGCAAGGACAATGCACAGAGGCTCGGTGCTTCAGAGAAGCAACAACGTGCGTGCATTGTATTGAAACTGTTCAGTTGATGCAGGAGGACGCAGAGACGATGAACGGTTTGTGACAACCTAGGAGCCGTACCAATGAGGCTTCGGCTCAGCTGGTCATCACGGGTTTGCAGAGAGATCCACGGAGGTCTCTGCGCGTACGCGATGCAGGTACAAGGTACCGCGGTGGCTGACAGGTGAATAGTGCATGGCTTACAGCTTGCTTATCTGCATCTTGGGGATTCTGGTCCGTTGACTCAGCAGACGCGTACAGTAGACGTGAGCACCGAGCGATGGGCAGTCAACCCCCTAATAGATGTACATCAGTCGCTTGCGCAGAAGCAGAATACATCTCGCAGATCAGAATGCAGGATAGGCGAGAAGTGAAACCAGTGAGTATTGGAATCCACTGTCGCGGGTCGTGATTTGAAAGGCATGCCGCTCGTGGCGTGCAGGAGATCTATGCACTGTATCGATAGTACTCGGTAGGTAGACGAACCGCTTGATGCGGGGTTCGCAAAAGAATTTCCAAAAACCGCAAGTATAGCGGAGGTGTGTCCGAGAGACTGGCGCCAGGTGTCAAAGCTCTAGATGACGGCAGGTTCCTTCAGACCAGGGTCACGGTACGCAAGCTTCTGGTGCACAGTTCGAACCTACCGACTTGTCTGTCAAACCTATTCGAGAGACAATTCAGCTAGAACAGTCTCTGAGGATATGTGAGTCTCCAGCTGACAGAAGTCTCGTTAAGAATACGAAGCTCCACAAGTCTAGGCCTTGTGTAGGAACATGTTCGACTTGTCACAACACAGCAAAGCGAGACCCGGCATCGCCACGCGTGAGCAAGACGCGGCACTTTATTTCGTTCCTACCTCAGGCTGCTCGACCAATACCGAATGGCAGTAGGTCCCGACACTGACAGCAGTAGCCGGCATCGAATTTTGAAGCTGCGATGCCCTAATCTAGATTGTCGTCGGAGCTAGATACCGATAAACCCTTGCGGTTGAACGCAAGCCAACCATTCGCCAAAGAGAAAGGCTAGCCCGGCAAATATTGACTCAGAGATAAAGATTTCGGGACAGCCGACGAGGCGCGCTGGTAGCGGTGCAAACAAGACCGCGCGAGAAGAAAGAGAATTCGGAAGACTGGAGTCGCTCAGCTGGTGGTGGTACGACGCTGACGGTTGACAACCCTACAACGTAGAGCCGCAGGGTTCGAGGGTCTGAGCAGCCATATACAGAATTTTCGGGCGTGAGCTGAACTCGCAGCCACAGAAGATCCTCAGAAGTAACGGGGTCTACAGGGCTGGTCTTGAAGCCTTGGGTCGCGCAACGGTTTGATCACAGGTCTTGCTGACAGGTATCTTCTAAACCATGGGTACGGCCAAGGATAGTTTCCTGCCGAGTCAAGGAATTTATCCTGAGAGCACTGTGGCAGTAAAGGCTTCAGCCGACAGTTGTTGATGTGCATTTTTCCGCCCGTAAGCAGACTGCAGCCGCGGTGGGATTCGCAAAACGTTGTATAGATTCGCGCCTTGAGTGAGCAGTTCTGTGCCTTGCATCAAACAACCGAGGTATGTTTCACGATGCTGCTATAATCACTGCGCTGAATGTATGGTTAGGATTCAGCAAGACAGACAGAGCACAGGCCAAACGTTTCCACGCGTACTTAGTGTACTGTAGCGATACGTACGAAAAGCAGCAGCAGCAATTGAGCAGGTCAAAGCGCGGCGCGCCGCAGAGCATTCATCGCCTTTGTGTTTCATAGCGCCCCGAGAAAAAAAAAACCCTAGAAGGATCTTCGAGTAGGGCACAGTAGAGCTTTGCCCGAGTATTGCAAGGACGAAGGACTGTGAGACTCGAAAGCCGAAGTGTCTAACAATAGGACCGACAACATCAGGCAACCTACGAGAGATATCCAACCTGTACATTGCACGCTCCGCACAGCAGGGCAAGGAGGAATGGTTACCAGGTTGGTATCGAGTCTAGCAACGTCTTCTCGTGGGTGGACCAGTCTTTGCTGTATAGCGTCTCAAGAGCAGCACGTTGACTTCCATCCGGAACAAGATAAATTGACTTGTGGAGCAAATGCATTAAGAATTCGGAGTCCGGTGCTGGGAGAAAACCGTTACAGGACGACGCGCACAACTCGAGGTGGCTGGGGCTGTGCAGACAACCCGTTTGGCCCAGCAACGCTGTCAACTGTGCAAACAGCCTGAGAATCGCAGGCTTGTATGGTCGTGAGAGATGCGGCGAGCCACAGAAATACGATGACGCGTGCAACTTCCTGCAGGTATGCAAAAGCACAGTTCGAAATTTATACACAGGTCATGGTGGGGTCATGCGTTAAACGTGAGATCTGTAGGATAGTGGGGGATTATGAAGTGTCAAAGTCGAAATGCTCCGAACACAACAAGTAATCGCCTGAGACTCTCGATCCAAGCACAGCGAGTTGTACAGTGAACAGGACGCGACGCGTGAGCAGCGTTTCGAACTGCTCGCGAAGGAGCCGAGGATAGTACAACATCGTTAACGTCTTGCGGGTCCGAATCTCTGGTGGCTTGCTGGCTTGCCCTACGATAGGTGTTGATCTTTTACCCTTTGTTGAGGTACCGCCTGTTCAAGAAGTTCGAGTTCCACACACACGTGCATGATCTGATGAAGAACACCACGAAATCTTTTGGTTCAAGACGAGACATCCGGAAGAATGGCCATGGCATCGATATTCTCGCGGTGTTGGGGACTATCGAAATGTTCTGCAGTGGTACAACTCATTGTTAGAGCCATCCGCGGAAACTCTGATCAAAAATTGGTAGCATTTATGCAAAGCTATTGCTTTGGCGGAGTCTCTCATCTTGTTTTGGTGATATTGAAGACATGTGAAGAAGTGGATCGCGCGCGAGATCTCAGTTACCCGCCTACTGGAGTTTTTATTCTCGATCTTGATCCGCCTTGTGAGCGATGCGCCTGACAAGGAGTGTCTCATTATATGTCGATCCGGCGGAGTCGGTACCGAGACCACCCTGACTGCAGTATGCCAGTCAGGAGAAGGTGATATTTGTGCGTTGTGCTTGCAAAAAATGGTACTGGATGAGGAGAAGCGTACATCGTACGCAGACCAAGGTGACGCAGAATCTAGAACATGTTTGAAGGTTACCAGACGGCCAGTGAAGGAGATGGCACTCTCTACGGACAGCGTACAGACCCAAGGAAGTGGCTGCCGGCACAGCCGACTTTTCGGGAAAGATCGAACGCCTGGATGACGCCAATTTGGTTGTAAGGTTCGGCAACACTTGGAAGAAAGTAGACGTCAGATTTCTCGAAAGAGTAGAAGTCATTCCTGGGTACTTCTTGTGACCGCATTGGGTAAACGGAAGAAAGAGGCTTGTAGTTGAGACATTCGAACGGTGCTGTCGATCGCGAACCCGGATTCCTAACGAAGAATGTCTCTGTGTCTCGGGACTACGACAGCAAGCAGGTGAACGAGTGGAGAGCAGCAGAGCAGAGGTTTGGGATCAATGATAAGACATTCGCTGCAGGTACAGAGATCCTGCGACTTGGGGAAAGTTGATGTTGGAGGCTTATGAGTAGTGTCGACTATTGTTGGACATCTACTCCGCAGCCGCTGAGTGGCTAGAAGATTGGGTCGAAATAGAAATCACCGGCCCAACTAGGAAGGCGGCACTGCATGCGCTACCTCATAAGCTACGATTAGTATAGCACATAGTGATTGACTCCGAGCACTGTCATGGGCGTCAGAACTAAACTCTGTGTATTGTCGTGAAGATTGCTGCACGTGCGCATGGGGCAGCGCTACAAGATTGTGCAGTCCTTGTTTGAGATTACCCAAAGCTTACGAGAAATTGGTCCGGCTGAGCTGAAAAGAGTTGAATTATTGGGTAAGGATTGTGGTACTTGCATCCTTTGAGGAGGACATCCCTGTGATATGATATGCATGTACAGGGTATACCGCGTACCTGTCGCAACAGAGGACAAGCATATTTACAAATCACTGCAGGCACGATGCTATGACTCAGGGTGGCTTCGTGGCCTGGCCGGTATGAATAGAGCTGGCTTGCAGACGAGGACCTTGAGAAGAAGAGAAGGAGTAGCCGTCCGAGGGCTTGGTCGGCTTGGTGGCAGACATGGAATAATGGGCAGGGTCAAGCTGATGATGGAAGATGGGCTTGAAGCTAGAAGCCACAATTTCGGCACGGGGTGCCAATATTGCGGAGTGGATTATGGACGGAAGGTGGACGCTGCTTTGATTCCTTCCCTTCTTAAAACAGCTCCAACCTTCTCTCTTGTGCATGATGGCAGAATCAACGTCCCGCGGCAGCGTACGGCGCGGTATGGGTATCTATCGCAATCGATTGTGTCTTGTCTTAGGTTATCATTGACGTCGGCGATCCCGTACGTCAGTGTACAACGGTGCATGGTGAGTAAGAGCGAGGCCGCGAGGAAGAGGTGATCGAGCGACGTTGCAAAGCCGTTGCAGGATTTGCGGCTTCCAGCGTCTCGCGAGTTTACCAGCGTCGCACGGCACGCAACTGAGCTGACGGTGAATGGCCGAGCAAGCTGGACGTTGCCAAAAAGCCGTTGTTGTCCAGCTGTGCGACAACCGTCGAGATAGTGATACGACCAGCCCGCCGAACGTTGTGACCCTCTGCCTTGCCTCTGCAATTCCTTCACGCGACCGTTGCTATCCCATCAGCGGGGCCGGGTTGAGTGAAACCTCAACCAAAGACATTCTGAACGGCCTGCCGTAGTCCACTACGCCGTAATGTGAAGCAGCTTGTGTCACCTTCTTGCCGCAGAGGTTTGAGATGTTATATTAACAAGCTCCTTCTGCTCGTGTCGACTAGAACGAATTCTGAAAACAACTCATATACGACCTCTTTCGCTGATCAGCCAGGAATAGAGACACTTTTATACACCAACAAACACGACAGCCATCCTCCACCAAACTTACACTGCACGCCGCCAACAGTCACACAAACGCTCTGCTTGCATATTCTTGTCTTGAACCCCACTTCCCAGCCCCGCCCGTCACTGTTTACACTGTTGACGACCGCTTGACTGTGACCAAACGGCATCTTTTTTTCTCTGCTGGCTTTTTACTTGAAGGCGTCTCGTCCTCCAATTCTTTCTTTCCAACCACCATTCCACGTAACACTCGTTCACATCAGAAACATGGCTGGATCTCGTTCACCCAGAACCATTCGCTCCAAGACACGACGCTCTATCATGTCGTCGCAAAAGTCCAACATCAAGACTTGGGCACGTCATCAGAAGCCTGTGCCTGCCCGCCTGACCAAGGAAAAGGAGCAGACCAAGTCAATCCCTCAGCCTATTCCTTCTACCCCCGCATCACCTTGCCAACATTCTGCTTTGATCCAAGCACAACTCACAAAATCTCATCAACAATCTCGACTTGCTGCACCTGCTGCTCCTTCAAGGCATACTGGCTCATCTTCTGAATCATTCCGCTTCCTTGATCTTCCTGCCGAGATTCGTCTCATGATCTACGGATATGCTGTGACAGAGCCCGAACCTCTTTACATCGACACTTTGGCTGCTCCTCCAGCCATTACTCGCGTGTGTCGCCAAACTCGTCAAGAAGCATTGCCTGTTTTCCTTGGCAGCAATTCTTTCATCACTCTCTTCAGCTCCCTTCCCGGCATCGATGCCACCTGCCCTGAGCCTTGCTGTCTTACCAGATACACCACTTCCTTCTCACCTGCTTCAGAGTCATGGCTTTCTACCCTTCCTCCTTCGCAACCTCTCATCCGCGACATGAGCTTCACTCTTCAACCCTCTACCTGGGACTCAGAGTCGGAGCTTTCAGCAGATTTCCGCATGCTTGATGGAAAGCTTGCTCACGGTCCTGACTGCCCTTTCTGCGTCAACGGCTCGTATGGCAATGTCACACCCATTTCTCTTACCCACCCCGCTGTACCCGACAGCCTCAAACTTCTCATGAGCCATGCTCAACAGATTCACGATGCTGAACTCGACGCTGTCAACACTGTCCTGCAGTTTGGCAAGGGTCTCAGCCTCTACGATCTCGTCGCCTTCGCCAAGGCTTTCACCGGACCTAGCGAGGTCATCACTGCCAGACAATGTGATCAACAGCGTCTTGTCGAGCACTTCAAGGAGTCACTCGAGGAGTGGGATGCTGCTAAGGGCGATGCCAGGTACGAGATCCAAGAAGATCTCAGACGTACTTCTGATGACCTTTGGTCAGAAAAGGAGAAGTGGTGTGGAGTCATGTAAAGCCTTGCTTTGTTTTTCTTGCATGTTGCTTTCTGTATAGCGCCGGATGGAGTCAAGGGCATTGGGATATTGGGATTGTTTTTTGGCCAATGGCTCACGACCAAGATGATGATGATAACTACGAACTACCTTTCTTGTCGATATTAGACACGTTTTACGAAACAAAATTTCTACACAACACTCGCATTCTCATTCTCTGTGCTCTCCTGACACTTGCCGCTTGCTCATCGCGCTTCGCTTAGTGACACTGCTCAGTCGAATGTCATGGGCCGCATCTCTACCAGTCTGGGCCATTTTACCGGATCGGCATTATTGACCGTCTTGACGTGTACTGCAGACTCGTCTCATTTATGCCTGTGCACTGCCATCTTCTGCTACATGTTAGACCGGCGATGGTCCCCGTGTTGTTTGATAACGTGTAGACAGACGGCAGATGCTTTTCGCCCGCCCTGAGCTCGGCATGTCGGCATCTTCGACAGCTGTCAGTGCTATGCACCACAACGAACCTTCCTTTGCTTTATCAATCAATGCCGCGGCAGGAAAGAAGATTTGCAACTTCATCTCAATCACCGATTGCTGATCAACATTATCTCGTGCGTACACTTAGATCGCAGCGATGAACTTCCATCTCACTGGTCCGGCTTTTCAGTACTGATGCTCATGCATGTCTTAAGCACAGCCCAGGTGCGCAACACGTGGTTTAGCGAGGGATCTTCATGGCTTCTGTTCTTTCAAGCACGCCAGATGCTGTGCAAGGCTATACATGTTTCACTATATTACTGACATAAACCAATGAGGCATCTCAGTGATCCACATTCGCTTCTTAAGCTCTTTCAGGCATTGAGAACGTCTATCATGAGATCCTCAGCACCATAGCAGTGAACGTGCTTTTTAGATTACGAACATTGTGGGTTGATCTTGTGGGTTCTCCGCTTGACTGGAGTCCTGCAGTACCACGAATTTTCGACGTGTTATCGATATAACCGTTTTAGTTCGCGTTTTTGTTATCTTAATGCCAACCCTATGTTTATGCTTGAATGCGGACACTTGATAAGGGCAGATAATAATAAACAACGCACGTGTCTTTCTTTGGATTCGAAGATCACGATCTTACCATACTAAGGCTTCTACGTTCAAGGAAAAAATCGATAGCGAATGTCTTGTCGCCAAACTTTTCTATCAGATTTCTGGAAGGTTTCTCATTGCTGATCTCCCTTGTCGATCACGGTTCGTGCTCTGTTTGTAACTTGCTAATCTCAACAACTTTTCTGCCTCGGCTGCTCGAGCAATGTATACAACTACGCAGCAGGAGCGAGGGGCGCTGCTTTGTGACATTCCAATGCACCGGATTTCGTGGGTCCGATCATGCAAAATCTCGGAACTGCTGGCACGAAGTTGACAAATGCTCGAGTGATCGACGGGTATACTCACTCGTAAACATTAATCGTCTAAGCACGTCAAGTTCATGCCCAGTGACAAAATCATGGAAAAACGCGAATTCCATCGTGATCGCAATGTCATAGCCGTTGGCTGCCACTGACATCCGCCCTGTTGCCGATGACATCTGTCCTTGCTGCCACTTACACAACATGCCACTTCCCTGGATTCGATCAAACAGATGTTCAGAAGTGTACGCTCTTTGCTTTCTCTCTGTGCTACAGACTGTTGGAGTTTCCAGAGCTTGAAAGGGCTCGCGCAGTGGTCTCTGTGTCACTGTTTCAATCTCCTGTTATTCGACCGTTGGACGCCAATTGCCGCCGCCACTTACAGCATCTTCATTCTTTGCCTTGTGGTAACCTACACGTCGCAGTTGCACTCCGGTCGGAAACATTCATCATACTGTTTACTGTGCTGACATACAACAATCACATGAATGCTACTTTCCTTGAGAAAAAGGACCGACGTCATGTATACAACGAGGCTCGTTCCGCAGTGGCCGTTGTTTCCCTCTCTCTGCTGACTCAACACGACACGATCCATCAGATCGATCTCTAGTTCTCAGTACGTTTCCTGGTACACCTCGGTGCTTTTATCCATCTTCCGAAAGCGCGACTCTGTTGTTGTGAGCAGCATTCGTAATAGACGTTCAGCACCCGTTAACCCCTAGGGCTGCCATGACGTCCTACTCCCGCTACTCTTCTTTCCACTTTTCGACCTTCGCATCAGATGCACTCGTCTTGAAATATATCGCATGATTCTCTTCAACACCATCCACAGTCTTGCGCTTTCGAAAGCTTGACAAGGCGGCTCAAATCTTTTAATTACATTCGGCCGTTTTGAGATTGCTATCCCTTCAACCACTCTTTCGAAAAATCGCCGTGCGCAATAACATCTTTCTAGTCTACTGGTTCAAGTCAGCACGCAATTCGAAACTCTCAAACAACTCTTTTCTCCATGTCTCTGAGAGTAGGTCCGATCGTTGTCTTTGCCCTATGCAGGAACAAAGACAGACACGAAACAAAGGTCTCAGTTCGCGCGTGCACAAAGAAATATGCCGCGCACTGGCACCGTTGAATACAATCTCGTATTGGCAGCCCTGCCACTTTTCGAAAAATTCCTTCCATTGCTTCCACTTCGATTCTACCTTTATTCTCTTCGCTTGGCTTTCGCTTAAGTGTTTCACTTTCTATTAACCGTATGAAAAGGCAAAAGGGCCGACTTTTTGCTTTCTCGTTTGTGGCAGGTGAGATAGGCGCAAGACTTCTCAAGCTCTACACGCGAACCGTTCGGCTGGGTGTTTGGCTGAAAGAGAGGCGCACGAGTTTCCTTGATATTCGACCGTTGGACGTGTTTGTTCAAGGCGCTGCTGGACAAGGCTTGCGAGAAGGCTTCTGTTGAACAGACATAGTTTGATGGTTGCCTTTGGTGGCTGGGAATGAGCAAAGCACGTGAGGCATCTGGAGTGTTGAGGTATCTTCACATGTCAAGTGTAATCACTGCGATTGACGATGGCGTTAAGACGACTTAGCGGAAAATCATTGCGTTTCGTATTCGCGAGTCTGAATATGTGGTACAGTGAGAAGACGGGCTCGCTGTGACTGTCGCTGTGACTGTTAGTGTTACTATGTTCCGATGGTCTGGTAAGATCAGTCGAGCATGTAGAAACCATCATCGAAGCGTGCTGTGTCGCCACTACCTCACAATTAAGAGGCGCGCTCGCTAGTGACAGAGGGCCATTCTTCAGTGAGCCTATCATTCGGCATGTTATGCATCGTCGAAACTCAAGTTTGTTCAACAAGTTAGCCATCGATCTCGGGGTTTTGTGGCTTGAGATATTGAACTCGAGGAGCCAGGAATCCAGATTCCATCATTACATCTGAAAGAGGCGCGTAAGCTGTACAATGTTCATGAAGCAGCTAGGAGACAGCACTAATGGGTCTTAGTCAAGCCTACCGGGCATTTGACCGAGCACTCGTCGCGGTATCATGATCGGGGAGTCTGGAATGGTTGCTGAGAATACGACCCTGTCTCAAAAATTCCCAAGACCAGTCACAAAACGACGAGGACAGAACACAACCACCCTTCGCAAGAGTCAAGGAGACGCATGGTAAATCAGAGCTTTAGAATTCATGAAAGGGTATCAATCATTAATACAAGTTTATATCCGCACAAACAGACACACAAACAAATACTCGCACTCATCCCAAGAGGTATTGCATATCGCTCAAACCATCTCTTTTCCATGTTTCATCATTTCAAGTCTGTCTAGAAGAATCTCTCATGCAGCAGTAGCAGCAGGCTTGCGAGTCTCCAGCTTTCTCGGCGCTCTTTTGGTTGGTGCTGATGTTGAGGCTGCTGCTGGCTTGTTTTGTGTACCACCACCGCTGCTCTTTGCCGGAGCATTCAACTTTCTTGGCTTCTTCCTCTCGACAGTGTTTGAAGTTGTGGTAGATTGTGTCGGAGCGGGCTTACTGGCAGTGGCTTGTTGTGGTTTCGCTGCTGGCTTTGTGTTGTTGGTGTTTGTGGTCGAGGGAGCCTGCTTCTGTGATGCTGATCTTGTGGTTGGCCCTGTGGATGTGCCATTTGCCTTGAGAGCTTGTTTCGGTTGCGAGGAAGTGTTTGTGTTGGCTGTGGGTGCTTGCTTAGGCTTTGGTGCCTCTTTGGGTTTAGATGGTTGTTGTGTGCTAGACGTCTTTTGCTGCTTTGGGGCCTGCTCGCTTTGCTTCGGCTGGGACTGGCTTCGCTTCTTGGTCTGTTGAGAAGCTGATTGCTTGTTGTCGGCTTGACCACCGCCTCCGCCCATACCCAGAGATGCTCCTAGGCCGCCGAGTCCAACGGCAGAACCTGCTTGTGCCATGGAAGGCATATTGGGCATCTTCGGCATCGAGGGCATGCCAGGCAAGTAGCTTGTCATGTCCTTTGCCGACTGCGACCATGATGATGGTGCCTGGTCGGGCATATCGTTCTTCATTTTTTCCAACTCTTCCTTGCTCGGTGCTTGTGTCTCCTTGGTCTGCATAATCATCTTGTCTAACGCCTTTTTCTGTGCCGGAGTCGACTTCCAGTCAGGGAGGAAGTCACCAACAACGCCCTGAACACCGTGACTGGCCATCTCTCCTATGTCCCAGATCTTGCCGTTCATGGCACCGTAGACGGATCCGATACCACCACCGAGCAGGCCGGTGACTGTAGAAACGGTTCCTCCTACTAAAGCGCCTGTAAGTTTTCCGAGTGTAACACCAGGCTGCACACCCAATCCGGCACCAGCGGCAAGACCTTGGAAAGCACCACTTTGTGCGTACTTTGCAGCTTTGCCAAAGGACTCGGCCTCAATTTCCTTGTTGACAGCTTTTGCAAGAGTCGCTTCTCGTGCATCGGCGTCACCGGCTGCCATGGCTGCTTGTCTCAATTCCCATGCTTTCTGTGTCGCTTGTAAGGCCATACTAGCAGAGACACCCGAGTTCTGTTTGATGTCACGCTCTGAGATGCCTTGCTGGCCATTGGCACCATTGTTGTTGCTCATTGTCTTATTTGAGGTGTTTCCAGTTTTCGGCTTTGACTTTTGTTGTGTCTGTTTCGGCGGCATGGTTGCTAAAAGTACGAGTTTTGTTCTCAATGTCAAATATTGAGGATTTTCAATGGCTATGTAGCTGTGAGAGCAGAGCAATATGCAGGCAATATGCAGAGCTACGTCATCATCATCGCAACGCTCGTGGCCTTGGAGGCTGGAATACCTGTTTTGATCTACAAACGCGACAAACAAAGTTTCCCAGCCACGCTGTCTGGCACGAGGCAGATTCATGGCCATCTGACACCATATCTGCACTGCGACGAGGACATAGTTGGGATTGGGAACATGTATTGGCAAGGACAGCTTACTCCGATGTTTACGTCTAGAGGCTCACTCGCAGAGCCCTCGAGAAAAGGAGTACCGGGATGTGTTTATTCGGTCACCACTTGCATTCAGAGCATGGATTGACTCGCTGCTGCCAAGTGGGAAACGAGACAAGCAGTATGCGACAGCCTCGAGAGTTGGAGCTGCCATCACGGACTCTGCTTGAGTAAAGAACTTAACTCGAGGTTCAGCTTCTGTTTGCAAAATCCGTCGACAGTGCCACGAGAACGTTGTTAGCATTATGCAGATAGCATTTCGAAATCCGCAATGAATACTTCGGGTCACCTTGATAGTAAGTATGGACACGGCACTGAATGCCTATAATGTGTAGAAAGGTAAGGTACAAGAAGGGATATCCACGACAAAAGAAAAGAACGCTATCAAAAGTCGCTACTATTTTGAAAACATAGAGGCGATAGATCAACAACACATCAACGTCGCTTTTCGGAAAACGAGCAAGGAGGCGCATGGAAGTCGTTTGTCGCAGTTTGTCGCAGTGGATGGAGTAACGAGGCGTCTGGAATAAGGCAATCGAGCAAGGCGGGCTTGTATTGCGCATGGGCTGGGCACGAGCAGTGAAAGTCGCACATGGGCAAGCATATAGCTCACAGTAGTCGTCGCTCTGGGGTGATATCGTCAGTGGTAAGAGGCGGTCGCATATGGCCTGGTGTTAGTCGCATCGGGTCTCATTCATCCAGCATCGATCCACAATCATCAAGCAATTTCACTCTCAAAGAAGTGCAACCTCTCATGCATCCACCTTGGAATGCCTCCTTGCCTCCGAAATACTGCGCATGGTCTCCTCGAGGGCAGTATCTTCATGCGTCGGAGGGCCCTGGTAATTCTTCTTACCCCAGACGAAGTACCAACCGCCTGCAATCAGAATGAAAGCGACGAAGACCACTGACGCGTAGTTCATGAGCGATGCGGTGACGGGAATAGTGGTCGGCATGCAGAACAATGGCACAGCAAGACAGCTCCAGGCGAGGGCGACAATGTTGCAGAACAATCCAAGAACGCCAAGCGAGAAGGGGGCACCCTTGACATGCTTACGACCAGTGAAAAGGTTGGTAGCAATGGGCATAGCGTATGACACAGTCAAGCAGATGACACCAACACCAGAGAAGGCATTGTATGCAGCAACGGATCCAAAGTAAATGACGCCGAGCAGAATTTGCACAACCATACTGAGCAACATGGCGTTTAGTGGCACACCTTCAAGAGCAGTCGTGTTGTTCACCTGCTTCCACCATTTGCTGCCCGGGATAGCACCGTCACGGGAGAAAGCCCAGACACAGCGAGATGCTGCGGTAGTGCATCCAATACCGCAGATGAGACCGAGCACCATAAGAGGGAGAAGCAGACCAATGGCACCACCAGGTGAACCGACAGCAGTGGCAATAATGGTAGGGACAGGCTGTCCAGATGCAAGGGCAGCGAGTGTGGCGAGGTCAGGGATAACAAACAGAAGAGGGAGCAAGAACATGAGGCCAGCGCCCAGGTTGAGGAGGATGGTCGCAACCATGGCCTTTGGAACCTGGGTTGCAGGCTCTTGGACTTCTTCACACATAGAAATAATCATACCAGTCGACGAGGTTGCGTATGCCGCCTGCAGAAGACCGACACAGAAGGACCATCCACGGGGCCATCCTGACTGGGGCTCGAAGTCAGTAAAGACGTACTTGCCAGAGTGTCGGCCCCCCTTGGCCAGGACGAGCGTGACGATAAGAATGGCAAGAACACCAGCAAGAGTCCAGAAAATGGCAAAAGTCTATATCACATAGTCAGTATCTTCAGATGCCCAGTAGCCCTTTTTCACGTACATCAACCAGAGCCAACCATCTGTTGCCTAGCGACGAGACAAGGTTGCAAAACACGGTAATGGCAACAAAGACCAAGAATGTTTCCCATGCGCTGGCATCCCAGATACCGACACCAGGGGACGACTCGAAGACGTTCACACACGCGATGATGAATAGTGCGGAACCGAAGTTGACAGCCAAAGTGATGGTGATGTTTCCAACGACGTATGCCCAGCCGCAAATCCAGGATAAGACTCTCTTGTACTTGGCCGGTGCCAACATGAATGTCTGGTAGTAGACTCCACCAGCTGTCGGGTAGACCGAAGTAATTTCACCGAGACTTGCAGCAACACAGATAATGATCAGACTGACCATAATCCATCCCCAAATGATGTTTGCCGGGCCACCACCCACAAGAGGGTAGTAGAAGGTCGTTGCGAGACCATAGGGAATTGAGGCAAGGACAAACGACATGAAGGCGACTTGGAGTGTAGATCGGTTACGTGCCATCTCGGGCTTGTAGCCCATGGCCAGCAATATGGCATCGGACTCGTCGAGATCGGTTCCGCTTTCTTCGTTGGACACCTTTCGGGTCTCGCCAAGGTGGTTCTTAGCCGAGGGTGCGGCTTGACCGTGGCCAGCGGCCATACCGGCTTGGTCCAGGTTGCGATCCGGAGGGTTTGTGAGGAAGCCCATGGTGTGTAATGATTGAAAGAGTGAGCGTGGGAAAAAAACGAGACCGGGCAGCCACTGGGGAGGGCTCTACACATATGTACAAGAGGAAGCGACGCTTTGACTCTTTGGGTGAGGAAGGTTCGCATAGCGTGCGTTCGTCTAGTAGCCAGGCGTTCGGAAACGAGTGGGACTGTTGGAGAACACAACGCCAATGACGATATGCTCAGATTTTTTCATTCGATTGCCCTTCGGAAGCCGCTCTGGAAGCGTCGAAGACAAGGATGCTTGAGACCTTATCTTTTCATTTTTGACATTTGTATACCAAAACAAATGCGAATATCCTGCAAAAATTTGTTGAGGACATGAACGGGCGGGAATATTTCCAAGCCCTGGAAACGATCAAGAGATTGCCAAGCGTAAGACGAAACGCACCACCCCAGGGCGTTGACTCGGCGGCGGAGGTGTGTGTGATGGGGTATCGCACTCGGATCTCTCTAATGCCTCTGACCTCTGGGGCGACGACTTCAGTTCGTGAAACTTTCATCAGGACAGGCAACGAGCTGAGTGATGTTGTACTTCCGACTGCTGTCATACATTGTGTACCATCTTGTCGCGTGAGCGATTCGAGATGTGGTCGTATAGTCGTATTCTCAACAGTCAATCAAGATTATTCTCTAGCGTTGCCTGCCTGAATCATGGCGTTCGACAAGACAACCCTCTGCTCTCGCCGGAGTCCTCACTTGATTGCGATAATAACGAAAAGGCGCGAACAATGCCACTAAAGCTGCCGTTGAATCTTTAGGAATATGCGATAAGCTCGACTTACAGGTTCTCGCGACGACTGCCGATTTCGGGCGGCCTTTTCCCGCTGCTATTCAAATCCCATGTCGCATGTATGGAGTGTTGTTCCTAACATCCTCTGTAGCAGCGCCACTTTGTTGCGCAGGAGCGCTCCTGTTAGTCAAGCAGCGTGACAAACCGCGTGGCTGTCGGCTACAATGGTTCCATGCAGACTCTTCTCTGCAGGTTCCTTATCTAGTAGATGCGCTTGTGACAAGCCCTAATCTCTGTAAAGCCCAATCAGCAGCTCACGACATGTTGCCGTATCAGATCACTGTATACCACTTCCGTTGTAGGTGAAGGATTCCCCAAAAGAGAGAATTACCATAAGAAGAAACCTATTGCTCAGTTTTGCGTCTTCGGTACTTGTTCCTGCACGAAGGTTCGGAAGTGAGCTCAGCCACGTGAGGGACCAGAACAACCCCTCCAAGAACCCCTCCCCCACCTCGTTGATCTGCGTAACAAGCAACAAGTTCGATCGACCGCATGAAACGTCAACCAGCTCTAGACCGTGGTCACAATGGCTGCATCACAAGAGAACGCTGCTAGGTGGTGAGCAAGTAGAACAAAGCCTTTCGAGTGGCCCGTCTAGCAAATTCATATCACACTCAATCGCTAAAGGAAGGAACCAGCTGTCTAAGCGAACGTCGAAGCGTAAATTGTAACGTGGATGCACCTGCCGCGGCCAGCGGCAGAGAAGCCCTACCTTGATCGATCTCGCCAAAGCAGAATGTCACAGCGGCGATGACGGTACAAGTACCGCCTCTTTTGAGCCTCGGAAATAAACGCAAGAAGAATTTGCAATACTATAGGGCTCCTCGGTATATATACCAATCAATGTTGACGTCTGACACATCGTGTGTTTGTCGAGATCTGAGCACATCGACATGAAAGTCGAGAGTCTGGACTCTGTACTGAACTATACGCACAACAGAGCAGCTTCGAGCACGACTCTTATGATGAAGCTATGACATCCAGAGATGATTTCTTTTCCGTGACATAATTGACTTCGTCTGTCATATCCAATCGTCTGACAACATGCACCTCGTTGTGAGGAACACGATATTGATAGGACTTGCTGCGTTTGGCTATGTCGCACTCTGGAAGTTTGCAAGCGACAATGGCACGTTCGCGTTGATGCGAGAGTCGTCATCACGCAACCGCCTACCGGGAACCGGCGAAGAATATGCCACTGAATTCACACGATGGCGCTGGCTTGACGAGTTCTTGCGAAGCCTGCTTACGATTTTCTGGCCAATGGTCAACGGTACCCGACCTGGCTCGTCGTTGATGTGCTTCTATTTTGCTGGTCAAGGTATTGTCGCATGGATTTTGACAGTTCTTGAAGGACAGCGTCGACTGAACAAGGATAATTGGCGAGTCGTTTCTCTGACCACTGCATATGGCTTGCTGTTTCAAGGTCTCGGTATCGGCATCATAGGTCCAATATTTCTTGCCTTCGCTCCTCTAGGAAATTCAGCAACAAGTCCCGTCTTGGTCCATCACAAGACAGATGTAGATGCCATAATCCCTGCAACGATTGGTGGCATCATCGTTCCTACAGTCTTGATGTCGCTCCATGCACCAACGATTGTCTCGCTGGAACAAAAGATTGACCTCATTCGTCTATGGCAATTCTTTCCATTGCTCTTCCGCTTGATACAGCGTGCCTGGTCAAGCTTCTTCCTCGTCCAGCTCAAAACATACAGAGACGAGCTCGCCGAGAAGAGTCCCAGAAACCAACGACAAGCACTTCGCCGAGTGTACATCTTTGGTCTTTGTTGTGCGACAATCCCTCACATCGGCACGATTGCTGTATCCGCGATAAGCCTGCTCTTTCCTACGTTCTTTGCGAAAGACATCTCGACACAGTTTCATCCTGCCAATCTCTTCATTGCGGTCTCACCATTCTCTGGAAAGCAGGCAGCTACGGTGGGTGAAGGTGCGCACTGGTTTTTGCAATGGGATATGACACTCATGTTTCTCACATACTTGGTCTGGGCATACTTTGCAGTGGTCAAGGTGATCTATCCCAAGTCGGGGGTATTTTCGTCTGCAATGTTGATGCGTCTCGCTGGCTGGGCTTTACTTTTCGGTCCTATGGGCGCTGCTTTGCTTGCGATCTGGGAAAGAGATGACACTGTTTTCAAAGCTGAGGAGCAGAAGATCAAGTCTCGCAAAGGCTCAGCTGACGATTTTGCTGCTCTTTCTGAGGCTGGTCAAAAGAAAAGGTGATCTAGGAGTATACCAATGAAAGGTATTGGAAATAGGTCATAGTGCCTGACTCACAGACGAGAACCTTTCTGTAGCAAATCCACGGCTTCCTTTGCCATGCCCCTATGAACGTGTCAGCAATGCACCAGAGCGTGACTCCTGTGTCGTCACATACCATGAAGCCTGATATCCAGCACCGCCAGCGCCGTAGTTGTGGATAACTAAATGCTCGCCGAACTTCTCTCTTTCCAGTCTAGCACCACCTTTTCTGCTTGCTGTTGCACTTCGTCAGCTTTCTGCAGAAGCCATCTTAACAACAATCTACTTACGTCTGAGACCAACACCATGATGTATCACTTTCAGATCTTCCGGCTTCCCTAATTCGGGAGCTAGTGCGCAGCAACGTCTCTTGATGTCCTCGGCAAACTCGAGATCAACGTCTCCGCTCCAGTCATTGTCAAGACGAACACCGCCCAATACGACGCCATTGTGAGGGCCACGTGGGAAGACATAAGTAGTATCTTTGTTTACTCTTTGCGGCGAGCGAAAGTACATCCTCGTCATGGGAGTTTTCGGGCTTTCGACAAGCATGATTTGACCCTGCTTCTCATGAGCTTTGTGTCTCTTGTGTTGATTCAAGAGGGATGTGCATACTCTTGTTGGATAGACGTTCTTGTCTTGTACGCCTTTCAATGAGTAGGCACCCAGGCCTGAACAATTGAAATACGCAGTTGCGGAGGGAAAGGCAGTAAATAATTCATCAATGGAGTCAAACATGCCTCGTCTGATCTCTATACCTTGACGTTTTACCTCCCCTTGTAACCTTTGCGTGTTCTGCATAAGCTTTTTGCGAAATTCTAAAGTGATCTTGGGCTATAGAAACAAGGAAAGAGTATAAAACTTACCAAGGAAGGTAGACCTGCGTATCCACCACAAAAGTCTTGAGATCACATCCAAACTTTGCTCCCTCAGGCAACTCTGCTTCTCCAAGCATCCTTACACCACCCACCAACTCATCATACCAAATTTGTCCTGTACCCTGACTCAACACCCCCGCCTCCTCCATCACTGAATCATAAATAGCAGTAATAGGCATATCATAAACCCCCACTTCCGCCGTCCTCAGAGCGAGTTCTTTGAATTTGAGATACGTGATGCGGTCCCAGGATTCTTGGCGCCCATTGTCGGTGGCGACAGAGAGCCAGTTTGCTCCTGCCCAGGGAGAGGTGTAGGTGGCATCGCGGTCGCCGGGGAGAAAGCGGGCGATGATGGTGACGGTGGAGTGGGGATAGCGGGAGCGGAGTTCGAGGGCGGTTGTTAGGCCGATTACGCCTGCGCCGAGGATGATGTAGCTAGCGGACATTTTGACTATAACATGAGGGTATGGTCTGATAAAGATGTGAATTGGATATCAAGCATGACTTGTATAAACAGCAAGATGGTTGAGAGACGTGATGTAGCGTGAGTCAAGATATGGGGATTGCCGATGTCGGGTAGGTTTCCCGAACGAGGTTGTTCCCCGTTACTCGCTCGAACCAGGTCTTTCTCAACTCTTACATAGTATGCTATGCTAGGCATTCTTACATTCCCAAACATACAATAGACTCCAGCACAGTCAGCCGGGAGTGCTTAGACCAGGCTCTCTCAAGCGAGAATATCTCCACCTTCAGGACCAGCCTTTGCTCTGTCAATTCTCTCCTGCGTTGTCTTGAAAGCCCGCGGCACCTTGGTCTCTTCGAACTTCTTTCCCGCATGCAACATATCCGCAAGACCCTCTGCTGAGAGCCAGATGACCGGCATCCCATGGCCATTGAAGCCACCCAAAATGTATTGTCCAGGTTTTCCAGGCACTTCACCAATGTGAGGATTTGTGTCAGAGGTGTATCCCATGACGCCCGTCCAAATCTTCTTGACTTCAGCTTTGGTGTTGTCCCAACCGCGGAAGTTATTTTGCATATAGTTGATGTAATAATCCTTGGATGCTTCGATGAGCTCGGCGTCATCGGTGTTGTTATACCATTGCTCGAGGTGAGGCTTGAAGATGGCTTGGGAACCACCGACTATGATGCCGCCGTCAGAGCGAGGAATCAGGTAGCTGAGGACGCTGGGGTCGCCTTGCTCGCGGATGATGTACGAGTTGCCAACCAAGGGCGCGACATCGCCCTCAGGGACAGCAATGTGGCAGCAAATGCCTTTGCAGGGTATAATGTTCTTCTCGTATTCTGGCAACAAGGCCTTGGTGTATGCGTTGGTAGCGTGGACGACCTTCTGAGTCTTGATGTCACCGCGAGATGTGGAGACTGTCCACTGGCCATCGGATGAGGCAGAGATGGAGTTGACTGGAGTATATGTTTGGATGTTGACGCCGCGATCTTTGAGAATGCCAAGGAGGGACATGATGAACTTGTAGGGCCATATGGTGCCTGCGGTGTAGGTGGCGCATGCTTTGGCGTGCTTGATACCACTGATCTGTAGTCAGTCAGTACAAGTCAAGACCTCGACGTCAGCCTGTAAAAAACTCACACCCTCAGCATCCTTTCCCACGACAAAGTGGACATCGTCCATGTGCTTCAATCCATAGGCGACCATCTTGTCGTAACTGGCTTTAGCCTTGTCGGCAGCATCTTGGTTGCACCAGACATCGGTCGACCTTGTTATGACCAAGTCGCAATCGATATTCTCCTTTGCGACGACATTCTTGATGGCCGTCACATGAGCGGCTTCGAACTCGGCAATCTCAACGCCAGCTTCCAATCCTTGACGGTCGATGTGTGTTGGGATATGACCGTAGAGATCGGGACGGAGGTGACCTCCGTTACGGCCTGTCGCACCGCTGCATCCACCACGAGCCTCTACAAGTGTTATGGACGCCTTGCTGCCTGCTTCAACAAGATGATACGCTGTCGCGACACCGGCATATCCAGCTCCAATGATGACAATGTCAGACTGTTGAGGTAACTGTTCAGTTGACCGATAGTCGTCAAGCTCGTGGAGGTCGGCGCGCCAGAATGACTCGGTGCCGCCGCCAACCGTCGGAAGACCCTGGGCTTGATGCATCTTCGTGTTTTGTCGATGTTCTGCTCTGCCTTGCGAAACGATATCACAATAAGCAAATATATTTACAAGCCCATCAAGGTCGAATCATCTCTGCCCCTTCTGAGTCACGTTGTATTACAGGGTTGCACGATGCGAGATAGGCCAAGCTCTTGCCGAGTCGGCGTTTCCTGATCTTATCCACCTCCGCACCGCAACAAACCATGCCCCTCACCTACCTCTGGAGATAACACTTGGGATGAGACTAGCGATACGGCCGACATTTGATACACCCCATATTGCTATGTGCTTATCAGATGTAGCCATATCTTGGGTCTGACTTTCTAGTGGCGTATCTGCGGGGTCTTCTCGACGCGACTCCTTGATTGGGAAGCTCACCGGGGTACATTTCGACACTTGCGCGGCCCTCGAGCAAGCAGATTGTATACAGCTGAATGGTCTATAACTCAAATTTCAGAAAAAACGTGCAGTATGAAGGCCTCGATTGTAGAGACTCTGCTGAATGCTGGCGGCGAGAACACCGGACACTCAATTGACTATCACGCAATACTCTCGTACGCGTAACGGCCTCTTATCAGCAGCTGCACAAGAAGTCTACTAGATCGACCATTGAACGGATTCGGAGGAACTGATTGCACTCCTGCGCCTAAGGCCAGGCCTGGCCGCGCCAATCTCATGCAGCCCTCTTTCTGCTGCTTGCCCACGGATAAGACATCCGCCTGCGCAACCATGCTGAACCAATGATCATGCACTGAACGGTCATGTCGGAGAGATAGGCGCATCGCGCCCTCATGGTGCAAGATATGAAGAGCATAAATGAACGACCTCAATTGACCATCCTGTACGTTACTTGCGCTCTACCCAACTCCTTAATCTTCACACCATGTCGATACACACTCCAGAGACTGTCATAATGCAGAGTGAGGACAAGAAGCCCTCGAACACCCAAGAGAAATATGTCTCTTCGGACGTCGAGAGCGGCACTGTACTCCCTGAGTATGACCAAAATGGACCTCTCGAGTTTGAGGAGAAGAAGGACCTCAAGCGAGGGCTGAATCAGAGAACTATCCAGATGATTGCCCTGGCTGGAACAATTGGTACTGGCTTGTTCTTGTCCTCAGGCAAGGCTATCTCAAGAGCTGGTCCATTGGGTGCCTTCCTTGGATACACCATTGTTGGTTTCTTGTGCTCAGGGGTCGTCATGTCCATCTCGGAATTGAGGTAAGAAGCGAGCACCAATACTACTGGTTCCACAAGCTGACGCAATTCAGTACTCTTGTTCCTCTTAGTGGAGGTGTCACTCGTCATGCCGAATACTTTGTCGATCCTGCCCTATCATTCGCCAATGGTTGGAATCAAGTGTACGCCAACTTGATCAGTGTCCCGGCCGAATTATGTGCTGCTGCTGTGTTGTTCGAATTTTGGACATCATCTGTCAGCAATGGTGTCTGGATCACCGTCCTCGGCCTGTGTCTCATTGCAACCAATATCGCCTTTGTACGCATCTATGGCGAACTCGAATTTACGTTCGCCACGTTGAAGATCATGCTGATCATCGGTGTAAACATCATGGCTCTGGTCATCACCGCAGGAGGTGCACCCGATCACAAGAGCATTGGTTTCCAGTACTGGCGCTCACCAGGGCCCTTTGTTCAGTATCTAGGCGTTTCTGGCACCCTGGGACGCTTTATTGGATTCTGGACTACTTTGAACAATGCTGTCTACGCATACTCGGGCATTCAGAACATTTCCATCGCCGCTTCCGAGACACAAAACCCGCGCAGAAACATCCCCAAGGCAGCCAAGAGAATCTTCGTCCGCGTATTGCTCTTCTACGTCCTCACCATCTTCATGGTCGGCCTTGTGGTGCCTTCCAACGATAAGCACTTGCTCAAGTCCACTGGTACTGCTTCGCAATCACCTTTTGTCATTGCTGCAACTCGTGCTGGAATAAAGGTCGTCCCATCTATCATCAATGCAGTCATCCTGACTAGTGCTTGGAGCTCTGGCAATGCTAGCATGCTCGCTGGCTCTCGTATCCTCTACGGTATGGCAAGGGAGGGCCGCGCACCCAAGATCTTCAAGAGGACCAATCGCTTCGGCATTCCTTGGGTTGCCGTCAGTTTGTTCGGAGTCTTCCTATGTCTCGCATATTTGTCGCTGTCTAGCGGCGCCAATGTCGCTTTCAGCTGGCTGCAAGATCTTGTTGCCGTGGCTGCCATCGTTGACTGGATGGTCATCTGCTTGGTCTACCTCCGCTTCTACTACAGCATGAAGAAGCAAAACATCTCACGTAGCGAGCTTCCCTGGGCTGCCCCACTGCAACCCTACCTTGCATGGACTTCGCTCATCGTCTTTGGGATTTTGCTACTGACGGGTGGTTATGTTACCTTCATGCATGGCCACTGGAACACCGAGACTTTCGTCTCGAGTTATTTCAATATCCCTCTGTTCTTGATCTTGTACTTTGGATACAAGTTCATCAAGAAGACTCAGATTGTGCCTCTGGAAGCATTGCCTATTCGGCATTTCATCGATATTGCGAATGCCAACCCTGAGGCTCCTGAGTTGCCAAAGAAGGGATGGCACAAGTACAACTTTTTGTGGGAGTAGATAGAGAGATCTTGGCCACGCCTTGATTCGAGATTCAGAATGACCAACAGATACTGGAAGGTCGGAGGCTGGAATTGGAACATTTTTTCTTTCTTTTTTGAACATATTGTACTAGAAAGAATTGAATGATTACTTGCAAAGACGTGAACAAAAAGCGCATGTCTACGAAACTCCATCGGCAAACTTCGCCTGAAAATACGTTTCAGTAGGATTGAGAAGTCGTATCAAGCACCAGCCCATAACGGCCAAGCTTCACCAAGCGAGCTGCGACAGCGCCATGTAGCTTATCAGACTCCTGGACGCGGGGGTAATGTCAAGCTCGGATGATTCGTATGCATGCATGATAAGGGCATATAGATAGGCGAAGACTCTTTTGGGTGTTGGCCGCCCCGAACCGGGCCGAGACGGTGAGAGACCACGAGCACCACAAGCTGTCAACCTGAACCACTAACAGACGACAAACGCGAGTTCGTCTGTCCATATAACAGACTCGGGCTTGCACATCTTACAAGATCTCAGCCTTCGCTCTACCCTCTTCTCTTTCCAATTTTTTGTATTGCTTTTGTGAAAGCTCATAGAAACAAACTCACATACACCAAAACTTCTATTCCTGTCAAAACTATCAACACAACAATGTCAAAACACGTCGTCTTCGATGTCGTAGGAACACTAGTCTCCTACGACGCCTTCTTCGCCAACATAGACAAAGTGCTAGGTCCACGCCTCCTCGCCAAAAACATCATGCCAAAACTCTTCGGCTTTGCATGGCTCGAAAGCTCAGAAAGAGAGTTTACCTATCTGTCTATTTCTTCACGCTACAAGCCTTACAAACAAGTCTTTAGCTCAATGTTTTACCGCATGTTGTGGATGAGCGGTATCTCCGATCCCAGAAGCTTTGCTACCGATGCAGAGAGAGATGAGATGGTTGCTTCATACTCAACACTTGTGTTGCGTCCAGGCGTGCAAGAGACTTTTGAACTGTTGAGGGCTGCAGGATTTCAAGTCTGGGCGCTTTCCACGGGAGATGAGGAAAGAGTATTGGGCTATTTCAAGAATGCTGGAGTGGATTTCCCAAAGAGCAATTTTAGATCTTGTGATGCTAAGGGTGTTGCGAAACCCGCGCTTGATGCTTATAGACCGCTGTTTGAGAGTTTTGGAGATGATGAGAAATGGTTTGCTGCTGCGCATTATTGGGATGTTAGTGCTGCTAAGATTGTTGGGTGAGTTTGTCTTTCTAAAGACATGGTGAAACAGACATGCTAACAGGTTGAACAGATTCAAGGGTGCTTATTGTTCGATTTTCGAAAAGGAAGATTGCAAGGAGCTTTTTGATGTCGATATGGATGTTATGGCTGATACACTACCAGAAATGGCCAAGAAGATCATTGAAGCTTCGAAGTAATAGTTTGAATATTATTTCTGGAATCAATCAAACAATGCTAACTTTTTCATGACTCGTCCCAGATGCTGTTGCCAGACTTTGAACGCTCGCTCTAAGAACAGCTTCCTTCGTTGGCCTCGGGCGTAGTGCTGAGATCCTTAGGCAAGTACTTGATACCAGTCTTTGGGCAATTTCCTTTGGTGCCGGTAGGGTTGACAGCGATAAATTGACCATTTGCGACACTTCCACGGACGTTGAAGACATATTCGACTTGATTGAGCTCGCCGCTGCTGCAAGACAGGATAGGAGTAGCTCCAAACTTGGACTGGAGTGCATTGCTGATCTGAGCATTGGTGTAGGTCTTGCTAGAGCTGGGAGTGATACCAGCAGCAGCCAGCCAATCGTAAGTAGGCAGATCCTTGAACAGAGTGATAGTGGTGTTGAGGAAATCGACGAGCTCGTCTTCCTTCTCGTAATCGGTATAACAATCGGGGTTTAAGGTAGAGTAGCAAGTGCCGTGCTTGCTCCATTCGTGCTCCCTGGTTGAATGTCAGCAATCAGTTAACATTCGTGTCTTTATGCATGCTCACCAGAAAGACTCATCGTCTCCTTGGTAATCCTTCCAGTATGTCTCCATGTAGTCAAGGATATCGCCATGACCCTTGTCAAGGAGGATGCAACCAATATCGGTATATGCTCTCGAGCTGTCGCACGTAGCCTCATACGAGCCATCACAATTGTCCGGCCAAAGGCCATGGATGGTCCACGACTTACTAGGCCCAGTTGCAGGATCCGAGTCCCAAAATTGAGTCTGTAAAACTTGACCCTGGACCTCAGTGCAACATGTATTTGCAATGGTACCGCTGGTTTGACAGCTAATTGGCGAATTTGCTGGGCACGACTCGATGACAGCAGCGGCTAATCCAAGCAGAGTGGTGAAAGCGATCAGAGAGGACGACATGGCTGAAGAGAGGCACTGATTTGTGGTATCACAATGTATGATCAAGGAAATGAAGTCTGCTTTATAGGCTTGATTTGAGTGTTGGTGATATGCTGTGGACCATCGGTCGCCTCCGTGATCGTCGTCTCTCCTGCATAGTCTGGCTTGGTTTCAATGCAGATCATCAAGCATGATGAGGGCTTGCGGTCTTGAGCGCAGGCGTAGACAAAGTATGATTCGCTTTAGCAAGAGATTTACCTTCTTCAATGAGGATAGTGGATGCATAAGTAAGGGCACGTGGAGAAATGGCAGGAAGCTGTCCGTCTCAACCAATGCCCGACGAGTCTTGGCCTCGATGCAGAACACAGCACGCAGAGAATCTTGCAGCACGCTGTTACCGAGGCTGAACACTGAATCGCGCTTTGCACGAGCCTTGGAGAGTTCTTGTCTTTGTTGGGTTCGGTCTCTGTTCTCCTATACTCCCTGACGGATCTCACTCTCGTGTATCGTCTTGTCGCATTGCAGCACATGATCATATAAAATGCCGCTCGAAACGAAGATATAAGGCATACTTGCGTGACGCCGATGTTAGCGCCTTCCTCTTTCGTCCATATTGACAGAGCCATATCATGCAGTAGCGAGCTCGGATAGTCTTTGATCATCACGCCTTATCATTGATATATCAGAGTTTCCCTTCTTTTCCACAGTTGACTTCTTTCTAACATTCGCTTGAGTAATAATGCAAGTACAACACTTCCTCTACTTCGGCTGTGTGCTGCCAGTCCTCGTATACGCTCACCGCTCACCCTCGAAAAAGCCACTCGAAGCGCCATCTCTTTTCCAAGTTGCACCGCAGCCTCAGTCTCTGCTACCAATCATTGAGCTCTACAAGCCTGTATCCATCCCTGCATCGACCACATGCAATGTTCAGCAAACCTTGATGGTCCACACTTTCGCTTCGAGCTATGGCGTCCCTTATGTCGGACAATACATGCCACCAGAATGTGACTTCAATAATGTCGTGATTGAGTGGACTGTCACCAGTACTGGTCGCCAGTTCGATAGATTGGCCGAGATGTTTCTAGGAGACATCGAGGTATGGCGGACAAGCACTGCCGAGCCTACCGCCTCAGGCATCATCTTTCGCTACCAGAAGGATCTGAGCATGTACTTGAGTTTGTGGAAATCACCACAACAACTCATCTTTGGTCTGAACAACGTCTATGACTCTACCTATACTGGAGCGTTCAACACTACTTTGACAGCTACCTTCTCTTACAATCCTGCCAAACCAGCGCACGCCGACCTGATCTTGCCCATCACTCCTCAGCTCGGATCGACTGGTCAGCCGAGCATCTTCACTTTGCCAGGTGATAGTGCAACAGTCCAGCAGACGTTCCCTCGAAACATCTCTCATGCCACTGTTTCTATCGCTGCCACTGGTCAAAGTAACGAAGAGTTCTGGTACACAAATGCCCTCCAATCTGACATTTATACTTTCGAATCTACTGTCGGAACTTTAATTGGGTATGGTCCTTTCCGTGAGGTTCAGCTGTACATCGACGACATGATGGCAGGCGTCGCATGGCCATTCCCTGTCATCTTCACCGGTGGCATTGCACCTGGATTTTGGCGTCCTGTAGTAGGCATAGATGCTTATGACCTGCGAGAGTACGAGATCGACATTACACCCTTCTTGCCGTACCTGTCAGATGGCAAGACCCACTCCTTTAGCATCAGAGTGGTGGGTGTGGATGACAACGGAGGCAGTGGACCAGCCACACTCTCCACCGATAGCATTAACAGCTACTGGCTG
Organism: Aureobasidium sp. Y128-05A; assembly: GCA_037042735.1. Classification (NCBI taxonomy): domain Eukaryota; kingdom Fungi; phylum Ascomycota; class Dothideomycetes; order Dothideales; family Saccotheciaceae; genus Aureobasidium; species Aureobasidium sp. Y128-05A. The sequence continues at coordinate 1,339,588 of JAXQKC010000109.1, read as the reverse complement.
GTGAATGGTAAAGTGTTCCTCTTCTACGGCGATGAGGAGTATGAAGGAACTCACGCCCCTCCCACTATCTCTACTTCACCTATGCTCCAAACGACCTCCAATATCGTCAGCACGGCCAATGGCACAAACACAACTTTGTACTACACAACAACAGCCAAGCGCACCTTCACAGCAAACTCAGCCTTTGGCACCTGGACCCAAAGCCTCTCTTATAGTAACGATGGATACTTAGGCGAAAGTGGTCTAGCTTCAAGCAACATTCAAACCACCTTAGGAAGCTCTGCAGCAGTTCTCCCGTCAGCCCCAGACTTTTCAAACACCCTTAGCTACAGCTACCCCATCACCGCCAATCTCACCTACGCATCTACGAACTTCTCCGTCTTCGACGCCTACGTAGACTACGGACTCAAGATCTCATCATCGGGCCGCCCGGATGTTTCGACATACACATTGGTTAGTGGACCCATGGATCTGATTGCAAGACAATTCGGAAACGCGTACTACTCGAGTATGGCGAACCATAGCTATTCATACGGAGTCATGGACAAGAAGTTACAGGAGGAGAGCTATGGAACGAGTTACTCGAGGCACGTCAAAACGAATAACGTGACTATCACTTACGACTCGACTACTTGAGATTGATGTTCATTTGATCTGAAGCAAGGACTTTAATCTAATTGATGGGGTTGTGGTCTGTTGTAGATGACATGAAATGGCGATGACCTTGACGCGCAATGTCAACGGATGTGCAAGCGAAAAACAAGATGACATCAACATGATCAGAAATAATCGCAAGTTCATTAAATATATACAAAAGATGTTTTCAACTCGACAGGTCATCTAGTGGTGCATTCCATATCCCATAGTTCCATTCAGATCTCTGAAGTCGCCTCTGAGAGAATCAATTCCTTCCTTCTTGACTTCCTCGACAAGTGCCTTGACCTTTGGCGCAATAGCCTGGGCGTCAAAGCCGAAGTGCTTGTAAGCCACCTTACCAGGTAAAGACTTGCCAAACGAGGCCATCGAATACCCGGCATCGGCATAGCGCTCCCACCCATTGACGGCGTAAGCTTCAATCACCACACGAGGTGCATTGCTGCGGTACTGTAGGACGGATTGCTTGTATTCCTTGCTCTGTTGCTCGAACAGACGTTGGCAAGGGAACGACACGACACGTGCTTTGATGTTGTGTTGCTCTTCGAGCAGCTTCTTGGTCTCAACAGCGCAGAACATTTCCGAGCCCACACCAATGAGTGTGACATCGGCATTTTCTTGCTCCATGAAGACATAGGCACCTTTTTGGACGCCATCGCGGTTGCTGTTTTCGGGGTATTGGGTGAGTGCTTGACGAGATAGAGAAATGATGGAGGGAGTTGTGTCGGCCTTGATGGCGGCGATGAAGGCACCGGCTGTTTCTTCAGAGTCACAAGGGCGGATGTAGAGGAGATTGGGCATGCTGCGATATAGTGCGGCAAGGGCAATAGGCTGATGTGTGGGTCCATCCTCACCAGTGCCGATCGAGTCGTGAGTCGCGATGTGGATTTGTTGTAGACCTTGAAGAGCACCCATACGGATACCGGGAGCAGCGTAGATATAGAACATGAAGAAGGATGAGGTTACAGGGAAGATCGTGCCCTTGTTGTACGCGGCCAGGCCGTTGGAAATTGCGGCCATGGCATGCTCTCTGATGCCCCAGTGGATATAGCGGCCAGCATAGTTGCCGTTGATGCCACACGCGGTCTTAAGGTCAGGATGTTGGAAGTCAACCTTGTCCTTCCATGTCATGTTGACTGAAGGCGTCAAGTCGGCAGTACCGACCATAAAGTTTGGAAGATTCTGGGCAAGAGGGTTGCAAACCAGACCAGAAGACTTTCTCGAAGGCGTGGGCGATGTGGGGAAGCTACCCTTTGCAGGGATGAATTTGGTCCAGTCCTTGGGCATCTTGCCTGCGACACGCAACTTAAATTCTTCAGCCAACTCGGGATGCTCCTTGCTGTAGCCGTCCAAAAGAGTGCTCCACTCCTTCTCATATTCCTGACCTCGTGACTTTGCCTCACGGAAAAAGTCGTAGACTGTGTCAGGAACGACAAAGTGCTCTTCGGGGTTCATGCCGAAGACGCGCTTGATGTTTGCAACGTCCTCGACACCAAAAGCAGCACCATGGGCCTTTGCATCGCCAGCTGAGGCACTGCCAATACCGATGATTGTGCGAATATTGACAAAGGTTGGCTTGTCACTTGCACGAGCTGCGACGAGAGCCTGTACAATGCCCGAGATGTTTTGGGTGCCGTCTTGGACGTCAATGACGTTCCAGCCACAGGCCTTCATCTTTGCATTGACATCGTCGTTGCAGGTAATATCGACAGAACCATCACAGGTAATTTGGTTGTTATCGTAGACGAGAACAAGGTTGTTCAGCTTCCAGTGACCAGCAAGCGAGACAGCTTCGAGGGCCACGCCTTCCTGCAGACAGGCATCACCGATCATACAGTAGGTCATGTTGTTGACGACTTCATAGTTTGGCTTGTTGTAGGTGGCAGCGAGATGCTTAGTTGCCATGGCCATACCGACGGCATTAGCAACACCCTGACCTAGAGGACCGGTTGTGACTTCGATACCTTCGTGCTCGATCTCGGGGTGACCGGGACAGATTGAATCTGCTCGGTCTGAGTGATATGATTTGAGTTGTTCAATGGTCATATTCTTGTACCCGACCAGATGCATGAAGGTGTATTGGAACAGACATGTGTGGCCGTTGGAGAGAACGAAGCGGTCTCTGTTGAAGTAATTGGGATTGGCTGGAGAATACTTCATGACATACTTCCAGAGCGATACCCCAATGGCTGCCATGCCCATGGCACCTGTTGACTTTGATCAGCTTCTCGTTTGTAAGAGTTGTGGTCAAATCTGGAAACATACCACCAGGGTGACCACCACCGAATTGTTCGCACAAGTCAGCGATCAAGCAACGGAAGACACGAAGGACTTGATCATGCTTGTCGGCTTCCTCTAGCTGTAACGCCGCGGCGCCAACTGTGCCATCAATCTGAGCACCAAGCACCTTCACGGGAATACCGGAGGTAGCTTTTTCGTAATTTTCAAAGGAGGGCGCCATATTGAGATGAATGGATTGTCTGAGGCTTGGAAACGGAGCAGACGAATGGGTTCCATCGAGTCTTTATCAAGCACGTCAACGAAGAAACCATATTTGCATGTACCTCAGCGGCGCTCTGCCTTCTGGATCAACAAGAACATCTCGTCAGAAACAAGTAACCCGCCCTCCCGATGAACGATGCGGGGTTGTTCGCCTGGCGCTTCGGTTGCCGCATCAGGCGTTGGCGTCTGCTTTTGCCCTTCACAGAAAGGGGAAGCCGCGAGAGACAGCCGCTCCACACGGAAATTCCGAGCGCCATGGCTTCGTTCTTCGCGACTCTTCTTTTCTTCTTAGAATTCATTATTCTAACATGGCAGTCTCAGCGCTGTTGGTTTCAGTGCAACCCACAGAATGAATCCACCAAGACCATTCAACATTTCTCAGAGGTGGACCTGGCTGCAAATTAAGACGCTCAAGCCTCAGTGACCTTATCATGACCATAAAGATGCGTACAAATTGGCTAGGTGCCGCCGCAGCCTGTCGCTCTGTCGTTTTTCGATCTTTCTGCTCGTGTCTTCACCCACTTGGATTTTATCCTTAATCTTGGCCTTACTTTTGTCTTTCCAGCAATCTATTGATACAGCACAATGGCCCCGAGCATCGTCTCCGACATTGAATTGCCCAGAGATATTCCCGAGTCCAGGCAATCATCTGCCAATGTTCCCATCGAAAAAGCCTTTGGTCTGAAGGACAGAACCATCATCATTACTGGAGCTGGCCGTGGTCTCGGCATCACACTTGCTGTTGCTGTCCTCGAGTCTGGCGCTGATGCAGTCTGCCTGGACATTCTGTCCGAGCCCAGCGCTGAGGAGTGGAACGTCATAACCAAGCTTGAAAAGAGCACTGGAGTTCGTGCGACATACCAAGTCTGTGACATTACGAATGAGGAGGCTGTTGAAAAGATCGTTGCAGAGTGCGGCAAGGAGGCTCGCCAACGAGGAAAGCCTGTCAGAGGCATGATTTCGTGCGCCGGTATCCAGCAGATGGTTGATGCTATTGATTATCCGATGGATGGTCTGAGAAAAATCATGGAGGTCAACGTTGCCGGAAGCTTCCTTATCTCGAAATACACCGCTCGTCTGCTTCGCGACCAGAAGCTTGGTGGTAGCATCGTCCTGATCGCATCCATGTCTGGTCAAATCGCCAACCGTGGCCTACATTGTTCGGCCTATAACACTAGCAAAGCTGCTGTACATCAGATGGGCCGCTCGCTCGCCTATGAGTGGGGCCAGTGGGGAATCAGAGTCAACACCTTGTCTCCTGGTTACATTCGCACTGCTATGACAGATGGCTTACTGCAGGAAAAGCCTGAAGTTGAGGAGTCGTGGATGAGAGGCGCACTCTTAGGAAGGTTGGGCGCCCCTGAAGACTTTAAGGCCCCATGTGTCTTTCTCTTGGCGGATGGAAGCTCTTGGATGACTGGTGCCGATTTGAGAGTTGATGGCGGGCACTGCGCGACCGCTTGAACCTGTTTCGTAGATGGTTGTGGACTAGATAAGACACCAAATATTTCTTGCTATAATACTAAACGCGAGCTCAATGAACTGCTCCGATAGAGACACATCCTCTCCCAAGAGTTGTTCAGGAGCAGCCATGCTTGTTCAGCAAAACCACATAATATTATGGCTTCGAGCTCAATTGAGTTGTGATTGGGGGACTTGGTTGCCCCATTCAGTCTCAGAAAGGTGTCAGGCGGCAGCTGAATACAGCCTTTGACACGTATGAAGCACGGTAGACCGAAGTTTGAAATCTTGTTTGTGGCATTGCCAATATAATTCGTGGTCAGCCCCGTTGTTGCCGTTGTTCTTCCATCCTTTCCCATCCAGATTTGCCCCGCACTTTGGAAGCATCTGCACCTGTCCTTCTACTCGTACTCAAGCCAACCACCGGCGATTGCAATCGCTGGGAAAGTCATTATCGCAACCTATGAGACCGAGTCGAAATACCAGAGCTACAACCTCAGAAAACGGCTCTTTGGCTCATGAGTCTTATGAGGCATCACCCTCACCACAGCGACCTCGTGATGGTCCCTCAAAACGCTCGCTCCGAGGTCGCTCGGGATGCTTGAACTGTCGACGAAGACGAAAGAAGTGCGACGAATCCAAACCAATCTGCGCCAAATGTGAGCGACTCGGGGAGGAATGTGAATGGGACTCGGGCCTTAGTTTTCGCTTTACTTCGCTTGAGGCCGATCATCCTAGTATGATAGCTGGACAGCATATTGCAGCCTCAGCACCTTCATTGCAGATGGTCGATGTCGTCTTTGATCTGGATACTCATGAATGCAAGGAGTACATCAATGGCCAAGAGTACTCTACAGCCGACGATAATCGCGAGACCGATATGCCAGCATCACACGAGCCCGAAGGCAGTACTTTCTCATGGGATATGGACCTCGCAATTGATGGTGTCACTGAGAGTCTACCTCAAGGGCAGGCAGCATTAACCAGAAGGTTCACGAACGATCACATCTCGCCAGGCATGCAGCGGACTCCAATCCTAAGAACGGATTCCCATGATGTCCAGAGTGTTCAAGACAGCAGACGTTCCCACAGCTTTGCAGCTGGAGAAGGCGAAGCTCAACATCATGTCACATTCCAAACACCACTCCAACCTATCGAGGATCCCATGTCAACTGCTAGTCTTCCTGTCATCCGCGAAGATGATAGTCTGTTGTCATTTTCGCTACCAGAACTCGATTCTCTGGATTACCTTACCAATCGTGATGCTTTTCCAACATTCGGCGACTCCTTGTGGCCTCCGATGAGTGGTGAAGAGACTAACGCTCTGATGGATGTGGATCATCTCCCTGCTGAATCACCGGATATGTATGCGATGTACTATCCCAATGCCACCTATCGAGAGCTGCATACTACTCTATATAACCACATGGTCGATACAGCTCGTGGCACCGGTCTCACTCGAACAGGAACTCCAGAGTCCGACAAATCTCAGCATGATACGAATAATCAAACGACGCTCAAGCATTCATCTCATTGGAGTCAGCCGGAGCCCGAGAGATCTACCCAGAGCAATCTTCCCAAAGGCATGACTGTCCGTCGCGAGATGGAGCTTTGGCGCAACTACCTTGACGAAATAGCTCTGTGGCTAGATATGTTCGACAATGATCGTCACTTCCAGATACATCTACCAGTTCTAGCACAAAAGTCTGAACCACTAAGACTGTCAGTACTGGCTCTTTCTGCAAGGCAAATCGAAAGGAGAGATCCAGATAAACCTTACACAGAGAGTTTGGCGCTATATCAAGAAGCAATCAGACTGATTGCTGGCGAGCTGGAGAGTATGAGCACGGAGGTCATTGGCAGCTGTGTGTTGCTTTGCGTATTGGAAATGATGAGCTGTCAGTATTTCAAGATGAATCATTCAATGATGTATTGACTCTTCCTAGCTTCACCTAAGGACTGGGCCAGGCATCTCAATGGTGCAGCTATGTTACTCAAGGCCGCTGGTATCAACGGCGTCGTGGGAGGCATACGACAAGCCATCTTCTGGTGCTTTGCTCGCATGGGTGCGTCTTGCTTCATTTTGTTTGTATACATTAACTGACTGCTACAGACATGTGGGGTGGCTTCCTCTCGGACTCTCATACCAAAATCCCAACAAGTTTGTGGTTTCTGCCTACAGGCACAATGTCGACAGCTATTTCAAAGTTCAAAACGGACTTTCAGAATTTTGACAGCTATGCGAACTATTCACTCTTCCTCTGCGCCAGCGTACTCGACGTCGTATCAAGACGTGGCAGCGCCAATGAACGTGGAAGTACATATAGCGCAAAGTGGAAAGCCCTGTTCGATCTCCTGGTCGACTGGAATAACAACAGACCAGCAGAGATGCGACCCATGACATCGCAAGCCCATGAGTGCGATGACGAAGTGGCATTTCCTGTGGTAATCTATACAAACGCAGCGGCCGTCAGTGCAAATCAACTCTATCACACGGCTACTTTACTCATGCTGCAGGCCAAACCGAACGATCTCAGAGTACGAGGCCAGAGGAGTATCTTTTGGCATGCGAGACAGGTCATTGGCATCTCGGTGAGTAATCTGCTGCATGCTGCGTGGACGAATGCGCCGCAGCCACTATATATTGCTGGCAAAGTCATGTCAAGCAAAGCCGAACATCGTGTTGTGTTAGACGCACTAGCGGAGATAGAGCGCACGACAGGTTTCGCGACTCAATGGCGAGCGCAAGATTTGAAGGAGTATTGGGGCGATGAAGGAGACTGAGAAGTCCTCGACTAGAAGCTTGGTGAAATGTCTCTGATCAATACATCTGCACCTCGACGAGCGCTCTTCCAACACCAGAGTCCATGCCGGGAACACCAGCATTCTCCACCTCGTATGCGACTGCGCCCTTCTCTGCGCACACTTCTTTGAGGTGATCCACGCTGCCTCCTACGCCAAAGTAGAATCTCTTTGCCGCGACGATTGCCTTTGCCATCTTCGTGCGACGCAGCAGGTGGATCAACAAATCCACAAATGCTGTTGTTGAGGCCGGGCTATAGATAGTTTCACTGGCCAAGATCAAACTACCCATATCAGGAGCAGACTCTGGGATCAGAGAAGCAAGAGTTTCACCCCATGGACCAGAGATGAATGACAGTTGGATTCTAGAGGCAGCCAATCCAGCCAAGAACTCAGGTAACAAAGCAGGAATGTTTTCCAAGTCTCCAGAAGGCTCGGCAGATAGATCGATCAATGGCGGCGATGTGGTAGCCGCCCAAGTGAGAATTAAATTCGGCAATGTGACCAATCTCAACACACTAGCATTATAGTCCGTCAAAGTAAACGTCTGAGGGATGCCGTTCTTCAAACAGTGTTGGAAGAGCGTGAGGGTGGGCAAAGCAGATCCAGCACCCAACTCCACGACTCCATCGCAACGAACCAACTCATCAATGTCTTTGCGTGGCCCACGGTCAAGCAACAAAGACGACAAATCAACACTGCATTCCCAAGTCTTGAACCCGCCTTCATAGACATTAGGTGCCAAGTCTGTAGATTGGAGTTGAGATAAAGTAGTGTCGTTGTCGTTGTCAGCAGACGCTTCAGACATGAGTTGCACACGGATATCGAAGAGTTCGCGACGCGGCAAGAGAATTTGCTTGCCGGTTGGCGATACGATTTGAGCGGTGCTGTAGCATAATCTATCCGGTAGAGTCTCGTATAGTTGACGTAAATCGTGCTGGAGAACGTTTACTGGAGCTGGTATTTGTGATGTTGTTGTTTCTGATGATGGTGCATCCAGGATTGGGATATCTTGATCGACTGTTTGATCGATGTCATCGCCGCCGAAGTTGAAGCTGAAAGCCATGATTTCCTGATGTGTTTTTGGTTGTGAAATTGTTTGATGTCGTCGTTGAGGTTTTGCAAAGTCGAGAAGTTTTCGGGCATGGAGATGCCAAGAAGTTTGTCCTCCGCGGTCGATTCAATGGACTACAGAACTAAATAATTGTAACAATCGTGACGAGGAATTTCTGAGCATCGTGAAAGACGACACAATAAAATATGAATCTGCTTACGAGAGTTTGATTATTTTTTACTGTATATTTCGCTGGAGGGGACCTGACATAGAAAGAGACCAGCACGATGAACCGAGGGGGGCCAAGCGTCTCGCCTTGTCTATCACTCCCTTCGACGACACCTCCTTCATGCTTGCATACCATCAACCTAATATTCACCAAGATTTCTATCCGAATGCGCGTATGAGAACGCGTGCTCTGTAGCAGTCCCTAGTATCCCTAATCACCGGACGAAGTAAACTTATCCCGTGCGGGTTCAAGACACGCGAAACCTCTTAGGCAACAGTCACTGCATGTGACGCAAATAATCTCCAGCGACGCCGACTTTTCATGCTATATATTCCTTTCTCGTCTCTCTTGTGCATCGGAAAAGATCTTTTCGAGAACTTTACCTCGAGAGCAGGATCTACGAATATTTTGTCATCATGGACGAACCGAACGATCACAACAACGTTTTGAGAACAATCAGCCTCTCAGACCTTGTACACGGACACACCGAAGACTCCGCTACCAGAATCCGGATCACAATTTCTGATACTCTTCCCTCTATGATTGCAGAATCCGATTTCTCTATCCCATGGTCGCTTATCACAACACCTTCCCTAGCTGACCTCACAACTCTGATGCCGGAATTAGAGTATACGGTCCCCTCAAACATATTTGCAGAATCATGTCCTAGTTGCGATGAAATAGCGCTCGAGAATACAGATCAAAGTTTCATAGCGAGATATCCCAGGGGTTGGGTATTGGTAGCGTGTAAAAGACACGCTCAAATGTTAAAAGCAAGTGGAACTGGAAAACGCATCTTTGTAGGTGGAAAACCAGAATTGCGCTCAAAAGCAGCATACCGATTCTTCGAGCGCGAATCAAATCGACGACAAGAAAAAGCTGTAGAGAAAAGAGCTATAGCCACAGCCGCAACCTCTAGGGGAGATGAAACATCTTCAACACCACCATCAATGCCTGCTTCAAGCGGTACAACAACCTCTACAACACAAAAAGACCCCTGTCCCATCTGCATCTCCAACCCACCAACCCTCCGCCTCGATTGCACCCACTCCTTCTGCAAACCCTGCCTAACTCACTGGCAACAAAACTCCACCGATCAAGCCCTCTCAGATTGGACCTCCTCGAACCCTTCTATAAAACAAAGCTACCCAATCCTTGCCGCAAATCTAAAGTCGAGATTTACGTGTCCGATGTGTAGGACGTATGCACAGTTTACAAGGCAAAGTAGACGGGAAAGGAAGATGAGGAATCAGGTGGGTAGGGGAGAGGAAATGGGTGTGCTGTCGGCGAGGAGTAGGAGGGGTGGGAAGAGGAGGAGGAGACCGAGGGTTGGTGATGGGTTGAGGAGTGAGATGGATCCTTCGGTGGAGACTACGTGTGTCATTGCGCCGGATAGTATGCCGGTTGTGGAGAGAGCACAAGCTAGTCAAGCCGACTCGACGGGACTGAACTGAGCGGACTGAAATCTCACGCTCTTCAGCGATGGGAAGATGGAGGTTTGGGTATCAGACGGTTTGCATTATACACGTGATCTGGACATCTACCAATCAAGTTCCTTCTCCTCCATCTTTTCCTTGCCCTCGAAACTCTGTATCAATATTCGTGTTCATATCTCCTACACCCAATGTTTCATCAAACACAGGCATCAGGTCTCCACCTGGCGCATCAAACCAAGGCAACATGTCCAAGCCCAATAGACTCATGTCCACATCCTGACTCTCGATCAGAAAATCGCCAAAGCTTTCTTCCACATTAGCGCCGTCAAAGGTCTGCAGACTGTTCGCTTGGTTGAAAGTTGGGACATGTAGAGGGTTACTGTTTTCTTGCTGGTTGGGTTGGTGTTGCAGAGGTGAAGGAAAGGTCGTCGGCGACGGTGCTATCGTCGCAAAAGCTGAGGCTGGAAGTGAGGATCTGTGGTGTCGTTGTTGTTGTGGCGACGGACGAGGTAGGTTGTTGCCCGAGTATGTACGCGTGCGATTGTTGTGTGGTTGCTGGAATGAAGCGTTGTTGCTCTGCGTATTGTTAAAGTCGAAAGGTGTATTGTGGTCGATAAGCGAGTCAAGCGATTGCGGTACTGGCTCATGTGTGCCAGGAACACCAGAGAAGTGCCAGGCTACATTCGTGCTGGGTGAGTTTAGAGTTCCCGTTAGCGTCCATCCGATTGCTGTGATCGTAGTCAGTCGCATATCAAGAATGTTCAGCCAAGTATGACTTACGTTGGCTTGGATCACCAACCGCTGGAGGTGTTTTGGATTGCATGAACGAGTTCTGCATTAATGCGCTCGGAGACCATGGGTTCGATGGAGTCTTTCTTCGCCATCCAGGCTGGGTGAATGAAGGTTTTGGTTCTGGCTGCTCGAAGGCACTCTCTCCTTCTTCCACCGTGTACAACAGAGGGTCTCCAACACCTTTGAACTTTTGATCCAATACTGTCAGAATGTATTTCGTCCCGGCCCAATATGTTTCGAGACTTTGCAGTGCTTTGTAGCAAAGCTGATAGTGCTGGTTAGCTGCTGTTGCAAGTAAAGTATGACGAGCAAGTGCTCTCTCGACCATCGGCGGCCTGGTACTGTTTGTTGAAATGCTTGAGGGTCTTATCATATTTGCTGTTTCTGCAGCTCCTGGTGTGGGTTGTTCTCGAGCTGGGCTTCCAGCGCGAGAATTGGCCGCCGATTGGGAGCGAGAATGTTCTTTCGAGGTAGCCGTCTGCTCGGCGGTCTCTTTAAGGAAGGCACAAGCAGCGATATAGATTGGCTGTGTAGTGAAGGGGTTACCAAGACTAGCTTTTGTATCGATAAGTTGTGAATAGGATAAGATGTCTGCAATGGTTTTAGCAGAAGACATGGACAGTGCTTGACTGTTGGGGAACAGCTGAAGCATTCTGCCCTCGAAAGTTTTGAGTAACGTTGGCTGGTGGAGCAGGACAATCAATGTATGGAACCAAAAGTGTAGCAGGACAAAATTGGTTCCTTCTCCAGCTTTGACGTAGTGGTGAAAGTTCATGGCTTGGAAATGTAGTTTTGGAGAGAGGCCTATAATCTGTTAGTCCTCCTCAACGTTGTCTGTCCGGGAAGAAAAAACAAACCCTGATAGAAGTTCGTTACCCGCGCTTCCATATCTGCCAATTGTTGCGGAGTGTCACTGGTAATGTCTGAAGGCTCCTTGATACTGTTGAGCAGATCTGCAACTCGGCCATACAAGCAGACGATTCGAATGAGCGCAGGAAAAGGTGAAGGCCAGCCCGTTTTAGGGTCCAACAGATCAAGAGGCGGGAACGAGAGTTCAATATCGTCATCTTGCAACGTGCTTCGTCGTCCAGTACCAGAAGAGACAACCCGATCAAGGAAGAAGACTGCCCACAACGTATCGACTCGCTCACGTTCAGCTGATCTTTGCTCCTCGGCTGTATCGTGATTTTGGTCTTGCAGATCGGTACGACTGAATGTTCTGTCCGCATGCTTGTCGTCTCTCGAGAACCTAGGAGATGATCCGTCACGACCTTCATAGCGAAGACCATCGAGCTTATGCAGACCCAGATCCTGAGCCATACGAATAGCTATACCAAGGTACATCCAGAGACCACTATCTCTACTTTCGCCAAATTCGTTATAGGCAAGCAAAAGCGCAGCTTGCACAGCAGCAACGCTGGGCGTCGCATAAGTATCAATCAAGGCCAGTTTCGCTCGTTGAGCAAAAGCAGAACCTTGCTCCGAGTGATTTACAACCTGACCATCGCGAGATTGCTGGATGAGCAAATGGTGGGTAGAGAAACGAGCAGCAAGTGCACAAACTGCATCAACCAAAATTGCATCAACCTGCTTCTCCTCAAGGTCTTTCAAAAAACGATCGCGTTGGAGGAAGGGATAATTACAGGCAAGGTGGACGAAAAATGTATCGCAAAGATGAGTGATTAGTTCACTTGGCGGCATTGATGAATTGTCATAGAAAGGTAGAGCCTGAGGCGTACGTGCGTCTGGATCATAGGTCGCAGAATGATTTGACATGCCAGAAGCGCCAGGTTGGGCGCCTGCTGATGGAGAAGTCACGCCGTCGGCTGTCGATGATGCACGATTGATTTTGACAACCATCTGCTTGAATCCTGGCATGATGGCAGTGGGACCGAGCCAGCGGAAATAGGGCATACGATTCCGAGCGCCAGAGAACAAGGAGGATGCTGGTTTCGGGAAATAGCTCAGGTCACTGTCATTTCGTGAAGGCTGCGATTGAATATGATCCGGTACATGAGGGCCATTTTCATCGATATGAGTCGTCGCAACCTGTTTTTGTGGCCCGACTTCAGTAGGTTTGGGTTTCCTGGCAGGAGGTGCCTTCATCGAGTCCGCTGTCTCGGAGCGGCGCAAGGTAGGAGCCGCTGCTCGAGGAGTTTCAGTCTCATCGAGATTGGCACTCCCAGATGCATTCTCATCAGCATAACCAGTACATTCCAGTTTGTTGTTGGTGCACGTGTTGCATTGTGGACGTTCGCCAGAACACGCAACTTTACGTTTTCTGCAAACCAAGCAAGCGGTGGATACGCGACGCCTTTTGGCTTGAGGTGCTCCTTGGCTGGTAATGAATCGCAACTTCTTGGGCTGTGATTTTGACTTGTTTCCCTGGGTCGTGGCAGAAGGAGTAGGCTGTGCTGAGGTAGACAGATTGTCCTGGTGTTGAGAAGGAGTCGAGACGAGCTTCCCGGCCCAATCTCTTTGATGATAACTAGTCATGACTCGAATAGGACATGCCTACAAATTAATGAGGCAGACGCCGATCAGAGGGAGATGATTCAAAAGCTGGAGAAGAGGTTGCAACGAGTGGGGTCAAGACGCGTGCAAGCCAAGCAAGCAACGAGGCTTCGAAACCGTACGGCTAAGGTCTCGCAACTTGGGTCGAGTACAGACAAGACTATTCGACACAAATTGATGGCAAGAGAAAGGTAAGAACCTAGGATGGGTACTGCGGCGGGAAAGACAAATCGGGGTGATGCCGAAGACGGCCATGTCGTTTCTCCAACGACAAGCCACATTCGAAGGCAAGCGACAGTCCTCAAGGGGCAGGCAGTCGCAGTCCACTTGGTGCCTCGACAAAGAAGATGCGGGGCGCCAGGTGCAAGCTTTCCCCGCCCCGGTGCACGGATCCCCCGAGGTTCCCGAAATATTGTAATCCACGTCGACCGTCGTTGCCGACTTTTTGGCATGTGAAGCTTCGAAAAAGTGCGACCATCAAACACCTGTCGTTGTCAACCATGGAGGCCATCATCCGCCCGGCATTGACTGCTTCTGGTCGTCGCACAGTCGCTACTCGCTTCCGCCCAGCATGCCGCTGCTTGCACAACAGCTCGTCGAGAACAGCCACGCCACTGCCTCATCCCATCGCTGCTGGTCCGCCACCACAACCTCCGCAGGCTCCTGCCACTGAGACCGAAGATCGCGTCGCTCGCAAGAGACAGCAAGCTGCTCTACTGGCAAAACAGTCGCAGATCAAGGTGGATCCTACCAAGCCAGCTTCAGCCCTGCGCAAGCGTTTCTGGAAAGAGTCTTCGGTCAAGGAGACTCCTGGTATGCTTTGATTCTCTTGCATCTATGCTGCCTCGGCTCACACGTGTTTCAGATGGACTCCAGATCATGCTCGACAAGCGACCGGTCAGAACAGCCTCCAAGGAGATCCTCACCCTCCCACCTACCAAGTATGCCCTGGCCTCAGGTATTGCTCTCGAATGGGACCTCCTCACATCAGCGCAACAAGCCTTGAAGTACCACTATATCCCTCTCACTTCCCTAAGCTCGCGCGCGATCGACATTCAAAAAGCCGATATGCAAGGCGATAAGAAGATCAGAGAGAGCATTGTTACGATGCTTATGAGATACTTGAGCACCGACACGTTACTCTGCTGGGACCCTGAGAAGAACATTCACGATCCTTCGTCGGCGCTTGACATGAAGATCGATGGCCAACCTGGGCAGAGTCTCCGACAAAAGCAGATCGAGACGGCCGAGCCCATCCTCGCATACCTCACCACACACATCTTCCCTGGTCTTGAGATTGTTCCCATTCTGGGTGAGGATAGCATCATGCCGGTCAAGCAACCCAAGGTGACACAGGAAGTCATCCGTGGATGGATGTCAGCTCTACCCGCATTCGAGCTGGCAGGACTTGAGAGAGGAGTTCTGGCCACCAAGAGTTTGCTTGTCGCGATCCGCTTGTTGGTCGAGTGGAGCCAGGAGTTCAGACACTTGCAGAAAGACGACAACACATCAAGATTCGGCATCACCGAAGCACGTCAAGCTTCAAGTGTTGAAGTGACATGGCAGACGGATATGTGGGGTGAAGTCGAGGACACTCACGATGTCGACAAGGAGGATGTTGCAAGACAGTTGGGCAGTGTGATTCTGCTTGTGTCGTAGATGATGAATGCCGAGCGGCTATAGAAGTTGTATGAATACCTATTAGAGTATTGGACTTATTCCCGTGCATAACTACGGGAAGCTGCCGCAAGGGGGCAGTGTATGAGTGAATAGAGTTCTAGGCCAGGCGGCAGACGTTGTATCCACCGGCGTCATCTGCATGAACTTGATCTAGCCGAGAGTTTATCATGCTGCTTGACTCTTGAGCTCTGTCGTCCTCGTCTGTCGTGTCCCCTGCTGCTCTCTCTTCTGTGCATATATCCTTTTATCTTGATACAACAGACTTGAGGGATATCCCTATCGTAATTGGTCGACCATGGCCGAAAGGTAAAGTGGCTTGCAATTAATCGGATCTACGCCAAGACTGACGTGCTTTGGGCGTGTTAGCAGCAACAATACGCCGTCGCATCAGCGCAACAAGTCGTCGATTGCAAAGTCGCTCTTGTCCAGGGTAACGAGCAGGGGCGACGTGCCTCAGAACGAGGTTCCCGACTCTCCAACCACTGACATGTCCGAAATGGCCTCGTCACGGAATTCGTTCCAGAGTGCCAGGCCAGCCCCTCATCTGGTCACGACCATGACCAACACCAACCCCGACTCTGCCTCTGCCTCACCAGCCACCCGTACACCTTCGGCTCCTCGAAATGGCCCTATTACGACCAACCCTCAACCATCGACCACCTCAATCGAACAGTCGGTCAAGCTGTTCAAGGTCTTTGAAGCCTTGCGACAAGGAGACACTGCCGGTATCAACAGACACTTGCGCGATGATTCGACCAAGCTCGAGGGTAATACCATATTGCATCTTGCTGTGCAATGCGCCGAACCCTCAGTCGTTGAGTACGTCCTGAGCATGGGCCAGAACACTCTGGACATCAACGCCAGAGACCGGGACGGCAACACTCCTCTACATATTGCTTCCGCCCTGGGCCGCACAAGCGTTATCAAGATTCTCCTCGACCAAAAACCCATCAACGAGTCTGTTGCAAATTTTCAAGGCAAAACTCCACTCGACCTCGCTCGCAGCCCAGAAGCCTTCCAGCTCCTGCAGCTCGCCCGCTCCATCTTTATTGAGAAGACGACCCACAGAATCCAGCACCTCATCCGATCTGCCGACTATGGTACCCTTGAAGACGTCCTCGCCGACGACCACGTTCGTCACGTTGTCGACATCAATGCTCCCGAACTGGCTACAGAGCCTCAGACTGTCGAGTCCGGTGGTACACTGCTGCATGAAGCCACCCGCAAGAAGGATACACAACTCATCCAGATACTATTGCTCAACGGCGCCGATCCTTTCCGTCGTGATCGCAAAGGCAAATTGCCCCAGGAAATCACAAAAGATGACCACACCAAGCAGATTCTGAAAAAGTCGCCCGCCGCTGCTGCCGCTCAGCGAGGTGTTCAAGAGAAGGCCATACTTGGTGCCGGCGAAGGCCCTCCAGAAAACGCTTTGAGTGCAAAGGAGGCACGTGAGATGAAAGGATACTTGAAGAAGTGGACCAACTACACGACTGGATACAAATTGCGATGGTTCGTGCTAGAGGATGGCGTTCTGAGCTACTACAAGCACCAGGACGATGCTGGTTCTGCTTGCCGTGGCGCCATCAACATGAAGATCGCTTCTCTGCACATGGACTCCAAGGACAAGTTGACGTTCGAGATTCACGGCAAGTCTTCCGTCAAATACCACCTCAAGGCAAACCACGAGGTCGAGGCGAAGCGCTGGTTCTGGTCCCTCAACAATGCCATCCAGTGGTCCAAAGACGAGGCTCGTGAAGAGCAGAAGCGTCAACGCCAAGAAGGTGAGGCCTTGCGCCAGGCCGCAGCAGACAAGCAATCTACTGCTCCCTCTGCTGCCGGCTCTTCTACCCTCGCACCTACTGTAAGTGATCGACGCACGAGCATCGCCCATACTGCCGATGGAGAGACCTTATACGGTGACGAGCCCACAAGATTGACCCGCCACCGTACCTTCGAGACAGATGGCGAACGTGACTTTGAAGATGATGACGATGACTACGCCGATGACGATAGCGCCCACGAAGTCAAACCCATCAACAAGGATGCTTTCAACATCACCGCTCAGTCAGCCAAGCTTCAGCTGGATTTGTTGGCCTCTGTCTCGAACTCGTTGCAGCAAGAGAAGATAAACAATCCGAGCCTCCCTCTAGGTCATCCAGATGTTGAGTACGCTCTAGCGTCCTACGACACTGCTGTTGGCAACCTCAGAGGCTTACTGATAGACCTTCTTCGTATTTCCAAAGACCACGATGCCTACTGGCAACATCGTGTTGATCGAGAAGCACACATCCGCAAGCTTTGGGAAGAAAGTATGGCCAGAGTCGCGGCCGAACAAGAGGAGCTAGAAAATCGTATTGGTGAAAGTGAGGACAAGCGTAAGAGAACCAAGCGTGCCTTGAGAGATGCTCTGGAAGGACAAGGCTCCGGTACCGCAAGCCGAGCCCGCAGCCGTAGAGGTACCACAGCCACTCAAAGTAGCAAGCTCGCTGCTGCCGTTGCAGGCATACCTGTGGCCGAAGACGGCACGGCTGCTGCGGGTCCCCCTTCGCCTACTATGAGTCGCAGACAAACTCTTGCAGACTTGACCAACCACGACGTTTCCGATGATGAATCCGACATGGACGAACAATTTTTCGATGCCGTAGATGCTGGAGAAGTCGAGGTTGTCGATCAAATGCCCGTCACAAGCGCGCCTCAAACCAACCTTCAATCAGAAAAGACTGCACCAATCGAGGACAACACTTCTACCGCGATCCAAAAGTCGTACAAAGGCTACGAGGATCCTGTTAGATCCAAGCTTCCTATCGATGCTGATAACCGACCAAAGGTTTCGCTCTGGGGTATTCTCAAAAACATGATTGGCAAGGATATGACCAAGATGACACTTCCCGTCACCTTCAACGAACCCACTTCTCTTTTGTATCGTGTTGTTGAAGATATGCAATACACCGAGCTTTTGGACACCGCAGCTGAACGCTCTGACTCTGCCGAAAGAATGGTTTATGTTGCTGGGTTCGCTGCTTCCGAATACGCTTCTACCATCGGCAGAGTTGCAAAGCCTTTCAACCCCCTGCTCGGAGAAACATTCGAGTATGTTCGTCCTGACAAAGGCTATCGCTTCTTCATTGAGCAAGTCAGCCATCATCCTCCAATTGGTGCCGCCTATGCCGAGAGCGCCAAATGGGAGTACTATGGTGAATCTTCTGTGAAGAGCAAGTTCTATGGCAAATCTTTTGAGATTAACCCTCTCGGTACATGGTTCTTGCGTTTGAAGCCAACTCATGGACCGGAAGAACTCTACACATGGAAGAAGGTCACTTCATCAGTCGTTGGAATCATCACTGGTAATCCCACTATTGACAATTACGGTCTGATGGAGGTCAAGAACCACACTACTGGTGAGACAGCAATTCTTGACTTCAAGCAGCGTGGATGGAAAGCGTCATCCGCCTATCTTGTTGCTGGCAAGATCACCGATGCAAAGGGAGTGCCGAAGTGGAGCATTGGCGGCCGCTGGAACGACAAGATCTATGCTCGTCCCACGCCTGGCTACGAAGACGAGAACCTCGGCACTTCAACCAAGTCGCAAGAGTCTAATCAAGCGATTCTCGTCTGGGAAGCTGGACCTCGTCCTCAAGGTATTCCCTTCAACCTGACACCATTCGTCGTCACTCTGAATGCTCTGCCTCAACGTCTGCAACCTCTGCTCGCGCCAACCGACTCAAGATTCCGACCTGACCAACGTGCCATGGAGGAAGGAAGATACGACGACGCATCTGAAGAGAAGAATCGTGTTGAAGAGAAGCAGAGAGCCAGACGTCGCGAACGTGAAGCGGCTGGCGAACACTTTGAGCCCAGGTGGTTCAAACTTGAGAAACACCCCGTCACTGGCGAAGAGTATTGGCACTTTGGCGGCGAGTATTGGGGTATGAGAGATAGGGTTGCCAATGGAGAAGCTAGTTGGAAAGAAGCTGGGCTTGAAGAGATTTACTGAGCTTGTTCAGACGATTAGTTCAGGTTTTGGTGGACTTGGGACTAGAGATTGTTTGGTAGTCATCTATCCATTAGCCTCGTTTGTATGAACTTGCTTGTTTCGTCGCCATGTTTTCTACATGTGTACTACGTCATTGTGTTTGTTGTATTGTGCCTGTATGTGAGTGACTTCTGAAGATCCGTAGTCGTCGAGGGCGTCTTCTCCACGAAGCTCCTGATGAGTTCTGAGATTCGAAGTTGCTTCACAATCTGTCGCGTCGAAGACTTAAGCTCTACGACGAGGAATTAGCGAGACGATTTCAAGGCTAAGAGCAATGTATACATATTCTAAACTGAGTAATAGGTTTTGTCGTCGTCGTCAAAACTCGTCGTGTCTGCGAGATTTGTTGTTATTGGTATGACCCTGTCAAACGGATGCTGTGATGTCATTCCGAGCATCGCGTGCTTTGACGCGTCTCTTGTCTTTTCAACCTTTCTTCTCGTCAAACACGCTGCTTTTCAACAATTCATCTCGCGTCAGAAGCATGAGAGGTAGGGAAGCATCGACCAAGGGATGGCCACGAATCTTCAGCCGACCTGAACGGGCATTTCCCTCTGTAAATATCGTGACGTGATAGCACTGTAAGACAGTCTCATCAGTCAGGCCAAGAAGACCAAGGTATCAGGATCTCAATGAGTTGCAGCCAGGGGATGGCGCAGGACATACTTGTACAGATTCAGCATACTATCTCGCTTTAGAAGGTAGATCAGCGAGAGTCCTCATCAGATTTAACCATGGCAGATCCCACGTTCTCTACGCCTCGCTTTCCTGCAACAACCACGGCTTTAATATTTCTCTAGAGGGTTTCTCTCTTTCGGATGCAAAATTGTTGAAATCACACTTTCAAGCCTCGATCCCACCGCTCGCCATCAACTCTATCGCCCTTTGTCTCTGCTGAGCAGAAACTGTATCGAAAGCCCCTTGTGCCACGGCACCGGCATTTTGAGTAGAATCATCTCTGCGGTTATCGAGGATTTGTGCAGCAGCGGCGCCGATGATGGCGCAGATGGAGTTTGCTGCTGCGTGCAAGTTGAGTCTGTCGAGGTCGCCAGGGACGTGGCAGAAGAGGACCTCTGCTGGGGTTTGTTTCGTGAACTTTTTTTTTGCCTGTCGTCAGTTACATTGCTCCAGCATACATCTCGTACATGTAGTGGAGGTTGAAGCAAGCAGGGAAAGAGGAAGGAGGTAACTCACCTTATTAGCCAAGCTCTCATAATAAATAAATCCACAACAATACGTTCCCGCATCCTCATGGGCTCTAACATCCCTTCCAAACGCAGTCTTCAACACTTTGGATGCACTTTCCACAACATCATCAACATTCAAGCCCGTACACAACCCCATCGGCACTTCCTCGCCCCAAGGATTGGGTCCTGCATCCTCTACAGTCTTACCCTCTACATCTTTAATCATATAATACCTTCCCAGACCCATCAATCTGCTCGCCCATCCGCTCGTAAAAGTCTGTTTGTAGCTTCTGCGCTCGCAGGATACAAAATCCCAGCCATCTGCCATACCAATGTGGAGAATTAGATCGGCGGTCGCGCCTGAAGAGGTATGTAGCTCAGAGGTGTAGTTGCGAATGTGTGCGTATTCGACGCGTACGGCTTTTCCCTCTGCGGCTGTAGGGTTGAGGATTGTGATAGCGTGACCAGTGGGGTTGAATTGAGATCTGGGAGGCAAGATTTGAGGAAGCAGTTTTGTGATTTCGTGAGATGAGTTTTTGGCATAGTTTGTGCCGTCTCGACGGGGAAATGGCTGCAAAGATCGATTGTGTTAGTTTGTGAAAAATTATCTATGGATTGTTTATTCCACTTCTCGTTCGATCTTCTTGAGCATTTCGGTAGGGCAATTGTGTGGATTTCTTGATTTCCCTTATTTCTTCTTGCCCTTTTCGTGAAAGATGGTTCGATATGAGATCGAGTGTTTTAAGACGACAGAAGAGACGAGATAAGAATGACACGTACCCCAAAACCCGTAACCAATATGGTGATAGGTCTAACAGTTCTGTCACTATCCATGTTGTTCTGAAATGAAAAGTTTTCAGTCCAGATGCTGTAGCTGTCGAAAGACGATTGAGACGGAGATGGATGCTGGAAGCAGGTGAGGTTGGCCTGATGCGGTCGAGTCCCCCGGTTGCCTTTGCCTGAATGATGCGGGGAAGGATTGTCTGGGGCTGTTTTTCTATTATCGACCCTGGCCAACACACAAACATCAAGAAGCAAAGGTGTCAGAGGCAAGGTAAGAATGGTCTATATTAATCTATGACATCGTTGCAATTATATGCTTTTAGTAATGTTCTAATATTCGTCTCAAAGCCCTTAGATAGCGGTGACATTGTTGAGGACGGGGTACTTGGGCTGTAGAGGGTCGTACACAGACTGGCAACGAGCATTGTAATCACCAGTCTGGCCGATCTCAATGGCGAGCTCATTGCCGGAAACACCGATCTTGGCCACAGTGCCGCATTTGGGCTTGACCTTTTCCCAACCGGGTCCGGCAGAGGGGTTCTTGATCCACTGGACGAACCACTCATTCATGGAGTCTGCGAGGGCTTGTTGAGCGGTAGTGACATTGGTAAGAGCACTGAAGCATTCATTGCCTCCAAAGAAGAACGGTATTTCTGTGCCGTGAGTAGGCGCTCCGACGATACAGCCAACGACGTTACAATAGTCACCGAAAAATCTGTAGGCCCAAGTATCTTGAATGTCGCTGCGAATATCGATGAGATAGTCGACGGGGCAGAAGAAGCGAGCATCTCCATACTGAGCACCACTCATGGCAGAGACCGAAGCATAGTCAGAAACGTTGTAGGCGGCAATGAGCTCCTCATCGGGAATGTGAGCGACGTCAGCGTCGAAGGTGTTGATCCAGGAGCTGAAGTTGGTGTTCTCTCCACCGTAGACGAGACCGAAGATGACACCCTCACCATCAGAGTTACCGGTCAAGAGAGGGACGTGAGAAGGGTACTTGCCAGCAGCGAAGCGGCCAGCGTAGTCAGAGAAGCGAGTGACCTCGTCAATGATGGGGGAGAACCAGGTGTTGTACGTGCTGTTAAAGTTGGCAGTCTCAATCTCGTAGATGGTCTTGTTGCGGAGACAGTCGAGCTGACCGACACCAGTACCGCAACCGACATCGGCAGCGACGATGTCGAGACCCTGATTAAGGGGAGTAATGGCAGGGCCAGATTCAGCGTTAGCGCTCATCTCGACAGCGCCAACCAGCCATGATTGAGGGTTGTTCCAGAGGTAGTGGTCAACCTGAACGGAGCCGGATGAGTGGCCACCGAACACAATGTGATCAGGGTTACCACCGAAGGCAGCAATGTTGTCGTGAATCCACTCCAAAGCTTGGTGAACATCGAGGATACCGAAGTTCTGCGAACCTTCCTTGCCCAGCTCAGCTGAGTTGGGATAAGCGAAGATGCTCTCTCTAGTGTTGAAGCTGACGAAGATGACGTCCTTGCGAGCAAAGTTGTTGCCTTGGAATTGGACATTGCTACTTGAGCCAGTAACCATGGCACCACCATACATGTATACAAAGACCTAGCGATGTCAGATGAGTTACTATGAAGCAAAGAAGAAAGTACTTACCGGGAGGCTCTTGCCAGTAGCATTGGCGGGAGCCCATACATTGAGGTTCAAGCAATCCTCATCTTGACGGCTATAAGGAGTAGTGCTGATTGCCTGAGGGCAAGTTGGTCCGTAGGCAGTAGCATTAACAACCTGTCCTGGCATGAGCTTGCCCTTGGGAATAGGTGCCTTCCATCTGCACGTATTGCGTCAGTAGAGATACTTAACAACAAGCATGACATGCTCCAAGCAAGCCGTTGCGGCCGTTGTGTGATATGCTATCAACGTACCTGTTCTGTCCTCCGGTCGTCTCGGCAAAGGGAATGCCCAAGAAGACGGAGTTTCCACTGGCATCTGCGAAACCCTGAACAGTGCCTGCGCTGAGCTTGACAGCGTGAGCGCCTACAGAAGTGTGAGCAGGTGCAGCAGATCCAGCGGAAGGGGCTGACGGACGACCTGCATGCGGCGCTGGAGCTGGAGGAGGTCCACGAGTGGCAGGACCAGCAGGTGGACCAGGGGGAGCTGGAGGACCCGGAGGAGCTGCGTCCCTGCACACAGCAGCAGCTGTCACGCAGGGAACAGCTAGGGCTGCATTCAAGACATAACCGAGCCTCATCCTTGTTTTGTGACGATAGGGTTACAGGGAACGACAGCAAAGTTCAAGTCGAGACGATAGGGACGAATGGGTACATCGAGCAAAGGAGCAAGATCTGCTTTTATTCTCTCTCGCACCCACGCGAGAAGGATCCAAGTCCCTGCAGATCATTCTTGTTGATGAAACCACGTGCAGGTTGAGGCTGGCCAAAAGGTCAGAAGAGGGTCCATGCCGTAGCACTCTCCCATCTTCCACCATAGGGCAGTGCATATATTGTAGGGTAGTTTTCGGCAATCTCGCCCCGAGGTGGCCGTGCTGAAGTCTGATACGTTCATACTTCCGACCTGCCTTTTAGAGCATCGCGGAGCGTTCTCTCAAGTCATGCATTCATGCAATAAGTCGAGCCCAGTGATGCTTCGACAGAGACTGTGGAGCCAAGTCTCTCGATTGAGCGCGCGTAAATTTTCGGTTGTCTCGTGCATTCCAATGGTTACGGAGTGGGGCGCGAGGAAGGAGACCTTCTAGCCATACTAGCAAGCCTGCACGGAGCCTTAACGATGCGCATTTATCGGCGCGACCTTGTGCAGGAGCGATGTCGTTTGATGCGAGTCAGGGACTCGGAAACCGCGCCGCCTTGTGGCTGGCGGTTGAAGCTTATACGCGATGTGGCACTTTACGATGCAGGTAGAAAAAAGCTAAACCACAGCACTCAAACAGTCAAACAGCCAATCGGAAACGTGAAAGCCGAAGTCTTGGGCATTCGCTTTGACTGGGTAGCGAAGACCGTCTTCACTTGAACAAGAGTCATGGTACTTCGCTGAAGCGAGTTGAATTGAAGCCCCTCCGAGTTACTGTCTCTGCACAGACTGTGTCGCTTTGAGATGCGTTGTGGTAATCTTCGAGCCAGCAGGCCGGACATTGCAGCTTCCAAAGTTGTAGACTTTTGCGCCTCCCGAGAACTTGAAACTTCGTATTCAACACCTAACTTTGAAGCATAAACTCTACCTGTGGGATTCAGAACATTCGGACATTCATTGGCTTGAATGACTGATGCTGAAAAGGTTGATAACTTGAACACACCAACTATTGATAGTATTATTGCCTGTGGAGATGGCGATAGTAGCCCCAAACTAGAATCAATGCCGTGTTGGTCTGACCATGGCTAGCAAGTTTCGTCTGTGCTGTCTCCATCCCGATCCCGCGCTTCGAAAAAGGAACCACTTTACGGAAATTCGCAATAGTTTTGCCTCCGAGTGGTTCCCTGATGGATGAACAGGGCATGCCGTTCCCGCATGGTTCGGTCTAATGACTGGAGTTTGAAAGCAGTCTGCTACTTGCGTAGCTTCGACTATGTACTTTCTCAGCATCTGTATCGCCAGCAAGACGACGGATTGGAAAGTCGTGCATGCTCTGGCTATTAAACGGCTACAGCTCTCGTGTTACGATATTCTGGAAGAAAACGTGGAGCCGTTCCTTCTTGTTTTACGCCCGTACAGCTTGCTGATCCATCGCGTCGAAAGCCATTGCGAAATAGCTGCACACTAGAACGTAGATCTCAAGCCCTACTGCAAGCCTCCATGCAACCGTAATGTGAGAGGGACACATAAGAAGTGCATTGTTCCACACCACTGGGACTCCTGAATTGTTCTGGTGCGTGCTGCTGTCTATCTTTTTCTTGTCCTTGGCTGCACCCTGCACGCATTGTGGATTTTGGTCGAAGATCTTTTCATGTAGATTGATTGCTTCGCTCCTTCGCAGCCATGCCAGATTCGTCGGTAGGCCAAGTTGTACGTGCTTCCCTTCATCCCGGATCTGCGCTGTTACGTTTGCTCATCACTGTCATGACAGATCTCATGGTACATTTGCACCATCATACCATGCTTTTTCCTGTTCCTGCGTTTGTTCAGTAGATGGCAGCGCTTCGGTCGACTTGCCCTGGATGATTACTTCCTCATCCTCGCGGCAACATGCCTGATTGGTGATCTTGCTATACAGCAGCATATGTAAGTTCTTCGCCATCGGAGCTCTAAGACGCATCGCAACACGGCCCTCTGACAATACACAGGTGGAATCTCGGCATGGCAAACATGGCAGCCGCGAGCCAAGAAGAATTCATCGGTATCATGAAGATGATTGTCCCCGGTTCAGTCCTGTATGTCTCATCCCTGTGGTCCATCAAAGTCGCCCTCGTCCTCTTCTACAAAAAACTCGCCGCCCCCGGCTCGAAGATGCAGATTGCATACAATGTTGCCTTGGCCGGCCTGGCCGTCACATACACCACAATCTTCTTCGACATCTTGTTCCAGTGCTACCCATACGATAAGCGATGGTCCCATGACCCGAAGTACCAATGCAGTGCGAAGGCCTCGAGAATCAATTACTGGATCACTATCCTCTTCAACATCTTTTCCGACGTTACCATTATTTGTCTTCCCATTACTATGGTTATGAAGCTTCAGATGAAGCTCAAGCAAAGACTAGCCGTTGCTTTCATCTTCGCCCTGGGTGGCTTTGTCTTGATCGCTAGCAGTAAGCTGTGTCCATGAAGAAAGCCGAAATCTTGGAGTACTGACATTCACCACAGTTGTCCGAGCCATATACTCTTGGCAAAATGAGACGATGTTGACTTGTACCGTGTCCATGGTCGAAAACGGCGTCGCCATCATCGGTGCCTGTCTGCCAGCTCTCCGCGCCTTCTTCCTTGGTCAGCCGTCCACAAAAGGCAACAGCAGCTACGCAAAGCACTACGAACTTTCGTCGAATCAACGCAGAAATACACAAGGTCGGAACACTACAACCTTCACATCTTCTGCGAGTAGAGCTGGCAGGAGCCATTCGATTGACTCTGACGAAGAGCTTGTGAGAAACATGCAAGCGCATGGACAAGCACAGCCATACGTTTCTGCGCAGTCCAGCCTTTCAGACGACAAGACAAATGGCATAATGGTTGCCACAACAGTAGATATTGACCATAAGGACCAGGAGAGTGTAAGTTCTCTCCACAATCCCTTCGGAGCTAGCCGCGTCTAGTCGTTTCCTTTGTCAGTACATACAAGAAAGTATTGCTTGCCGGACAGCGCACAATCCCTCGCGGATATCACGAGGTGGCTGGAACTTGATCAAAAATAATCAATTCGTCCATGACAACCACTGCTCCGTTCCGAAGTTCTGATCGGTGAAGAAAGTATAATCTTCCGGTACTTCCATCGAGTAAGATAGGGTATTTGGCACCCCAGGACTCAAATAATTCGGTGCTGTCATATCAATAGGATATCCGCCTGATGGGTTCTGGAGGGGATACGCGGGCCCTTGATTGCTGGGAGATTGCAATGACTGGTGTTGTTGACCGCTTTTACCAGATTTACGGGCTACGCGGATCCTCCCAATCATAGGCAGAAGCAGACTGGCACTTTGTGGCTCTGCCGATTTCGGCTGTCCGAGAAGAGAACGTAGACTCTTGATCGCTTCCAGTCCCTGCAAAGCAGACTGACTGCCAGTGCGGCTTGAAGCTTGTTCCATAGCTTGGACAGCTTTATCAACCAGAGAATGGGTCTGCTCAGGTGTCATTATATGACGTGAAGCCACAGCAGACGGAGCCTCTGCGGATTTGTTCACAGAGAGCAACAGAAACACAATGGCCGAGAATGCCTGCAAGTCCATCATGGAATTTGCAAAAAAGCCTGTCGGCAGAAGTGGTCGCAGCGCAATGTAACGCTTGGTATGCACTTGGCAAGCACTCAAGCAGGAAATGAAGTTGTACAGAAATCTCTGGTCGTGATCGTATGCAAGGGCCAGTCGGAGATGAGTGCGAATGACCAAGTAAGAGTGCCAATATTGAAATAGTGCTGCCGGAGATAGTGTTACCGGTGATTCAAGCCACCAATCCTTTCGAGGAGTTTTCGCCACGATCTGAAGTTCTTGATCAGTAGACATGACAGCACTGAGTAGATCCGGCACGGGTTTGTCCTGAATGTACACACCATCGAGCTCGAGGATCTTACAGGCGGTGTTGGCAAGTCTGTGTACGAAGGCTTGCAACAGTACTTCACCTTGGCTGTCGACGATTGTCCGTACAGGAAGCGGAAAGCTGGAGGTCGCGATTGGCAGGGACCACATCATCGAAATAATTCGATCGATTGCACATATAGATTCCCAGACCTCGGCCTTCTCTTGTTGGTCGGCCTGCGCATCTTCACGGTGATATGTAGATTGGGCGTGGCCTGCTTGAGTTTGAGGCTCTGCATTGAGTTGCAGAGTTATTGCTGCCCTCGGCAAGCCAATCAGCTCGGCAACGGCAATGACTCGTCGAAGAGTAAGCCACGTTTTCCTTACCCTCGCTCGGCCAAGTTGGCTGTTGAAAATTATGGTCAGATTCTTATCATAGAGACATTTACTGCCAAAAACCAGAAAGGAAAGCGAGCATCACTTACAGCCGTATGAACAATAATGCACATCGTATGCCCTCAAGATCAGCAATGAGATCATCGTTCGAGACTACAACCTTCTCCACAAGATTGGAAACGTCCCTGATGAAAGTAGTTGCGTCAGGTATACTTTGCAGCATGCTAGTGGCCCCCGGGGCTTGTTGCACGGTCAAGGTGACGGCCAACAAAAGGGTCGCTATAGGCACTGGGTGCGTTGCGGATTGTTGAACTCTGTCATAATTTTCGAGCATCACGGTACCAGCACCCATGGCAAGATTCAGAGAAAATAGGACCTTGTACCATGATAGCCAGGACGAAGAGTTTGCTGCGATGATGACCATGTCATCACGCGACGGTAAGAGTCTCAGTAGAGCAGCCGACTCCTTAGACATGCTGGATGTAGACAAGCGAGTAGAAGGAGTGGTGACATCGCGGCCATTTGAGTCCAGCAGGTCGTTGTCGAGAAGACGAAGCAAATGTGCTGGTGGATTGGCTGGTGAAGAAGGGCTGGATGAATCAGGACTTTCTGGATGATCAAAGTGACTGATAGAGGGTCTACTGTAGTGGCGTGGGCCTTGGTCTGACGGCGCTGGGGGATCCTGACCGATGGCAGCCCACAAATCGCTTACGGACTTCTCCAAGGCATCGATGCGGGCTCGAGAGGTCAACTTGGTTGTTTCGGGATTCTGAATCAGCTCGAGCTGCAATTCACATGTGCGGTTTCTAGTGGCACAGCTTTGGCAGATTCGAGCATTTTCGGACGGCCAGATACAGCGAATCTTACGATGCCGACACTCTTGACAACTTCTGGTCCCTTTTCGGACGCGTTTTGCAGGTGGTTCTTCCGACATGTTGATTGTCGCAACAAGAAGTCAGAACGCGTCCGAGCAAGAGCTATCGGCGACAACTGCCTTTTCGGACGGCGGACAAATTCCATGTCCGTTTGTGTTTGTGGCTTGCTAATGTCTGACCCCGCACAAATTTCGTTCGCGTCTGCAGTCCTTCCATCCCTCACACACGCCTAGCTATAGATAGCTATAGGCGAATTTGGTGAGTCCATCTTGCACAGACCTGTGCGCGGGGAGCACCTTTCTCTGAATCCTCGCCTTGGGAAAGATGCAATTTGCAAGTACTTGATAATCTTCAGAAGCCCTAATCGGTCTTCTGTGGTTGCGGTCGCGCAGTATCGCTCCCTTCTGAGCTTCGTCCGAAACGGATCCGAGTTCCTCTCGCTCGCTCTCAGTAATCAAAAGCCGGTCAAAATCGATTGTATACCACTGCTGTATCATAGTTCATAGGTAGATATAATGCGTTGGAAATACAAAATGGCCAGACCACTTTCACACCATCATACAGACTGTCGCGAACACTTCACTGTCGCTAGTTCAAACACCATTCACAAAGTACAGCTCAACAGCTTCGACCATTAAGTCAACCTTGGCACTTCTCAACATCATGTCGTCCTACGAGGCTCAAGCTATCCAGCATGGGGTATGTCCCTATCTCCTCTCCACGCTTTATACCAATCGCAACTGACGTAGTTCGATAGCCCCCTTATGCACCCACAACTGCTGCGGTCGGCGGCCGTCCAACTGTCGACACAGATATACCAGCGATCTCTGTCTACCTCTTCCTCTATATTGTCGGTGCGATCTGCAACATGACAATCTTCCAGATGAACAGACGCAAAGGTCACAAATTCTTGGCCTCTTGGGCAATGTTCGGTTTCTGCATGGCTCGCATCGTCAGCTGCATTTTACGCATTGCATGGACAACGAGAATCCAGAACGCCCGCCTTGCCATTGCCGCTTCAATCTTCTTGAATCTTGGAGTCATGGTTGTTTATGCCGTTGTCCTAGTCCTTGCCAGCCGCATACTCAGAGCCACCCAGCCACGAATCGGCTGGAATCCTGTATTGAGGAAAGCGATCAAGATTACTTACATTGGCATCGTTGTCGTCGTTGTCTTGCTACTCAGCTTCATCATCGCGTCAGTCGAGACTCTAAATCAAGGAGTTCGAACAGCATCTCTCTGGGTCCAACGAGCATCGAACCTCTACCTCCTCTTGCTTAATTGCGTTGCGCCAATCTTCCTTCTTCTCTCATGTCTCCTTCCAACAGACCCTGAGGCCGAGAACTTTGGTTCCTGCAGTATGCGCACGAAGCAGATCATTCTTGGAGTCGCCAGTTTCTTCAGCTTGTTTATCTCCGGTTTCCGTTGCGGGACAATCTGGGCTACTCCTAGACCCGCATCAGATCCTGCCTGGTATGACCATAGAGCTCTCTTCTACATCTTTTTGCTAGGTTTCGAGATCGTGGTCATCTATCTCTTCATCTTTACTCGCTTTGACCAAAAGTTCTGGGTCCCAAATGGCAGTCAAGGTCCGGGAGATTATTCTGGAAGAAACGGAAAGGGCGGTGAAGATGCTGTCGAGAAGGAAACAGCATTTGACTCGGATTTACAATCTGTGTAATGCCGCTTGATTGGCAAATAAAACAGAAGGCCCCTAGAAATGATATTGATAATGCACTTGCTGTTCTCCAGTTGATTATGGTTTCGGAAGCTGCTCGAAGCTTTCGCGTTGGTGATTGAAACTTTCGCGTTGCCAACACAGCGAGCATCCCACATCTGTCGTTCCACTTCCACGAGAAACAAGAAAAAAAGAAAACATCTTGCCAAAGTCATAAGTCATATTCGCATACAATTTATCATCGCTCAAAATCCAAGATCAGACGTGGTAACGTCCTCGGTGAAATGCTTCTCTCGCTTGCCACTAGTGAACCACAAAAACCATGGCACGACAAAGCACTTGATTTTGTGGCCTAGCCACCCAGCATCCTGTACAGTCTTTACAACTGCTCCAGATTCTTTGAAGGCGGCATTGATGCGGTCTCTGCGGAGTCTCTCGTAGGCTGCAAAGGCATCGCTGAAGCTTCCTGTACCAAGTTCTTGTTGTCTTGCCAGACATCTTGCAAAGAGCACTGTATCTTCGAGCACAATACCTGTGGCTTCGCCTTGTGGCGGCATGGCATGAGCTGCATCACCCAAGAGCATGGTACGTTGTGTTGCCCAGCGGCCTTCGGGCGGGAGAGTGAAGATGGGCCACATGAACCAATCCTCAGCGGTGTCGATCAGAGCTTTGAGATCGTCAAAAACCACATCGTCAGTAGCAAATCTTTCTCGCATGTCTTGTTTCGTGAGCTCTTGGTCGGCACCGCGAACTTTCCAGCCATCCCTAGACGCGATTTCTGGTACCTGCAGCACACCACCCACATAGACTGAAGTCTTAGTCGGCTCGTAGAAGCTCGACAGCATCATTCCACGACGGGCAAAGTTGATAGCTGTTCTGTTGAAATGCAGTTGACTGGGATCCTGAATTTTGGGGTTATCCTTGTCAAGAGGTGCAAAGCCGAAGGCATTCGCAATGCCAGAGTAGATCTCCTTCCGCTCGGGCTCGACATGCTTCAAACGTGTGACACTGTGGATACCGTCACAGCCTACGAGCATATCACCATAAGCAGTCGTTCCGTCCTCGAAGGTCAGAGTGACGCCTTTCTCATCGTCCTCGTCAATCTGAGTGGTCTTCTTTCCGCAGGTGAACTCGACATTTGGGCACTTCTCGACAGCTTCGACAAGGGCTTTCATGACATCTGCACGAGTGACTCGCAAAGCCTGGGTATCTGATCAGTATGTTTCACGGCGTTGCGCGAACAACAAAACGCACCTTGTATGGCGGATCTCCAAGGCCTTTGCCTTCCGGCCCTCTGAAGCTTGACTCTCCCAACTGCACTTGCTGGTACACACTGAAAATCTCGATGCAATCAATCTCTAGGCCATAGTCGTTTTGTCGCATAATCGGCAAAACGTCCAGGCGATCGAGCAACCTGAGCGCGTTTGGTGTCAGATTGACTGCTCCACCGACAACACCGGGCTTTGGGCGAATCTCAAAAACTCGAATCTTCGGTGCTGCAGATGCAGGTGAGAACTTGGCCAGTGCCATGGCAGCCGTGAGGCCTGAAGATTAGTGTAAGCATTATCGCGTTGTCAAAGCCTGGTGATGACTGACCTGCCACGCCTCCACCAAGGATCAAGATTTCAAGAGGACTTTCGATCGACAGAGACATTTTTGCTGATGGACTAGGGAAGGAGCGATGCGATCTGCTTGGCTCGTGGTTTATATATCCATCGTTGCGTCGTCAGCACGATACAAGGCGCCTTGATTGTTCCTGCTTGCAGATCTCGGGAATATACCATATGCCGCGCATGTGGATTCCAAAGTATCTTCTTATCCAGTCAGGCCCGACACCAAATTTCATGGTATCGGCATTTTGTGCTTTCGTACAAGCTCGAGGACACCGATATTGTATGCTCAAGCACAAAAATCAGATACCTCTCTATATTCTGAGATCCGCACAGACTCGACAAGCAATTTGGGTTCTGTATCGTCAGTGAATTTTGAGGACGATGTTTCCACAGGATGATGCTCGTGGGCCATGTATCACCTCCGAAAGTCGATAGTTGCATTTCTCGGAGGTTTGTTCGGTAAGCGTCGTGGTTGGTCCACGGGCGGACTTCGCGAAAAGTCTGGTAGTAACGCCCACCCTCGTGAGCCCATCCTCTTGCTCTTTTCACAATGTTCAGACCAGCCAATATGGACCATCTCAGCTTTAGCACCAGTCTGAGGCATTTCAGATATCTTCAATTGCTGTTGCTTCATATGTCTAAGCTTGTTTTACATGATCATGATAGCTTTCGTCACGTCCTCCACCCTCACAGCCGGAAGAGCAGAGGGCGTCGATACTCGGGCATGCAAGTCACTCCAAGGTTCTGTTCAGGGTACTTCATCAATGCTTGTCAAAACTTGATTCTATCTCCATAATTACTCCTAGGCCTCAAGACACGGAAGAATATCCTGCTCCCATGACTTTGAAACATGGATCTAAGCTTTGCGACTTTAGTATACATCTACGCAGCTTACTTACAGATCGATACTCCCCTCTTCCGACGTGCGTGTTGCCTAGCCGTCGAGCGGGATAGGGCTCAACAGCCATATTGTAAAGCTACAGATTCATACAGGTTGCCCGTTGCTGGAGGATTGATCGATGATCCGTGTGGATTCCAGGTGTGTAGGCCAAAGTCTAATTCGTGCGTGTATATGAACTGGCACCCGGACCATATCTGAGTGCCTTACATATGCTACACATCTTTCAATTATTCAAACATGCGTACCTGTGTCATTGCAGCCCTAGTGGCCCTTGCCGCAGCACATCAGCCTTTCGAGCATCCTGACTGGCCATCGCACCCTGATTGGGCATCTCAGCCTTACCCAACCAAACCTGCTGCACCATCCCAGGCCAGCGATGTTACATGCATCTCGGCATCGGACGCCTCCTTAATCGCTACGAGCTTCGGCTTGACCATCTCCAACTACACCGAAGCTCTGGCCGTCCAGCTGTTCACCAACAATTTCACTGATCAGTCTGACAGTGTCAACACTCTGATCCACGAGCCAGGTTTGACAGCTCAAGATGTAAGCATATCATAAGACGCTTTCAGCTAGTATCAGTACTGATTACCGCTCCTAAAGCTCGGCTCTTTGACCTTCCAATCGAAGGCGGAGTTCCTTGCCGGCCAGGGAGCCCAACCACCCGTTCCATTCAGGATTTTGGGCCTTTGGAACACTTGCAACACCGTCGTCATCCGCTGGCTATCCGCTCAGACACCTCTGCCTGTTCAGGGCGTCAGCATTGCTTCTGTTGTCCCAGCGATCGCAGGACAGGGTGGTGGTTTTGGCGTAGGTTCTCAGAAATGGCAGATTTCTGCTATTGTTGCCGAGTTCAACTCTGGTGCTTGGTTGGGTAACCTTGGGTACCCGGAATGCAAGGTTGTAGCTAATGCTACGTCTTCTTGAACTTGATCAAGGCAAAGTATGCGTAGGTGTCACGTGCATCAGTGGATCTGGTTTGGCGAGTTCCACGCACCTGATGTAAGATCCCGTAGAAGTCTTCGGAGGTGTGCTAGTTTTCGTCTAATTTGAATTTCATTGAGCTGTGTATTCATGACACAACCCGTGGCAGTACCTCATTTTGAATTAATTGCCCTTCATAGCATCTGCGGCAGTATGTTCTCGAAAAGCTCCCACAAATAAGGTCATGGAAGGTGCAGTGTGGAAGGAGAGAAGAGGAATAATTACAAATTATGTTCTAGGAGAATATATCATCAATGCTCGAGGAGACCGACTGTTTTTTCCAAGTATTCCAATCTACGGTGCCCACTGTCGCTTGTTGCCAAACCACCTCACCAGGTACACCAGTCCCAGAAGCACTGGGACCTCGATTAGAGGGCCGACTGTCGATGCGAGCGCTTGATCGCTGTTGGCTCCATACGTAGCCACAGCAACAGCAATTGCCAACTCGAAGTTATTGCTCGCGGCGGTGAAACTTTGTGTTGATCCGAGTCGATAGCCGAAACCCAGCCTATGGGTGACCCAGAGTGTGAAACCAAAGATGACGATGAAGTAAACGATCAAGGGGGCAGCAACACGGCAAACGGACACGATCTGATGTACAACGCGATGACCTTGTGATGCGAAGAGAACGATGATAGTATAGATGAGACCGATGAGCGACCACGGAGCAATCCACTTGAGGAATACGCGGTCGTACCAGTCGTTTTTAGTGAGCGCTCGCAATACAATCCGGGTGAGGATGGCGGCGCCTAGAGGAATACCAAGGAAAGCGGCTACGCTGGTTGAAACCGTGGAGTATGAAGGTGTGATACCGCTCGAGGAATGGCTGATGACATTGATGAAGAGGATGGCGAGAGGAGCGTAGAGAACAATTTGAAGTATAGAGTTGATGGCAACAAGAATGGCACAGTACTCACTGTCACCACCAGCAAGTCCAGTCCAGATCAGCACCTTTCAATCATTAGTGAAGCACGTATAAGTACGACAAGGTCGCAACATACCATGGCTATACATCTGGCGAGACCAACGAGAATCAATCCCTCTCGAAGTTCGCTCCTGTCAGGCAGAAATGCCCAAGAAAGAGCAAGCTGTCTCAATCGTGAGCTCCATGACAAAGTCGAATGCAAACATTGTGACCCACCATGAGGAAAGGCGCGACTATCCAGTTCATCACAATCGAGAACCCAATTTGTACCCAAAGCTTTTTCTCCTTGAAAGCCAGATGGAGTGTTTCGTATTTGACCTTGCACAAGATAGGGTACATCATCACAAGCAGACCGATGGCTAAAGATGGTAGAGATCAGCTTGGGCGCTCCAGTAGGCTTGAGAATGGTATCAACTAGACTTACCAACAGGAACCGACACATGCACAAATTGACCTTTTTCTAGTGCCGGACCAGTCTCCGGCACGAAGTTGCCGAGCAGGATTCCTATAGCCATGGCAAGAATGATCCATAGCGCGAGGAACCTGTCCAGTATGCCCAGACTCTTGAAAGCAGAGATGTTCTTCGTGTCCTCAACACCTTGGACCTTTTGTGCTTCGACATCGATAGTATGATGTTGTGTGAAGGCATGCGTTTCAGCAGAACCTGATGGTGGTTGTTCCAATCCCATTGTCGTTTACTATCTGTGGTAAGAATATGTGACGACAGTGAGGTGACATTGGAGATGAAAATTGATATATGGATAATATAACAAGAGCAGTATGCAATAGCACGACCGCCGACCATTTTATCGGCATAGATAGATGTTAGATTATCGCCTTGTTGCAACGAATGTGACCAATCATTTGAGGAGAATGACATTTGCTTCTGTATCATTCTCGGAAGATGTGATTGGCTGCGTGCAATCTCACGACGAGACTTCACACAGGGCAACGCTTGGCATCGTTGTGACATGCCAAATGTCACTTGCGATGCTTTAATGGCAAAACAGAGCATAGCAGGGAACGCAAGGATGAATCGTGCTCAATTGGTAGGATGACATAAGAGAGACCGTCCCTGGTGACATGTCCACTGGCGAGCAGATCGTCTGTGACGTCCCAGCTGTATGCGACACATTCGTTGCTTCTTCCATCACTTTATCAGTGGTCTCGCTGATAAACCAATCGCACACCACGCAGCACCCTCCATCGGGAAATCAACAATTTCGTCTTTTAGAGCAATGAGCAGCATGAAAAAGAATGAAGCTGAACAAGAAGCTCCATGGCATGAGGCATATCCTGCCCCGAAGTCCGAAGCAGTAGGAATCTCGCAGTCTGAACTTCTTGCCATGCTTGAAGAAGGCAAAGAGTCTGGAAAAGACTTTGTTCTTGTCGATCTGCGGAGAAACGACCATGCGGTATGTGAGGTGCAAATGGATAGATGCAGATGGTTGACACCTCATTCTCAGGGCGGCACTATCGCGGGCTCCATTAATCTGCCCGCGCAGAGTTTACATCCCTCTATCCCAACCTTGTTCAGGTTGTTGAAGGCCGCCGGAGTCCCCAAAGTTATATGGTACTGCGGTATGTGACACGACTTGGTGTTTCTGAAATTTGGTAGGATCCGTCTGATTGTCTTGAAGGTTCTTCCAAGGGTCGCGGAAACCGTGCCGCTTCATGGTTCGCAGACTACGTGGCTGAGCATGACAAAAGCGAAAGTCCAATCCAAAGTGTTGCACTTGTACAGGGTATAAAAGGATGGGTGGCAGCAGGTCCTCCTTTCACTAGTAGGGTCAGCGAGTTTGAGGTTGACTCGTGGAAAAAGTAATGCTGCTGTCAAATCGTTGTTGTCATTTGCAGACGAACAAAGAGTGACCGGGAGTCGCCATCCGTTCATCCATTGTCAAGTCGTCAACAGGATCAACTCTGGAGGACCAAGGTCCAATGGTCTGATGTTCCACCTGTAGCCTGAATCACAACAGATTGAATGTCGCCCGAATCGGAACCAGCACCGAAAAGATTCTGCACGAATGAGAAGCCGAGGTGTAATCGTCGATCATCAGATACGAAGCATTCCTGCATCAATGATGCATGCTGACACCGCACACGAATCGATCAGATCAGCGGCTTGGCAGTGACATGCTGTCACGGTCGGCTTTAAACTTTAATCGTGCGACCTCGATCTTTATATCTCTGGCATCAATCAAAATCAGAAAGAGTCGAGGTAGAATTCATCCTTTACCCAGAGGTGCGATGTTGGCGGGCAGATTGACGTTGGCAGGAGATCGCTTTGCTCTATGTCGTTCATCTTTCCCCTCCTCAAGCCTTTTTCGCAATTGTGAACGACTGACAACCTCAGCAAAGACATTATCCTCGAATTTACGACCCTCGGCCCCGTTCTCCTTTCCATCGTCGCGACAACTGTCCTCCAAGATGGCGAACATCAAAATCCATGGCGATCTCAACAACACAGAGGTGATGCGGGAGACAAATCATCTGGAGCCAGATCCGATGTATGCAGGGAAAACCCTGGCCATTGCAGAACAAAGCGATGATGTCGATATCAGAAAGAAGTACAGACCGTTCGTAACGAGTGATGAAGTGGCCAACCGCGACTGGATCTCCCAATCTGAACTCAGCACTGCTTTGAAAATGTCTGAAAAGGACATGCTAGACACCAATGGAGATAGGATCAAGATCCTAGTCCTGTATGGCAGCATGCGCGAGAGGTCAGTGCTTGCTCATATGTGCGATGTCCTCTCGTGCTAATCAGATCTCCAGGTCGTATTCCCGTTTATTGGCATTTGAGTGTTCGAGAATACTGTCCCGACTCGGTGCCGACGTACGCGTCTACGATCCTACCGGCCTGCCGGTCAAAGACGATGTTCAGCACCAACATCCGAAAGTACAGGAACTTCGAAATCTCAGCAAATGGAGCGACGGTCACGTCTGGGTTTCTCCCGAGCAACACGGCAATCTTGTACGCCCGCTTCCTTACATTCACTCATGCGATGGTCTCCCAAGCTGACGTTAGCCACAGACCGCCGTTCTCAAGAATCAGATTGACTGGATTCCTCTAAGCACTGGTTCTGTGCGACCAACTCAGGGCCGCACATTAGCCATTGCACAAGTCTCCGGTGGCTCACAGTCCTTCAACACTGTCAACTCTCTGCGCATCTTAGGTCGTTGGATGCGCATGTTTGCCATTCCAAACCAGTCTTCTATTCCTATGGCATACACGCAATTTACCGACGCAGTAGACCCAAAGGAAGATCCTGAAGCTTACGTACGGGCAGAAGGAGGAAGCAGACTCAAGCCTTCTGGCAACAGAGACCGAGTCGTGGATGTGATGGAAGAGCTTTTCAAGTATACGATGGTCATGCGTCGCCACTTTGACCTCTTCGGCGATCGCCATAGCGAGCGTAAAGAGAAAGAGGCGAAGCGCCTAAGGGACATCGAGGTCACCAGGAAAGAGGAGAGGGCGGGTCAGGAGGGCAACGCCAAGAGCATGGTTACTGCAGATGTCGTGAATGGTATTGATGTCAACGGCATCTAGACAGGGCTAAAGCTTTCAGTACTTGAAGTCGTTGTTTACTGTGGAAATTTCCACATGCTGTGTCTTTTCGGCCTCAAAGTCTTTGGCTGGTGGCACATCATGGGCACCTTCCTCGTCGTCCATCTTCTTGTTTAACTCAGTGACGCCGAAAAGCTCGTCCATTCTTTCGAGCGATAGACCTTTGGTCTCGGGTATACTGTGTATAGCAAGACTTATCAGTCTTGTTCTTTCCCGAGCGGCTTGAGTTTCGGGTGGTGACACTTACAAGAACCATGCGAAGAAGAAAGACAGGAAACATGCTGCAGCGAAGAAGAGGAAGGTACCGTAGCCTGCTCTACCCATCGTGGCGAGCATGTTCGGGACTGCGCGGGCCACGACAAGGTTGAAAAGCTGCCACACCATTTAGATATGAGGACGAAGCTGAAAATCTGATCACATACCCATTGAGTTGCAGCACCCAAAGCAACATTGACACCGCGCAATCTAGCAGTGGGGATCTCAGAGACATAGATCCAAGGTACCGGACCCCACCCGGCCTGGAAGAAGCCTGCGAAAAGGTAGATGCACACCAGTGCCATGTATCCGGCGCCGGGAATGTCGGCGCCTTTGACCGGAGGCTTGATGCGGACATAGAGGCCGACATAGAGCATGGCACAGCCCATAGCGATCGA
The DNA here is from genome assembly GCA_037042735.1 of Aureobasidium sp. Y128-05A. NCBI lineage: Eukaryota > Fungi > Ascomycota > Dothideomycetes > Dothideales > Saccotheciaceae > Aureobasidium > Aureobasidium sp. Y128-05A. Next base: position 1,300,720 of record JAXQKC010000109.1, on the reverse strand, counting down.
AGTCCATAGCAGAGATCTACGACGACCAAGCGAGTCGGCCGCGAAAAGGAGAAAACAAGCGCACATGGTCATTTTGACCTAGTCACAACCGTCAGTTCTTGTTATCTTGTGGCTTGCAATATGGTAACACTCACTACACCATAGATACCAGTGGCGAACAAGCCAGAGTCTGTACTAGACAAGCCCAGGTTTTGGAAGATCTGTGGAGAGCTATGGCAGAGATATGTGTCAGCAAGTGTCCTTAGAAAGCCATCTGAAACAACAGTGGTATGCACTTACTAGTAATTGATCGCGTTTGTGCCGGTCATCTGCTGGGTGATCATGAGCCAGATGGTGATGATAGCTCTCTTCCTGTTACCAGGGATAGTCCACATCTCCTTCATCAAATCCATGAAGGAGGCACCACCAATCAAAGCTCTCTCATGATCTAGTTGTTCCTGCATCTCGCGAAGTTCCATCTGTACATAAGGATGTGAAGAAGGAAGTGCCCTGACGTTCGACAAGACTGAAGAAGCTTCGTCCCAGCGATCTTTGCGTGCTAGCCATCTGGGTGACTCTTTGCAGTAGAACATTGAGCCAAAGAGGAGTACTGCTGGGAGAGCTTGCATGGTAAGAGGCACGATGTAGGTCGTGGCTCCGTTCAAGTGTCTGTTCGCACCATAATTGATCAGAAGAAGACGTCAGTACTTCGATTTTCAGAATGCGGAGACAAGACTTACCCAAAAGGCGAGCATGGTTCCCGTGGCTATGAAGAGCTGATAGATACCAGTAAGACCACCACGAATGGCTCGAGGTGCGTTCTCGGAGATATAGAGTGGGGTGACCATTGATGCTTTTCCAACTCCAAATCCAGCGATCAGACGACCAACATACATCAGAGCAATGTGGCCGTCAGCAGCTGCTTGAAAGACGCAGCCAACGGTGACGACCACAGCAGCAATGAGAAGGGCCATTCTTCTGCCCAAGCGGTCGGCGATGTATGAGGCGATGAGAGCACCCGCAAAACAGCCACATTGCAATGTCGAGACAATATTCGCTTGCAGGTCAGCTCTCTGAATAGGTGAAAGATCATCAAGACCATATTTGCTACAGTCAAAGTTAATGATTCAGCATGTCCGTTTGATGATACGACTGTATACTCACGTCTTGGATGCCGGAAGAGTGAGAACGCCGCCAATGATTCCAGAGTCTACGCCGAATAACATGCCACCGAAGCATGCCTGAATGTTGTTGGTCTCGACTCAAAGCGTATAGACGACAGACTTTCTTACCGAAAAGGCTAGGAAGTAGACCTTCCAGCCATAGATCTCTGAAGGATCCTCCTTCATCGCGTCATTCTTGACAATCTTCTGAAGCAGACCCATCTCCTTGTTCGTCAATGAATAGTATGAAGCTGATTCAGGAAACCGATTGATAAACTGAACTGAAGCCAGAGGTCCAAGGATCAGACATGCCCTCATATATCAGTCGCCAGTAGGTCGTTGGAGGCGAGCACAACGCCGCATTGCACCCATTCGTGGACATTGTCGACGATACTTGGCCCGTCTGGGCGATTCTGGGCAGTCACAACACCAAGAAAGAAGTCTTGAATTATCGCATACAAGTTGCAGAGAAGGAGAGTATAGAAGAGTCCGGGGTACATTAGCGCTTCGTGGGGGCGGCTGTCGTCCGTGTGCAGGAGTGGGGTGATGTTTTGGGGAAGCCGACCGGATGAAGCCTGTGGAGCCAGCAGTTCAGGCTAAACAGCAACACAACAGATCGTTACCATGTTGCTTCGTGAATAGAGTTGTAGAGAGCAAGCGGGACGGAGAAATTACTACTATCTTGACAATAAGAACAACACACTCCTACCACGTCTCTGTTCGACGTAAACATTTCTCCCACCAACATGTCTACAGCTCAAGCCGCAAGCAAGAACCGTCCTTTCCCGCTGCATCCTCTGTCGCAAAACCCGTTGGTCACACGCGATGACTTCGCCGCAGCTTGCGCTTCTCTCTTAGACCCTCTGGAAGCAGGATTCAGTCCAAAGAAGGCATTGGTCAGAGTCGGAGGTACTGGAACGAGATGTGAGTATCATGCAATTTTTCCGGTGGTCACAAGTGGCAGCGAGGCAGGTTTGCCAAGTTGGAAGAAGTGTACTAGACCAAGCTGGTGACGAGCGCTTGTCCGCATATACCAGCAAACCGATGTGGCTATGCGACTTGCAAAGGCTGTAGAATGATCTCAAATCTTTCGTATAATCGGAATGAACACTGCCGTGCAGAAAAGCTGACTTCTCGACGCAGTCGACGAGACAGCAGCTCAAATTGAAGGATTTGCTCGCCCGCTATGGGGCCTCGCACCACTTCTTGCCGGAGGATCATACAGCAAGTCGGAGTTATGGATCCAAGGCATGATCGCTGGCACCGATCCTGAGAGTCCAGAGTTCTGGGGCAACATGGAAGATCTGGACCAGCGCATGGTCGAATCATGTCCAATTGGATTCACTCTTGCCATTGCCAGCAAGGAGTTCTGGGACCCCTTGACTGACAAACAAAAGCAAAACGTTGCGAATTGGTTAGGGAGCATGAACGACAAGGAGATGCCAAACACAAATTGGTAAGCATAACACGCAATAAACCTGAACTCGAGACTAATAATGCCAGGTTGTGGTTCAGAGTGTTCGCGAACCTTGGCTTGAAGGCCAACGGAGCTCCATTCTCACAATCTCGCCTTGAGGCCGATATGGACCATCTAGACACTTTCCATCGCGGCGAGGGATGGTCCAATGATGGCCCAGCGGGTTATACTCAAATGGACTACTACTCAGGCTCTTTCGCCATCCAATATCTTCAGCTGCTTTATGCCAAGCTCGCAGGTGACTCTGACCCAAAGAGAGCAGAAGAGTACCGCGACAGAGCTCGCAAGTATGCTCTTGATTTTGCGCATTACATGGATCCTGAAGGTCATGCTATCCCATTCGGAAGAAGTTTGACGTACCGCTTCGCGACCGTGGGCTTCTGGTCCGCTGTAGCCTTTGCTGAACTTGAGCTGCCTGCTCCTCTTTCATGGGGTGTGGTCAAAGGCATGCTTTTGCGTAATTTGCGCTGGTGGTCTAAGCATCCAGATATCTTCCAGCCAAACGGTATGCTAAACATTGGCTACACGTATCCGAACTACTACCTGGCTGAGAACTACAATTCCCCGGGATCGCCGTACTGGTGCATGTTGGCTTTCGCAGCTCTAGCATTGCCGAAAGAGCATGCCTTCTGGACATCTAAGGAAGAGCCGCATCCGTTCAAGTCTCAATCTTCTGCGCTGCCAGAAATCAAGGCTCTGAAATATCCTCTACACATCATGGTGCACAAAGCTGGGCACACTTTCTTGCTATCATCGGGCCAGAAGTGCCATTATCCGCTCAAGTCCACTCAGGCCAAGTATGGTCACTTCGCATACAGCGCGTCTTTCGGCTACAGCGTGCCAACAGGTGGCTACACGATTGAGCAATATGTTCCGGAATCTGCTTTAGCTCTGAGTGATGACGAAGGCGAGATGTGGAAGATGCGTCGTGATGTCGAAAACGCTCAGTTGGACACCAAAGATGGTTTGCCCTATCTGTACTCGGAGATGAGACCTTGGTCGGACGTGAAAGTCCGCACTTGGTTGCTACCACCTACTGACGAAGCACCTTCTTGGCACATTCGTGTGCATCACATACAGTCGGGTAGACGTCTGCAGAGCTATGAAGGCGCTTTTGCTATCAAGGGTACGGCCAAGAGTACTGGTCGCGCGCTGGGAGCCCTCTCTGCCTCGTCAGAAAATGAAGGTAACGAGACGGGCCAAGCATCCGCATTGACAGTATCGGAAGCTGGAGCTGTTGGTATTGTTGATCTGCAAGCGTCCAGACTCGGCAAGGTGCTCGACGTTGATGCAAACTCCAACTTGATCGAAGCTCGCACCGTGCTTCCTTCTTTGAGCATGGATATTGAGGCTGGCAAGGATGTCTACTTCGCAACCGCTGTCTTTGCCATGCCAGCTTCGGAAGGATGGGCGAGTAAATGGCGCCAGGCTTGGGAGAAGAAGCCGACACTTCCTAGCTGGATAAGGGAAATCTTGAATTAGAAGTAACCATAGAGTAGCATAGAATACCCGCAATCATTCCAGCCAATCTCAGTCACGTACAGACACATTTGCTACTAGATTGTCTTCCTCTTCTGCTTCTGACTCGCTTTCTTGCTCATCATCGTCACCATCGCTGCACTCGCTGCTGTGTCCGTAAACGTCACTGTCAACATCGGAACCTCGTCGTCGTATATGATACGAAGCATGGCTTCTACCAAAGCTGGGTCGTCATCATCACCTAATTCAATCGCGGCACTCGAAGCGACCTGATGGCACATATGAGCGCGAGAGCATGAGAGGCATACTCGAGCACGTACCCTGAACTTTGACGAAAAGGCTCGATGGAAGTACGATGATGATGTAGCAAGGATAGCCTTATGCGCAAAGACCTTGCGGTTGTTGAATACGACTATCACGTGCGAGTACTGCTGATCGTTGTATAGACACGTCACCCTCTTTCTTGGACTGATCAGCAAGCGTGCTCCGCCCAGTGGTAGCCATCTAACTGGCTCACACTATATTTGCTCCGAAGATGGACGCCAGAACTCGAGCCGAACACAATACCAGATGAATTCAAGCTAATAAAGATCGAGTGTTGACCGCGTTATCGTAGACGATGAGGAGCGGGGTTGGAAGGTGCGGACCAAGGCGGTGAGGGATTCTGCCAGCAACTCGTTCTTAAGCCTTCTCCATCACAACTGTGTTCAACGTTCTTGCCAAACACAGTCACATGGAGAAGGAAGGACGTATACCATGCTTTCTGTCTAGCACAGCTTTGGGAGTCACTTAATTCCACGACGATGACTCCTTCTTTACAGATCATCTGCATGTCCCCATCTGTCCATGCAAGAACCCTATCTCCGACCTAGCTCTCACTCCGTTTGTCAGAATCATGCCCGTGTACCTAGAGTCTTTCCCTTTTTCTAAGAATGAACTATTAGTATATCTATGTCAATCATCCCCGTCTCAAATGGCGTCCGTCACGGTGCTGTTCTGACCATCCAAAATTTTCCGAAGTTATCATAATGATAGAACTGCCTCGTCGCCTGAACAACCACAAAAGCCGTCCATACATACATCTCTGCTGGAACAACCAAGGATTATCCGAGCCCTAGCGTCAAACCTCACGCCAAGTCATCAAGTTTGCACAATCGAATTTGTGTTCAGCCAAAATTCCTATCCCGTTTGCAACGACTGCTCATTTCGATTCACAAGGCGAATAAAAAACGATGTCTCTCCTCGAGAACGATTCAGGAGACGATGGCGAAGTCCGTCACAAACGTTTCGATTGCCGTGCGCCCTCGTTAGAAGGCACTATCGACTTCTTTGTCAACAAAGGTGTGAATGATGTACAGGCTGCCATCTTACTGAACCAAACGCCTCAGGAGATATACCAGATGAAGAAGCACATTCGATGCTACCTCCGCGCTCCCTGCCCTTGGATTGCGCCTGGAGATCTTTTCGACAAGGAGGGCAAGACCCTATGCTCCAAGGACGAACGCCCCCTTGGCTGGATGATGCCTCCCGGCAGACAGGGAGTACTCTTCAGACACTTGGTTATCCCTCCTGTCGCCAAACTCTATCCCGACCTCTTTGCGGAGCCTGATCTCGACACTCAGATACGCCAGGACCAGCCTAATGGCTATGGCAGATTCAATCAAGCCCCTTTCGTCGTGTGCAGGGAGGTTCTGGTTAGGATGATTGAGGGATGCGCCCAGGAGATGAGATCATCCATGGTAAGCAAGCACTTCAATCATGTCCCCCTTCCCTTCCCCTATACATAGCGAAATTCTGCCCCTAAGGTACATCTCGTCATGTCACCGAGAGAAAGTCAGGCTATGGAAAGACACAGTTGTTTCGGGACTAGAAATGTGTCCAGAGAGAGCCATGGAAACCACAACTCTCGACAGATGCACTCTGTTTTTCCGATCATATTGTGCATTTTGACTGCTACCTATGACACAGAGCTTTGTGGATTAGGAGAGCGATGACAGGATGCTAACCATTTTCCTGTAGTCTCAGAGATGCCGATACCGAGTCTCAACACATCTCACCACGCCTCCACCTCAAGCGCTCTCGTCTCGATGGTTATGATGCGACCGAGACTGAGGACCAGCCAGCTCCGAAGAGAAAGATGGTCAAGCCATTTGCTTTTGCTCACATCAAAGCTGTCACAACTCTGCCACCACCGCAGACTCCCAAGCTGTTGAAGTCTGACATTGCTCCTTCCGAATCCATCAAGCCCAAGGTAGCCAGTGAAAGCGTTCGCAGGGGTCCCTCGACTGTTGCAGAACTTCTCGAACAGGAAAGAGCAGTCAGAGCTCAGTCGCGGAACGCCCCTTCCTCTCCGATCAGCCCTGCTGAGCACAGAAAGAACTCCACGCCATCAACCACTTCCAACGAACATACTCCAACCTGTGGTGAGCGTCCAGATCGCGCCGTTGTCGAGCGCAGACGCCTTCATATCCACAACATGGTCACTTGGACAAAGAAAAGAGACGTGGTACGTATGCATGTCATCTTTGAGTTGTCAAAATGCAGAGTGTCAATACGACACTGTATCAGAAACACACTAAGTATATATTGCAGGCCGACTTCTTCATCGGTTACAACCTTGGGGCTATCATCATGTGCATGAGAGGCGCAGACAGCAAGTCTTGCTTTGCCGACTTCAATACCCATGAACAAGCAAAGCGTGCCATGGAAGACTTGAACCGCACTTCCCTGCTCGGTCGCATTGTTGACATTGAAATCGCGCAGCCATCTACGCCTGTCGATGAAAAAGAGAACGACAAGCATCCACTGCCTGTGAAGTCTGCTGCCAGACTGTCCTCTACTCGCTGAACCTTGCAGAACCTGCAAGATTGACGAAGATTCAATTGCATTCACTATGGGGGGAATTGGTTGTTCGCATCAGTATGGCACCTCTCGTCCAAATTGCTGTACAGTCAAATGGCTGTTCAGGTTGTGGAGAAGCGTATCGAAAACTCACAAAGATGAGAAGTGGGCACAGCACGTAAAGTAGTTGGTTCCGCGGCATTGTACTATAGATCAGAAACAAAGAAGAGAGGGCAGATAGACAAAGAGCCTTAATCAGAACTACTACGATCTGCCACTCGTCCTCACAAAAATGTGTCAAAGAGAGGAGTTCCGCGACTGTAGAATCCTACTAACCTCTGCCATAAGCCCCAAGTATGTCTGAGTCGTCCAATGCAGTCTAGACATGGTCAGACATACCAAGTTGTACGCTGCATGAACTCAGAAGTCGCCTAGGATCGCTTTGCCTAGTCGATATCTCCAGATCTTCTGGCCACAGGGCAGTTATCCAGCTGTGACGGACTTTGACGATGCACAAACCAATGAGCACAACAGGATAGAAAAGAAATGGATTTCATGATTCATCAGTACACGAGTGGTTGATACTCTTCCACCTCTCCCCATCAAGCAACCTCCACCCCCTTACTAGTCTTCTTATGCAGCCTTCCCAACCAACTATTATACAATCCCCTTCTAATCTTCTTTCCAAACGGCAAAAACACCAAAACAGCAAGATTGTTGACCGCCAAAACAGCACAAAAAGCACCTCCAATAATCTTTGCATATCCATGTTCCAAAATCCATTCGAGCAGATAAATCCCCATTCCAAAGGAAATAGCTTGTTTGCCGAGATTCATGGCGATGAGCATTTCTGCGGTATTGGCTGTCATGCTATCGACGGCGTAGGCTAGGACAAAGGAAAAGTAGAAGTAGGAGACGAAATCTGTCATTGCGACGCCGGCGAAGTAGCCGATCCAGTGGAGATTACGTTGGGCTGTGAAGCCGTAGAGGATGAGGCCAGCGGGAGCGATGAGGCAGACGGGGAGGAGGACCCAGAGGCGCATTTCTGCTTCACGGATGGAGCCGTTGCGTTTGGTGAGCCAAGCTGCGATGCGGTCTGAGGAAGAGGCGAAGGGCACTGCCAGAGCATAGCCGATGATGTTTCCTAGAGCTATAAGGCCGCTGTTCTTCGGGTTCCAGTTATATCTAAGAATAAAGTCAGTCATCTGAGCAACATTGATTGGGAGTGAGTCATGTCCAACTTACGGCGGGGCAACGATCTTGATAGGGAAGGTATAGTTGAAGGTAAGAGCGCCAAGGCCAATGTAAATACCTAAAGCATCAATGTTAGCTTGCCAGCGCAGACTTTAAGACAAGGTAGAAAAAGAACTCACCGAAACTAGTTACCACCCACATCACAGATGGCACGAGGAAGTAGCTGAACGACCGCAGCATAGTCATAAAGAACTCAGCTTCATGATCGATACCACTCCATGGCTTCAGTGTTTGCAGCCACGATCTCCTTGGCGGCGCCACTGTCAAGACTTCGACGTGTTCGACATGTCCTTTCTCGTTGTCAGAGTCTGGTGTCGAAGTTGGTGCGACAACGCGCTTATAGCTTGACTCCTCGACGAAGATGAAGGCGAGAATTAGGAGAGCGCATGCAAAGGCGAATTCGACATAGAAGTAAAGCCTAAAATCTGTGTTAGAAGAGTTGGTCGTGGCATGTGGAACAGACATTGCTTACCTCCAAGAGTATCCAGCTGCGAGCATGTATCCGGCGTAAAGCGGACCTGTACTCCCCCAACAAAGACACACAGTATAGTATCCCAATCTCTTGCCGCGCTCGTGGAGGAAGAAAATGTCATTCACGAGCTGGACGGGAAGTGCTTCGCAGACACCAGAGCCCAGTGCATGGATGATACGAGCAGCCATGAGACCTCCATAAGAAGTAGCTTGCGAAGCGCCGAGCAAGCCAAACACAAACTAGAAAAGTCAGAAGTAGTCGATGTATGAGTTTAGAGTAGCCTTACCATGAGTAGAGACAGCAGCAGTATCGGACGTCGGCCAAACTTCAAATAGGCAGGAACGAGTAGCAAAGAACCTATAACATGTTAGAATGATTACAGCTAGTGGTGCCATTCGATCGGACATACCGAAACCAAACACTAGATTGGGGTAGGACACCAGACCCGAAGCTTCAGTGACAGATATACCGAACTCCTTGCTGTAGATCTCCAGATAAACAGAAGGTCCCACAAGTGCGCTATTGCCGAGGAACGAGTAAAGCGAGACAATGATCAAGATCATTGTCTTCTTAGACTTCGACCATTGCAGCGGGTCATTGGGATCTTCGCTGGGTACTGGGTAGAGAGCTTGTCCGTAGGCTGTGTCGTCGCCTTCGAGGGCTTGAAGATTCACTGTTCCCGGCAGGTCTTCCTCATGGGCATGGCTGGCAAGGATGAGTAAGGGCTCGATAGTTGAGAGACTACAGAGTGTACCTGTGAACGAGATGACGTTCGCGAGGATGTGAAGATCCTTCCATAATGATCGAAATGTTTCAACAAAGCTCTGCAAAGGAGACCGAAGCCAGCAGGTCAGAAGCACCGGCAATGTCTCTACCTATATATTCAGTCCATTCGGCACCAAGATCTTCTTCACCCAAGGATTTCCGGCATCGCTAGCGCATGAGAATGCGGAGGTGATGCGGGAGGAGTACCTAATTGCCCCACAACTGTGGGGCTGTAAAACTGGGGAAGTCCCAGCCAACCAGCAAGCCTCTTTGCCTGCAGCTAGCCACACACGTTGCTGTTCTTGTCGTGACTTTGTCCGCAAACAAGCTGGTGACAGAATCTTGACACGCGGAGCGGTAGGCTCTGAATCCTCAACTGCCGATCGCTGTCGTTGGAAAACGCACTTCTCCTCAACCATTGTAGCTCCAAACATCCAAACCGACTCCGCAGACAATGATAGAAGAAGCATCGAGGGCAGCGAGGTCTGAAACATCCGCGACGGCAGTAAAATGATTTCCCTTTCTCTTTACTGTAAGGCCGTCGATCCCTGGCAAGGACGAGTCGTAGCTTACCTCCCAGATCTTGACTCGTTGATCGATGCTGGTGGTTGCAATCGTGAGTACATTGGAAGTGGACGAGGCTAGAATCTCGACACCAGTAACGGCAGCTGTGTGTGCACGCGGAACAATAACCGTATTGACCTGTGGTATGCCTTGTGCCGCACTCCAGGCACAGATAGTAAAGGCAATAGCATTGTCGTCTCCTCCTGTAAGAAGAAGACATGTCTTGTCATCTAACCAATGCAACTTCATAGAGTGTATTGTGTTTTGATGGATTTTGGCACGATGAGTCCAATTCAACCGACTTGGTTCGGCTGTGATGGCCAACGTATCAGTCTGAAGAGGGTAGAAAGCAACATGACCATCGGTACCCGCTGTGATCAGCGATGGTCCCTGATAAGAGGTCTCAATGTGGAGACATCGCGTTAAACAAGATGTCAGGTAATTTCCAACCTTCAGAATATTCCATGAATTTTCTTGACCACGACAATATTGGTACATCTGCATCTGTTAGCATGGCGAGCATGAGATGCAAAATATGATCACTTACCCGAAGAGTGGAGTCTGAACGAACCATGGTAATGACAAACTTGCCAGACTCTTCCCTACATGAGAAGCTCATGATTCTTAGGTCAGGTAGTTCGCTCTCGGTAGGACATGCAGATTCGCAGACCACTCCCAGCTCGACCAGAGGAGTGAATTCTATTCTCCACACAAAGAACTCCTCAAAACCAGCGCTACTGAAGAGATAATGTCCGTCGGATGACCATTTCAGCTGCCGAATACCGGTGTTGTGCTTCTTTAGCGTCTTCAGACAACGGAAGTGGGGCACCTTGCCCTCGCCATCGTAAGTCAAAAGTTTGATATCTGTGTCTTCAGAACCAGTTGCGAACAGGATACCCGACTTCGTCGGATTGCTAGGAGCGACAGCCAAGGACTTAATTTCGCGCCCATGATTGCCTTTATTCAGAACTCTGGTGGAGTTCTGGATTTGAGAAAATAGGCAAAGCTGCGAAGCCTTTGTCCAGACGAAGTGCCCACCTCGCAATCCTTCGGGGACGAATTTCCAGACTCTGTTGGCTCCACCGCAATCGATGTTCAATATTTCGACCTCTTCGGTTGCGTCAAACACAATGAATTGACGACTATGGAAGCCCCAGACTATAAGATGTTGAGTGTCCTCATCAATGTGAATGCCCTCGATGTTCGTGCCCAGAGGAAGAGTTGTTTGACTGATCAATCTAAGGTCGATTGCTGAGTCCGAGTTCGAGAGACGGTGTATAGCATAGGTCCCGTCTCGGCCTACGGAAAAGACATGTCCGCTATCATCAATCGAGTCTGGTCCAGCATACCACGCAAGATCGGTCACGGCCTCAAAGCCATGAGTTTGGGCGAGCAGATACTGATGTGCCACATCTCCATCGATATTTGGCTTGTCGCGCACCTGGTATGTCGCTATTGAGCCGTTCCGCGAACCCATAACGAGCATCCACCCTCCTTCTTGACCAAGATTGACAGCAATGAAACTAGTTATAACAAAGCCTTTAGGTAATGTCAATCTCCATGTGGATAACTCATCGATCGTTTTACCCTCTGTGCTAGCGCTCAGGCTGAAACGCGTGAAGAGAGCCGATTGAGCCTCGACGTTGGCGGTCAGAAGACCGATCTGCTGGCAAGCACCTTCTGAGGAAGGTAACTGCTGAGCGAATAGAGCTGCTGTTTTCCTTGTTGATTTGACCAGCTCTTTCACCTCTTTTCCATCGTAAAGCATGACCGACCCATCCATGCCCGCCAAAAAGGCAATAGACAGACTTGGTATGCTGGTAACGACTGAATATCCACGGAGCTTCTCTTCCTTCCGAATCCAGTCTGTGCGAGCATGGCCTTTGTCATCTTCTGTCAATAGTAGGATGTTTCCAGCGTCAGTAGTGACTAGAAGATTGGTCTTGTCGAGAAATGCGTAACTCCGCAGCTTATTTTGACGGCCTGCTTGTGCTCTCTCCGGGCATGCCAAACCCAGGTCCTGTATCGACCAAGTTTGAGTATGATCCGACTCGCTAGTGAAGGGAATCGGCTTAGGTTCGAGAGCGATACTACCGTCTGCACCACCGCTGGCAATGACAACCTCTCCTGGCGTGCCATGGCCGACTGCCCACGACCATATGTTCTTACCTGAATGCAAACAAGAGCCTCCAAGGTGTGTCAAGGCAAACTGATCAGGGCTTGTCTCACCGAGGCTCCAAAATTGGTGAGTCGCGTCTTCACCGAATGACACAATATACGAAAGTAGCTTTGAATCATGCGACGGAATGAATTTGACACCCCAGATTCTAGACGCATGTCCCCAGCCTTTAGCGATGCATCTTCCACCAGACAACACGTCTGGTAGCATATCGGCGACATTGGCACCAAAACCAGTCTCCCGAGCTGAAGTCAAGTCTGCAGCTGCTTGTGGATTGGTAGCAGTATCGGGCAGGGATGAGATGTCCCAGATTCGGATAGTGCGATCGTCGCTACAACTAGCAAGCAATCGAGAGGGCTTGTTCTCGCTTGATGCATTCTCGAAGATCTGTACGCCAAAGATAGATCCTTCGTGGCCTATAAGCACATGATGGAGTGTTGAGGAAGGAGCGCTGTCCTTTTGCAGCAAGCAGGACCACATAATGATATCGCCAAAAACTGTGCCTGACGAAACAAGAATTTGGTCTGTGGTGATCCAGTGGATGTGCGCTGAGTAGAGGATACACCTTGAGTTTGAGGTTAACTCTTTCAAGCCAGTAATCGAGTCCAGCTCTAAGAGAAGGAGAGCGTTGTGAGCAGTGATCAAAGCGGCCTTTTGTATCCGTCCAGATACTTCGGGGGCGACAGATATGTCAAGGATCCAGTCGGATGCTTCAAAAGAAGAGGAGCGTCTCAGAACGGAATGGTCATTCGAGGTGAATGCATATAGTGTGAGCAAACGACCACCCCAGACAATGATGCCACCTGAATAAACGGTGATCCCATGAATGGCTTGCGAAGCGAAGACAGTGATTGACTCGATGAATTCATGGTCATGGCGCCTGTAGATTTTCAGGATCGGTCCCTCTCCTGCAAATAGGTGGTCCTTACTAAAGGCCAGTGCCGTCACTGGGACCTGGTGCAATTCATGCTACAATCGTCACTACCTGCTAGTCCAATTTGGTCTCGGGTAGACCTACTTTGATCATCTGAGATGAGGCACAGTGTCTAGCAAAACAGAAATTGTGAAGATAGAACTCAGCACCAGTGCAAGATAATGACCAATAATTGATGCAAGGAAGTGGGAGAGAAAATGATGCCAAGGCTTGCGAACGTCGGCTTTTTCTCAGCCAAAGTCCGAGAAGCAAATTCTTGGATGCGGTCTAAAGATAATTTCTGGTTTTTCGCAACCTATTTTTGTTCGCCAAAAGTTATGTCGATTTAGAGGGAGAGACTTGCCTTGATTCTCTTCTGGATATACTATGGATATTCACCGCTCTCGATTCGTGGCGTACCCGTCATCGGCCATCAACGCGCTTTCATTCTCTCGATCAAGCGACAAAAATTACACGGATCCTAGACCTGCGCTGAAGCTCGCCCTCGGTCGCGCAAATGGAGACATAGAAATCTGGAACGCCGACAAAGGAGACTGGGTTCAAGAGGCGGTCTTTCCTGGAGGTTCAAAGAGAAGCGTGGATGCTTTGGCGTGGATTCAAGAGCCGGACGACACAGATTATGAGGGACACACAATTCTCGGCCAACTGCGCCTGTTCAGCATTGGCTCGACAGCAGCTGTGACGGAATGGGACCTGGCGACAGGAAAGGAGCTGCGCTCGTCGACCGGCAACTTCAGCGAGGTGTGGTGTTTTGCCGCTCAACCGCGATGGCGTCCCAGCAAGGCATCGCGTGAGGACGAGTTCCGTGGCCAAAACCTGGTCGCTGGCACAGGCGATGGCACCCTTGTCATTCTCTCGACTGAGGACAACGACCTTGTTTTCAAGCGATTTCTGGCCCGTGGCGGAAACCGCAAGACACGATGCATGAGTGTCACATGGAAGGACAGAGACACAGTCGTCGCTGGCTTCACCGACAGCACAATTCGCATCTATGATGCTCGTAATGGATCTCTTTCGCGCAATCTCAGCTTGGGAGCAGGTATTCCTGGTGCTCCTCGCGACACTTTGGTTTGGAAGGTCAGATGCTTGCCCAATGGCGACATTGTGTCAGGCGATTCGAACGGTCAGCTCAAGTTCTGGGACGGAAGAACATACACCTTGTCGCAGAGTGTTCACGGTCACGATTCTGACTGTCTGGATCTCGTCAGCAGCACTGATGGTACTACTGTCTTCTCAGGTGGTATGGATGGTCGCATTGCTGTGTACAAGCTGGGCGGCAAAGAGGGTGAAAAGAGAAGGTGGGCAAAGACCAGCCACCGTCGCATGCACGAGGGTGACATCAAGGCAATGGCCGTCTACGACTCTAAGCACATGAGTGTCGTTCTATCAGGAGGTACGTTGAATTGTGAATCTGCTCACTGGGCTGCTGCTGACATCTACCAGGTCTCGATACCACACCCTTCGTCATTCCGCTCCGCAACTTCAACAAGGAAAACCACCGTAGACTCCCCGGACTACCTCAAACCCCCGTCCTCGCTTCTTGTCCGCAACAGCGTCTGCTTGTGAGCTGGGCTGAGAGCGAAATCAGCATCTGGCGCATGTACAAGCAGAGTCCCGAGCGCATCCCTGTACCTGAAGACACCAGAAAGCTCCTCGCCCGCATTCAAATCGATTCGAAAGAAGCCATCACGTCTGTGGCCATCTCTCCCGACGCTTCCCTCCTCGCTGTTGCTACCGTCGAATCTGTCAAGCTGTTCCAGCTGTCTCACACCGAAAATGATCGCGAAGACCGCCTACGTGTACGCAAGATTGCCGCTCCCGAGACTATCGCTGAGAACGGTGCCCGCTTGATCACATTCTCCCCTGACGCAAGATGGTTGGCGGCAGTGACGCCGCAGAGCGAAGTCTGTCTAGCAAGAGTAGAGGATGGTTCGGATAAGCCCACCTTCTTGGACGCAAACGTCGAGTTGGAGCGTCAGACTCGCAAAGTCACAATCCAGACAGGTCTCAAAAAGTACGAGCGCACCATCAACAGAATCGCTTTCTCGCCCGATAGCGCTGTTCTGGTTGCAAGTGATCTCTCTGGCTACCTTGACAGCTGGGTCCTCGAGGGCCGCTATGACTCGACTGCTCCTGCTATGGTCACTGCCACAAAATCTTCCTCTGGCTCGGACAAGGGCACTGACTCTGACGACGACAGTGACAGTGATGACGAGGACGAAACCACAATCTTCTATGGTCAGCATTGGACAGACAACCCATCAGGCAATCTCTTGCCCAAGCTGGATTCCGCACCCCTAGTCCTGTCATTCCAACCACTCACACCGGCACAACAAGAAGAACCTACCACCAACGGCAATCCTGGTGTTCATCCCACACGCAACAACCCCCATCCTCAATCTCACGCTCTCCCATCTACCAAATCTCCCCTTTTCATTGTCACATCTCACCACCAAGTCTACACATTCGACGTCTTGACCGGCCGCCTAACAGACTGGTCCCGTAGAAACCCTACAAGTGTTCTGCCTGCCGAGTTTCAGACAATCAAGGATCGTGCTATGGGTGTTGTATGGGACGTCAACGATGCTCGCGCTCGTGCCTGGCTATATGGTGCCAACTGGGTTGGCATGCTCGACTTGTCACAAAATTACGAACCATCCAGCGTACTAGACGAGGCTTTGGAGGATGGCGAAGACGATATCTCTGCACAGCACACACCTAGCAAGAAGCGCAAGCGTCGCGAGAGTAATAAGTGGGGCAAGCTCGCCGAACAGCGTAAGAAAGCAAAGGGTATGGGCGGTGCTGGTGACAAAGCTGCAAGTGGAGAGACAAAGGGTGTTGTTGATGAGATCCGTCGTATCGAAGATGGTAAGGCTATCGAGCTCACCAACGGCACCTCTCACGAGCAAGACTTGGACGACGAGGAGGCACTAGACGATGCAGTGGGCCCTCTCCGTCGCGACAATGATGATGCGGAAGTAGACACAAATGGTGCCACCGATGGTGCTCTGGCTGTCACTTCAACAGGACGGAGAAAGTGGTGGTGCACATACAGATACAGACCTATATTGGGTATGGTTGCCATGGGCGAAAAGACATCAGATGCCGATGACGAACAACCCGAAGCCGTGCTGGTGGAGCGTCCGCTATGGGACCTGCCACAGCTACAAGAACTGGGCAAATAAAGGTCTCTGCCAATCCCAAAAGTATCACTATCATCTCTTTCTAGATATCTGGCTCTGCATAGAAGTCTTTGGTTTCATGTCTCATAGCGTATGGAGTTTACTTGTTGTCCCGTCTCAACACTAGCTTCTCGATGCTCGCGTTCGTTTGTTGTATCTAATGCCAACGATACTCCTGAGCCCAAGCTGTGTTACGCCCGTCCCCCTTCCACAATCTGGACTTACCACAAGACTTGTGATCAAATCATCCATCTCGCAGACAGCTGCAAGCCACGTTCTCTCTAAAATCACGTCAAGATGCCATGCCTATCCACAAGTGCGCGTTATTTGTCTGCGTGTGACCTCAAGCCCCTGCATCAAGCGAATTTGAGCCCTACGAAGGTATACATCGCAGAGAGTACACCGCCATCTTGCATCTTGGCGGAGGAGGCTGTTTCAAGGGCATGGTGCGGGTTCCGCTCAGCTGGTCGTCAGCCAAGCGGCAGAATAACGATGAGGTGATCATGGGGTTAGACTTGGAAGCTTCTGGGCGTTACTGCGGAATACGAGATAGGGAATCGTGGTATATGACCGTTTTCCTTACACGACAGAGAAGGCGTCAAAACTGTCAAGCCTTGGTAAATCACAGTATGTACGAAGTATCACATTGTCGAGTGATAAGGAGAAAAGATTCTAGACCCAAGATCGCCAAGAATAGCCCTTTCGCATGGCAGGGGCCCAAGCGTCATCGATATAAGGGTCTGGAGCACCCCCACACGTCTTACTAGAACCTGTCAGCGAGTCAGTAGCTATCATTTCTCAATTCCTCGATATCTCACCAAGTCTTTTGATACCTTTCTTCCAGAGTCGGCAGCTGGGTTCTTCTCTCAGTGATCTTATAGAGATTGATTCCCATCAGTATGGTCATAGGGTGATCCCTGTGTACACTTAATCAGGCACTCACTAGATCTTATCATATTTGAATCCCTTGTCGCACACAGCAGATCTCCTCACGATGGCGGCGACCATCACAGCTGTTGTGACGGACACCATCACTAAAACTGCGGCAATGTCTGCCACCGCATCTTCAACAGCTAGAGCAAAAGCTCAGGGTGGCATTTTGGAAGGCGAGAATCCGACACAATACAACCCCAAGGATCCTATCATTATATTCATCATTCAGGTATGTGTTCAATCCAGATGTATACTTGGATGAGCAGTATTGATCTCGAGCCCCTAGGCTGGCGTGATCATTCTGTTTTGCCGGTTGTTACACTGGCCTCTATCAAAGATTCGACAGCCGCGTGTCATCGCAGAAGTCATTGGTGGTGTCTTGCTCGGCCCTTCAGTCATGGGTAGAATTCCTGGATTCACAGCTACGATCTTCCCGGCAGCTGCACAGCCGAACCTTACTCTTGTAGCCAACATCGGGCTAGTCCTCTTCCTGTTCATAGTGGGGCTCGAAGTCGACTTACGATATCTTGCAAGCAACTGGAAGGTTGCATTGAGTGTCGGACTGGCTGGTATGGCACTCCCATTCGGCCTTGGCTGTGCTATCGCTGTTGGACTCCATAAACAGTTCTCGGACGAGGATGGGACTGAGCCAGTCGCTTTTGGCACATTCATGTTGTTTGTCGGTGTAGCCATGGCTATCACTGCTTTCCCAGTCTTGTGCCGTATTCTTACCGAACTCAAGCTCTTGTCGACATCTGTTGGAGTCATCGTACTATCGGCTGGAGCTGGCAACGATGTCACCGGTTGGGTCCTTCTTGCGCTTTGTGTAGCCTTGGTCAACTCCGGTAGTGGCATCTCCGCCCTCTACGTTTTGCTGACAGCTCTTGGATACACCCTGTTCCTCTTCTTTGCCGTCAAGCCAGCTTTCACTTGGGTACTCAGACGTACACGTACCTTCGAGAACGGACCATCCCAGGGGATCATTGTCCTGACTCTCATGATTGCTCTTGCATCTTCTTTCTTCACTGGAGTCATTGGTATTCACCCTATCTTTGGTGCTTTCATGGCAGGGTTGATTTGTCCTCACGAGGGTGGTTTTGCAGTCAAAGTTACAGAGAAGATTGAGGATCTGATCAGTGCTTTGTTCCTACCGCTCTACTTCGCTCTATCTGGACTGTCTACAAACCTTGGCCTTCTCGACACTGCCATTACCTGGGGATATGTCATTGGTGTCTTGGCGGTTGCTTTCGTTGGCAAGTTCGTGGGAGCTTCTGTTGCTGCCCGTCTCAATGGTCTTGTTTGGCGAGAAAGCTTCACCATTGGTGCTTTGATGAGTTGCAAGGGCCTTGTCGAGCTGATTGTCCTCAATATCGGCCTGCAAGCCAAGATCCTGTCACAAAGGACCTTCACTATCTTTGTAGTAATGGCTCTGGCGACGACTTTCATCACCACTCCCCTGACTATGGCTCTGTACCCACCTTGGTATCAAAAGAAGCTAGAAGCCTGGAAGAAGGGTCTCATCGATTGGGACACCGGCGGCCCACTCACCTCTGGCGACGACGCTTCGTCTGTCGTTGCTGCAAAGCTAGAAACTAGCAGGATCAAAACATTGCTCGTACATCTGAGGTTGGATAACATGCCTACCGTGATGACGTTTGTCTCGCTCCTGGCCGCTCCTGGTAAATCTGCCGAGACCACCGCAAGACAGCATCCCACCTTGACTGGGAAGAGCAACAGTGTGGACGAACATTTGAAGACACCAAATCGGCCTCTAGAAGTCCATGGGGTCAGGATGATCGAACTTACAGACAGAGACTCGTCTGTCATGAGTGTCTCGGACGTCGAGGAGTTCCACTGGAAAGATCCTATCATCAACACTTTCCGCAACTTTGGTCGGCTCTACAACTTTTCAGTCTCGGGAGAAGTCGCAATTGCGCCCGAGTCGTCTTTCGCTGAGATTATTACATCAAAGGCAGCCGGCGAAAGTTCAGACCTTCTTGTTCTCCCCTGGAGTGAGAGTGGAAGCTTGCACGAACAACAATCTTATAATGGCAACCCCGCCACACCCAGACGACTCGAGGACACAAGCTACGTCAGTTTCGTGGCAGCTGCACTCAAGTCGTCAACTTGCAATACTGCAGTCTTCGTCAACCGCGGTTTTGGTGGCAGTGCAGTGGCACGTCGTCCGACAACTCTGTCTCGTCAAGCGAGCAAGATTAGTTTGTCGAATGATCGGGGACCTGCATCTTCTCCCATCGTCGACAAGTCGCACCATATCTTTATGCCCTATTTTGGCGGTGCCGATGGCCGCGTGGCGTTACGTCTTGTGCTGCAGTTGGCAGAAAATCCCGATGTCACTGCCACTATTGTTCATTTTGACAAGCTAGATGGCAGTGGTGGCTTGACAGAGGGTGAAGAAACAAAGTCCCATGGTTCACCTGTAGAGATCGCAAGTACCCCTTCATCGAGTTCGAGGGACGGCAAACCCAGACCCGTGGCACAGATCGAACAAAGCGATGAGACATTCTTCGCCATGCTCCAGAGATCTTTGCCTGTAGAGCTGTCCTCAAGAGTGGTTATGGAGTCCATTTCGTCGCACTCGCCGCTGGAGGAAGCGGTCTCTCGAGCGCAGATCGAGGTCGCGCAGAACCCAAAGAATGCAGGCGATTTGATTGTTGTCGGCCGAAAAGACTTGTCCAGCGAATCGGGCAGAGCGTGTCTGGGCCTCGTTGCTCAACGATTCGTTGACAGTGGACTTCGAGCGAGCATTCTGGTCATGCAGGCGAGACCGTCCTACACGTCTTCTGAGATGCTGTGATCGTGGAGGATCTCTCTCCAGCTTGGGAACACAATTGTTCAAGACCTTGATGGGAACGTTACGTACGTAGTCGCATTTGCGCATTGCAATAGTTGCGCTTACAAGTCGGGAGTACAAGTGGGGCAAGAGGGGCTTTTAGCAGCTCTAAACATCATGTTTATGACATTTTATGAATATACGGCAGGCTATATCCAGCAGGAAAGGTGTTATTGGATAGGACATGTTTTCCGGCTCAATTCGACACTTTGTGGCTATATTGAATTCTTTTCTATCCGCATGTTCTGGTGCATGTTGTACGCGTGTTTAGCGGAAAGTGCGAGTAATGATTACATACCTTGATTCTCCCGATCTTGTTTGAACGTGTCACTTGGGGGAAAAACAACAATCAGGATGAGACTCCGGTTGCAAGCGAATCAAGGGAGCAGGCACACATATACTTGATCAAGGTACATGCAGGCTACGAGGCCGATCAAGATTCCAGCTGACTAGAGAATATAAATTGTGGCAGAAGTCATCTGCAATAGGAGGTTTATTTCTCATTTACCCATTTTGGTAGTAAAGCGGTGAGACCTGATCATCTGCGCCTATTCTCCTGCAAGCGAAGGAAGGAGGCTGAGAGGAGCAAAGGAGCGCCTGAAACACGGTCAAGTTGATCGACGTTGAGGCTGCAGGAGAGGATCAGAAAGGCGGGATGCCATGTCGCATGCATGTGCCTGCTTGTTGCTTGGTCGCAAGCTTTTGCCTGATGTGCGTTTTCCCTTGTTTTAAACTTTCCACCCATAGCCGGTGCCTGAGATTCCAAACAGCCAAGATATTGGATTATTTGCTCTGCTTGGGGTATTGTTGACGCCATGTGGTTGTCGTCGTACGGACTACATGGTTAGGAGTTTGCTTGTCAAAGGGGCTCGGCAAGAGGGCATGTTATCACAATCCTCATGTGAAGGACAAACAATACGAGGCTTGTGACCTGTTTCCAAGCAGCGGTCTTTCTTCTTTTCTTTTAGGACGTGCCGGCTCTGACGCTAAGGCCCCTCGAAAGCCGTCACATGGACGCAAAAGGCCTTGCAAGAAACTGCTTTTTAGACTTTTAAAACGTGGAGAAAAGGGAAAGTGGGCCTGTCGTCATGCCCATAACAAAAGCTTATTACACTACCCTCACGCGCAACTTCCTGCCCACGCTTTGCCAACCCTTTTGCTGTGACTCTTTTACATTCTTTCTACCTATCTTCCTATACAGAACCTATATGGGACCTTTTCTCTCGTAGTCGCATCAATCCATCCATGGCTCCCACATTCACATGGACTTTTTCCATGACTCACTAGTTCTACCTCGCTCGTCGACGGTACTTGGTCCCAATGCGACAACCAACAATGCGTCTTCGAAACCCAACAAATCCAATGGCGGAAGTTCGCGCCTGTCGCCTTCGCTGTTAAAGGCACTCCGCGATCCTTACCAAGTAATTGGCGCGAAACCCGTTGAATCCGGCAGTCAAAAACCAAGAGCCGAAGGCCCACAATTGCACGACAGCGAATGGCGGAGGCAGGTCTTGAATCTCAAGATTTCGCAGGTACGTTCACGCCTGTAACATCTCTGATGAAGGTGCACGACTGATAGGTTGTCTCTAGGCAAAATGCTACACGGATTGGCTTTCAGCAGCCTCGGAACTTGACACGCTCGAAGGCAGAGACGCCTGGAAAGACGAGGAGGAATGTGATGAATATGACACAGCCTTACTCAAGGCTCGATTACAAGAGCTGGAGGACGCGCGCATCAGCTGCGACACAAAGCGCATGCTATTCCTGGCAAGAACATCCTTGACAAGAGACCTAGGAGGCATGGGCGATTTACGCTTGTACAAGCATTGCAGGGTCGGCACTAAAAGCCTGATCGAACGATACATCTCAGCCGCTCTGGATATGCTCGAGACCATTGTCGACATGTGCTCACCTGCGAACAAGAGCAATACCGATTTGGATGTGAGGGAAGTTTATGAGCAGCTTCTGAGCGCTAGGCAGGCCTTTGGGAGAAGCGCCTTACTGCTGTCAGGAGGTGGCACACTCGGTATGAATCACATAGGTGTGCTGAAGACGCTGTTTGAAGCACACCTCTTACCTCGCATCATCTCGGGTGCCTCGGCTGGATCTATCGTCGCCGCCGTGCTCTGCACCAAGACCGACGATGAGATTCCGCAAGTCCTCCGCGAATTCTGTTATGGCGATCTGGACGTCTTCGAAAGAGAAGGAGAGCCTGAGAACGTCTTGAAAAAGGTCTTTCGGTTCTGTACAAAAGGCGCTCTCTTCGACATCTCTAACCTCATACGCGTCATGAAGGACCTGCTCGGAGACATGACTTTCCAGGAGGCTTACAACAGAACGAGACGAATTCTCAACATTGGTGTGTCGACTGCCAGTTTGTACGAGCTACCCAGGCTGCTCAATTACATTACTGCTCCAAATGTCATGATCTGGTCTGCTGTTGCTACGAGCTGCTCCGTCCCTTTCGTCTTCTCGCCCGCTCAGCTACTAGCCAAAGATCCGCGTACTGGACTGGAGGTACCGTGGGACCAGTCACCTCAACGCTGGATTGACGGCTCAGTCGACAATGATCTACCTATGAGTCGCCTAGCAGAAATGTTCAATGTCAATCACTTCATCGTTTCTCAAGTCAACCCTCACGTGGTGCCGTTTTTGGAAAGAGACGACGAGATCGCCGCATTTGGATCACAGTCTTCCAGGTTTTCCTTATCCGCTGGACCCAGCTGGCTTCGGAATGTCGCCAATCTCGCAAAAGGAGAGGCTCTTCATCGAATGCATGTCCTTGCTGAACTCGGTGTCTTACCGACTACCATGTCTAAACTTC
Organism: Aureobasidium sp. Y128-05A; assembly: GCA_037042735.1. NCBI lineage: Eukaryota > Fungi > Ascomycota > Dothideomycetes > Dothideales > Saccotheciaceae > Aureobasidium > Aureobasidium sp. Y128-05A. Next base: position 1,277,820 of record JAXQKC010000109.1, on the reverse strand, counting down.
GTTCGGTACTAAGCCAGCGATACTCAGGCGACATTACAATTCTTCCTGAAGTCTCATATACACAATTCCCGCGTGTCCTCAGGAATCCGACAACTGACTTCATGTCGCGCGCTATGCTTAGCGGCGAAAAAGCCACTTGGCCAAAATTGTCACAAGTTAGGAACCATTGCGCCATCGAGCTGGCTCTCGATACTGCAGTGCAGAAAGTTCGTTATGGACTCGTCTTCTCACCTAGCCAGATCGACCTAAGGCTCAACGCTTTTGCTTCCACCATTGCCTCGAATGAGAGTCAGATGCGTCACGCACGACGGGCCAGCCATGGCAGTCCTCCCGAAAGCGAACGACCACATCTCCTTACTGTTCCTCCCACATTCTCTTTGCGCAAACCAAGCGTCGCTCAACCCATGCATGCATCTAACGTTTTCCTCACCACCAAACACTCCGGCGCTCTCGATGATTTTACCTCTGGGCAGGAGACAGCCGTCGATTCAGAAGATGCAGATTGGTCTGACTCTTCCCTTGAGGATTGTCCAACACGCCAAACCCCCAAACTATGGCCACCTACTTTCATTTCTCGCTCTCAACCCGTGACACCCAATGTTCATGCAAAATTGTACATGTCATCTTCGCCAGCACTGGTCTTCACGAAGGCGGAGAAGGAAGCAGATTTTGGAAACCATAGCTTGGTCACCTCGCCTAGCGAATACAAGTCCGTGTTTCATAATGCGCGACCATATGTTGAAGAGGGTGTGGATGTCTCTGGCACTAGGGGTATGGTCAGACGTAAGAGGAGTTTGACTACTGGCTTCAGGGGACTATGGCCGCCTGGTCGATGATTCGTTCCCTCTCACTTTTCCTTTGTGGTTCCTTGAGTCTGGGAGGTATGCATCACGGTTTCTTTTGCGATGGTGTTGGGTGTCTCTGGACAGTCGGCTTTGGGTGGTCTATTGCTTAGAATACTTGCTTTGGGTACTAAAGGCGAACTGCAAAGCGTGCAATTAGTTTAAATGGCTTCAGGTTTCGGATTACAAGATTATGGGGCGTTTGGACATTGTCTTCGGTCCCCTAGCATTCCTGACACACGAATTACTTATCTCATACTACACTTTGAAAAGCATCATTTTGTACAACTAAGCAGTCCTAGGGACGCACGCGAGCTTCCTTTGATGGGAAGAATCTATGACAGTTGCAAGACCTGCGTTTTAAGAGGCGATGGTGGTTCAAAAGTCAATCCACTGTCCTTCCTTTTCCTGAAGTGACATGAGTAGGATTTCTCATCCTTTTCAGCGTCCACCTACTGAAACTTTCTTCTACAAAACATCAGCAACGGTTCAAGAACCGACTATCCCCTCACTTGTTTCCCCAGCCCCCTCAGCTCAAACCCAACATTTGCTTCTCTCCATCTCGTTGCTTGTCCTTAATCTCTAGCTCAGCATCTTCGACAATCGGTTTGACCTCGTCGACCGCGGGGGCTCCGAGTACAGTAAAAAGTGCCTCAGTATCTGCATCGTAGATTGGAAACGCCCTTGGTCTAGTTTATTCATTGTATGTGTTTTAAGTTTTGTTGGTTGTCTGTTTTTCTTGGTTGTCGTTGGCTAGGATTTTTTAGGATAGAGAGGTTTTGATAGGATTGATAGGGGTTTAGTAAAGTAGAGGATTTGGGTTAAAGGTAACATTAGTCGATTATAATACAGAGGATTGGTGAGAAGTTGCAAGATCTGAGAGGAACAGAGGCTTGTTATACGAGTTTGTTTGTATAGGTGAACTGTTGAGATTGCTTGAATTGCATATTTCTGTTCGGAGTGAAGGAGTGTTGAAAGTCATATGATTTTCTCGATCCTTCGTTTGTAGATCAACAATACTCTTGCTCACGGCCAAGAAACCCATCAACCTTGCAGACATACCTGACGATAAGATAATAAATCAGATACCAAGATAGATTGGAGCATATATACCATCATACATCTAAACAAACTCACAAGACAAACGTCTTCATTTGACAAAATCGCCCAACTCAATGTTAGGAATGATGTAAGGCTGCACGTCATTTCTGTGCATAGTCCTCTGCTCATAAGCATATGCCAAACCAATCAACTCAGCCTCCGAGAACTTGTCGCCCATAAACGACAGACCGAATGGTACCTTGGGGCCAGTCTCCACCAAAGTCTTGCGAGCATTGTATGTGACGTTCCAGTCCGCAGGATAAAAGCCCATAGGTACTGTGACCACAGGACTGCCCACTAGAGCAGGAATGCCAGGGGACAACTGGGTGGGCAAGAGGACGGCAGAAACATTGTTGCGAGAAAGAGCACCGAGGATACCGCCTTCGCCGCCGTAGTAAAGGTTCACTTGATATGCGGCCCAGAAACGTGGGTCACTGTTATTCCATCCTTGGTTGAAGAGTGCATCGTCCCAGACCGCTGTGTCACGATCTGGCCAATCTTCTTGAGCAAAAGCATGAGTGAAGTTTCTGACGTCTGCGAGATCGGTGACATTATTGGGGCTGTAAGATAACTCGGAAAGATAGGTGTGCAGGTTTGTCAAAAAGTCGGCGTTGAGCACAAGGGTTTCGTTGTTGTCGTTCACATATTGAGGGAAAGCGGTGAAGTTTGCATCGACGATGGTGGCACCTGCTCGCTCGATCAAGGCGATAGAGTCCATAAAGGCGGTCATCACTGGTTCGTCGATGGGGCCGTAGATGTCGATGACGTTCCAGGCTACACCAATACGCTTTCCTTGAAGGGCGGAGTAGTCACAGGCCCCTACGTAGTCGGGCAGGGTACCGTTATTGGGAATGGCTGAGGTGTAATTGTCTTGAGGGTCAACGCCGGCAATTGCTTGAAGAAGGTAGGCTGCATCCTTGACTGATCTTGCCATTGGACCAACGGTGTCTTGATGCTCGGAGATAGGGATGACCAGGTATCTGCTAGTGAGACCAACAGTTGGCTTGATACCGACAAGGTTGTTGACATCCGAAGGCGAAAGAATAGAACCAGATGTCTAGCTTATGTCAGAATTGTCAACGTTACGCCTGCATAAGGTAGTACTCACTTCAGAGCCAAGAGCAGACAAAGCAAGGCCAAGAGAGGAAGAAACACCCGAACCGCTAGAAGAGCCACTAGGATCTTGGTGAGGGTAGTATGCAGCTTCAGTCTGTCCACCATATGCAGACCAGCCATTAGTGCTATTGTTTGAACGATAATTGGCCCACTGGGAGAGATTGGTCTTGCCGAGAATAATGGCACCAGCTTTTCTGAGCTTCGCAGCCAAGGTAGAATCTTGAGGAACCTTTGCGCCGAGCAGAGCGAAAGATCCAGCTGTCATGAGTCAGAACATAATTTTGTCGTTGTCCAGAATTGGGACTCACCAGTATTGTTCATCTGATCAGCAGTAGCAATGTTGTTCTTGATGAGGATAGGCAAGCCATGAAGAGGTCCTAGAATGGTACCGTTTGCTCGCATAGCATCCAATTCTGCAGCAATTGCCAGAGCATCTGGGTTGATTTCAGTAACCATGCGGAGAGTGCTGTTGACTTCCATGATTCTGGCAGAGTATGCCTTGACCAGATCAACACTGGTAAAGCGCCCTGCCTCTAGGCCTGTGGCAAGTTCCTCGGTGGTGACATTGATGAGCGAAGGGAAATCACCAAGACCGATAGAGGAGGTGTTGGTGTATGGTGTCACCAAGCCAGCAGCAGCGCTGATCAGAGCGACACCCACAGACAGTGAGGTAAAGAAACGCATGGTGCGAGGTATGCGAATGTGAACAAGATAGGTTAATGACAGAAGAACAGTGAGGGACAATATCAAGAACGAAGGAAGATATATGCCCAATCCACGAGCAGAGTCGTGATAGCAAAGCGACTCGAGATTCAGCAGCAGTCGCTCATATTTGTATCTTGCCAATGCAGGTATACTCAACACTGCCCTCTTAGATAGTGTCGATAACGTAAATGTCCATTGTCCTTCCGTGCCGCTGCGAGATTGCAGGGTTGCGATATCTTGCATGAATGTTTCCCCACGGTGTCAGTCGCATTTGCCGGGTCTTGGAGTGTTGCTTGGTAATTTGGAGCGCAGGGCTGTGCTGTATCGATCTCATGGCGATAGAAGTTTGATAAAGTCGGAAAAGCACAAGAGGTCGAACAAACCACTAGGGTATTTTTTAGTACCTTCCTGAAATGTATAAATCTCTGCTGATCGCGGGTCCTGATTGACTTCTCGAGGTGACATGCCGTCTGCCGTTTGTGAGGATCTGGAGATGGAAGAGCCGCGCCAATCTGTTCTAGGAAGGCAAGTTGAGTATACCGACGCATCAAACCTTTTTCAGCGCCGAGATCGGAAGCTGCTATATGCGAATGACTTGACGCAGACTTATCTCCCCAGTCCACGCCATGTCTTCGTTGCAATGCTAGAAAAAGGCATGTTGTAGAGACAACCATAAATTACAACACAAGGATCGCATTTCAACTCAAGATGATCGAGTGTTCAGTCGATTGAGGATGCTTTTTGAATACAAGATGCCCAATGCCTGCCATATATATGCTTCTTGAGTGGTTCTCCCGTGACGACCTATAGCCACTGCTCAATGAACGCCGCGCTAACGCAAAAGCAAAATACAGGCCCTTAAAATCAGTGTGAAATATAGAAAGTAGATTTTAGACGGCGCAGAACTTGATGCTGCATGTCCGTCTATTGTCCAGGTCGAGGGAAGACGGGGACGGTCTCCAATTGCTCCCATCCTCCCATGCTTGCTTGTGGAGTATTCTGCCAGCCTTGACCAGTCTGCTGATTGACAAACATAGACTGTCGGAATGGATTTGTACTTCCAGTAACAGCAGGCGTGAGGAATGATGCCGACTGTCCTGTTGGCTGAGACACCTGAGGAGATGGCTTCGCGAAAGGGTTTGTTCCTGTTGGCTGCGCTTGCAATGGCTGCTGCTGTTGGAAGCCGGTCTGCATAGAGTCTTGTTGTGGCGCTTGTCTTGCGAATGGGTTGCTGGACTGACGCTGCTGAGGCTGAGCTGTCTGCTGGGGTTGCATGAAACCGTTTATCTGACCAGTGGGCATCATTGATTGACGGAAGGGATTAGTTGCTTGCGGCTGGACTTGTTGCGGAGGAGACTGTATTTGTGGCGGTTGTTGTTGCATAGCAAAAGCATCTTGCTGTTGCTGTTGCATCGAGAAAGGGTCTTGTTGCATGAATGATTGTTGTTGTTGCTGTTGCTGAGGTGGCGGACTCTGGAAGGGTTGCTGCACAGCGGACTGGAATGGGTTCGAGGAAAAGCCGGTCTGCTGAGGTTGCACCTGTTGCTGGGGCTGAGGGCCATAACCACCGAACCCAGCACCTGTGAATTGCGGTTGTAGTTGGGCAGTCGGCGGCGCCATGAATTGCGAGTTCTGCGGCACACCGAACGGATTTGTCGACTGAGCTGTCTGGAAGGCAGGATCGGCTGTTGGTTGACCATACATCTGAGGGAAAGGTTGACCGGTTGGCTGCGCATATTGCTGAGTAGAAGTCTGAGCCATAGGTTGTTGCTGATCTTCGATTGAGCCAAAGAAGTCAATGAGGTCAGGGGCTGGACCTTTAGCAGGTGCTTGGGAAGCAGCGGGTGCGGCCTTTTCCTGTTTTGGCTCGGCTTCGGCGAAGGTAACTGATCTTGAGGACTTGATGGGCTTGCCAGACTTTGCTTGCTGCTCGGCCAGGTATTGACGTCTGTTCGTCTCGAAATCGTGATCGTCGATATATTCTTGTAGTGAGTTGGCGAGACTGGTAGGGGCGTGCTTGATTTTGGGAATCTCCAACTTGGTAATGTGTTCGTATTGTCTGGCGATGCTGAGGTATTGGACGACTTGGTCGGTCTGCTTTGCAAAGGTTTTGTAGATGCCAATGGCATGTTCGGCGTCTGGTTTTGAGAGTTCAAAGTAGTGGCCTGTGCAATTGCGTGTCAGAGTTCTGAAGCACAGTTGAAACGTCAAAGTACTGACTCAAGATGTTCATGACGGCCTCGTTCATGGCAGTGAACAGGTCGAGCAGATCTTTGGTGAGCAGGCGGAACGCCATTAAGGAGATGTCATTCTCGGGCTCGTTTTCAAGAGGCTGTACAGTGTCAGATTGTGATATTGAGTGCTGAGCGTAGTACAAACATCGCATTTGATCAAGACCCGAATCTGATCCTGGATCGCTTCGGTCTCTCGTAGCAGACCCTTGGCAATAGAGAGGTTCTTCATGCGACCAGGATTGCGAATGTGGTCGATGTGAGTGTCAGCGAAAGACTCTGCACGCTGGATGAGGTAGTTGTTGTATCGGCGAATGTTCTGACCCTGTGTCTGGACTATTGGACCGTGTCAGGGCTTACGTATGAGACTACGAGGTGCAAAGGAAGCGTACCATCGGTATAGCTGTTGATGGCCAGACGGTTCTTGGGTGCGGCGGCCAAGTACTTGAGGGTTGCATCGCGTTCTCCTTCCTTGATCATCAGGTGTACAATGATCAGAGCCTTGAAGCAGATTGTCCAGGTCGTGTCGCGTAGACGCTCTTTCAAGGTGCGGAAGATCTCGGCCACTCCGGCCTCTCCACCAGACGTGGCCAGGAGGATGTGTTCAACATATTTGGACTTGGGCGGCGCAAGCTATCGAGGAAGACCATCAGCGAACGTGAACGGTGGGTAGGTGCAGTAGCGTTGATGTGGCCGTACCTTGACCTTGGTGCCGCCTTTGACCGACTTCTCGACCGAGCTCGACATTTGGCGCGCGTAACTTCTCGTGCTGGGGAGGACTGTAGGGACGTGACGGATTATCTGCGCTGTCTAGTTCATGCTGTTTCCAAATGGCAAGCGCGCTCGTCTAAGAATGGTGTAACAAGGACAGCTCTTGCGATAGCCAACTTTGGGCGCGACTCGGTCATCTCGGAATGCCAAACGCGCTAACCCCGGCAGATGACGATGAACAACGTGCGCCTTCAATCTTTCTTGTTTGTGCATTTTCACACCTGTCTGGACAATAATATGCACAACTTCAACCATGTTACAATCATGTTACGGTCGCACCCCCACTGGTCAAGGGTGTGCAACCTGTTGATGATGTTACTTCTTCTTCGCTTGGTCGTTGAAGGTAGTGGAATAGAAACATAGTTCCAGTAACTTCATGAGGTTGACACTAGCGTGACATTTCACTGACAACGGAGAAAGAAAAACAACAAATGGAGAGAAAATGATACAAGACTATCTAATCGTACACCGCACCTACCAACATGAGTTGAAAGCGCAGAGAACCTTCCAAGTAGCGATTGAATCAGAGATGCCATCTTCGCGTCCGTTTGGTAACAAGGTGGTGTGCCGAACGCAGATCTCATGCCGCCGCAACTCTGCTATAGAGCCACTTAAGCCTCCGAAGAGGAGAGCTCTACAACAAAGCTGCGGACGACTCGACTGATACACACTAGGCTTTCATCATCTGCGCAATTTGTTAGCTAGAGATCTCTGCGCGGTCGTAGCAGATGTGCACTCACTTTTTTTGAACTTGGAAGGTCATGAAAAGTTTCAAATCCATCGCGACGCGCGATGAAGAAAACCATGCCAATGGCAAAATCTCGGCTGTCCCGCCGGCCGGGCCCGTCACGTCTTCATGAGCCACCATGAACATGAGAATTGATTCTGATATCTACGTTCGTGATCAAATTTCAACTGGAGTGGAAATTACATGTCCTGATGCTGCATAGCAAGCTTCCGCATGCCGTATCTTGCGGACGTACACTCCAAAATGCAGCGCTGAGACCCCTTCGTCAGTCGTGGGTCATCCGACCATTAGTGTCGACACATCATGCAAGAAGCTTTCCTTTAACTCGAAGATACCGAAGTGAAGAAGCGGACAGGCTGTTGTCTGAATTCAAAGAGAATTGTGAGACAGGACATAAGCGAATCTCAACTACGTACTGATAACTGCTTCAGTCCACTTCCCGTCAGCAAGCTGCAAACTGGAGAATGTAGCCACTAGAGAAGTTGGGGAAGACATTGTCCTCCACGGCTATTTGGGTACACAACGGCAAGCTGGTAAGAACCTGCTCTTCGCCGAACTACGGAGTACAACTCTATCACATTCCATCCAATTGGTCGCCTCTAACAAGACCAACACCGACGGTGAAAATGTGTTTGACAGGCTCAGTACGCTGAATATCGAGACGCCAGTGGCCATCGAGGGAAAGATCAAGAGTCGCAAGGCCAAGCCAAATTCCTCCAAAGCAGAGGGAGGAGCTGTGCAGCAAATTACAGATTTCGAGATCGAATTGACTAGAGTGTCTCCGCTGAATCAGTTCCCCAAGGATATCATGGTCACTCAGGACTCGGTATTCTCTGCAGAGCAAAGACATTTGCAACTACGAATGGAAAAGCCGCTACGAGATGCACTAGCATTCAGAAGTAAAGCAGCCAGTATCCTACGCACCGAACTTTGCGAGGGCAAGGACTTTGTCGAGATTGAGACACCTCTGCTATTCAAGTCCACTCCGGAAGGCGCTCGCGAATTTTTGGTTCCTACTCGCACACCTGGCCTAGCATACGCCCTGCCTCAAAGCCCTCAGCAGTACAAGCAGATCTTGATGGCAAGCGGTATCCCTCGCTATGTGCAGTTTGCCAAGTGCTTCCGAGACGAAGACCTTCGTGCTGATAGACAGCCTGAGTTTACACAAGTTGATCTGGAAATGTCTTTCGCAACTGGAGAGGATGTGATGAACACGGTGGAGTCTGTTGTCAAGACGCTCTGGCAGAAACTTCTCGGCATCTCACACAACGACCCGTTCCCACGACTCTCGTACGAAGATGCGATGTCAAAGTATGGCTCCGACAAGCCTGATGTGCGTCTTGGATCGAAAATTACACGCGTCGAGTATATGCTACCTGTGGATCTCATTCGCAAAATTGGTCCACTGCTAGACCCAATTGTTGAGGTGCTCAAGATACCCATCTCGGACAACGCAAAAGAGACCCGTGAATTCGTCACTCGGTTCATGGACTCGCCAGAAGCCAAGCCTTTCAACGAGAACCCTGAAGGTCAACCTGGTATTTTCATCTACGACCCTCGCAAACCACTATCCGGGCTATCCGTTTTTGGCTTTGAAGCTGCAGAAACGATAGAGGAGACACTGGATCTCGAAGAAGGCGATTTGGTCGTCCTGCAAGCTCGTAAGAATGCACCTCATGCAGGTGGTTCAACGCCGCTAGGTAATCTGCGCCTGGCGTTGCACAAATTCGCTGTCCAGCACAACTACATGCCTGCTCCTCAAGGCTTCGAGTTCCTGTGGATCACCGATTTCCCACTATTCTCTCCTTCTGTGGCAAACGAGCCTGGTCAAGGTGGTGCTGCAGGGTTGAGCTCTACACACCATCCTTTCACGGCGCCGAAAACGGCCGAAGACGTGGATTTACTACTTACCGATCCAGCTGCTGTCAAAGCAGAGCACTATGACTTGGTCGTGAATGGAGTCGAGCTTGGAGGTGGCAGTCGCAGAATTCATTCAGCGGCCATGCAGCAGTTTATTCTGCGCGAGGTCTTGAAGATGAGTGAGGAACGACTCAAGGACTTTGACCATCTCATTGAGGTACTGAGAGCAGGATGTCCGCCACACGCAGGCATGGCATTGGGCTTCGATAGACTCATTGCTGTCATGCTTGGTAAGGAAAGTGTCCGAGATGTGATTGCATTCCCAAAAAGTGGAAGGGGTGAGGATCTACTCGTCAAGAGTCCAACACACATGACCGAAGACCAACTCAAGACATACCATTTGAAGCTTCGGGGATGAGCTGTATACATCCAACTGTATAACATATGTACAGATAGTCCGAAAAAGAAAACTCGTCTAACTTCTTCCCCATCCTTCCAAATTGACAACCTCGGGCTCACTACCACTCCTCACAATGACCCACTCAACCGCCTCATCTCCATCATTGACCTCCTGATGCTCCTGATACGCAGGAATCAGAGCAAAATCACCTGGCTTAAGGACCTGTCTTTTCTTGCCGCCTTCGCTGACGACGGCGCCTTGACCTCGCACCGCATAGACGATGGTGTCCTCGGCTCCGTGATGGTGGACTGCAGAGGCAGAATGTGGTGAGGCTAACATTATAGAGCTACAAATCGATGCGAGCTTCGTTATGGCTGGCATGCGAGTCATGCCTTGTGTATCTTAGCCATGTTTATAGTGATGCCGGAATGCAGTTGTGCCTACCATCTGTTTGGCCGGAAGAAGAGGGCTGAATGTCGGCAGACTTGACGACGTGCACTTCCTTTGAAGACATTATTGATGTGACGGAGGTGTACCTAAGATGAAGGCTATATTGTGACTGGAGTAGATGGTAGGGACGGTGAAACACATGATTCTTGTTCTAGGTTTGTTCTTTTCTTGACGTAATCACTTGCCTTTGTGCTGACGATGCTACGGATGTTCATAGTGGGCTCTTGTTCTAATGTCATGCCAATGATCGTGAACGGAGGCCAGCCACGAACTAGAATTGAATCCTCGAATCGACTCAATGTCGACTTGATGCCATTCTCAGTCTCACATGTCATGTCGCAAAATTGTATGCAACGTCACAAAGGTCCTCGGCGCTCGTGACAGACGCGGACTTTCGGAGTGCGGAGATGGACAAAAGCTGGGGAAGCATGTGAAAGTTACCTCGGTACCTCGGCAGGGGCATAATCACAGTCTTTTGATTCGCTCTCGTGTCCGTTTCTCTTGAGCTTTACCAAGAACGCTTGTCTCTCCCTCGTGACTTGAGGTATGTTGTTAGCGGGTGGCCGGAAGACGTAAATGAGAGGTCAAAAGGCTGACATGTGAAGAAAGGAAAACGGATATTACCCTTCGACTCCTTCCCTCCCTTGCTTCTGTCTTCGACCTTTGTCAAGCTCCAGATTCTTGCGAGTGCATACATCTGCTATACAACATGTCAGGCACATATTCTAAGGCCGATGTGCAATCGCACAACAAGGCTGATAACCTCTGGATCATTGTCGACGATGATGTCTATGATCTGACCAAGTTCCAGGTAAAACGAAGCCTTAGTGGAAAAGCTCAGTATTCGACTTACTAACACATTTGATCAGGAGGAGCACCCTGGTGGTAAGAAGATTCTACAACGAGTAGCTGGAAAGGATGCCAGCAAGCAGTTCTGGAAGTACCACAATGAGAGCATTCTGAAGAAGTACCAGAAGCAACTTCAGGTTGGCTCTCTGGACTCGAAGCCTAAGGCTGCACCACCAACACCTCCGGCCACCCCTCCTCCAGCAGCCAAGAAGGAGAAGGAGATTGTCAAGCCTGAAGCCGAGCCTGGTTTCGTGGCTCCTGAGCCTGGAGCTGATGCCAAAGAGGCCGCCGAAGCTCTTGATCAGTTTGGTGACATGATCCCTGGTGGCGACCCCAACTGGTACCAATCTGTACGTTGCCCTGAGCGTAAACTGCGGAAGCATACTGACCAATTGCTAGTACCACTCGCCCTACTTCAACCAATCTCACGCCGATCTCCGCGCCGAAGTCCGAGAGTGGATGGAAAATGAAATCATACCAAACATTACCGAATGGGATGAGGCCAAAAAGGTGCCAGATTCAGTATACAAGGCTATGGGCGAGCGCGGATATCTCGCTGGTCTCATGGGTGTCCATTACCCCAAGAACATTACCGACAAGCGTGTCAAGTCCGTCGCGCCAGAGAAATGGGATCTATTCCACGAGATGCTTCTCACCGACGAACTATCAAGAGCTGGCAGTGGTGGCTTCGTCTGGAACCTGATTGGTGGTTTCGGCATCGGTGCTCCTCCCGTTCTCAAGCACGGAAAGAAAGAGCTCGTCAAAAGAATCATGCCTGGTATCCTGAGCGGAGACAAGAGAATTTGTTTGGCCATTACCGAGCCTGACGCTGGTTCTGATGTCGCCAACCTCACTTGCGAGGCTAAATTGAGCGAGGATGGCAAGCATTACATTGTCAATGGCGAGAAGAAGTGGATTACCAATGGTATCTGGTCCGACTACTTCACCACTGCTGTTCGCACTGGTGGTGAGGGCATGAACGGTGTTAGTGTTCTTCTCATTGAGCGCAGCTTCGGTGGCGTGTCAACTAGAAAGATGGACTGCCAAGGTGTTTGGTCGAGTGGTACAACATATGTCACCTTCGAGGATGTCAAGGTGCCAGTAGAGAACCTGATTGGCAAGGAGAATCAAGGTTTCAAGGTTATCATGACAAACTTCAAGTAAGTTTCATCAGCCGCCGACACATACAGAAAGAGGACTAACAGCAGTCACAGCCACGAACGTATCGGTATCATCATCCAGTGTCTGCGCTTCTCGCGCGTCTGCTACGAGGAATCGATGAAGTACGCCCACAAGCGCCGCACCTTCGGCAAGAAGCTCATCGAGCACCCCGTCATTCGTCTCAAGCTAGCACACATGTTCCGCCAGATCGAGGCATCGTATTCATGGATGGAAAACCTTATCTACCAATGCCAGCAGATGAACGAAGTAGAGGCCATGCTGAAACTCGGAGGTGCCATTGCCGGTCTCAAAGCTCAAGCAACCACCACTTTCGAGTTCTGTGCTCGCGAGGCCAGTCAGATCTTTGGTGGTCTCAGTTACAGCCGCGGTGGTCAGGGCGCAAAGGTCGAACGCCTCTACAGAGATGTCAGAGCGTACGCGATCCCCGGTGGCAGTGAGGAGATTATGTTGGATCTGAGCATCCGCCAGTCCCTGAGAGTGCACAAGGCTTTGGGCATGAAGCTGTAAGAGCGCAGCACTGCAATACGAGTGCAAACAGGCTCCATGTCTCGAGTTCTCTATTTCAAGCCGCGGTCAAGTGCCTTAGGTTGATTCGATAGCAAGCAAAGTAGCGATACCCTGGAAATAAATTGAAATGTGAACATTATTACCCGTTTCGCAAATGCAGCAACCCGTCTATTCCGAATCGTTGGGTCCTTGTGGCCACTGTGCTGAATGCTTCTCAGTCTCTATGCGAGACGAGCGAGCCTTTTACCTACTAAAGTGCTTTGCATGATTCAGCTACGCGCCAGCAAGCCCACTCGACATGTCAATTTGGTTGGGATGTGCTTAATCGCATACCCAAGCTCGCTCATGCACGGCTCCCTGTGCTTCTCTGTCTGCGCTTCTGCAGTCAAGATGAGAGTGGCAAGATCGAAAGTGTTCAATGCAATGCGGAGTCTCCTCGATCAAACATTTGGAATTGTTCGTGCGTAAGGATAGCAGTGCAAGCGAAGCCCTTGATTTCCTGCAAGACATGCGTCACTGACTCCGCCCTTGTTCGAGGGGTCGTTCTTTCTCTCAGCCCTTTTTCAGCTTTTTTGTGGGAACTTTTAGATGACATGCATGAAAGATTTGTTTGTGAGAAGCGGGAGATTTGCCTGTTTGGTTTCGAGTTTGGGGCCAATTTATCGTCGGGTCTTTGCCCTCTTCTTTTGCAGGGTGTGAGTCCCGCTAGATCCTCTAGCCGTGCCATGCATGGCCATCTGGCATTGCTCCTTCTGAACATCTATCTGTAAATGTTGTTGGCAGAAACGATGGTGGGGAAAATTTTGGAGGTTGATCTGTCAAAATGCGGGAGGAGCGGTCCGTTGCCTTTTCTTTCGACGCCATCATCGCCAAACTCTCCTTCCGCCATGTAAATTCAACACGTTCAGCGACACAAAACAAGGTGTGCGACCGAACATGCAATGATCCTTCTCAGGGGTTTGTATGTAACCAGACCCAAATCGACGGTGTGACACGGCGCGGCGAAGCTGCATGGTTGTGCAACAGCCTTACCCAACGAGGCAAAGGCTAGACAGCCAACTCCACATCGTGCCCTTTCCTCCCTTCTAGCTGACCTTTTAACCACCTGCAATACAGCGAAGCCATGTTTCGGAGTCGAGACGCCTTATTCTACTTCTTCATCATGACGGGGCTGCCAGAACAACGGGAGATCCGCACTCTACGATCGGGAATCTCCAGGTAGAATAACGCAAAATCGGTAGGCTTTTCTGACGTTTGGCGTCCTGGACAGGGAGTATGACACGCATGGCCCGGGCCATCTTTACCAATTCTCTACAAGCTCATCAGAACGTTGGACTTAGGACGCGGCGGTTCCGAAGGCTAGGATATGCAGATGCAGCAACCCAGGCACAAGGTACAGCACCGGTTCTCCTTGTTGACGATCGTCTTCTTTTCTGCTTTGACTCTCCTCCATGCAGCGCATTTGGCCGCTTTCGTTTTGTTTTGTCCGTTCGCGATCTCACACTGTCCATCTTGTTGTCCCGAGCGCCCATCTTCTTGATTTGCCTATCTGTCCCTCTCTTGTCACTCGTGCGTAGCATTCAATTCTCCGACCTTCTTTTATCATCCAACCATCTCACCCGTTACGCGTTTCCCGTCAACTCATCGTCCTTCGTATCCAGATTGTACCGGTGTACCTGACCGATAAGGACATCTTGGCTCCTCATAATCGAATCATGGCATCAACAGAGGTAAGTTTATACATAGTTACATTGCTGCCTCCCTTACGTGTATCGGGAGTGATCATATGGTCATCTTAACAACAGAAAATGCTGACCTTTCAGAAGTTGAATCAGCACCGCTTCTCGCAACAGCAACCACAACTTCATGAACCTCAAAGGCTATCGGGCATATACCAATACCATAATGCACCTGAGGTACTACCCGAACATGGACTCGAGTACGATGACAACACATATCCTGTCTCGGACAAATATCCGGTGACCAGTATGGACGATTACCCTGCGAGCTTCCGCGCACAACAATATCGCGACACCAACAGGCCACCTCGAATCATTTTTGGAATGAAAGTGCGATCTTTCCTGATCGTGGCATTTGTCTTTGTTTTGATAGTAGTTGGTGCGGTGGTGGGAGGTACAGTGGGGCGTAGTGCATCTCATGCTACGACTACTGAAGCACTGGCCAGTGAAAGCTCGTATGTTACACTGCTGTTTTGTCGTACTCTCGCATACTCATAAGTCTCCAGGCCATCATCAACGACATCACAACCTTCTGGCGGCGTCCGCACAATCGCTGCATCAGGACCAACCACAACTTCTGCCAAATCAGTCACATCAACCACCGCATCAACAACGGCACTTTCAACGCCAACTTTTGCACCTCTCTCCGCTTGTCCAACTGCAAACAACACTCTCTACACTTCAAACATTTCCAACAGCTCTTCCCTCATTCCTTCGGCCGACAACACTACATCACCCGTCGAGCTGACATACACTCGCTACTGTGACGCCAACACACCTACAGATTTCAAACCTCTGACTTCTGGCTTTGTATACACATTCGACGACTGCATAGAACTGTGTGCGACCTACAATGCTTATGCTGGCGGATCGACAAGCTGCAATGTAGCTGTCTACGATATCCAACAGGCAAGACCAGTCAACTGTATAGTCGGGAATGCACAAAATGCAAGTACAGAGAATCTGGGCAGTGATGGTAGTCTTGCTGTTGCAATGCTCAACCCTTCAACATAAGCGGCCGACTCTTTGATACAACCTTTTCCTTTGTCTCTGCATCGTTTTTATCAGAATCTTTTGGTCTTTTGAGGAGAAATAGGTTGGATCTTTTATGTGTTTTCCAGGGCATATGTTATGGAAAGGGACAAAGCATGATTTATATGATAACTGTTATTGAAACTACTGCACGGAAGAAAGAGGGATCACTATTACATTGTAGGTATGTATACTACCGGAGGCTAAAATACTTAATATTATTTTCCATTCAATCATGTTCAAAAGACTATCTGTGATGCTTGTCTATTTCTTTATCCGTTTTGCCTCTGGTCGTAGTTCTGTGTTTTTAGTCTTCTTCAGCTCGCTTTCTTCCGATCACCTTCCTGAAATCCTGATTTTGCTCCTGCCTAGTGGAGGAAAAGCGCGATAAAAGCTCTGCCCTGCGAGTGTTTGAGCAGAACATAGATGAGTTATGAGGAAAAGACTCAGATCATGATTTGGAAGATTTGATTCATTGAAGTTTTGTTTCATTGATGGTATCGTTAATGGTATCTATGTACAAGCTCGTCGTTCGTGAATCGTATGCCGAATCACTGGCATATGATCTATGTATGCAAAAAGTAAGAAACAGGAAAAAGAACAAAAGGATGTTGAGATATTGCCTATATGCAGGCAACAACTCTAGTAGTTATGGCGGTAAGGCTCATACGCGCCGACATTCGAGCGGTGGTGATCAGCACCATAAGGAGCAGCGCTAGCATTCCACACAGGGCTCTGAGCCTCATGTGTGTATCCAGTTTCTTGCTTGTAGTATGAATCTGCAGCGCCGCCATCGACATGTGTAAGAGGAACGGCGTCGGAAGCGCCACGGTGGTGAGCATAAGGAGACTCGACACGCTCGTAGCCTGCGCCGCTCTTCTCGGACTTCATGCTCCTGCCTCTGTTGAGGAAGCCAGCCTTGGGCAAGCCGAGCTCGGCGGCAGGAGCCTCCTTGTTGCGGATGTGGTGAGGGTTGGACTTGCCAGAGCAACAGCAGCAGCTGAAGAGCCAGAACAGGGTGGCGAGGAGGATGAAGGCGGTGGCGAGCCATGTCACAGCAAGCATGTGAGTGGACAGGCTAACCTTGACACCATAGTCCTTGAGCTTTTCGTGCAGAGTAGAGACGAGAATGCTGAACATGACTGTAGCTGTGACGGAGCCTCCAAAGATGAGGATAGTTGAAATGATGGCGCAAATCCAGGTAAGGAAGCTGCCCCAACGCGAGCAGACGGCCAGAATACCAAAGACGATGGTGACGATCAAGGCCCAGAGACCTGCAAAGTAGGCGGCGAACATCCACTTGCTGAGCTTCTTGTAGAGGTCAATCGATTTGCGAGTGCTGCTGTCAAGGACTTCGTCGTAAAGAGCATCGGCGTTGCTGGAGACATAGGACTCGAGCTGGGAGAGGACACTGCTGTCAACACTAGAACCTGCAAGGTCCGAGGCGGCATCTTCGGTGGCGTTGAGAGCCTTCTCAAGACTCCAGACCTTGTAGGGGTTGAACCAGAAACCAGTTTGGCGAGCGGAACAGTGAGTGATGTTCTGACTGCTTGTGCCATTGCCACTATCGCAATAATTCCACAGGAAGATCTCGTATTTGTTGGAAATGAAGCCCTCCTCTTTGGCCAGGTTGATGACCGTACCTAAGGTACTACTGTCGGTTGTGAAATTTGTGAAGTCGGCGCTGAAGAAATGTAAATCATTCAATGTTGTCGAGGATTTGCTGATGCCACCCAGGTTGATGAGAAGAACACAGACGAAGGAAGCAATAGTCAGCGCCATCGGCGTGAAGATGCATACTGCGCGCCCTGCTTTGCCCATGCTTGCCGAGAATTGATAGAAGTTGTTTAGTGGTGATACTGGCTCCTCCTAGGTATGTCACGCTATTGTTTATTCCAAGAACCGATATCAAGAAGATATATGGCGAATGTGAAACTGCGGAGGTGGCTAATAAAGGGTCCTTGAGAGTGGAACAGGCGTTGTCGGGAAGAAAGACTTGCTGTTGTTGTGGCGACGGTGGAGAGGTAGAAAGCCCACACGAATGTTATAGGAAGGAAGGATGGAATCACTCAATCAGGCGAACCACAGAGGTTTTGTATCAAATACCCAAGCACTCACCGGCACTGCGATCCTTTTCGCGCATCCTCGACTCGTAGTCAGGCTGCCGCAGCTTTTGTCCGCAGGGGTGGCTGCGCAAACACTGCTGACGTACGTTTTTTCTGCTGCTCTTCCAACATCTGCAGTGCACTGTCCGTTCACTAGGTGAATCGCACCATGAATCCTTGGCTCAGATCAGCGTCCTCGGAGGTCAATCAAACACACCTCCAACCTCCCCTCCGCCTCTTCTTGCAGCCTCCCATCTGAAGCAAAGTCATCCTATACCACGACTCCTCTTGACCATCTAGGCCCAGGCAAAAGAGAGTTCTTCGGCTGAGAGTGTGTCTTGCATGCCCAGACAAAGGCAACGCGGCCATTGTGAGCTTCTCTCCGTAGCCCAACGCTATTTTTAGAAAATTGTGGCAGGCGCAGCTGTAAACGCACGCCGCCAAGAAAACATCTTTTCTCTTGCCTCTTGTAAGACCTGGCTGGTCTACAAGGGTTGATAATAGTTGTGGCTGGACATGATCTCATCATAACGACAACTCGTCGTCGTCTTATATACGCAATATCACGTTTCACATAACCTACACATTAAAGATTGCCGTATGGTCGATTCGTGACTCGCATTGCAAGACCTACGCAGCTCGACATACCATTAACTGACATAGAAAACAATGACAGTGCTGGATTCATGGACATTTGAGAATTGTGCTGGTCAGCAACATATTTGTTCTTGTTTCTATATCATGATCCAAGTAACTGCATGTTCGTGCCATAGCCAGGAACAGAAGAGCGACATCATTTTCCCTTTCCCATTTTCCACCCTTGATCTCGTGAAGATATAGATAAGAGAAAAGATGACAGGGTTGTTCCCTTCCACGTCCCAGCGTCATGCCAAAAAGAAACAGTGTGAAGAAAAGGGTGAATATAGAAGAGAAGAAGCTGTGCAGAATCATCAAGTGACAGGAAGGAAAGAAACACTAGACATTGTAAGATCCAAAGTCATCACTCTCGTACAGAAGAGGATGGACCCAAAGCGCCTGTAACACCGAGCAAAGCAAACATGGTCAGGAAAATCGTATACCCCCCAAGAGCCCGAAAGGTTTGAACGTGGTATAGCCCATAAAACAAGTCTCGTCCCCCAATGGGACGAGTCCCGAAACTCCAGAAGCTCCAAGATGAGACGGTAGGAGATGCATAACAAAGGAAATTGAGGTCGAAGCTGTCGGCGCGGTCGTCAATGGCTCCGATATGTATAATATAAAGTATAGGTATGAAGAATGTCGAAGCTCGAAGAGGTTTGTGCCGCAGAGTGGAGAAGATGCCGAGATGTCAAGTAATGATTATAAGGTTAGGTGTGTTGAAGCAGGGTAACATATGTTATTGCTGCTGTTGATCGCGAGGGTTGAAGAATTGAGCGTTCTGCTGATTGCGAGCACGAGCGAGTTGCGCTTCTCTGGCGCGCTCTTGGGCCTTGAGCATGTCGGCGTCGGGGCGGCTAGGGAGCATGCGGCAGATTTCTCTTGACAAGCTCTCAATGACGTTCTGACGGAACTCCTTGTCCTCACGGATGTCCTCGCCCTCGAGACGGAACTTGTCTGTCTTGTTCATGTCGCGACGACGCATGTTCTTGATCTCGGCAATGATGTGGAGGACGGCGCTCTCCTGAGCCTTTGTTCGTGGTAGGCCGTACTTTCCAAAGTTGCGCACGTAGCGACGAGTGACGTCTTGACAGCCATCAGCAGAGAAAGCGATGCAGTAAGCAAGCTTCTTCTTCCAGCCTGAAAGAATGTTAGGACATGTCAAGCAATTAAGTGTTGAAATGGAAACATACCATGTGTGTACAGAAGAGGTTGGTCCCAGACCTCTTCAACGGCATCGACATGCACCCAGCGCTTACGGTGTTCACTGTATACCTCGGTCCATACGTGGTCCTCGCTGTTCCATACCCAACGTACTCTGCTGCCGACTGCACGACACAACATGCTAAAGCAGTTGGCCCACTCACCAACACGTCCTCTTCGTGTTTGAAGGAGGACGAAAGCGTCGCTGTAGCGGGGGAAGCGTTCGTGAGCCTGACATTGAGCGTTGGAGCATTGGTAGATCTCGACACGGTTTGCACCACGGGCCTGCTCATCCGGAAGAGGAGCAGCCATGCCGACGGCAATAGTGGGTGCATGGCAGGCACTACACTTGGGGTTGTTGATCCATTGGAAGAAGTGACGCTTGAACCACTTCATAAGAGCTCTAACGACACAGTCCTGGTAGCCCCAGGCAGGCTTGGTGTTGGGTCCTAATGACGCAGCCTCGGCCAGAAAAAGGTCGCTCTCTTCTTGTGCTTGGTCATAGATGCGTTCTAGAGGAATTGAACGAAGTGCTTCGTCCAGCAGACCAGGGTTCTCCCATCTGCAGGGAGTGTTGGATAGGGAGAGGAGCATGGAACGGAAGCGCAACGAGTTTCTATCTGATGGAGCGGTTGCGACCAGCGGAATGTTGCGGAGAGAGGCATATGAGGGCGGGGCATTCGGCGATTGTTGCTGCTGTTGTGTGGTGTTTCTGGTGAGGGCATTCATGCGCTTTGTGCTGAGAGCACGACGGAACTGATCCGTCAGATCCTTGGCCCATGTCTCATTGAGGCCTTCGGGTACTGCTGGGCGCCTTCCTCGGCTGTTCGGTGTGCGGCTAGCCATGATGCGAAGAAATAGACGGAGCCCTCTGGATACAGAGAGATGCGGGAGTCCGAGAAGTCGTCGTCGTGGTTAGAGAATGCGAAGGTTGAAAGTGTGAGGCGTGCGGCTCGGAGAGTGTCGTAGTGGGTGGGTAGGATGGATTGCACAGCCCCTTGGCACCTAGATCGTCACTTTTTGCAATGGGCGAATTATCAGCGGTCGACTCGGTCGCTGTTTAAGTCGTTAGAAGGCGCGAGTTGCGGCGCTTCAAAGGGACGGTGTTCAGAAGGAGCGACGATGGTTTGCACGAAGACAGGTGCGAGAGAGACGGGCAGATTATGGTCAGCCTCTGCCTTCGCGGCCACGCAATGCACCGGCGAACACGACGCGCACTCCAACGCTTGGACCATTGAAGAAGGCTGACGACGCTTTCCGCATTTGCAATGTCCTTCTATCCAATCCCCGTCCACGTCGTCCTGATGCGACACCTCTCCTGCAAACAAATCCACTTTATCGTCTATCTGCTAACGTGCTGAATCCTATGCTTCGTATTCCATTGCTACCTCAGGCAGAGATGCGCATACTGATGGTCAATCTGATTGTTCCAGAATTTGTCTGTGTCTCAATCTGCGCTTACAATGTCCGATCTTTCCCACGTTGCGTGGCGTCGACAAACCGCTGCCGAGCCCTCAAAGCCAACCACTCTTTTGCCGTCGACCTGACGCTCTCTAGAAACACTCCCTGTCTATTTTTCACGAATGTTCAAACACATCCATACTCGCCCGCGCAATTTCACAGTCCTTCTCTTTGTTTGTGTCGCGGTCTCTGGACCTCTTGCTGTTGGCTTGTCACATAACAGTCTCCTTCTTCTTCATGCAACCCATCATGCAGCACAAAGGTTGCATGTCTAGCCTCTGCAGCCGTTTGGTCTGTTGCTTAAAGGGCCCTGCCCAGAAGGAGGCTGACGTGTGAACACTTTCGCCCATCCGCCCGCTTTTTGCCTATTGCGGCTTTAGCCCCCTTTTTGCCCTTCATGACTCGTAACCCTTTTTTTCGAGCCTCCCCACGCTTTTCCCTGGGACTGTTTCTTTTGCTGTGTTGATTCGTTGATCGTCCACACACACTTGCAGCTTCTTGGCTCAACAGAGGTGGGGACGCGTGCCCATCCATCAATTCATCAGTGATGTTCTGCAGGCAAGAATTGGCTATGCCCCGCGAGATGTGTTTGATGACACTTGAAAATTAATCAAATATCTACTGCATTCATTGTCGTCCTATCTCTCGCTGTCGTCAGGCATCGGACAATACAGCGATTGAGCTTCTGGTAATGTCATGTAGTATATTGGCTTTGCTTGCTTCTTTGATTCTCTGCAGATGCTGCGCCCGCCGCCCACATCTTTTTGACAGCACCCTGCTGACGTGTGCTTCCCATCAAGTGACTCGTAACGCAGACCAATGTCGGGACAACTTGTCCTGAAGTAGACATGACAGAGGGGCCTTTGTGCATCCCCCTGCTTTATGCTCATATGACTTGTTGCTCCTGGATGTACGAACTATAGATTTTTTGCATTGCGCATGCTGATACCAGAGACATCTCACTAGGTACGTCGACAACGTATGCGCGTTATTCTAGCTTTTTACCGATTTTGAGCCTCAGCCTTACGCCTTATCCTGCTCGACCTGGTCCGGCCCTTTACTCGTGATGCGTATGGCATGTCGCTGGCCACGTCGCCAGAGATTTTTCAAGCTTTCAAACTTGATCTGATGTAGTGCCCGTGTGCGTACGAGGCAGGTACGCCGTCGACCCTCCCATTACCGCACCTGGTGGATACCTGGGCTGCTGCTGCAACTCAAATTCATCTTCTTCGGCTGAAGACGCGTCCCACTCGTCACGCCGTCTATCAGACACCGAGCCAGCCAATTCCCCAGACGTGAACGGTGCTGCATGCGTCGCCAGCATTGCTTGGCTGTCGGAGCCTGTATTTCTCGAGTGCTGCATATGTCTTTGTGACGGCTGTCGGTGTGGGTCCGGTCCTTGCCTGCCATACGGCTCGTATGCCGTTGACATTGCTGCTGGTGGTGGTGCCGTTTCCTGTCCCCAGGTCCTGATGGGATACGCACGGCCTTTGCGCCAGGTCTCACTGACGGGAGGAAAATACTGACGATAAGATAGCCAAGCACATGCTATACCAAGAAGGCTCCCAACGATCACGTCAAAGCTGTCATGCGTGTTAATATTAAGCCGTCAAAATGATCAATGTCTCACTTACGGATGGTGCCTCGCGTCCATGATTCTGCTCGCTGCGATCAAGGCAGCGCCGAGAGACGGGATGATGACAACAAAGATCTTCCATACCTCACCTCTTGAATCCCAGATATGGAGCTTGGCTGCCAGGTACAATGACAGATAAAAGAGACCAGCGAATGAGCCTGGAGCAGGCACGTCAGCTCATCACTATCTCTTCCTCGTATTCTTCACAAGCACTTACTGCTCGAGTGTCCTGAAGGAAAGCTTCTGAAGCCATCTCTGAGGATGCTCATGTCGGTCTGTGTGCATATCGTCGAGTTCGACAAACCATATGGGGACGGGTCAACCGATCCGGCCTTCGGTTGACACCGATCAATAAGATCGGGACGCGGCTTACCAACCGTGTTCTTGAGTGTGCCTATGCCATCCATGAGCTGATCGATTCTTCTGTGGGTCATCATTTCGACTAAGTTTACCTGTGATGACGAAAGCAGTGCCTTCTGATAAGGCCAAGCCCAGGATGCCGCAATTGAGTTCCCATAGCCTGTCGACGAGTCTATAGCGTCCGAGTCTTCTGCCAGTGCCTTCGGCGTCGGTGGGTTGTGAGTGTGCAAAAAGTCCGTCAATGACTAGCGTCCAGAAGCAGATGATGATAGCGGGGCATATGACAACAATGATATAGCATATGCCTGCTGGTACTCGTTCGTGTACTGCATAAGGATATCTTTCTTCAGATTAGTTAAAGTCGCTTCAGAGTAGTCCAAGATGCAATACTGTAACGTGTAGTTCTGAAGTGCAAAATGTTGTCGGAAGCCACTATGAAACGTGATGTCAGTCTCCAGGTTGGACCGTTGGCTTTGTAGGCTGGCCTTACTCGATTTTGTCAATAGCAAGAAATAGAATTGCCAAAACTCTGTTTGACGCATGTTAATAGATGAGCTCAACAGGTTCTGTCCAAGACTTTCTTACACAATAATCACATAGTCCAGGATATATCTTGTGCAAGTCAGCATTGCTCTAGGAAACGTCACGCGACACATGTATACTGACGATATCACGACTTTTGCAGGCAACGGCTTGCTCGAGAAGGGCAACTTCATATTCCGTAGGGCGTCCATGTAAGCAATATGATCATAAGAATGATATGTGTATCAACGACAAGTCAATGAGCAAGAGGTAGAGGTGAGCAAGATGACAGGGCGTCTACGACCCCACACCGAGCTTGGTGAAGAATGTCACTGTTCGGAAGGCGCTATGCTGTGTCGCGTGCCTTCACGGTTGACAAGAAGATGAAGAAGAATGAGAAGAAATAGAAGATCTGTATGCGCTCAGCCCACCAGCAATCGTGTCACCTCCTCAAACACAAAGAGATGCGTGTTTCATGGTGGCTGTGATCGAGGCTTGGTCCCAAGACAGGCGCTTGGCTATTGCACCTCCTCATGAAACAGACTCTAGGCGGCTGTGATGAGTCAAGCCTCGAGAATCATCCTATGCAGTAGACTCAACCTATATACCCTCCGAGCATGCAGTGTATTTATAGCCTGCGACAGGCTCCAGCACCGCGAATATGTGCATCGTAGGTTCGGAAGGCTGTACATACGGCTCCTCAAGCCAAAGCACGACACCAAAGTCTCCCTGACTATTCTTGCAACAACGAAGGATAATCATGGCATACATAGCACACGAGGGTGCAAAAAGATGTTCAAGTCATCAATGGATAGTTCGATATCCTGAAAAGTGTTTTCGAATCCAGCAATATTGTCGGCGACCTTCATCTTGCTGGCTAAACCCACGACCCTGGTCATCCCAAGCTCGGATCAGAAACATCCGAGAACCCGAGCTCATCGAGGTCTACTAAGCATCTCATCTACGACATCATCAATGAATTCGGACATGAACTCATCTTCTAGCAAGCGGACTGTGTCCATCATCAATCTCGAACTAGAGCAAGGAGCCCACGGGAATAGGTACTAGTGAGGCCTCAGTCCTATTCGTCGTCCAAGTCCGGGTACGGTTTCGATTCCAATTTCAGATAACGAGATGTCATCTCTTTAGCAAAGCGACCCATGAACACGGCATTGAACAGAGATCCTCCCTCGAGTTTCTGTGCAAACTTGTTGTAAGTAGACTTTGTAGTTTCTTCGTGCTTGAGCTCGATGACGCGATATAAAATATTGTCGAAAGCTTCTTCTGGAAGGGCTGTGTCGGTGTATCTGCATGAATCTGGCCCGCAGAAGTCTGCGATGTCAGAGAGGTACTTGTCCGCGAATGGCTCTCGATACAGCGCAGAATTGAAGCGCATCAGATAAGTACGAGCCATGGCGTCACGTCCATGCTTTCTCGCAAGCAAATACAGTTCTGCTAGGAAACATGCATCATGCTTGACGTCGGGAACCGGAAATTCGGAGACATACAAGTCTTTAATAAACACTGTTACCGCAGAGGAGCAGTTCTCGTTCTTGAGATCAATCTCTGAGCCCTGATGTGAGGTGAGCCAATCAATGGATCGGGATATTTTCACAGCAGTACAACTAACCTTAGGAGAGTCCGCAAGCATCTTCTGAAACTCGCGTGAATGAGTTGCGAGAATGATCTTGTGGGCCGCGATCGTTTGATCAATGCCGTGATTGATAAGAACGTCGGAGAGTTTTTTATCATCGAAGAAGTTCTTTGTGATCCTTGGAACACCTTGCGATCAGCCTACATCCAAAAGATGGTGAAACAGACCTACCTCTGCCTTGCTTCAATTCCTATCAGACTAGGATCCCAGTTCTTTGAATGGCGGGTAATTTCTTCGTGAGTTTTGTTCCGAGACTTGAGCAGATCTTTTCCGAGTTTTGCGCCAAAAGCAGCTGCATGTTTGCTGTCAAACAGCTCTCCTTTCATGTATTGTTGGAGAAAAGTTTCGTCCTTAAAGAGGGTCGAAGAAAATGCCGCGCAGAGATATACGACTAGCGCTTGAAGCGTGTCATCGGCAAGCTGGAAGCAAAAGGGTCCCCATATTCTGGCAATGTGCTTGACGAAGGTGCTCTTGAACGTGTTATTTTGACGCAATTGCCGAAGGTCTACGAGTGCCATCTCATTGAAAGCCTTGGCTATCGTCCGACGCAGACCATGAATGTCGTACTTGTCAGCCAGCAAGTAGACATCGATGAGTTGCTGCAAAGTCATCATTCGATTTGAGCCCTTGACTTGGTCGTGAATGGGTCCATGGTGATACAGAAACTTTATTACATTCGTAAGCAATCGAGGATCGTCTTCGTCGCCAATATCGATAATAGAGTTCCATGAGACCTATTTGGGTTTGCCAGGTGCTTCGTGCAAGAGTGAGCAATGTTTACCTGAAAGAGACCGAGGAACGCGGTTGCGAAGTATCCAGACTGCTGTGCAAGGATGACTTTGTGCGCGCGAATATGATGTTCGCCGAACTTGATGACAATATCAGAGTATTGCTCATTGTCGAAGAACGAAGCCGTGAGGCTATCTACTGATGCCATGGTGTGGTCACCAGAAAGTAGTGCGCAGTTGATTGAAAAAGGATGCAGAGTTGAGAGGTTGGCGCAGAGAAGCAGCGAAGTAGAAGTGTTGGTGAAGGTGGGAAAGCGCGAGTGTCTTGTAGGGAGTGTCCGTGTCTTTGCAAGTTTCAAGCATTGATGCATACTCACAATGAAGGTTCTGAGACAGGTCCCGAGTGAACTTAGTCTGGCGCTTACGTCTTTGGTGAGGTGACGGTTTGATTTCATCCACTTTTGCTTGCATTAATTGCATTTCTTAGACCAATCGCGATCACGATTCAGTGTTCTCGACCCCTCCCGCATCTGATCAAATGAGACTACAGAAGAGAGATCAAAGTGAAACGCACAGCTAAGGAAGAGAAAGAAACAAGCGCATTAAAATGTATAGATACGCTCAAGCTGTAGCTTCGCTTCCCTCCAGGGGCACGAGAGCGACGCTTGAGGCTATGAAGATGTATGGTCGTCATCCACACAAGGAGATGAAACTGGTGGTGAGGAAAACCCACCTGAACTAATGAAGAAGCAAGCTCAGAGGACTGTGATGTCCCCTTCGGTGATGTAACCAGCCAATCCTGCAGCAAAGCGCCCAGCAAACTTTGCATTGAACAATGTTCCTTCCTCAAGCATTCTGAGAAACGTCTTGTTCTCTTTGACCAAGGTCTTTGCATCTTCGATACACCTCTTGAACAATTGCTCAGGCAGATTTGTATCGGCGTACTTGGAAGAGTTTGGACCACATACGAGAGCGACTGCCAAAGGGTAGCTCGATTGGCACTTTCTTCTTTTCATGTCTTCCAGATATTGAAAGCGGTGACGAAAGTTGGCGTCTTGTAGATCGTACTTCTGAGTCAGAACGCACATGTCTGCGGTGAAAGCTTTCAAGTCGTGCAGATCGGCTGTACAGTCGGGAAAAGAGACTTCGTGCAGCATAAGTTCAATCATCTCGGGATCATCCTCTCGATCAAGAGGGATGCGATCACCCTGCAACCAGGTTAGCTTGAATGTATTGATGGGTGCGAAAAATTGTAAGGCCACTGAAATACTACTCACAACTGAAGAGTGCTCAAGCATGTCATCGAAGTAAGGTGAGTGGATGGCGAGAAGGATCCTAGATGTAGGGAGTGCTCGGCCATCACCGTATGTGATTCGAACATCATAGAATGCTTCAAAGCATGGCTCGATTCGAGGTCTGTTTTCGAATAATGCTTAGCTTGTGGGCGTAACACACGCAGATTGTTCAGCTTACTTCGGGATTTGACGCCATAGATCCAAGCGTACTTTCTTCTTGTTCCAATTATGTTTGTCGCTTTCGTCAAACAACAAGCCAAGGTAACGACCGAATTCTGCAGCATGATCACAGTCGAACAACTGCCCTGTGCCATGCAAGGTGCAGAAGTCGGTGTTAAGAAACAGCGTCGTCCAGAACATCTTGCATAGATTCAAGATGGATTGCTGCAGTATTTTGTCAGCGAGCTGAAGGGCAGAGGGACCACAGATCCTAGGGACAATGGATGTGATAAAATGGTGTTGGTGAGTGATGTTCTTGCCCAGATCAGAGAAGGCAAGGTCCACTGCGCGGGTAAAGTCATTGCAGATCAAAGCTCGCAGACCCTCGACGTCGTACTTGTCAGCAAGTATGAACATGTTGACCATTGCTTCTACGATATTTTCGCCGGGCAAACGATTGTAGTCTACCCAGCGTCCATCATACATGAACCTGATCATTGCACGGACCATATCAGGCTCATCGTCTTCGCCCAGATCGATGACACGGCTGGAGGCGACCTAAATTTTGTCAGTCGAGCCTAGCCAATCTTAGATGGGTAGGCATACTGGAAAGCATCCAAGGAAGGCTCTTTTGAAATAGACAGAGTGCTGTGCAAGAATGATTCGATGCGCGGGCAGGATCAGACCGCGTGATTTGACAGTGATGTCTGAGTACTTGTCGCTCGAGTAGAATTTCTGCAAATTGAGAAGGCTGCTGGGCTCCATGTTTGCCATGGCGATACTGATTGCAACGAAGACTGCATGCAGAGAGGTGGCACATGGTTTTATCGCTTAATCAGAAGGACGTGCACAGCGCGAGGTACCAAGAGGGAGATGTGAGAGTTTGTTTACAGCAGTGAGAGTGACAATGCGTCTTGTAAGGGGTTCGGAATTTTGGTGGCGGTTGACGTTGATCGTTTCTCATTGATATGTTCTTTTTCTGCTCTACGCTACGCACATGAGGGCAGTTGTATTTCTGGATTGTTTCAATGTTGTTGAAGATATCACGGCGACATCTTGGCTTGAGAGAAGTCCATCTCGGGGTGCTGAGCCATGAATTTTTCTGGTTGCAGATTAGCACAAGAGTGGTCTTGACACAGCTGGATAGATTGTACACACCAAGCATCTCCTGCTTCTTCTGCTCGTCGGAAGTAGGCAGACCCATCTCCTTCTGCTTCTGGTCGTACATCATCTTCTCAACCATGGATCTGGTGTTGCCATCAAGGTCACTGAGCTTGCTGTTTTCAGGAGCAATCTTGGATGTGTCGATCTTGGGAGCATTCTTGACAACATGGGCCCACCATTCCATCTTGTTGACCTTGTCGAGGTGGACGGCGAGTTCTTTGCCTGAGGGAGTGGTTTCCAGGGTCCAGGTAGATTCGTCGACATAGATGGAATGGGGGAGATCGCCCTATTGATATTGTTTAGCAGGAGACAAACAAAGTAGGTCGAGCGAAGCCTACATCAATGATGGGATCTTGGCCCTTGACAGCAACGCGAAGGTGGTCCTTTGTGATCTTGATGTCAAAGTCACGAGCCTTGAGGTTTCCAGGAACCTGAGCAGTCAAATCTACATCCTGAATGGTTTGCATCCACTTGTAAGGAAGCTTGGCCTGCTCTTCGGCTTCACGAGCAAGAGCGGCCTTGTCGGCGGCCTCGCGCTCTGAGGGAGTTGGTGAGGATGACATTCTGGTGTTGATTATTGGGGATGTTTAACAAAGCTTCATGGATGTTTTGCGACTGCCCCGCTTGCTCATCAACGCTCGGAGGTGAAGCTTTGGCCGCACGAAATGTGTCAAGGGAAAGTGCAGTCGGATGCTTCGTTAGAGCTGCCCATTATTGATGAGCAACTGGCGAAGAAGTCCAGTCTCGATTTGTTCCTTCCTTGCTTTGCAAGACACTGGATCATGGGCACAGAGAACCGTCCATCTCAAATGTCATGTCTCCGAGCATGCCATGCGATGCCCCACAGGCTGGATGAGCAACAACCCGACATCGGCCGAAATTTCACCTGGTCTTGTTGAAGTTCGCGATGACTCTCTTCTCCACACTCTTCAGCAACAATGGCATCCCGTACACTAAGAATTGGTCGGCTTTCACATTCCTAATCCAGTACTGCCCACTAACATATACACAGGTCTCATCCCTGGTGATGGCATTGGCCGCGAGGTCATTCCTGCCGGTCGTCGCATCCTCGAGGCCCTCCCCAAGTCTCTGGGCCTCAACTTCTCCTTCGTCGATCTGGATGCTGGTTTCGAGACCTTCCAGAAGACTGGAGCTGCCCTGCCCGAGAAGACCGTCGACACGCTGAAGCAAGAGTGCGATGGCGCCCTCTTCGGTGCCGTGAGCTCACCCACCACTCCTACCAAGGGCTACTCGTCTCCCATTGTCGCTCTCCGCAAGCGTCTCGACCTGTACGCCAATGTTCGTCCCGTCAAGAGTGTCAAGAACACCACCATGTTCCCCGATCCCATTGACCTCGTCATTGTTCGCGAGAACACCGAGGACCTCTACGTCAAGGAGGAGAAGACATACGACACTGAGAACGGCAAGGTCGCCGAGGCCATCAAGCGTATTTCTGAGCGTGCCTCGAGCCGTATTGCTACCATGGCTGGCGACATTGCTCTCCGTCGTCAACGTGTGCGTGACTCCACCGGCCAGACTGGCAAGTCTGCCAACGTCACAATCACACACAAGAGCAACGTTCTCTCACAAACCGACGGTCTCTTCCGTCTCACTGCTCGCGAGGCTCTTGCTCAGTCCCAATTCAAGGACGTCAACGTTGACGAGCAGATCGTCGACAGCATGGTTTACAAGCTGTTCCGTCAGCCTGAAACTTACGATGTCATTGTCGCCCCCAACCTTTACGGTGACATTCTCTCCGATGGTGCTGCCGCTCTTGTTGGCAGTCTGGGTCTTGTTCCCTCTGCCAACGTTGGTGAGGGCTTCGCCATTGGTGAGCCTTGCCACGGTTCTGCTCCTGATATCCAGGGTCAGAACATTGCCAACCCCATCGCTACTCTCCGCAGTGTCGCTCTTATGCTTGAGTTCCTCAACGAGGAGAAGGCTGCTGCCCTCATCTACAAGGCTGTTGACGCCAACCTTGAGGAGGGTAAGTACTTGAGCCCTGACATGGGTGGTCAGGCCAAGACCACTGAGGTTGTTGAGGACATCCTCAGAAGAATGTAAAAATAGTCATGCTTGTATAGATTTTTAAGATACCAAAAAGCAATGGGACACGGAAGTACATGATCACAATCTACAAATTCAACTTACTGTCAGAATGTCATAAGAATAAAACGCATAGTGGTATCATCGTATTGTGTCGCAGGTCGATGGGCATTCTTCACATGCTCCAAAACGTCAGCGGGGAAAATTCTCGACGTCACTGTCGATCGCTCGACAAAGAATCCACCGTCCATCCTTCTCCTCTTCTAAGCACTTCCTCTACAACTACATAGCTCTAACATGGCGGATAAATACATGCTAAGAGTGACCGCCGGGTCCGACTACGACGAAGCCAACCAAAAGCTGGTCCACGTCAATACCGAACAACCGCTCAGCATTTCAAACTCGAAGCTCGATGCCTCACTGACCGTTCGTATCCAAAACTACCGCGGTGAACCCGTCAACTCTCCCTCATCATGCGCCTACTTCGAAACCGATTCGCACAAGTCCGACCTCTACAGCATTTCCTTCTCCTTCACGCCCAAGAAGGACATCAACGGTCATGACTTGGTCTTTGGAAACGACTTTGACCACCCAATCAAGGACAAGCTGCCTCCAGGCTTCGGACAAGCAATGAAGATTGCCCAGTGGTTCATCGACCCTGGGCTTTACGGCGATGCTTATGCCGATGAGCCATACCTGTACGGACCTTTCCTTAGTTCGATCAACACATTGAGAGTTGGAGAGAAGAAAGAGCCAGTCGAATTGAAAGGAAGCGAGGACAAGCCCATCGTAGTGTCTGAAGGTGCCGACGGTGACGGTGTCGAGGCTAGGAAGAAGGCTGGTCTGCCTGATGAAGCAAATGCTCGCAAGAAGCACTTCCTCAAGGAGCAGCACTTGAAACACTTTACCTTCGAAGCGGGCAGAAACTACAGCTGCGACTTCTTCAACCCTTACTTGGACTTTAATGGTATGCCGAAAAGAGACAAAGGAACGTAAGAATCAATATACTGACAGACACAAGACTTCGCACTTAAGCTTCCTGGATTCAGCTACATCCCCGGCATCACTATCCCCATCATCAGTTACTGGGATGGTCAACCTCTGAGGTAAGCAGCTCGTCTTCGAACAGCCCAATTCTCTCCCCCCAACAGTTTCCTGGTGTGTGACGAGCAGAATCTGACTAACACAAGGTCTCACGCACTTAGATATGTCCTCAAAGACAGAAGCACAAACGAGGTGCTCTTTGTCATCATCTTCACTCTGCTACCCCGCCATAGCGAGGGGCAGAAGGACGAGTCGAAGAAGGACGACAAGTCTGGCCAGAAAGACGAAGATCTAGATTGAGATGTGATCAGAATAGATTAGATTAATACGCGATACCCCCGAATACATGATCTACACTCTTCTCACACCTATCCATATAGAGACATAGTGTCTTGTGCACGTTGAGAGATGCGGGTAGCACATGTGTTTAGTAAAAATGTTTGGTTCCAGGTTTCCAAGTTTTCGAGACAGATCATCATGTGTGACTTTCAGCCACCTGCAATTGCTGCCTTGGGGTGGCTGGGTTTTCTATGCACATCTTAAATTGCTGTTTGATTGGATGAGACGAACTATGCGACATGGTCTGAAAGGTAGGTTATGTGGCTATCACAGTGTACGTGTTGTCGCAATGTGTTGGCCATGAAGAGCATTTGGCTATAAGAACAGGGTTGCTCTTGGTAGTAGTGGGTACAAGTAGCTGTACTTTCCCGTTTCATGCGTTTAGACTTTCAGTTGCTATCGAGACGATTTCAAAAGCTTGGATCACCCGCACGTCATTGTCGAAAGCGAGCAGCGCGTGTCAAAAGCAAGAGGCGCGATTCATCTCGAGAGCCGCCATCCAATTCTTACCTCCACATCGATTTGCCCAGCAGTCGATCTCTTTTTGCTCAATCTTGCTGCTGTCAGCATTATCCTGTTACTCCTTTCTTGTTGCATTTTTCAGCCTTGTCTTTTGGATACATCACCCACACAATGCGTACCCGCAACCAAGAAAAGGTGCCCTCGTCGCAGTCATCATCGCAGCAGACTGCTGCCTCTGAAAAACGCACAAGCCGCAAGAGAAGAGCAAGCAGCTCCTCCGACGCGCCAATCCCTCAGAGCTCTCAGACTACCGTCTCGTCGTCATCACAAACAAAGCGCAGAAAGAGACAAGACGCGTCTTACGGCCATCCCGAAGACCTCACCGTGCTCGATGAAGAAGAAACTGTCACCACCAGCACCCCTGCTCCTGCAGTTCGCCATGTCCACTTCACCGAGTCTACCTCTCAAGGTCAGAAGGCCACTTCGACACACCTGACTCCTCACATCCGCAAGACCATCACAACCGAAAGGCGTCAGACCATCTCGCCCTCGGCATTCGAGAAGCTGTCGACACCGCCGCCCAAATCCCGCTTATCTCTACCTGCCACATTCTCACCTTCGCCCACCATTTCCAGCCTGTTCCGCCCCTTGAGTCAGGTCCTGTCGGAACGTGTTAAGAGCCGTCTTCGCCGCAGCCGTCTGAGCGAGGAGATTAAGGAACAAAGAGATGGCTCTGAGGCCCATCAAGAGCTGGTCCAATTGCGTGAAGAGATTGCAGAGATTGAGGACACTATTCGTACCCGTCTCCACCAACTCGATGTCGAGAAGCAGCTAGGAGAAGATGCCGACGACCAGAAGATGGAAAGTATCCAAGCCGAGCTCGATCAACTCAACGAGGATCTTGCTGAGAAGAAGGCTCTTGAGGCCGCCATTCCCGACGTGGATTCCATTGATGCTGTTGATGTCATCAACGAGGACATGATGGTCTTTGATAGCAGCCAGAACATCTCATACCCCAGCCTTCCTTCTTCCGGCACCGAAGTCCGTACCGTCCAGAGAGTCTCCGATGCTGTTGACATCACAGATGCCCAAACTCAGGTTGCTCTTCCCGACTCCACCCAGGAAGAAGAGCGCCGTGCTTTCAAGGAGGCCATTCAGTACTGGACTGACGAAGCATCTAACGCAAAGTCTACTCTCCAGATCCTGACCATTGAATTGCAGTCTCTCGGCTTCCCAGGTGAGAACCCTGATGCCATCCTTGCCTCCATCCGCGAATCCTTTGCCGCTGTTCGTGAGCGCCTCGAATCCGCCGTTCCTGGAGTTATTCCTAGCAACATCTCAGATGCCGACCTTGTTGAGCTCGTCATTCAGCACCTCGAGACTCTTGCCAGCAAGGTCACTGAACAGGAAATCTTCATCGCCGACAATGACCAGCTGCGCCAGGAACTTGTCAACGAAATTGATGGCCTTGTTGAGAGACTGAGTCAGGCCGAGATTCGCAAACGCCAACTCGAGATCGGTTTCAACGAGCTAGATGCACAGAGCCAGAGAGATGAGCAGTTGATTGACTCGCTTAGCAAGGAACTGAACAAAATCGAAAAGAACCACGACATGGCTCAGACTCTCATCAGCGAGAAGAAGGCCCAGCTGGCTGAGCTTGACCGCGAAAACAAGGACCAGGATACAACCATCAAGAAGCTTGGTGAAGCTCTCGAGGGCTACAGAGCCAACGAGGCTAACCTTCATGCTCTCATCACCCGTATGGAGCAGGAGAACAATGTTAAGATCTCCGACCTTACAAAGGCTAACCAAGCTGCTGTATCTGAACTTGAGGAGCAGCTTCATGTCGAGGGCACCAAGCGCCACACTGCCGAAGCTGATGCTGATGACAAGCAAAACATCATCACCACGCTGGAGCGCCGTGCCGAGGAAGATGAAGCTAACATCGACACCCTCAAGCAACAACTTGCCACTCTCCAAGGCCTGCACACAGCTGAACAGCAAGCCAGAGAGGTCGCTGAAGCCGTCAACGACGAGAACGCAACAGTCATCGCTGAGCTTGAAGACAAGATCGAGCAGGCAGAAAACGAATTGGACCAGCTCAAGGCTGATTTGGAAAATCTTCGCGCACTCGAGGAGGCAGAGCGTCGCCAGCGCGAGGCAGCAGAGGCCGACTTGGATGACCGCAACAATCAGATTACTGAATTAGAACAGAAGCTGCTGGCATCAGGCAAGCAAGCCAACGAGTTGCGCCAAAAGTTGTTCGAGGTTCAGCAACGCTCCAAGGAGGCTGTTGCAGAGCTTCAGGCTATCTCGGAGGAGCGTGAAACCAAACATGCTGCTGAGCGTGCTGCTTGGGACGATAAGATACGAGATGCCAACGATGCCGCCACCTTTGCCAAGATCGAAACCAAGGCATACGAAGAACAACTCGAGATAGTCACAAGGGACATGGGCAAGCAGCTTGATGAGCGTGCCGCCAAGATTAGAGAATGGGCAGCCAAGCTTGATGAATTGACTGCAGAGTTGAAGGCAACAAAGAAGGAGTTGAACAGCGCATTGGTGTCGCTCGATCAGCTGCAGCAGTCATCGGAGGCTCGTATTGCTGAGCTCGTTGCTGACGTTGCCGACCTGCAAGGTGTCATTGCTCAACACGAGGCTACAATCAAGGTCCTCAATGCTGAGGCTGAGACAACCGCTCAGACTCATGCCGTCGCTATTACTGAGAGAGACGAGAAGATCGCCGATCTCAACCATGACATTTACAACGCCCGTAACGAGATCAAGAACCTTGAGGCCGAGAAGGAATCGCTTGAACGTCGTGTCGAGGCTGAAGCTGAAGCAATGCTTGAATTGCAAGCCGACCGTGACGACCAAATCGCCGACCTCAAAAACAACATCCGCAATAAGCAAGCTGAAATTGAGAACCTTGGCCGCAAAGCTCAAGAGGTGGACCGCAGCTGGGAGCGCGTGATGAACGAGCGCAATACCGAAATCGAAGAGCTCCGCCAAACCGGTTCCGAAAACACAACCACCATTGCCCGCCTCACAAAGCTCAACGCAGCTCTCAAGGAGAAGTTGAGACTTTATGTTCGCGACTCTACTGCTACCGTGCAGGCCATGCACGAGGACATGGAGCAAGCTGTTCTCTCCGCCTCAGCTAAGAGCGGTGAACTGCGTGAGGTTGGCCGTCGTGTGCTTGAAGAGGTGGAGGCTATGGACACTGTTGGCGAGATGGTCACCGTTGCCACTTCATCATCTGCTGCCAACCCTCGTGTCCAGCATCTCAAGCAAAGCCGTCGTAACCGTCGCCAATACGATTCTGGCATCGGCGTTGACGAGGACTCTCTGCTCGAGGAGTAAGCATAGGAAATGAAAAAGGATCTGAAAGAGAATGGAGGGAATGGCCTTTGGGTTTTATGATTGCACACACCACACGATGAAATTGTTTTTCTTTTGGCATTGCGTTGTTTTATTTGGGCTTTTGTTTTCCTTTGGCAGGAATGATGGATTGAATGATGAGTGAGCCCTTGTTGATTAGGGTCTTATAGTTGCATGCCTTCTTGTCTTTTTCTTTGGTAATTCATGAGCGAGTACGTAGTATCTACATATAGGTATAGAAGAATTGACCTTCGACTTCTGCATCACGCTGCTTCTTTCATATCTGTCACTTGTCGAAGCCCCGGCAATTGCTGTCGTCACTCGACATCTTATGCTCTCTGTCTTACTGCCGCAAGAATGCGCACCCAAGGCTCCTGGTTTCTATACCTCTTGCCGCATCTGGCTTCGTTCACTTGATCGAGTGCAAAGTTTGATGAATGCACCTTTTTCAACAACTCCTTCTTGGGCCGCTTCCACAGCATTCGACCACTGCTCCGGCTTGTGTTTTCTCTTGCTCTTATTCCTTGTCATCTCTTCTTGCTGCTTTGGTCGTAATTGACCTCCTGGTGCTTTGCATGCGGAGCTCCCCTCAACTTTTAGCCTCTGAAGCAGTGTCTTGGAGTGTCCGTCAATCGAACCTCGATATGGACATAAAGTATTGATGTCTATAATTTGAATAATGCCCTCCCGACAGTGCTTCTGTCGCTGGATCTGGTCGACAGATGTACACATCCTACAACCCTCGACGGCAGGAGCTTGACAACCACCACCTTAAAGATCTGGCGGCAAGGCCCACAGGGCCTCGCCTTCCATCCAAGCAGCCTCGAATGAGCAATTCATCTCAGGTCGGCAGAAAATGGCGAGATGGTCGAGCGGTCCATACCACTCTGTTCGTTCCCTCCCTTCATCACCATTCCTACTTCAAGGGAGAACCAACATGATGAAAGGCAAAACGAATGCTATTCCAGAGCAAAAAAGAAAGCAAAAGTAATGTTGACGAGAGTGGGATTTGAACCCACGCCCTTTCGGACCAGCGTATTGGATCGATTGAACCTTAAGCTGGCGCCTTAGACCGCTCGGCCATCTCGCCTTTCCCGGCGCCCGATAGAATTGCTCGTTTCAGGCTGCTCGGCTAGCGATGAGCACAATCTCATCACCTATATTACTTTGACATCTCAATGGAAGTTGGCAGAGCCTGCGCGCAGCAGATAGACCGACAACGTGGTATGGTGATGTAGGAGCAAAGTCGAGAGCAAGGATGGATACTTTTGCAAAGTCAGACGAGGTCGGAAACTTCCCTCCGCTTCGCCGATCGGAGTCTCCTGTTCGCAGCTCAGGTGCCAATTCGTGCGTCTTGCTCAACCAGACAGCAGAAAATCACAAATTCCATAATCATCACCCAACAACGCAGAATGGAGGCTTATAGATCATTTGATCAATTTTCAACCACGAGTTTCGCATAGAAGTCGCATCGTATAATACATATGACACGCAGGGGTGGTGCAATGCAAGATATGTGGTTCAAGACGCTTGTTGAACGTCTCACCCTGACTTCAAGAATTCGATATCCTCTTCGGCCAGGAGTCTCTCAAATCTGAAAGCTTGCTGAACAAAAATTGGAAAGTGAACAGACCGTTCAAGAATACCCGAGAGATGGTCAGACCTCATGAGTATCGCCTCATTGACATGATCAATGGAAGAGATGAGCACAATCACAATCAGTCAGAACAAGGAGAAGAAGAACTAGCAAGATAGTGTCATTTTCTGAGCAAGGCGAATATGCGCCTGTTGTAGAGCATTAAGAGCTAAAAGAACATCGTTCTACCACTTCCCTTTATGGCATCAGCTCCGATGTAGCCTCATTTTATGCCGCCATGCATGAAAAGCAACCATAAGATGCCGCCAGAAGAAAGAAATCGCAGCCTTTCGATGAACGCCTCCTATATACCCGCCATGTAAACGCCGTGAAATGCGTGAAATCGCCGGTAAGAAAGACAAACGCCGCGCTGAGGAATCAGAAACATCAAGTGTGACTGTTTACCACAAGGTGTAACCACCGTCGATGAGGCAGTTGTTGCCAGTCATATAGCTGGAACCAGGCGAAGCGAGGTAGACAGCGAGGTTGTTGAGGTCGTCAACAGCACCAAGGCGCTTCTGGGGAGTGTTGTCCATCCAGATGCGCTTTTGGGCGTCGAGAGCAGGAACACGGTTGAGGGCGGTGTCCATGTAGCCAGGAGAGATGGAGTTGACACGGATGTTGTAGCGAGCCCACTCGGCAGCGAGGGACTTGGTGAGCTGGATGACGGCAGCCTTGGAGGCGTTGTAGCACGACTGCTCCTGAGGGTAGTTGACAATGGTGCCAGACATGGAGGCGATGTTGATCATGGAGCCACCAGTCTTGAGCTTGATCATCTGCTGTCCGACAGCCTGAGCGACGAGGAAGGTGCCGGTGATGTTGATATCGAGAAGGCGGCGGAACTTCTCAGAGTCGTAGGTCTCAGCCTTGACGTTGGAGCTGGAACATGTCAGTATGAGTGAAGGTGCGTGTGAAGGATGTGGACCTACTCGGCAATGCCAGCAGCGTTGATGAGAACATCAATGTGGCCGTAGTGAGCAGCGACATCCTGGACAGCCTGCTGAATGGCGGCCTCATCACGAACGTCAACCTTGTAGAAACGAACGTCGACACCAGTCTGAGCAGAGAGCTCGCGGGCAGACTTCTCACCCAACTCCTGCTGAACGTCGAAGATGCCAATGCCCTTGACACCAACCTCAGAGAGGGCCTGAGCCATGTTGTAACCCAATCCACGACCGCCGCTGTGAGTGTGTTAGCAAAGAGTGAAATCAGGATGGAAGTGACAAGAACTCACCCGGTAATAACAGCAACCTTGCCGCAGAGAGTGAACTTCTTCATGGTGGGAGGAAGGACCTCGAGCAACTCAGCCTTGAGAGGCTGAGCAGCGACCTCAATGTCCTGACCAGGAGGATTGACAGGCTCATTGGCGCCGGCAGCAGGGACGGGGAGAGTCTCCTGCTCGCGCTGGCCAGACTTGTTGTATGAGACGACGTTGATAGACTTCTCATCGCCAAGAGCACAAGTCGAGGCGAAAGTGCGAATCAAGACTGGCGAGTAGTTGAGTTGAACCGTGGCGCGGTGCACGGCGCGGAAAACAGAGGTGCGCATAGTCGACAAGTAAGCCATTGCACCGAATGTTCGAAGTTGTGTTGAAGGAAGAAGTAGAAGAGGGATAGATCAAGTGGATGATCAAAGGAAGAAAGACTTTGATGAACTTGGATGAGATCGTCAAAGTTGGAGTGGATTGTCGAAGCGAGGGAGAAATTGGCTCGGCGACCACGTTATATACACAAGAGTGCGCGCGGAGGCGGAGGGAGCCGCGTTGGTGAATGTGAAGGCAGGAAGTGATTTGAAGAAGTTGAGGCAGGAACGAGTGACGCTTAAAAGTAAACTTTTGCGGTTTGCTATGCTCTTTCTCCACCCGAGTGGAAGGCGCAAGTGAGTGCCGGGCAATCGACGGCAGGGTATGAAAGGGTCTGAATCTTCGATTGAGGGTCAATGACGGGTTTATGAGGAAACATTTTTAACAAGGGAAGATATACCTAGTCAAATCTCCACTGCAACAGGTGGTAGGGCCGCAAACACGAGCTCTATAGGTACTGATTATCACTTTTTACTTTCCCAATCTGTTCAGGGTTTTAGTTGAATGAGATGACGCAATCTGTGACAAGTTGCCTGAGTACAACAAGATGAAAGATTAGGTGTTCGTCAAGAATAGAAGTAATGGCTCAGGTCAGCTTATCAGGCAAGACGGGAGCAGAACGGGTATATGCAGAGAATGTGATTGATCAAGGAAGCTTGAGACCAGGAGAAAACAGAAGGATTTCTGAGACCCAGGTAGGGTTGGGTCCCTTTTATCATCCCTTCTCGTTCATGCATGATAGGGCAGAAGAAAAAACTACAGCTACTTAGGCCTTTCATACGTGTAACACAGTCATGTGGCTTCTCACCGTTGCCATCGGGGCGGTGAGTGCTGCAGAGAAGCAAGGACCCAATGTCCCCTCTCCCTTGTGGGTTGCGTGCCTTTGGAGGTGATGGATCAAAGGAGTACAGTGCAGACCGCGAAACGCCGTCACAAAAAGGTGATGCCTGCCCCAGTTTCTCGGGACCCCACATGCCCAGAAACGATTGACGTGCAACCCACGCTCTCACCTCGTTGATTTCTAACAGGCTTGACGAAGGGGTTTGTGGCGTAACTTGCAGAAGCCAACTTCGATTGCTGCATGCAGGAGCAGAACTCGGGTCTGGTTCCGACATGTCGAATCGCCTCTTTGCACTATTGGTTTGCGAGCCAGACAACGAAGAGCAGACCAACGAGCGATCTCTATTTCCGGACCGATGTCCTGTCTTCTATGCTCAATGCTCAAGCCACGTCTATCCACATGTGATAACTCGAACAAATAGAAGAGTCACAGCCTCAACAGCCTGGACATTGTGGAAATTGAGGTCACAACTATTGAGGCAACGAGTGAGCCATGCTGTGACCAAGGGGCGAACCAGTGCCATCTGTTTGCGATGCCCCTGCTAGTCTTTGAGGAACAGATGGCTGTATGTTGAAATTACACCACGAGAAAGGAACATGCCTTTTCCCCACGAGAGATTGATGGACAACGGTCCGCAAGGAGTGGACCGCAGAATAGCGATCGGCCCGTGACGCCCCGGAAACTGGCGTGGGGGTTGGCGCGAACGCCTCGGACGGATGTCAGAACCCAAATTGAGACATGGAGTTGTGGTTTGGGAGGTTGGTCGGTCTCGAATTAGGCTTCCATGCAGCATGTGGGTAAATTGGTCTGTTTTATATTGAAGTGTGGTGGTGGTCGAACGTGGAAGAAGGAGTGATGTTTTTGCAAAGAGAAAATGACCAACTTTTGACTATGTAGAAAGAAGCGGCCTGTACATCAAAGGTATATAACAGAAGAAACAAGACCCAGAGAAACCCTGTCGAACGCCGTGCGCACGGCGCTATGCAGATCAAGAAACGAAGAAGGAAACCAGAGACCATATGTCCAGAGTAAGAAGGAAAGTGTGCGTTTGAACAGAATCTGAGGATCGTGTGTTGGGCGTAAAGGCGAGGTCTTAGGTGAGTTCGACATAGTTGCTGCACCAACAGGTCAGTCCAATTCAAGAGTATGAAGAGCAATGACGACGTACCTGGGGAAAATGCCTTCCCTTGTACCGATTCTGCCTGTCCACCAATCATTACCGTTATCAGTCTTCTTAACGATAGTGATGATTTCGCCCTTCTTGAAGCCCAAGTCGCCAGGTTGATCAGGATCGAATGTGAACTTTGCGATAGCCTGGCCAGGCTTGGGAGTCGCGATGTTTGCGCCGCTGAAGGTTGGCTTAGGAGCACTGGGTCTGGAAGGCTTGCGATCAGAGTACGAGTAGTCGCTTTGATCAGCAAATGCACTGTTGCTGCGCGCACGAGAAGCCTCCAGGCGATCGAATGTTTCGGTAGGATTGGCGCGCGAGCCGTAGCTAGGCTGTCTGTCATAAACATCGTCTTGCCATGTGCTGGCACGCGAAGGACCGCCGAAACTGCCCGTGGCTCCTGTACGATCTGAACGAACACCTTCACCGTGAGCGGCGCCTCTCTTGCCTTGCCAGATGACGTCGTCGTGGGATTCATCATAGACTGGGATGTCGTTGTACATAGTGTCGCCCTGGTTTGCAGCGACTCCAGCGAATACTCTGCTGTTGAGGACGCGCATCAGAGGTTCGGCCTGGGGTGGGACGGGGACGGCTCCCTCGAGCAGGGCTCTGGCAGTGACGCGACGGTTGTACATCTTCTCGTTGGCATCTCTTCTCTCAATCATAGCACTGCCTTCGAGAGAGACACCAGCGAACAAGCCCTTGGTCTTGCTGTAGGCGAAGATACCAGCAACACCTTTGAGCGATGCAGCACCAGCA
The DNA here is from genome assembly GCA_037042735.1 of Aureobasidium sp. Y128-05A. Classification (NCBI taxonomy): domain Eukaryota; kingdom Fungi; phylum Ascomycota; class Dothideomycetes; order Dothideales; family Saccotheciaceae; genus Aureobasidium; species Aureobasidium sp. Y128-05A. The sequence continues at coordinate 1,236,106 of JAXQKC010000109.1, read as the reverse complement.
GCTTCGGCATTGCGACCCACGGGACCGGCGGCAATGGAGACATTGCCTCCAAGAGTGATACTGCCAGCTTGAGCAAAGGTGCGGACAGCAGCAGCGTCGTTGAGAATGAAGACGAAGTCGGTGAGTTCGAAGCCAATTTGACCACCAAAACCACCACCAACAGTACCAATTGCGGAAGGAGCGGACCTGAAGCTGATGTCAGCAGGTGTCTATGGCAAAGCGAGGGGAGACACAATCACCAAGTGCCGTCTGCCAGACGCGCTACGATAACACCGGAGCCGAAACGGGCACTACCGAGGAAGCCGGCCTTGAAGACGGTCATGATGGCGAGACCTTTGGCATTTGCGAGGATATTGGGAGGGATGATCTTGTCGGGGCCAAAGGCCTGTTTGGGGTCGATGAAGGACGCGAGAATCTTGCCAGTCTTCTTGCACTCGCCTAGGAAATATTAGAAGCCGTGTAGAGGATAGCAATAAACGAGCGCGACTTACTCTTCATAGAAGAGGGCAGCGGATTGTTGATGAGCGGCATGTTGGGCGGCTGAGATGACAGTCGTATGTGAGATTGAAGACGTAGGTCAGAGAAGAGTACGCGACGAGAACAGCACCCAGGATCTTGGACGACGAGGAAGAAACGACGGTGGGTGCAGCGACACGAGAATCAGTGAGCGTTAGGCATACAAGTCGAACTCGGGCAAGTCATGGCACAGCTCGGCGACAGCCCCACCAAGGACGAAGCGTCGTCATTGTCCGTGCTCCCGTCGAACCCCAGACCGGCAGCAACTTCCCGAATCGCCGCGACCTTCGGGGTCGTGCTGCTTGTACCGACATTGACCATTCTTTGTTCGCTCCATCGCATCTGCCTGACATACTACAATCTTTCGTTGTCGCAATTACATTACAAAACCAACAAGGCCGCTCTGAGATACCGCCACAATGTCCGAAGCCTACGAGCGTGAACGGTAGACAGTCCTCTTTTCCCTGCTGCGACACTACACAGCCACTGACACCTTCAAAGTCAAAATAACTCGCGACTGGAAGATCTCGCCGGAAAGGTATCCGCCTTGCGCGGCGTCACCATCGACATCTACGACAATGCCCGCGACCAGGGCGTCATCGACTCTTCCGTACGCCGCTGTCCCCCCCTGAATGTCCCGGTCTTCAACCCTGCTAATACCTAGCCTCAGACAAATGCTTTTTCCACCTTCTCGAACAGCTTGCAAGGTAGTGCTGGAAGATTGACACGCATGGCACAACAAGGAAACAAGGTCGCCATCCTCAAGCTCGCTGGCATTGTCATCGCCATTGTTCTCGTCCTCTATTGGGTCGGTGGCTGGGTCTTTGGAGGCTCCAAGGCTGCTTGAACGTTCTCTCACCTAGTCGATACGATTCTTGAAACGAAGCAACAAAGGCCCGACTACTCCTGAGCCTGGAAGGAAGCAGCGTACGCACACAAGAGGCTAGGGCCAGGTCCCCGCCCAGATATAGGAGGAAGACTCGAGTCGAGGCAGCCAAGCAACTGTCGAGGCTCCATACTTGGATCAGATCGCAGAGACATGAGATGGTCGTTCTGCAGATCGGTGAGAAGAAGACCATGCGGCGAAATTGGCAAACATGAAAGGCATGGCATGCAATAGCACGTTTGTGACGTCCACCTCAAACTTCACGGAATCGATGCAACAGCATTATATGTTGGCCATGTACACATGATCAGGGCCGAATTTTCTCTCTCGAAGCATTTCAATATTGTATATTAGGCAGAAGGGCACCTGTATCAATCACGACCATCAAGGTCTTCAATGCTGTTTTTACCTTTCTGCGCTATCACTAATGCTTCCATCTAACCCCAGACATTTCCGAAAAGATCATCTTGGGCTGGAGCCTTGTTGTTAGATGTAGAGGCAGCTGGTGCAGGTGCACTGCTCCAGCCACCAAAGTCATCATCCTGGCTGACGGTAGGCTTGCTAGAAGAAGTGCCCTCGTTGCTTCCCCACCCACCAAAGTCGTCATCATTCGACACGCTGGTCATAGCAGGTGCTTTGTAGGATGTAGTCGTTGGGGCAGGGGCCTTGTATGAAGTAGTAGGTGGTGCAGGCGCTGCTGGCTCAGGGGTACTCCAAGCATTGTTCGAGCCCCAAGCATCCATGTTATCGAGGCCAGACATGGCTGGCACCGGTGCAGGCTTCGGTGGCGGAGCAGGGCTCGACAAATTGAAGGCAGATGCAGAGGTTGAATTTGCGGGCTTGGAAGGTGCAGGAGCGCTCATATCGAACAAGTCTCCCATGCCAGAGCTGGCTGGAACCGGCGATTTTGTAGACATGGGTGCCGGTGCAGGCGATGGTGCGGATGTGAAATCTCCAAAGTCGCCGAATCCGCTCGACATGCGAGCTGGCTGGGGCTTGGGTGCAGGTGCAGCGGAAGGTTTGGGCGGCGGTGCGGGTTTAGCATCGAAAAAGCTACCGCCACTGAGAGAGCTTGTACGTGATACTGGGGAGGTCAAGTTTGAGAACGCTGAGGGTTTGGAGGGCTGCTGTTGCTGCTGTTGCGGAGCAGGCGAGCCACCAAAGCTCAAGCCACCAAAGGCATCAGCCATACCGCCGAAAGAGGATGTCGAAGCGGCAGGAGATTGTAACGGAGGAGAAGTGAAGCCACCAAAAGCATTCGATGACGACTGAGGTTGCTGTACGGAAGCAGGCTTAGGCGCGGACGCGTACAAGGACAGAATGGACTGCTTAAGGTCTGATCGTGGGTTGCTTCCAGGGGTAGCAACTCCCGAAGCAGCGCTAGCTGGACGTGCTGGTGGCGCGGACTGGCTGGTTCCAAAGAAGTCGAGACCAAGTAGAGAGTCACCAGGACGGTTTTGCTTAGGAGGTGCAGCAGGAGCCTTTTGCTGTTGCTGTGGAGGTGGTCTTGAAGCGATGGTAGGTTCGGCAGTGCTTGCACGGGCTGGAGTCGGGTCGTCACCAAATAGATCGATGACAGGAGCAGCTGCTCTGGGAGCTACAGGAGGGGCAGCAGGTCCGCTGCTCATGGAAGCATTTCTGAGGGAGGCTGATCGGTCGAGCTTGGCCTTTTCTTGGACTACGCTGAGGGGCTGGGTTTTGGTTAGCGGCCTTGTATTGAAAGAAGATTCGTTCGTGTTTACCACGTCTTCATCCCCACCCTCGCCTCCCAAAGTCGAGGGGTCTGGAATGGGGCCATCCATAGTCCATCTCTTCGAATCGTACTTTGTGCGGATGAAGTTCTCAATCTTGCTGCATACGTGTCAGTCTGTGGTTGCGAGATTGGTTGCACTGTTGTAGACCAGAGACGTACGCTTCAGCGGGAACATGACCAGGGGCGAGCTTTGCTTCCCAGTATCTATAGAATGACAATCAGCAAATGCGTGCTGGGATGGACGAGAGTCTCGTACTTGTTGGCTCTAGTGTTGCCCCACTTCAGCATGCTCTGAAGTTGCTCGTCGGTCCAGGAATCCAGGTCGACGGACTTGACTCTACTGATATGCGTGCCCATACCACGGTGAATACCGGAGCATCTATGATACTCGTCAGCAAGCGTCTACATATATGGTAGCAGTAGCTGCGTACCGAATGCAGATGAAGATGCCCAAGTTCCAACTAGCCCATCTCGGGTCTATCGACACTTGTCAGCTTCTACGCCTTATCACAATGTCCAAATTTCGTACGCTTGTTTCTTTTACAGTCTGCACAGCTCTTGTTCCCTTCTAACTTGACCAAGCTCTTCAACGTTTGCTGGTTCTGCATCGTCCTGTCGGGTCCGGCGGGTCTCCGCGACATGGCGGCGGATAAGTGGAGTTTGGGATAGTGTTGTGTGCGGTGCGGCGATGGCGAATTGACCAAGCAAACTGACTATTGTTGCACTCGTGATGACCAGCCAAGGCACTGTCGTAAGATCAAATTGTTGTGTACCTAATCTGGACAAGGACGAACGATTAATCAAAGCTGCCCCTATGACGCTGGTCCGCCCGCACGTGATGTGATTCATTGACTAAATAGCAGCGGCAACTTAAGCTCTCGTTTCATAACTTGAATGAACTGGTTTCAGCATTCCTGCTCTTTGGAAGTGCAGAGAATATGTAGAAAAAGACAATTGACCACCCCAGCGCCTCGCTGCCATGCCTCATGTGGGTATTGCGCCAAAAACACCAACCAAGCTGTAATGCACCCTTGTCTTGTCGTCTCCTTTTGTAGTCGAATAACATCAACATCATCACCATCTGCCACCTCCCCGTCTGCCATAGCCACCACCACCTCCGCCTCGTCTGCCGCCATATCCACCGCTGCGACCGCCATACTCTCTGTCGTCGTAACCGCCTCTAGGACCAGAGGGCTCGTCACGGATCGGCGGTTGTCGGCCTTGGAGATCCTTCTGTAGCTGCTGGTACGTCTTACGCATTTGTGCATAACCAAGATGCATCTTGCCGAAAAAGTGATCCGCCAGTCTGCGATCGTTGTCCAATCTACTGAGGTATGCGCCGCACACATCGCAGACTTGGAGCTTTTGATGACCTGAAGGGCCCGAAGTGTCGGATAGAGCCTTGAGCTCGCGTTCGCGATCCTCCTTCAATTGTTTTTGCTGCCTGATACGGAAGTATTCTGTGACGGCAGTGTTGACACTACCCAATTCGCCTAGGATCTGGACCTCGACCAGACCGTCCTCGATGTTGCGCGACAATTCGCCAATCTGTTTCAAGAAGGCATTTGTTTGGCGGATCTCATCAGGTGTTTTCTCCAAGCGGCGCTGAGCGCTGTCGATGCGTCGGTTGCAATCATCGATGTATTTTTGCATGTCTCGCATGTAATCGAATTCAAAGCCCCATTTGCGCTTTTGGTGATCGTCTGCATTCTCATATTCGGACTTCAAGGCTTCGCTGTGTGTCTTTGGACATAGACCGAGATCTTGTTTGGTGTTGGTAAACAGGTCGTGAGGACAGGTGCCGACAAGGTAGGAGCGGCACACCTTTGGATCAGTGATGGACAACTGAGGGGCGCGCGATGCGCCAGGGCCAGCCAGCAATTGCTCGCCCATAAGCTGCTCTGTAGAGACGTGTCAGTAAAGCATCAAACAAGAGCATTTGATCTGAGGGCATACCAAGCAGCTTTCTCTGCTCAGCTGCCATGTTGACTATGCGCTACGTCGCAAGTGTGTCTTGTACACGGTATTGGGCGGAATTCAGCGACAAAGCAGGTGCAGGTGTGGGCGAAGGGTATTGCAAGATGATTGATGTCGAGCGAGTGGAGGTATACAGATGGGAAAGCTTTCGTCAGTAGCAGCAGCAAAAGCGGAAGAGAGAGTGGCCGCTCCGCGCTGGTCGATTTCTTGGCACATGTATGCTCGACTTGTTACCCCCTTTAGACAAGTTTCAATCTACTCTACGCCATGAGGCCGCCATGCTCGCGATAGTCTTTGCTCTGTCGCTGCTGTGCCTGTTTGCACCATGGGCTGAAGGGCAATACACCGAGCAGCTGGAGCTGCATCCGCTTCCTCAATCCCAACTCCTGGCTGCCTTCAACTTCAAGGCCAACTCAACAAAGTCCGACTTTGATGCCCAGAACTACCGCTTGTTCCCACGTTCGCTCGGCCAGATCCTGCAACACACACATGCCCGAGAACTCCATCTTCGCTTCAGTCTTGGTCGCTGGGATTCGGAAAACTGGGGACAACGACCCCGCCATGGCCGCCGTGAAGGAGGCACTGGTGTTGAGTTGTGGGCCTGGGTCGAGGCCGACTCGCACGAACAAGCCAATGCTCGCTGGTTGACTCTCAGCAATGCTCTGTCTGGTCTTTTCTGTGCCTCCATCAACTTCATCGATTCGACCAAGACCATCCGCCCCGCCATGACTTTTGATCTCGAAGGTTCCCACAAGGATACATCTGGCTTACACCTGCTGCACGGTGCTCTGCCTCACGAAGTCGTCTGTACAGAGAACCTGACTCCCTTCCTGAAGCTCCTCCCGTGCAAGGGAAAGGCTGGCATTGCCTCCCTCCTGGATGGACACAAGCTCTTTGACGCCTCCTGGCAGACAATGGCCATTGATGTGCGCCCCATATGCCCAACTGACGGAACCGAGTGTCTGCTAGAGATTGAACAGACTGTAGACATGGTCCTTGATCTGGACAGATCTATGCGATCTCAGCAAGATCCTATTCCCAGACCTCCACCACTCGAGGAGATTGCCTGTGATACAGAAAAATGGTACCACAATCACGATACTTGCTACCCACGCGAGCGTTCTGCAGAGCGTGACTGGACGTTGAGCAAGGTCTTCGGTCGTCCAATCCGTGGTTCTTGCCATGTCAATGAAGGCCCCACTCCCGAATCGGTCATCCTGCATGCTGCCCCTGGCCAAGATGTCCAAATCACCGCCGAGGAGCCCCATGGCGAGCAAAAATCTGAGGATGGAATCATCAGCTATGTTCTTCCACAGTCTGGCAACTTCGATATTGCAATGAGTGAGCAGCCCCTGATCTCGCCTTCGACCCTAGAACAACCACGCCTTTACGCAGAACGAACCATGGTTGGTTATGGCCAGGAGCGAGGTGGTATGCGTGTCATCTTTACCAACCCATCCATCACTGATGCTGTCGATCTCGTCTATCTCGAATCTTTACCATGGTTCATGAAACCATATCTGCACACCCTACACGCCTCTATCAACTCTGCCCCTGCACCATCATCTATCCAGCAGATCTACTACAGGCCCGCCGTTGATCGTGCCAGAGGCACTCACCTTGAGCTGCGGCTTCACGTTCCTGCTGGTACCTCCTTGGTCCTGACTTACGACTTTGAGAAAGCCATCCTGCGATACACCGAATATCCTCCTGATGCGAACCGCGGTTTTGATGTTGCGCCATCAATAGTGAAGCTGCTGACCAACTCAACCAACGGACAACGCAATCCACCTGTGTATCTACGCACCACTTCCATGCTGCTGCCCCTTCCGACACCTGACTTCAGTATGCCGTACAACGTCATCATTCTGACCAGCACCGTTATGGCCATGGCGTTCGGCAGTATCTTCAACCTGGTTGTTCGCAGGTTTGTTGCTGCAGATGAGGTCGAACCTGCAGGAATCGTTGCCATCAGGGCGAAGGTGCAGGCTGCCGTCATCAATTTGAAGCAAAAGATTCAAAAGAGCAGAGAAGTCAAGGCTGCCGATCAGAACGGTGAAACCAAAAAAGTACGGTAGTTGGATATATGTTCGGCCACAGCCCACAGTATATGAGAAAATGACAATTCCATCGAAACTTCAATCGTCCTTTGCATTGTGCTTCTCATGGTAGATGCCCCTGGACAGCGTATTCCGACTGGAAGCCAACTTCGGAGGTGTACTCACATAAGGGCTCCTTTCCTTCCGGCATCATAGCTAATACTCTTTGTAAGCACAGTATGTCAAACGAAGTCCTCAGATGGAAAAATGTGCAGTGATTCAGACCAGGAACGGCTCGGCCGCGTTGGACTTTCACTTTCACTCCACTTCACTTCCATCTGTCCCTCACTCTCACTTCTGAGCACCTCTAGACCATATGTTCCTGCCAGCGACCCCTTTAGTCATCCCCGCCCCTTTGGCCCAGTCGTCAATCCCCTCCAAAGATCTCGAGTTCGAACCTCTGCATCTGCTAACATTTCTCTTAGAACGTCCGTGGCCCTAGTCACACTGACCCTTGTGGTGAGGATCTCAGAGAGGCGTCCTCCTGTCGGCTAACCGTAGAATTCGTAACTTCGGGTGGGTGATTTCTCGCCCCTGATGTCTAACCAGCACAGGTCCAGGGACCTAGCTCACTCGCCAGCCCGGAGCAGCGGTTTCAACCTGATCTTGCAAACACAAGGATGGTGATTCTGCGCGCACTGGGAGTGGCTTTGACTGATCGTTCTTTCAGAGGTTTCTCTTGCAAACACAAGGCTTTCACTGACCGAATGAGATTTCTTAGTTGTTCAATGTTCACGACTTGTCCACTGTAAGTGAAAATTCCCCCTGAAAACACTCGAAATCTTTGGTATCACTTTCCTTTTTGCTTTGTTTATCTGTCTCTATGTACATACATTACATACTTGGCCAATGTTCTTGGACTATTTGCCCTTTGGATTCTTCTCGGCTGGGTGATCAAACACCTTTCCTGGGTTCATCAACCAGTTAGGGTCCAAGGCCATCTTGACCTTCTGCATGACGCCAATAGTGTCCAAGCCTAGCTCCTTGACCAATGAATTCTTCTTTCCCAGTCCAATACCGTGCTCACCAGTGCATGTTCCTTCCATCTCCAGTGCTCTGTCGACCATTCGTGTCACACACTCTTCGACCTTCTTTTTCTCTTCTGGGTTCTTGCCATCGTACATGATGCTTTCGTGGAAATTGCCATCACCGACGTGGCCAAGTACTGACGCGAAGAGACCCAACTCGTCCATCTCGCGCTTAGACACTTCCACAATATCAGGCAATCTAGAAAGCGGCACAGCAACATCAGTGGACCAGACCTCCTCATCACCCTTCCTCAATGCCAACATAGACCACAAAGATTCCTTCCTCGCCGACCAAAGTTTCTTCTGCTCCTCAGGGTCGGCAGTAAACTCAAAGTCGATAGACTTGCATTGTTTAGAGAGCTTTTTGACCAAATCGACATTCTCTCTGACTCCAGCTTTTGTGCCCGAGAATTTGAAGAACATGGTGGGGACTTCGCGCCAAACTTTCTTTGTTGACTTTGATTTGTTGACTACGCTCATTTGAACTTCATCCATGATTTCCATTGCACCGATTGGGACACCGGCTTTGATGATGCGAGAGGCTGCGCTGGCTGCATCGCGGATGGTTGGGAAGGTGACAACTGCCACGCTTGTTTCTTGAGGGATGACTTGAAGTTTGAGTGTGATTTCAGTCACAATTCCAAGGGTACCCTCAGAGCCAATAAACATTCCTGTAAGGTTGTAGCCAGCAGAGGACTTCCGGGGTCTTCGCTTTGTCTTGATGATTGTGCCGTCTGCCAGCACGACTGTTAGGTTGAGGACGTTATCTTTCATTGTGCCGTAGCGGACGGCGTTTGTGCCGGAGCAATTCGTTCCTGTCATTCCTCCTATCATCGCTGACGGTCCGGGGTCAACAGGGAAGAAAAGCCTGCTGTGGGCGATCTCTTCGTTAAGCTTCATCCAGCCGATTGATGGTTGTACGACCACATCCAGATCATCCTCGTGTAAGGCGACGATCTTGTCCATGAAAGCGAAATCAATGCAAAATCCACCATATGGAGCCGAGAAGTTGCCTTCCAGACTTGAACCTCCAGAGTAAGGGACTAAAGAGAGAGTGTAAGTATGACATCTCAAACATAGCAAAGTATTCTTTACCTATAGGGATTTTATACTTATAGCACACTTTGGCAATCTCAGATACCTCTTCCGTAGACTTCGGATATACGACAGCAATGGGAAGCATATCAACATTGATAGTCGACCACTCCGAGTATCCATGTCGATGCAATTCATCATCATCTGTAGTAATTGAGTCTTCACCAAGTTTGGCCCGCACTTCCTCGATTGCCTATATTGCATCAGCATAACTCTTTACATACACACGGCAGTGATGATCACCTTCTCCCACTCTGTCCTCTTAGCATATACAGGCGATTGAGAAGCATTTACGCCATCTTTCTTGTAACTCGACCCGGCATCCCAGATACCATATGTATATGCCAGTGCTCCAGTGAACGCACTCAATAGCAACACTTTATTGGTAGTCCAGAACGGAGTCTGGTTGATAGATCTTGCATTTTTAGAATTGAATCGTTGTTGTTGGCGACCTGTGAGTGGAGAACGACAAGAAGCTGGTCGGCGGAGTCCCCGCATCGCGGACGAATTCAGTCGTATCCTTGTCGTCATTGTTCTGGCTTTCGTGAATCGCACAGCGTGTGATGAGTTCCAGAGTCAGAGGAGACTGTAGCGGAAACGTCTCCTACTTGTTCTACAATCCTTGCCCTTCAAGAGTGAGGGTTGGGGAGGAGGTCACGACTTCCGAGGGCGGGAGCACGTAAACAGCTCGCTGTATGTTTGTCCCGGGGGGAAGGCCGTGTTTGCTGAGCCGCACCCGCTATCAACTTATCTTCCCCTCTCGCTGCTGCCACTCCACTCTTCTTCCTACACCCCACCTTCGCACCTGAGGCGCTCAGGTTTGCTAGAGTCGTACCCCTCTGTGAGTAGCCACATGACCAGTTGCATCGCCGAGAGTACAATGGCACGTGTTTATGCAGCGGCGCCGACCTAGCATAAAACGCACGTTTGAGGTGCTGGCGTCCATACTGTCGGACCGAGGATGAAACTCTCCTGAATCTCCTCTATATCAAACTGTATAGGTATACGCAACAGCACTCGCAAGCGAAGTCAGGCCAAGCCATCGCTCTCGTTGTTGTTCTTTGCCAAGCAGTATACGCACGTAGGAGAAGTGTATATTATAAAGCAGCCTCAAAAAAAAAACCCGATTTTGCGAACTGCCGTTTACGCCAAATCGCAGATTTGAAGAAAAAGAAGCCGGTTCGCAAAACCTCGCGAACGAGGAGAGGGTCGAAGCGACTTGCAAGATGGGATAATCCCATGGCCCCCCAAGGAATGAGGCTGCCTTGGCTGCAGCGACCGTCGCAACATGGGACCGGATGGTGTCATTTTCCTTGCGGGAATACTTTCCCATGCTTGCTTGTCTCAAATCCCATGGTTTTGGCTGCCACAATTTCAAGCCCCGAGATCGTTGATTTCCCAGTGTTATGCGAGATGTCGCCGAAACCCCAGTTCTGGATTGTCTCGTCTACATGGCTAAGAGTTCCCAGTATCCTTGTACCATTCGCGTGCCGCCAGACCAGATTCTTGGATGCATTTTTCCACATTGCCATGTAGAGTTGTGACGACAGAATACGCAAGATAGCATGGGAAGACATAGTGCTCGTCAGGACCTAGGACCGCCTGCTTTGCCTCTTCCTTATATACCCTTGCTCTGGTATTATGGATATTTCGGCCGATACCAGCCAAAAAGACCCACCGGGAGCCAATGAACATCACGGCAACGTAGTAGAAAAAAAGCAAGCTGGCGCAACTCTTAACATATGGGCAGTAATAGCTGGTTTTTTAAGATCGCTGATTTGAAATTCAGGTGGCCTTCATCTTTTTCGGACAGCAGAGAGTCGCATTGTGTAATCTTGACGAACGGGGCTGTGGATGCTCAGCTGGGTGGTAACACAGTCATGCGCGCGTCATCCTTTGCGTTGAGGCGGAGATTGTGCCGCTGTCATCTGTCCGTAGCGAGCCGTGTGGCCCCTCAATAGAGGTCGCCGTCTGTGATCCTTGCTGCAAACTCTTTTGGGCACATACTGCTGTGGAAGTAATAAGGAAAAAGCAGGTGGGGATTTGGGAGTTCAAGTCCGTGTTCTGGGCGACGGACTTGGTGACCGTCGCCTGCCATAGAATAGCTGAATATAAGGAGGGCTACGCTCCCGAAGAACCGAACCCATTCTCGTTCCATCTCCTGCCTTTCGCATTCTTCCTACTCTTACTCTTGAGGAAGCTATCATCAACCTTATTCAAAATGAACCTCGCAAGCATACTTCAACATCCGATCGAAGACACCCAGACACATACACACTTTCGACTCTCCCCTAGCACATCGACCTCGCCAATACTCTCACCTCACGCAGGGTGTGGTGTGGTCAAGTCATCACCAAAGTCGGCGAAGCGAACACAAACAAAAGCTGCATGTCTCGGATGTCGGCAACGAAAATCAAAGGTTGGTCTTCTTGTCAGAGCTTGTATCGTCACCTCCACTGACACAAATTCTCGTCTTAGTGCGACGGAGACCGTCCATCATGTAGAATGTGCCTCGAAAGGAATGCCAAATGCGAGTATTCCGTCGAAGAAGGCAAAACCCAACAACAAGCTACGAAAGAGCAACTCAGATCATACAAAGATGTATTGTCGTTGCTTCGAAATAGCTCGCCTAAGGAAAGCGAAGCCATCTTACACATTCTCAAGAACATGGACCTCAACGATGCTTGCCGTTTCATCCTCGACGGTCCAGTCTTTGTACCTAACCAGTGAGCAGGTATGCTCCATCTCCGTGTGCCAAAGACTGTCATATGATGTCCGCAGAAGTGCACAATACTTTCAGAAGACGAGCCGTGCCCATGGAGAATTTCTCTATAGGTTTTCTCCCTGGTCATACTTCTGCCTCAAAAGCTACTGTGCATTGCGATAGCTTATAACGCCCCATACCTCACACCGGGAGAGGGGTTGATTGCGAGCCTGTGACAGCCTTTGACAAGGAGGTGACTTGCAAAAGAACACAAGAAACGCACTGTCTGTACACGTCACCGTCAAGGATGCGAGGGATAGTGGGTAACTACCACTGCAGTCGATACACACACACAGCACACATCCAGCACTGATCGATTGTTTCGTTCGTCAAGATCTTGTTTTTGTATTACATTGGGTTGTAAACATTAAATAGAAAGAGAGTGGTTGATATGCAGAAGACCTGCTGATGGCTTCATGCTTTGCCAATCATGCCACTTCTGATGGTAAAGGCAGTGCTGATACGGTGTTGCTTGCGAGCAGGACTGATACTGCGAGGTCCGCGGCTTTCATCTGGTCGGAGTCCAGGAGCTGGAGATATGGCGATGGTATGTCTCTTGGTTGGATCTCTTCTTCTGTTACGCTCGACGACGTCAGTTGGTGGCCATGAGATTGGTAGTAGCTCTCCAGAGAAATGAATGCCAGTATCTTGCTCAAGTTTCTTCCGCCAGATCTCCACCTGTATGTTCCACCATGTTTCGAGCTTCGCACGCCGCCTTAGGATTTCGTCGTCCCAGTCGTGTACCATATTGTCGCATTCGCGTTGTAGGCTGTCAATCTCCTTCAATTGGCGGGCCTCCAGTTCTGCTAGCTCTTCCTCTTGCCTGACCAGTCGTTGACTGATGCGTCTGCTTTGCTCGCCTCTTAGCACGCTGATGGCACCGCTGTGTTTTGCTTCCATCTGGTCGCGTGCTCGTCTTGCTTTTGTGAGTTCTGCAAGATCCCGATCTGTGATGGTCCTTCCATGTTGATCACCGCTTGTTGTCTCTCCGCGACAGTATGCTTCCATATGTTTCAGCGCGATCGCGTTGTTCCGTGTCTCCACTTCATGTGCTTCGCGCATCTCGTGCTCGTCAAGTACATGCTTGTCCTCTATGCGAGCGATCGCGGCGCTCTGTCTTTCCGACAACTGGTCCTTTTGGCGGTCGAAATATGGTAGTAGCTGTAATTTGCGCACCGCGTATCCGTCGATTATGCCTTGTCTCTTTCTACTAGCCCAAGCAACCAGACTGTCACGTTGCCGTTCTTGTTCCTGTCTGAGTTGTTTGAATTCGGGTATATCCATTGCTTTTTCCAGGTTCTTTCTCTTCTCTTCCAAGTTCTGAGATTGCTCCGCTCCGAAAACTGGTGATCTAGATTGCGATCGTGATTTTGGGAACGACGTCGGATGCGACGTGACTTCTGATTCATGGATTGTCGGTGGTGTTGTAGTGGCCTCATCATCCCAAGCAACCAGCATATTCATCAGTGCATCCTGCTCTTCTTGACTCATCACGCTGGCAACCAAGCTGCCTGGTATTGGGCGTTTGCAACATGTAGGCGGTATATTCTCATCGTTGAGCGAGTCTTTGATTATCTTACGCAGCGCGAGCGTGCAATAGCGATGGCCGCAGGACAGTGTGTGCAATGTGCGGCGGTGACGGGATCCGCTTTGTGGACAATGAGGGCAGTCGCTGTGTATCTGATCAGACTCGATTCTTCTCTGTCGGAAATCTTTGCTTACTCTTTTTCTCTGGTCGAGTCTCCCGAGTCAGTCCTCCTCAGCCTCAACCTGCTTAATCCTCTTGTGATGATGTGTCTCTTCGGAGACGACTCTCTTGATCGAGACCAGACAGACGATAGCGAAAATGTGGAGGGCGATGGCGAGATGATAGGCGACGTTGCGAAGTTGAACGATGAGCGGCGGAAATCAAATCTAGCATGGTTGACTATCGAGTCGTAATCTTTTATTGACGTTGATGTGGCGGAACTGCGCCGCCCACGAGTTGGTCGAGTCCTGCCATGAGGGCATTCTCTGGAGATGCGGGACGTATCTGTAAAGTCTGTCGAGTGTGAAGCCTGAGAGCCAGTAGAGATGGATCGTCGTGGATGTGTCGAGCTTGTCAAATCTGATGTCGCCTTTGATTCCCTCGGCTTGAGGGTGCTTTGGAGAAGAGCAATGTCAATGTTCAGGTTTTGTGCTTGACTCCTCAGATCTTCCTCGAAAGCTTCAACCGTTTGACCTTCGGCAAGTCGGAGGACTTCAAGAGCGAACTCGTCGTCCATTGACACTAGGTTCTTGCCCGAGTATCAATTATTGCCTTGATGGATCCAGCTTTTTTTGATGTCGCGAGACGCATGGAAATGGTGTAACTCCAGACACAACAGAAGAACAAAAGCAGCTGTGGTGCGAATCAAAACTGCCGAGGGATTCTACCAGTTGTCTAGGTACCAGTGTGTTGTAGCGTTCTGTATCGGGAAATCAAGCTCACACTCCGCAACAATCCGACACCAGACTTTGTTAGTGACTGGATGTTCGTCGCAGACTGGCAGCAGACAGAACCTTGTCAACGAAAATGGTCGAAAGTCTCACGGAATGGCCAGCAGACATTATAGAGAAGAAAAAGAGAAAGTAAACGTCAGCGATGAACTTGATCATCCAAGCCCTCACAGTGCAGGAGCAGCATGACGTCCCGAACACAAGGGTTAAAACAGCCGTCTTCTTCGCCGCCGCAAGCCCGAGATCTCTATCCGGCTCCTGCTTGGTAATTCAAAATTAAGATTCTTCTGCTCCAAGGCTCGTGCTCTTGATACCTGTTCCCAATATGCCATCCTATGTGTCTTGTGACTTATTCTTGAGCTCGAGTCAGTAGTGTTTTGAAGCGCGAAACACTAGCACCGTAGAATCGGTATCTATGCGATTGCGGGGCCTGTCAGTGCATCCGGGTTCACCGAAACTTTGAGCTTGTAGGCACTGTGAGCCCTTGAGAAGCTGGTAATTGGCGGTCAAGAACTGACTATATGGCATGGAAGGGGTTGATTGACAGGTGACATCCTACACCGCATGCCTTGTCTTATTGCCGAAAAGCATTCTAGATAGTGGTATGTATAGCTGAGACACAAGCGAGCCATCAAGGACGAACAGCATGACATGAACTCTCACCTCCTCCGTAGTGCCTTGGCCTTGACGCCACAAGTCAATGGACGTGGCATATGAGATTGCTTATGTAGAGTCATGTTGGCTCTTATCCAATCACCAAACAACATGTCGGTGCTTGGTGACATTTGGCGATGTTCGGCTTCTAGGACAAACATTTGAGTGTCGCAATTGTTAAAGATCCAATCACATCAGCTGCAGCCTGTAGGGGTGGGTGTTTGTCCTCCCAATTTATTTCTTGTCATCGGCTTCGATGCGGTATTCCCGAGAAGTTGGGTCGCGGCATGTGTCTCATGTCATGGAATCGCAAATCGTTTGCAGAGAAGTTATTCTGAGACATATGATATACATAGGACAACAACGTGGGTGTGGATATGTGGCCTTGCGAACTGGCGATTTCTGGAAGGTGAGAACATCCGTTCGTAAAGCACACGGTCCATCGTATGGCTGAAGCGTCGGTCCTTGAATGTCGGAATCATTACCCATTATTGCACACAAGACAACGCAGTATGACAGTTGGGTGTGTGGATGCCGACCAGTATTCGGAGACATGGATCAGGCATAGAAGGTCTTTCCAAGGTCAAGCTAGAATGAGTTTGTGAAGTGATTCAGGACACTCAAAGCTTGAGCATGGAGATCGACCGAATCAAGAGGCGCTTACCGTTCAGCGAACCGGGCCTGTTGATCGTGCTTGTCAAGTGCTTCTCTCCATGGTCCATCGTCCGTCATGCATGCATTTGGGAAAATGCAAGATGTTTTTGGCATCGGAGTTGAGTCCATCGAGACAGACTGTGTTAAGCGATACTGGAGCAACCTGTTCTCCTGCGATAATCACATTGATTCTAACAGTATCATGTAATTCTCATCCTCGGGCCCAACGTGAGAGCACCACAAGGATACGGTGACAGAAAAAAGATGTCTCATGTTGAAACAGAGACATCTGTTGATCGGTCTTTCCCTCTTGCTCGTTGCAAAGCCGAGGCGAAGCGAAGCGAGGACGGAACGAGGCCCGCACCGACAGCCATTCCCAACGGTTGGCAACGATCCTTTCCCAAGTGTATGCGCTTCTAAGGGACAGTTCATATCCATCATGGTCTCCCTCGCGACATGTCACCATTCGAAGCTCCGGTTAGTGCGTCGACGTCTGACGCAAGCATATCGAGAAGGGGGACCGCTAGATCAACTTCATCCCATCTAAGGCCCGAGGACGCATTTCTGACATACTCTCCGCCATATCGATCGACCAACAAGGACGGTGCATCCGACAGCAAACGTAAAAGAGACAACCGTGGCAGTCGCAATGCCAGTCGGAGGAGGCCACGCACATGGAAGAAGTTGCTTTGGGTGAAACAAGCATGTATGAGGCGTGCCATAGCAAGAGAAGCCATATACCATCGTCCAGACACTGAGACTTTCAGATCCCGACAACTACACAGATGAAGAGACCTTCTTAGACCATCTACAGCGCAACCCGCGTCTCCGACCTTATGATTTCTGGCCACTTGTTGCAGACTCTACTGTCATCGTCCAACATATCGGTTCTGTAATCATCTTCGTTTGCTGCTTTGTCGGCATCAAACAACAACGTGTGTCGCCTGTATCTGTCGTTAGCTGGGCCACTTTTGGCACCGTCCTGGGCTGGGTTGCTCGTGACTACTGGGTAGGGCAAGAAGAGGCTGCACAGGCTGCTCGCACTGCGCTTGCTGAAGCCACAGCTTCATCCAAAGCTGTCATAGATAGTCAGGGCCTCCAGGATGGACCATTGAGTCCTGTAGATCCGAGCTCTACACCGTCAGACAACAGCAAGCTAGGCTTGGGCATCACAAGTGTAGCGGCTGCGCGCCCACTTCCTGTAGTTTCAGCGACAGAGGCCCCAGCATTGACGGCACCCACCACTATTCATACGAACGGTGCTGTTACATCCGCAAGTCACAATTACTACCCGCCTTTCGAACACCAGAACTCTTCACTTTCGCCTCGCAACCAGGAGAGATTGGCAACAGCCAAGTCTGCAATTTTGATTTATTGTGCACTGCTGGGCTTAAGCCCGATTCTGAAATCTTTGACCTTGTCAACGTCTCCCGATTCTATCTGGGCCATGAGTACCTGGCTCCTGATTATTAACATCTTTACCTTCGACTATGGTGCTGGTGTCGAGGCTAAGTAGGCTTCTCTATGCAATCTTTGCGTCGAATACGCGCTAACAAAGCCCCACTAGATTTCCTGCTTCCCTTTCAACGAACGCTGCTCTTATGGCATCCACAGTTCTTGCTTCTCGGCTTCAATACACAAACGAAGTCTTCAGCTTGACACTTTTCAGTATTGAGGTGTTTGGACTGTTCCCAGTATTCAGGCGACATGTTCGACACGCATCCTGGACAGGACACTTAATGTTGACTGCATTGATTGTCCTTGGTGCAGGAGGTGGGCTCTGCGTCACTATCACAGGAGGAGGATGGAAGGCTGGAGTTGGCGGTGCCATTTTCGGTGGCATTCTCACGTGTCTTGCCATGGGTATCACCAGCTGGTGGCTCATTGGATTGCAAAGGTACAAGAACGAAATTCATGGGCCTTGGGATCCGGCACGTCCAATCATTAGACGACACTGGGATTGAGCACCACAAGAAGAAGATTCATCCATGACTCTATTACTCTTTCTGCTGTTCTATGCACTGATTGCAGGTACTTCGTTCCCGATGATGTCTTCGATGGACAATGATGCTTTGCGTCGTTGAGTCAATTCGGCTTGGCTGTCCTTGAACTCAAGGAATGAGTCCCATGATATCATTCCATCTCGGGGCAGAATCTCTTCATCGCTTGTGAGTGAGCGGGCGTTGTGTGCTCCACCCACACGCACTGTCAGCGATGTGATGCCGTCCACGGTGTGCCATTCAATAAGAATGATCTCCTTCTCTTCCGCTGCCCGTACCGTCTGGCCCATCAAGTCGACTAATGCCGACTCGTCTTTGTCGAAGGCAGGAGAGATCCACAAGCCTAGGCTCCATGGTACTGGCTGAGAGGTCCAGGAGCTGCTGTCCAGACACTTGCCTTTGAGTGTTAAGAAGTCCAAATCCCTCGTCTTTCGAAGCAAAGACTGCAGATATTTCCAGCCACCCATTCGAGATCCTGCGTGGTTGGGTTGCCACTTGGTCAAGTCAAGGCATAACGAGCGTAAATATGGTATATCAGATCTGAGAGTGCCGAGGTCTGCGCACCAGGCTCCTAGCATATGGGCCCCACGGGTGCAGCAGAAGTAATGCATCCATTCATTGGCGATGGTTGTACTTTGCTCGCTTTGCAGTGTTGTGTCACCTGATGCCGCCTCCCTCAGGTCGATTGTGATATGACGGACGTGGCTGGCTTGTGCTAATGACAACCTGGAAAAGAATGACTGGATGAAAGCGACTCGTGTGAATGCGAAGTCCCCCTCCTTCAAGAGCACTAAATTATTGGCTTCGAGATAAGCAGCACGGCAGGATCTGAGAAGAGCAACGCCCGTGCTGGGTATTTGATGGTGTTCTGACCCGATGGTCGTTTTCCAACTCGGATCAACGATAGATGTAGATGGTGTTAGAGCTAGGTCAAAGATCTCGTTCCTCAGCTCGCCAGGTAGTCTGAATAGAGGAGACTGTGTCTGAGGCAGCATCATCACCCCTGGGCGGATGTTGTGCATAGTGTATAAACCAATGAGATATACGAAAATGAGTTACGAGACGGAGATTGCCAGCAGGAATGAACGAGACTATATAGCAGGAGCTCGCCGATCAGTTGGCATTGGGACAAATCCTTCAGATGCTCATTCAGGTCGTCTCTGACGCTCTCGACCCCGCCAAAAGCCAAAACAACACCCTGATGGCCGGGTCATACGTTGTTGCATGATAGCCGAGTGTCTCCTTTTTTCCTACTCGGGGTATAATCGGCGCAAATTGATTCCACCTTGTCGGCCTCTCAGCGCTGTCCAGTCTGTTCCGCGTACGGCGATTGAGGGCCCTGATGTCTCTATTTCCAACTTTGGTAATTGCTCCAAACCCTAAATCCGTCTCAGTCGGTCATGCTGACAGTCAGCATGAGTTCGGGGTTGCTTTGCGCACCGATCAGAAGTTCCCCACCTGCGCGCCAAGAGTCGCGTGCCACGTGCGTGCTTCACGCGTCGCCTAATTTCCAACTTTGTTCCTCTCGACTCAACACTATCAAGGGAGTCTTCTCTTGCGCATCAACACTATATCATCACTGTTCCGCTTGCTCATCATTCCAGCCTGTCGACTAACGCCGCTATTTCGAATCGCCTCCTGAACGGGCGTGGGCGCGTTTTCGCTCTATTCTTGTGTGCGATCCGAGTTCAGTCCGTGGTCGCGCAACAGCGAAAGAAACCAGACACTGCGATTCTCCGTAGCAAAGTTCTCGCGGGACCCCATTGTTCTCGCTTTAGAAATCAAGCACATCTCTTGACTTCTTCTTGCTGGACGTGGGTGCGTTCCCGCTTTACCCTGTGTGCGGTCCAGGTTTGGTCTTTCCTACTGCGCAGGCACGGCTACGGATTGGGCTTCGTGAGTTTTCGCAGCAGAGTTCTTGCGGAACCCTATCGTCCTGGGAACCGTGTGTTATTACTTGTGTACATGCGGAGTCAGGGCTACTCTGAGATCTGTACGGTATCGCAAAGCCCGGGTGGGAGTGTTCCAGCATCGGATTTTCGAGTGCTGGGGTCTCAGTTGAGGTGAGTATAGTTTTCTGCTTATCTGCTGACACAAAGTTATCTCAAACTTTTATCCTGGAATACTTTTTTGTTCCGGCATGGAGCCCCCGCCAGGCATCGCTTTTGCACATGAGCTTGAATGGACGTGCAAAGAACCTGCTTTAGTGATCTGGAAGGAGTCCGGCCGGCAAGAGATATCCTCGCTTGGACTGCCATGTCCCAATGGAAAGCCTACACTCTTAACTCTTTGGATCGGCAAGAATGCTTCTCAAGAAGTCCACTTGATGTTACAATTACGCATCACCCTCCGCATCTCGAAACGTCGAAAGATTCTTGACCATTATCTGCTTCCTCAGTCGAGCACCTGTGCGACCGCGAGCACATCAATCGTTCATCTAAAAGATGCTTCGGAGAATATTAGACCGTATTTGGAAGAAGCGTATGGTAAATTTTCTACACAAAAATGTCTCCATCTCCCCTTCATTCAGCCTAAGCCAAGTCGTGTCTTGATGCCGATTGCACCAGACAATGCATCATGTCTAGGAGGCACCGCTTTGCATTTGTTGACCTTGCTCCATTCGCTGTCTTGCGCCAGTAGTTTTGAGATATACGTCAGTCATAGCACTTATGCTCAGCACGCTCTGGCGAATATCGAAGGTGTTCTTGCGGACAGTGCCAGTATTGATTTGCTGCAATCGTACGCAGGAATTGGAGGTGTGTTCGACAACTGGCGACAGATTGGTGTCGAACAACCCAAGGATTACTCTAAAGCCCAGAATCTGTCTGTCGAGCTGAAAAACGCGGAGAGCAACCACGTGAAAGCCAAAGATACCTTTCCTGAATCTTGTATACCAGAAGATAAATCTACTCATGTGCAGCCGCTATGCTCACCGCCGCCTTATTCTCCACTAACAAAGACGGCAAAACTGCCTGAAACGCCTGAGAAGACCGGTGTCTTGAATGAGCTTTCGGACCCAATACACACAGCGGGTTGCCTCAAGCGATTCCATTGTAAGTTGCTTCTCTCTATTCTCTTCTGACCCTTTCTCTTGTCGTGATGCCTCGTGCTTTTGTGTGCTGTAGCAATGCACAATTGTTTTCGGATCAGGGACGTGCCCACGGAGAGCGAGTAAGTCAGACGTTCTCGGCGGAGGTCACTCGAGAGTATTGTGCATTCCTACAGCAATTCACACGATGAGCTCTACCCTCTGCAGTTACCTCACAGTTCCTCCTGAATGCGTTTGACTAAACCTGAGTGCAGCATCCCTTGAGCCTGATGCCGGCGTGCCACCTAAAAAATTTGCGAAATCACTAATCTCTTGTTCGCCAACCTGCAACGATACTTCTGACGTTGCGCATGATACCGAAATATCATCGTCACTGGCGCATGATACTGAAGCACCATCGTCACTGGAACAGAGAGGTTATTCGCCTACTATAGCCAATACACCAAGCACTGTGGAAGACCCACATACAGTTTATTCCAGACATCACACTCCGAATTATATCGAGACTACGCTGGTCGAAGATGACCCCTTTACTGGTCACTTATCAAATGCCAATAAAACCACGTCACCCTCACTGCTTTCGACTCCAGGCCGTTCTGACACGCTTGATATCAAGCCTACAGTTTTTACGAACGGAGATGAGCTTCCTAGATACTCGATCGATGCAGACAAGGTGTCGACCCGGGCACGGGTTCAAGACTCGAAGAAAGCGAAAAGCTTCATGTCAGCTACATCGTCTTTGGACATGGTTTCACCCAAGCCAACCATGCGCTCGCTGAAAAAGGAATTACGTATGCTTGTCTCTGCAAAAGTGCCGTTGCTTACTGAGCAAGCTCTGCAACGAATCATCGACGACATTCTAGAATCACTAGATCACACCCAAAAAGTCGCAGAGATTGGTTTACAGGAAACACTGGACGATCTCAAGGTTGAACTGCAGCTTGAGAAAGACAAAGGCGTCGATGAAATGAACGACCATGCGGAATCTGTTCTTATCGAGGTCAAAAGTCAGCTGGAAGACTTGGCAAACGGTCATCTAATAGCTTTTGAAGACATGCTGCTCAAGACCGGAAAACAATTGAAGCAAACGTTGAAAGTCTTCTTGCTTGTCCTTGCCAAAGCGGTGGCTACAGGCCGACTGGACGATAACGACCAGGCAGCCAACACGAACGAGTCCAACGTGACTGAATCTCGAGAACAGCACCCTTCGACGATGTCCACTTCGCAACAACCGAAGGTCATGTTGCCCATTGTGGCAGACTCGCCAGCAGTGGCTGCTACGAAGCTCTTTCTACACGAGTCTCGAGACCTTTGCGCGAGTGCGAAGGTGAAAGTCCTTGACAGACTTGCAAGTCAGAACACGGCCGAAATTTTTTTGACAATCGACAAAGAGCTTCGCGAAGCTTGGGTTGCTTCTTGGATTGGTCAAGATTCATTCTAGATCAAGGACTTGAATGCTCAGAAGGAGATAAGAGCTCTTTCAAAAAGGAAAGGAGGGGAATAAGAATCTTTACGCCACAACAAAAGCTGCGTCCATCGGTCTATTATTTTCGCATTGTTCCACAACATCGAGACACCGATCGTCCAGCACATCGCCGCGTCCACAAAATTATGTTCGCTACTTCAACAAACTCTTCAAGCCCAAAAATCTCCTCGCGCGTCTAATGCCATTCTGACTGTGTTGCCAAGAATTGGACGACGATATTTGCAAGCTTGAGGTCGGCGACAGCACGAAGCCATGATCCGTCACATCTACAGTCTGGCTTTCAATGAACTCTTTGAAGTATCCGTGGGACGCATCACGTGGAGGCTATGCTTGGCTTGCTTGAAAAAGAGCACTTGTGATAATTGCAATATACCCATGAGAGTCTGAATATACATCAGGATCCAACTCTGTATGCTCACAAGTACTTGCTCCTCAGTGCTTGGCTGATGGAGCTCATCCTGCTCGTTGTAGAGCCGTGTTGCATGTGGCTCATGAACGCCTCTTCTATGGCTGATTGAGATATACTAGCATCTGCTGTTTGTGTCAGCATGGCTGCCTCTTACGCTCTGATGTCGAGGTAACGTACCATCAAGATCGCTGAATGAGCTTCCCATACTCGGTGTACCCTCGCTGCCCTCCCTACGAACCCTCGGGCTGAGTTTGGAAAGTTCTTCGCGGTGTCGAGGACTCAATGCACTGGCTGGGGATGCACGTGCATAGTCTCGGTTGACTTCCCTCTGCTTGCCGGTACCTGTGGTGGCTTGAGTTGCGGCCGCAGAGCTTGCTGAAGACGCAGAGGAGTCAGGAGCAATAGACCTTTGCTCATACGCACGTTTGACCGGTGACTTGAGAGTTGCAGCCGGATCAGCGCTTCCAGTAGCTGTAGTAGCAAATGGCAGAAATCCACCAGATGACTCGCCATCTTCGTCCTCATCCTCATCATCGTAGCCATACTTGCCTTTGTTATAGTGAGCTGGTCGTCTAAAGGCTTGACTGCGCGCCATGCTCTGACTCTCTCCTTCCGAGGAAGAATCTGATTCTGACTCTTGAAGTGGATCTGAGTCCGGCTCTGATATCTCGCGCTGAGGCGACACGGGCTTTCTGTGGTTACCGAAGGCTGTGTTAAAGGCTCGGTTGCTTGGTTGTGCTGGACTGGCAGGTGGTCCGGTGCGACTTTGTGTCAGTGTTCTTGTAGAAGGTGTGCGAGAGAGACCCTCAGTCTTTGTCTGCTGATTGGCTGTGGATAAAGTGGGCGGCATGTTAGGCTGGCGAAATACTCCCGAACCAACTGATCCCATTGTCGGAGTAGGACTATCCCGCATACGTGCCGAAAGAGCCGAGGGTGCTCTTTGACCTGTATACCGGTCAACTTGAGAACGTCAGCATCTTGCACAACTGAGCCTACCTTGACTGCCGACTGCGAACGCAGTTGCATTACTGCTCACAGCAACATTGCCGGTAGAGTCAGGCGGAATAGGGGATGGGCAAGCTGAAGGACTGAGCTTCTTCATTTGTGCTTTCATCTGTGCGAAGTGGCGTTCGTAGAGCCATGCTGCTTGCTGGAGGAGAAAGGCTAGAGAAACCTCAAACTTTGTAGATCTGCTCT
Organism: Aureobasidium sp. Y128-05A; assembly: GCA_037042735.1. Lineage (NCBI taxonomy): Eukaryota > Fungi > Ascomycota > Dothideomycetes > Dothideales > Saccotheciaceae > Aureobasidium > Aureobasidium sp. Y128-05A. Next base: position 1,212,061 of record JAXQKC010000109.1, on the reverse strand, counting down.
CGTCAGCTTCAGTATGTATTGAAAGAAACGGTACACCGACAAATCTTCCCCTACCACAATATTAGCTTGATAGTTGGTTGTTTAACACAAGATGATACATACAGTCCAGCTCTTTGCTGTTAGAAGCCTTGGAGATGAGTTTCCACAGCGCACGATCTTTAGTTGAGTTCCAGTCGACCTATCTCTGTCAACGTGTGTCGGAAACAAATTGGTTAGTCTTAGATACCTGTGGCGGATATACAAAATCGCCTCTCGGAAATGGCAGACGGATGAAGCAGGTATAGTGCACGGACGAGTCTGCCGGAGCTGACTTGTATGCTGGCGACGGCGGAGCGTTGATACCTAGAGCATTATGCGATGTCTGACCTGTCCGGAGGGACAATTGCTTTGGATCTTCGATGCTGGACATGTCATAGGTGGTGTTTCGATGGAGAAGGATGATGGTCGGTTGTATGGAATAAGGTTCTAGATGCACAAAATGCGCACGTGATACCAACACTTTCCGAGCCTACAACACACCGAGTATAGAATAGCACACTCAAACCAGGATGATCATGGTCTGACTAATTTTTCTAGGAAGGACTATCAGAGCTGCATTTCGAATCATGGGTATGCGTACCTTTCGTAGAAACAATCACATCTCCAGCCAGTCATCAAGCATGTTGTTTGTGTATCCAAATGCACAGTCATGTCTTGGTTGCGACAACATCCTTAATTATAGGGATTTCTTGAACAAATGATGGAGGCGAGAAATTTTTATGAATAATGATAGTCTCATCTCAACAGACCTATCGGTTAGGAGATGGCTCATGGGCGAAATGGGCATAACAGCCAGGTCAGCATTGTAAACTTGAAGAGCTACTTCTCGATATGTGTGATCCTTTAAGACAAACTATTGTGAATGTCTACATGGTAATCCGAAGGCTGCACTAGCCGGGAGATTACACTGAGAGCAGGAGTGTCACAGCTAGGGTCAATTCCTTCCAGCACAAAAAAGCATTTCTCTCCCATTAATACTCATGCTTTTCTTAGCTTTAGAAATGCACAACCACATCGTGATATCAAAAGCATCCAAGGAGATCCCACAAACAAACATCGTTTCATCGAGATTCTTTGAATTTCGTACCCCATCTTGCCATCCGAATAATAATTCGGACCCCTTTTCGTGGCTTCCCAATGCTTTACGCGCCTCTTAATGCGCAGAAGTCTGGTTTACCGTGATTGTAGCGATGCACAGAATCGTTGGAAAACACACCAGCATCCGCCGAGAGTCGTTGTCCCATGGAATTTGAGCCTAGGACAGGACTCAACCAGTCCAACTGGCAACTCAAAATTTCGGCTGTATTCTGAGACGCAAGTCTGTCGAGGACATTTACTTCTGCACTCACGCAGTCTCCCAATTCGAGTAGAAAGAGCTTCGCAGCGGCCACTGCTGACAATTTCGTCATGCAGTCTGTGTAAGATCATGCGTACATGTCATCGTATTCTCCATCCTCTTCATCCGGCGGTAGCGTAGGGGCTCTCTTTTTGACCAGCTCTTTTCTGTCAAGGGGGCAGGTGGGGTTCAGCTTGAGCCAGGGGGTGATACATTCAAGATCGAAGAGATGGTCCTTGTGGCAGGGGAGCTGTACGACAAGCGGGTGTGGATCTAGAGCAGAGGATTAGCAAGATGTGATACGACATCCAGACAGGACTGCGACTCACCATCAAGGAAAGGGTTGCCGCAAATGGGGCAGTCCTTGTCCTTCAAGCTTGTCTTTGGCACTCTATCCAGCTGCGCAAGGAACTCATCCGAGACACCCTTGACTTCCCGAGGAGGATTCTCGGATTCTTGCATCAACTCTTCGACCATGCGAGCTAGCAGCTGATCTGTGTTCTCTGGCGATTGACCATGGCCACCGCCTTGCATCATGGAGAAGGCATTTGCGAGGCTGCGGAAGGCTGCTGAAACATCACCGGGAAGAGGGAGAGAGTGTGTATTCTGAGGGTGACGGTCTCCACTAGTGTCGACGAGATCGAGAGTAGTGAAGAAGGTGGACAGATCAGGGCGGCGGGGCGGTGCCTCGTTCTTTTTCTCCTCTTTGATGTTGTGTTCGACTAAGGAGTGTCAGTACTATAAAAAGATGCTTTGGCAACGAGTGAAGCTTGCCTTCGTAGCCCGACATGATTGCGCAAGGTTGGAAGATACGGTTGGATGTGGGCAAGGTCTGGATGAACTGGAGATGCGGAAGCTGTATACGGCGTTTATATGAGGTTAAATCCGCAAGGCAGCACAGACGCGTTGTCGCTCCTGCCTTTCTTGTTCAATACACATTGATGGCTGGCCCATTTCAATGACAATGCTCCTTCTGTACTTACGATGGAAGAGAGCACGCCAGATGGCAGTGAGGCCACTGCGATTCAGGACCAATTGCCTACGCCAGCACTGTCTCCTATCACCGAGCATGGTACAACCTCATACACCTCCGACCTCGAGTTGACGAGTCCTGGTCCCGACGCCTTGTCCGAGAGGACAGATAGTCCTGCAGTCACTCCGACCACAGTAACATCGCGAGTGCTAAAACCAAAGACCAGCAATGGAAAGCTGCTCTCGCCATCTCCCACCCTCAAATTGTCCTCAGCTCAGATGCAAGAGTTGATCTCCTCGCCTGACTCCCTTCCATTGCGCGCCGTCGACGTTCCTACCGACGACATTCCGCCTCTAGCCGACGAAGCGAGCGCAAAACCAAATGGACTGGGCATATCATCCCGTGACAAAACCTCGTCTAAGGAGCCCACAAGTCTACCCGTGCAGAATGGCCGCCCTCCACCAACTGCCTCCAGACCTACAGCAGGTGGACGCTCGAACTCAACTCCTGTTATCAAACGCAAGGCTTCATCAGCTCAGATACCGAGAAATCCGAACGAGACTAAAGATGCTGCGAAACCCCGGCGCCCGACTTTGAATCTGAAGGGATCTGAATACCAAGATGGTGCTGAAGCCCTGAAACCCTCACTCATGTCTGATTCGCTCCCATCTCCAATGCCTGCCAGCATTCCCGTACCACCCCTCTCCTTGCCAACATACCTACAACTTGAGCTTTCTTCCGAGCGTCCTTCGGCTCTCTACATCCATCGTTCGGCCAGCAGCGACTTCCCGTATGAATCCTCAAAAGTTAAGTTTGAGCGCTTGTACAACTTCTTGACTTTGCCGCCTCAGCTCGAGCAGACTCTGGTCTTCGGTGCTCTGGCGTGTCTGGACGCCTGGTTATACACTTTTACCATCTTACCCTTGAGATTCTTGAAGGCCATCTTCATCCTGCTGAAGTGGTTTGTCCAGAGTCTTGTCAAAGAGTTCAAGGACATTGGTTCCTTTATATACTCTGGGTTGGGCCGTGTCTGGTCCCGTAGAAATCAACCACCCTCAACCAATCCCTCACGTAGTAACTCCGTCAGTTCACCTTTGATTGATCCTGCTTCCGTACCTGCAGCTCCCTCTGCTCAATCAGAAAGTCAAAGAGACACGGACTCGACGCGCTTCCAACAACTGCCTTCGAAACTCAAGATTCCAAATCCATTGTACCGGCACAGGCGTTCCAAGTCTACACCTTCTGCTCTGCTTCCAAATCACAAGGCTGACATGCTTCACGGAGCGCTGATCATCATCAGCTGCATGATTCTTGTTCAGTTCGATGCCAGTCGCATGTACCACAAGATTCGTGGACAAGCTGCTATCAAGCTCTACGTTATCTACAATGTCCTTGAGGTATTCGACCGCCTTCTTTCAGCTATAGGCCAGGACATTATTGAATGTCTTTTTTCAAAAGAGACGCTTGAGCGTAAGCCCAACGGCCGCAGTAAGGTCCTACTCCCTCTAGGCATGTTCATACTTGCTCTGGCCTACAATGTCGCTCATGCAGCTATGCTGTTTTACCAAGTTATCGCGCTCAATGTCGCTGTCAACTCTTACTCAAATGCTCTACTCACACTCCTGATGTCTAACCAGTTTGTCGAGATCAAAGGAACTGTCTTCAAGAAGTTCGAGAAGGAGAATCTTTTCCAGCTGACTTGTGCAGATGTGGTTGAGAGATTCCAACTCTGGCTTATGCTACTCATCATCGCGTTACGTAACATTGTTGAGGTTGGAGGTCTGAACATGGCCTCATCTAACAGTGGCTCGACAACGAATTTCAGCACAAACTCGACATCATCGCCCATACAGAGCACGAGCATTCTTCCTCAAGCCTTTAGCATGTTCCCCACAGGCTTTGGCCAGATTTTTGGGCCTTTCGTGACTGTCATTGGCAGTGAGATGATTGTTGACTGGGTAAAACACGCCTACATCTCAAAATTCAACAACATCAAGCCGAGTCTCTATGGCCGCTTCTTGGATGTGCTCACGAAAGACTATTACTCACATGCTTTCGCGGACCAAAATCTGACTAAGCGACTAGGCCTTCCTGTGCTTCCCCTTTCCTGTCTCTTCATACGTGCTTCAGTTCAGACATATCATATGCTTATCGCTACCCACATGCCGCTGCCTATTCCTTCGACTGCTACAGCGATTGCATTAGAATCAGCATCTGGAGAAACCTCACCGTCTACCACAGCTGCGCTTGCGCACATTGACCAGATCTTCAGGCGGGCACTGGGCAGATCATCCTTTGGAGCAGGTGCTGATGCCGCTGCCGGTGCCAGCTCCTGGCGCTTCTGGACGATCGATGATGCAATCGCTTTGGGTACTATGCTCGTCTTCTTCCTGATCATGTACCTTATCCTACTTGCGCTCAAGCTTCTGCTCGGTATGCTCTTGCTCAGTTTCGCACGCACACGCTATCGCAAGATGAAGATGCAAGAACATAAGAAACAGAACTTCGACACCCAGGGCCGTAGAGTCGGAGGCTGGGGAGCCGTAGAAGTGGATGAAGACAAGCGGAGGTGGATTTATGAAGATGATCCCGAAGGCTTGAAGAACCTGAGAGAGCGAGAGGCCAAGGGCAAAGAAAAGGCCAAAGGAGAGCTGAAGCTTGATGGCGTGGATAGATATATGATGGCTGCGAAGAGAATCTGGTAGATGGTCGCTCTCATCTCATACGAACCCAATAAAATATTTGTAAGCCTCCATGAAAATATGTTTTGCCAGTGACCGCATGTCAGAGAAGCAAGAATCATGAGATATACACGGGCGGAAGCTCAGGTATTGCAACTTGCGGGTGTCCTCTACCGTGTCGAGTCGAGATGGTGACACGCGCCAATCTGCCAATTCTCTCGGCCCACGTAGCGATCTGATTACGACTGTTGATGGTTTCACGGTGACAGGACCTAAATCGTAGATTAGGAAAGACACGAACACTTTGGGATGGTTCGAGGCTCAAACACAAGGGTTGAGCTTGTAGAACGCACAGAATCTTGATTCGTAGCACAACAACAGATCTTCTCTCATGAAATTTTGAGTTATGACGGGAGCGTGTTGTGTAGCAAGCATCACCTGCTCTTTAGAATGTCACTTTCGGAGTTCCGTGACCCCAAACAAAATCCGCCATCTTCTGTGCCGTTCAACATGCATATTCCGTGTCGTCATAATAAACAGCATGAGGTCTGGCATGCATGGCTCTCAACATGATGTATAGATTATAGGTAGGAGCAAGTAGGTAAGGGCGTTGGTTTTCCCTCCTGCCTTCTTTCGTCCTATTGTTGTGATTGTTTACATACCCTTCTTCGATTGCGTCAAATTGTCCTCTGGAACGAATCCAGAATTTGATGCGCCAACCACTGCGTGGCAATACTGCAGTCACTAAATCGGACTTGTTGTATCTGTGTAAACATGGAGCGTTCGATACCATTTGATGAGGCCCTGCCTGAGGGCTGGTCACAAAGGCCCGCAGAATCGCTGAGACAACAGGATTCAAGCAACCACTCAAATACCAGCTATGGACCTTCATCAACAAGGATAGATGAACACCCGCAGGTTTTGTACCCACATGGCAACACATATCTCTCCTGGCATCCCGGAACTACTCCTAATGATGAAGTCGCTATCCCATCGAACGAATCGGGTCACTCACCTAGATCCTCTGGCGAGACAGCGATACCGTCGGACTCAGAAGCAACTCCTAATCATGCCGCTATGCTCGATCATCCCACTGAAGAAGTCGAAGCACCGGAAACGGTCAGACGACAACCAGTCGAACAAGATCCAGCCTTCGCTCCTGTAAAGACGACAACAGAATCACGGCCTAAGCTGTCAGAACGAATGACAGAAGATGATTTCTTTCGCACTCTGTCTCGCAGAAAAACAAGTCAGACTGGTAGCTTAAGCAGAGCACAGACACAAGAAGATCATGAGGAAAGAGAAGAGATTGATCGCTTGATGTCGCGTATGTTTGGTAAGACTAGACAGGAACACTCCGAGGAAGAAAAAACCAGGCATGTTGGTCTTGTCTTCAAAAATCTCACGGTACGAGGTGTTGGTCTAGGTGCTGCACTGCAACCTACTGTTGGAGATATCTTCCTCGGTCTTCCAAGAAAGATCAAGAACCTTGTGTCAAGAGGACCCAAGCAAGCTGCTGGTAAACCGCAAGAAAGAACGATCTTGTCAGACTTCAGTGGTGTCATCAAGCCTGCTGAAATGCTGCTAGTACTTGGACGGCCAGGTTCTGGTTGCACGACTTTGCTCAAGACGCTTGCCAATCAACGAGCGGGATATACCTCCATCGATGGTGAGGTTAGCTATGGAGGCACTCCCGCAGAGGACATGGGCAAGAAGTACAAGGGCGAAGTTCTGTTCATACCCGATGAGGACTTGCACTACGCAACTATTACAGTCAAGAACACCTTGTCCTTTGCTCTTAAGACAAAGACGCCTGGGAAGGACTCTCGTTTGGAAGGAGAGTCTCGTAAAGCCTACGTCAAAGAGTTCTTACGAATCGTCACAAAGCTCTTCTGGATCGAGCATACTTTGCAAACGAAGGTAGGATCGGAGTACATCCGTGGTGTATCTGGTGGAGAAAAGAAGAGAGTCACTATCGCAGAGGCCATGGTTACTCGAGCGAGTGCGCAGATGTGGGATAATTCCACAAAAGGCCTTGATGCAAGCACCGCCTTGGAGTACGTACAGAGTTTGAGATCCTTGACCAACATGGCTCGTATCTCTACCGCCGTCGCTCTCTACCAAGCAGGTGAATCTCTCTACGACTGTTTCGACAAGGTGGTTCTGCTCCACGAAGGAAAATGCTGCTACTATGGTCATACTGAGGATGCGGTGCAATACTTCAAGGATTTGGGTTTCGTACAGCCAGATCGTTGGACATCCGCCGACTTCATCACTTCCGTTACAGACGAGCACGAAAGACATGTCAAAGAAGGTTGGGAAGACAAAGTACCTCGGTCCGGCGAAGACTTTGATCGTCTCTTCCAAGAAAGCGAACAAAAGAAACGTAATCTCCAAGAAATTCAAGAATTTGAAGCAGAAACTCGGCAACTCGTCGAATCAAGACATGATGCTCAAACGAAAGCTACGAAGAAGAAGAACTTTGAGGTTTCCTTCCCTAAGCAGGTCATGGCTTGTACTCAACGCCAGTTCTTGGTCATGATTGGTGACAAGCAAGCGACTATGGGCAAATGGGGTGGTATCGGCTTCCAGGCGCTCATTGTAGGCTCTCTATTCTACGACCAACCAAAAACTGCGACAGGAGCTTTCCCCCGAGGAGGTGTCATGTTCTTCTCCCTGTTGTTCAATGCCCTCCTTGCCTTGGCTGAACTGACTGCTGTTTTCCAATCTCGACCTATCTTGTTGAAGCACAAGAGTTATCAGTTCTATCGTCCAGCTGCCTTCGCTATTGCCCAAACTGTTGTTGACGTCCCACTGGTCTTTGTGCAGGTCTTCATCTTCGACATAGTCGTCTATTTCATGTCTGGACTACAAAGGACGGCTTCGCAATTCTTCATATCATTGATGTTCTTATGGATTGTGACCATGACCATGTATGCTCTTTTCAGGGCTGTGGGATCCATGGTTGCTTCTCTCGATGTCGCCACGAGAATCACAGGACCGGTCATTCAAATCTTGGTTGTATACACTGGATATCTCATCCCGCCAAGAAAGATGCATCCTTGGTTCGCATGGTTACGCTGGATCAACCCCGTCCAATATGGGTTCGAAGGTTTGATGTCTAACGAGTTCTACAATCTTGAACTACAGTGCAACCCACCCTACTTGGTTCCCTCGAATGCACCTTCGGAGCAATATCAGTCGTGTGCGCTTCAGGGTAGCACACCCGGCTCGACGACCGTCAATGGCGCCAACTACATCAAGACTGCGTTCACATACTCGCGAAGTCATTTGTGGCGCAATTTTGGTTTCATCTGTGCATTCTTCATATTCTTTGTAGCGCTCACTGCTCTCGGCATGGAGCTGCAGAAGCCAAACAAAGGTAGTGGTGAAGTGACAGTCTACAAACGTGGCCAGGTACCTAAATCAGTAGAGAAGGAAGTCGAGACAGGAGGCAGGACCAATGATGAGGAAGCTGGAGAGCCCAACCAAGGTCAGGTCGATGCCACACCAAATAACGAAAAGGCTCGAAACGGATCCGACTCCGACGAGACTGTCGCAGCCATCAGTGGAAACGAAACCATCTTCACATGGCAGAATGTCAATTACACTATTCCGTACGAGGGTGGAGAGCGCAAACTTTTACGAGACGTATCTGGTTATGTCCGTCCAGGAAAGCTGACGGCTCTTATGGGTGCCTCAGGAGCAGGAAAGACTACTCTGCTCAACACCCTTGCTCAACGTATCAGTTTTGGCGTCGTTTCTGGAGATTTCCTTGTTGACGGCAGAGCTCTCCCAAGGAGCTTCCAGCGAGCTACTGGTTTTGCCGAACAACAAGATGTTCACGAGCCTACTGCTACTGTCAGAGAGGCACTCAGATTTTCTGCCAAACTTCGACAGCCCAAGGAGGTTTCACTTGAGGAGAAATATGAGTACTGTGAGAAGGTTATTGATCTCCTTGAGATGCGGGATATCGCTGGTGCCACCATTGGAAAGATCGGTGAAGGGTTGAACCCAGAACAGCGCAAACGTCTAACGATTGCCGTCGAACTCGCTTCAAAACCTGAGCTACGTGAGTATCTAGTGCTTCCTTGGTGAATTTTCTTCTTATGCTAACATTTTCAAAGTCCTCTTCTTAGACGAACCTACGTCCGGTCTGGATTCAGGAGCTGCATTCAATATCGTCCGCTTCCTCAGGAAACTTGCGGATGCCGGCCAAGCAGTCCTGTGTACGATCCATCAACCATCAAGCGTTCTGTTCGAGGAGTTCGATGAGTTGTTGTTGCTCAAGAGCGGCGGTCGTACAGTCTACCATGGCGAACTGGGAAATGGCTCAGAAAAGCTGATCGCCTACCTGGAAAAGAACGGAGAACAAAAATGTCCTCATGATGCCAATCCAGCCGAATGGATGCTTGAAGCCATAGGCGCAGGTAATCCCGACTACAATGGACCTGACTTTGGCGACCTCTGGGACAAATCAGAAAAGAAGAAACAGCAACAGGAGGAAATCCAACGCATGATCCAAGAACGCCGCAATGCTTCTAATGGTGCCAAAACCGATGACGACCGCGAGTATGCCATGCCACTTGGCACACAAATCACCACTGTAGTCCGTAGATCCTTCATCGCATACTGGCGATCTCCTCAGTACGTTGTCGGCAAGTTCATGCTGCACATCTTCACAGCACTATTCAACGGCTTCACCTTCTGGAACCTCGGAAACTCACAAATCGACATGCAAAGCCGACTCTTCTCTATCTTCATGACACTCACAATTTCACCCCCATTGATTCAGCAACTACAGCCTCGATTCCTCAACTTCCGCAATATCTACCAGAGCAGAGAGGCTAGTTCGAAGATCTATAGTTGGGTCGCTTTCGTGATTGGTGCTATTGTGGTCGAGATACCGTACTCGCTGGTTGCTGGAACTATATACTGGTGTGCTTGGTACTTCCCACCTGGCTTTCCTCGTGGTACGTACAGGGCAGCTTCGGTTTGGTTGTTCATCATGTCGTTTGAGCTGTTCTACATCGGGTTCGGTCAAGCGATTGCCTCGTAAGTTTTCTCAAATCATACCCACATCCATGTTCAGTAGAGCTTGCTAACATCTGTTCAGATTCGCTGCCAACGAGCTTCTCGCTTCATTGCTTGTACCCATGTTCTTCCTGTTCGTCGTGTCCTTCTGCGGTGTCGTGGTACCCTACCAAGCTCTCCCATACTTCTGGCGCAGCTGGATGTACTGGCTTTCTCCATTCCGATACCTCTTGGAAGGCTTGCTCGCCCTCGTAACCCACGGCCTTCCCATCCGCTGTGATCCTCAAGAACTCGCCAGTTTCCCAGCTCCACCAGGTCAGACCTGCGAGTCCTACGCAGGACAATATGCTCAACAATCCAGAGGCTATGTTATCACTCAAGCCAATGGTCTCTGTGGTTATTGTCTATACCGAGATGGCGATGCTTTTACTGCTTCGTTCAATGTTTATTGGACGTATGTGTGGAGAGACTATGGTATCTTCTGGGCGTACATTCTCTTCAACTTTGGGGTTGTGTTTGTGTGCTCGTGGTTATATCTGCAGGGTGCTGGTAAGATTAAGAAGTTTTTTAGTCCGGCTGCTAGAAAACAAAAGAAGGCTGCAAAGCAGCGCGAGCAGGAGAATCAGGATGAGAAGAAGGTGTGAGCTGCAATATACTTATGGATATGCGAGCCACAGTCATGTATCTGGACCTGCACCTTGCAAGCATATAGATGGACTGTTTGTCATCAGTTTTCCTCGAGCCCGTGTCTGAATCTAGAAATGTTTGCGTGTGTTCATGGCCATAGTGAAGCGCCTCGACAGAGCAGCAAGATTGATCAGGACGCCGGGAACGAAGCTTCGTGCAATTGTATGAGGTCGCGGGCTGTGACAACATCAAAAGGGATGATGGAAACAGTATCAGAGGCCAGAGCCCGCGGCAGCCATGTACATACAAATCGTGGGCCCAGAACCCATCGAGATCGATCTCTGGCTCCGCAAACTCCCGACAAGTTCTTGGTCTCTGATCACAAAGGGCCACGGCAGGAAGCCCGAGTACCATGGAAACGACAGAAAGCTGAATCGGCTGTGCACGAGGTACTGTAGCTATTTGCAAAGAAGCTTCGCTGCCGGTTGGAACTAGAGAAGCGGGATAAACAGTCTGGAAAGAAGGCGCATCACGAGGGGCGGAGCACAAGTCGCGGAAGGCGCAAGGGGCAGCACCCCCACGACTGCCCAAACAGCATGGGGAAATTTGGGGAAATTCGGCAAACACTTCGTCATTCTGATTTCTACACACAACAGCGGATCATCGTGGTTCACGCAAAGAGGGAACTGGTGGTGTGGTGTCTGCGTCCAATGAGGATATCAGCTTACAAGCGTGAAGAGCTATTATGAAGGTGAGGGGAACATGACCATTATTTCTTTTCTGTCGTCGAGTCACAAACCGAAGAAACATATCCACCTGCTCTCGCGGCTTGCACCCCCGCAAATTGCAATTGGATCGCATTGCGAGTCTAGGCAGTTTCATGACGCAGCATCTACTAGCTATTACTTAAGGCACCCGGCTTGTTCCCTTGGACCGCTGTGGAGCGTCTTTGTTGCGGCTATTAATACGCAGCTTTCAAGCATTGACTCTTTCCTCGCAACAAGAAAACAGCGCAACTGATAGACTCGTGCTGAATTGCTCCGAAACAAAGATATCATACAAGCCCGCGTCATCCGCGTTTCTCCGTCACAGCCCAAGGCCTTCCGGCTCATTATCGCACTTTCTCTCCGCCAAACGGTACCATCCAATTACAAACGGTTCATTGGACGCTATCCTTACTATTCCGTAAGTCTATGCTCCCCCTAGGACGTATCTAGCGCCAAAAGGCCTCGGCAGATCCATCGGAGGACCAAGGGCTGTGGGGAAACTGCTCGAGCTCCACGAAGAAGTAACGCAGGACTGACCCGAGGAACAATTCAGGTCGAGTACAAATATGTCTTCGTCGTCCGGTCTTGAATCTGTTCGACCATACTCTCCTGCTCCTCCCCTTCAGCAAGACTACATCAGGCAACAGATTGCCAAACAGCAGAAGGGAAACTTCCATTCTACATCACTCAAAATGGTTTCCAACAGCGTCAACAAGACTGCCCTTCACCCTAGTGGTGTCCAGTAAGTATCTTGTCGAGTCCAGCTCGTCATTGGCTTGCTTCTTCATGATCAGACAAGACTAACAATGTGTTCAGGCCCCAGCGTGAGCACACCGAGATCGAGGAGGAGCTTCACGAGAAGGCACACATTGACTACGACCGTGTCGCTATTGTGAGTTATATCGATCAAGCACCGTCTTCCCACACATTTACTAATGGTCCTGCAGGTTGCCAACCCCTCTGTTGCTGCTCTCTACGAAGATGCCCTCGTCTACGAAACCGGTTCAGCCATCACATCATCTGGAGCTCTTTCAGCCTACTCAGGAGCAAAGACTGGTCGTTCGCCCTCAGACAAGCGTATCGTCCGTGAGCCCAGCTCAGAGAAAGAGATCTGGTGGGGTCCCGTCAACAAGGAAATGAGCCCTGATGTCAGTACTTTTCATATTCCCGATCTTGTCGATGACCAACATATGGTTGCTGGGTGGTGGCCCGAATTGTTTTCGCACATTTGCGGGGCGCGGGTCACTACGTCAACCCTCTACCCCACTTTACAATAGCTCTCGGGCAAGCGCAGCGGATCGGGAGTCCACAGCGACGCTTCGGCATCCCGATCGGCTGTATGCGCTTGCCCGCGGCTATGCCGATCCCCCTCCATCATCTTCATCACATGAAACTCGATTGATGAATTTTTGCTGACCACTTTGGGAATATAGGTCTGGAAGATCAACAGAGAACGTGCTGTCGACTACCTCAACACCAGAAACCGCATTTACGTTATCGATGGTTACGCCGGTTGGGATGAGCGCTACAGAATCAGAGTCAGAGTCGTCTGTGCTCGTGCATACCACGCTCTGTTCATGCGCAACATGCTTATCCGTCCTTCGAGAGAGGAGCTTAAGAACTTCCACCCCGACTATGTCATCTACAACGCCGGTGCCTTCCCTGCCAACAGATTCACCACTGGTATGACCTCGGCCACTTCAGTCGCCATCAACTTCGCCGAGAAGGAGATGGTCATCCTCGGTACCGAGTACGCTGGTGAGATGAAGAAGGGTGTTTTCACCGTTCTCTTCTACGAGATGCCTGTCAAGCATAACGTTCTCACCCTTCACTCGTCTGCCAACGAGGGCAAGAACGGCGATGTCACTGTCTTCTTCGGTCTCTCCGGTACTGGTAAGACCACCCTTTCTGCCGACCCCAAGCGTGCCTTGATCGGTGACGACGAGCACTGCTGGTCCGACAAGGGTGTCTTCAACATTGAGGGTGGCTGCTACGCTAAGACCATTGGTCTCTCCGCCGAGAAGGAGCCCGATATTTTCAACGCCATCAAGTTCGGTTCCATCCTCGAGAACGTCGTCTTCGACCCCACCACCAGAATCGTCGACTACGACGACTCGACCCTGACCGAGAACACTCGCTGCGCCTACCCCATCGAGTACATCGAGAACACCAAGATTCCCTGCATCTCGTCAGGCCACCCCACCAACATCATCCTTCTCACTTGCGATGCTCGCGGTGTCCTCCCTCCCATCTCCAAGCTCACTCCCGAGCAGACCATGTTCCACTTCATCTCTGGTTACACCTCCAAGATGGCCGGTACCGAACAGGGTGTCACCGAGCCCCAGGCCACCTTCTCCTCTTGTTTCGCTCAGCCCTTCTTGGCTCTCCACCCCATGCGCTACGCTACCATGCTCGCCGAGAAGATCAAGGAGCACAAGGCCAACGCCTGGCTCCTCAACACCGGTTGGGTCGGTGCCGGTGCCACCACTGGCGGCAAGCGTTGCCCTCTCAAGTACACTCGTGCCATCCTCGACGCCATCCACAGCGGCGAGCTCGCCAACAACGAGTACGAGACCTACCAGACCTTCAACCTGCAAGTCCCCAAGACCTGCAGCAACGTCCCCGACGAGGTCCTCAACCCCGCCAAGTGCTGGACCGGCAACGCCGACTTCCAGGAGGAGGTCAAGAAGCTCGGTCAGCTCTTCAACGACAACTTCAAGAAGTACTCCAGCGAGGCCACCGAGGAAGTCATCAAGGCCGGTCCTCAGCTTTGAGATGCTGCAACCGCTTTTTAGGTGGTATCGTACCGCCTCTTCGATGAGTTGACGAAATTTTTGTGCATATCTTGTTTTTCTGTTTGGGATGGTGTTTCTTCTTTTCTTTTCTTTTTTCTTTCATATAATACCAGCGCCGCGCGAAAAATTGTACGCGTTTGATTGTTCGCTTTTACGCTGTCCTTCTCAAAGGGATCACTCCTAGATAAATTGTACTTGGAGCTTGTCGATATCAAAATGAATCATTTTCAGAATATGCCTTGTCTATTTATACTGCTTATGATACAACAAAGCCATGTCAAAGTCTGTACGTCTTCAGCCATAGCTAATTATGTTCTGTTTGCTTTGTTTCATTTGCATCATCACGTCCCATGACTCTCCTCCTTGCATCTAGCAAAAACCATGAAGCACAATCATAACCTCGCGATCTGCGTCTGACTTCTCCTTGAGAGAAAAAAAAGGATAGCAGAACTACGATTCGGCTGGCGGTGCTTGTGGAGACGATGGTCTCACAGCAGCAGGCGTTGATGTTTTGGGTGTTGCTGGAGACCGCTCGCGTGTGACTTCCTCTTCGTGTTCGTCTGAAATCCAGCCCGACATCAAGTCTAACACTTCCTGGCTTGGAAAAAGTTTATCGATGCCGTGCTTGATATTGAGAAACTTCGCCTGGGATTTGCTCAATTGTTCAGACAACTCAGGTGTTTCTTCATGTTCTTGGACGTGATATCGGAATCGGGATTTGACGGAATCTTCGCAAACGTCCACGAGCGTGCGCAGAAGATGCTTGTTCCTCTTGCGGGATTCGATGAGCTTGGTCAAGGTCTCTGTATGTCCCTTCCTCTCCTGTGCCGAGATCTCTAGGAGTTCACCGATGAAGTCCACGTACACTGTTGGGTCGACTTCCGTTCCACAGCGGACAGCCTCATCTTCCTTGCGAGTCACTTCTTCGGCTTTGTTAACGATACGCATGGAGCGACCATGCATCTGCTGCATTGTGTTGAGAAGGCTGTCTAGTTCTGATCCAGTGTCACCGACACCGATGGCCGTGGCGATTTCTTCATTCTCGGGAACAACCTCGTGGAGCAAGCGATCGTTGACCTTTTGATGGTTAGGTGATATCTTCAAGACAGCCGCAATTTTTTTTTCTTTTGCGTACTGCAGTTGAATCCATGGAAGAACTTTGTTCCAGCTCTGTTTGATGCAATTTGAGCTTCTCTTGCGGTCCGGTGTTGTCCATTGCGTCTGGCTCAGGCATTGCGTCTGGATCGGGCTTTATTTCGAACAGATTGATTTGAGTGAGTGATGAGGATGAAAGAAAGTGGTTCAGCAACAAAAAGTTTGAAGGGGAAGTTGGATCTAGGCAGACATCGAGCGTTGCGACTTCCTGCTTGAGCATGGCGTTAGCAGAGAAGCACTATGATGAGGCAAGAGCTGACGTACACTCAACAATCCACCAGAGTCGTGCTCATGGCAACCACAAATTTTTTCCCCCTTCACCAAGGAACTGTCAGTTGAGGTCCGAGAGTGAGATGCTTGTACGAGAGAGAGGAAGGCGAGCTCGTGTATTGACATACCGCACCAGTGCCCAGAGGGTCCGAAAAGATTTTGTGATTTTTCGGACCCCATAATGATTCTATACGAAGAGCAAAGAGCGATAAGCAATTCGATCTAGTCTGCCGCTCCTTCTGAGTTGAGTCTATGGCGACGGTCGAAACACAGTTGCAGTGTCAAGATGCATAGTCATCCCGATGGAGTCACGATCTTTTGCTAACAGATCAGTCATACCGTGAACAGAAGTAGTTTACAGACAGAAGCAATCCGAAATTTCAAGAAGACGCTATATTGTATAACAGGAACAGAGAAGTGAGCCGTGGTGCCCGCCTCATCCAGTACGACGAAGTGTCAAATGGTATTGGGTAATCTTCGGCGTTGATCACGTCTCTCTTCTCTCGTCTTTCTCAATCCGTGCAAGCCCGACTTCACCGGCGACAAGCAAAGCGCCCTGTGATACATATCACTCCGCTGCAAACAACGAAGGGGACTCCAGATGTCTTGATATAACATTCTACTGTGAATCAAGAGGCGATCCTCTGAATGTTCCTCAATGCAGATTGGCCATAGACCAAGAATGCCTTCGTAAGAAAAAAAATAGCTAGTGAGTCCTAAGCCAAAATCTCCCTTGGTCGGATCGCCAATGTCAACAGCATTGTGCCTTTCCAAACCACTTATGCAACCAGCTCCAATCCAAACCAAAAAATAAAATAAGACGGACTATACACGACCAGGGGGAGTCATCCCACAAGCATGGAAGCAATACCAAAGCTATGAAAATGCACAACACTCTCCAAAAAGGATCAGCATCTACTGAGAGCCTCTGATGTACCGAACTCTTCTTGTGCAGGTCTCTAAAGTGTACACGACTGTGCCTTTCAATAGTTGCAATCTTGGGATGCTTCTTCATCTGGAGTGAAACAGTAACCCCAATACGGAGTCTTTTCGTACCCCTGGTAGAGGAAGCATATGGGTCCGAAAAGTTCGAACCAATTCGGACCCCTGGGTGGTATTTGGATTCCATTGTAAGCTCTTGTCTACTCTTCCTCTTTTTCCTCAACATCGAAGGCGTTCATGCTTTGCAACCAGAAAGAAGCACTTGCGTCCTTCGATTGTTCTCAAAGTGGGAACTAAGTACTGCGAACCTCAAGCACATGCGAAACTCTCATTCAGTCGTCCATTCATTCTGGAACTAACAAAGGCTCTTGAGCATTCCAAAGTGCGTCGAAGCGCTTTTTTTCGATCAAGGTTCAATTATACCACGAAAGCCCTTATCTTACCAAACGCTGACATCGAACAACATTAGTCTCTTGCCGACTCTTTTTCCAACGACATCTACATACTCTGACTATAGCTACATTGAGAGCAGAATGTAGACTATAGAAAGGCACAGTTCCTTCAGGGAGTCGAGGCATGTCCACAGTGAATTGGGAATAGTTGCCTCTCAGTGGATACTACCTTGCCTGCCATTACTACTGTGCATTTCTATAGCTCTACATACATGGTTTAGTACGCAGGAAGCAAGGAGAGTCTACTCTTGCCGCCATGCCTCACTACACTCCGGTGCGTTCATTTTCATTTGCATTTTCGGACCCCTTCAAATTCGGACCCCTTCGAATTCGGACCCTTTTCTATACCATATAACTTTCTCTTCTGACTTGCGGATTCTTTTCTTTTTCTTTTTACTACAAAACAGATATCAGGCTCAGCCAACACGATTGGTCTTCAAAATCTCCTATCTTCGATCAAGTACGGCATCATGACACCTTCCTCTAACAACTCATCAAACCCTTCTGCGAGTCAAAAAAAAGTTGTGGATCTGAAAGTCTACATTCCCAGCGTCGAAGTCAATGGTCGCACTTATGTCAGTTACAATGGAAAGATCTACGGTCCTGCTCAACAGAACATCGGCTACCAGTCCGGTACTCATCAAGACGATGAACAGTTGTACCAGGATGACTTTGCTGGCTTTCACGGCCTGACTGACAACGACGACGACATCCTTCAAGAACAGAATCAGTACAATCAAGCCTCAGCAGCCACTCTTCCGGACGATATCAACGACACAAAAATTCTTGACAAATCAAAGCAACACACCTCCCAGCCTACTGTCTGGTCCATGCCCTTTCCCGAGGCAACTACATCTAAGAAGAGATCCGTCGATCCACACCCCATGCAAAAGTCATCGCAGCAGTCATACAACACGACTATGAACTCTCCAAGCACAGAACAGAAGAAATCGACCATGCCATCCCGCAACAAACCCAGTAAAGCTTCAGCTGCTGGTCACAAGGCCTCAGATGAGCAAGACGGTGCTTGTGTAAAGAAAGAACAGTAAAGCTCATCAAAAGAGCCCTTCAATTTTGACACATACCTTCGACAGAGAGGCATTCCAAAAATGGTAGAATGATCCTTGGTCTCTTACAAATGCTCAACCTATTCAGCAAACTTAAGTCGACGTACTCTTTCGGGAGAAAATTTCACAAACCAACATCGGCACTGATCCATCATCAGCAGCATTTTTCACGGATCTGATAGCAAAACAAGGGAAAAGAACCACCATCTTCTGGCGGAACAGATAGTATCTTCTGAAAATCTGAACCTCTATTGATTTTTCTATTTTTCTTTCTAATGTATCTAGCTCACCTTGAATCATTCCATAGGTGCAATCATAATCTGCAATTTTCTTCTTCTTTTGGCGACGAACTCCATGATCATTACATTGCAGATTAGATTGTACAAATATTTCTTGGTGGCTTCATGACAATCTTTCAAGCACGAAAAGAACGCTGTGATGTTTCATGAGACTTCGAGAGACGAAACGCACAAAGTACAGGATGACAAGTGATGATGCTGAATAAAAAATGACGCGAGGAGACAAAAGCCATGAATACTTTGTGCTAGGTTCAAGTAAGAAAGGACGCTATTCTCTTAAGCAGAAGGAGGGGGAAAGGACAAGTCAATGCAAATGCCGCTAGAACGCTATAAGGAAGGACAACCAACAGATCAAACACCAAATAGAGAGAACAAACCAGACTACTTCTGAAAATCTAGTTCCGCCACCAAGATAAAAATAAACTAACAGAATGTTATCAAGTGCAATCGAAAAGGAAAGACTTATGCACGCGTCTTGAATAGCATCCTCAAACCGCTCGGCTCTTTCTTCTTGCGCTTTTCTTTGTCTTTAGAACTACTGACAGTAGAGTCTTTATCGTTCTTCGTGTCTTTTTTGCTCTTTTTAGACTTTGAAGTTTTGTGTGACTTGCTCGAGCGCATGGACTTGAGGTCCTCCTCACGAAGCACGCCATCTGCGACAAGATGTTTGCCAGCATCGGGTGTGATGAACTCTCCATCAACGCTGGTGCCCAGACTTTGAGCTTCAGCATCAGCAATACCACGACGCCAGACCTCTATATGGCTAAGGTCGCTATCGAGTTCGTATAGCTCATCGTACTCGGACACAGATTCGTTGTCTTCGATCTGGTGTTGTGATCCGGCCTTGAGTTCGGCAGCCTCCTCCTTGTGCTTTTGAATCTTTTTGATGATCTTGTAACCACCGAAGGCGATGACTGTAACACCGACACCGACACCAGCAGCAATCATGAATTGTGGCGAAGCAAGCAGGGCAATTATGGCGGGAAATGCTGTCTTCATAGACGTCAACACTCCCGGGGCCATCTTGCTCGCCATTGTACTAATTTCGCCAAGCGTCAAGGCCACGGCAGCCAAGGCGTCTGGGTTCTTCTGGAGGTTCTCGATGGTGGCGATAACAGAATGCTGAACGCAATTCGCCTCATCGAGGAGTTGTTGGAGTTTGGTCATCTTATCTCGCAACTCGATCTCATTCTCCTGGGACCGCTCTGGTAGTGGTGGTGGTAACTCGCCATAAGCCAGGTCCATGTCAATATCTGCCTCAGATGCGGATCGTGAAGTTCTTGGTCTTCTGACTTCTTGGCCCATATCGGTGGTATGCCTTCGGACCAATTCATTGTGTTGCCTTACGCCATCTGGGCTAAGCTCATTGCGTAGGCCTGATTTTCGGTGGCTTCTCGTGGTTGCAGGCTGCTCATTGACATGAAAACTGTCAGAGTAACCACGATCCACAGGTGGACGATCACGATGCGATCCTTTCTCTTTTCTCGATTTTTGAGAGCGACGAGAGCCTTGTGAAGCACGATCGTCTTCTAATGTAAACTTCTCCAGTGACTTCTGGACACGCTTTTGTTCGAGTTCCGCATCGCGTACAGCTTTGATCTCGGCTTTGCGTTCTCGGTACGCGGATTTGGCCTCCTTGAAGACGTTAACGACGTGTTTTCCTGTACTGACGACTTTGCCAGACTTGTTGACCACGGTTATCGTTTGGCCGATTGCCATGTTTTAGATTGGTTTGTGTTGTTAGGCTTCCGAAAGGTGAAGATGATGAATGTGGTAGCTGTGTTTGAACGAACTTGACCGGCAAGCAAGTGGAGATGCGCTCAAAAAATGTTTCCTTGTTATAGAGGTGATGATGATTTGGACGTGTCCTGAGCTGGAAAAAGAGGGGGCTGGTCGTTTATGTAGCGGTGTGCAGAACACAAATGAGATCTTCGAAAGGAACAAAGATCCGATAACTGTTCGACTCTCTGACAAAGCAAAGTTCTTTGAGGTTGCAACAAAGAACGAAATCGGATCACCTTAAGTCTTCGGTTAAAGACTTTCCGACAGTGTGATGTGACGATCTTTGGGCAGGTATGCTGAAAGAGCAGTTAGTTGTCACGCAAGTGCTTGTCGTTAGCTTTGGGCTGGCGGACTTCTGATCTCGTACATCCGCTGTAGGAATCGTAAGTTTTGGCACAATGTGAATGGTCAGTTGGGTGGATTTATCGACGCGCTTGCAGCAGGCGGGAGTGACTTTATGGCACCGTTGCTGCAGAAGGTGCAGACGCGCAGGTGTCAGCACCGACCGCGCATCTGATGGAACATGTTCGACTATGCGCCCCAAGTCCCCGGGTGTCTAAATCCGATTGATTGACCTATGACATTCACCCAGATTTCCAGGTTTTGGATAGTGGGCGAATCGCTGTCCGCATAGATCTGTGGCTGTGTATGTGGCGAGAGAAGTGGCTTGGTCGATACGCGTCGAGAATGTCATTCACATTCTTCGGATTTGACATCTTTCTTGAGGCGTTGTAGCGAGACCACAAGCGATGAAAACGCATAGATCTGTTGAACATCGGCAATACAATTCTTATCATGAAATGGATGTACAGCTCCGTGATCATGCTAGGGCTTCGCAAGAGGGGTGCGTCTCTACACGACATCTACACGTCAGAGGGAGGGCACAACTACCGATTCAACTTCACCGATCGTGGCCGCTCTTTCCTCACTGATGCACCCACTTGCCTTCCAGGGTGGTTGCAAGACTTTCGATATCAATGTGGTCTTTGAATCAAGCTGTGAACAAGAAGCTCTTTTTTGGGAAAGCGGTCGATGATGTGAGGGTCAAATAGCGGTTCATGAACCCATGTCAATCAGCCCCGCAATTGGAAGGTAGCAGGAGTTGGGGCCTTGGGGTACCTAGATAGGCGCCCCTCGCCGACCTTCGGCATCCATGTTGCCAGATACCGTCAGGATAGATGAACCGAGTCGGGATCCGGTCAAGTGCAAGACATATATATGTATCTTCGCAAGGTCACCCTTTCTTCTTCAACTTTCAAATCACATCTTCGCTATTGATCATCATCACCAACCATGGCACCAGACTGGAGACAGATAGCTGCTGAGAAACGTGACTCAGTCCTCGCTCTGATACCTGAGGAATGGCGTATTCCAGCACCACCATCTGCAGAAGAGCAAAGAGATGTCACTGGCAAGTTCATCCAGCAGTACCTGGGCCCTAAGGAGATCGAGATCACCGAGACAGAAGCTACTGAGATCGTCAAAAAGACTAGTAGTGGTCAGTGGACTGCAGTTGAAGTCACGAAAGCTTTCTGCCATCGTAGTGCGGTGGCTCATCAGCTAGTGAGTAGCGATATAGGTAATCATGCTCGGAAATTGGCAATACTGAGTCTCAATCAGGTAAATTGCCTCCACGAAATCTTCTACGATGCTGCAATCGAATCTGCTCAGAAACTTGACCACTATCTTGCAAACCACAAGAAGCCAGTAGGACCGCTACACGGTTTGCCAGTATCTCTCAAAGACCAGTTCCACGTCAAAGGGGTTGAGACTCATATGGGCTATGTTGGCTGGATCGGGACTTTCCAAGGCGAAAAGGGCACAGGTAAGGAGAAGGTATTCGAGTCCGAAATGGTCAAGGAGCTACGCAGTCTGGGCGCTGTTCTATACGTCAAGACAGCGGTCCCGCATACCTTGATGTGTGGTGAGACAACCAACAACATCATCGATTATTGCTGGAACCCTACAAACAGGAACCTTAGTTCCGGCGGCAGCTCTGGTGGTGAGGGTGCTCTGATCTCACTGAAGGGTAGCCCTCTCGGCTGGGGCACTGACATTGGTGGAAGTATCAGAATCCCTGCTGCATTCAATGGACTTTTTGGCTTGAGACCTAGTAACGGCAGACTGCCTTACGAAGGAATGGCCAACTCGTTCGATGGAGCACCGAGTATTCTGAGCGTTGTGGGACCTCTGTCATCGTCGTCTGCTGGTGTCAAATTGGCTGTGCAGTCTATCCTGCAGACTGAACCATGGCTACATGACCCACGTGTACATCCTATACCTTGGAGGATTGAGCAGGAGGAGATTGTGAAGAAGTTGGCACAGGAGAAGAAGCTCACATTTGCAGTCTTCAAACATGATGGACTCTGCGCTCCACACCCTCCGATCAAGAGAGCCTTGGAAGAAACTGCCCAAAAACTGCAAGCTCTCGGTCACAAGGTCATTGAATGGCAACCTCCAAGCCATGCGAAGCTGGAGGATATTTGCAGCAAGTCTTGGAATTATGATGGCGGTGCAGACGCTGCAAAGGCCTTCGCTCTGAGTGGGGAGGAACCCAAGCCCAACATCATGTTTGAGCAGTCATCTCAAGCCAATGCTACGGACATCATGCGCAACCAAGTCAACAAGCGAGATGCCGAGAAAGAGTACATGGAGTACTGGAACTCGACCGGCGAAGTGACAGGCACTGGTCGTCCAGTGGATGCCATCATCAGCCCTCTCGCACCCTTTACCGCAGCTCGTCCTAACAAATACACCTCCTACAGCTATTCAGTTTGGGTCAACGTTCTTGACTACAGCTCTGCGATTGTGCCTGTCACCAAGGTCGATAAGAACGTGGACAAAGCTTATACCGATTACAAGCCAGTCTCAGAGACAGACGAGAAGACACAAGCAACTTGTAAGTCCTTCATTGTGATTTTCTGATCTCTTACTTATGTTGTTGCAGATGACCCAGAAATTTATGATGGAGCTCACGTGTCGCTTCAAGTCGTGTGTAGGAGGCTCGAGGAAGAAAAGGTTTTGGCGATTTCAGAATATGTTTATCAGGCCGTTCATGGTTGAATTTGTTTTTGTGAAGTATTTCATGCAAATGCAGATACAAGGAGGACTGTTGTGATCTGATAATTGTTCGTTGAAAATCGTAGTGGACCAATTAAGCTCGTGACAGATATTCCCCATTCTGGATCAAACGATTGCCCAATGTGCGATGGTTGCCCGTGATCGGAAAGCTTCACATCCGGAAAAGATTCACATTTCGAGGTGATGCCAAAGACGCGCTGGGGGGATGGATAGATTAAGGAGTGGCTCGCATAAGGAAGGTTTGCACAAGAGGGAACCATATCATGCAGGAGAAAACGTGGTGGGTAGTGGAATGTAAGCAGGGTCGGAAACGGGTAGTTTTGGTTGTCGGCAAGAAGCGTTTCTCGGTTGCGAAAAGGCTGGGCATTGAGCAGCTCAGTAACTTTAAAGACTTAACCTGACCTCGTACTGTCACGTCGCTGGGGTGTGGCATGGAAACATTGAGGAAACTCTGAGAAAGCAAAATGCTC
The DNA here is from genome assembly GCA_037042735.1 of Aureobasidium sp. Y128-05A. Taxonomy (NCBI): domain Eukaryota; kingdom Fungi; phylum Ascomycota; class Dothideomycetes; order Dothideales; family Saccotheciaceae; genus Aureobasidium; species Aureobasidium sp. Y128-05A. Next base: position 1,188,291 of record JAXQKC010000109.1, on the reverse strand, counting down.
GAGGACATCTAAAGACGTCGAATGACAGCTCTTGGATTGCACCACCGCCTCGACTCGACCCACGACTGAGCAGAAAAAACCATGGCAGAAGCGTCCAGCCAGACGCCGGCCACGGTGTCGACTCCCTCGTCGTCGGCCGCCGGCACCGTGACAGGGCCCGGCACAGGACCTCAAGGCTCTGCATCGCACGATCACTCAGTCAATGGCAGCCAGAACGGCCTCGACAACAGCATGGACTCGTCGACCAAGGCTCCCAAGGACCGCAACTGCCCATTCTGCAACCAAGCCTTCACCTCTTCCTCCCTCGGCCGCCATCTGGATCTCTATATCAAGCCCAAGGTGAGTAGCCCCGTCGTCCATATCTGCTCCCATTGCCCTGCTAATCTCGATGACGGCAGAACCCCAAGCCGGCCGATGGCATCCACGACGTCGAAAAGATCAAGGTCATGCGAGGAGGCATCACGAGACGCCAGCCGCGAAACAGTCTGAGGGCCAGTGCCAATAACAATAGCAGACTCCAGCACGATGATGATGCTGCCAGCGACCGCGGCACTCCGACCGGCCAGTGGGGTCGTCGTATGACCATTTCGTCTCAGGACACAGCTGGCGGCGCCTCGAGCGCCATGGGTGTCAGCCCCGTCAACCTGCGCGACTCCCGTTTCGGCCTCAACACTGCAAACTGGCAGAGTACCGGCGTCATCAACAACCTGCCGCCTCGCATGTCCGATGTCTCGTCCAATCACATGAGCCCCGCCCAACTGCAGCGCTCCTCGCAACAGAAAGACCAAGAATCTCAAGACAATGCGAAGGCTGCCGAGTTGGCTCTGCGTGAACTTCTCGACAGTCTCGAGGCTGCCAGGTACTCTTTCTGCTTTTTGTCTTTTTTCTCTCCATGCTGACGCTGTCCGTAGACGCCGAGTGTCGCACCAGGATGTTTTCAACTTCGACTTTTGCTCCATGAACTTCCCGTCTCTCTGTCTGCACGCGCTCCCTGCTCCCCAAACTCTCTTCTCCATGACGCCCTTTGCCAGTAGCGACTCGTGGTCTCTCGACGTTCCCTCGGATGCTCAGCTCGATGCCCTCCAACGCCAGATCACACAACGTGTCCAACAAAAGCCCACACCCACTCCTGAAAAAGATGTTCGCAGGCTACAGATGCATCTGCAAGCCGCCTGGAACAATTGGTCTCCCCTCTCGGACAAAGACAAGAGCTCGACTTGGGGAATTGAGATTTTGCGTGCCTTTGCTCGCGCTGATCAGCGCGCAAAAGAAAAGGAGGAAGAGTTGGTCAAGGCGCAACAAGAAATTGCCCTGCTCAAAGAACAGTTTACTCGAATGAGCAACCTACAACTGCCCCGCGAGTTCATGCTGCAGCCTCCTGTCTCTCTGCCTCTCGATCCTGCTATCGTGTCGGACATGTTGACCAAAGACCAATCTCGCGACTGGGACTATGATCGTATGATTGGCAGATGGCGGGGCGCCGTCAAGGCTGGCAAACTTGGAGGAGGTGCTGCCGTTACCCTCCAACCTACACCCAATGAGCAGACTGCCATCTCGACCCCATCAGGCCCTTCTTCTGCCCCAGCAAGAAACATCCACCCTGCTCCAGCTCAACTCCCTGCAACCTCTCCTTACGAGACCAGAGCAAACCAAACGCCTCTTCAGAACGGTCATTCATCCACCCACGGAGCCGCTCCCCGTCAACTGAGCACCAACCAGATGGACGACGACGAAGATGCTGACGCTGATGCCGATGCCGATGCTGATGCCGACGCTGATGCAGATGTCGATGCGGATGGCGAGGATGCCCCAATGACCAACGCACCGCACTGGGGCTCCCACCCTCAGCACAGCTTCACCGATACCCAAATGGGCGGCATGACCAACGCCAACGGCAAGCGTCCTCCTCCTCCCTTCGATCGTTCCAATTCGAAGAACGCGAAGCTGTACCACGATAGCCCACTTCCTTCCGATACCGACGTCTTCGGCCAACGTGCCGTCGGTCAGGTGTAGGAAATGCCGGATCACGCTGCATACGACAATTTAGCACCATCCGATTCATACCACTAGTGATTTCTGTCACAATCTCCTCGTGGCAGTGTCGCTGTACAGGGTCCCTCAAATGGGACCATTCGTTAATTTTCGTACCCTTCTTCTTTTCTGTTTCCACCCACGTTTATATTCCCCCCAAATGTCTTGTTTTTCGTCAGAAGCAGCACGATGTGTCTTTTTTCCCAAAACCGAAGAAAAAAATACGATGTGTGTTGCTGATGCACAGAGAGATGCCATTTCTAACGAGCCCTCGTCTTTGTTGTTATTTTCTTTTCATTATCTGACGCAGTATTAACGAGAAACTCGAAAAAAATGCCCACCCACACCACTCTTCCTCCTTTTTCCCTTGCCGGCCCTGAGATCCATTGCTTTTCTCGATATTGTTGTGGTTTTGCTACAACCACCCAGATTGTCACATTGCTTGTTCCTCTGCTATGCGAAGATATCAATTGTGTTGGGAGGAGAAAAACTTACCCTTGTTTTCTTCATTTTCTTTGAGATATCCGTTCTCACATTTTGGTGATGAAAAAAAGATTGTCGCTTCTGCGTGTGCGAAAGATGCGAGCCTGATTAATTCTTAGGGCTTGCTCTTTGTCTTTGTTTTCTGAGGAGGGGTATTTACATTATGTCGTTGTCATTGATTATGCCATGAATGAATGCCATCCTTCTATCATTTGTCTTGTGGTTGTCCTTGCTGTGCCTCGCGTTACATATATGTTCCTTGCTCTCAATATCCTTCGCTTTGCTCGAATGGTATATAACTGGAAGGAAAAGAAGAAAAGAACATGAACCCAGTATCGTTTCCCAAAACGCCATCATAATGCTTTTCTCGTCAGTCTTCCTCGCTCGATGAACGATTTGCTTATGCCATGTTTCCCTTGTACCATCTCTCCATGCCGTCTTTCTGTAAATGTGACGCCTGACTCTGTATCACCTCTGCTATTCTCATCTGCCTCAGTGTGCGCTCTCCTCATCATCGGTGTAACTGCCACCACCTCCACGTCGAGGGAACCCGTTTTGGATCCACCAGATGAGGAAACCGAGGAGGGTCAGAAGGATGAAGAGGACGATGATGATGACGGCGATGACGATGTTGCGTTGCATGGTTGCGGATTCCTTGTATGATTGTGTTCTGGTCCGCCGCTGAGAGAGTTGCTTTCGCTCTCAAGTATGGTTTGATGTTGGTTATCCGTTTCGAGAGCGGAAGTGGCGGAACGAAGGATGAGTTCAACGGGGTGTAGTAAGCCGGAAGAGCTCCCAGTGGGTTCTTGAGTTTATGTGCCAAGAGCTGTAGTACTTGGTTTGTCGTGAAGTAGTCGTTGGTTGGCTTGTGGATGCTTGGGAATGTTCGCTCAGGTAGATTCAAATACCGCTCCAGATAGCAAAACAGCGAGAGGGAGGATGATTTCGTGATGCACGTTAGGGTCTGTCTTCTCAACGTAACGGTCGTAACGAAGAACTCAAACAGCGTTGTGGCATCCTTTTTGAGTGGAGAATCTACCTTGTAGCGCGAGGTGGTTGGTATGGCTGGCGTGGCTGGGGGCTAGGGGATTCGCGCTGCATCAAGGCAATCAAACACTCCTGATACCTGCAGTCTGCCTTGGTTCTTGGTGCCAACAGATAGACTATTGGTCTACGTCATTATCTTTGAGATTGCAGCGAGCGAACCGAAGAAAAGTCTTTCGTTTGATGCAGGTTTCTTAGTGTCGAGGTGACAACGCAAAGGCGGGTTTGCTGGCGTCTCTGAAAAGCAATATTTGCATTTCTGCATGCAAAGGAGACTTTTGGTTAATCTTCTTTAACCGCTTGTCCTTGGTCTCATCCTTTGATCAATAGTCGCATTCCTACTTTAAGCACAAACATTGTCAAAGTCATTCTTGCTCCTACTTTTTGACAATTTTTCTTCCGATTTGTTTACCTGGGATCTGCAGCACGCATGTGAAAAATGCGGGGGCGGGTAGCGTGGCTGTTTAGCCAGGAAAATTCGCTTGGCAGGGTCGCTATCAGATGAACTCTGTCCATGCTTTGGTTTGGTATCAGGCTACCCCTGCATGAATGCATAAATCTGTCACATTGTTGCATTAGTCTATTCTTCCAAAAGGTGGACCAGTAGTGTAGGCTATGATGCTGCGCAGTCGACTTGGTATCAGATAGTGATGCGTGGAGAAGTATGTGAGATGAAAGCTTCTGATGAACTTCGTTTTGTCCTTGGAAAGCAACATGCATCTCGACAAGTGCAATGCGGCAGAGTCTAGTATGGGGGTTTCAATCAACAGATCTCCAAATACGAACGAGCCTACATGAGTTCACTTGCTTGGCTGTCCAGACACCAGAACAAACCCATGCCGAATGAACGCAAAGATCATAGAGTCGTCGTAAGAACCAAAAGGCATCGGTATTATATAGCACCTCAAGATCGTGGTATAAATGCCATAAGACCTAGGCCAGATTGAACTATACTTTGGCACTGCATCATTGCATGTTTATCACATACTATATTATCACCATGAAGTCTACTGCTACTTTGGGCAGTCTATTGGCTTTCTCCACCCGCAGCCATGCGGCGATCAACCTCTCCTATACCCCTGATCTCGGGTTGATGTTTGAGCAGGAGGTAATGTCCAGCAGGTGATAGAGCAATAAGTGAGCAATAGAAACGCACACTATATTTCGAAGGTAGTGCATCGTTCCCTAAGTCATCCATCCATCAGCTCTCCTCGGGTGCTTCTTTGGATGCTGCCTTATAGTATAGTTGCACTTGTCATGCGATGCTTCGCGAGAGATAGATGCCAAAAGTCCAAACACTTCTGTTCATTTATGATGTCGAGCTCCAAGATCTTATATATGTACAGCGGTTCTCATCAAATTCGTTGCTACGTGGTGACACCTTTATGCCTTCGAGTCCTTAACGGGGTCGTTCTTGTTGAAGGAGAGGGAGACTCCGTTCACTGTCTCATGGTCAGCATAAGCTTACGAGTATTGGTTTGATGTTGCATACCGCAATGACGCTCGTCAGTAGGAGTAGGAAAGCCCTCTCCCTTGAAGACGTGACCAAGATGACCACCACAGTTGGAGCAGACAATCTCGGTACGCTCCATGCCAAAGGTACGGTCGGTGTGTCTGGTTACAGCACCAGGGACGGCATCGAAGAAGGCAGGCCAGCCGCAGCCAGACTTGAACTTGTGGTTGGCCTTGTAAAGAGGAGCTTCGCAGCCAGCGCAGGTGTAGACACCCTCGGAGGGCATGTGCTTGTCAAAGTCGCTGCTGTAGGGTGCCTCGGTGCCCTTTTCGCGGAGGATGCGGAACTGCTCTGTTGGGAACTCGTTAGTAAGATGTCACCTTGCCTCCTTCATGTCGTAGCCACGTACCAGGGCTGAGCTGAGCCTGCCACTCCTCCTTGCCCTTCTGCAATGGGTAGGTCATGTTGTTTGACGATGAAGAAGTTCCAAAGAAAGCTCCGAGGAAAGGGATGCTAGGAAGACCCAGTTTTGCGGTAGGTCCGAGAGCTGGTCTAAGTGGTGGAGGTGCTACTCGAAAAGTGGCGTTGGAGAAGGCGTAGAAACTGCGGACGACAGTTGGGAGAAAACGCATGAATGTTGTGAACTGGTTTCAAAGATGCAATCCAGTATATATCCGAGTAATATGAGGTGGCCAATGTCGTTTAGAAGATAGCAGAAACAAAGAGCTCGCCATCAATATCTCGACGTCATCGCCCCGGCCATTCGGCATCTACCGCTGCGACCAACACTTTTTGCTGCTCATATCACCCTGCTTGGAAAGTAACGACGACACCTTCCATGTTAGCAGGGCAGTTACACAGAAAATTGTTGACCTGCACGGTAGTATACTGGCCGGAGATTGACTCACAGAAATCGGCTAGATCTCTGGTTCTCAATGGACAGATCTCTGGTCTAGACACATTTGTGCATTTCTACAGCTCAAAGCCTACCAAACTTCCCACAGAAAATAACACTCAGGGTGACAGACCTGAGCACCTTCTCCAACATATCGACAAGACGTCTCATCCCGAAACACACCATCATTCTTCCGATAGCACTGAGACATTGCAGGATACTGAAATTCTTGATATTACACTAGACACGAATCTGTCTCGACCATTTTTAGATTCCCTAACTCCATTTCTCAGATGTCCCCAATGCATATACCTTTTCCTGGTTGAACGAACTCTCTTTTCTCCTTGGTGTGAGGTAACAATCATGAGATGCCTAGACCAAGACCCTTGGGATCTGAGGGACCGCTGATGCTACCACTGGTCACACTCCCGCCCGTCATGCTGCTGCCAGTGACACTACTAGCTGTGACACTACTAGCCGTGCCCGTACCATCGCTACGGCCCCGTTCACGAATGCGGCGACCTTCCATGAGACCACGCAAACCGCGCTTTTGCAAACCGATGACATGACTCTGACCACCGTCCCATATATCATCGTCATCAAGGCCACCTTGACGGCTGCTCGTCATGCTGTACGCTGATCCGGTTGTTGAGGCCGTGTCTGGAACGTCTTCGTCTTCTTCGGTCAAGCTTTCTCCACGCAAGGTTGAGCGGGTGGTACGTCCGTTGGCCATTTCAGTATCGACCCGCAACGGGTTACGCCCACCTGTGCCATTGAGAGACAAGGCCTCGATGCCTCCAAGACTCTGCACGCGAGGCGGGTGTACACTGGTGCCAACGTCTTTGAAGACGACGCCTTGGCCGCCACCAGCCGCCATGGCTGCAGCATTGAAGATGGCTGCAGCATTACGACCATCCAATGTTTCGTGGAGTCGTTCAGTAACCTCTTCAGCCAGACCGTCAATCTCATAGGGACGAGCAAGCTGAAGCAGAGAACAGAAGATTTGAGGTGTCGCAAGATGTGATGGTTGTTGAGGAAGCGAGCCAGTGTAGAGATAGTGGATCAGTGCTTGAAGTGCTGGAACCGTGTGCGGAAGATATAACGTCCTTGGGCGCGAGTTAGGTGGCAGGTTCCTGACATCGGCCGGTTCCAGCGTCATCGTGGTACCAGTGACGCTGTTGGCTGTAAGTGTTGATCCATTCGAAGTAATTGTAGGTGTGATGGTGATGCTGGAATTGCGAGAAGCCATTGTGGCTGGCCTGAGAGTTGCAGTCTCGCCGCTTTCGTTAGGACCAGCACTCTCTCGTACAAGCTGGTTGAAGAAAGGGCCCCATCTGCGCCCAATCAGGCGCGAATTGACTGGGATTCGAGTGCCGTCAATAGCAAGGAAGTCCATATCGCAGAGCTCTCGCGACTGGAGCATTATCTCACCCAACTCTTCGGCACCACTGTATAGCTTTCTTCCACCCGCAGAGCCTTCAGAGTCTGGTTGGTAGTGTGGAGCACTAGCTGAAATATAATCCGAAGTCGGCCAGACTTTCCTGGGATTATCGTATAAACCAAACGCTTCGAGCTGAACGACACACATGTTGTTGAAGTTCAGACGGCGATTATTGTAGTCATCAACAAGGTTTCGCTTGCGATTTCCGAGGATGATGAAAGAATTTCTGCGCTCCCATAGGACACCTCTATTCCAGCTTCCCTGACTGAATATGCTGCTTCCGCTATCAATGCGGGCCCAGGTCAAGGATCGGAGATCCAGAGCCCATAGAGAGAACTCCTGTTTAGAAGATGTCAAGAATGTACCAGCCACGACGAAATTGTTGCCAATGACACCACCAGTAGGGAATCGAAGTCCAGGAGGGGTTACCGTACCCTGCATCTGTTTATCGACGAGTGTGCCATCGCGGTTACGGACCTGAAGCTCAAGCTTGACATCCAGGAAATTATAGTTGGTGTAAATGAGCATAGCAGAACCGGATGAATTGAGGTCACCGTCATCATCTTCGTCGTCATCGTCATATTCGTCGATCGATGCTTCGTGCCCTGCGCCGACCTTGGTGCTCTCCATACTGACCAAGGGTGTGACGACGGATCTGTATGCACCACAACTTCGACCTCCAATAGGCTTGGTCGAGGTCCATTTCAAGCTGCGCAAGTTGAAAACACTGATTTGCTCAATGTAATGATTACCGCTGTCTTGACCTCCAACAACGATCATCTCAGCACCACCCCTTCCATCGAGTTCCACACCAATAGAACCCGAGTTTGGTTGGTCACCTGAAGGATTATGGTGTATTGCGGACAAAGGTGCGTTCGAGGAAGAAAAGACTGCTCCTGACGGGAGAATGGCTGCGCAATGGGCATAGCGACCTTGCGGTGCCTCTCCGGTGCTAACCCGTGTCCATGTATGTGAGGGTATATCGTAGATGTGCACATCGGACATGACGCTGACCTGGGCATCGGGAGATTCATTCTGGGCTGTAGGTCCACCCTCAGGCGACATACCTCCATAGCATACGAGCTTATTGTCTCCAAGGGCACACACGCTGTGGAAATACCTTGGAGGTGGGACGTCACCTTTGGTCTCAATCTTGGACCAATGCCTGCGAATGAGGTCAAGCTCGTAGAGATCCGAGGTCAAGGTGGGACGAGATTTTGAGATTTTTCGACCACCAAAAACGTACATCTTGTCGCCAAGTATCGTAGTTGTAGCTCCGACAAGGGGATGAGGCTCTCTTCCAGTAGTGCGATGTACGTTGCAAACCAAGCCAGATAAATTTGCGGTAGCCGAAGTAGCGCTCGGAGTCTGAGGTGGAACAGGCGAGCCAGCAGCCGAGCGGATATGATGATCTGAAGCATGGCTCATCGCGTCCATCTCTGATGACGATTCATAGTCGTCTCGTTTCGACATGCCGGAGTGGTTGCTTCCTACCGAGAGTTGAGCATTCGAGCCTTTTCTCGAAGTCAGATGAGATGGTGTAGGTGAGGCTATTAAGTGGTCGAGTGTGTTCGTACGATTGCTAGCTGGTGGCTGAGCCATGGTTGCTACAGCCGTATGTACGTCTTCGAAATCAGGATCCTCTGCCGTATAAAATGAGCTTGTAGAGAGACTAGGAACTGGTGAAGCAGGCCGGGTCAAATCGGCATGTCGTCGCCCTTCGGCAGAATCAGAAGTTGTATTGATTCCAGAGGCGATATGAACAATACAATTAGCAGGTTTCTTTGGCGTTACTGGTGAAAATCCAGGAATGTCAACGAGCGTGACCGGTCCTACGAAGCTGTATTGGGGACGAGGTTCTCGATAGCATCCAAGAGTCGAGGTTGAGCTAGAAAAGCAGATACTGGGCTCCACAGAATCAGGTGTTCGTGGCTCGCTATATGTGTTTACGATGATCGGGATGTGCCTCGACCTCTGCGGACTAGGCGTTCGTTCGCGAATCAATGAGTCGTTCGGCTTTGGTAGAAGCAGGCTTTCAGTATAATACGGAAGAGCGTACGGACTTGAACCGCGAGGTGCTTCGGACTGAACACGAGTATCCTTGTGCCTGAACAGGATATTAGAAGCAGTTCTCCTCAATCCGAACCCCGATGTGGTCCCTGCTGATGCCGACATGTTAGCGATGCGCGATCACAAAAAGACACGATTTGAGTATAAGGTGCTCAAAGGCAGCCCAGAAGAAGTGATAGCAACCGCACTCGAAACCTGCAAGACACAATCCGATATTGGCTCAAAGTGCCATAAGTATGGGGCAGGCAAGAAAGATGGCCAGTAAAAATGAATCTGCCCTGTGTTTTGATCTCTGAATCATCGCCAGATAATTTCATCTTGAACACTCGATCGGCATATGTGTCCCAGCTTGTTTTGCGCGTTTGGAAGTTCCGGCAACATCTTCCATCCCACGACCTCAACCCCATGCGATTGCGGCTCGCATTATAGTGCGGGTAAAATCAGTGAACCGTACATCTCTTGCTTGTGTGATTGCGCAAACGAAACCATCCAAACAGAAGGGGTAGTGTTGTTGTTGATATAGGAAGAAGAGAACGAACCTACCAGGAGAGTACAACAATCTGTAGCAAACGAAACAACTACCGATATCACCACACGATTGGCAGAACCGGACGCGGCTGCACGAAGGCTTGTAGAACAACAATTCGACTGTTTGGAGGAAGGGAGGCACGCTGGATGTGTTTCACCCTAAACCCCGGAACTAGCCGTTTGCTCCTAAACGGCAACGTACAGGTCGTCAAGACTCCTTTCTTTGGATTGTCGGATCAAATTCAACATGAACACGACTCTAGATCGTCTACAAACAACAGCTTCTTTCTTAAGTATATATCGATCGAATGTCGGTATGCTCTTGGTCGTTACATTGCTGAAGCAACTGCTTTACATTTCTTAAAGATGCCAAGATTCAATAACAGCAACGATACGATGGTATCGGATCGCGGAGTTAGAGTCCGTGACCGGCCGAGGCATAGTAAATCCATAGTCCTGCTGCCATCACGGACAATGCAGAGTAGAAACAGAAATTCTTTGAAGGATCTCTATTGACAGCAAGTGTGTATGATGGACATGAAATTCTTTATATCGTCATATGTATATGGAAGTGTCCGTCTCCTTGAAAGGTCTGGTACAGGGGATATCATTCGCTTTTTGAACGCAATAAACCAATTTAGACATTGGCAGAGGTTTCCTCCTTAGCAAGAGGAGTGAATCTCAAGTAAGGCTTGACAATGTTGATCTTGGGGAAAATCTTCTGGGCCTCCTCGGTCTTGATCGAGGGGTGGACAATGACGTCCTCGCCTGTGTACAGAGTCAGAAATTGAAATCCTTAAGCATATTACACGAATACTAACCAGGAACCCAGTTGATAGGAGTGGTGACTCTGTGCTTGTCGCCAGTCTGGAGAGAGTCGACAATACGGAGAACCTCAGCAGTGTTGCGACCAGTGGAAGCAGGGTATGAGAGAATGGTGCGGATAGTCTTCTTGGGGTCGATGATGAAGACAGAGCGGATGGTGAAGGCAATGCCCTTGGAATCGACGTTGGTGGCGTCCTGGTGGTCAAGCATGTCGTAGGCAAGAGCAACCTGGCGCTCCTTGTCGCCAATGATGGGGAACTTGAGGCTGGAGCCAGAGATCTCGTCAATGTCCTTGATCCAGCCACCGTGGCTGTCGACAGTGTTGGCCGAAAGACCAATGAGCTTGACGCCACGCTTGGTGAACTCGGGCTCGAGCTTAGCGAAGGCACCGAGCTCAGTGGTGCAGACAGGGGTGTAGTCCTCGGGGTGAGAGAACAGAATCACCCACTTGTCTCCGATGAACTCGTGGAAGTTGATGGGACTGGTGAATTGAACCGCGTCAGCTTCCATACCAAAAAATATGCGTCAGTGTTCATTACCCGTTGGTGGTGTCGGCATCAAAGTTGGGAGCAATGCTGCCGAGGCGGAGGGGCTCAGGTCTTTGGGACATCTTGTCTGTGATTGTGTGTATGTATGAATGGGATTGAAAGGAGAAAAGAGCAGCTTGCGAAGGACAACAGAAGGCGACTTCAAAGTGGGGTGGAAGAGGGTTATTAATGGCGGGACCCTCACGCCACAGCCACTAGAACTCGCATCATCTGTCTGTGCATAGAGACTTCAGCTCTTGTCGTTATCGCCATCTCGCTCGAGTTCTTCTTCCTTCTACGACCTTTACTGCAAGCAGCAAATAATCCGGACCCGCCCTTGCAATGACAGACACTTGCTTCCTAGACCGACTCATTTCACCACGTCTTGCGGATCTTAGACAATGTCACAGGCCCTTCATCTTGAAGCACCCCACATACAGCTCAGCAATGAGCTGGAGCGAACTCGGAGAAGCTCTCTATTGTTTGCGGAGTGGCTGAAAGATGGCGCATCATGATTGGTCAGAAATGGCGTATAATCCGACCCAAGACATTTGGGTATCGGACCCCACACGTTCTCAAGCTATTCGAGTACGGAGGCTCGAAAGGACTTCGAGATTTGTAAATCTGCAAGAGAGCAGATATCTCGCCCTTGCTAAAACACTCATGGGTGCCCGGCATTGCATGTATTACGATGTGGCGACTAGGTCAGCGGCCTAAACGACAAAATTTATCTGAACGAAGGATCTTCAGCAGTACCTTCTTCAACCAGCTTGAGGAACCATGAGCACCGTCAATACCACCAAGGGCTTGAATACCGAGACTTGCCCAAACATCCATCCCCATGAACTAGGTCTTCTCCTCATTCACGATCACAGAAATCAACCATCAATCGCGTTTCCAAAGCACAGGACCAAAGGAAAGATGTACTCGAACTGATGTAAAGTTTGATGCGAGATCGGCCGTTCTTGCCGCAATATGCGCGCATCTGTGACTCTTTCGGCATTCGGTAACCACAACAAGGTGGAGTACTTTGCCTTACATTCGATACTTTTGCGGCTCTGTTTGCCATATCTACTTTGATTTTATCTGTCTTTCCATGATCGAAAAGCAGTATGACACCCAGCTGCTTTCGTAACAATGAGTGCAAACCCTGAGATTCACCTATCCCACCCTCCTCCGGACTACGCCGATGAGAAAGTCCGAAATGACGATGACAAAAAGTCCCCAAACGGCTCTACGAATTTATCGCCAGCACATACTCTGTCCAGCGCAGACGACGTTGTATATCATTATCTAGAATTCGACACGCCAATTCCTCGTCCTTCTTACCTTTCAGCTCCTTACCAACTTCGTTCGACCCCACCAGCAGAGCCAGATCTCAAAAAATATGAGTCACCCTTCAAATGGTCCAAGAGCAGGAAGCGCGCTATAACTTGGCTGTCATGCCTTGCAACAACAGTGACAGCGTATGCAGCTGGTAGCTATACCGCTGGCGATGCACAAATGGAGCAAGAATGGGGTGTATCTCGTGTTGCTATCACCGTGGGAGTGACCATCTTCACCACGGGTTTCGCCATCGCACCTATGATCCTGGCCCCTTTCTCAGAGATCAATGGACGTCGGCCTATGTTCGTGGTTACTGGCATTCTATATGTTATCCTCCAGGTCTGCTGTGCCGTCACTCGGTCTTATGGTGGCATGCTCGCTGCGCGTTTCTTCAAAGGGTGTGCATCTAGTACCTTCAGCACCATGGTAGGTGGAGTAATCAGTGATATCTACCATGCCGAGGACAGGAACACTGCCATGGCTCTCTTTTCTGGCGCTGCCCTCTTTGGCACGGGACTCGGACCTCTGGTATCATCTTTCATAGCCTACTACACGACATGGAGATGGATCTTCTATCTGCAAGTCATTACTTGCGGCATTGTCCAGATTTTGGTAGTCCTGTTCTTCAAAGAGTCACGAGGCTCGGTACTGTTATCGAAAAAGGCCAAATGTCTCAACAAGTACTACGACAAACTTGAAGCAGCGGGTTTCACAGGCGTCGATATGCCTAGCGATTCGATGTCGGGCAAAACTTCGAGTCAACGGATACGCTGGAAGGTCAAGAGCGATGAGGAGCGTGCCAGTCTGCTGCAAATGATCAGGATCTCGCTCGTGCGTCCCTTCCATTTGTTGTTCACAGAACCCGTTGTTTTCTTCTTCAGTCTATGGGTCGCATTCTCGTGGTAAGTTGAACCAAAGTTTGACCACCACGACTAATGCTAGCGTCATTGTCTCAGTCCGCACGAACAGTCTTTGGGACCTGTGTTTTGATGGTATACAATCCAGGGCGGCAACTCGTGCGGCTGAAGGCATCCTAGCAAAGCCGTAGCGTTCTTATGTCGAAGCCTTGATACTTTATAGATTCTAACTTCAATTCAGGGCTATACTCTACTTAACCTTCGGCGCTATACCTGTAATCTTCTCGGCATCACACAACTTCAATCTGTACCAGACCGGATCGGTGTTCGCCGCCATCAGCATAGCATCCGTAATCTCAACCATCATCTCCATACTCGGCGACAAGTGGACGAAACGTCGTTTCCCTCACCTTGGTGACTCACCGGAAGGACGCTTGTATTTTGCCTGCGCGCAGAGTATCTTACTTCCCGTTGGTCTGTTCTGGCTCGCTTGGACATCTGGCAGTAACGTGCATTGGATTGTGCCCACCTTGGCCGTCGGCTGTGCCACAATGGGCATCTTCAGCATCTATCTGGCTGTATTCAATTACCTGGCCGACACGTATCATCGGTACGCCAGCTCAGCATTAGCAGCACAGAGCTTCTGCAGGAATATGCTTGGTGGCGCGTTCCCTCTTTTCGTGCCTCAGATGTTCAGAGCCATGACATTTCAGGGCGCAGGCAGTCTCTTGGGCGGCATTGGTGCGGTACTGACGTTAGTCCCTTTTGCTCTGCTGATATGGGGTCCGAAGATCAGAGCGCGGAGCAAGTTTGCTAGCGAAATCATGGACAAATAATTATTGACGATACACTCTGCTAGACTAAACCGAATGAAAGTAAGCATGTTGATAAGTCTCGTCTCATCTCATCTCCCGGCACGGTTTCGAGAATTTGTTCTTTTACTTCCACAGGTGATTATTCTCGATCCGTTTGCCATGCATTGTGATCATATTCTGATTCATCAAGTGCCCTCATCGTGTGCTGTGCAGAGCCTCTGACTTGTTCTTTCCGTCCTGCAGCGGTGCAAGTTAGCCCAACATCCAAGTAATAGAATCGCACAGTCGGATCAGATGGAAAGTCGTGTACAAAGAGATACGATAGGATGATTGACTCTCCGTGGACAGTCGTCTAGTCTGGAGTCCATCTTGTATTTCTACAGGTAATGTTCGTTCGAGATCGAGCTGCAAAGCACATAGCAATTGTGGTGCAATCGATAAAGGGCCCTCTGCAAGCATCACGCAGAACCCGTGATCAATTCCCTCTCCCCATCAACAGATATGACCAAAAACTATCTATGAAAAGACACAGTACTTTTCAAAAGAAAATTGTGTCCAAAGAGACCTGAGCAGACGGTGACTCTCTGTGAAAATTATATCCACTTCTCAAACCATCTTGCATTCCTACACGTGATTTTGTTGTGATCGCAGTACAGAGTGTTGCAATCCGCCCGCTACCCTCCGCATGTGCTATGCGGAAACCTTGATTGTTGCCCTCTTTGTGTGAAACTGCAGAGCGACACGCCGGCTATCAACATGCACAGTTGTGTTCAAAAATAAGCCGAGTCCACAGAGAGTCAATGAAAGTAAATGCTCAAAGAGAAAAAGTGGTATTCGAAGGACTAAAACTACAGTTTTTCTTCCGTGTGATCCTCGCAAACGCTATGAAATCCATGCTCCGAGTAAAAGGAGCAAGAAACAAAGAAACCAAGACGCCACTCTGCATGTCATCGTAAACTCCCAAGAGCACAAACGGGCTGGTGTACCAGAAGAAGAAAGGAGCGAATCATCTAACCTCCACCGTTCGAGATGGCGCAGAGGACTGCAGTCAGATGGTCCTTGAGAGTAGGGTTGTGGGCCATGGCGAAGAAAAGTTTCTCTCTGATAGGGTCAAAGATCTTCTTCATCAGCTCGGCCGAGGCTGGGACAGGCGATTCAGGCATGGCGACAGCAGTCTCATCGTCTTCGCCATCACGAGCAGGCTGCTCGTCCTCATCGGCGGGATGAGCCTTTTCTTCGACAGCAGCAGCGGTAGCGGCGGCTCCGTTCGCGCTGTGTGCCATCTTGCGGACACCACGGGCAATGTTTCGCAACACAAGCGCTGAGCCCAGAGGAAGACCGGCAGCGTCGTTGCGTTCGTCTGCCATTGTACGGTGCCAGATGCGGTTGCTTGGAACGGGGTCCTCGACCTCTTTGGAGTTGTGCTGATTCTGACGTCTTTGCTCGGCTAGGGGCCCGTTGTCTGGCAGATGAGTGTTGATGTGACGAGCCAACAGCGCAAGACCAACAGGCAGATTGTGTTCACCAGGAATCTGGCGAGGACAGCTACTCCATTTGCAACTGTACGACAAGGATGGATCGGCTGCAGCGAAGTCGAAGGCGGCGACCTTCGAAGTGCTCTGTGGTGGCTGTTGAGCATCACCGTTGGCAGTGATCGGTGCCTTCTTGGGAAGCTTGAGATGCTCAGAAAGGACATGCTCCCAGACCTTCGGGCCGTTGCTGAAAAACTCGCCGCACTCCTTGCCGTTTTCGTTGGCGAAGATGGTAATATGCTCCTGTGCGACCTCTGTCGGGTTGGTGCGCCAGCAGCACTTGACGAGCTCCTTGCCCTCAACGTCGTGAGCGATCTTGCGAGGTCTGATGCCCTTGATCACGTATTTGGAATGAGCAACTTGGGCAGATGCGCCAGTGAATGTGTTTGAGACATTCTTGATGAATTCTCCTGCAATGAGGTTTGCGTGAGTCTGTGAGTACTTCAGGAAAGTGGCTTGGTATGACTGCCACAGATGTATCTGGGTCATCTCTGAATCGGGGTCGGTTTCGAAGCACATACGCAGCCTACATTGATTAGACTTTATCGGAAGAAGCACATTTGAAATCACTTACCAGCGAGAACTACGGTCAGGCTCAGCGAACTGCAGTAGTGACTCGATCACATCTTGACACAGGCGCGGAACATGAGCGGAGCTTTCTGAGTCGTAGTGGGGCTCGGAAGGGCGGGGCTTGTGCATCTTAGGCACCTCCTTCTTTGCATTGTAGAGCAGCAGATCAGACAGCTGCTTAACAAGATTTTGGACATCAGCATCCAGTGCTAGTGTCTCGACATTGTCGGCGATACTTGTGTACTGGAAGAGGAAGTCCAAGCAGGCGGAACGCAGCTCTTCGTCGGGGAGCATCATCCAATCAGGCAGTTTTTGAACAATCTCGAGAGGAACAAGTTCGAGTCGCTTGTTCTCCTCGTAGGTCATGCCAAGTCGAGCGATGGCACGCAATGAGGTGACTATTCTACCACGGTCGTTGGACTCCAGCTGAGCAAGTAGGGTTTCATACAGAAGGTCAGTCGCGTCGAGGTCGTAGTGCTTTGTGAGCTGCTCGATGGTTTCGAGAGCATAGTACTGCAGCTCCACCAGGGCGGGATGGGATTGCAAGTTGAGCACGATGCAGAAGTAATCGCGCAGAAGGGGCAGCTTAGCAATGTATTGAGCGTTCTCGTCCAGCATGACCATGTTGCGAATGACAAGACCAGCTTCAGTGATGCGGCCAAGGGCCTGTCTGAACTCTGTTGTCTCAACAGAGTGAGCAGTATCCAGAGGAACAGCAGACTGCAGCTTCTGTAGTAGATCAGGTGTGCCGTTGATTGCGTCGAGGGTGCGTGGACCAGCAGACTCGTCGTAAGAAATGACCCACTCGAGGTCGTAGAAAAGAGAAGTCACCTGCAACAGCTTGTTCACGAGAGCCTCGGCCAGACCAGCGAATTGATCGAAGCGGTACTTATCGCCTCGCTCATGCGAAATCTTGACGAGATGATGCAAAGCATACTCTTCCTCGTCGGGCCTGCCGGATTGCAGAGCAAGCTGAGCGCGAACATAGATGTTTGGGCCAATGAACCCAGTGCCTGGCAGCATGAGACCTCTGTGCTTCTTTGCGACATGGCTGGCCTGGGCCTCTTGTTCTTGCTTGCGCTTAAGGCGGTAATATTCGGCATTGTTGGCAGGGGTCGTGACGGGCTTGAGCGTCAAGGGCAGCTGCTGCTGCGGCTCATAGGTTGCTAAAGTCATGGGAGTGGTGTTGGCATACGCAGGGGATGGTGAAGCAGGTGTCTGCGACGTGTGTTGACCTTGGTTGCGAGTTTGGCGAGGGGCGCTTGTGTCGGGTTGGAAGAGAACACGCTGCGGCGGCGCCTGGCGCAGTCCCCTGGTCGACCGCACACTTCCTGGTTCGCCATCGTCGTGCGTATCCTTGGCATTGTCTTCGTTATCGGATGAGTGCCCGTTGGTCATGTTCTTGTCTTTGACTGCCGAGTTTGGGTAATTGTCCAGCGTCCTCGACATAACATCGCCTCCTTTCGCGGTGACATCCTCGACTACCTCCTTCGGCGGTGGCTCCTTGCCCCAATGCGTTGAGATCTCGTATGCAACGAGGTTGTAATAATACGCTCTCTTGACCAAGAAGGCTGCGCCAGCCAGGTTTTTGATTCCAGGCAGAAGTTCGTCGGCGATTTTCCTCCACATCAGAGGCTTCTTCTTTGTATCCGACACCAGATCATATCCTCCCTCTGCCACCACGCGCTTATACAACTTCAACAGATCGATGTGCTGAGTTTCGACTTTTGGCTCATTTTCCAAGGAGGTGCTGCGCATTGCGTTAGAGCCGCTCTTCTTTCTGCTTTTGACCGGCTGCTTCTCTCCGAAACCTACCCTCTCTTCTCATGGTACGCCGCTAGCTCCTTGAGAAAGTCTTCATACTCCTCGGTCTTTTCGATCGAGGATTCTCGATCGACTCGCTGGCCGACTTTCTTTGGAGGCATGGTGCCAGGTTGTCCAGAGTTCAAAGATGTCGACTGTGTTGTCAATATTCCAGCAAAAGTCCAGTGAGTTGGAATAGCTGGATGGTGCACGCCAGAGCTCGGCGCAATGATGGATGCTCTATCGCGACGCGTCCAGTTACACCTTCCTTGCGCCGACTTGCGCGCTGTCGCTGATCGGCTTCCTCCACACTTTGCACGCCGACTTGGCGCCTTCCTCGGTGATAGCGTGCTAGCGCTTATTACATCCCCGAGCTTCAACCTATAGAACACAAGAGAGGCCTCACAATCGACCAAGCATGATATGTTAAGCACGCTTGAGGGGTATTTCAATCGAGACGTTCCTATGAAGGCTACTTTCGGGAACCAGAACTGTTGTGTTGGAGGAAGAGGATTCAGTTCTCTGGCTTGTTGCAAGCTCCTTCCGCGATCGCGGTGGCATCTTCGTTCTTTCCTTTCCACGACGAGGTGCCTGCTCCAGGTCTTGTCGAACGAGTTCACATGCAAGAGATAGAGTTCTCTTGCTTACCTAAAGAGGTTCTTCTCTCCCTGTCAATTCAACTTTGGCAGAACTATCACCAAATCGTGCTTCCTGGCCAGACTCGAATAACTTTGAACCTTTGTCCTCCACTCTAACATGACAGGTCAAGATGGCCTGTTCGGCCGTTCCTTGTTGTGTCATTCTATTCTCAAGTTCTCACACTCCACTCTCCCTCGCTCTGCGAGTCCTTCTGGATGGAATCACATCCAAGCTCCTGATCTCTTTGCTTTGGTTGAGCAGCTTGATCACAATTGCATACAGCTCAGGATCATTCACGGGACTCAAGATCTGGTCGGTTGATGGCCGATCATGAGAATGGCTTTGTCGAGTACTCATAAGAACATTAGGAGGTCCTTCCACTAACCGCCATTATTGAAGAGACCAAAGAGTTATACAAAAAACAGCCAAATCAATCACCTGACAATCTGCCCATTTTTGGCCTGACCAAGGGCACCGCATTAGCCATTCGATATTTCTGCCAGAACAACCAGGTACGCATTAGTAAGATATCTTGCATTTTCGAATACCAGATACCAACATCCTGATTTCTTGTTGCAGGTCAGACGCATTCAACTGCGTTTCTCTGATGAAGCCTCATGTAACGAGGCTGTACAGCTGCTCTCTGGTCATGGCCTCATGTTCTCTGTGCCTAATACCAAACAAAATACGCAAGTTCAAGCTCGGCCTGTGACAGCCAATTCATACCTGAGCCGCCAACCTGCCGTGCAGTCCGCCCGCTTCGATCATGCAACCTCATCGATCATTGTACCAACGATCCAAGGTATGGCCATCGTGTCTTGGATTAGAGGGTCTGAACGCTGACCAAGCTAGATGCTTTCCAGTTCACCTCCTCGAACGTTCAGCAACAGTCGAGTCAGCACACCAACGACCCGACCAACCAGCACATGTTCACTTCTTCGCCGGGTCCAAAGGTGTACCAAAGCACGAACATTGAAAGGCAGCCTTCGACCGATCAAGACGAGTTATCTCGTATGCATGCATTCACTTCTTCGCCAGGACCGAAGGAATATGAGACTCGGAACATCCAAAGACAGCCGACTTTTGCTCCGATCCGCACAAGTGAGGAGCCAGCAGAAAGACCTTCGACTGCGCCCATTGAGTGGCCATCAGACATGACACGAAAGATGCTGCCCCCTCGTCGTGAACTTCCTTTCCCTAAACCATCCAGCAGTCCTGCAAAGACTAAAACACTACCTCCTCTCCCCAAGCCAAGGTATGCCTCAGATGCCGCCAAACCAGATACATCAACGGAAGGAGAGAATCAAAGTCGTTCATCGCTGCAAAGCCGAATCCAACCTGGAATTACACGACTCGCTACCCCTTGTGGACCTACAAGATTTGAGCCTCCAGCATCACGCATGTACAATTTCAATCCGAAAGATGACCCTATGGTCATTGGCAATGACAGTCCTGGCTTCAGCGATACCAGCACTTTAGCTCACCAGACCAGCGAGGACGTGATCATCAACTCAGATGAACGCTACCGCAGCAGCGCAAGTCCTGTGCACTTCGCCAGCTCTAGTCCAGAAGACAAACTGCTTTCAGGTCCAGAACATTCGTTCTCTTCGAGTCCTGAGCAAATTACATTGTCCAGCCCGTCGGAGAGACGCAGCCAACGTTTGGCTCAGAAGCACGTCCAGGAAAATGCCGACATGCAAGACATGGGAACGACGACAAGTTCGACGCAACAGAGTGCGCAAGATGCGTTGAGGCAATATGCTCAACAGCCCAAAGAGATCCGTGCAGAGGCCATCAAGCAGTTCATCCTGGCCAATCTCGAGGATGATGCTTTTCTCAAATTGTGTATTGACGTGGAGGCATGTTGGCAACGCCAGGTGCTGGATAGACGTGTTTGATTCCGACCTTCAAACATCATGATTGATTGCTTGAGGACGCATAGCATGTATTTGTGATGCATGCATACATACAGATATACCCTCGAACGCTAAAATGGGCGAAGACAGTCGCGATAGCCGAAGGAGAAGGAAAGAAAAGTGGCTGTTCATGATTAGTTTCTATACCAATATACAGAATAGCATTGAGACTCTGAATCATCCATGATTGCTTCCCTTGTTATAGCCTCTCTGCAGTAGTGGCAGATTCGGAATTTGTTTATGCCTTTCAAAGGCGCCTTTGCACACAAAAAAGACCTTGGAGAGAGGGTGTGGTCTATCAATGACTTTCAGGTACCTTACCAGTTCATACGTCTTGCTTGTCAAATCGTGAGCGGGGAGTTGCGTGAGAGGCATTGGGAAAGCTGCCGGAAATGTAAGAGCTCTTGTTGTAGTCGTCAGATAATCTCCCTGGACGACACTTCCTTTCGGACCCTATTGTGCATTTTGATAGCCACATCAAGACTACTGCATGCGCCTTGAGACGCAATGGCAACATGTAGTGGTTGTGTACCTGCTCAAAGCTCTCCAAAATCGGCATATCCTTCTCAGTGTGCTATCAAAATGCAGTATCAATTTGGCATTATCGTACCGTCTGTTCAGACTGTCTAGGATAGCATGGTTTCTGTAGGCCGCAAGCGGTTGTAGATCACATCGTGCATTTAGGCACCTGCATCATGGTTGTTAATGGCACATGGAGATGCTGCATCAAAGTGTAAAGTTCGTGTGCCTGGTCCAGGGACTTTTTGGATCATAATTCCTTTCTTGATGTTCTATGATTGTATAGGTATATATCAGCATGCTTACCTCACTTTGAGACAAACATACCCTGTCCCAAGGCTGTGAGATAGCCATACCTCGTCAGCATGGTAGGGTCAAAATTGCCAGGCCTTCCATTCTCTCCCGCCACACTAGTGGCAGCAACATTTCCTTGCGCCGAACTAGGCGTCAAAGTGCCATTTCCACCCTCGCCAGCAGAAGCATGAGCCAAATGTTGCAACCCTGGCGGCAATTGTTCAATCCCACCAAGAATCAACTGTAACTTGTTCCTCTTCTGCACAATCAGATCGCGAATTGCAGAATCCCAACCAGTAGACTTTTCATGACCGGCGAGACCGCGACCAAATCCTAGAGCTTCGGAGATGTGCTCGAGTCCTCTGATGGCTTCGGCGCGTGTCTTGTCTATGTCTACGAGCTCGCACAGTGTCATTGCTGCCAAGGCTGCGAAGTGGTGGTTTAATGGTGTGATGGGTGTTTGACGTTGATTTAACACTGTGGCCACTTTGACTGCATGGCCAATCAACTCGGTAGGTTCTGTTGTAGGATTGAGTCGTTTGATGAGGAGATGGCAGTGATGGTAGGAAAGGTGGACCAGGTTTAGTGAGCCCCAGACACTTTCTACTGATTCGCGGAAACGATCGATCTCACCGGCTAGTGTCAACCCTAGAAGAGAAGAGGCCGGATTAGAAGGGGCCATGACATTAGTCTCTGGTGTTTTTGTTGTAGTGAGAATGGCGGCGAGGTGACCTATGATGAAAGAGAGACGTGCTAGGTGGTATGTTGATTCACCGAGCAAGATCTGGTCCTCAGGTAGCAGAACGACACTGTTCTCAGGTAGCTTGAGTAGGTCCGAGGTACTTGAAGCATGCCAGCGGTCGAGAATGAACAGTACCCACCATACTCTTCTCGCTAGCCTTTCTTCAGAATCAGGATCGCCCTCGGTAGCGAAGCGTTCGCGCGGTCGAATCAGATTGATCTCCAATTGTCCTGCAACACCGGCAGCTCTTCCTAGCCACTCTGCACGCGAAGGACCGGCTTGACCTCTGACTGTCGCTGGACCATGGTTGTCGGATTCGAGAGCCATCAACAGGAGAGTTTGCAAGTAAACCAGATTAGTTCCGCTGTTATGTGTGGCTGGATTTTCGAAAGGGTAACCGGCAAGCAACTCAGCGGCTCGTTTCATCATAGGCGCGTAAGTATGTTGAGGACGAAGTGTTGACGAGAAGGAAGGAAAGGTGCGCATTGTACACTCCAGGACAGTCAAGAAAGCCTCTCGTAATGTCGGAGGACATTCAGCCAGGCGCATACGAAGACGGTGTTTTGAGTGGGGCAGTAATGGGAAGGTCTGGTGGATGGTGCGGTAGTATTCGTCAACCACTTCTTCATCCCACTCGACTAGCACGGGTACAACTGCTTGCGTATCGAAAGGTATACTAACACTTTCGTGGCGGCGAGTGTCCCCACCATACTTGAAGAAGGGTTGTGTATTGATTGGTTGCGGTTGTGGTGTAGGCCTCATATCTTGACGGTAGTTTTGTTGGACGGGATACGGCGACATTCGCGAGTCACGAGAGTAAGGGTTTCCATAATTATGAAGTGCGGCAGGAGCAGGTTGGGCAGGGGCTGGAGGTTGAGATTGGGTGTGCTGGGGTGCTGGACCAGGTCGCGGAGCTAGGACAGGTGGGTCTATGACTATCGTCTCGGTCTGTGAGAGTCTCCGTTTCTGACCAGCTTGACGAGGAGGTGAAGCATGTTCGCGTGTCACGTAGGCTGCTTCTGCGAGCAATGACTGGAGTTCCTGATCGACATGACCCTGTTGTTGCGGTTGCATCTGACCCTCGAGGGCATTCAATCGCTCTGCGAGCTCCTTAATGTAGCCCTTGCTAGGACCCCGCTTCAGGGGCTGGCGACTGAAAGCGCATGTAGAGCTGGAGCGCTTGCAGTTGGTACATATCTCATGCTCATTCAGGGCGTCGCATCGAATCTTTTTACGGCGGCATTCGTCGCATGCGCGGCTGACCTTGCTTCGCTTGTCCCTATCCCTGTTGTGGTCGGTGTGTTGACCTGGTGGTGGACTCGTGTGGTGCCCGGGCAGGAGGTCAGGGTTCACGGCGTGTTGCGACGGCGATGTGTGTTGCTGCGAAGGCAATGGGGCCGGTTGGGCATGTTGCTGCTGTGCATGATGTTGTTGCAGGTCGTCGTGTGGCTGCGGGGAGTGTTGATGCGACGTGTTTGCCGACTCGTGAGTTGAGTGATTCAGACCCAGCGACCTGCTCAACTCGGCGCGAAGGGCCAGATCATCATCGATCTCGGGATGTTGTAGATGATGCGCGGCACCATTGTTCGACTGGCTGTAGTAGGGCCCTAGAGAGGGGTCGACCACTGTCGGAGATGCGTAAGGGCTATGTCCGCTCGCCATCTACGATAGAGTCGCGCGTAGAGGATGCTGCGAGTTGTGGAGAAGAAAGAGATGTACAACAACGACTATCACAAACTCCATGCCGAGGTGCCCTAACATGCTCAACCATCATCATTCTCATGGCGTTGCAGAACCACGGCTACTGCGAACGATTGCCGACCCTATTCTTCCGGATTTCATTCTCATGCTGCTATCTTGCCCATACCAGCCCATTTTTCGGATCAATGGTTTCGCCATCGCCGAAGTCCCTAAGCAGCCCCTCTTGATCCTTCATCTTTGCTAGACCGCCAGTCCTGCCCGTAACTTGAGACCACGCCCGCCTAATTTAATGACCTGTTCAAACGGACGCCCTGCCTGAACCGAGGAGCCATTGTCTTTAGCCGTTGCATAAGATCTAGATTTTGTTTTTGAAATGTCGTCTCAGACAATTGGAATCATCTTTGTTTGCCAGAACGTCTTTGTTCGAAGCGAATAAGACTTTCTTGATGGTCATTGTGTTTATCACATAGGCAGATTTGTACGTCCCAGCGAACATGAGGTTATCATCTGTGATGCAATCACAAACATGGGATTATTGTGATGCACGATGGGAGAAATGACCGAGTCCGCGCTTGAGCTGTTAAAAGCCTCAGCTCAATGGACCGTTGTCAGCAGACAGACGGGCGATAACATTCATGCAACGACGGCCGCTATGAAGCGCGGTGCATAAATTGCAGTTAGATACAAACACGAATGAGGGAGGTGCGGTCATGCAGCATCAAGTGGTGTGCTTTGCAGTTGACGGCATTCGTGCGTGCGTGATACGAGGCATGCAAGCGCAGCGGTCGACTCCTTCACGAACGATCGACATGCTTGTTCCCCTTGAAAGCAGACGGGGTGGCTGTGAAATCATGACGAACGCTTAACGGGTCCTGGGTAGAGAACACCTCGAGCGTCCAAAACAGGCGTCCTGGACGGGCACAACAGGAAGTCGGGGTCCGGAGAGCGAGGGGCTGCAGGCGGCAGATTGCGGATCGCGCTGGTGCTTTTGTGTATGGACAGGTCGAACGGGCGCTTTGCTGTTTCAAAGTGTCGAGTCTTTAGCTCGGGCGCGGGCGGCCTGTGCGGTCAGATCGCACTTGGACTTTTAGTATTGGTTTGCTGGCTTGGCGTTGCAAGTGCGGGCTCTTCATGCCACAACGACTCTCCGTCTTCTCCTCTCTCACTACAATCGTCTTTCGACAACTTGTTTGTTTTGTGGTCACTCATATTTGCCCAAAGGCCATTCGAAAGGCCCCGACGTTGTCGGTGTGCCAAGGCCATACGCTCTGTGCTCTTTTCTCCATCCGCCGCCTCTTGATCTCTCACCGCCGTCGCTGTCGTTTTGCCATCCACGCTGGCACCCGTCATACCACCGCCGCAAGGACTCGATCGCAACAACACCCCGCCTGCCCCGCTCTCGCATCTCCGGCGTTCTGAAAGACCGTTTTCGCAAAGATACCCTCTATTTTGTGATCTCTCTGTTTACATACCAGCTCCACGCTATTTTCCTTGGTCCTTTTCTGCCCAAAACACTGCAATAACAAGGCCCAATCCGTCAGGCCGGCCCTGCGACAATCCCCCAACACAAACCGCATCTTTTCGCGATCGACCGACGTCTCCCCGCCGGCCACGCTCTCAATCCGTCAGGTATGGTAGTCAAGGAAGATGGGACCAAATGGGCATGCCAATCGTGCCTAAAGGGTCACCGTGTCAGCGGCTGCACCCATACAGGTAAGTGGCCGCATTCCGACACCAGTATATAAAGTGCCTTTCTCATAGCCATACCAGACCGTGAGCTCTTCTTTGTCCCCAAGAAGGGCCGCCCCATCACCCAATGCCCGCACTGCCGCGCCGAACGCAAGAAGCGCTCATCCCATGTCAAGTGCGATTGTGGAGAGAAACCCCATACCAAAGAGAAATGTATCCATCTGCGCGAGGCCGAAGCCAAAGCTGCCGCTGCTGCCGCTGCCGAACCCGGTGCACCTATGCCACCCTCTTCAGCCTCTGGAGAACACCACTCGCCTGAACTTTACCCTGTTGCTGAAGAGTCTCCGTCGTCTGACGAACATCGTTGCTGCTGTCCTCACGGCGGGAAGTGTGTTTGCTCAACCCACAAGGAGTCGTCCCCTGAAGACGCTAAAGACCACAAGGAGCCCATCGAGGTGTCGCCCAAAAAGGATGCTGTCAAGGAATTATCAATCGTACCCAAAAAGTCATTGAGCCAACGCAAGCCTCGACTCACCTCGCACCAGTCCGAAGGTCATCTGACTGTCTTTGCCAATGGCCACCACAAACCATGCCACCGCAACAACAATGCTGCCCACGAATCTGGTGCCCCTTACAAGCTGCCTCGCTCGCATACCACACAACCTATCTCGGCCAAGAGCAATGCCCGCCGTTCAGTAGACAGCCTTGCTTCAGTCGCCTCTAGCCAGCCACACTCTTGGTTCCAACCCAGCATGTCCGCCCACCCATCGACCAACAACTCTGGTCAAGCTTCGCCCGTCTCCGGCATGACCATGCAGGCTGAAAACATGCAGCAAGACCGCAAGCTCTCGAACGACATCCAGTCTCAGTACTCTATTGCGAGCGTCTCGTCAAGTGTTCCGACAACCATGTTCGCCGACTTCGGCTTCCCCAGCACCTCGTCTGTTGGCACTACCACAACTGAAGCCTCTATGCCGCCGTTCTCCTTGCCAAGCTCTGACCTCGGCATGAACACCGACTTCTGGAACAACTTCGACTGGTCGAAGGTTGACACTACTTCCTTCGATGTTCAGCCCGCTCTGACAAATACTTCTTCTGGCACCATATCTGAAGTCGACGAAATCCCGGCTACAGAGGACATCAACGCTTTCGACAGCAATCCTTACCAGATGAACATGCAAGGTCTTATGGGCACCGGCGTCAACAACAGCACCAACAACTTTGATCTTGACTTTGGTGTGGCTACTGGACAGTCGAATCGCTGGAGCATGCCTGCCTACTCAAACGCGAACACAAGCAACATCGATCTGGCCTCAATGACTGCTGACACTTTCGCGAAGCCCAAGCAGTCTCCTGAGCAGTCCATGTCTCTTGGTCAGTTCCCTGGTTTTGACCTGGCCTCTTCGGTCCAGTCTCAGTCCCCTGCCCAATCCAACTTCCAGTGGGACCCGGCCCTCATGGATTATGCTATGGGTAATAGTGCCGATAATAGCGCCTCGCTTGCGTACTCGGTAGCCGGTTCTTCAGGTCCCTCGATGGCTCCGACCGCCGCTCCTTCTCCGAAGTTCAATGCAGACACAAAGTTCAATGTAGACAACGCAAACGTCAACGACCAGTTTTTCGACTTTGACAATGGCTCAAAACTTGTCAACTGGAATGACAGCATCATGGTTCCTGCCGGACAAGACTTCCTCAACACGTACAACTACGATCAGAACTTTTCGACAAATGATTTCAACAACCAGGGCTGGACGAGCTAACCCTTGTGGTGTGCCTCCTAAAGGCCTTGCAGATCTATCTGCGCTTCTCTTGTCTTAATGTTCTTGATTAACGATGCTGATGACTCATGGCATAGAGCCTCTCCTATCGTCTTCCTCACAATTTTCAGCTTCTGAGTAGTCGTTGTCTGGTAGCAGGTTTTATTTTCTTCTGGGCGATACCCCGGTACAATTACTTTATTGTGGTTTCTTACCCCCCTTTTTCACTTTCGGCTTGTCGATTTTGTCCTCAAAGTCTTTGAAGTCACTCCCTTCTTTTCAATTTTCCCTTTACACGGCCCCTTTTTCACACTTCCGGCTGCACCGGTTTCAAGATGACGCCTCTCTTGTCAATACCCGTCATTTGGGAACCGGTCAGCTGGGGGACGCTCTGCTTCGATTCACCCTTTCGGCTCAGGCCGGTCGAGTGTATCGTTTACTTTGCGTCTCTTGGTCTCTCATACCCTTGTTTTTGCGGAAAGCGTTGGAGCTGGCGGTCAGGTTGGTAGTTTCGAAATAGAGCGAGCTTAAAAATGGCAAGACCCATTCACAAACATTTTGAAAGTGTGTCATCGACATCGCCATGAGTACTGTCGGTCTACGAAACCTGATATTACCTGCAATCATGATGCTCACTTCCGCGCCTTCCCGCCGCCTGGCAGAAGCACATCTTATTCACATCATCGCAGGTATGCTCGTGTACGGCCAGAATGGACGCCTTGTTGGAAAAGCTACCCTTTGAGTTCACAAAGGGCTTACGCGTCCTAGACATCATTATTCCCGGCTTCTTTCCCAATTCGCGGTTTCAACCTTGTTTTCAAGCATGAAAAGCATCCCGATCCTGTAAGTATGGCATCATGGTATCCTTGGAGTATACCTGATCAATTGTTATTGGACGTATTTTGTACAGTGGTGAGGGATATGACGTCTGGTATGCTGGGCGTGGCTCATGGAGATGAGGCTTGCTGCAAGGATCGCGACGACGTGCAGTGTTCGATTGTCCGAAGTCGCGAGATGTAGTCTGGATGATATGCATGAGACTTGTCGGTGTTTCAAATGACACATATGTGTTTCGAGTGTCAATGCAGGTAGGGGAGTAAGACAAAGGTCAAGAAAACGATGTTGGGAGTGCGACCCTGCTTGTGCACAGAAGCCGAACGAGTGATGCAACTCATGACGATTTGAAGAGCGGACATAGCAGACAAGCAATAGCTATATGAAGCTCAATAATACGTCCAGCAATGTCGAGGGACAGTAAAGATATGGATAGTCATACAATATCGCTCTTACACATATATATTACATATCAAAAGGTCGTTTGTTCAGTCCGGTCGACCGCTCTAGTTCAAGGGCTTGATGCCCTTGTGGATGGCAGCAATACCATTAGTCAAGTCTTCCCAACCTTGACCGTTCTCGCCGCCAGGAACAACGAAACCAGCCTCCTTGATCATATCCCTCCATTCAGTCTGGCTAGGGAATCTCTCGATACTCTCAACGAGATATTGGTAGCTGTCTCTGTCTCCAGCAACAACCTGACCGATCAGAGGAATGGCGGCAAAACTCCAGCGCTTGTAGACGAAATCGAAAACGGGGTTGTTAACCTTGCTGAACTCGAGGCAGGCAAAGACGCCACCAGGCTTCAAGACGCGGAAAGCCTCCTTCAGCGCAATATCCTTGTGTGTAAAGTTTCGGATACCGAACGAGACTGTGTACAGGTCCATACTGTTGTCGGGAATCATGTGCAGGTTTTCAGCATTTGCCTCTACAAAGTCGAGTCTTCCGGTGCCGTTGTAATGGGAAGCGGCAGCGCGCTTGCGGCCTTCGGCAAGCATGTCGGGGTTGATGTCTGAGATTGTGACGTGTGTGTTTGGGTCGTGGTTTATGTTTGTCGCGTGGTCGAGCATGCGGAAGGCAATGTCTCCGGTACCACCTGCAATATCTAAGATCTTCCAACCTTTTTGGGGTGCGCCAGGGGTATGGCTCCCGGGGTTCAAACTGCGGACGAAGTGGTCCTTCCAGAGGCGATGGATACCCAGGGACATGAGGTCGTTCATTGTGTCGTAAGACGTAGCAACAGAGCTGAAGACGGCGCCGACTATCGCAATGTTGGATTAGCTACTGCTTCTGCTATATCAATGGCATCAATTGCCAGGAAGTGTGTTCCTACCCTTCGACTCCTTCAATGACTCGGCGATGCTCTCAAAACCGAAATGCGTCGTCTTCTCATCATTGCGGCCAGGCTTCTGCTCGGCAAGATATGGCGAAGCCGAAAAGGCGCGGACAGGCAGAGGTGTTACAGTGCGAGTGGAAAGCCGTAACCGCTTTGCGGCGCGAGGAACGAATGAAGACATTGCGATGTTGATTGTACTTGCCTCCAGCTTCGACAACCATGAACTTTGGCAAATCAAACGCTCACGCCGCTGCGCCAAGCGTCTATCACCAAGATCGGAGATTAGATCCGGCGGCTAGATCCTCTGCTTAGCGTAGGGCGTACCCCAGACGAAGCAGGAGGGCGCTACCGAGGACCCGAGTCTGCGGAGGGGTACCCATCATTGTACTTCTCGGTCCCCTGTCGCTCTAGACATGTGTCTGGTTGCAGACTTGCATACACCATGCGTGTCCTCAGATCCACGGTCGCTGCGCTTACACGTCCCTCAAAATGCTACTTTCCAAGTGTGACCAAAAGATGGAATTCAGTATCACAACGGCCAGGCTCAGACCGGTAGATTGTCCTCTGTCCTTCTTGTTTGGTAATCCCTAATGAATAGCAGGCTGCGCTTCCCCGGTGCCATAGACAGCAAGTTCACAACCAATCTTGACTTTACGCGGCCTTCGAACAAAAAAGCTATGCCGACTTATCGTATTCTGGATCAAGATGGTGTCATTGTCGACAAGTCACGAGAACCCTCTGATATTTCAGATGAACATCTGATCAAGATGTATAAAGACATGCTAAGCGTGAGCAGTAAGTCTCTGTCTACACTAACGGTCAGACTCATGACTGATTTCATCAAAAGTCATGGATGTAATCATGTTCGATGCGCAAAGACAAGGCCGTATTAGCTTTTACATGGTCTCAGCAGGTGAAGAAGGCATAGCAGTCGGCTCAACCTCCGCCTTAGATCCCAGTGATCCCATCTTTGCTCAATACCGTGAGACTGGCATCTTCAAGTACCGCGGCTTCACTCCTGCGGACTTTATGAACCAACTTTATGCCAACAAGCACGATCCAGGCTTGGGTCGCAACATGCCTGTCCACTACGGAAGCATGAAATACCATATCCATACCATCAGCTCACCTCTAGCCACTCAGATCCCTCAAGCTTCTGGCGCAGCTTATGCGGTCAAGATGCAGAATGCCATGAATCCCAAAGACACACAACGTTGTGTGGCATGCTATTTTGGCGAAGGTGCAGCCAGTGAGGGCGACTTCCACGCCGCACTGAACATTGCTGCTACCAGGAAATGTCCCGTCATCTTCATTTGCAGAAACAACGGTTATGCCATTTCAACGCCAACGCTCGAGCAGTATCGTGGTGATGGTATTGCATCTAGAGGTGTAGGCTATGGCATTGACACTATTCGTGTCGATGGCAACGATATCCTCGCCGTCAGAGAAGTCACCAAAGAGGCTCGCAAAATGTGTCTCGAAGACGGCGGCAAACCAATCTTGATCGAAGCAATGAGCTACCGTGTCTCACATCACAGTACATCTGACGACAGTTTCGCTTACCGCGCCAAAGTTGAAGTAGAAGACTGGAAGCGCAGAGATAATCCCATTACCCGCTTGCGGAAGTGGATGGAAGGGAAAGGCATTTGGGACGACGAAAAGGAAAAAGAGGCTCGAGCTGTACTGAAGAAGGAAATCCTGGACGCATTCAAGCAAGCTGAGAAGGAGAAGAGGCCAGCATTGAGGAACATGATGGAAGGCGTGTACGAGGAGCTGACCGAGGAGCAGAAGGAGCAGATGGAGAAAATGAGGACTATCATCGAGAAGTATCCTGACGAGTATGATGTTAGTGAATACGAAGGTGGGCTCGATAGTCTGAGAAATTAGCTTCGTACTCCTTTGTGTTATACAATGTCATAATCCCAAGATGATTCACTTTGGCGCGCTCGATGATGTTCTCGCCTTTTCTATTGCCGCGGGTATTTTCATGCAGCCTGCAGATGCAAACCGCTTTCCACGCCTTGACCCACTCCGTCGCCAATACTACCTTTCTCGATACAACAAGGATACTTTATGAGCTTACAGTATCAAGGGGACCACGAGACTAAATGAAGCCGACTTGATTTCCTCCAGTCTGAATATATCTCGCACAAAATTCGGACGCAGCAAGACAGGGTCCGGAAAGAAAGTGAGAAAAAAGACAGTGAAGTGAGTGATGAGCTTGGTTGCCAACGCGAGGAAGGAGATGGCTTGCTCCAGCAGAGCAGTATAATGATATCTTAGCTACCAGAATGCATATTTAATTACGAAATCGGAAGTTTGGTCGAGGAGATGACCAGGGATGATATCTCTCCTCAGGGCCATGACTCCTTTTTGGGTGTTATTGTGCACTGCATCAAATTTCGTGTGATGGTCTCTTGCAGGCGGAGATACTGCTAATCAGAGCGCCTGCTCGACGTGTGAGGTCAGATCTAACAACAGAGATGTTAGCCAACTGTCTTTGTAGATCATCATGTTTCATTGTAAAGAGGCTGGTTGTTACTGTCAGACGAGAGAGGCATCTACTAAAATACTCTTCCTGAGTTCTCAGCATCTACACATAGTGCATAAGCTGTCCCTATCAGGTGTTCATCCTTGAACCAGCACATTTTTGGACATTTGTAATTAGAGAATTATAAGGCTTACCTCCATTTTCAAGAATGCTGACAGAAAAGTTGGCACAACTTTAGATACTGCAGCTTGGCTTTCGAAACTGCAATCTCTTCACGAGCGTTCAGAGTCGCCAACAACATATCCTCGAGCAACGCCACCACGACCTTCTTCCATAGGTGCGCCCTTGATCTTGCCATCCTCATCATAGTCATAAGCGATCTCGTAATCGGTTCCCA
Source organism: Aureobasidium sp. Y128-05A (assembly GCA_037042735.1). Taxonomy (NCBI): domain Eukaryota; kingdom Fungi; phylum Ascomycota; class Dothideomycetes; order Dothideales; family Saccotheciaceae; genus Aureobasidium; species Aureobasidium sp. Y128-05A. The sequence continues at coordinate 1,155,776 of JAXQKC010000109.1, read as the reverse complement.
AGCCCTGCCATGTACGCTTACTGCGCAAGAACTCAGCAGCAGGAGAGATTTCACCGCCGATTTGCGCAAGATCACCATTAGCACGCTTGATAAGACTAGTAGCTGCAGTCTTCTTTGAGGTGGAGGCAGAAGGTCGTGCCATAGGTCGACTCTGCGAAACGTAGCGTCCAGTACGCAGATCGAAAACGGGTGCCTCCGATTCTGAGTCCGACTCATCCTCGATGCCTTGGCCATCCTGACCGTCGGATTCGTCGTCTTGCGCACCTTCACCCCTGACAACAGTTTTCTTGCCGAGCAAAGACTGGAAATCACTGTTCCATTCTCCGGTCCAGATACGGTCGCGTTCATCTGTGAGAGCCAGCTCCAATTCGAATGGTGTAATGATAGGTTTCCAGAAGTCCTTGCTCTCGATCAAACTGCTTTCCCAGCAACCAATGATGACCCAGCCATCAACTTCGGAGAAGTTTGCAACCTTGGCTGCGTTGACCTTGCCGACGACGAAAGTGTAGTACTTCTTTCCGGCACGAGTGATGAGGTCTTGAACATGAGACAGAGCTTCCATGTAGTTCTTGACGGAAAGTGTGTTGATCAGGATACCAAAGACAGAGACGGTGCTAAGGTTGGTGACGAGGGCATATCGACGTCGGAGAATCTGAGCAGTGGACGCTGACATGGTTTGAGGAGCTTCAGAGCCCGCAGACACGGTTGGGTAGATGTCGATGGAAGCCACGCGAGAGGTGAGGTTGAGAAGAAGGGAGGTCGGAGGTTCCGAGATGTGGAAGAGTGAGTAGTCGCGGAGGACATTTGCATCTTCGTCCAGTCCAGCAGGGACAGTACGATTAGGTAACAAGGACGAAGGATTGTGGACAATGGACGTAGCGAAGACGTTGGTGTAACCAAGAGTCTGAAGTGCAGATTGTAGAGGTTGGACATGCTCAGAGTAAGGAATATCTGCCATTAAGACTACCTTATGATCCTTATCCGGATAGGTTTTCTGGAAGCTGGCGACAACGGCATCCGAGTCAAGGGGACGAAAGGTGAAGACGTAGATGACAGGCAGGCGCTGAGTTGGAGAGAGACATGTGCGACCGTAATGTACTACAACGTCGGCCATGACGTGCTCAGCAGCAACCTCGTCGACACAGCAGGCACCGTAGGATGTGTCACCCAGAATGCATAGTCTCTCCTGTTCGGCTTCTAGCGAAGTGTTGTCCAATGCTTCTGTCACGTCTTGATTCTTTTTCTGTGTCCGGAGCTCTTTCTGCAAAGCCTCAAAGACTCTTGGGGCGTCCGTCAACATGTGATCGGGAAACTGAAGTGCTACCCTTCTGTATCGTCCATGGCGGATCTCGTCAACAGTCCTCTTAATCTCGTAGGTCAAGTATAGTTGTTCGTCCGAAAGGGTTCGCACCAGAGAAGGGTCGACGGCAGGCGTGGGATCCTCGAAGACATGGGTATCCGGGGTTGACAAGACAGGAGCGACCTCTGGTGCACCGAGTGACATGTTTGCTAATGTTTCTAGAGTTTACTGAGAAAATGGCATTGAAACAGAATAATTTTGGCCAAGCCAAACCATGTCGCGCACGGGCCACTCGGCGCAAGACTTCCATCATCGTCCACGAAAAGTTGCAGGTGGAGGCCAATCCGACATTCACGCCAGATTCGACTCACCTCGCTCCACCACAACCACACACATTGAACACTCGCCATGGATCACAGCAGAGACCCTTGCCCTTGGGTGTATGTCAACCACTCGAAGTCCCGCCTCCCAAACACTCACTAACTCTGGTCGTCTCACAGGGCCTTGAACGATTTCGGAGGTGCTTTCTGCATGGGCGCAATCGGCGGTTCGCTCTGGCACGGTATCAAGGGCTTCAGAAACAGTCCGTACGTTTGAACAAAAGCACACGACCGGAAACAACATACTGAGATCCTATGCGACAGCTATGGCGAGAGAAGGATAGGCGCTCTGACCGCCATCAAGGCGCGTGCTCCAGTTCTGGGTGGTAACTTTGGTGTCTGGGGTGGCATGTTCAGTACCTTTGACTGCGCAGTCAAGGGCATTCGGTACGTTTCCCTCGACTCCGTTCACTTCGAGTCACAAGACTGACCCAACGCAGCAAGAAGGAAGACCCTTGGAACGCCATCATCGCCGGTTTCTTCACTGGTGGTGCTCTCGCCGTCCGCGGTGGTTACAAGGCCATGCGCAACGGTGCTATCGGTTGCGCCATTCTGCTCGCCGTCATCGAAGGTGTTGGTATCGGTTTCCAGCGCATGATGGCAGAAAACACCAGACTCGACATGCCTCCTCCACCTCCGCAAGGTATCGAGGCCGCTCCCAAGCCCATCGCCGCTTAACCAAGAGAAGACTTTCACATCAAAAAACCACTTGTCTTACTACATACGGGTATATTCGGCGTTTGGAGCGAAAAGCATCATTTTTCTTGATCTGGGGCTGTCTTCTATTTTTTATCCATACACGACCGGCGTCCTAATGAGGGCTCCTGTCTTCTCTTCACTCCTCGAAGTCATGTGTCGCCACCAGAGAGAGAAGGTCATGGTGGTCATTTGGTCTTGCATAAAGACCAATCTGTACTTTTATGTTTCATGTCATCAAAAATCCACTTTTCCAGAACAACCAAAGGATATTATTGATCACTTTGCATGTCGAGGACGAAACTAGATACAGCGTCCATAAGAAAAAGGTCGCCGAATCAGAGAGCCCTGCATTCGCTCTAGGAGCCGTCGATGAAGTGAAAAGGCAGAATCAACTCTCCGCCTCCACATTCGCCATCCTTGCGGACGGACTGTGACGTTCCATGCATTCTATCAAGTCTACGTTCGAACGTGTATGTGAATAGCAGATAGCCGTTACTTTTGTCTAATTGTCTAAAATTTCATCCTGGCAGCCTTGAATCTGCTCACCTTCTTCATCTTGCCATCAGGGAACTGCTCCATCAAAGGATCGTCCTTTTCTTCTTCTGTTTCCTTGAATCCACCTTGTTGACGAATGATGTTGTTTCGCAGACGATAGTACTCGGAGGCAAGTTGGCGTTGTTGCAGTTCAGGATCGAGCTCATCTGCTTCTTCAGGTGCGCGTGCATTAGCTGATGGCGCGGTCGGCTTTTCGACGATCTTGTCAGAGATGACAGAGCCAGAGACTTGGTTCAAAGCAGCTTCGGATTGAGAGGCCTCCGAAGCAGCGGCCCTGTTCTGCTTGAAGCGTGAGACCTTGGCAGGTTTGGCTGGCTCGGATGGTGCTTGAGCTTTGGAAGGAGCTCGTTCGACAACATCTGCGATTGGAGCAGAGCGCGGCTTGGAAATGGCTGGTGCCTCGGGTGCCTTGGGCGCCTCCTGTACGTCCAACTCTTCTGAGAATCTGACACCTTTCTTTGCAGATGAACCTAGCTTAACAGCCTCTTTACCCTTCGAGATTGCCGGCTTGATATTCTCATCTGGAGTCCCTTCCTCGCCGCGAACCACAAGTCGACGAAGTCCTTCGGGATCGTACACAGGGTCGACTTCTTCAAGATTGGGTCCAAGATTTCCGATGACTTTCGAGCGAAGCTGCTCCTCCAACTGCCGCATCTGATCCCTGTAGCTTTTGCTGACTCCAGGACGGATTGATCTTCCGTACTCGTCTTCCTCCTCCGAAATCTCGCTGTCATACTCTTCATCAAAGTAGTCTTCATCGTCTTCAAAATCTGACAGGTTCTCGTCCAGATCTAGTTCGGCCACGACCTGGCCGACTTCGTTCAGATTGTACTGGAGCATCTCCCTGCGTAGTCTTGCATCTTCAGGAGACTCGTCCTCGGGAATGACCGCTTGGGTGCCAATGATATCATCATCGTCGTCTAGTTCGATCACGCGCTCGCCATTGGCGAATGAGCCATTGAAAAGAGATGGATTGACTCCGGATGACCTGCTGGCATTGGCGTTGTCGGCACGCGAGGGAATCTCCTTCTCCTGAACCTCCTCTGCGAAGCTGACCCCTTTCTTGGTAGGTCTTGGAGCATCTGCTGCAGATTTTGGCATGTCCTGTGCCTTGTTCGCCAGAGCAGGGTTCGGTTTCTCCTTAGTTTCGGTTGCTGAACCTTTGGCTTTTTCTTCACTCTTTGGCTTGGGGTCCATGTCTTTCAGACCAGCCTTGCGAAGAGTGTCGATGATTTGTGCTGTTTGCTCTTCAGGTTGGGTGACTTTGCTTGATATGATGTTTCCGTCCTCATCCAGTTCCTCAAGAATTTCAGTCATGGGCAGACCAGGTTCCGGAGCATCATGGTCTTCTCTATCCATTTCCTCCAACACCTCGGATAGTTGACCCTCAGATTTTTCCACCTGTTTGGTAATGGTGTTTACATTTTGTTGAACATAATCCAGTCTCCTGTCGATAAGTCGACTGACCTCTATCGGATGGCGGATAGGTCCTTTCCCAACTCCGAACAGTTCAAAAATTTCTGGAATGGTCAGAGTAAAATCCACGTTCTGGCATGCTTCTTCATCAAACCTTTTTCATTGACAAGCTCTCCTCCAAACTTTTCACTGATGCGCGCCTGCCTTAAGTTAGCAAATGTTCATGTAGCTTAACGTATGTATCACTTACACAATCCTTTTCAGATTGAACGTTTACACCAGATGAAAGCTCTTCTTTCAAGCCTTCATACTCAGCATCCCATGTTCGCCAGTGTTGCAAAGATTTGCGTAGCTTTGCCACGTTCTCTTCCAGTTCTAGTCGGCGCGTCTCAAGTTGTGCAAAGTCCGCCATAATGCATTAGTTCCAGACAAGCAGAAGGAGGTGAAAAACTTTTTTCGGAAATATATGTTTGTAATCGAACAGGATGTCCTTCTCAAAGTGACTAAGATCGGATATAGAACGGTAGATGCCGGCAAGCAAGCCGAAGCATGGGCAACGGTCTCGAAGCAACAAGTTGAGCCTCACATTCCAACTCTCGTGAGCTCACCATCATCCAACACGGCAATGTCTCGTGTTGCACAACCCAGGTCGGCGCCTGCACGACCGGGCGAAGATGGTGAGCCACATATCGCCGACCTCGACCTGTCGAGTCTCCGCCTGACTGGGGGCATAGCTGACAGCCTGACCTCAGACATCTGCCCCGTATGCAAGTCCTCACGCTATCTCAACAAGTCCATGCGCTTTCTGGTCAACCCAGAATGCTATCACAAGATGTGCGAGTCCTGCGTGGATCGTATCTTCTCCCACGGTCCCAACAAGTGTCCGATTGCTGGCTGCCACCGCACCCTAAGAAAGCACAAGTTTCGAGAACAGACCTTCGAGGATATCCATGTCGAGCGCGAGATCGATATTCGAAAACGCATAGCCAACATCTTTAACCGCCGTGAGGACGACTTCGATTCATTACTTGACTACAACAACTACCTGAACGAGGTTGAGGATATCACATTCAATCTCATCTACAAGATCGACGTTGAAGAGACGGAAAAGAAGATCTCGGTCTATGCTGACCAGAATGCCAAAGCCATTACCACAAACGCCGCTCTCGCATCTCAGGAGTCACACGATTACTCCGCGCTGCAAGCCGCAGAAAGAGAACAGGCTCGTCTACGGAGGGAAGCTGCTCGCCGGGAAGAGGAGGAGGAACGAAGAGCTCGCGCAGAAGGAAGACAGGACATTATCGATCGCCTTGCTACTGGTTCCGGCGATGCGCAAACAATCGCACAAGAAGGCCGTGTCACGCTCAAGAAACGACTCGACAAGAAGCAAGCTGCCGACAGACAGAGACAACTGCAAGCCGCTGCTGCAGCGAAGGATGCTACCAATGGCAGCAGCGCTATTGTCATCAAAGGTCTCAGAACGCGCAAAGAACCTGCTCCGGAGGCCCCCTACGACGCTTTTGGAGGACTCAAGTTCTCAAACGAGTACCACATTGTCCAAGACCACTATGACTGGGACTGGCTCAATGAGATCGACACACAGATTGCTATTGTTGCAGGCGGCTACAGCAAACACGAATTCCATTCACGAGCACTGTGCGAAGCATTTTCAGGTCTTGGAGTTATCGTTGGAGAGGAAAAGGCCGAGCAGAATGGTACACACAATGCAGCTACTATTGGCACTGCGGCTGCGGTCCATGGTGGCTCTGGTGCAAAAGACATCAAGATGGAGGACCACTTTTGAACTCATGATGAACGTTAAATGATACCCCCGAAAAGGCGTTGGCATGTCATTGTACCTTTTTTTTCTACTATTAAAGACTAGACCATGATGAATGCGAATTCTTGGTTCCAAGATGAAGTGTTTTTTAACCTGTACCTGCAACAATACATAGACAGCTACTGTGTTCTTGGCGTTGATGATTGATTGCTCAGGTGACAAGTACGATCTACGTCGCATAGCTTACCTCTTTGCTAAGTTGGCATGTGTATTCTTCTTTGGTCAACACGAGACCAATCAACCTCGTTCCAGGTGAAATCGCTGTTGATTGACTACGGTCGATCAACCACAACTGACAGCAAAGCGCTGGAATTCAAGACCAGCATGTAAACATGGCCGACGCAGAACCCCAGCGTCAGATGTCACTCATACCATACACCTCTGATTCCCAGGAAATTGTCTTGTAAGCCTCTGACATGTGAAACCACCAAGTAGGTCTTCATGCGCTGATCTTGCAGACGCCGCGGTAATGCGATCGTTGTCTTCGATCCCGAGTCGCGACAATTGTCGTTACGCGGGAACCCACAGACAGCCATCGGAGGCCTTGGCCTTCAACAATGTCCATACTGCCACCGATCCTTGAACGATGACACGAATCCGCGACAATATGAGTCCGAGGATGAAGAGGCTGCCTCGCATAATCAGAACGCTTTTGTCAATCCGGAGTACTTTCGCATGCTTGCGCATAGTATACCCAATTCAGCAGCAACATCCAGGCCTGCTTCACCACTAAAGCAGCTTCCAGACTTACCACCTGGTAGTTCCAAGAAAGCTGATACTCCGACTGGAGCAGAGTTTGTCGGTAGTGCTCCTTCGCCTGGCACGACTAATCAAGGCATCAAAGACGATAGCTTTCTACCAAATTACTTCAAGCACTTCTTCGTCGAGAAACGTGAACTGGGTCGTGGCGGTCGCGGAGTTGTTCTCCTGGTTGAGCACTTCTTGGACAAGGTCTTCCTAGGAGAATTTGCTTGCAAACGGATCCCAGTCGGCAACGATCACGGCTGGCTAGAAAAGGTTCTGATTGAGGTGCAACTGCTACAACGACTAACTCATCCGAACCTGGTGTCGTACCATCACGTCTGGTTGGAAGATGCACAAATTACCAATTTTGGACCGAGCGTACCATGCATCTTCATATTACAGCAGTACTGTAACTCAGGAGATTTGCACAACTATGTCCTTGGCTCGACACAGACTACGAGTCCCACCGAGGTTTTGAAAGAGCGCATGAGAAGACGATCGAAGGGATTGGCAGAGCGTCCGATAAACCTAGGCGGTCGCACCATGAACTTCGATGAGATCTTTTCCTTCTTTCGCGATATCACGTCCGGTCTGCATCATCTACACACAAATGGCTACATTCACCGAGACCTGAAGCCATCGAACTGTCTCCTGCACAATGATGGACAGAAAGTGTCGGTTCATGTGTCAGACTTTGGTGAAGTACAAGCTGCCAACGAGCAACGCACTTCTACGGGCGCAACCGGCACGATATCCTATTGCGCTCCTGAGGTATTACAGAGACAAGGCTCAGGCTTTGGCGAGTTTACCACCAAATCTGATATTTTTTCCTTGGGCATGATTGTCTATTTCATGTGTTTTGGTCGACTACCTTATCAGAATGCGGATGCCGCCAACGATGAAAACGAGGATCTTGACAAACTACGTGCCGAAGTCTCAGCCTGGCATGGCTTTGATGACCTGACAAGAGCCAGGACAGATCTGCCAGAAAAACTCTACAAGTTTTTGAAGAGACTGTTGAGTCCCAATCCAGCAGAAAGACCTAGTACTGAACAGATTCTTCAGGCGATCAAAGCTGGTGGCGAGATTGATGACATACCGATGAGTGCCGGAAGGACAGGAGCAGAGCAGTCTCCAGATCTTAGCAACATGAGTTCACGCATTTCGTCAATTGATTCACCAGCGCCAAAGAAAGCCACGCGAGCCAATACCATTCCCATGGCTTCCAAACCAGGAAAATCACAGCTCGCGAGACATCACTCTGGCGAACTCGTGCATTCGAGAAGTCCACCACTACAGCCGCGTCGCTTCAGCAGGGATATCAGCACGAGTACGAGTACTGACACCGGTACCCCATCACCTCCAGATGCCTCGAAGCTCGCCTTTCGTGGCCGAGATACGGGCACACCACCGCTTGCCAAACAACCAACTCGACTCATGCTTCCACCTCCTCCACCCGCTCAACCTCGCAGACTGATGTCCCATCCTTCGCTTCTTCTCTGCTTCAAAGTGTTCTTGTTTGGCTTCAAGCTCTTCCTACTCAATTATCCATGTGCACCATTTGCAGCCAAAGCCTGGTTCCTATATCCACTGATGGGTCTTGCCATTTTGGATCTGACGGTCTGGAAGACGAATTCGAGAGAAAGTCTGCTATTGATGGTCGTGCATTTGTTGATTGTGGTGATGGCGAGAAGGTGGAGTATGTTGTGCAGTGGCAGTGGATCGAGGTGGAAGGCAGAAGGTCTTTATGAGGGGCTTTGATGTTCTCGGTGTCGCTTTTCCGCTGAGAGCACCCCTCAGTCCCAAAATCATATTTCTCGTTAGCAATTAGTCAGTCTGGGTTACAAGGCAAAATGACTGATGGCAACATAACCCTCATCTTCAGACCCACGTACTATATCAAGCTGATGTATTTGATGTAACTCGTAGATTCTTATCATTTAGCTTGCCGACTGGTCAAGCATATACATTATATTTACACATATTTTGTGTTGAGATTTGCAGACCCAACATATATCGACATTACAATAAAATCCCTTCGTATCCCTTTGCCCTTAAGCGCGGGGAAGGTGGACGGGCATGTTTCTTCTGCTCTTGGTATTTCTCTTTGCGAGAACGTCTCTCTTGCTGAGGATATCACCAGAGACCACGGGACCAAGGCCAAAGTCTGGCTCACCACCAAGAGTACCGAAAATATCGCCAACATAGTTCGTGGCGTTGACACCCTGGGCGAAAGTGCTGTTCCAGCCCTCGAGAATGCCCTCGACGACCTTGATACCTGCGAGGTAGAGGTTGTTGACGGCAGGCAAGAAAGCACCCTGTGCCGAAGACTCGAACAAGTTGTAGGTAGCCGAGCCGCCGAGGAAAGGACGGTCAAAGTCAGAGGCGGTTCTCATGACGATGATTCTGCTGAAGTCGACGAGTTTTTCGGCGGCAGCGCGGAGCAAAGATTCGAGGGTTGCGTTGTCCTCCTGGGCGGTAGAGCAGTAGTTGCCAGTACCGTTGGTGATCAGCTTGGTGAAGTTGCCAAAGGCCTCACCGAGCAAGGGGCCTGAGTAGTAGACGTCTGAGGTAGCGACGTCACACTCGACTACACTGGGACCGCTAGGGGAAGCACCAGCGGCGTAGACCTCGTCGTGGGCGTACAAGGCACGGTAGGCGATGGCAGCGTCCGAGTCGTTAAGGGTTGCCTTGCGGGCGAAGTCGACAGCAATCTTTTGCAGGTCCTGGTTGACCTCGAAGACCTCAGTACCGTAGATGTTCTGAGGGTACTCGGAAGGGCTGGTAGCACCAAGAGGAATGTATCCAGTGCTGTAGTTGGCAGGGATATCGCGGGGATCGAATTCGTGCTGAAGAGCGACCTGGACGGCATAGCGAGCGAAGGTGACGGAGCAAATGGTAGCGACCTCGGGGTTGATTCCAGCAATACCAGCAATCATGAAGTAAGAGGTAGTCAGGTCGAAACGAGGGCTACGGACTAGCGAGGCGATCGTGACTGCAGCATTAATTTCGGACTCTCCCGTGATAACCTGGCAGACATCTCCATCCTCGGTACAGTGAACATCGGGGAACAAGGGCGAAGCACCAGGAAGCGAGATGTTTCTGGCCAGCAGGTTGAACTCTGGGATGCCATACCAGATCTCTGCCTCGGGAGCGAACATGGAGATGATGACCATCTTTGGCTTGATCACATATTCCAATGATCTTTCAACAACAGCAACAGGCTTGGAAACAATGGATGCAGAAGCGACGGAGCTCAAACCCACGAGGGCAGAGGTAATGCTGGACGAGAAACGCATCTTCGAGCAACCAGAGATGGAGGACTTGGAGAAAATGAGGGAGACAGGACCTACGAGTGAGAGATTTTCTACATGACTGCAGATCAGGCAGGTCTTATATGCGGCGGCATCGCAGAGAGAAGAGCCAAGAGGGCTTATCTTTGACAGCAAGCTCCATACCAATTGAGCCGAAGGGCGCGCTGTGCGTCCATCACCCAGCCTTCTCAAAGAGGGCACCCGAAGTTCCAAGAGAAAATTCCACAAGGTCGCGCGCGTTATCGCCTTGTCACGCGTCATTGCGCCGAAGCTTTCGTCCATGAAAGGAAATGACTTGCCCGACAAAGGCAGGACAGCTCGTGCACGGCCTATCTCGGAGACCACCGCTGCTTATCGCATCCGACACCCACGGCTCGCGAGTCAAGACCAAGAAGTATCTCGGAGCGATTTGCAGCTCATTAACTGCGACTGCAACTCTGGCTTGCTTCGTCATTTCAGTCTTTCATGCGCATGCTCTTAAAGAGCTCATAATATCATTGTGTATTCAAGTGGTGTTTGCCAACTGGCTACGGAGTCTCTTCTTTTCTTCTTCTTTTTTTCTTTCTACTACTAGACATTTGAGCTGGTTTCCAACGATCAAACCACAACATGCCTGCCACATGCATATCAACTAGCCACACCTTGCAATTGAAAGTCAGCTCTCCCAAGCCTTTTCTGCAGTGACACAGGCGTCTTTGGTACTCTGCTACTACTCGGTGAAGTTGAATTCGGCGACCGTGAGCTTAGGAGCTGTGAAAGTCTTGTTGTCGGTCGTGAACCACTCGCCAGACACGCCGTGATCGATTCGACGTACCCTGGAGAATTCCGGGTCTGGAGCAGCCAGAACGATAGTCGTGTTGACGAAAGAGTGCTCGTGTACCTTGCCGGTGAACTGAAGCAAGGCTGACTCTACGATTAGCCAGCCGGTAGGCTTGCTTGCTGGCATCGATATGGTCGAGTTTGAGGCCACTTCGCCTTCCAGGGACATAGAAAGGTCGATCTGACCCTTCTCCTCATCAAACTTGTCTGTTACGGATATCAGCACTGAATAATCTCTCGGATGCAGTTATTTCCGTGGCCATACAGTGAATCTTGTAGCTGGGGCCGGGTGTCATAGCGAAACCGGGAGCAAATAGTTCTCGCTTTTCCTCTGGGAAGCTATTTCCCAGGTTTACACTCGCGAAGATGCACCACTGTTCTGAGCTACCGCCGCATCCAGGACCATTGTTGACACCCGTAGCCTGAACGAGCACATCCTCTTCGAGATCCTCTAAGGCGGTCCAGATGATTGCGTAGGGTTCACGGTTTTCCGGTAGCTGTGGGAGGAACACTGTCGTTTCGGCCTCGACGATATACGAAGAGTTCGTGCGAAGTTCTAACACATTGCCAAAGCGGTCTGCGACAGCACCTGTGGCTACAAAAATAGTCCAGAAAAGCTGTGCCGGTTTGACCATTGTGAACGCTCTCTTAGTCAGGATGGACGTTGATGAGTTTAAAGGTAGAAGACAAGGACGACGTGCGAGACCTCATTTATACTTGATTGTTGCACCCTACCACCGAATTTGCGACTTTTGACGCATTAGAACCTTACCTCAGTCATTATAATCAACTCATACTCTAGCAGATCAGCCCTAAATAGTCCTCGCCGACACATATCTTGCTTTAGGGTCGGGTCATTAACACGAAAAGTGGTCGTGTTTGAGCAAGTTCTCGTCGGATTCCGCCATTCTATACCACATGATACAACACACACGCCTAGTCTGTGACTTTCCACACTTGAATGATCATTCGAAAATTTGAGGCCGTATTAGCGCCACTTGGTAAATGCGGATCTCCTCCCCATACTCCAACCAAGTAACGTGTGTAGCCGTAAAGATGCACAATATTGTGAGGAAAATGGTAGTTTCCACTGAGAAGCAATAACTTGTTAGCTCCATGTGAAACGATGCTGCTTGGGAAATAGTTGTGCTTTTTTTAAGTGTATATTTTGCTCTTTGTTTGAGATACACGGCCACTTCTTTACCGATACTGTACAAATTGGTTACCCAGCGGCTCCCGACTGACGAATGTGAATGTGTGTCGACGATACGTATTCATTAGTTATTGAAGCGACCTTCCCTCATGGCTTGATGCACTGGATTCTCCACATCAACAACGCCGGTAGCCTTTAATCGCTCGAACAACACAAAGAGACGTTCGGCTTCACGCTCTTTCTCTTCGTCTGTCATTTCAGGCTCAGGGTTTTCAGGTTCAGCAGCTAGACGTTGACCAGTGACAGGGTTAATATCTTCACCTTGAGCATCCGCTCTCACCATAGTCTCTGGCACTTCAATCTTGTGTGTAGACAAGAAGCCAGCAGCATAACCGTATCCAATGTTGTGGATGAATGTTGTTGGGTTGCTGTCAGAAAGCTCATAGAGCAAGGTGGAGATGCTCTCACGCAGGTTTGCCAGAGAGGGAGAGATAGAAAGTTGAAGTAATCTTGAAGGCGGAGAATCGCCTTGACCCAGAGGCTTGGAACGGTCCTCCTCGTTGGGTAATAAGAGGGACTGCATGCATTCGCGCACATCTGGTGATGCTTTGTCCTGGATCTTGCGCAAGAGCAATATTAACGGAGTCACAGTCCGCTCAAGTTCCGACTCCGGGTACGTCTTGATCGAACGACCAAGGATATCAATCAGTTGCTCAACCTGTTCCTTGGTGGGACAAGTCTCATGAGATATCTGCATGTTCATCAATGCGTTGATGGTAGCACTGACTGACCCTTGCAGCGGTGGCACGGGTAGTTTCTGATGAAATAGAATGCTGAATAGGTCTGGTACAGAGCTTGCAAACCTGACCGCTAATTCGGGCTGCTTGGCTGTCACATTATACAATAGCTTCAAGGTTTCTGTCAATGCCATGTCGTTCATGGGGTGAGCAGGTTGACTGGTCGGATCGGAAAGCCTGTCAGCATGTCCAGCTAGGTTCTGCTCATGTGTCAACAACTGCCCGCTTTCTAGAGAACTAAACGACTAGTCATACTCGGCACATGCTGTTGGCTAGTTCATGCTTCTCGACGAGCTCCGTGAGGTCGACGGTAGTTTTGTATGTTAGGAGGAAGATGATGCGAGAAATGAGGAATTCGTCGTTTCGATCGTCGTTCTGAAAATCAGTCAATTTGGGTAGTCTTTAAGTCACTTCGTTGGCGACCAACTCTGAGTCTCTCGGCGGCTTTTCCGCCATATCCCAGGTCCAGCAGGTATTGTCTTGGGGCTTCATGTAATAGCATAGCGTTGGCTAGGCATCTCAGAGCTTCTTGCGAAACGTCTAACTCGGCGACTTCGAAGCCATATTCACATAGCGTTTCAATCCCCTGTTCGATCGACTTAGCGAGCTATTATCAAAGCACACAATGCAATGCTACCTTTTTAGCGAATATAGATTCAGAATTTGCAGGATCTCTCCCAAGGACCTTGAGTTGCTCAAGGAGACTCTGACGCTCTTCAGCAGTCAACTTTTCAGCATGCAGGTCGGTCTGGAGCCTTTTCAGAAGCTCGTCGACCCGGGCTTTGCCTAAGCAGCGTATGTATCAGTAAGGATTCAGGAGACATAACACAATCTCTCCCCATGCTGCAGTAAGCGATTCAGATAGCTATAAAAATGCACAATGTTTTTGAAAAGGAGATAGCATCCACCGAGATGCGACATTTATCGGCTCTCTTTGGATACATCCCTGCTCCGAAAACAACTGTGCCTTTTTATAGTGTAATCTGTGCTTGGTGCCATTGCAGGAGAGACGGTGACACATTCTGGCATACATACCTTGGCCACTTCCTTGTGAAGTTCGCGCAAACATTATGAACTGCACTATGAGTGAAGGTTCAACGATCAAGGAGAAGGAAGGAGCAATTTCCGGATCGGGAAGCGGTCACCAAGCAACTGCAAGCGTGCCAAGAAAAAATGGTTAAGTGGAACGCGAGGAAAGCACGTTCGAGGCGCGTCATCTCGACTTGGAGTTTACCAGACAACGCTCAAGGACAACACGATTATGCTGCTGATGCTGAACAAGCAGGGTCGATTGAACAAGACCTCAGACTAAACCTCTTCTCATTCGCACGGCAATGGTCTCTGCCGAGCCTTTCGAGCATCTCGCCAATCGTCCTCCTACTCCGCCCAAAGACATCGATCACGAAATTAATCAAGCCATTGGTCTTCTGGACGTCGACTTTGAAACCGAGCCTGGTCAAGTGCGAGCAATCTGTTCTCGGTCAGGTACTCCAGTCCAGCCATCTCCGCCCTATTCACAAGGCGAAGGCTCGCGGCACAGGTCAAGCAAGCGAGTCGAGTTCTCACCATGCGTTACTGCTCATGATCCTACGCCATTCTGTGCCACCTCAGCAGGCACTGCCAGTCCACTCCCTCGCCGTTTCCCGTCAAGCAAGCAACCTAGACCTGTCAGATCTATCTTAAAAGCTAGCCTTGAGCTGCAAACCCCAACACCCGACGCTGCATCGCCAGCCGCCGACTACTTTTCCATCTCCGATCCAAAGACCTTTCCCGTCATGCTCGACTCGGTCCTGAAGTTCCTCGATGGCCCTTCTACAGCTCTACGCTTGGATGGATACAGCACTCTCAATGGCGCTCTCAAGGCCTACGATGATTTGCCTGACGTCGACGCGATGCGTTCAAAAATGCCTTCTCTCGTCAAGTACATCTCTCGAGATATTCTTGAGTCGAGCCGCAAACCGGACACCATGTCATCAAATCTGACCACACAAGCCTTGAAGCTCACAACTGCGATCCTCATGCTGCCCGCTCTGGCCGACGCCTTCGATGAGCAGTTTGAGACCCTGCTTGTCGATCGTGCTATTGAGATCCTGGAGCAAGACCCGGTGCCAAAGTCTATTGCCAACCATCACATGTTCCTTCTTGCAACTCAACGCTTCTCGCCAAAAGTTATGACCTCTACCAAAGTAGAGCGAATTGTCTCTTCACTTAACACAATTCAGGACCGCGTCAGCGGCAACAGTGTCATCGCATCTCGCTTGGTGATCTTCCAGCGTTTGATGGATCAAGCCCCTGCCACCATGCTGGCTGCTATGCGTGATTGGATGCCTCACATTTTCCACGGCGTTCTGAGCAGCATCAAAGACGTTCGAGTGCGCGCCATCGAGACAGGAATGCAAGCTGCCATGATGTACGGAACAAGCTACTCGTCGACCAAAGTCATCATTGATCTCTTCCATACGGCTACCGCTGAGGGCAGCACTTACGGTGCTTATTTTACTGCCCGTCTCTTCGACATGTCCAAACCAAAAGAGGGTGGCGAAACTACCGACCTTGAGGAGGCTGTTCCACAAATTTGGTCGATGGTAGTTCTCTTCTTCAGAAGCAAAAAGGTCAAATTATCACAATGGCGATTGTTCTGCGAAGAATGGTTCCTCTTGATTCAAAACTGTCTCAACAGCAAGAACATCACCGTCAAGTTTCGAGCCACATGCGCTTGGAACCGCCTGGTATATGTTGCCAACCCAGATCGCGAAATGCTGGAGAAGATGGAAGGATGGGATCACACGCTTCGAGTCCCATTTGTACATATCCTCCACACAAACAAGGGTCGAGACAAGAAGAGTAAGGAGATTCGTCATATCGCACTTTCTGGCTATTGCAACTTGCTACATTACGCTCTACGACCCTCTCAGCCTTGGCAAGATCTCGACTACTTCTGGGATGTGTATGTCAAGGAAGTCCTTCTGAAGTTACTCCTTGCTGGTGGACGAGATGCCAGTCTAGCTTGTAGAGTACTCAAGGCGCTTTTCGACGGCAAGTCTACTGTCTGGGACGAGGAAGTAGCAAACAAGGCACCGATACTCCCTGAAGCTTTACCTCGGCTAGACTCTAAATGGGTGCGCTCCAGAGCTCAGAAGATACTGGAGTTGCTGGGTCCTTTCCTTGAGCTGTCCTTGGCTCAGTCAGGAGACGGACGTGGTATCGATGGAACGCCTTGGCGTGAGTTTTTGACTGCCATCGCTAGCGCTGGAAGTCATGAGGTACTGAGGTCGCAAGAACTTAAAGAGTGCTTAGCTCAGTTGATGAATTTGTTCGGTCGTCTTTGGGCTAAGGCTCCGAAGACTGTGGACCATCTGGAATCACCATGGATTACACGCTTCACAGCACTTGTACAATGCTCCATCGAGATTATTGGTTCCTTGCCATTCAGCGAAGAGATCTTGGCTCGTAGTGAATCCAAGATTTTCGAGGCTGCACCGACTCCATCAAATCGTACGTCAAAGCATCACGCGAGACTGCAGTCACCTGCTGTTTTCCTATTCGACCTATTTGCTCAGCCGCCGCCCGCAATTAGTACAGATCTATCATACTCAGATGCTGCAAGGGACCTGCTCCATCATATCTGCCGAGGTAGGAACTCACGCAAAGAGCGGCTAGAACTCATACGCAAATGCTCACAATCGACTTTGGCGTCGAGTTCGATATTGTTGTGGACAACCGCCGTACAAGAAACTGCTGGCGTTCTTCTTGACTCTAGCCTCAACGAAGCTGTTCAGGAACCAGCTCGCCTCGGGCATCAAGCCCGGCACGCTATCTCAATACTGGCGTCAGGTTTCCATCATCAACATCAAGATAGTGGTGCTTTGTCTGCCGCTTTCGAGCTTGTGGCTGTGCTAGCAAAAATTCTGAAACAAGAAGCTGGTGAAGGTGGTGTGGCTCTTGGTCTTATGGAACCTTTAGCCGAGGCGCTGTCACAGCACAGAGATGAGCTCCCAAAATCTGTCTTTGTCCAACTTTCTGATAATTTGCTGCGAGTGGGAGCATTTCCTCGTAACAAACAGCAGATGGATGAAGCGCGCAGATCTCTGTGGAACACGCATCCGCCAATCTCGAAACAGTCGAGCTTCGAGCCGTTCAACCACGTATATGATCTCGCAAATTCAGCCTTATTGATCTCATATGGTAGCGTTGAGGAGACCGCGCAGTGCCTAGCGCCATTCATCCAAGCTGTGCAAGACTTCCTGTCGAGGTGTCCTCTATCTCTATTCGCATCACCAGCATTACGCAGG
This sequence comes from Aureobasidium sp. Y128-05A, assembly GCA_037042735.1. Lineage (NCBI taxonomy): Eukaryota > Fungi > Ascomycota > Dothideomycetes > Dothideales > Saccotheciaceae > Aureobasidium > Aureobasidium sp. Y128-05A. Next base: position 1,138,467 of record JAXQKC010000109.1, on the reverse strand, counting down.
GTGCAACATGGATTGTCCTTGATAATCAAGGATGAGAAACGCGTAATTGCGGGTAGCAAGGAAACTCAAGAAGTGTTCTCCAAAGTGAGTCATCATATGCAACACGTTCCGGTCCAATCACTAATACGTTTAGATACTTGCTCTCTGGCAGGCTATATTGGCTCAATTGAAGAATCTACCTTCGAACAAGACCCTTTTGAAAGCTTTGGACGAATTATTCGCAGCTGGCTTGAACAGCACGCACCGAGATATAATCAATCTTACCGTATCTTTTTGGAACACCACTTTTGGCCAGCTCGATTCTCTTGAGTATCCCAGCCAGGTCGAGGAAGCAATGAAGCGACTTCGGCCGCTCGTTGAACTTGATCTGCCTACTTTCCCGGTGGAAGATGACGCGTTGGTAAGAAGAGCCCAAGGACATTTGCATACTCATACTCACAAGATCAGGCACCATCACCTCTGCGTGACTTGATTGAGTCGCAGCAAGACGCCGGTCTTCAGGAAACGCCGTCGCCTACCAAGCAGCAACCTATCAGAAGATCTAAGAGAACGAGTGTGCTAAATCGTGCTATCTCTTCTAGTCCACAAAGAGAGAAGTCCACTAACAGAAGGCAACCTGCTGCTAAAGGAGCACCAAAATCGAAACTGAGACACAACGATTCTCAAGTTGAATTCACGGCCGTGGAGAGCTCATCACCAGTCGCGATGGAATCTCAACTTCTCACTGAACATCAGAGAGAAGTCAGATCTCGACAACAATTCGAGGTTGCTCCGCTGTACCCTGAATTCTCATCAAGTCCAGGACCACGCAGAAGGGCTTCCAAGTCAGGCTTGCCGCTACTCGATTTCTCCAGCCAGCAAGGCCCCACGGAGAATGGGTACGCTACACCCACGCTGAACGATGATCACGGGCCGATGGACGAGTACATCACCTCCTCACCTACGCCAAAGGCAGCTGAGAAGTTGCAACCCGCTGCTGCGCAGAAGACAGAAATGGATGATTCAGTTGCTGAAGCCGAAGATGACAACATTCCATCTTCTCCACCCGAGATGGCAGATGAGGAGATGGCAGACGAGACTGTGTACGAGGGCACAACCGAGATCGAGAACCTGCAGTCTGTCGAAGAACAGGGCATCACCGACGCTCGGTTCGAGACTGTGCCTGAGGACTTCTCTACAGTAGTGCCCCCAGAAGAGACCAAGGTCGATGACTCGAAAGCACTGTTTGAAGAAGCACCTACCGTCGAGCAAGCAGAAAACTTGCAAGTTCAAGCGCATCCTTCGATCAAGCGTCTTGCCCAAAACCTTGAAGGTGGTGTCTCATCAGACATATACACCGACGCTCGCTCCGAACTCAACAATGAGGCCTCCACGATGAACGGTCCAAAGGATAACAACCAAGTCGCTGGAGAAGAGTCGGCAGATCAGGAGGCTATTCACTCTGATGATTCCTCCCCCATACCATTCACAGACAGTCTCTCAGAACAGCCTCAAGAGCAAGCTGATAACTCTGCAGAGCCTTCTGCGCCCAAACCTACTGTGACACCGGGCGATATCAGCAGGGTCCTGGACTCCTTTGTAGGGAGCACGCCTGACAAGGACGATACTGCATCAGCTCAAAAAGCGATACAGACCAACCCCGCTAAGGAATCAATTGCTGCTCTTTCTGCGTCTAAGCGGAAGCGAGAAGAACCACAAGAAGCACAAGTATCAGCCAAACGTCGCAAATCATCTGCATCACCATTTAGACGCATGGTCACAAGAGCGTTCTCTTTCGTCACCGGTAGCCAGGTGGAAAAGGAAGACGAAGACGTTGACGATGAGGAAGACGTGCAAGACTGTATTGTGGTTGGGAGTCAGAAGGACCAGGAAGATGAATCTCAGTCGGAATCTGCAGATGATTTTCCGATTCCAGAATCGGCGCCAGCCAGCATTGCTCCAGCTACTGCAAAACGCGGACGTGGAAGACCTAGAAAATCAACGACTCCTGTCTCTGCTCCAGTTTCGGCCATCAGGACTCGAGCTTCGAAACGTCGTGCGTCGACGCTTGAAGGTGAAGAGAACGAAGAGTCCGTCATCATCGACACGCCTGCACCTACCAAGACTCGGAGAACTACGCGAAGTCAAGATGCAAAAACAGATCAACCAGTCGAGCATGTCATGCTTTCACCTACGCACCGTCGCCGAGGCCGCGAGCTCGAGGCTGTTCTTGTCAGCCCAAGGCCATCTGGCGGATCCTCATTGGTGGAAGAGTCGTTGGTCGATGATGCCGTGGATGATGAGCAGGAAGAGGACAGCAAGGATGACGACCAAGAAGCAGACTCGCAGCTGAAGCTCGAAGCGGAAAAAGCGATTCACGAACAACCACCCACGCAATCCAATTGGGTGGTCGCAAGATTGCAAGAGCTCATCATCAACTGCAAAACCATGATCATTGGGCCACAAGAGGAAAGGGAGATACGAGACGCCCTGTATGAATTGGGGAATAATGTTTATGAGGCCCGGAGACGATTCGGTGATTAACTGGATCATGTCCGACTGAATTTAGATAGACCTTAATCCATGAACGATAATGAAAAATCCAGTGCTGGAACAGTCACTGAGAGTCGTCCTCTGATCGGCTCTCCATGAACTGGCATGACACCCTCCATTTCTCTCACAAGAGCATAGAGCAAGTTGTGTACTGAAGAAAGACACAAACACTATCGAGTCGAGATGCTGCTGGCGCAAGCCTATCGTAACGGGTAGAGCCTCATCTGAAAAGACCCCCTTTTTAGGTAGTATCATATCCATAGGAAAGCATGTCTTATACGAACTTTGTGAAGCAAGAACATAGTACTGCGAGATGCGTTCCTTCCACTCACTATCACTGTCACTTTAACCATCACATCACAACCATCAAAATCGATCCTTTTTGCCGTTGTACAGCGCCGCTGCTATAGTTGAAGCACTGAGTTCCGTATAGGCAAGTGGCCATAGTGCATGACGACTTCGTATTGATACAGTGTTTACACATATGACGATTGGGACACACTCCAGTGTATCAACGATCACTTCGCTTGCTCCATTATCTCTGGACAGTCCGCCAGCGCCTGCAATGACTTTCATCTCTAGAATTGCTGCAAAGCCTGCGGTCAGGTCAGCAGTACAGCCGGCTGCTCGTATTTGTGTTGCTTAGGTTCAGACGGAAGGCCAATTTGGATCGTAGAAGCTTTGAATGCTGACTGTTGACAGTCAACCACGTTTTGATTAAGTCTATATTGGGTCAACATATACTATGCATTCGCTGTCTTGAATCATGCCGTCCATCTTCTTTCATCATGCTCATGTCGTAATTTTCAATCTGCGATAGCCGCTTACAGGTGACTCTTGAGCGCCTGACCGGCCTCAAAGCCATCCTGGGCCTCGAGAGTGATCCAGCCGTTGACTGCACCAGCCTCGACACAAATCATGTTCTTGTAGCCGTCCTTGGGCTCAAAGTCGGCAATAGCCTCGGCACCCTCCTTCCAAGGGTTCCAGATGACGGTGTCTTGCATGTTGTCTCTGATGACATCCAGACGAGGCTTGTCATCAACGAGGATCGAGGTTGTGTCCTGAGGGAAGGACTTGTAGACACGGTCGACGGTGCCTTCGATGCGAAGCTCGTTGCCCTTGGAGTCGTGCTCGGTTGCGTTCAGGATCTTGTCAATGTATCTGACACCTGACAGGCCGGTGACCTTGACCTTGGAGATGTCCTGGGGTGAATGTTAGTATTGTCTCAAAGGAAGCAGGGGTGGTGGGTGCCTACAGGAATGGTGAAGTAGGTGTGGAAAAGAGTCTGGAAGTCGAAAGGCTTGTCGCCCTGGTTGCGGACGTTCAGCATGGTTTGCAGACCGTCCTTGGACAAAGTGACGCTGTATTGTAGGCTGAAGTCGTAAGACCAGGCCTTTCTCATCTCTTCGCTGAGGTTGTTGGGTGTCAAGCCAAAGTCGAGGCGGATCGAGTCGTCGCTACCCTTGCCCTGGTTTCCAGACTCTGACGAAGTGGTGCCAAGGTACTCCCAGTTGGAGATGCGTGCGAAGCCGTGTTGAGGGAGGGCCGAAGTAGCGTGGTTCTTGGGTGCGGGACCGAAGTTCTATAGATGAAGGCGTCAGTGCTTGTTCGCTATATGTCTGCTGAGTATTGAAGGACTTTGTTGTTCTTGCTACTTGTTGCTCTTTCCGTCTCATGTGCTGAAGACTGTCACACGGTAGCTGACGAAATGCACGACACTTTTGCGAAGAATGTGGTCTCCACAGAGAAAGCCACATCAGGGGCTATCTCCATGGCGAAGCTCATATTTGAGCCGCAACTGTGTATCTCAACAGCTCAAGACGACCATGCGCCTCAAAGTGGAGAAGGGATCAATCGCGATATCGTGACAGTCTTGAGCACACGAAGAAGTCCGAAAAGTAATTCCAGAGTACTGCTGAAGGTCGACTTCGGGGTGAACGTACCGGAAAGACGACAGGGACACCGCCTCTGATGGCCTTCTTGCCGTCCATGTGGGCGTTGGAGCTCAGCCAGAGGTTCTCCTTGCCATTGTTCTTCCATGAGATGACGGTAGCGCCGTACAGCATGACCTCGACTGAGTCGCCGCTGGGCAAGCTTGCCGTCACCTTCTTACCGTCCGAGTGGACAGTAGGTTGAGGGCCAGTAGTACTGGGGGAGAGGGCGGAAGGCTTGTGTGCTCTGTCAACCATTTTGCTATGTGTTGTTGTAGTTGGCGATGCAGAAAGAAAGATGTCCAAGGGGTTCTTCTTGCTAGAGCTCCTGTTTGTCCCTTGGTGGGGTTGCCAGGGAATGCGTCATGCTTCGCAAACACGACCTTGCATTACTGTGCATCTGCTCGCTCCACAATGTCTGCACAATAGTTGCACAACTATAGAAATGCACAATGGTGCTTGGAAGGAGGCTGCTTCCACTGAGAGGTCCCCTTTCTTCAAGTCTCCTTGGGTGTATCTTGAATCTGAAAGCTTTTGTGCATTTTTACAGTGCAAAAATCGCTCTTTGCTCTCTTAGGAGAGAGTGGCGAGGTCACAGGTATAGTCTTTAACCATCTCTCTCCTATGTTGCAACGTCCGTCAACATCCTGGCATTGACAATCTCATCAATATCAACAATGACTGCCATGCCATGAGCCCCATTCTCAGTGCGAGATCGGGTTGGTCTAATATGCTCTAAGCCATTGCCCATGCAACACACACCAGCATGCACATGACAGCATGGTACTCGGTCGAAGCCGTTGATGAGAGCAGACTCGAGGCTCAAGAGCGCTGGCAACCTCATCTAGTGATTACTTCTCACCCATTGAACGAATATTACACAATATCCTTCTCTAACAGAAAGTGAATCTGGGCCAATCGTGTCGAGTGGGTCAATAGGGTATGATGGGAGCAATGAAAGGCGCGGGCGACAGCAATATATGCCCAGTGTGACAACTACCTTCTGACTCTCTGAACCTCAAGCCCACCATAGCGAACCCCACATACCGTGTGGGTTCATACCATAGATAGGAAGAGAGGCGCGGCCTCGATTCCGCTCTCGAAAGTGAACCCCGCAGACCCCACCAACACCCACTTCTGGGGCGCCGTTCTGATGGTCATATCTGCCGAGTCTGCCCAGCAGTGTTATATTAGTGTCCCTTTCGTAACCAATGCAGCTGCAAAATTAGTCTCGTTCCCTGTCAGACTGCATAAGAATCATGGCTCCCATAGCACCGGTAGCACTTATCACAGGCGGCTCTTCAGGTACAATATCGCGTTTCCATCTCATGCTTGAAACCCGCGATCTGACAATTGTACACCCAAGGCATTGGTCTCGCTCTGACCAAACATCTGCTCAATAAAGGCTGGAACGTCTTCATTGCCGACATCAACCCTCCTCCTGCATCTGAACTTTCCAATTTTCCCGCCTCATCCTACCACTTTCACACCACAGATGTCTCTTCTTGGGATGCACAAGCATCGGCTTTCGCGACGTGCTGGTCTACCTTTGGTCGTCTTGATTTCTGTGCTTTGAATGCTGGCATCGATGACCGCGATGATATATTCAGATCCACTAGCAATTCTCTCAAGTCTCCGCCAACCAAGCCAAACATGAAGACCTTCGAAGTAAACTTGTATGGCCCTTACTATGGAGTCAAATTGGCTGCCCATTACATGGCTTTGAATAAGCCACTGCACGGTCAAACTAGCGGCAAGGGTGGCAGAATCGTTGTCACCGCTTCAGATGCTGGGCTCTGGGCTTTACCAGTCGTTCCACAGTATACAGCTACCAAACACGCCATCGTGGGCATGGTACGGGCATTGGCTCCCTCGGCCGCAGAGGCTGGAGTCTCGGTTAATGCTGTTGCGCCAGCACTTACGCCATCTAATCTTGCGCCCCCAGGTTTACTCGAAAACTATCCCAAGGAAGCATTGACCAAGATGGAAACATTGATGAAGGCATTCGATGCATTGGGGAGATTCGACCAGGTCGAGACAGAGGGGTGGGGCAGTGAAGAACCTAACGGACAAATCGTTGAGGGCAAAGGCGATGATATACACTTCAAGCACGAGATTGGGAAGACTGGTGGGAAGGAGGTGCCAAAAGGTGAATCTGGTGTGGTTCGGTGTGTTCGACATACGCTGACTGTGAGCAGAAATACAACAGATCTGGGCAGATACGTATAAGGAGCGGAACAAGAGGTTTGCGATGCAGTATCTGTAGTTGAGAGGCTATGTGTATACGAGATCAGGAGGTCTAAGCGCAAGATTCAGGTCGAGTAGACGAGACCAAGCAATTGCATGATGATATGGTTTGTCACTCTATCACGTGCAGTCCACCAATGAGCTGCTGAGTCTCGATGTTTGGAATGTCACCAGGATGTACCAGTAAGGTGCAGGGTGCAAAGCGGCGATGCTCTGGACTCCGGGTTTGTGAGGGCAGGAGCGACGAGATGATCTCGGGGCATCGCAGTTTCGTCTGCGGCGGACTGCTCTTGAAATACACTTTTGACATCGCTCGAGCAGGGTTGTGATTCAATTTGCTCCACATCTTCTTCAACCCAGCTTCGTTTTGCCGTACGCTCCACCAGCTGTCTTGCGCATCTCCAGAGCCTTCCTGTACGGTGGTGCGGTCGGCGGTTGCACAGGATCGAGCACAACGTGATCCTTGGGGAGATGATATGAAGCATCTGCATCATAGGCCGAGAGATCACCACAAGCTAAGAATGGTGCGATCCATCTGATATCCTTGCTCTCCTCTTCGTCCTCGGAGCCCAGCTCCAGCTCTGTGATACCGTCTGCTCTGAGCGTACGTGATGGCTGAGTCTTTTCTGCCTTCATGTCCTCTGGTACTTGCAGTTGTGTACCGGCTCCTAAAGGATTTTCCAGACTGGCTTTGAAGCCCTTTGGTGGGTGGAATCCTGTGCAAACAACGAATGCCTCGACACTGCTCGCACGACTACTCCTGGGCTTGGCAACACGCACTCGCTCAAAGACAATTTTGAGTTGCGCGTAGAGAAGATCAACATCCTTGCCACGGAAAATTTTGGCCACAAATTTACCGCCAGGTTTTAGGACACAAAGAGCAAGATTTAGTGCTGCCCAAATCAATTGTGATTGAACGTAGGTGTCGAGATCGTGGAGACCGGTCACATCAGGTGCACCGTCCGAGATGACCAGGTCTACGGGATGAGTAGACTGAACAGAGTTCGGGTCGAAAGTTTCCGGGTCCAGGGCCTTGAGTAATAACGGGATGGTCGATGGATGTGTGATATCTGCCCGCATAGTGATAATGCCTTCTAAAGGCGACATCGGTTGTAGATCGATCGCCACGATTTTGACATTCTCTCTTGGCTGTAGTTCCTTCTTTGCTTCCAGTTCATGCCTGTGTCCAGAAATAGTTTGGGTAGTTTGACCATGTTGTTCGAGCTTTTCTCTAGCTTGCTTGTCCTCCCAGCCAGCACGTCCGATCTTTTCACCCTTGATCAGAACGCGAGACAATACTTGACTCCAACTTCCGGGCGCGGCGCAAAGGTCGACCACGCGAGTAACTCCTTCGAACAAATTGAATTCCTCGTCCAATTGTAGCAGTTTGAACGCACTGCGAGCTCGCCAACCTTGTTCCTTGGCAAGACGGTAATAGGCATCGCGTTTGTCTTTTGACGATTTACCCATTTTCGATCAGGTCGAACTGAATGGGGTTAAGATTATGATTTGATGTTTAGTCTGGTGTTCGTTGTATCTTTTGCAAGCGGTTGATCAGTCTCAGAAAGAGTCTGCCGAGGCTCTCCCGCAAATCTGGACCCTTGAACTTTTCCACCTCTTGGCGTCTATTGACATTTTCCATCTTCTTTCCATCAACATTATCATACACGAGACTCATAATGGCGGCGACTGAGAACAAGCGGGCCTTGCCTCCGAAGGTTGCAGCAATGAAGGCCAGAAAGCGCCAAAAGCTGGAAGATCCAAAGGCGGGAAAGAAGGCAACGACAAACAAATCTTCCAAAGCGGCGCCACCAAAATCGGAAAAAGTGCGTTTGGATGACCTGGCTTGGAACAGTGTCGAAATGCCAGATAGATTGGATGATTTTGAAGGTTTTTACGGTCTTGAGGAGATTGATGATGTGGATGTTGTCAAGGACGACAATGGCATTATTTCTTATCGGGCTATCAGCGACAAGGCGACCAAGAAAAGACCCGCTCCGGAGGAATTCGAGGATGATGGTGAAGAATTCACTGGCTTCGATGATGACGACCAGGAGGAAGATGATAAGGAAGAAGGTGGTGCTATGGTCATCGAAACCGTCACACCCAGATCTGCTCCCGAGCTCGAGGAAGGGGAGACCTGGGAGGACAGAAAGAAGAAGCAAAAAGAATTGCAAAAGCAGCAGTTGAAGGAAAAGAAGCAGAAGGAGAAGAAAGAGAAGAGAGAAAAGTCAAAGGCAGAGAAGAAGCAGAAGGAGACTGCTACCCAGGCCGAGATCGGATCCACAACATTCGCCAACCTTGCGGACGAGGAAGAGGATGAAGGTGTTGACATTAGCGCGTGGCGCCCATTGAACCTTTCGGACGACACTCTTGGAGCTCTTTCGAAGATGAAATTCTCGCAACCGTCAGCAATTCAAAAAGCAGCTATCCCCGAGGTTCTGGCAGGGCACGATGTCATCGGAAAGGCCAGTACTGGGTCTGGAAAGACTTTGGCTTTCGGTATCCCTATTCTAGAGCGTTACCTCGAGATGCAGAAGATTGCCGGAAACAACAAGAAGAAGGCCAACAGCGAGGAAGAGGCTATGCGCAAGCCTGCCCTGGCCTTGATCCTCTCACCCACTCGTGAACTCGCCCACCAAATCTCCAACCATCTCACAACACTGTGCTCTGGTCTCGACAAGGCGCCCTGGATCGCAACACTCACTGGTGGTCTGTCCATGGCAAAGCAGCAAAGACAACTCAAGAACGCAGATATTATCATTGGTACTCCTGGGCGCCTGTGGGAAATTATCAGTGGCGGTCACGGTGTCCTCAAATGGCTGAAGCAGATTCAATTCCTGGTCATTGATGAAGCCGACAGACTGCTCAGTCAGGGTCATTTCAAGGAGCTTGAAGAGATCATCAACGTGCTCGACCGCAAAGATGACTTCAAGGCTGAGGAGCACGAATATGAGGATGAGGCACCGGAGGAAGTCGAGGATGTCGAGAGACAAACTCTCGTTTTCTCCGCTACCTTCCACAAGGGTTTGCAGCACAAGCTTGCAGGTAAGGCCAAGCCTGGTGCCGGTCTGATGGACAAGAAGGAGAGCATGGAGTATCTGCTCAAGAAACTCAACTTCCGTGAGGAGAAACCCAAGTTTGTAGATGTAAACCCTATCACTCAGATGGCTTCTGGTCTCAAGGAAGGTATGGTTGAGTGCGGTGGTACTGAGAAGGTTTGTTATGACGAATCAACTTGAATGCGTCACGAAACTGACATGGATCTTAGGATCTCTACCTCTATGCGCTTCTCCTACTTCATCCCAACGCCAGAACGATAGTCTTCTGCAACTCTATCTCTGCCGTGCGTCGTCTGACACCATTCTTGCAAAACCTGCAACTCCCTGTTCACGCATTGCACTCCTCAATGGCACAGAAGGCACGTCTTCGCGCCATCGAACGCTTCACCTCAAACAATCAGAACAAGACCAACCACAAGGGCTCTATTCTGCTCGCTACTGATGTCGCTGCTCGCGGTCTCGATATCCCCAACGTCAATTTGGTCATCCACTACCATTTGCCTCGTGCCGCCGACAATTACGTCCACAGATCTGGCCGTACAGCTCGTGCTGGCGAGACCGGCTCCAGTGTCCTGATCTGTGGCCCCGAAGAAGTGGCTGGCGTACGCAGATTGATCGCCAAGGTCCACGCCAGCTCTGCAGCCGCAGGTGCCGAGCCGGCCAACGATGCAGCAAAGAACGGCTACTTCATCCGCAGTTTGGACATCGATCGTCGCGTCGTCAGCAGATTGAAGCCCAGAGCAAACCTATCCAAGAAACTCGCCGACACAACCATTGCAAAGGAGAAGAAGCACAGCGAAGACGATTTCTTGAGGCAAGCGGCTGAAGATCTGGGTGTCGACTACGACTCTGAGGAATTCGAGAATGCACCTGGCAAGAGAGGCAGAGGTGCCGGTAGAATCAAGAAGGAGAGAGAAGCAAGAGGGCTGACCAAGGCTGAGATTGGTGCGCTCAGAGCTCAGCTTAAGGATATGCTGAGCACGAGAGTCAATGTTGGTGTTAGTGAGAGGTACTTGACCTCTAGCGGCCTCGATATCGATTCTTTGCTGCAACAGCAAGAGGCTGGTGTGCATGGAGAGTTCTTGGGCACAGTTGCAGACCTCATGGACTAGATATTGGCAGGACAGCCGGTCGGAAGAACAACCCTGGCATTATTTAACCAAATCTCTCTTTCCTTTTAATAATAGAGCATACAGCCTTCTCAAGTTCCAGGCTAATACCTCCTTCATAATTCGTGTGTATTCTGCCTTTTGATTATACCAGGTCTTGGTTGATTGTGTAGACTAGGGGCTGGTTTTCAAGTTGTTCCAAGGCAACAAATCACTCGTGCTGTGTCAGATGGGTGCATGCCCCCTTCAAAATTGCGAATAGTACTTCCAAACTCTTTGAGACACATCGTGCCCCTTTGTAGCTACATTTGGTACATTGTTTTGGCACAAGAAGTGGCTGTTCAGTGACGGGCGAAAATGAAGGTGTTGTTTATTCATAGCGTCTATGCGTCTGTCATCTCTTCGTCAATTTGTTCGACTTTTTGCTCTGGTCTTTCTTCTTCAGGTTCTGCCTTCTTGTTCTCTTCGACTTGAGTCAAAGTTTCTACGGCAGCGTCAGTCTCAATGCCTTTATCATCACGCGAGACTTCGGGCGACTTGGCCCTGCCAGCCGCAGCTTCCATGTTCAAGGGTCTTGTGAGGCCAATGGAAGCTTCTGGTTGCGGCCCCATGTCCTCGGCTCCAATCTCCTCGGGTCCACGGGCGTGAGCATGTTCCTCTGGCTTTTCCCCTGCTTCTTCCTCTGCCGCCAATGTGCTCTCTCCTCGACCAACGGCGTTGGCTGAACCGCTGGCCATCAAGGTTCGTCGCGGCACTTCCTGACCCACGGGCACAATACCAGCTTCCTGCTCTTGACGTAGTAGCTCGCCTTGTGTGACACCGCCCTCTGCTCGTAGGTGTTGTTCGTGACTCATTGTATCCTCCTCCTGAGGCTGTGCGGATCCACCATTCGAGACAGAAACCGTTTCGATGAGGCCGACGCCATTGGGACCTTCTATGGTTTGTGAACTTTCGCTGCGGAAATCATGGTGGCCGTTTTCGCGTTTCAACCATGGGATGGGGGTGAGTAATGCGCCGCCCAGACTCTCGTCGCTTCCAAGGCCTTCGCGTTCGGAGTGGTTCTCACTAGGCTCTCCATTCGCCAGGAAGCTGCTGGCAGAGTCGATGTTGGCATGGGCTAGTGGAAATTCGTTGACGGTACTGGTAACGGATACGATACGATCGAGGGCTTGAAGGAAGGGTGGTAGGTAGCGGTAATATCTTCTTGGATGTAGGACTAGCTCTGCGAGGCGTTGGATGGTGTATGGCGGATTTTTAGGAAAGTTGTTCTCGAGCGTGGTTCTCGAGTAGTTGTAGAGAGTGTATAGTTCTGGTGGTAGAGGCGAGGAAGGAGATTGCTGGCGGACTTGAGGGATTGCGGCGAAAGAAGGGACGGGTGGTCGTGGAACTGCATTCTCCTTGTCGGTGCTGGCTACTGGTTCCAAGGATTCTGCTGTTGATATGGTAGGTTCTGGCGACTTTTGTGGGCGAACTGAGTCGTCGTTCGAAGGGAGAATGACAGGTGCAGCAGGTAATAGAACTGGAGGGTTGGGTGGTGGTGGAGCTTTTGGTGTAGGAAATTCGTTATGTACGATCTTGGCTCAAGTCAGCGAAGGAGGTGTGTAAGAAGTGATCGAGATGCGCATACGTCGTGTAATTTCTGCAGAATGTTCTCCAACACTCGTGGCCATTCGGATCTGTCGTCATGCGTCAGGAAACGCGTGTGATGGTGGAACAAGAGACGCGACTCACATGTCGATGGAGCCGTCACGAGCCGCCTGCTCCAAGATCTCGTCGCTCTTTAACATGACGGTCGTGTGCTGTGTGTAAATATGCTATGGGCGCATCGCAAGTTGGAGAGTTAAAACGTCGATCGCGAAATGGTCGCATGTTTCAAAGCTTGGCTGACATGGAGTGCCAGATATGGAGTGCCAAGATTCGCATGTAAACTTCTTGCATGTGACGGTCATAACGGCTAGGTCTTGATGGTCTTGTGTCATCGCGCTGATATTGTGCTGCTAAGTTACATGTGCTCCTCCGATGCTGAAAACTTGAAGGGGGCATATCTGATCGTTTTCTTTGATCAAGTCTGCCCATTTCTCACCACTCCACTGCTCCTCAACTCCAGGGGTATTCCGACATTGCTCCAACTCTATTTCATCTACACTCTTATTGAGTCTTGAACAGAAGGATGGCGCAGTGGCCCAGGTAGAAGTAGATGAAGTGCTTGGTCTCTGTGCACGATTGTTAGTCTCAACTGTCTTCAGCGGGCTTCGGGGCACTTTACCGTGTGTGACGAAGCTGCCAAAGTTTCTGCCGACAATGCAGTGCCAGGTAACACCCTTACGCTCATCGAACTGTCTAGCCGTTAGTCTCGTTTCGGTCATGGTCATATCGTTTTGGCGGACCGTCTTCTTGATGTGGTGTGCGATATCCTGTATTGTGTCATCAGCGTCTGAATACGAGTCTGATCGAGGTTCATATCAGACTTACCTTTTCGATATTGAACTTCTCCATGGCTTCTTGTGCTGTAAGCGTAGCGTTGGTCAGCATTCTCCCTTGTAGTCATCACTTGTGGTATGTGAATCTCCACATCACCCTTAACTTACCAACTTCGATGGCTTCCTGCTGCATGTCCTCGGTCTAGGCAATATCATGAGCCACGTATACGCATCAAAAGACAAATATGCATGTCATACCATGTCTGCAGACTTGACCTGGGCTGTGAGCATAGCATTAGCTCAACCACCCCTGATTGTGGATCATGACCAGCATCTTGGCTTACCCTCGAGCCTCTCGGTCTGCTCGAGCTGCTGGTTTGTGGTCTTCTCGTCGGACATTGTGATGATTGGTCTTTGCAGTTCTATAATCTATGGATCTCTCAAGAAAGTGATTGGGACAGGCTGGATGATGTTGAGAGGAGTCGCGTCGTAACGATGGCACGTGTGGAGCAACAAGCCGAGCGAGTCGCCGGCCGCCGCAAAGTCGCCGTGCGCAAATCTCGACAATCTTGGACCTGCCATAAATTTTTTTACATCATCTTCCTACCAACTCCTTCTTCCTTCCCTATCTCCAGCACAGAGATATAATTTCGGCCATGGAGTCAGAGTCATCCCGTATTTTCGTTCGGGGGCTGCCCCCCACTATGAGCGAGGCCGACTTCAAGAAGCACTTTGGCAAATATGAAGTCACTGACGCCAGACTCTTTCCTCAGCGCCGAATTGGTTATGTCGGATACAAGTCGCCTGAAGATGCTCAAAAGGCTATCAAGTACTTCAACCGTACTTTCATTCGCATGTCCAAAATCGGCGTTGAGCTGGCCAGACCTGTACGTTGTCCGACATCCTTCTACTGAACTTTTACTGACCATCACATCAGATTGGTGAGGCTCCAACAAGGAGGCAAGGTCAATCGTCACAGCATCCTCTGGCAATGGCCAAGTTGCCCGCCCACAATGCAAACGCCGAGCCCGTAGTAGCAAATCTCAAGCGCAAACGCGCCACACCCGAGCCTGAGACTAAAGAAAAGGATCCCAAGCTGAGCGAGTTCTTGAACGCCATGCAGGCTCCATCCAAACTTCGTGGCACTCGAGGTGAAGAGGTCAACATCGCTGCCCAGGAATTAGACACCAAGGTCGTTGTGCCCGAGGCCGACAGTGATTCCGAGTATGAAAACGTGCCTAAGAAACAGAAGAGTGCAGCACCGGCTGTAAAACCTCCTCCGGTGCCTCCCACCACCGAGGCTATGGAAGTCGAACAATCTGCTCCGACGCAGATGGAGCAAGTCGACGAGAGCGCCGAACCGGCCACAGAACAAGACACAGTTATGAATGATGACGACTGGATGCGCTCACGGACAAGCAGACTACTCGGTCTGGCAGACGACGACGAAGAAGAGGAAGCCGCTACTACGACACGACCTTCGCATACTGTGGCCGCATCGCCGACTCCCGAACCTGTCCCTCAACCAGAACCTGCACCGAACGACGAAGAATTTGAAGGCTTCGAAGACGAGCCAGCACCACCAACAGATGAGGTCGAAGAGAAGGTCAGAGCAAGTCAACGTCTGTACCTGCGAAACCTTTCCTACGCTACTCAGGAAGACGATCTTCGAAGCGCTTTCACCGAGTTTGGAAATCTTGAGGAGGTAAGCACTACACTTTTTTCTTCTTCTCATCACACTCCGAGTGTGCTGGCTCAAAGGATGAACACCTGATAGGGACAGCTTATGCACTATGTGCAGATGCTGAGAACTCAGGAAGAGTATTTTAGTAGATGCCTCTCTAGTCTGAAAACATACCAGCTTGCATAATCTTCATCACCTGCATTCGTCATTCAAAAGCAGCTGGCTAACGCATTATGGCTTTAGGTTCACGTTCCGATAGACCCTAAGACTGGTTCTACCAAGGGCTTCGCTTACCTTCACTTCTCCAATGCCGATAGTGCTTTGAAAGCATTGCGTGACATGGACGGTAAGGTCTTCCAGGGTCGCCTGCTACATATTCTCCCTGCTGCTGCCAAACGAGAGGATAAGCTCGACGACTTTGCGTTGTCGAAGCTTCCCTTAAAGAAACAGCAGGCCATCAAGCGCAAGCGTGAGGCTGCGTCTGCCACTTTCAACTGGAACTCGCTTTATATGAACGCTGATGCTGTCATGTCTTCGGTCGCTGATCGTCTTGGCGTCTCTAAGGCTGAGTTGCTGGATCCTACCTCATCTGATGCAGCCGTCAAGCAGGCACATGCCGAAACACATGTCATTCAAGAAACGAAGTCTTACTTCAAGCAAAACGGTGTTGATATGGATGCGTTCAAGAGGCGAGAGCGTGGCGACACAGCTATCCTGGTGAAGAACTTTCCATATGAAACTAAGGCTAGTGAGCTGAAGGAGTTGTTCGAGCAGCATGGCAAAATCAAGAGATTCCTGATGCCTCCGTCAGGCACCATTGCCATCGTCGAGTTTCAACACGCCCCTGAGGCTCGTGCTGCTTTTGCCTCTTTGGCGTACCGCAAAATTCACACATCAGTTCTCTTCCTCGAGAAGGCACCCAAAGATCTGTTCCAGGCAACAGCTCCACTTACCGATAGTGCCGACAGAGAGACAACACAAGCTGGTCTCGATGCCAAGGCTTCTGCCAGTGAATTGCTGCAGGAGACTGGTACCGAGGTCACTGCTGGTACTACCAGCACTCTTTTCGTTAGAAACCTCAACTTCTCGACTACAACAGATCGTCTGACCGATGTCTTCCGTCCACTATCTGGCTTCCTGACTGCCAGAGTCAAGACGAAGACGGACCCCAAGAAGCCTGGTCAGGTTCTCAGTATGGGTTTTGGTTTCTTGGAGTTCGCCAGCAAGCAACAGGCTGCAGCTGCCATCACAGCAATGGATGGCTACAGTCTCGATGGTCACAAGCTGCAGCTCCGTGCGTCGCACAAGGCTACGGATGCTGCCGAAGAGCGTCGCAAAGAAGACAAGGCTAAGAAGCTCGCCGCTCGGGGAACCAAGATCATCATCAAGAACTTGCCTTTCGAAGCGACCAAGAAGGACGTGCGCGCTCTCTTTGCTGCGTATGGACAACTTCGCTCTGTCCGCGTCCCCAAGAAATTCGATAAAGGAGCTCGCGGTTTTGCTTTTGCCGACTTTACAACACCGAAGGAAGCAGAGAACGCAATGGATGCTCTGCGCGATACTCACTTGCTTGGTCGTAGACTTGTTCTCGACTTCGCTGCCGAAGACGCTGAAGACGCCGAGGCCGAAATCGAAGCAATGGCTAAGAAGGCAGGCTCCCAGCTCAACAAGGTCGCCCTACAAAAACTCACCAGTGGCGGTCGTAAAAAGTTCCGTGTGGGCGACGATCAAGATGGTTTGGATGAGGCGTGAGTGCAGCATTAAATTTCGAGATCTTTGGGGGGTGCGGCAAGATCCCTTGCTTGTACGCTCTCACCTTTCAATTTTACACTTACCCTCCCCCTTGGCTTTGCTCACTTGGCAGGTTCCTCAGTAATCCACAGGTTGCGTATCGGCCATTTTATCCTCTCTGATAAGGGTCGGTACCTGTCCTCTCGTCACGTCCCCACACGTGCACCAGTCAATCGAGACTGGTTCAGTCAGGGCTCCTTCGTGATCGCATTCCTGGGTCGTGTGAGAGGTGAAATTAGCCCACCACCTTCGTGTTCCCTTTCTGGAACAGTCGAGCCACTGAAGGCGATCGTTCAGGTTTCCCCACACGTCATGTTAGGACCCTTGCTGTCGATGAAATGATGAATTCCATCAGAAGGTGGTATTCGTGGCACTGCGCGACCACCAATCAATTCTTACGGCAAGTACAGCCTGTTACTGTAGGCCTCGCTCGAAGGCCACGACCCCTGCCGAGATTGGCCCATGGGTCGTGGCCTCTGTAGATGTCCCTTGGATGAGCACCAGTTCTATAAACATGTAATCTGTCCAATGGCAATGACCCTATTCATCACCTATTATTCTCTCAAGTCATTCCTTCAAACCATTCAACTTTTTACGATCCTTTCTTTCTCTCATTGTAAACCATATTCATCAGCAGCATTCTTAGAAGCACGATCCATTCTTTGCACTCCATTCTTCTGCTACGAAGCTTATTCCCAAATGGAAGCTTTTCTGCCAACTCCAGTCGTACCATCTAACGCTCCACTGTGGTCTGACATTGATCAAGACTCACGTATTCTCAAAGAACAGTGTGGTAATCGACAACTCGGATATCTTCAGACGCAAAACACCCTAGACTTCTACTCGAACGTCAACGATGACTCTACGTGTGGATCTGCTGGTGGAAGGCCATCAGCCTATCACTCACTGCAACTTGGTAGAAGTCGACCTGACAAGCTTCAACATTCTTGGATGGCCGGACTAGCACAGAAGTACGATCCAGGAGCTCAACACTTGCTCAACAATGTCAATCGTGGCAGATACCGTGGTCTGGGAAACATGCCTACCGACGACCAGGAGAAGGATCAGGAAGCAGAGAGGAAGGCCAGATTGCTTGCATCAAGATTTCTACGGTGTGATGGCTACATCAAGTATCGCAATCGGCAACCCAAGGAGAAGAAGGGGAACAGAGAAGACGCGAAGTGGCCCGATCATATCGAGGACGCTTTCATCGTAGGTAAGTATATTGTAAGGTCGTTATTGTCATATGCTTACTAACACAAATTGTGACAAGCCCTCTGCCGTCATCCTCCATGTGGTCGTAAGAAGTCCAAGGCTCCGGGTGAACAGCACAACGACGATGCGAAGGCGATGGGGAGGAACGAGTTAATTGCAGACTACATCTTCCGTAACACTGGAGATGTTCGCACCAGAAAGCAGGTATCAAGCCACATTCAGGTGCTCAAGCCATTCGTGCAAAACGAGGCGATCAGTAAGTATTGGTCTGGACACGTTGAAAGTTGATTACAATGCTGATGATAGCAGTCATGCGTTTTCTCGCTACGCCTGGCGAGAAAGAGTCGGCTGCTACCAAAGCTGCTCGAAAGAGAGCCTCTGTATACAACCCTGACACCCAACCACGCATGAGCTCATTGAACCGACACCGCAACTACTCTCTACAGACCGGCTTCGACCTGCAGCCTGAAGAGTTTTGCATGTTCATGCGTTCTTGCAGAGGATCAGAAACATTGCACACCTATAGTGCTACCGAGGGCTTCAGCCCTAGCAGCTACTTTGTGCAAACACAAGCAGAACTGTATGACTGCTTCCCTGGCCTCGCCAACGTCCCACTCGAGCGCTTCGCCAGAGGCAAGTTTCTCGCTTTGCATGTTCCTATTGTGTTGCACTCGAAAAACCTAGTAGGCGACACAGAACTTGCTATTCGTTGGGTTTTCAAAGCTCCTGCTCGTGACCCACCTGTCTCTGTCAGCAGTCGCACAAGGTTATATCTCAATGGTCGACCTATGTACTGTGACAGATTGGGCAATCGTCAATTTTACGACAATCAGAACTTTGAGTTGAACGAACAGATGCATCAGGACTGGCTCAACTTTACCAAAGAGTACGACGCAGCTGAAGTGCCCGAAAACAATGATGCACTCGACGCGAGCTCGAATGGTCATTACAGCACGAATGGTGGCATGATTCAGTACTACGTTCCTTTTTCCAGTACCTTCTGGGCTCGCTATCTTTACCACGTCGTCTTGCTCCAACGACAAGCTACCGACCTCGAAAACCGTCCTTTGCAGCCAGAGGAGACCACCGAAGATCGCCACGATCAGCTCTCCAAAAAGTGTCTCGAGGTATCTTCGGCTCTCGGTGAGCTTACAGCTGTTCAGGAAATCATCGCAAGATCTGAGTTGGGCGAGCCTCAAGTGGTTTTGACTGTGCACTTCTCGTTCTCGCACGCGGCAAACAAAGAGGCTGCAGTGACGACGTGGCAGTATCTTGACATGGTAAGTGCTTTCGATGATGCAATTCCTCTGTCTGCGGGAGGCGTGAGTCAAATCTCGCAATCTGCTAGCGACAGTCAGGAAAGCGCGTTCAGCGCTCAAGATGCCTATGGTGGAGGAAGCCACGACTACGCAAGCTTTGATCTGTCCACTGTCGATAGTGGTCATACCTACCCCGATCCGACTCACAAGAACAGGCATGGTCTGGCCTCACCTATTGAGTTGCACGACACACAGGCGACAGCGGGTTACAACAATTCCTGGCTTTTGCCGACTTCGACGTCTGACCTCGATCATCTTGCTGCCACCGTCCTTGATCCGCTCCTGCCGCACAATAGCCAGTCAAACCTCCAACAGCATAACTTGCATGATGTTAACTCCTTCGACTTCAGCAACGGCAACATCTCCATCTCCCTCGACAGCTCGGCCTTGTCGCCTCACCCACCTCTTCCTACATCTTCGGCTGCCTTCTCGTCTGCCATCAACGCTTTGGACCTCGACCTCGCAGCCACAGACCCACTATTGTTACAACCATCACGCACCACAACACCATGGCTAACAAGTTCGAATGCTACACCCACCGACTACGGCGCACTCTTCAGCCAACCACACTCTCCCGCCAATGCCGCATTCTCCGACTACTCGAATGGCAACGGAGCAGACTTGGCGGATCACCTTGCTGCCGCCGCCGGAGGACTAACTGATACCTTCGACGTCAACTCATTGCCAAACTCGTTTTCGCTATCCACTCATCAAGCATTTGCCGGTGCTGGAAACGGAACTTCCGATCCCGATCCTGCTTCTCGTCAACACAGTTTCTCGGCAGTTCCTGAAGATACAGAAGCGGGCGGTGTTGCTCTCCACGATGACCACCACTTTTCGCCGACCACACATCAAGGATTTGGATACATGAAAGCGGAGTTTTCTCAGCAGGACGGCTTCGCAGTTTCTCAGCAGCAACAAGACAGATTTGAGTCAGGTCGTCAGGACTCTTTTTCTACAGGTCATACAGAATCTTTTGTTGGTGGCACGGATACTCATGATTTTGCGCATTCCTTTGACGTGAGTGTTGATACTGGTTTTGACATCAGTGATTTAAGGAATGAAGCTCAAAATCAGCAGCAAAGCCAGAACCACAGAGAGACTTGGGCAGGTGCAGGCTTCTGATTGACAGCTTCAAAATCCTCGTCATCTCGCCATACACAAATCTCAAGAAGACACCATCGTTGTGATTTTCCCCTAACACTGCTCGATGAATGTTTTCAGGTCGTTCTTACCTTTTCTTGTCTCTTCTCTTCTTTACTATCATTTATCTAATCTCTAATGACTTTTACGGCGCGTCTCTGGAGGCAGTGAGAATAAGGGAGGATTTGCAGGATCGCACTCGACATCTGGAAAAAGCATCTGAACGACGAAGGCAATGGGGAAGAAGAAAGAGACAATGGGTCAATCACTTCAGTAACGATAAGATGAAAACAATCAAGAGATCCATATGTTCCATCGTTCTCTAACCAAGTATGCAATGCTGTTGATGTCGATGTTGCTAGATGTGAGCTGCTTGGAAGCATTGGTGTTATCTATACTTCATTAATCATACTGACAGAACCTGTTCGAGGGGCCCATCGCTCTATCTTCTATATTGTAGACTCGGGTTTCTAATCACAATCCTTAACCACCCATCGCTTTAATTCGAGCTCTGACCACGGACCACTTCACTCATCTTCACCAGCAACTCAAGGATTCTGAAAGGCTTGGTCACCACATCGTCCATACCCGCTTCTAATGCTTCCCTCATCTGTTCAGCGCGGGCATTGGCTGTAACAGCAATTACGGGTACCCGACGAGTGTAGAACCCTTCTTGTTCCAAGCTCCTGATCTTGCGGATACAAGTGAGTCCATCCATGACGGGCATCTCAATGTCAAGCAACACAATATCGAGTCTTGTGCTCGAAGACGGCGACGAAGTGATGTTAGTCGTGGATAAGAACTCCAAGGCATCGAGTCCATGGTCGGCGGTGTGAACTGTGCAGCCTTGATTGCGTAACTGCTTAGCCACAAGACGCTGGTTCAGAGGATTGTCCTCTACGACCAACACGTGTAAGCCTCGGACCGGAGAAGGTTGGCGAGTGAACTCAAGGTCTTTGTCATTGAAGGCTTCAGTGCGGCTCATGCGAGGCCTGTGACCTCTTATACGAGGTGATGTTGGCGTGACCATTGGAGCGGGAGCTGGTTCCTCGATGGGCTTTCGACATTTGATGTAGAAGGAGAAGGTTGTTCCGAGTCCCTCCGTACTGGTCACACCAATGCGGCCGGCTTGCAGCTCGATCAGCTCTTTGCTCAGAAAAAGGCCCAATCCGGAGCCACTGTATTGTCCATATGTCTTCGGCTGCGAAAACCTCTTGAAGAGAAGGCTCATCTCACTCTCTGACAAGCCACAACCCGTGTCTTGAACTGTAACATGCAGGTAAACATCTTGCCCAGAACATGAATTCAAGAAAGCAGCACTGAAATGATCATGTTCTGTGGCAGGTGTCAACGGGCTGCTCAATCTTCTTGGGGTCGGAGGCATGAAGACGATCCGGTTTGGAGCATCATCCGGCTCAGTTGCAGATGCGCCCAGTGAGATGACAATCGATCGTTCTCTACACGATCGCGTGTGATTGATTGCGTTGGTGAGCAGGTTGATGATGATCTGCAAGAGTCTATGAGGGTCTATCATGACAAACTCTGAGATGTGTTCGGTATAGGTATCCTGGACATCGATGGAAGTAGTGATGTCACTTCTCTTCGCTTCCTGTCCATACATCTTCAGGGCTCTTTGCACTATATCGACTGGTCGAGTTTTCTCTGGCATAATAGTGAGCAATTGTGAATCCATCTTGCTGACGGTAAGGATGTCATTAAATATGCCGTTTTGGTGTTGAGCGCAAAGCGCAATTGTATGGGCTGCATCCTCCAAGCTTTTCAGTTGTGGCTCACTGATAGATGGCGTGCCTGACTGAATCTTGAGTCTATTGATGGTGTCTAGAATCTCGTCAGAACACTGAAAGATGGCGCTGAGAGGATTTCTCATCTCGTGAGAGACCACTGTTGACTGGATTAGCGAAAGCCTTTAGCATATCAGAGACTTCGTCTCCATGAGCCTACTTACTGTCAAGGAAGTTTTCGGTAGCAGTTTTTGTTTCAAGGGCATCTTCGAGCCTTTGAGCAAGTAGGGTATCCTTTGCCAGACGGTCACTGATGTCTACAAGCCAACCATGTATCAAGCAGACCTCACCATTCTCATCAAGGTCAGGAAAAGATGTGGCTGACACCCAACGCGAGGTAGGATTGTCAGATAGATCGCGTATCTTGTATTCGATGGCGGATGGCGTCTTCTCAGTCATCAAATGCTGCCACTCCTTGATGGCAACGTCCATGTACTCCTCGGATACAGTCTGTAGCCAGGGCAGTCCTGATGCTGTTGTCTTGTCTAGGTCCTCTTTCGTGGTCCCAGTGATTTTGAGGTAGGCGTCGTTGACCTGAATTGTCCTCTCCTTCGGTGAGTAGAGATACATTCCGAGTGGCGCGCTTTTGGCGATACGAAGGAACTTCTCTTCCTTCTTCTTGGCCTTCAGTATCGAAAGTCGAAGCTCGGTCGAAAGTGCCATTGTAGTCTCTTCATACTTTCTTTGGAATTGTTGTTGATCCTTTGGAAGCGTGACTAGGATGGCTTGTTTGCAGATCGCCTCATGTATACAGTGAACAAAACGACTCATCTGTTCAGTCAGTGGACGTCTTGGGTCGAGTCCGAGAACAACAAAAGCCAATGGCTTGCCATCCAGATCAGAAATCGGGAGAATGGATGTGCAACGGACAGTGCCAGAATCGACGACCTGGACTGACAGCTCATACGGAAGTGCTTCGTCTGACAGAGTGATAATTTCTTTCTTCTCAAGGGCTTCGCGAAAAGCATCTGTGAGATCCGGCGCTGTAGAGGACTCAGCAATAGAAAGGTCGATGGCGGGCCCGAGCACATTTTCTGATACCCCCAGAGAACCAGCAAGCTGATATTGCTTTACAAAGTATGATGTTGCGGAATGGAGGGTGTCTTGCTGTGGAGTGATTTCAGGTGTAGGCAGATCGTTTGAGCGCACGAAGGATGAGTGGTCGACAGCGGTGTAGACCATAGCGTAGGAAATGTCAGGAGCGCTTTTATCGAGCGCGCCTAGGAGTTTGGACCACAGTTCTGGCAGACTACCGACCTGTGAAAGAGAACCCAAAAGATCTAGACCTTGTGATCGACGTTGAGCTTGCACAACCAGGTCTGTTACATCAGTGAACTCGCCGACAGCACTGTCGCAAAACCCGTCCAATCCAGGCAACGGCGAAAGAAACATGTTCCAAAAAGTCTGTTCCGTAGAACCACTACGTTCAAGAAGCAATTCTTGACGCGTACATCGTGCACCGCGACCATTATCGTAAGCAGTCAACGACATATCCCATAGGATTTCGAAAATCTTGTCGTCTTGTACATCAGCGAGAGGAGCGCCTAAACATCTTGGATGGTGCCGTCCAATGATCGCAGCAAAAGCTTCGTTGTATATGATAGCTTTCTGATCGCCAAAGATGAGGACGCGCGGATCGGGAGAGTTCATGACTTTGGCTGTCGAGCGCCGTAGTTCCAGTGACCATGTCTCGATGGGACCGAATGGCGTGTCAGACCAAGCAAAGTGCTTGACGAGATGGAACCATGGAGAAGTAGCGTCGGTCAGAGTCCAGTCTGCCAATCTCCTCTGAGGGTTTGGCATGCTGAGCGGCGAGGGGGGTGTCAGAGGCGTCGTCAATGCTGATAGTTGGGACGAGCCACGTCTCCATTGAGCCGATGTGCTTGTAGTGCTTCGACTAATCGACTTTATCGGTGTCTCGAAGCTGGTTGTGCTGGTTGGTTGTTGTGTTGACAGGCACGCGCCGCAATAAACTATCCTCCACACCTCTCGGAACTGTTTGTTTGACCAGTCCCTTCCACAATAGAAACAACTGCCAGTCAGTAATAGTTCAGAAGCGATCGATGCCCAGTCTTCGAAGGCCGACGGATTTGTTTCCTCGTGGATGAACCTGACAAGCGAGGTATTTCGAAAGACGATTCTAGGTTTGCTGGCAACTCCTTGCTCAAGAATGAATGTTGGACGGTCGTCTAGCTCTAACACCTCCAGTAGAGCGGCCACATCTGGAAGCGCAGCAAGTCGCGAATCTGCGACTGCCATGAGCAGATTCTAGCTCTCCGTTGATAGAGCTTGATGACTGTGCGACTGAGTCTGAAAGAAGGTTGATTTTATCGCGTGATTGGCATGACAAGGGCTGTGCTGTCAGATTCGGCAGGAGTAAGGCAGCAATGTCCGCAAAGCGTCGTTAGGGACAAAGAAGAAATTCCAAGCTCGTAGCAAGTCACAGCTTTGTAAAAGATGCAGCGACAGCAATTGCGAAGCACATACAGCACCGGAGCGAAAGACGAGACTTTTATTGTTGCAGCTCCAAACACCAAACACTATATTCCAGCACGATGGAACGCGTCGGATGATCACTAGTGCCGTGAACGTGGGTGCCAGTTCACTGGATGGTCACATAAACGATATTTGTGGAGTTACGAGGAGCAAATGTGTCGCTAGTTGCGCATACAGCCATAGTTATCTGGGCGACCACGCGGCGCCTTTTTTCTTCTTGAGTCAAGGGCTCACATGCTGCTTCGATCACTTGCAGCCGTCTCATACAAAATCTCGATGCTCTGAAAGTTGAGGCTGCAGACGGAGGGTCTTACCTGTCTGCGCTAACCGTATCAGGGTGAGGTGAGACCACCCCAGGCGTTCCGAAACCCCGAGAGACAGCCGCACTATACCTGGTTAGGACATAGCATTTCTCGTGAACATTCTGCAGTAATAAAACAATTCTATGCATTTCTATAGCTGATGTTCTATAGTTCGTAGAACACCGGCTTCAAGACGAGATGGATGTACATATCAAATTTCATCTCCTCTTGGACGCCAACGCACTTCCAAGCCATTGAAACTCACAAACTCATCTCCGAATCGACGATGTTGTAGAGAAGCCGTTCGACATCCCGTCCTCTGTGGACACTTATCAAAGCTAGTTCATAGCTTTGCTTGTACGAACTTAGGTCTCGTGACACTAAAGATCCAGGGCAAGAAAAATTCTCGTACTATATCGAATGATTTCGCCAGCTATGAAATTGCACAAATATGGACAGGATATAAGGGCATCCATCAGAAATCTTCATAAGGCAGCCCGTCATGAGGCATAGAACAGTTCGGCTAACTCTCACATGTTTATGGCTATCACTCCGACGGCTCGGACCTCGGGAAGGACCCTTTTGACACATTTCCAGCCAACCGTCGAACCAAACTCCAAGCTATAAAAGTGCACAGATATTTTGAAATTCACAGATCGTCGGAGTCGAGACACTTGTGCAAGAGCCGAGTCGAACTTGAGCCCCTTTCGGCATCCACGTATGTTTGGAATTGACGACAGCCTCGGTATCAGTCGATCTAGATCATAGGTTCAGGAAATCCCAGCAAAAGGTAGTAGTTCATTAGATGCACTATGTCTCCAGAAGCTGTTACACAAGTTTAGCGACTTGTTCCGGCAGGATTTCAGACTAGGGAATGGATACGAGAAGCCAAACCAAGTGCCATCTCCAGCCCATCGATATAGCACGTTCCTATCTACAAAGGCGCACAAGCATCGACTGAGTATGCGAATCGTTTTCGAATTTTCTTCTGCTCCTCTTTGCAGGGAACATATTTCTGTCACACAACCAATCATGCGTCTCCTGGGTCTGAGTTGTTCACATTTAGTTCGAGATGAGCGATGAAAGATTGTAAATAGCACATGGGTCACATCAGAAGAGGCAGTCGTAGGAGTCTCAAGAAGCTGAAGCATTTTCTTCGCGTGTCATCCCTCAAAAGCTATGTCGGCGTCGTACTCTGAGCCTGTTTCCTCATTCCCATGAAGTCGTGAGAATTGGTAAAGAAGATAGTAACCACTCTGTGCATTCCCATCGTACATCAGCGATCTCCAGGCTCATTCGCAATCTCTTCGTTAAGCTAAAGCAGTCCCGCCATCATCCGTTCGTTTCAGCTCGGATAACGGGCTTGCTCCCATCATTTTCGTCTCGAGACCAACATGTTCTTCTTAGAGTTGTCATGCTGATTGAGCGCACTCACTATCCATGGCTGTAGGCTTGGGCGACCAACTAAGCCGCCAGGCTGGGCCAGGCCACAATCTCGACAACACAGAGGTACTTCGCGAGAGACTTTTGGCGTAAGGTGGGACGAGCATGGGTGCCAGCCATCTGCACCATGACCTTGTCGAAGATTCCGGAAGCGAACAAGAACAGGATGAAAGGGAAGACCGCACAGACGACGAAGAGGGCCCATGATCTGCGCTTTCCTTCTTTGTCTCTTTGCAACCATGCGGTATCGTTGATCAGGCTGTGCGTGCGGGCGTTTTCGAGCAGGCGAGGTGTTGATTTATCTTGTCTCTGCAGCATCAGGTCTTGGTCGTTGTCGAAGCCAGAAATGTCGAGAGGAATGGTGCTGGCCAGTGACGGAGTGCTAGGTCGAGGTTGCATGCTCGGCGGGGGTTGAGGCACCGTGCTGTCTGATCTGGAGATTCTTGGTGCCAGTTCTACGTCGGGGAACAGGTTGTACCTGCCAAACGACGTTTCATAAGGCTGGGAAGCCTTGACTTTCCCAAAGACGGAAGTCTCTTCTTCTTGCTGTCCCATGATAGAGACACAGTCGTGGTCGGACTCTTCTTCGTTGAAAACTCCCGAGCCCAATCCAGACAAGAACCGCGAGACCGAGGGAGGTGGAGCCTGGTCAAGGATTCGAGTGGGAGGGGTCGGGACCGCCTCGTCACTCTCTTCCTCGCCAAGATACGAAGGCGGGAGATGGGCTGGGGGCGGAGGGGGGAGAAGGAGAGAGGGAGCCGGGCCAGGAGCAGGGAGAGAAGGAGGTCCGGCCACGAGCTCGCGGCGGGCGTCGACATATGACTGTCGGTCGAGGTCTCCCGCGTGTATGAACGCAGGGGAGACGTCGGACCGCTCCGACACAGCATATGCCTCTACGAGGCTCTCGAGAGTGCTGAGAGTGGTCGAGCCACTCGAGCGTCTGACACCCTTGCTGGGTGTCTGACCGTCCATGACGGTGGACGAGGGCAGGGTCTATAAGGCTTTAGCCGCATTGGCCATATGCAAGAACCGAATGACTTACGGTGTTGTTGCCTGCGTTGATGCAGGAGGAGCTTTGCAGGAGGTAAAGGTCGAGGAGGGAGGTCGAAGCTGTTATACAGTTAGCTGAGCCCTGGGTCCCAGTAATCAAGGGCTCATGAGAAGGTCTTGGACAGCATCCACTCCCGATTATAGAAGCTTGCGAAGACGTAGCTAACAAAATGCAGAATGTAGTTGTTGTAGAACGAACTGGCTATTGAGAAAGAAAAAACAAGACTTACAAGGACTTGATATTGTTGTCAAAGAGGAAGAAGATGTGCAATTGTTCAGAGGTAGTACTCGAGAGGTGGAGGTCCGTGCGGGCGCTAGCGCCTCTGGGGTGGTGATATTGCCATTAACAGCATTCTCCTCACTGACCAAACGCATGAGAGAGACAGTTGTCATTGACAAATGTCTGCTAGTATCCTCTGAAATGCCATAGATATCCGTTTTACACTCAGGATGATCTAAAAAGCTGGTCTTACCATATTCATCGAAACTCAATCCATAACCAAGACTTTGCTGCAGCTGGTCATGTTTTGGGACCAATTCATAACGAAGCGACGAGTCACCACGTCCTTCTCGAGTGTTTCGGCTGACTCGGGGTCTCGACACGAACGAGAAGCCCTTCCAGAACGACATCTGCGATTGTTGAGCTCGAGACGCCTCTTCAGTCGACTCAGCTCAGCTTCGGGACCTCACCGAAATACCAGAAACCACGTCTATCCTTGATAGTTCCTGCGGCTGGCAAGAGATGCCAACTTCCTTCCTCGATGAAACGCTGGAGGTCCTCGTGCTGTAACGAAATCCTGCAGACCTCGATTGATTATGATCGACGCCGTAAAGTCGAGTGGAATTCAGAACCTCGCGCCGATCCAAAGAGGAATACTATGTGGCCTTCCAAACTGGCAGAGAAATCAGAGCACAATTCTGGGGTCTGTTTTCTTGATCTGATTCAGCAGACGCTTTCTGAAACTACAAGGTCGAAGATGGAACCTTTGGTGTTGATGTTTCGTCCTGGATGGTGTATATGAGCTCCACTGCTGACCTTTAGGCAAGATATCTTTCTCGGCTAGACAGGCTGGTCGGACGGATTGGCCACAAATGAAACGAGACCGACGAGGCGACGATTGTTTCGTTGATATACAACGAGCGACTGGGGCTCACGAGCGTCCTTGATCAACGCTGGATAGTGCTCCTTCCGATGCCTGGCTGGACTCCGGTTCTTCTCTCAAGGTGCTCTTGTGTAAGCGTCCTGAATGTATCAAATTCAATGGCCACTGGTGGAGACCAGTTCGATGGTCGTCACGACGATGCTGGTGGCTGAAGACACGATAGCCATCTGATTCTTCCTCCGGAAGAGTCAAATATCTCTGCGATATCGGACAGATGCGACGATAATGCAGTACTGTTCCAACCTACAGATGATTTCCCGAATTTGAAGTGGAATCTGATAACACCGAGAAGATCCGACGTTCTTGAAGCTTGGATGTTGCTTGGCTCTTCCATAGATTTGGGAAGCTGTCATCCTGTCGCTCCTGCCATCGGAGCGCCAACTTCAAGGGACCGACCTAGAGCGCATGGTAACAACAATCCCTGATTCGGAAGGTTTCATTGAGTCGCTCGTGCAAGGTGTCACTTGCCAAAGGTCACTACAACTTCACAACATGACGATGCTTACAAAGCTTGTGTCTGTTCTCTTCTCCCTACGCGCTGAAGCTTCGAGAGCCACCAATGAAGCTTCGGTCACGAAGAACGTCTGCTTCCAGCGCGCTCAACTCCATTGATACTGGCAGTTGGCGACGCAGGAGAGAATACAGTCGAGTTTGAGCAAGACGAAGTCTGTCGGCAATACTCCGGCAACTCTCAACAGGGGCAAATAAGGCATCCCTTTCTTTGTCTTCTCGTTCCGCCTCTATGCTCATTGAGCATGATTGAAATGCATCAGAGATCGTGCAATTTCCGAACGCCCTTAGAAGATTGAATGCCGCCTATGACAGTAGCTGTCGAGATTGCCGTCGAGGCTTCGAACTTACATGTCTCGACGACCCTCAGCCTTACCGATATGTAAGAAGTCGTTGTTTTTGCGAAGGACGACTCTTGTCAGGTTACTGACTCCTGTTCTCTTGCCACCACACCTCGAGATCTCGTAGAACCAGATACGCAGCAATTGTCAAGCCCATTGAGCAAAAACATAACACAATAACGCCCATCAATACTCGCTAGGGCATCGTTTTTGACTCAAGTCCTCAAATAGATTTTACTTTGAACCGTTTCATGTACGGTATAATTGGTATGTACGACATATTCACTACTGGAAAAGAAATTAGGCAGCCGTAATCGTGGGCTCGCTCCTATTGCTGAAGCGGGGAACCTCGTATAGCCAACGGAGGCCGCGTAAACTAGTAAGGATCAGGAGCATGGTATGAGGACACCGCGGACGCCGAATTGAGTAATAGGTGAGGAATGTTTGTGGCGGTCTCAAGCGTGTCATGTTCGAAATTAGTATGCATTGACGACAACGAGAGTTCAACAGAAGCGTGATGTGTTGTAAGCAGAGGCGTTTGACTGGCAAGGAGGAGCCTGTAGCCTACACCAAAATTGCTCGAGGACAAGTCGAGTGTCTCGACAAGAGATAGGACTTCGGGTACCGGAGATGATCCCACGACTCAGACAAAGCCAGTGACATGCGTGACATTGACAACCCAGTTGTGTGCGCTGCACTGGGGATGTCATCCTTACAATACTGTAACCTATTATCTTCTGACCTGGTGTGAGCGGGGTCCGCCAGGCACATGACGAGAGCCAACACTTATCGCGGGCTCCCTCTCAAGCGAGGTGTTGCATCAATTGTGGCTATGACAGCGACCAAGATACAGCACAACGCACAATTGCCCAGCATTGGCATTGGTCGAACATGAAAAAGAATTTATAGTGGTCGTAAAACATGATAGAATAACATTGTGTACACAAGCAGCTACGCTTAAATGTATCTGTAACAAAGGTCGTAACCCTCGGTTGAAGCAACACTTTTGACAGCAATAGACTTGCTGAATCCATGCATCCTTACGCGTTCGTCTTCAACCGGCATCTCCGCCTTAGGGTGTTGCTGCTGCCACAGCCACCACAAACGATCCACTTGCAACTGGTGCAAGAAAAGAGGATCTGCGCACGATGTTAGTTGGAACACTTCGAACGCGAATGTTTGGGAATTGTGGCGCTTACCTTGAGGCAGCTCGGGGCTCGAAAAGTCGAAGGGCGCCAAGGAGGTGATACGGGTTTCGAGGACGTGTGCAAAATCGTCGTAAGTGTCGGCAGACATAATCTCAGACACGAGCGAGGGGTCAAGATGTTCCTTTGCGACTTCGTCACGGAAAGCGGCTTGTGGTGAGGATGTCACTGCCGATGCGACTTCTCCGAGAGACTCGGGGTAGGCAGCAGCGACGGTCCAGTCGAGGTAAGGCATGTCCCCTCGGTATGCGCATTCGTTACGAAGGGCAGACTCCAGTGTGTGCACGTAGAAGCGATTCCAAGGAAGGTAGTCTGAGGTTTGTGTCGCGTGCCAGCCAGATACACTGTAGGCGGATAAGAAGTCACCAAGTCTGCTGCCGGTGTTGTCGTTCTTAGAGGGAAGGTCGAGAAGGCAGCGTACAGCGCTTCTGTAGCGTGCTTGCTCCAGGGGCTTCATGCTTCGCCATTCGCGGCGGAGTGTAAGGTTGTCACAAGTGCTTGTTGGTGCCGATGTTGGTAATGTTGTGCTTGCAGCAACGGAGCTCGTTGACTTGTGTAGTATATGCTGGGCCTTGTTTAGGCAATCTGGCTTGCTCCAATTCGACGAGACTATCGTGGCGACTGTGCCCAGGACGAATAGCAACCACAATAGTAAGAAGACTGGTCTTGCAGGTGGTGGTGATGCCGGACTTTGACTCTCGAGGTCATCGTTCTGAGGTTGTGTCTTCTCAAGCTCCTTCGCCAACTGCTGCTTCTCCGAAAGGATAGTTTGATCTGACATATTGGCTTGAGGCTCGAATGTAATACGAAATGAAGGCTAGATACGAGAAAGAGGACGACAGTCCCGTTCAGAGTATATATTCTAGCAAGCACGTTGCAATGCCGTTAGCAAGATTTGGCGAGGTGCATATATATAGGAAGGTGGCTTTGGCGTTTGTAGACTACGACTTTAGCGTTCAAGACTTGTACTGAGATGTCCAACGGTCAGGTTGGTGGTCATCAAATGAGAACGAGACCTTGATGCACACGCTACCGGCCAGTCGGGCTCAGCTTCCACTTCTTCGCTGCAACGACTGTGAGACCCGAGGTTGACTCGGGACAGTGAAGTTTCTTTTGATCAGACTCTAGCTGAGAAGGTTCAGCTGGTGACAAGAGAGGATAAGCCCAGCGATCATGAGCCGCCGGCAGCGATCATGATGTGCAGATCTGAGGATCATCTCCGACGAACATGTCCAACGCTTCTCCAACATCAGTCCCTCTCCAGAAACCTCCTGTTGTTAGGTGTGACAAGCATTTCTCAAGCATGTGTTAATTTAGGCGAAGGATCCCAACTAACGAAAGCCCCTCGTGAAAAAGAGGTCTGGCCTTTGTGCCAAGGAATTTGGCTGTCGAGGGCGGGCTTTTCAGTTGGAGAAGCCTGCCACCAAGCGCTGAAGGAACAGACTTTGGACACGAACTTTAACGCGAAAATGGCGTTCACGATGGCTGAGAATAGCCAATCTCTACGTGGCTAGGGCTCAATGGCTGAACACGTGCAACGGCTCAAGGAAAGACAGTCTTATCCGAACAGAAAACACCTGAGACCAAATCAGGAAATCAGGTTCTTCTCTTCGAGATGCAATTGCGACATTGTCGCAGACTCACGGACAACGGCGGCTGAAGGGCAGGCTCATCATTCAGGGATCAGGGCCAACTTTTCCTGACAGGCGCATTTTCGTGATGTCGTGCGCCTTAGTCTCCTACCATGGCTTTTCGATAATGATGTCGCGATTTGAGGCCATTGCTAGGCGTGAATCGACCATTTCCGTTCCACTCGGACTGTCGACATAGACAGGACTCCGCATCTGCAATATCCACAGAAGTCCCGCCGCTGACGCTCTATTCATGACAGCATTCGATGATAAGGATCCTGTTGCTTGCCGATGATGTGCATGAGCAGACGGCTCAAGTCTTTGCCGAGCGAAGAAGAATGGCAGTCTGGCCCTTGTAGCTTTCAAGTGCCTTTCAGCGAAGCTATGCACCGACTTATCATAGCTATCCATCGATGCCCATGGCGGTAACGTCGTTGCAGGACTGATATCTGACAGGACAAATCAACGTGCTCGATAGACCGCATAAGGAAGGATTAATGTTTGAGGATTGACGTCCGCAAGCCTCCTTATGGAAACATTAACTAAACACATCTCCAAACGTCCGCACCTCGTGCAAGGCGACTTCCGCGCGGTAGACTGCATGAAGCGCCTATGCCAGTAGACGAGGACATTGACCATCCCAATTTTTAGAAGCCTTGCCAACAACCAACACGGAGTACTTGGTCATAAATGTGTCTCGATTCATTGCTGTCAATTCATCAAACGATATATACCAAAGGTCTACTGTCTTCTCTGTGTCCGCCCGTTGCGCAGGCATTCAGGCTCTGCTTAACACTTTAAATCGAGATTCGCCACGCCTTGCTAGAAGAGTGAATCATATGAGTGGCAGTGATCTTCAGAAGTGAACAAATATGTGGGTATGAAAGAGTAGGTACGAGTACCTAGGCATAATGGTTCAGGGAAAGGAGTAGACTCACATTAAAGCACACAATGTCGATCTCATGTCAGACACAATCTGCCCAGCACCGTTATGGCTGCTACCGACTGGGAGCGACTACGCATTTTGTCTTACATAGGACCAAAGCGACGTGGTAGAGAGCAGAAGAAAGAAAGGTATCGGGCGGAGTTATGGGTGAACCGATTTAAGGACGAATATGCGCGGCAACAACTCGGCCATATGTTCGCATTACAGCAGATGTTAAAAGGCTGGTCTGTGTCGGTCTGACCTGCCATATGCTAGTCCGAATCGTTCAAGAAGTTCGTGCTGGAAATACAGCACAGAAAGGAACATATACTTTGACCTACCCATTCCCTAAGTGTGTCACTTCTGGCCACTAATGAAAAGACACAGCTGTTCTTGGAAGCAGAGACGGATCCACAGAGAGCTGCTCACTGTGCATTGTGCTGTTTCCTGGTAGTATTGTGCACAGCTGCAGCTACGCTGTGAGTCTTCAGCACACGGGGAAGTTGCATAGACACAAGAGTTCAGACGAGAGGTGGAAAATAGGTCGGAATGTGAAGGCCGACAAGAAGTGGGGTGTGGGTCCGCGAAAGGAAAGTGCAGACGACAGCTTTTTACACATAGAAGCCCGTCACCGAAGCTGGCCTATCGATAGACCCAATGCGATGTAGTCAATTTCTTTAGGTCACAATTATGCACAAGCGCTCGACATTTCTTCTGTAAGGACACCTCTCTTCAACATCCAAAGAGACAAGTTCTGCTGGAAAGAAACAGAATCGAGAACCACGACCTCGGCGAGCTTTCCCCGCATCTTACCGCGTCTATCGTCATCGTCAATACAGTCCGCCTATCGAAGAGCCGAGGACTTTTTGTGTTCTAGCAGTTGAGCCACCTTCTGTCCGAACCTGTCATGTCTTTCATCTCTCGAGTTGTCGCAAAGCCTGCGTTCAGGTCATCATTCCAACCAGTCACTCGTATCAACATATCACGATCATACGCCATGGGACACAGTGTGCCACCGGTGAGTCCGACAAGCCTCCCCATGTGTTAGAAGACTGTCACAACCTTGCGATGGACTCCTTCTCCATCACTAGTACAAGAGTTGATATACGCTGTCGAAATGCACAGTATCAGGGAACAGGACAGTGACCATTGAGAAGCATCAACTCGTCAGCTCTCTTCGGACACGTCCATGCTTCCGAGAACAATTGTGCCTTGTGACAGTGTACTATTTGCTCTTCGCTATAGTCCGAGTGCGATGGCATTTGCAGGCTTAGAAACATGTGGAGGAAGGAGCCCAATCACTCTCAGAGCGAATGCTGATACGACCTCTACAGCTCAACGACCCATCGCTGTTCAAGCAGCAGGCCTTCATCAATGGCAAATGGGTCGACGCAAAGTCCGGCCAGACCTTTGATGTTCACGACCCTGCAACACACAAGCCTATTGGCAAGATGCCCGAGATGAACAAGGAAGACGCCCAACTCGCCATCGATGCCGCCGCCGCCGCTTTCCCCAAGTTCCGCAAGACGACCGCAAGAGAAAGAGCAAAGATGCTGCGCAAGTGGTACGACTTGATGGTTGAGAATGCCGAAGACATTGCAAGACTCATTACATGGGAGAACGGAAAGCCTATGGCTGATGCAAAGGGTGAGGCCGCATATGCTGCCAACTTCTTCGAGTGGTTCAGCGAGGAGGCCCCCAGAGCCTATGGCGACACAATCTCTGCTACCGTTGCTGGCAACAGAGTCTTCACCCTCAAGGAGCCCGTCGGTGTTTGTGGTCTCATCACCCCTTGGAACTTCCCTGCCGCCATGATCACCAGAAAGATTGGTCCCGCTCTGGCAGCTGGATGTACCGTCGTTGCCAAATCTCCTGGCGAGACTCCTTTCACAGCTGCTGCTCTGGCTGAGCTCTCCGTCCGTGCCGGCATTCCTCCTGGTGTTGTCAACATTATTACAGCCATGAAGAACACTCCCGAGGTTGGAGAGGCCATCACATCATCTGACATTGTCAAGAAGGTCTCTTTCACCGGTAGCACTGGAGTCGGCAAGCTTCTCATGAAGCAATCTGCAGACACTCTCAAGAAGTTGTCCTTCGAGCTTGGTGGAAACGCTCCCTTCATTGTCTTCGACGACGCTGATCTTGAGACTGCCGTAAACGGTGCCATCGCTTCTAAATTCCGCTCATCTGGTCAGACCTGTGTTTGTGCAAACCGTTTGTACATCCAGAGAGGTATCTACGACAAATTTGCCGAAGCCTTCACCGAGAAGGTCAAGAACTTCAAGGTTGGCCATGGATACGATGAGGGTGTGACTCACGGTCCTTTGATCCACGACCGCGCTGTCAACAAGGTCGAAGCCCATGTCAAGGATGCAGTCAAGCAGGGTGGCAAGGTTCTTGTTGGAGGTCAGAAGCTTCCTGACCTTGGCGACAACTTCTTCCAGCCCACAGTCATTCGCGACATGACAGCTGACATGGCCCTGGCCCACGAGGAAACCTTCGGCCCTGTGGCCGGTCTGTTCCCCTTCGATACTGAAGCTGAGGTTGTCAAGCTCGCCAACGATACTGAGGTCGGACTTGCTGGCTACTTCTTCTCTCGCGACATCCAACGTGTCTACCGAGTGGCAGAGGCTCTCGAGGTCGGTATGGTCGGTGTGAACACTGGTCTCATCAGTGACCCTGCTGCGCCATTCGGAGGTGTCAAGCAATCAGGTCAGTCACTACTTGCTCCGCTTAGGATATATAAGCTAATCTCTTTTCAGGTTTCGGACGCGAGGGCTCGAAGATCGGTATCGATGAGTACATGGTTACTAAGATGGTCACTTTGGGTGGTATGGGACAGCCGCTGCAAGGCGAGTAGGACATGTTACGATAAGTGTATATTAACGGCCATTTGTATATCACGATTTACCCGTCAAATTTTGCTTTTGTGAGAGAGCTATTCGGTCCTGCAGTGATCATACAATTGATGATCGTTCACGCAAGCCTGGAATTCCGCTTCAATTTGTTATGGTCCTTACAGCCCTCTTTACTCGATCGTCTTCCATACCCTTCATCCCTTCACAATCGGCGTTCCTATCGGATCTACATCTTTCACTTCTTGTCGACTCAAGGTCTCCCGCCGTACAGTGCAGGCATCCATTAACCAATCTGCACACCTTTCCGGCCTGTTTTCCGATCCGTAAGATACCCGCAAAACCGAGCCAAGATGACACGTCGGCGGTCTCTCAGAGTTCGACAATTCAAGCCTCGACGCATGTTCATGACGAACGAAGAAAGATTCGCGCTAGAATTCGAGTTCTACAAACATATCATCCAAGGCTTTCTGAACGCAAACCAAGGTTACGTGGTTCCTTTCATCAAGCCAGTCGATCCAAACGAAGTCCCAGATTACTACTCCATCATCAGATATCCGATGGATTTGACTACAATGCTGCAGAAATTAGAGGACGGCGAGTTTGATTACTACACTGAGGTCGGCAAGTGCTTCAATCGTATGTTCGCAAACTGCTTCCGATACAATCGTGAAGACAGTGAAGTCTATCGCCAGGGCAAAGAATTTCAAGCGGCTTTCATAGCAGCCTTAGATGGAAAAGATGACTGGATCCAGGCCGAAGCTGCAAAATTGTACCAGAAACGCAAACTCTCCACAGATCACGATACCGGCGATATTACTGAGAGCGATCCGAACGGTTCGTGCAACGAAGATGGTGGAGAAGGTTCAAACTCACCTCCTAAGAATGTTTCGGATGACGACGAAGGAACTGATGAAGAGCTTCCCATAAAACGTCGACCCTACATCTTGCAGAAAGATGATTCTGACGAGGATGACATACCCAAGAAATCCGAGAACCAAAGCAGGGCTCGAAAGAAGGACGATTTGAAACAACATGTCAATATCAGTAGCATTCTCAACAATCTCAACACCAACCACAAAAGACCCTTGGAGGCCGCTACTACGACCGAAGAACCAGACACACAGTCATCTCAAGAGCAAGAAGTTCCTACTGGAAACTTGGCCGAAACCCAGAAAACACACTCTGAAGAAATCCAAGTAATGTCAACTGAAAACGAGCAAGCCAAAAGACCTCGTTTACAACCAAGCCCAAGATCTCCTTCCGGCTCTCCTCCCCAGACACCAACTTCACAACCACCGACCCAACACACAAGTACTCAGCAATCGCCAGTCCAAGAACCATCAGTTCAACAACCTGTACAGGAGCCTCGACAACAATCCACCGCAGAAGAAAGGTTAATTTCGGCCATGAAGCTATCAACAATCCTTACTCTAACAATTCCGCATAGTAGACTCTACATCCTGCGAACCCTCGTCAAAGACACTCTCAACGAGCAGATGATCTCCTTCTTGACCCGCGTTCTTGGAAACACGCACGGTGGGTTTAACGAACACCTCTACATCTGGAATCTACTCTGCCGAAACGAGCAACATATCGAATTTGAACGAATTTGGAAAGCAAAGGCCATGATAATGGTTATTCAGATGCGATACATCGATATCATGAACAACGTTGGTCTGCAGGAACAGGTTGAGCGGGCTTTTGCAGAGACTGCAGTCGAGCAGGTAAGGGAGTTTTTCGACCAAGCGACTCAGCGTACTGCTGCTCTTGAGAGGTCTGTTGGCAGGCACGGTGAAGACTCCAGCGATGGATGAAAGGATGAACGATAGAATCAGTGAATCGGGCTTAATCGGCTTGGGAGAGATTCGAACAGCAATTTCTCATCAAACTCTTAATATGTACAATGGCATCACAGACAAACGTCTTAAAGTTTGACACCCCCTCCAACAATATTCTCCCAATCTCTCTTACTAAACTCCTCGTAGGCCTCAGCGCCCACAGGCAACCAGAACAACCTATCTTCTCCCGTCTTGCTCGGATCCACGCCTTGCTCTCTCAATCCATGCTTTGTGTATTTAGACGTGCCTGTGACCTCAAACTCCTTGACAACTCTCAAGAATAGAGGGACTGCGAATCTGGGCATCTTTTCTCGCGCATGTGCGGCAACCTCTTCTAGAACTTGAGGAGATGGAGTTGATTTGAGCATCACAGCCGCACAGCCAGCGCGTCCGTCGTGGTTGGGCAATGCCACGCCATAAACGTTGATTTCATCAACATGAGCCGATGTGGACAGTGCCTCGGCGACTTCGTTTGTGCTGACGTTTTCAGACTTCCAGCGGTAAGTGTCTCCTATTCTATCGACGAAGAAGATGCGGCCTTCGGAGTCTTTGCGCAACAAGTCGCCGGTACGATACCATGCATCGCCCTTCTTGAAGACGTCGCGGAGAATCTTTGAGTCAGATGCTTTCTGGTTGCCGTAGTAGCCTGAGAAGCTCTCTTTGATGTTATTGGGGTCCATTGCATTGATGAGCTCGCCCGCTTCTCCCGGCGAAACCTTCTCACATAAGTTCGAAGAGTTGCGGTAGGGATCTCCGCTCTCGACGTCGTGCTTGACGATTGCAGCTTGGCTGCCCATGAGGGTCGATATAGCTGTTCCTGCTCTTCCTACAGCACCAAGTCCAAAGTTGTTCTTGCTCTTGATGAAGCTGCCGCCAGGAGCTTCAGTAGCGGCATAGAACTCGGCGATTTCGAGAATGTTGAAACGTTCCTTGAATCTCTGCCATACATCTGGACGTAGGCCGTTGCCAAAGGCTATGCGGATGTTGTGAGCTTGGTCAAAAGGCGAAGGAGGAGTGCTGAGGAGATATCGGCACATTTCGCCAATGTACTGCATCATTGTTGCTTTTGAAGCTATGGTTGACGCGAAGAAGGTTTTGGGCGAGAAATGGTGAGATAGAACTGTAGTTGCGCCTACATGCAAGACAAGGGAGATGTTGAGGATGGTTGCGGAACTATGGTAGAGAGGCATTGCCTGTGCCAATGTCAGTGTCGCTCACTCTGAAGAACAGAAGCAGTTCTACTCACAGTGTAGTAACGGTCTGTAGACTTGATGCCAAGCCAGTTACTGACGGTTCTGCCGGACAGCAGGAACTTTCTCCAGGGGACTACAGCAGGCTTGGGCAGTCCGGTGGTTCCAGATGTGAAGATGAGCACTGCTGTGTCCCACATTTGTTGACTTCCTCGCTCTGCGTCAGGCACTCTCAACCCCTTAGTCGCAACGATTCTACTCTCAATGACCTCGTCCAGCACGACAGGCAAAACCGAGCCCTCGAGCTCTTGTCTGACCTCGTCAGTCAATGCCTCTTTGATTGTAGGATCCACGACGAAGAGCTTCGCTTCGCAAGCCTTGACGCAATGCAGCAAGGCCTTTCCTCTGAGATTTGAGTTGATGAAGGCAGCCTTTGCGCCCAGCGACCAAAGAGCAAACCACAGATAGATGAATTCAGGTTTGTTGGTAAAGTCGATAGCGACCATGTCACCCTTGTTGACACCATGCTCTTGCTTCAGCCATGCAGCGAACTTCAAGACCGTCTCGTAGACGTAATGATAACTCAATTCTGTTGCTTGCAAGCCCTCGAGGTCGGCTAGCGAGGAGACGTCTTTGGGAACGTGAGGAGGAACGGCGAGGAAAGAGCGGTCGCGTGCCTTTGCATCGAGGGCGTGTCTTTCGAGCTCGTAGAAGAGATTGACGCGATCATTCTTGACGCAGTTCTTAACGTAGCGCCCACCAACGACCGTTGCCTTCAGTAAGGCGTAGTCATTGGGGAAGCTGGTTTTGGCACGAAGGTAGGCGAGGGTTGCGACTGCCGCTGGAGCTGCGATGGTCAATGGTAGTGCTGGAAGCTACATTAGCAGGACCCAAAAAGCATCGGCCCCGGAGACTCGAAGTACCAGCCATGTCTGCGTGTTTGTCCCCTGGATCTCACTGTCGCTACGCTTTCCAGATGGTATAGTGGCCACGCTTGTCACAAAGTATGATGGTATCGCAGAGGGAAATGTGGATGAGCAGGTAGAAGGAAACAAGTCAAGCACAACCACCTACCTCTACGGAGAGACTTACCCGACCATTACGCGCATCCTTTGGCAAGTGCCTCATCCGCAACGGCACTCGTCTGGCCGAGGGATGTTCATGGTCGTTCCCATAGCATTTCCCGTCTAAGAAGTGGCGCCCGTGACGTTCGAGAGGGGATCGACGGCCAGCAAGCCGAGGCTCGGCTGCCGTGACCGCAAGTTTTGCTGGGCATTGTCCAATTCTTGACTGCTGGCTGACTCGGGGAAGTTAATACCATGATACATCTTCTGTTTTGAGAAAGTGGTCAACGAAGAAGCTTCTGTTTGAGTCTGATAACTGTCGATTTTGAGGGGTGACACTACATCGGACTTTGTTCTCAAGGTCACACGATGCTTGCTGACTGATGAGATGCATCTCTGATGTGCATCACTGACCGCTAGTTGTATCTTTACGTACTGTGCCATGTATTTCATCCTTAAAAAGTAGTCACTACCTCTTCGCTTGAACAGACTTCTTCAGACGAGCATATGCCTCAAGCACCGCATCGGGCACATCTACATGTCCGATGAAGCCCTTTCCCCTTGGTCCATAGCCTGTCTCGTCGTCCTTTAATCTGACAATTTCTCCCAAGACCAACCCCAGAAATCTATCCATGTCCCATAATTCACCCTCTGTGACACCTGCTCCCTCCTCGAATCTGAGTATCCCTCCCAGCTCGGTAACCTTAGGCACGAAAGTCGGACATGCCTCGAACAACACTTGATCGCCTTCGAAGGCCTTCTCAAACGACATCTTCGTCCTCAGGCTCATCGTCGGATCTTGGATGATCAAAATCTCTTGCCCAGATGCCAGTAGCTTATGCTTCTGCAATAACCTTCTTGTTTCTGTAGCGTTGGCGCCGCAGTTGGTACTTTGGTCTTCCACCAGCACCTTCACTCCAGAGTCTCGAACCTTGTCTCCAGAAAAGCAGGCGTCGAGGATCTTCTCCATTACTTGAGCTTCTGGCAGCCCAGTGATCTGTTCAGCGAGATGGGCATAGCGAAGGTTCTTTGCCACTGCGCTGTAAAGATGGGGAGTCGAGTGTCCAATCCCTCCGCATAGGACTATGGTAGAAGTGAGGTCTGAACCTCTTCGTTGAAGAGCATCGAAGAGTGTTTCGGCGCAGTGAAAGATGGCGCTGACGCAGAGCACGATAGCGTCGTAACGTTGAAGTACACTTGTGCTGGAGTCGAGTCGCACTTGTTCGTGAGAGACGAAAGTCGTAATGACGTTCACGTCGTCTGCAAGTGTCATCTTGATAAGCACTCCTGATATAATTGATATGAAGATTTGGTGGTTGTCAGGTTGCAGACGTCAACAGTCACAGAAGCGTTATTGGTGTGGAGCTGGAAACCGGCCGAACAGCAAAATGGATTCATTGGTTCGGCGTGATTTGTATATTCGAATAGGTAACCAAGAGACATCTTCGTATACCAATTGCATTCCGATGTCTAGCAAACGAAAGCGAAGTACTTCTGAGCAAGAGCACGAGAACAGAGAAAAATCCGGCCAGGGTGATATGCTTGACCAGAAGATTCGGGCCTCGGCATCCCCTCAACTCCCCGCACCTCATCACTGGAGAGGTAAGGTTCGTATAACTTGTCAGTCCTTTTGTTCGTGTTTTCTGAGGTCAATCGAAAATGACACAAACAGAAGCTCCATGGCAATCAATTGCTCGTCGCAAGCAGCAAGAACAACTGGACTCGATACCTAAAGACTGGATCCTCAAAACTCGCCCAGCAGCCAGTCGCAACAATGTGTTGGCCATCCCTCAAGAATGTGGTCTTCTAAGTGCTCAAGAGATTGAGCTGACAGAACGTTATGATGCCACCGCATTGGTAGGAGAGCTAGCAGCAAAGAGGTTGAAGAGCGTGGATGTTGTTACTGCATTTTGCAAAAGAGCAGCTATTGCACAGCAATTGGTGAGTCACTGTCCATACACAACATATGCAATCTCGCTAATTGGTGAATAGACGAGCTGCCTAACTGAAATCATGTTCGACGAAGCAATTGCTAGGGCAAAGCAGCTGGATGAACACCTCGACAGGACTGGAAAACCTATGGGTCCTTTGCACGGCTTACCTATATCAGTCAAGGACTCTTTCAAGATCGTTGGCAGAGACGCATCTATTGGCTATGCATCTTTGTGCTTCAAGCCTGCTGAGTCTAATTCGGCATTGATCGAAATGCTTCTACGAGCGGGAGCCGTCATCTATTGCAAGACAAACATCCCTCTTACGCTGCAAGCGCTGGACTCTCACAACAACGTCTTCGGCCGCGTACTCAATCCT
This sequence comes from Aureobasidium sp. Y128-05A, assembly GCA_037042735.1. Taxonomy (NCBI): domain Eukaryota; kingdom Fungi; phylum Ascomycota; class Dothideomycetes; order Dothideales; family Saccotheciaceae; genus Aureobasidium; species Aureobasidium sp. Y128-05A. Next base: position 1,095,886 of record JAXQKC010000109.1, on the reverse strand, counting down.
GCAAACCTGAGCCTCACCGCTGGTGGTAGTTCAGGTGGAGAAGGAGCCTTGATCGCAATGCGTGGCAGCGTGCTGGGAGTAGGCACTGATGTAGGAGGTAGCATTCGTATACCAGCAATGTGTAACGGACTTGTAGGCGTAAAGCCTAGCCACGGCCGCGTACCCTATGCTGGACAGGAAAATGGTGGTATCGCTGGCACTGAGACTCTGGGTATCAGATCTGTCGCTGGTCCAATTGCTCATAGCGTGAGAGACTGTGAGCTGTTCTTCAGAGCTATTGGAGATTTGGAGCCGTGGACTTTCGATCCCGAGTGTGTTACGCAGACCTGGGAACAGCAAATTGTGCGTAGTGCTCTCAAAATACCATCGCTATCTGACCACATGCGGAGATTGAAAGTAGGCATCGTGACGACTGATGGCATTACGACTCCCCTTCCACCGATTCAGACAGTCATCGAGGAGATTCGCACTACATTGAAGAGCAATGCCGCCGTCGAAGTTGTGGAGTTGGATATCACCTCCTTGTTTTCGCAATGCCAGACACTTGCTAATGGCTTATTCGGAGTTGATGGCGCAAACGCAGCTTTTGATCTCTTGGAGGCTACATCGGAGCCAATCTCACCATGGCTCAAATCACGCCTGCGTCGTAAGAAGAGTCTCACAGCGGAGAAGATACGCGATCTTCAAGCACGCCGAAATGAACTGCAGACGCGCTTCCTCGATATCTGGAGGTCGGATGGCGGTTATTGGAAGGATGCAACAGGAAGCGCCAGCAGCCTGGATGTCTTCATCTGTCCAATAGCGCCTCATCCAACCCCAACGATTGATACCTGGAATACCGTCTCGTATACTTCATCATTTAATCTGCTCGACTATCCAGCGGCAACGCTGCCTATCCGTCCAATCCGAGTTTCGGATCTCAATGCTAAGCTGACCGATCAATCTTCGGCGCCGAGTGGCTGGGAGAAGTATAACCGTAAGCTCTGGGACGGCAATCGTAGTGAGTTCCTTGGCGGCACTTTGTGTGTGCAGGTGGTATCACAGCGAAAGCAGGAGCGAGTGTTGTTGCAAGCGTTGATGAAATTACAAGATTCGCTTGCAGAACTCAAGAGAGACAAGGCGGTGAAGTCTAGACTGTGAATGTGAGTGGTAGACAGCGGGTAGCAGCATCATCGACGTAGGATAATGGATGATCAGTGTGTGTTTGACGGCTCATTGCAGTGAAGAGGCGGCATATCACAGCAATTATGCGCACATCTGCAGAGAAAATGCATGGCCGTCGATGACTCCTGCTCCTCATGCAATCGCGGCTTCAGGTAGAAGGCATCGTGGCGGAACGTGGAAGTCTCGATCCTCTCTGCATGCTACAAGATTTCTGCTGACAGCGTAACCGAGCACAATAAACCTTCTGGTCATGCATGCAGAAGGTGAGATGTCTCCAGGAAGCAAGCTCTATCTGGTTACAACGATGGTAATATTGACGGACTCTATTCAATTTAGGGCCATGTCGTTCTCTCGGATTGTGGAGATCCACTTTTGATTCGACAGCGCCCAAGCTTTCGACACTCTCGCTGCACGTCACCTTTTTGAGAAGGAAATGACTCGTTCCTGTCGCTGCGACTTCCCGTTATGAGAGCGGTCACCTACATAACTTTGACATGTTTCTGAACTCGAGTGTCCGAATAACCTCTCGTAGACAAAGGAAGACATGTCTGAACACTCAACTATGCTTTCAAGCAAGCCCTCAGTAGCCGATGCGTCCACCTCATCGAGATCTCATCCAATGATTTAATGAGTCTCTTGCCGACCTGCAAGCCCGTATTGGAATCCGCGATTACGATGTTGTCGTCCCACAGGCGGGGTCCACGCCACGGGCGGAGACCGGAATAAATCAGACGGCGCCATGTGTCTTCATGCACATCATGCAAGTAACAGGTGAAAAATGCCACTCAACGGTCGTGCTTGCTTGCTGTCCTCGAAGATAGTTCGCACGTTTGTTCGTGAAACTAAGAGCCGAGACTCGACGGTTTCGATCGCTCGAGCTCGTGGCTATCACTCTCATCAACGGCTATACCAAGTCTTGAAAGAAGAAGAGAAGCAACTTGGCCAACGACGAATGTCAGCTTGGGCACCGACAACTGGGTATCCCCAATAACCGCTCAGCCTACCACGTCGCGCCAAAAAAGATTCTACGCCGCTAGATCAGGGGTCGACGAGATCGTGTTGCCTCGATCCCGGGTCGGGGCCTTCTTCTCATCAGAGTGCTTCCAGAGTGCCTGAAGGCATGCACCATGCAAGCTTCAGTCACACCCTCTCTAGAGAAGATTCGTTGATTGTCCAATACGCACCGGCCCGTGACGGCGCTAAATAGTACTTGGCTATCTACGATCATTAACGGGGACGCAGCTGAGTGGAGAGATGGTGCAATTTATCCAAGAACAGAGATCGACGACCACACACCTTCGGCCACATGCCAACAAAAGCCATGCAGAAACTGCATGCATTGGCTTGCCTTGCCAGACGAGTTGGATCGTCCATTGACAAAGAAGGTTAAGCTAGGTCGCACGGCATCAAAGAAGAACTAATGACGCGTGGTGTGGAATGTTGGGGCTTTCTCAGTGCAGAAGACAAGGCTTTTGCCCTCCAAACTCTTTGTTCATAACTCCGACTGTCTTTCTGTCCCTCTCATGGGGTGATGTCCCTCATTTGATATTTTGTCCTCCCGAAGATAGGTCTCTAGTTGACTGACTTTGTTGCCACTCAATTTCAACGATGGCTTCGAACCTTACACCAGCAACACAAGCTCCGGATGGTCGAGTCAGCAACCTCATCAATCCCACTGGTGTTGGGTATCGCATCACCATCACCAATATTGTCTGCATAGTTCTTTTCATGATTGTAGTAGTTGTTCGTTTGATTACTCGGATATTCCTCAATAGATCATTTGGTCACGATGACTGTAAGCATTCGACTTCTGCTGCTTGGTGGAACATAATACTGATATCGAGTCTAGCACTCATTTTATTCGCTACTGCATCATTCTTAGCCATCATGGGCGTCTTTCAATGGATGGTCTCACTTGGACTAGGGAAACATCTTTGGGATGTTCCACTGGAGAACTACTCGCCCAATTTCCTCCGCGCCTGGCTCACGGTAGCTGTACTTTACTCAGCATGTATGCTCACGATGAAGCTGTCCGTGCTCATGCTGTATCGTCGACTCTTCCCTATTCAGAACTTTTGTCTTCAATGGTGGTGCGCATTCTCCTTTGTCAGCGCTTACAGTGTGATGTTCATCTTCGCATCACTATTTTCTTGCTCGCCGGTCTCAGCAGCTTGGTATGTGCCCAATCATTGATATTCTCCTTTGCTCAGTCTGACGAAACACAGGGACGTTACTGCATCGGAGCATAAGTGCATCAACAGATCAGCATTGTATATCGCCTACACTGTCATGAACAGCATCAGCACTTGGTGGATCTTGCTAATGCCCATGCCTATCGTCTGGAGTCTTGCTTTGAAGAACGATCAGAAGTACCTTCTGACCTCTCTCTTCGCCCTGGGCTCATTACCTTGCGTAACAAGCATAGCCAGGCTTAAAGTCCTTGTCGACTGGCTCCATCATGGTGCCAATGACAACGATATCACCTACACTCTATGGGACATTGTTCTCTGGACGTAAGCATCGCCGTCACCTCATTGTAATTAAGGACGCCTGCTAACAGCGACACCACCAGTCAACTCGAACTCACAGTTTGCATGATCTGCGCCTGCGGCCCTACTCTTCGTACCTTCGTAGACCGCCAAATCAAAATCGTCAAGACCATCACCAGCGAACGCAGCTGGAGCAAATCCTGGGTCTCACGCAGCTGGAGCAAGAGTTGGGGAAGCAGTTCCTCACGCTCACGTTCTCATTCAAACTCCCATGGCGTTTCCTCATACGCCACTGATACCACGCTCGCAAAGTCCACACGTCTGGGCTCGGATGCGAGTCAATTGCCCAACTTCATCGAGATGCTGCAAGGCAGGGGTACAAAGAACAAGGCATTGATTACGAGTAACGACATTGGGGCTGATTCGGCGAGTATGGAGCATATTGTTGATGAAGAAGAGTTCCACGTTAAGCCTGATCAAGAAGGAATTATGGTGCATACATCTTATCAGGTCAGAACAGTGAGAGAGGATGTGTAAAGTCAGACCACTTTCCTCTCATCTTTTCTCTTTCCTATCCATTGCTGTTTCTTTTTCTTTTCGGTTCGGCTTCTTTTTCTTATGATACCTTGTTCTGCCACCCAGAACCATTTTTCGGGCAGTTTTTCTTGTTGTTGAGGATCTTATGGAGTGTGTATATATATCAGATAGACTGGCTCTCATCACTTCCTCTTTTGGTTGCCCCTATCTTGTTCTTGCTCCTTCCTCCTTTGAAGGCACATATGCGTTGCCAAGTGTTGTCTCAGCGAAGTCGAAGTCTAACTCTACTTATACACAACTGCTGGTTGCGAGGCAAGCGCGATCAAGCAACCTGTAGCTTCATCCTCGCCATAATTTGCTGTGTTCACTGTCTACCCACAGCTTGGCTCTGTGAAGCCAGGCTGGTCGCTTGTTTGTATGAGCACGTTTCGACCTGTTGCGATACACTAGCAACAATGAATTGGTTTGTCTGATGAATGGCCATAGTATTATAGTCAAGAATGAGCATGTGTAGTGATGGTTTAAGTACACAAGCTTCGTCGCAAAACATTATATTGAGCTGTCTATATTCATTTGACATGAAAAAGAAATCGTGAAGAGAGGAGGAAAAAAGGTAAATTGTCTTTTGTCAGTCCTACAAAAAGAAGGGCTGTAGAGAAGAAAATGGATTAGAGGAAGGTATCTCTCGAGTAGTCGGTCCAGTCGTCAAAACTCATCACATATCGACCAAAGACTCTCGAAACTCCTGAAAAAAGAATGCAGCCTTGTTCTGTCCTGCGCTTGCTGCTGCTGCTGCTGCTGTTTCTGCTTTTTCCAAACAAAAAGACTCAAAAATTAAGACACCTGCCAACACCATGCTCAATGCTATATACAAGTCTCAAAAAGGGTAGAGGTAGAAGAAGGTAAGGCGTAAGCATCTCTAATTCTCGCCCGACAGGCGTGGACGGGGGAGATCAAGCGAGTTGGGCCTGGAGTTCTGGTTCACAATTGTGGTCCTGTTTTTGGAATTGCCAATGGAATGCACCGATATAGCAGGAGACATTGGTCGTGGCGGAGGGGACTGATTCCGCACGGGTGATTCCTGCACCTGTGGTGCGGGTTTTGACATGGCCTTAGGCTGGGGCTTCTCTGCCATAGGACTGACATCTTCATCGACCTCGATGATGGGAGGGCAGTACTCTTTGAGTACCTTTTTGAGTGCGGGTCTCCGGATTGGCTTGCTCAGGAAGTAATTCATGCCCGACTCGAGACAATCTTTCACATTGCTCTCTTCCGCAAATGCAGTAAGGGCGACAATGGGAGCGTCATAACCCATCTCACGGATAAGTCGTGTTGATTGCAGGCCATCAAGGTTGGGCATCTGAACATCCATAAAGATGAGATTGTAGGGGCTTCGCCCAGGAGCGGTCATGCTTTCTTTGACAAAGTCCAGGGCTTCTTGGCCATCTTTCGCGACCGTCACATCATAGATATCCTCAAGCTTGAGCATACGCAGAACGACCTCTTGGTTCACTTTGTTGTCCTCAGCGACAAGCACGCGGATTTTGCCAGTCTCCTTGACATCATTGGTGATCTTCTCCATCGCTGCTGCTTGAGAACCAGGGGACTCCATTGCTTGGTTTGATGAGAAGAAAGGCTGACTGAGGCCAATCAAGCGAGGCTGCGCATCTCGAGAGTAATTCTGTACGTTCGGAACCTGAGTCTGGGCAACCGTTGGAGATTGGCCAGTACTGCTGTGGGACTGACCTGATCGATGCGACTGTGCATCATCAGTGATGAGTTGACTGATGCGCTGGGGCGAACGAGTTCCTTCGAGCCCGAGCCCGACATCGTTACTGTTACCAACGACCGAGCTCGCGGTACTGTCAGACCTAGTTACAATGTGCCGCAGAGGTATACGCATTGTGAAGGTGCTGCCGTGTCCTAGTTCACTGTCTAACTCGATTGTGCCTTTCATGAGTTTGGCTAGCTGAGAGCAGATACTCAAACCTAGACCGGTACCACCAAACTTTTTGCTGAGACCAAGGTCACCTTGCACAAAGGGTTCGAAGATTCGTTGCTGAAGGTGTTCTGCGATACCCGGTCCCGTGTCTGTGACTTCGAATTCGAACATCAGAGTTCGTCCAGGGGGTGGGGAAGCTGGTCGCTCAGACGCGAGAATATGTGCATACGCGTCAGAGCGTTCGCCATAGGGATTGATCTCGTTGGCAGTGGCCGAATTTTTGGCTCCAAAAGGTCCGGCAATCGAAGCATCAGAATTCTTATGCCTGCTAGATATAGGCTTCGAGCTCTTAGATTGAAGAGAGGTCTTACGGCTGTTGACCTCGGCAGCTTCGCCTGTACAACGAACAGTGAGGACGACTGAGCCGCCAGCGGGGGTGAATTTCAAACTGTTCGAGACGAGGTTGATGACGACCTGCAAGATACGGTGGACGTCTCCCCACAAGATCATGTCTTTCACACGCCCTGTGCCTGCTGGACCGTATTGATTGCGCTCCTCGTCCGAAGGGAAGACTATACCATTCATTGCTTCGGCACCCTGAAACTCGACGCGCAGAGTTATTTGTCCTTCCTTGGCCTGTTTGTCGAAGATAGCCAAGACCTGTGAGCTGATCTCACGTAATCGGAATTCCTTAGAATCGAGACTCAACTGCTGGCCGACCTGATTCTTGCTGAAGGTGAGAAGATCTGTGAGGAGATTGAGAAGAAGATCACCGCTCTTGTAGATGATTCCCAGAGACCTCTTGAGCTTCATCGGATCCTCTTCTTGCATGCAGACAGCACACATACCCAGGATACCATTCAGAGGGGTTTTGAGTTCGTGCGAGATATTGGCGATGAAGAGTGTTTTACTTTCGTTGGCCGCTTCGGCAGCCTTCTTGCTGAGCTCCAATTCCGCGGTGCGTTGCTTGACTCTTTCTTCTAGACGTTCGTACTGCATCATAAGCTCGTCCGACATCTCGTTGAAAGTCCGTGTAAGATCAGTCAACTCATCCTGGATACAGGTCTTGCGTTCTTTGACCTTGCCAGGAATGTGAAATTGACGCCTTCGTTGTTCCTCTTTGCGTTCTTTGCGCGATTTCTTGTTTCTCGTGTTCCAGCTACTTACGTTTGCGAAGAAGCCCTCTTTACGGGCGATGATCGCGTCCACTTGCTCATCATTGCTTCCAACGCCGTCATGATCGTTGAACATGTCGTGAGAGTCCCGACTGTAGTTACTCTCCGAGTAACCCAAAGGCAGTACAGATTTGCGCGTAGCCTCCCTGAGTCTTCTGATTGGAGCGCTTGCGAAGTGGGCCAACGGCCAAGCGAAGAGAATCACGCCGCCTAGAACCGAGAAAATGCATGTCAAGAGAACTTTGCGCAGATGACGGATAGGCTGCCACACTTCGCTCTTATCTTGTTCGACTATCACAACCCAATCAACGAGTGCAGTGTTCGGTATGGCGAAACCAACGGAAACGCCTTTTCCAGCTTCGTCATGGGTGCTGATATCACCTCCTGCATTACCAATCGAATACTGGTCTTGAGTAAGTGCGGTGACAACAGCTGGGTAGCTTGTGATGGGAAATGATGGAGGATTGACAGTGCCCGATGCGCCAGGATGACGATACGTGAACTCATCAGGTAAGGGCCAGATATAATGTCCTCGGACATCGGCAGGATCAACTGTGCCGTTTTGGGGAGAGTTGTAAAGTAGACCCTCGGGAAAATGGTTGGTAGTGTTGGCGGGGCCGACAACAAGGGTCATACCAGTGGTGCCTAGGCCCTCGGCAGAAGCGATGACACTACCAATCAGACGAGCGTCGCAGACAATGGTCAACCAGCCCAGAACGTCAATAGCCGAAGTATTGTTGATAACAGGCATGGTGAGAGACAAAAGACTGAAGGAGGTGTTGACAGAATAGGGACCTAAGAGCAGAGTAGAATTAGGAGCCTGTAGCACCTCGCCGTTGTAGATGGCGCGTGACTCGCTATAGGTACTGTTGATTGGGACGGAGAAGTAAGTCAGGTTGGGGTAGAGCTCGGGAGGGTAACCATAGTCGGTGTCACTCAGGTAGACATCACTTCCATTGGGTGCCTTGTAGGGAAGAAGAATGGACTCAATGTTCTCCGAGGTAGCATTCAGGACCGAATAGTGACCATTAGGACCATTGGCATCGCGTGGGAAGATTTTACCCTGCAGCATGAGGGCTTGGCCGACAGCACCAGAAGCAGGAGCAGCGATGGCGGCGTCGAAGTCTGACTGAGCAGATGCCCAGTTTGCGGCAGTGTTGTTACCCTGCAGGTTGTATCTCTTAAGTGCAGTCTGCATTACAATTCGACTCGAGACGAGCTGGACGCTGTTTTGAATGAGGGCCAGGTTAGATGCGATCTGAGCTGCTTTGAGCGATGCGGTCAGGGAAAGTCTAGTCGTGCGAATCTCGAGGACGAAGTTGTGGTTGGTGTACTATGACACGAGTCAGTGTGTGGTCGTATGTACAGATGTGGCAGAGACGAACCCATGTCGCTATAGATATGACAGCAAGACCGATGGCAGCTGCCAGTAGGATCAAGCCGGCCAGCTGTTCTCTGATCGGAATGCGCATCTTGACAGGCTCGGCGAGGGCGTAGCCTCTGGTGCAGGAGAGGGAGAGACGACTCGAAGGCCGTAGGCGTCAGCCGAGGACGAGGACAAGATGTAAATCAGGGCAGGGTCGGGAGCAGCGGAAGTCGAACGGTGTCAGCGGCAGACGTGATGGCCAAAGTAGTCGCCGGCACAGGGCGTGAACATGGAAAGAGCGTAGGCGACCGTGGGCAGTCGGGTGGAACGAAAGGAATGCGGACAGCGACAACGACGAGCGCTGATGCGTAAGCGAAAAGACGCTCGTACAAGGAGGATATGCAAAGCACGAGTGAAGCGGCTCAGCAGTTCGACCAGGGCCAGACTAGTTGATCTGCCGATCAGAAAAGCAACCAGTGGGGGATGCCTGATCCAACGAAAGTCAAAAGCTCCTTTCGTACAGTTTCAAGCGAGAGCCAAGCGACGAGGGTCTTGTTGGTTATATCGTTGCTGTTGTTGTTGCAAGCAAGATGATTGAGATGAATGCGGAATAAGGCGGCAGCTGGAGAAGACAAGACGGAATGGTCGACTCTCAGGGACGGAACAAGGAGACTAATAGGATTGATGGATAACAGAGTGCATGGGTACAAGTACCGACCGCTTGTGTCGCTTCCTTGCCCTCGGGAGAGACACCAAGAAAGCACTTCTACTTTCTCTTCAAACACGCTGGCGCTCCCGCAACCTAATTTGGCTGTGAGTTCTGCTTCCAAGGAATGCAACTGCCATTTGCACGCTCACACATGCTCTTGGCACGTGTCCAACACGCATCCAAGTTTCCTAATCCAGGTACTCTGAGTACACATCTCATCCATCAACATTCGGTTTTTTTCTGGCTCGAGACATCTTGACAATGCTCGCTTGCTTGACATGTATCTTCTATACCGTTGGGCCTGATCACACCACATGTTGCACCGCTTCTCTCTACTCGGCCCTGCCGTTGAACTTCTACCGGCCCTCGTCTCACATCTCCATGTGTTCCGCCAAGATCGATTTTTCTTCTAGCGACGCGTGATCTACGTACCGCGACTGACGAGTTCTATCTGCAATTTTGAACGTATGTTTTTTGGTTGATCGCTCCAGTGCAGCACTGCATGGAGCATGTCTACGGCAATGCCCTGTCGAAGATGCCAATGCACAAGACGCCTGAGGAAAATCAAACGCCCCAGTCCCGCCTGTTGAAGCCCTGCAAAAGCCCCATCCTATGAACCCGCAATCACTTTGACGAAGGTGGAGATTGTCTTCACTTACATCATAGCCTCTTGAGATCGACTGATGCAATATACCATATCTGTCACTTGTTATTGGAGCAAATAGATTCCGTCGACCACTCCGCACGCTTGTGTACGAGTCACCATGACCTGGTAAAGCGCCTTGTCGTCGATTCAGCAGCAAGAATAAGGAAAGAACATGTTTGTTTGCCCTGACGAAGCGGCGCTGTCAGACAAAGTCCGCCCGCCGCTAACGAAATTTGCCACGCGCTAATTTGCACAGAACGCATGCCGCTAACTGCTTGTATTCGCCTATTTTCTAGCTTCTACAGTCATCGGCAATGGACAAGAGGATTGCAACATCCTCCTATAAAATTTGATGTCTTCGCTCATGTCCGAGACTCGGCTTTACAGCTCTCCTGGCAGAACTTCACGATGCTTGATCTTTAACATCGATCACGAGGACCGATCCCCACCATCACTCGATCGTTATCACTGCTTAATAGCCCGATATTGTCTCAAGTGTCCTCGCGTTCGGTAATACCTTCAGCGCATGCCAATGTTGACGCAAGTAAACATGCATGAAGAAGTCGAATCGTCTCCATGAAACATGTATAGATTCTAAGATCCGTTGCCAAGTTCGTATATCTATCGCATAGGCTTGACATGGACACCTAGTTTCGCAAGGATTACTTGCAGATTTAGCAAGAACACCTTGAGATGCCGTCTATTTCCGACAAACAACCCACGAAGTTTCGAACATTTATCATACCATATCAACTTTATCTTGCCAATAGTGATCCTATAGCTTTAAATATGGTCACAACATCTATACTGGACGACTCGGGACATGAGGCTGAATGTCTTGAGCAATCAAAGATTGACTGTAACGTGAACAAAGAGTCGGCCCTTCCTTCGTGTTGCTGCCACGTTGGGATCCTACACGAGATGTTCAAGTACAACGCCAAGTGTTCAACAAGCCATATTGACATGTCTGGACGGCCAAGAACAAGACTGCCTCGCTATTCTGCGAGATCGTTGAGAGACCCTCCAATGCCACTATCCTGTCATTGTCTTCTGTGTGAAGAAGTCACGAATTGAGGTCTCGGCGCCAATGCTGCGGACAAACCTTTGAGCAGCATCTCACTGATTGTATCTGCCAGATTTTCTCGACTACCCTCTTGGACAGCCACGAAAAGCTGGACGTAAACGATTGTGTGACACAAGGCAGACTGTGCTCAACCCAGATCGTTGCCACATCAGCAAGGTCCTTGTTCCAACATTTCATGGATCACGGTATCACTTTGGTATCACAGCAACGCAGCTTCGAGGTTGTGACTATCCGCACATAAGTGCATTCATTGATGCTGAATACTAGCTGCTGCAGTTGACCTGCCTACAATTTGGATGCTGAAACATCTGAGATACGCTGTCCTGCCTCGTTAAGGCGAATCTGAACGCCCTTGACCAGAGCTTCCTGCAACAGAGCGCCGATCTCAACCGCCTTGACCGCATTACGCAGCTTCAAGGGAAGTGCAGTGTTGTCCAAGCAAGCAGCGGCGAACTCGTTAGCTTCTCCCACAAAAGCCTGTTCAAATCGGCCATAATAGTGAGCTGGAACTTCTCTAGTCACGCCCTGCGGACCGTAATAGTTGACGAAGTTCTTCTGAGGGTTACCGTTAACAGTCAACTTTCCTTCGGTACCGATAATCTCAGTCACATCCTCTTGACCATGCGCCATCATTCTCGAACAGTAGAAGTTTGCGACTCTGCCATTCCAGAACTCAACGATGCCCATGGCGTTGTCGTAATCGTTGTGTTTGGCCAGCTCGGGCTGTACTGCTCGCACACCATATGCAGAAACACTCTTCACTTGAATGTCATCGCCGAAGAACCACAGAGCAAGGTCAATGTCGTGGACTGACATGTCGACAAAGACTCCTCCAGACCAGGCTGCATACTCGACGAAGAAGCCGCTGGGGTCGTGCTTATCGCAGGTTTGACTGCGAATGATAGTCGGTCGGCCAATCAAGCCTCTGTCCATCTTATTCCATGCATCGCGGTAGGACTCGTCGAAACGGCGGGAAAAACCACACATAACTTTCAGGTGAGGATGCTTGAGTGCCTCGTCCAAGACTTGTTTACACTGTCCATGAGAAGGTCAGTCCTGGAAAGCCGGAACCTGTTTGGTAGTAACTTACGACTGGAATACTTGTGGATAGGGGCTTTTCGCAAAGAACGTGTAAGCCTTGATGCATGGCCTTTATAGCCTCCTCGGCATGGACTGAGGTAGCGGTGCCGATAATCACAGCTTGGAGGCCTTCTTGCTTGATCATCTCGTCGTAGTCGGTGTAGAGCTTGACTCCATGAGGCTCCAAGTTGACTCTAGCCCACTCAAGCTCTTTCGGGTCTGGTGTGAATGCTGCTACGAGCTCTGCACGAGGGGTACGGTGGAGGAAATTGATAGCATGGCGAGCGCCCATACGACCGAGGCCAGCAGCGGCAATCTTGAGCTTCTGAACCATCTTGACAATGCTGTATATGAATATAGAAAAGTTGGATTATGATAGATCACGAGATGGTATGTCCAGCCTGGCAGCAGAGGGCCAGATTCATCCTTTATAACCTACGCTCAAGGATCTGATCCGAGAACGGACTTCAAGCTCTCACCTTCAACGTTAATACGCAGTGTGTTTCTGAGCGACTACAGAGATACGTCGAGCCAGACGAAAAAGGAAGAAAGGAAGGCGGGGTTGCGGGGTGCCTTCCCAAACTGTTTTTGACGAATCGGGCAGTTTCAGCCCCGAGCATCTGGCTTGCAATCATCTTCGCCAGAACACGTAATAACACACTCGCAAGCTCCATCCCGGTGCCATCACCGCTCGGGATTCCACATACCTTCTTCGACATGAGCAGCGGAGAAAGACTTGCGTGGTACGTATTTCTTGCCGTATTTGGCAGCACGCGTAGACCCGGGCTGTACTGATCGCTTCCTGGACTCTCTAGTGAGCAATGTCGGGTACGGCATCTGAAGTGTGATCGCAAGAAACCTAGGTGTTCGCGCTGTCTCAAGGACGATGTCGAATGCGTGAGCCGAGCCGATCTGCCTGAGCCGCCGAAGAAGAAGGCAAGGTGAGATACCGTGACTAGGTTGCAGTCAATGCCCTGAACAAACAGAACGCCATCAAGACTCGAGAAGATAGGCATTGACTGTGTATACAGGCTTGCAAACCCATCAAAACATCAACCAAAGTTTCCTACAAATCAGCCTTGGTTCAAATTCGGAAAAGATCTTAAGTTCGTTGACGAGAATGAATCGACAATTTTCGGCAACGGCCAGATACTAGATTTCGAGGATGACACAGAAGAGCTGACAGCAGACATCTCTGACTCCAATCCCTCGTTGCATCTTGAAGGTACAGCTACTGGTGCTAGCGATCAAATTCTCGGCGGAGCTTCAACTCTGAGGGAGTCCTTAGATTCTTTTAGAAATCTTGGCCAGTCTCAGGCATCCATTCGTTTTGAGACACTTGTAGAGGCAGCTGCCGAATGCAGAGCAGAGTGTTCACGTAGAGCTCCGACGGAACACACAACGGAAGCTATAACAGACACAACACCTACGGACTCGACGACTGGCATATCACCAGTATTCGGATTCACGCTGAATAGTGGAGACCCTCCTGCACAACCCTTGCCACATCAAAGGCAGCTGCTCACTCGGAACAATGCTTTGTCACCACCCAACTTCCGAACTTTCGAATCGTCTCAAGAGCTATCAACAGGTCGTGTGACAACAATTTCTCCAGAAGCGGCGTTCTCTTTATCTACCACGCCCACTTTATCCGCACATGAAACTAGGCTGATGCAACATTTCATCGAGCATCTAGCTCCCAGTATCGATGTAGTTTGCTCGTCACAGATATTCGGTCGACTTGTCCCTCGCATGGCATTCTTGTCGCCTATCTTGTTGACCTCGATATTTGCGGTTGCTTCTAAACACATATCCAAGACAGTAGGAATGACCGATCCGACTCCAGAGACCTATTTCCAGGAGACATTGGACCACTTGATACCTGTGTTAAACGAGCCTGCTGCGCTTGTTGAAGATTATATACTAGCTGCTGTGGTAATTCTCAGAGTTATGGAAGAGATGGACAGTAAGTGCAGTAATGTGCACTCAATATAATGCTGCTAACAAGATAAAAGTCTCCTTATCCGGATACGACCAACAGAGTCATCTGCCAGCGATACACGCTCTCATCAGCGCGCAGGAAAGGATTGCTGCTCAAGGTGGTCTACGGCAAGCAGCATGGTGGGTTGGCTTTCGTCAAGAGATGGTCGTGGCTTTCATCAATCAGAGACCGATAGTACCTGTGCTGGAACACTGTAACCTAGATCGATCCTTCTCGGCAGCTGATGACGACACATGGACCAACAGAATCATCGTTCACTGCGCAGATGTCATTAATCACTGTTTTCAAAACGGCTCGCTCAACCAGACGACGTATCAAGCACTTAGCGACTATGGAGAAGCATGGATGGCTCACAAACCTCGGTCCTTCAATCCCATCTTCCAATCTCAGCCATCTGGCAAGAAAGGAGACCTGTTCAAGAAGACTTGGTACGCTGGTGACACAATTGCAAAAGGGGTTCAGCATTATCATCTATCCAAAATCCTTCTGATTGCGCATGACCCAAACATACCTAGACTGGGCCTTCATAGGAGGTCCTTCGAGCAGGCAGTTGATGTGAGTTTCGACACGAGCCCGCCAGCTTTGATTTTTACTGAATCCAGAATAGGATCAACTAAGATCTCATGCAAGGACTCTTTGCGGAATTGCTCAGGGTGGTTGTAAAACAGCTGCCATTTGGGTCACAACATGCATGGGTATATCATGGTGTGGAGACCGATTTGTCTCTCGCATAGAGCAAGAGGAATTGCTTGAGATTCTCAAATACACCGACAGAGTACACGCCCGCCATACCCTGTCTACGCAGAAAAATCTCAAGGAGGCATGGGACTGGTCTATAGATACTTGATGGGTGACTGCAAGGATGTCTTCTGTTGACGATTAAACGCAGTCCCACAGGCGTCTTGCATTGTCTCTAAACACCAGATCCTTCGCATCAAATTCTTCTGTCCAATCGAGACATCTGGAAACGAAGGGCTTCACATCTAGGCCTTCGAAGCGTGTGTGAGGCCAATCTGATGCAAACACCATCTTGTCTTTGGCAGTGTCTAACAGAAACTTTGCTATGGCCTCACTTCCGACCATTTCATCAATTGAAAGGTCATAGCGATAATGAGCCGAGATTTTGACCCAGAGATTGTCGGCCTGCGATAAGAGGGTCGTCAAGTGCTGCATGCCCGGCACATTGGACGCATCTGAAGGATATGAGTGCCAGCGTTTCATGTCGGGAGCACCGAAATGAGCAATACAGAACTTCACTCCGAGCTCAGGTATAATGTCGATTATGAAGCGAAGTTGCTCCAGGTCTATGAACAGCTCGATCACCCAGTCGAGTGGTTTTACGATAGCCGCATACTTTCTTAAAGTCTGCTTGACAGCGTCTGGATCGAATGGCTCGTTCGTAGATTTGAAGTTTAGTCTGACGCCTCGGACACCCAGTCTGTGCCATGTTTGCAATGTATCGCTGGCAATGTCGTCGGGATCGAACGCCACCACGCCCCGACCACGAGTTGGTCCAATTTCCTTCAGAGCGTCTAAAAGGCAAGAATTGTCATTACCATAGATAGATGGTTGTACGAGCACGATGTTGTCGACACTGATTGTCTTTTCGAAAGTCATGGCGTGGTCCAGACTATGCAGAGATGGTTTGTATGCGGCTGATTTTGCAAGAGGATAGTCAGGGGATGTTACATGCATATGACTGTCCCATGCTCCTACGGGCATTCTGTCGATGATGGTGGTTGATTGAGCATCTCGACTGAAGTGTCTTTGTAGATAGAATGCCTGCTTCGGTCGAAAACGACAGAGCCGACGGGCGGCTGAGCTGTAGTGGCTGGTCGGAGGTGTTAGATCGATTCCCGCCTATGCGGTTCTGATATTTACCTGTTCATTGCAATTCACTTATAGTCACTCAATATCAGCAGTGGTATCTACCTTGATCAAGTCTTTAGTGTCGAGTAGGATGCAGTTATCAAGTCAACATGTCGGTCAAGAAACGGCAGAGGTTGGCATGGAAGCGGGGTCATGAGACCGTGAAGATGGAACAACCTGCAACATATCCAACACTTGTATAATCTTTTCACATCTTCTCTTGGTCTTACAAGACAAAAATCGACACCGAGAGTTAGGCGTCTATTCACAGTCACAAAAGACGCGTTGCTGTAGGAGCAAAATTAGAGAAATCGACGCGAAGAATCAGGCCATCGGGCTCTGAGCCGACGTCATCATCTCCAGCTTCGGAGTTGCAAAAACATTGGCAAGATTATCCCGAGGAGGAACAGGATAACCTAGACATTGGTCTGAAGATTTGATGAGACGATCAGAGCATAACACAGCGCCGGATGCAACCAATGCTGTAACGATGCCTGGTCTGGTGCGCAAACTCCTGATGTAAGTGCCCTGCCCGGCTGTAGCAATGTACGTATTTTGGTGTAGCTAATTAATACTTGGGCAGTTGCGCGACGGCCGACGGTCTGCTGTTGCAGCCTCTTTCCCAGCGAAACCAACAGTCTTCGCCTCCCCCTGTACAGATCGACTACAAGACACACAACATCACTCCCTCCTTCAAGCAGCACTCGGATGACGCCAACAGCGAAGGCCTTGAAGCCCATGGTCTCCTCGGTATGCACGCAATTGACTTGACATCTTCGTTCGCTAATATATCTCAGGCCTCCTGAGCCTCGCATCTTCCTCATACCTCGTCGCCATCTCGAAGCGCGAGCAAGTCGCCCAGATCCGCGGCAAGCCCATATACGTCATCACCAATGTCGCTCTCATCCCTCTGGCCTCGCAATCAGAAGCACAACATGCTATTCAGCACGCAAAGACGACTCTGAAAAGTAACAAGCCCGAGTCTCTGGACACCAGTGACGACGAAGACGACTCAAGCTCGACAGTAGACGAAGAACATGATGATAACGCGTCAGTCGGTTTGCCAGACGAGCCGTTGAACGTGCCCAAGGGCTCAGTGAACAAGGCTACCACTGTAGTTGCCGACGTAATAAAGAACAAGGGACAATATGGTCGCTTTGCTCAACGTTGGTTCTCCAAAGGCGGCTGGAAGTCTGATGGCATCCGCAAGCAAGGCATGAGCGAGACTGACCTGACTTTGACTCCCGAGCAGAAGAAGCAAGCCGAGGATTCTTTACCAGACAACGCAAAGGACCAGGTGGAAAGTACACCTGCCGAACAAAAGTCTGAGCCCGCTCCTGAGCCACAACCTACTTCTGCTGTCGAGTCGACGCCTATCGCGCCTAAGGACACTACTCTTACTAATCTTATTCCAAGAATCCTCAAGACAACAAACCTGTACTTTACCTCACGAAGCTTTTACTTCTCTTACGATTACGACCTTTCACGCAGTCTTTCACGCCAGGAGTCGACCTCTGCCTCTGTGCCCCTTTACAAGCGATTTGATCCTTTGGTGAGCATGTCACCGAGCATATGCCCATACGCATAGACTGACAGTTTCAGTATTTCTGGAACCACAACCTGGTTGAACCTTTCGTCGAAGCCGGCCAACACAACCTCGTCCTACCCGTCATCCAAGGCTTCATCGGCCAACGTGCCTTTACCATTGATACAACTAAGAGCGCAGAGAACACGATAGTCGATGCGAAGCAGGAAGCATCAGAGGTCGTCAAAGCCCAGGAGGAAGCTCAGAAAGAGAATGCTAGCACAACGGACGAGAAGCCGCAAGCAAAGGAACTCTTGCTAACCTTGATCTCGAGACGTTCCGTCAAGCGCGCAGGATTACGCTACCTGCGTCGTGGCATTGACGATGATGGTAATGTCGCTAATAATGTCGAAACTGAGCAAATTCTTGCCACGCCATCATGGGATACCAAAGACAAGGTCTTTTCGTTCCTGCAGGTCAGAGGATCCATTCCTCTGTTCTTCTCGCAGAGTCCCTACAGCTTCAAACCCATTCCTATTCAATATGGCTCTGAAGCTACCAACCAGGCTGCCTTCGAGAAACATTTCTCGAACATGCTTGAACGTTACGGAGAAGTTCAGTGTGCATCCTTGGTCGATAAGCATGGCACAGAAGCAAAAATTGGAGAATCGTATGAGAAGCACGCGAATGATCTAAACACTTCTGGCGGTGTGTCAGGCAAGCAAGTTGGATTCCACTGGTTCGACTTCCACACTGTATGCAAGGGCATGAAATTTGAGAACGTCTCGATCCTCATGGACACTCTACGGCCGGCTATGAAATCTTTCGGCTGGACCGTGCAACAGGATGGCAAGTTCCTCAGCACGCAGACCGGTGTACTACGAACGAACTGCATGGACTGTCTTGATCGAACCAACGTCGTCCAATCTGGCGCAGCCGGTCACGCTTTACAAGACCAGCTTGCCGAGATGGGCCTATCAATCAATCTTCAGACCGACCCGACGACATCTTGGTACAACAACTTATGGGCTGACAATGGCGATGCCATCTCTCGTCAGTACGCAGGTACAGCTGCGCTGAAAGGAGACTTCACTCGTACTCGTAAACGCAATTGGCAAGGTGCATTGACAGACTTCAGCCTGACCTTGAACCGCTACTACAACAACATCTTCGGCGACTACTTCTTACAAACTTGCATAGACTTTTGGCTCGGGAATGCGGGGCCCTTGGTGTTCGAGGAATTTGAGACCGACATGATGAATCAAGATTACGCCCTTGATATGGGTCGCATTCGCCAGAGCGCAATCGAGACTTGCGTGCGCATTGTTCTTGAAGACTCGGCAGATATGATCTCAGGCTGGACGTTATCTTGCCCAGCATCAGCAAACACACTCCGCGCACTGCCGTTCGAAGAATGCATCGTCCTTCTTACCGACAGCGCGCTCTACTTCTGTCGCTTCGACTGGGATACAGAAAAGGTTGGATCCTTCGAACGCGTCGAACTTGTCGATATTGAAAGCGTCAACTACGGCACCTACATCACCAGCACACTCGGCCCCACCCACATGGACGAAAAGAAGAACGTCGGCTTTGTGGTCAAGTACTCGAGTCAAACGCCGGCTATGGTGCGCACCAACACACGCAGCCTTGCAAACGAAAAGGAGGCTAGCGCTGCAGACAAGGATGCTAAGAAAACCGACGTCAAGCCTGCGGAAAGTAGACTCCTCGCCTTCAAAGCTCTACCTCCTAGGAACTCTGCTTCCAAGGGCAAAAACACCGATGGCGAGTTAAGTGAAGTGGAAATGGTGCGCCACATCTGTGAAGAGATCGAGCGACTAAGCAACAAAGCTCTGGACAGACAGACTCAAACTGCTGCAGGAGAAGAAGAGCAACAAGGTGCGAAGAAGTTGCAGATCGAGAAAAAGGATGTGATTTCTGTGGCTGAGGCGAGAAAGAGCACCGGTTACCTTGAATCATTGGGGTACTCCTTAAAGAAACTGGTCTGGTCGTAGGAGAGTGCGAGGCCACAAGTACATGACGCGGATATAAGGGTAATATATTATGGAAGGAGTTTGTACAAATTTTGCAACGAAGATGAATTCATGATCTTTTCGAACACACCTGTCGCTCTTGCGTGACGTATGATGCGTTCCTCCTCTACTATTAGACTCGTTTGAAAGTTTTGTGTCTGTGTCTTTTTGCAGAATGCTGGGTCGAAATAATTGTGGTTGATACACAATTTTCAGGAGTCAGTCCTTGGATTCTGATAAAGTGATGCTATGGCAGCAACACATATCCTATGGTCTTATTACTACAATACAATACAGAAGGCCATGTAAGGCATGCCTGAAGACGCTTGAGAACTCCAAAAGACGTCGTCGCGGTGGTGAATTGCCATGATAGATATTTTGGAGGTTGTTGTGGCCAGCACCCTGATATGGAATGTTGGCAACAATGCCTCAGAATGCTTTAGATAAGATGTGTTGAGAATGCTTGGTCGATGGAAGGCAACGCCACAGAAGCATTCACATCATTGTTGGAGCTCAGTCTGCCCTATTGTCGATGCCGATTCTTCCTTCCACCGACAGTTCATCTTCTCTGCACTGCCGAAAGGCGTGCCTACTATCCCGCAGCACAGACAGAAGGGCGTCATTCACCTTTGCACGTTACCTGATGGAGATATCATTGCGAATAATAATTATCGCGAGAATTACTCCGAGAAGAGGGCCGTAGAGAAACAAGCTTTGGAGAATGCGGGTAAGAGTGTCCGAAAAACGGACCGTCGGTCGCTTGAAGTTGGGGCATTTTCTGCGGGGCAGCTCTGTAACCTTGTTCTTCCGCCTCAGGGTTTGAGGGTTTTTGGAAGCTGGCAGAGATTCCACCTGCGTCATGAGGCTGGTTTTATGGCTATGGAAGGATCTGATACGAGAGGCATTGTTCTTCATGTTCACCCCACCGGCTCTGAGCTCGAGCTGTGGCTGCAAGCGAGCAGGACAGAGCTTGAGGCAGAGACTGAAAAAGTGATGTTCGGTTCAAGTATCCTGTTCCTCGGACCGGCAGGGCGTCAAGAGCATCGATCCGGGTCGTGAGAGCTCCGAGATCAGCAGATTCTAATCAACAGCAAGGTAAGTCGGATGATGATCGAGAGGTTATTGAAGACGGCAAGCCCGTGGGGCGAAAGCTTGGAGATAGAAGATGATCTCCACGGTCACTCCATGTCCATCCACATGGCGGGGCGCCGGTTCGAGCATTGACAAGAACGTCCTTCTCTAGCTTCATCGGTCAGGTTCGTTCCTGCCTTTTTCCGCGACTTGGCAGAGGTTCTGCTGACGATCCATCGAAAGTGGCTTGTTTCTCACTGGACAGACCATGCAAGACAGCCCGTCGAGGCAATGATGTGCCTGTGACCAATACCACATAGTGAATATTTGAGCGGGGACCACACCAAGCGAAACCTTCTTCGGTGGATGTTATATTCCGGGCGTGTATATAAATATTGACCATGTTCCTGTCCCCTCCTCTCACTGACAGACGATTTGCCTTTCTCATTCTGTCACTTTGTCTGCTCGAGCTCGTCGGCAGCATGATGTTCCCTCATTTCAAGAGGGCAGCCCTCTTCGCCCTACCTGCAGCAGCAGCCGTCTCTCAAACGACCAGCTCGGATGCCACCAAGACAGCCGATGCAGATATCATTGCATCTACATACTCCGGCAGCACAGCATCAGTCCTTCTGAACGGCACATACACCACGTGAGTTCGTCGAATTATCCCGCGAAGCAGACACTGATCTTTTGGACCAGATTCACTGCTCAGTACACCCTACCGGCATCTGTCGATTATGGCGCAAACGTGATTCCCAATATCGAGGACCCAGAGGCCAAGGTTGCGCAAAGTGTTTGCCCTGGATACAAGGCCTCGAATGTTGAGCACAGCAAGTACGGCTTCTCAGCTACCCTGAACCTGGCCGGTCAGGCTTGCAATGTCTACGGCACCGACGTTGATGTCCTCAATCTCACCGTTGCTTATCAATCTTCCAACCGTCTGGCAGTCGAAATCTCACCAGCCCACATTACTGCAGAAAATGCTACCTGGTACATCTTGCCTGCTGAGCAAGTGTACAAGCCCGAGCAGACTGACGAGGTTACTGATGACTCTGATCTTCAATTCGTCTGGTCCAACGACCCTACTTTCAGTTTTGCTGTTCTGAGAAAGTCGACTGGCGATGTCCTCTTCTCTACCGAGGGCACCGTCCTGGTCTACGAAGATCAATTTATTGAGTTTGTCTCTACCTTGCCCGAGAACCACAACCTCTATGGTTTGGGAGAGCGCCTTCACGGTATCAGACTCGGCGACAACTTGACTGCTACCATGTACGCGGCCGACAATGGCAACCCCATTGACCGCAATCTTTACGGTACCCACCCCTTCTATCTTGACACCAGATACTACGAGAAGGATCTTGAGACAGGTAACCTGACTCTCCTGACCGGAAACGCAAGTGCAAACGCCAGCTACGTCTCATACAGCCACGGCGTCTACTTGAGAAACTCCCACGGTCAGGAGCCTATTCTCAATGCCGGAAACATCACTTGGAGAACTCTTGGTGGATCCATCGATCTCTACTTCTTTGACGGTCCCACTCCGGCTGAGGTCACCAAGCAGTACCAGACTGGTGCTATCGGCCTCCCTGCTATGCAGCAGTACTGGGCATTCGGTTACCACCAATGTCGCTGGGGTTACAAGAACTGGACCATGATGCAAGATGTCGTTGACAACTTTGCCAAGTTTGAGATTCCTCTCGAGACTATCTGGAACGATATTGTAAGTTGAACCAAGGGCACGAAGACCACGACTTGGAGATTTCGCGATGTGTGTTGGTCAGGTGCACTTGTTCAGCAAAGCCGTGGTGTTCTCGAATTCAACCTTTGAACGTCTTGCTAATTGTACCTTCGCTTTAGGATTACATGTTCCAATACCGTGACTTCGAAAACGACCCTAACACATTCCCTTACGATCAGGGCAAGGTGTTCATTGATGGTCTTCATGCCAACAACCAACACTACGTTACTATCGTCGACTCAGCACTCTACATCCCCAACCCTGACAACGTCTCGGATGCTTACTCTGTCTACACTCAGGGTCATGATATGGATGTGTTCATGAAGAACCCCGACGGATCCGAGTACATCGGTGCTGTTTGGCCCGGCTTCACCGTCTTCCCCGACTGGACAGCTGAGAATGCCACTCAGTGGTGGACCGAGTCTCTCAAGGAGTGGCACCAGAAGATCCAAGTAGACGGCATCTGGATCGACATGTCGGAAGTCAGCTCCTTCTGTGTTGGCAGCTGTGGAACCGGAAATCTGCACCTGAACCCTGTCCACCCTCCTTTCCTTCTCCCTGGCGAACCTGGTGACGTAGACTACGGATACCCCGAGGGCTTCAACATCACCAACGCTACCGAAGCCGCTGTTGCATCGTCTCTCTCCGCCTCTCAGGCATCTGCCAATTCAGCCACCCAGACCTCGAGCAGCACGACTCAGCCTTATCTCAGAACCACACCTACTCCTGGAGTTCGTGATGTCGACCATCCTCCCTATGTCATCAACAACCAGCTTGGCGACTTGGGAGTTCATGCTGTCGCACCCAATGCCACTCACTCTACCGGCGTTCAGGAGTATGATATCCACAATCTCTTTGGCATTGATATTCTTAACGCAACTTATATCGCCCTCACCGAGACTATTAAGGCCAAGCGTCCGTTCATCATCGGTCGTAGTACTTTTGCTGGTGCTGGTCGCTACGCGGGTCACTGGGGTGGTGATAACTATGCCACTTGGGAGTCTATGCTCTTCAGTATCCCGCAAGCCCTTGATTTCTCGCTCTTCGGTATCCCCATGTTCGGTGCTGATACCTGCGGTTTCTCTGGAAACTCGGACGAGGAGCTCTGCAACCGCTGGATGCAGATGAGTGCCTTCTTCTCTTTCTACCGCAACCACAACACTCTGGGTGATAACTCTCAAGAGCCTTACATCTGGAGCTCAGTCATTACTGCTTCTAAGAAAGCAATGGAAATCCGCTACTCACTTCTCCCCTACATTTACACCCTATTCCACTCAGCACACACCACTGGCAGCACTTTCTTGCGCGCTATGGCCTGGGAATTCCCCAACGACCCAAGCCTTGTCGATGCCGACCGTCAATTCATGCTCGGACCCAGCTTGCTTATCACACCCGTTCTCTTGCCCCAGGCCACTACTGTCAACGGTGTCTTCCCTGGTAGCAAAGACGGAGTCGTCTGGTATGACTGGTACAACCAGAGCGCTGTTCCTGCTTCTCATGGTGCAAACGTGACCATGGATGCACCCCTTGGTCACATCAACGTCCACATCCGTGGCGGCAGCGTTCTGCCCCAGCAAGAGGCCCGTCTCACTACCACTGAATGCAGAAACAGCTCTTGGAGTGTCATTGCTGCTCTTTCAGCGGAGGGCACTGCTACTGGCAGCTTGTACATCGATGACGGTGAGAGCATCGTTCAGAACTCGACCTTGTATGTCGACTTCACCGCTGAGAACCAGCGTCTGTACGCTTCGGCTCGTGGCCTTTGGCAGGAGAAGAACGCCCTTGCCAACATCACTGTTCTTGGTGTTCAGAACGCACCAAAGAATGTGTCGCTCAACGGCCAGGCTTTGATGTCTGGTGTCAACTACAACTCCACTAGCAAGGTCCTCAAGGTCACTGGTCTTCAGAACGCCACCTCTTCTGGTGCCTGGGCCAAGGACTGGGTCCTCGAGTGGTAGAGGAAGAATAGATAGACGACTTGATGATAAAAAGGTCACTATAGGTGGTCTAAAACGTCGATAGCAAGGAGAAAATCTCCATAGAAATGTATAATACAAATTTCTCCACATAACGAAGAGTCGCAAAACATGCTCATGGGTATTTGAAATGCGGATAGTGGTAAGGCTAAGTGTAGAGAAACAAGGTTGGTGATCTACATCGTATTGTGCGACCTCGGAGTTATGCCGAGGTCTTGCAACGGTATAGCTCTCCACTGTCGTCATTAATAATACTGGACGAAGCACTGAAGCTCTTTGATAACCATCTTCTTCCTTTTGTCGTTGCATACCATTGTCGATTAAACTCTCCTTCTCATGAATATTACAGGCACAATGGCATCTCAGGTTTTCCAAGCCAATCGTACCGCACTCATCACAGGCGGCGCTTCTGGTGTAGGCTTTGCGTTCGCTCAGCTATGTCAGAAGTTTGGCATGAATGTCGCTCTGGTGGACAAGTCGACCGAGAGCCTCGAGAAGGCAAAGGACGTCTTGTCGGGTAGCGCCAAGAACGGACAGAAGACTGAAGTCTACGATATGGTATGCCTTGAAGCGCACGCGGGATATACAGAGCACATTGGCTGACCGAAAGACTTAGGATGTCTCTGAACTCGCACAATGGCGATCTCTCAAGTCAGAAGTCGAGGCCAAATTCGGCAATGTCGATCTCTTGATGTTGAATGCCGGTGCCTCGTTCAAGCCTAACCAAGGCTTTGGCGCACTGAGCACATGGCTGGATCCCGCGTACCACCACAAGACCTACGATACAAACGTGTTTGGCGTGCTCAATGGCATCGCAGCGTTCCTACCTCTGCTACAAAACAAGAACACACCTTCCTCGATTGTGATTACGGGTAGCAAGCAAGGCATTACCAACCCACCTGGCGGCAATAACCCAGCATACAATGCTAGTAAAGCGACGCTTAAACACCTTGCCGAACACCTTTGTCATGATCTCCGCACTTCTAGCCCACTTGTCACAACACACTTACTCATTCCCGGCTGGACGTACACAGGTTTGAGCGGCAACCAAGGCCCCGTACCCGACGAAGAAGCCAAAGCAAAGAAGCCAGAGGGCGCATGGTTGGGCTCACAAGTGGCAGAGTACGGTGTCAGAAAGATGATGGAGGGACAATTCTACATCGTGTGTCCTGACGATGACGTCTCAGAAGAGTTGGACAAGGCAAGAATGGCCTACGCGATGGGCGATGTATGTGAGGGCAGACCTCCGTTGTCGAGGTGGCACGACGAGTACAAGGACAGTGCTGCTGAGTGGATAAAGAAGGAGGCGGAGAAGAGAAAGGGTGGACAGTAGAATATGCGTTTGGCATTGGATCGTAGAAGCTAGATATTCCCATATTATATATTTCCCACCTCTTTCCGCGTTCATCGAATGGTAATTATTCGAGCTATCTGTCTTTTGAGCTATGTCAGCGAAGTGCCTTGCAAAAACATCGTAGTATTGACTGAGTGGTTGCGAGTGCATGTCAGAAGGAACAATTGAGTAAATAAACATGGTGTCCGCATTTGACTCTTCTCTTGGAAGGCCAATTCGGATCCCTTGCAATCATCATTGAAGCGGTGAGAAGGAGTTTGCGAGGAGTTTGCTTACCGAGCGGATTAGATACCGTCGTCCGTCGTAGCAACAGCGATATGGTTGCAGCGTTCGATGGACGACGGCGTTGTTGTGAAGACGAAGAAGGCAGCTTTGGCGCAAAGAAAAGAATATGCTAAATTTATATTGCCGGAGTTTAACCATGGACTTCTTTTTGGTGAAACTCGACTCGTTTTCTCCTATCCGTCATGCTGAAGAGACCACGAAATTCATTTGTGATCTTACTTGAGACAGTAAAACTCCATCTTCAAACCTCGATGCGCAACTTTCGTGGTATGAATTGGTGGACTGGCGCCGCAGAGTACAATACCGAACCAGAAGCCGATCCGGGAAAGCATTTTGCCGAGCAGTTAAGCTGTAAACTCCACCAACCCCTCTGAGGCTCTGACAATGTCCATAGCATGTAGGTTAGCATCTCTTTTGACTCAAACTTCTTTCCTCTACGACACAAGGCCCAAAACAACCTCACTACAAGTTTTCCTACACCCAGATTGCAGAATATCTCCAGTACTCATTAAGCCATCGCAACAATGTCTATCCTCATCATCAACGGACCTAATCTCAACCTTCTTGGTACTCGCGAGCCTGCCATATACGGCTATGAGACTCTCTCGGATGTTGAAAACACGGCAAAAGACCTCGCCTCAACACATGGTCTTTCATTAGAGACTTTCCAATCCAACCACGAAGGTGCAATCATCGACCGCATCCATGCAGCAGCCGGCTTTGGACCCCAAGGTGATGGCAAGAAACACATAGACTGGATCATTATCAACCCTGGTGCTCTGACACATACATCCGTGGGCCTGAGAGATGCACTGGGCGGAGTGAATATCCCATTTGTGGAATGTCATATCAGTAACGTGCATGCGAGAGAGGAATTTAGACATAAAAGCTACTTGAGCGATAAGGCTGTTGCTGTTATTGCTGGCCTGGGTACGTTTGGGTATGAGGCTGCGGTCAACTTTGTTGCGAGGAAGATCAAAGCTGGGAAGTAGTTCAGGAAATGGGTTGGTGAGTGTGGTCTGTAGAGAAAATTGTGTTGGAAGGAGCTGACAGTCTTGGAGTAGCACTTGCCTTGCGCTCGTTCAATTTCTCGCCATTGCTATTCTCCTCACACATAATCAAAAGCATACTTCGCCAGCATTCAAATGCAATCTCATGACCACTCGAACCTCGATCCTTGTCATTCGTGTACTTCAGCTAACTTCAGATGAATTTTCATCTGGATCTGTTCCATGCCGAAAATGACATGGCCGTATCTCTGTCTTCACTCTGCTACTGTCACCTTTGCATTGACCATATATGGGCCAATAATTGCTAGCTGCCAAAAATGCAAACAGGAGTGTCGATACCCTGTGATCACGTGCACAGCTCCGCGGTCTCCTCCATTCTTCATGCACTCCGCACCTCGCGACACGTCATGCATCGACCAGAAAGATCGCCCTTCGAGAGATGCATACTGCCACTTTAGCCGATAACAAATCTCGTATACAGCAAGGCGGGGTTGTTTTGAAGAGATCATGGGGTCAGTACGCGGCGCAATAGCAGATCAACATACCTCACTAGTGTGAACTTGATTGGCAGGACGAGGTATAAATCGTGTCTGCCGTCCAACCTCTCCTCTGCTCAAGCATCTACATTCCTCGGATTCTACATACATGATGTCTCAAGCATTGTTACTTGCTCTCGCTACGCTTCCTGCAGCCTTAGGCCTCCAGCTACCTGGCGGTGTTGGAAAATTGCCAGCATTGGGGTGGAACTCATGGGTACGATGAACATGAGTGCGATTTCAGTCACGTATTGACATGACCGTCAGAATGCCTATGGCTGTGATATTGACGAGACCAAGATTCTGCAGGCTGCCAATGCGATGAAAGACTTGGGGTTCCAAGCGGCTGGCTACCAGTATGTCAATTCTGACGACTGCTGGTCCCAAGTGACGGGCAGAGACACTGTGACGCACCAGTTGTTGCCCAACTTCACAAAGTTCCCCGACGGTATTGATGGCTTAGCAACTAAGGTACATGACTTGGGCTTCAAGTTTGGCATCTACTCGAGCGCAGGTACCATGACATGTGGTCGCTACCCAGGTTCAATTGGCTATGAAGCCATTGATGCAGAGACATTTGCTTCGTGGGGTGTCGATTATCTCAAGTACGATAATTGCTTCCCGCCAGAAGAGTGGTACGACGACTGCTTGTCATGCGAGCCAGACCCGAGCTTTTCTCCCACTGGCATCGTCAACGGAACTTGTTCAAACAGCACTCCACCTGTGCTGCACTACTCGTACGACCGCCCGATCCCTATCTGCGCAGATGGATGGCCTGTTGATGGTATCAACTATACGGCCAAGTACACCGCGCTGAGGTTCCGCATCATGGGCAATGCCTTGTTGGCGCAGAACAGGACCATCTTGTACAGTCTTTGCGAGTGGGGTGTTGACCTGCCATGGACTTGGGGCAATGGTACGGCTCAGTCATGGCGTATGTCGAACGACATTAATCGTAAGTGAAATTATTTGTGATTGTCCGTATCGGCTATACCAAGAGCATGGCTGACTTGAAACTAGCATCATGGAGCCGTATCCTGCAGATCTTGAACCAGAACTCATTCCTGTCCGACTACGGCGATTTCTACGGCCACAACGATGCAGACATGCTTGAAGTTGGTAATGGCAACCTCACGGATGCTGAAGTTCGCTCGCACTTCTCACTCTGGGCCATGATGAAGTCGCCCTTGCTTATCGGTACCGATGTGACAAAGCTCAGTAGCCACAATATTGGCGTCTTGCAGAACAAGGCTCTACTCGCTTTTAACCAAGATCCAGTCTATGGCAAGCCGGCTGCACCATACAAGTGGGGCATCAACCCAGATTGGACTTATAATTCTTCGTTCCCTGCTCAATACTGGTCTGGAGCATCGACGAACGGTACGATGGTGGCTCTGTTCAATCCCCTGAACAATACGGTCTCGATGACCGCCGACTATAGAGAGATTCCAGAGCTTGATGCAGGAGGCTGCTATCAGGTCCTGGACGTCTGGAACAGTACGGATCTTGGTTGCAGGAGGAACAGCGTTGCCGTGGATGTTGCCCCCCATGATACAGCTGTTCTGCTTTTCGAGCACTCATGTGGAGACAAACAGGCACAGACAAAAGGAGCAGGAAGCAATGGGTGGAGATCATCGCTATGGACTTCAAAGGTCTGAGGTAGTCAACTACACTGGAGAAATCCCATTTTGATGTGCGCGCGCCGGAATGTGCTTGTAGCGATTCTATAAAGCTCTTGTGAATCGAATCTCGACCGTGGTCTACCTTGGATTTTCTCTTGTGTGTTTTGGTAGAGTTGCGCCGGAATTCTTGATACTTTTGAAGAGACCGTATATCGAAATGTAACGTGAGAGCTGCTTCCTCTTTCGTGTCGGATGGTCTTTTCTTTGCAAGCTCATGCTTGCACCCTTAGATCTTGACCAATTGGTTTCCTGCAACCCCCTCTTGCGCCTACTTCCAGCCTCCTGGTCTTCCCATATGATCCATACGTTTCCAGAGGATAGGACGACTGGTCGGCCCTGAATCCACGCACCATGATAAGGTCAGACTCCGCCCCATCACCATCTTCCTCCATCCTGAGATCCTTCTTTACTCAAGACTAAAAGCCCACACCACACAGCTAAAGCCAAAACCCATCTCTGCCTGCCCATAATAACATCGACTTATCTCCCAGACATCCCTCCTCGCTCATCCTTGCTTTGCTTTCTGCGCTCGAGCACCCGACATACCGACAATGACCATAATCGCACCAACGTTGGTGATCAAAAGCCATGCCTTAAGAGCAAACTCGAGCTCATAAGAAGTGATCCATTTGTCGAAAGCAATCAGGAGAAGTATAAGGAATATTGGCAGACCAAAGTCGCTGCTGGCGAGTCTTTGCCGAAGGGTGAGGGGTGTTTGTTGTGGTGTGGACATTGCTGCGATCTTAAGGTTTCAACGAGGAGGAAATGTGACTTATTGTGGGAGAAGTCGTTATTGATATTGTGTGGTATGTAGAAATGGTTCGAAGTGGATGATAGCGAGGTTGTGCAGAACCGTTTCGATGGTTCGACATTTCGAGCAAGGTTGACGCTAGGACGAAAGAGGAAGGTTCGAAGAGATTGAACAAGTACAATTAGTGAAGGCCATGACTTGACACTAAATTGCTTCTCACTTGCCTTTACCGAGAAAATATGAAGCAGAATTGGGTAACAACAAAAAAAGATCTAAGATGACATTTGATATCTCTGCAAGACCAAACCAAAGAAGACGCCGTATGTGATGCAAATCAACTTTTCGAACCCTCTACTCGCTATCCTCCTCATCACTGACTCCATCGACTTCCATCTCTTCATCCTCGGACTCGTCTTCATCTCCGCTGGCCTCATCCTCATCATCAAAGTCTTCGCCATCCTTGGCCATCCTCTCTGCCTTCTCCTCTTCCCTCTTCTTCTCATCCTCCTTTCTGGCTTCCTCCATCAGCTTTTGCTTCTCCTCCCTGATCTTTCTTTGACCAACGACGAATGCACCCAGTGGTGTCTTTTGCCATTCAGTCTCCTTCAAGAAGTTCTCAACCTCACTACGGTTGTTGGGCGCGAAATCAACCTTGGCTCTCTTCTCCTCGACAAAGCGGATGTTGGCATCGACCTTCTGAACCAGGAGGATCATTTGCGAAGTCAGCTTTGCGTTGTTGTTTGGTGTCTTTGAGTTCTTGCCTGTCTCCTTCAACCAGCGTTTCAACAGAACGATAAGAGGTAGTGCAAGCTCAGGGAAAGCGACTGATTTAGCCCAAAGGACAAAGAACTCTGACAGAAGCTCGATGACTTGCTCACCAACACCGTCTTGGTAGACACGTGTGCGAAGGTAAGTCTTTGGTGCTCTGAAAGCCACTGCGAAGTCGAGAGGCTTGAGTGTTGAGGCCTTCGGGGGCTTGCGCATCTCGGCAGAGTTCAGAACTTCGTAGAGAGCTGATCCAAGGGGAATGTAAGTTCCGGTTGAAAGAGAGATACGGAGGAGACTGCGGATGAGATGGAAACGGAGAGGGAAGTATGTGCTTGTAGGGATAAGGCGCATGGCACCAAGAGTGACTTGTACAACGGGGTAGATGAGAGGACGCAGAGGAGACGCAGCGCCCTTCTCGGCTTCAGCAAGCGATTGACAGTGCGATGCTACCACACGCGACCAGAAATCGAGAGAGTGAACGTATTGCCAGTTGTAGACGGTCTTGTATGAGTCTTTTGACTTGTTGGTGATGCTTCCACGAAGATGGATAGCCAACTGACGAATGAAGGTGAAACCAGTTGTGTACCCAATGGTTGAGTCAATGCCCCAGAGCTCAGCAGCTGAGTTCTTCATGAGGTTGATGCCTTGGATAGTGTGTACAGTGGTGT
This sequence comes from Aureobasidium sp. Y128-05A, assembly GCA_037042735.1. NCBI lineage: Eukaryota > Fungi > Ascomycota > Dothideomycetes > Dothideales > Saccotheciaceae > Aureobasidium > Aureobasidium sp. Y128-05A. The sequence goes on along the minus strand of JAXQKC010000109.1, from coordinate 1,064,429 downwards.
TGCGGCTGCCCTTGATCAGACCCTGGTATGAGGTCTTAAGAACAGCTTCTCTGATACCAGCATCGCCAATGACGACCAATCTTCTGAGGACAAGGAAAGCTGCGATACGGGTGGCTTCAGTACTCGACGACTCGGACCAGACTCCAGTGACGGCCTTTGTCAGATCACGGATGATCTTCTTGAACGAGAGAACGTAGGGGAGGAGAGGAAGGACGTTTGTGAGGGTCATGCGAATGGTGTTGGGGTCAGACAGATGGGCGAGCAAGTGCAGGACTGAAGTAAGATGCGACTTGAGCAGCGGGCTGAGGTTGCGGAACTTCTTGGAATCGGTCGAGAAGGTCACTTTGCCGCCAGCCTTCTCCTTGACGGGCAGATGGTGTGCGAGAACCTCCGGTAAGTGCTTGAGCGCAACAACCAACAGCTCGTGGTAGGCTTGCGGGTCTGAGATGGAGTACTTGAAGACCTTGTCCTCCTCGTCTGAGACGTGAGCTGCAGCGCGGAAAGCGAGAACGACCTCTTTGGTAGCGCGCAGAGAGTGTTGTGTTGTCATGGCCTTCTGCCATTTTGCGATCATCTGCTTGGTCACCTCGTTGCCTTCACCCTTTTGCTTCTTTAACGGCCTCTCGTCCTCCTCGTCACCACTCAGCTCGTCAATCTCGCCCAAGTCTGCATCCTCGAAGTTCAGAGCTTCGGGCTCGTTCTCTTGCATGTACTTGTGGAACTCGGGGTCTTTGGCGGCGAGGGCATCGAGTTGTGCTTGGAAGGCTTCCGGGTCGTCGACTTCGGAGTCGGAGTCTGATGCATCATCATCGGCGGCGGGTGTTGCTTGGGCTTCCTTGTCGTCGGTCTTTGCGGCGCGTTTCCTCTTGAGTGACTTGTCACTCTTTGTCGGTAGCTCTGGCACATCGAAGCCTCCCTGGAAGAAATCGTCGACGTTCATGCTTTCGAAATCCTGCTTTCCATCCTTGGCCGGTGCCTTGGTCTCTTCTGGTGGTGGTGTCGAAACTTCATTGTCTTGAGCTCTCTTTGCCTTTTTCTTTGCGTTGATTTGGTGGCGTTGCTTGATTTTGGCGAAATCCTTGCGGCGCTTGATTGTGTCCTTAAGATGGTTCTTCTCGAACTTCTTGGTGGCTTTTGTTTGCGCCATGATGAGCGGTGTTTTTTGGTGATAGAAAAAAGTTTGGATACGGCAAAGGAAAATCAGATTGAGACTAATTCTGCGGAGAAGCCGAGTTGAGCACAGACCACTCATTGCCAATCACATGCGGACCGTCCATCGCTCTTTCCCGCACCGTCTGCTCTACCGACGACATAAGACTTCTTTTAAAGATACATAATCAAGATGTACGCCGAGCGGCAACTGGCGTATGCGCCAACGCCATACAGCTATACTCCCAACTCAACCCTCTCAGCCACCATCAACGTGGATGAAGAGCTCAAACTTGCAAACAACAGTGCTGAACGCGACCTTTATGAGTCCCTGGCCGAGATTTACAGCATCATCGTCACTCTAGAGGCACTGGAAAGGGCTTTCCTCAAAGACTCTATCTCCGAGACAGATTATACCGATACATGCAGCCGCTTGCTAAAGCAATACAAGTCCAACCTAGCAGATGACTCGGTCGCCAGAGCTTTTGGGGGCCTCGACTCTTTCAAACTGGAATGGAATCTCGAGGTTCCTCGTGCCACTGATCGTCTGAAGATTGGCCTACCCGCTACCGTAGAAGCTCCAACACGTGCACCTGGTGCTTCGTCAGGTGCAGGAGCTGGTGCTGCTGCTACTCATATCGTATCAGCTTCAGAGAACTTCATCACTCTCTTTGATGCCATCAAGATGAACATGCTTTCGAAGGACACGCTTCATCCTATCCTCGTCGAGACCATTCAAGCTGTCAACAAGGTTACTGACCAGGACTTCGAGAACAAGGCCAAGATAGTACAATGGCTTATCACCCTCAATCAGATGCGCGCTGCTCAAGAACTTACAGATGAACAAGCACGCGAACTTCAATTCGACATGAACCTGGCATATGATGGCTTCAAAGCGACCCTCGAGTAATGATATGGCTATTCTTCGGCTGGTCCGTGCGCCTCCGCGCCTTCTCCAGAATTATCCAGAGAGCGTCATTCTCACGACCACGCAAAATGTCTGAACACGTCAACAATCATGCATCGCAGCAGCTAGAGCAGGATGAGGAGATTCTTGACGGTTAGAGGTGCTCCTACAACATTGATTGGTCTGTTCTAATAACCCTCCAGTGTTGGACCTTCCACAAATCTACACCAAGCCTTCATCACAGCGAATACTAGATACCCTGTCACTACTCAGCTTGGAGCCTCAATCATGGGACAAGAATGCGGCTCAATCCAAACCTAAAGTGCGCTCGAATGGCGTTCCTCAATACCTTACACGCATCATTTCGAGCCCGTTAGACTGGATCAAAGATGACGCAGAGAAAGAGAAGATCTGGGATTCTGCCTCGCTTCGCTTGAGCGAGCGTTCTGGCCGTACCGGCATGGGTGCTATCAGCCGTTCTTTTTCCATACCTCTGGCCGCTGAGCCCACCAACAGCTCAAGTACCATGAAGCCAGTCATCACCAGCTCGCAAGAGCAGGACACGACCATTCAAGTCAGTATCCACGAACCTGCGCTTACCGAAGACAATCTTGGCCTTAAGACATGGGCCTCGTCGTTTGTCTTTGCACGAAACTGGCATACTCTACGCGATCGCATTCCTCTGATTTTCGACAAAGATGAGAATAAGACAATACTGGAGCTGGGCGCTGGCACAGGTCTTGTCGGCATTGCCGCGGCAGCTGTGCTAGGCGCAAACGTGCTCTTAACTGACCTACCGGAAATTGTACCAAATCTTGAACGAAACATCGCCTCGAACCAAGATATTATCAACTCGAGAGAAGGATTTGCCCGTGCTGCCATGCTTGATTGGACAGTACCAGAGAAAATCCTATACCCCGAAGAGACCGATGGATCGAGAGGTCCTGTTGTCGCCGAGGAAGGAACTTCAACATATCCTCTCATTGTTGCCGCCGACCCCATTTATTCCAAGGAACATCCCGCGTGGCTAGTTCAAACAATCAACTGCCATCTTAGTCATGGTCCCGATGCTCGCGTATTGATTCAGATACCCATTCGTGTAGCCTACGCGGAAGAGCGCGCAGATCTCAAAGATCGCATGATCAGCATTGGTCTGGAGTTGTGTCACGAGCAGACGGAAACAGGCTATGATGACTGGAGCGACGGACAAGGTGAGGAGCTGAGTGAAGTGGAGTGCTGGTTGGGCATGTGGAAGTGGAAGGACGCATAGGAGCGTTCTCCGACTTCGGAAGGAGTCAATGACTGGCGCGCAAAGCCGGTCTGCTCTGATAGCCAACAAGTATCGGTTTGAAGTCCCATAAAGAGAGAGACAAGATACGACATCTCGGCGCGGTACGGCGCGGAGTGCTGAAAAAACAATCGCATCGAGTAAGCACCCCACAATCTGTCAAAGAGTGCGCTATCCGACGCTTCTTCCTCTGCCAAGACGAAAACGCAGAGATACGATTACACGAAACGATCGAGCAAGATTCTAGTGGATGAATGGAAGATTTGTGGATAATAAAGAACGCGCGAACTCGACGCTGATAAGGAAAGAGTGTTGGGCGTTTGTCAGAGCCAATCAGCGACAAGCACGCCAATCCCAAACCCCAGATTGCTCCCTTATCAACCACACCCGAAGCACAACGCTGTTGCATGTCGATCACACTATGAATCACTTTTTACCCCAACCCCAGTCGTGTCTTCGATTTTGCCATGTGAGATAGAGACCCTGCACTGAAGATCTCACATAAGGAATGGCTGGCAGCACCTTTTGCCGCGGAGGTTTATCTTCGAAGGGGCTCCTACTATATTTTACTCGCGATATAGCAGGATAACGGCTGCTTTGCTCTTGCTATAAGATCCTCGTGATCCTCTACTGTTGTTCCTATACGATCCTTATTATCTAGTTGTTCATATACTCGCCATGGCTTCGGGACTCACAATCCTCTCTCAAGGCGTGGGCTATGGAGTCGTGCTGGGGGTTGGCTTTCTATTCGCCCTTGGTATGATGTTCACGACTTGGGCCCTCAGAAGATACAACAACGAACTGCAGACCAGTGAAGTCTTCTCCACCGCGGGTAGAAGCGTCAAATCTGGTCTCGTGGCTGCTGCAGTGGTAAGTACAGATTGCTCACACCTCCCCGTGTGAAAGGATGTAACATATATAGCTATAAAAATACACAATAGTACTACGAGACAAGACAGTATCCACTGAGGAACGACAATTCTTCTGCTCTCCATGGACACGTCTCTGCTTCGGAGACAATTGTGCCTTTTTATAGCTGCTCATGTTACAAGCGTCAACATTGGGAGACATTTTTAGTAACCCACCAGTTCGCTTTTCGACTGCTGTTTGTGCCATACGCACCCGAGAAACATGCTAATCATCCTCTCTTTAGATTAGCTCGTGGACCTGGGCTGCAACATTGTAAGGCTTTTCGTTGTTAGAACGTCGAGAAACAGTATTGACTTGCGTGCCAGGTTACAGTCATCCGCTGTGGCTTACGATTATGGCGTTTCTGGACCTTTCTGGTATGCTTCGGGAGCGACAGTCCAAGTGATTCTTTTTGCAACCCTGGCCATCGAGCTCAAGCGTCGAGCACCCAATGCTCATACCTTCATGGAAGTTATCCGTGCCCGCTATGGTGGAATCACGCATGCCGTGTTCATAGTGTTTGGTCTCATGACCAACATCTTGGTTACAGCCATGTTGTTGACCGGCGGCAGTGCCGTTATCGAGGATCTGACTGGCATGAACCCCGTGGCTGCTTGTTTTCTACTCCCTGTGGGTGTCGTAGCCTACACGATCTTCGGTGGTATCAAGGCTACCTTCATCACGGATTGGGTACACACAGTGGTGATTCTGATCATCATCTTCTTGTTTGCCTTCACGGCATACTCAACAAACGAAATTCTTGGTAGCCCTGGCGCTGTATACGATGCGCTTGTGGCGGCCTCCACTCGCCACCCTGTCGCAGGCAACGCACAAGGAAGTTACCTTACCATGCAATCTCGTGAAGGAGGAATCTTTTTCGTCATCAATCTGGTCGGCAACTTCGGCACTGTCTACCTTGACAACGGATACTGGAACAAGGCTATTGCTGCTTCGCCTGTTCATGCTCTTCCTGGGTATATCATGGGAGGACTGACCTGGTTTGCTATTCCTTGGCTCTGCGCCACTACTATGGGTCTTGCAGCCTTGGCTCTCGAGAACAATCCTGTCTTCCCTACCTATCCTCTGCGCATGGCAGCCGAAGATGTCACTGCCGGTCTAGTATTGCCCAACGCTGCCGTTGCTCTACTGGGTAAAGGAGGTGCTGCTGCTACCTTGGTGCTTATCTTCATGGCTGTCACCTCAGCTATGTCGGCTGAATTGATCGCTGTGTCGAGTATCTGGACATACGATATTTACAATACTTACATCAATCCCAAGGCCCATGGCAAGAATCTCATTTACATGAGTCACGTCAGCTGCGCCGTGTTCGCCTTAATCATGGCCGCCTTCTCAACAGGTCTGTATTATGCAGGAATTGGCATGGGCTACATCTACTTGATGATGGGCTGCATCATTGGTGGCGGTGTACTACCCGCTGCTTTGACTCTTCTCTGGGATGGTCAGTCGTGGGCTGCAGCAACCTTCTCTCCTATCATCGCCCTTGCTTGTGCCCTGATCGGTTGGCTCGTACAGGCAAAGACCCAGTACGGCAATCTTTCTGTTGCCTCCACAGGCTCAAACTACCCTATGCTTGTCGGCAATGTAGTTGCTCTCCTTACACCTTTAGTCACGATTCCCGTCCTCTCGTTCGTTTTCCGCACCGAGAAGTACGACTGGCAGTCCATGAAACAAATCAGAAGAACCGACGACTCTGATCTCACTGCTGCTGCTCACATAGACCCTGAGCTACTACCTGGCGGCGCACATGGGGAAACAGCACAAGCACTCGCAGCAGAAGAAGCAGAGCAGAAACACCTTCTCCGCGCCTCCAAGATTGCTCGCACGCTGACCGGAGTTCTGGCATTGTGTTTCCTGATTCTCTGGCCTATGCCCATGTACGGAAGCGGCTACATCTTCTCCAAGAAGTTCTTCACTGGATGGGTTGTGGTTGCCATTATTTGGTTGTTTGTTACAGCATGCTGTGTGGGTATCTACCCAGTCATCGAGGGACGCAAGACCATCATTAGAACTTTCAAGAGCATGTACTTGGATGTCACGGGCAAGAAGCATCCTGTCACTCATGGCAGAGCTACTATTGCTGAGACTGCAGCGGCGGAGGAGAAGAGGGAAGAGAAGGAGAAGGAAAGGGATGCTGAGGCTGCTGTGAGGGATTCTGATTGAGTTGCGTCTGCTATCGGCAGCATCAGGGATGATAAGTAGAGACTGGAAGGCTTCGATGGAGTGGATGATATTTACGATCAATCATGATGTATACACGACAATAAGAGAATGGTTCAAATGTTGTATTTTCAAGTTCCGATTCGAGGTTCTGTTATTATACCGATTGGAGCTCCTTCCATGGAATCACCTAACTCGACCATAGTTTTGTCATAGACTCTACTTATTTGCATGTGCCAATCGTCGTCGTCTTCGACGTCGTCAACGTTGATATCGTCAGGTTCGTCACCATCCAGGATCAAATCACCATCGGTATCAGTGTCTTCTGGTGAAGGTTCACGGTCGTCTGCATCCTCATCAAACTCTCCCTTGTTCACGACTTCGACGACGCATACTCTGGTTCTTTCGACCAAACTCTTTATACGGACCTTCTCGGTACCGCTGACACCACGACCTGTGTTGAAGCCAGGAAGAGTCTCGTCGGTCGCAACATCTCTGCCTACGATCAACGAAGCAAAGGCATGGTCTAGCTTGCCCAGCAATCTGAAGAGCGGACGAGGAGCGAGAGGAAACGCCGGAATCATTGTGTTTACAAAAAGGGCGAGGTTGATGAGATACGGCACTTGCAGAGCTGGAGTGCCGCTTATCCAGATGACAGCAACAAGCTCGTCGACATCTCTTGCTGCTTCTCCAAAGCTGGAGTAACCTTGTACATCGTTCCACTCGTCTGATTGTTGCAATCTTTTTTCCGTGGCAGGGTCGTTAAGCTGTTCAATCATCCTGCCCTCCTCGTCAATCTCTCGCACACCTGCGCGCCCAAGCGAAGGATCTCTCTTTGCAAAGCGTCTTTGGATGTGAAGCAGTTGTTGGTCGACATAGCGAATCAATTTCGACTCCTTAGTACCACCAGGCTTGAGGGGTGTCCTTCGTGGTTGCGGCAGTGAGTTTGGGGTGTTCGAAGACGCGACTGAGGATGGTGGTGGTGACAGAGGCACAAAGCCTCCAGCAAGATCCATGATTGCGTTTGACAGCAGCGGCAGCACGCGATTCTCAATTATGCAATTGTTATTGCGGCAAGTACGGACGTAAAAGTTCGTAACAGGAAGGTGATGTCAAAGGTCACTGTACTGTACTCGGAGTGGACTCGAGCCGTGCGCGACTCGCCGGACCGCGGCACTTTTGGCTGTCGCTCCCAAGGCTGCCGCCAATCAAATCAAGACGGACAAGCTCGCGTGCATCCACTCTTGAGCAACTCAAGCATATTTATCTCGTACTTCAAACTCTCCTTATCACCGCAAAGGCCCTCACCTTCCAAAGGCATTCTAGCTTGCCAGGGATCTTCATCTATCTCCCCTCAAGGTCTCCCATCAGTCTGTGTCCCTTGCAGATGCTCGCCTTCACAACACGGCGATCATTTCGCCATGAGGAAATCTGCCATGCTACCTTGAATGCCTATAAGTAGAGTGCATCCGTAGAAAAGTGTCTTTGTCTCAGATCGTCTCCCTTGCTCAGCTTCAATTCTCCAACATGAGTGCTGCAAAGCTGTTCCTGGTTGCTGGCTTGCTTGCCAGTGGCTCGTATGCCTCGCCCATTCAGGCAAGAACTCCTTATGCTGTCAAGGATTCGCACTTTGTGCCTTCCAAGTGGAGACAGGTCGCTGCTGCTCCTTCGACTCATAACATCGATCTTCGCATTGCTATCAAGCAGAACCAATTCGATGATCTCGAGAGACATTTGTACGAAGGTAAGTGACACCAATTCGGAAGGACGGTCTCTGTCGCAAGCTGGAACACCGATTGCGTATAGCTACAATGATGCACAAGCGTACCGGAAGACAGGGCAGTAGCACGGATCACTGTAGTCTTTTTGACTCTCCTTGGCTACACGCCTGGTTCAAGGACAATTGTGCATTTTTTTGGAGTTGTATGCATAGCACACATCTGCTCACGCGAAGGACGCAAGAACACCTATTCAGCATTTTCATGTCTAACCAAGATTTATAGTCTCCGACCCTGATCACTCGCGTTATGGCCAACACTTGAGCGAATTCGACGTCAAGAAGCTTGTACAGCCTGCCGAGGATTCATTGGCTCTGGTCCACGAGTGGCTGGCTGACCACGGTATCGAGACGAGTGATCTCTCTTACAGTGCTGCAAAGGACTGGATCAAGGTTTCCCTGCCTGTACACCGCATTGAGAGTTTGCTCGACACCAAGTACAGTATCTACCGTCACGAAGATGGCTCAGAGACTGTCCGCACACCCGAATGGTCTCTTCCCGTCCACCTTCATGAACACATTGACACAATCCAACCCACCAACTCATTCTTCCGCAGCACCCCCAAGGCTGTGTCCCTCGAGGTCAACAAGGTCGGTGGTGCCTACTCCAAGGACGTCTCATACCACCAGGATCCCAACGTGACTTCCATTTGCACTCCCCGTGGCGTTACCCCTCTCTGCATGAGAACCTTGTACGAGACAATCGACTACATCCCCCGATCTGCCGGCAAGAACAAGATGGCTCTTGCCAACTACCTCGGTGAGACTAACAACCGCTCCGATACCTACCTTTTCCTCGACAAGTTCCGCCCGGAGGCCAAGGGAGCAGCCTATACCTTCCAGTTTGATGTCATCAACAATGGTAGCACATCGCAGGAGGTCGTACACACGAACATCGATGTCGAAGGTGATCTTGATGTTGAGACCATGCTGGGAGTCGGCTGGCCCACTCCTCTGACTGCCTACACTACTGGTGGTTCTCCTCCATACATTCCTTCCAATGGCACCACCACAGACACCAACGAGCCCTACCTCGACTGGCTGCAACACGTTCTTGCCCAATCAGACGACACTCTGCCTCAAGTTGTCTCTACTTCTTACGACGACGAAGAGCAAACCGTCCCTCCGTCCTACGCCAAGCGTGTCTGCGAAGACCTCGCTCAATTGGGTGCTCGCGGTGTGTCTGTTTTCTACGCCTCAGGTGATAGTGGAGTCGGTAGCTCAGGCAGCTGTATCACCAACAACGGTAGCGGTGCCAAACGTTTCACCCCCGAGTTCCCCTCCACATGCCCCTACGTTACTTCAGTCGGTGCAACCATGGACTTCAACCCTGAAGTTGTTGCTTACCACTCTTCTGGCTTCGCATCTGGGGGTGGTTTCTCTGATCTTTTCCCTCGTCCTGCATATCAAGATAAGGCTGTTAAGGCTTACCTCAAAACCCTTGGTGACAGAGACGCGGCATACTTTAATGCTAGCGGCAGAGCATACCCTGATATTTCCGCACAAGGAAGCTACTTCGCTACCGTCTGGAACGGTACTGAGACACTTGTGTCAGGCACTTCTGCTTCGACACCTTTGTTTGCTGCCATCATCGCTCTTGTCAACGATGCACTTATCGCTGGTGGAAAGCCTACTCTTGGTTTCCTAAACCCCTGGCTTTACAAGAAGGGCTACCGCGCTTTCACCGATATCACCAGTGGTTCTGCTGTGGGATGTTCGGAGATTGGCGATGGTAAGGGTTTCCCTGCTGTTGAGGGCTGGGACCCTGTTTCTGGATTTGGTAAGTGGTGTCTTGGTATATACTTCTATCACATCATGCTAATCATCTCGCTTAAAGGTACTCCCAAGTTCAGAGATATCATTCATCTCCTTGGCGTTCATGGAAATTGGAACCACACGGGAGGCTTCAGCTAGATTGAGGCTTCACAAACTTCATATCCGATAAAGATGTCAATGATACTATGATAGTGTTCATACAGCTATAGAAAAAGCATCATTAACTGTTCTTAAACAACGATCGTTATCTAACATTTGTTTCAAGGAAATAGCAGCAGCGTTCGTTGTCTGCATCGCTTCCCTCATACACGTAGATTGAAATGTCAAGAAAAGTAGATTGAAAGACACAAACTCGCTATGCTTCGTTTTGTGTTATAGAATTCTCTTTCTTCTATTCATTGCTTTTGTAGAAACGATAAAACTCCAGAGATGTTGACCCCTCTAGAAACACAAAAAAACAAGGAACCAGAGATACACCATCATTTCGTCTATGCAAAACAGAACCGTTCGAAAAAAGTCATGGGGGCGGGTTGTGGTGAAGAGGCTAGTACACTGTTCGAAGAAGCAGTGGGCGGAGTATGAGGAGCAGCGTCTGTGGGAGTGGCAGGACGGCTCATCGGAGGCGTAAGAGGAGGCGTGATCAGAGGGGGAGAAACTCTTCATGCGCTGGCCTCAATGGTACCGCGGACACCAGTCTTGGAACCGACCTCGCGGGCAATGACCTGGACTGAAAGGTCGGCGTTGACGTTGATCTGGACCTCGACCTTGCTGCCCTTCTTGACATCCTTGACGGCGGCCTCGGCAATAACGTCACCAGCCTTCCAGATCTTCTCGCGAATCTCCTCGGGCTCGTCATCGCTGTCGTCGTCAGAGTCCTCATCGTCACCGTTGGCCTCCTTGGGAGCGGGCTCCTCCTTGGTGACCTTGATCTCGCTGACACCCTCGCAGAGCTTGACAAGAACATCACCCTCGGCAGCGTTAAATTGGGCGGTGCGGCGGACAGGGACAGCGGTGTTGGCATCGATCAGAGTAACAAACTCGTCACCAACAAGAACACCAATGGCCTTGGCAAGGTGGGGGGCGACAGTGACGGCGGGGTGGGTGCTCTGCTCAACATCCTCCTTCTCGAACTCGCTGATCAAGCTGGCCTGGATGGCGGCACCACGAACGGTAAGCTCGCTGGGGTTAACGGCAGCGGGGTTAGTGGAGGGAGCGGTAACGGTGGCATTCTCGAAGATTGACTTGAGGTTGCTGGCAATCTTGGGGGTGTGCGAAGTACCACCGGAAAGGAGGATCTCGTTGATGTCGAGGTTGTCAAGACCGGCCTTTTGCACGGCAGACTCGATCAGACGATTGAAAGAACCGAAGACCTTGCTGGCGAGAAGCTCGTATCTGGTGCGGTTGATGGTCAAGCTGAAGTCAATACCATCGGCGAGCGACTCGATGCTGAAGGCAGCGGAGGCACCAAGGGACAAGCTCTTCTTGACGGCCTCAGCCTCGAGCTTAAGCTTGGCGAGCGAACGGTCGTTGGTACGGGGGTCGGTCTTGTTCTTCTTCATGAACTCCTTTGCAGCATAGTCGATCAGAGCTTGGTCGAGCTGAGCACCACCAAGCTCGTAGTCGTGGGCAGTGGCCAAGACGGTGTACATACCACCGCGCGAGGCAACAACGGCAATGTCGGTACGGGTGCCACCAATATCGGCAACAACGACGTTCTTGTCCTCGGTCGAGTTCTCGTTGATCTTGGCATCGTGGGCAAGGAGAGCAGCGACGGGCTCGGTGATGAATTGAAGAACCTCAAGACCAGCGTCGGTGGCGGCCTTGTTCAGGGCGTCCTTCTGGGCGTCGGTGAAGTCTGAGGGAACGGTGATAATGGCAGCGTTGACCTTCTTGCCCATGTAATCGGAAGCGGAGGAAGCGAGACGACGGAGGTGACGGGTGGTGATCTCGTGAATTGTGCGGGTGTTTTGCTGGTCGGCCTCGGTGTCCTTGATCTGGAAAGCAATGGTGTTCTCGGCATCAACGGGGTGAGCAGAGGCGTGGCAGTTGGTGGGGTCTATCGACTTGAAGTCCTTGCCGAGGAAGTCTCTGAAGTATGCGACGGTGTTCTTGGGGTTGCGGACGAGTTGCGACTTGGCCTCGGTACCCTGGAACTCCTCGCCATCGACGTAAGAGAGGACGGTGGGGATCTGACGGTCACCAAGCTCGTTGGCGATAACCTCAACCTTGGCCTCGCCCGAGGTGTAGGCAATGGAGCTGTATGAGTTACCAAAGGAGATACCAATGGCAACCTTGGGGGCGGTCTCGCCTTCGGAGCTCATTTTGAATGTGATGTGTGGGTGAAGCGGCTGAAAAGACTGGTGTGGGAAATTGTCGCAAACGGAAATAGAAAGGGCGACGGAACAAGGGTGGATTGATTGCTTGTAAAGAAGCAGGAACCTCTTTTGGATGGGACTTTGCGCTCCAGACTTTCTTGACCTCGAACAAATTTCCTGCCGAGGTTGACCCGATACAGCATCACCCAAACTAGCCCTTCGTCATCGCCGCAGATTTCAAGAAACCAATTCAACCATGTCGTCGACGGTCATTGTCCTGCCTGGCCAGGAGCTGTCGTCAGATCAGCTGCCTTCTCAAAACACGACGCGCACGTTGACTCTTGGTCCTGGTCTGCGACACATCCCGCCCGTCACCATTGTCGCAACACAAGCTGGAGAACTATGCTCCGACTCAAAGAAGAATGCTGTCTGGATTGAGAACCTCGGAGGCCGCTACCTACCTCACACCGGCGACCTTGTTGTCGCTATGGTCCAACGCTCGTCAACCGACACATATCACTGCACCCTGACGCCGCATACTACCTCCGTCCTGCTCGGTCAGCTTGCCTTCGAAGGCGCTACCAAGAAGACACGACCTCAACTCAACTCTGGAGCTCTTGTATATGCTCGCGTATCTAAAGCCGACAAATGGAGCGATGTCGAAATCGAATGTGTACACCCCGCTACTGGAAAGTCTGACGGGCTTGGTCCGCTCAAGGGTGGCATGCTGTTCGATGTCTCGCCCGCATTTGCCCGTCGCTTGATGATGGGTGCTGGAAAGGGCGGTGTCGTGCTACTTGAAGAGATTGGTGAGAAGGTCAGATTCGAAGTCGCTGTTGGCAGAAACGGAAAGGTCTGGGTCGACAGTTCATCCATCGCAGAGACTGTTGCCATTGGAAGATGCTTAACCGAAACGGACGAGAAGGATTTGGACATCCAAGCACAAAAGAAGCTCGTCAACAAGCTGGTGAAGACTGTCTGAGCGTAGAATCTGAAGAGAGAAGAGCATACCATCAACCGCCAGCACTCTGCCAGCAGCAGCTTCGCATGCAGCTTCTTGTTTGCTATAGAGATGAATTCTCAAGCAAATGTAAAACCAGCGCACTTGCCAAGCTACGCAGGGAGAAGAGCCCACAGTTCCACATCGGAGGATTTGAGCCTCAAAGGACATCAATATAGGCCACGCTCATGCCGCTGCCTCTGCAAAAAGTCCAGAGACCTTCTGAGCGAACACTAGATCTGTTTAGGCCAGATTGGTCTAGAGGAATTGAGAAGGAAGAGATGGAGTCAAGATACGGCAGAAAGACACCGAGCAGTTACTACTAGCCGACAAACAATCATCAATGCATTCATGCCATCCATGTTTTATAATTTAATTGCTGTTCAACCTTCAGTAAAATGTTTCGCCAAGAATCACAAGCCAAACTCGAAGCTTCAGGCACGACCAGAAAAAAAGTCCCCGACCAACGTCACCGTTCCAACCCCACCATATTGAAAAGTCACTGCTCAAGTACAACATTACGACCCTGCCACTGCTGTCATCATCCTTCCAATACAGTGTCAGCAACAATGAGCACACGCAATCGCACTCCGCCGCTGCTAGAACCCTACCTTCGTCTGCCCTCCGAAGGATCACAGCTCCTGTTGACCGGCGTACTCGACTCATCTCCCCAATGGCTCGTCACTCGCCTGCTACGTAGCGCATTCACTGCATCATCAGAGACAGAATCTTCAGAAGAGCAGGATGTGACTGTGGTCTTGGTGTCTTGGTTACGCGACTTTGAGTTTTGGAAGAGCGAGACTAGAAGAAGCGCGGTAAGATTTCGCATACCATAATTGACAGCACGAGAGAAGAATACTGATGTTTGAGGGTTGGTAGGGCATTGATCTTGCACGTCTCGCTCAGCAAGATAAATTTGTTTTTGTAGATGGATTGACGCATCTATTCCCTGTCGCGACTTCGAATACTGCAACTGCATCTTCGCCGATAGCTCCACCAACAGCACAGAGAACACTGCCCGTCAGAAACACACCTGCTTCGCCGTTACCGAGTCGAGGTGGTCCACTGCCAAATCGGGGTCCCATACCCTCTCGTGGTCCTCCCGCTCCAGTCCCTTCACAACCACAAGCACAACCGCAACAAGTCCAACAACCAACACAAACACCCGCGGCCCAAGCCTCAAAAACAACTTTCCTGAAAGACGCCTCAATAGCTTCAACCCACAAAGCCCTCAGCGACAAAATCAGATCTCTCTCATCCACCCACCCAACCCGGAAAATCCACCTAATCCTCGACTCACCAACTCTCCTCCTATCAACCTCAGCAACACCCTCAGCATCAGCCTTATCCTCTCTCCTACTTTCCCTCCGCTCTTTGGTATCAACAACAACATTAGTCCTCGAAGCCGATTTCCCTTTTGTTTCCGCAGCGCTTCCAGACATAAACCACAACCCTACACCTTTGGAAACAGCACACGCGGCCTTTGTCGTCCAACAAGCACACATCAGTAAATGGGTGTTGAGTTTGCGACCGCTGGATACTGGAAAAGCTAGGGATGTCAGTGGTGTGATACGAGTGAGTAGAGGCGGTGCTTGGGATGACGATGTTGAGGAAGATGCGAAAGAGCAAGAGAGGAAAGAGTTGGAAGCTTTGTATTTTGTACAGAATGATGGTGGAGTTAGAGTCTTCGAGAGGGGTGAGGCTAGCGTTGGTTGAGAGATTCATGGAGAGAAAGAATCTGGATTTGTCTGCTATTCTACAACTGCTGCAGTGGCTAGGCTAGGGATGTCAAGGCCATCAAACGATCGAACGCATCCTCGACCTCTTCCACGTCTTCTTCTCCTTCCATTGCTCCCTCTTGCACGACGTCTTCCTCCTTTGCTTCCTCTTCTTCCTCTGTCACTTCTTCCGAGGTTCCTTTCACTTCAGACTCCCAAGGCGTGAATGCCTCCTCTGCAGCGCTCTCGCCTGCACCTTCTTGCTCTGCAGCTTGCTCCTTTGCGCCTTGGTCCTCCGAGACTCCTTGATGCCCTTCTTCCTCTACGACTCCGCCATCCTCATATATCTTCTCTTCAGGAGTCTGCGTTTCACCCAACTTTGATGTTTGCTCTTCAAAATCGTCGACTTGCGCAACGCCGAAAGCTGTCTTTCCCACGCGGTCACCCACAGCATTTTCAGGCTCCCATTCTGCAAGAGGCTCGAGCTTGATACTATGCAGCTCTGTCTTGTAGCTGGACTTGACGACCGGTGCTCTACGCCTGATTCCACCTTTAGCAGCAAACGCCGCCTGCAGTGCTGAAGAGCCCGACTGCCTGGTGGCAATCTTGCCCAGCTCTCTGCTGAAAATCCAAGGGTACGTGATGAGAGGGGCACCTCTTGCGTCTTCGTCAATCGAGACCAGCTTACTCTCCTTCCATTGCGTCACTTCTTGTTCGGTGACGGCATACATAGCGGCCACAAAAGGCGCAAGAATTTCGAACGTCTTTTCAGAGATCATATAACCAGAGTCCGGGAGACCGAGGTACTCTCTGACTTGGATCCGATAATCTGTCTTGATGCTGTTCATGACGTTTCCGAGATCCTCTGCCAACGAGTACCAGTGCTGCTCCCTGTTGTGGTCCATGACGAAGGCCGTCCAGACCTCAAACTCGGTCTTGATATTGTGTTGAACCATGATCCGACGCATCTGCTGGTCGTATCCGAGCTTGAATTCTCTTGCCTTCTCTAGATGTGACTCGCTCAAGGTGTACGCGTCAAGAATACGTCTGTCGAACGGTCTCTCGAGCTGAGGCACGAACGGTTGAGGCTGCACCATATCGTAGAGCACTCCGATCACCCCTTTGGAGACATACTGCTTATTCTTGGGCTTCCATGGCATCCAATGAGGATACTTACGCGGCCAGTGATTGTCAGCCATCGTGGCCGGAACACCTGTCTTGTTGAAGTCGACTGCTTTTGAATGTAGTTGAGCCAATTCTAGACAAGTATCATGCGCCACCCCTCCCTCCAACTGGTCGGCCATGACACGGTGGCTGGTCGCGATTGAACCAAGGTTGTCGTTCTTGATGTAGTCGATGAAGAATTTTACAAATTGTTCGTCTTGTACGGGTCCAGCACACATGACAGGTGTCGGTGGGTCATAGTTCATGGGCTCCTCGCTCCACTGATTGACCGGTGGTAGCAAATTATCGTCCCACATGACAAGATAATCGTCGCCGTCGAGATCACCACCCGAACACATATTGGCAAGCGGTCTTACTCCTTGCTGCGGCAGGACAACAACGTTCTTGAGGTGCTTCAGTGCTTCACATGGGACAGCTCTGACAACACGGATGTCACCAGGATGTAACGACGGGTTGCGCGCGAGTAGGCATATACCTTGCGCAGTCCTCCATTCGCCTTCTTTCTTCCCGGGTACTTGGATGTAGATCTCAGGAAGCTCGCCTGGGTCCATCCGTAGAGTGTTTGTTTCATCAACGCATCCAAGCACAAATGCGCCTTTCTCAACGAACAGCTTGGCTTTTTCCTTGAGGTGCTTCAAATTCCAGGTGCGCCAAAGCTGAAGGAGAATTCGGCACATAGGCTCGTCGGCATCCATGAATCCATCAAGGATCAGACCCGACATGGTCAACGTGATCTGGTTGAAGTCGACGTTCTTCTGAAGCATTTTCAAGGCCATAGTTTCGTCTTTCATTGCGAGGTCGATATCTTGGAGCTCCTTAGCCATTTTGTCGACAAAGATTTGCTTTGGTACTCCTCGACTAGTAAGAACGAGAATGAGTTGCTGGTTGAGGGTGGAGGAAGAAAACTTCGAAGGCTTGATGATCTCGAGCTTGTGACCACCTGCTGTATCGAACTTGCGCTGACTAGGTCTAACATGAACGGTCTTCCCCTTCAAAGCAGGATCAACTACAAGAATGCCTTTGTAACCGCGCATGCGGAATTGAAAGGCAGAAGGATGTTCATCGGGTCCAGAATCGGTGTACAACTCGTTGGCTACCATTTGAGCGACAAATTTAGAAACCTTACCAACACCGTCAGTGAAGCAGTAGCCATTCCTCTCGATATCCTTGATTAGCGTACTGTTGACATCACCGACGTTTGTGGAAGCTCTAGTCGTCGAGAAACATTGGCCAATACGAGCCATGCACTTCGCGACGATGTTGATACTCGAGAAGTCTCCGAGAGACATCCGAATGTTGCGAGCAGTCTTCTCCTCGCTGTATGGTGCGAAGAAGTAGGCGCCTCTCTCACGAAATTGCGAGTTTCCACACGCAAGCCAGTCGTAATGGCGGCCGGCGATGTCGATGCCATGACGAAGGCAACGCTCAATACGAGCCCATACCTCGTGCTGGTTCTCGTACTTCGCCACAGGCATGAGACGTCCAATAGGATCTTCGTCTTCGAACTTGACGCGTAGGAAATTGTCGACAGCATAAAGACTGTCTCTGACGACACGATTTGATACTTCCACTGACGGTGTCTTGACGTAGAAAGTGGTAGGGGTAATGACGGCTGTCCTCATCAAAACACAGCCTTTAGGAACTCGACGCTTTCGTGGATGTCTTAGTTCGTGAGTATCGAAAATCTCCATGGGGTCGAAGAATGTTCGCTTTGAATCCGCTACATTCTCGAGAAGCACGAGAGCCGGCGATATAACTGAGAGATTGCTGGGGTCTCGAACAAAGTCTCGGTCCAGGGCACTAAGCTTGGACAGGAATTCTCGACTCATGGTGTGTTCGACGATCCTGTTGCTGGAGATACAGACCTCAAGTTGATAGCGGATGTCTTGACCGAGATGCATCATATCGTCCTGCATCTCATGAAGATCTGATTCGTAAGATGCTTGGTGTGGATCGAGCAAGTCCCATACGACTGGATCTTCTCGTGGGATAGTGTCAAACTCAGCAGAAGTGCACTCCTGAACAGCTGCGTTGTGAGCCTCTAACACTTCAATGATGGTCTTGTAAGCATGTTCGTTCATCTCGGATGAAAACTTCAGCTTCCATGTCAACCAGCGGCCTGTATCGACCACTGGGCTGGGAGGTACAAATGCCACCGGACTGAGGTCACGCTCATCCGGATTGAGATCAATATCGGTAACGCGGCGCCAGCCTCTAGGCCACTCATAGTATTTTTGGGGTTGAGGCTTGGTCCGGTGAACCTCTTCAATAAGCTCGCGTCCTATATTCTGCCACCACTTTGGAGGGAATTGTGAAGTGACAACCATCTCTCTCTGGCCGTCATCATTCCGGATCTGCTTTATCTTGAGCGGGGAGCTGAGTGGAAGTTCAGCGCTGTACCACGGTGCATCAGGCTCAGTGGACAGGAAGAAACGAAAGTTTAGAGAATGCCTAGCTTCCGAATGCAGGTCAAGCATGAGAACAGCTGGATGATTTATGGCGCCAGAGATTGTATGCATGACCATCATTTGGTGCTCGTCAGTCATTACTCCAAACTCAATCCGATCAACGGGGACAATGATGTTGTCTTGGATGGCGCGTGCAGCATTTGCTGGTGACTCGATCATGTCAAACTTGTGTGCATGACCTTTGATAATAAGCTTCCAGCCTCCGGGCATGGTGGGGTTGTCGAAAAGTGCAGGCCGAGCAAACGTGAGAAGAGCTGAAGCTCTGAACCTGCCGTAGCAATTGATGCGAGAGACATGGCCATAGTTGAGTAGTACGCGGTGTAGGCTCGTGGGGTTATTATGAAGTGGAGGGATACTGTCGATCTCGATCCAGGTTGGCTCTCCGGTCTTAGGGACGTAGATATCGCTCTCGTGGTTGCTGTCTGAGATGGTTGTCTGCGATGGATCATGTTGGCGATTGATATTAGACATGGGCCTCTGCAACAAAGGCCGCTGTCGATTGATGTTATATCTGAACGACTGCGCCGCAGGATATTGATTATTGGCGCCAGGAGAAAGAGCTTGCTGACGACGAGCAGATGAAGCAGAAGCTGGAGGAGGAGCACGAGGAGCACGAGATTGTGGAAGAGAGCGATGGGGGCCCTGCTTGCGCCGGCGCTCCGTGTCCAACTGGCGGTTCTGCATGGTTGTGAGGATGGATAGCAGAGGTCAAGCCAGGAAAGGATATGTGGTCGTTGCAGGGAGGATTGTGTGCTGTGGTGGAGAAGCGATGGATGAGGACCAGCTCGGTCTGGTGTGCGATGGACGAGTGAGAAGGTGTGATGTAGCTCAGTGCGTATACTTGAGGAAGGAAGGTGGCGGCAAAGCACAAACACACAAACGGAGAAGAACCAGAAGCCGACGATTTGAAGTGAGGATATGCCTGCCGCCTTCACCGCGTGGTCCCGGCTGGGTACCGATGCATGCTCAAAGCGTCAGAGATGATAGTGGTGTCGATGGCATTCGGATTGCATCTTAATGTCAAGGCATTTGTTTGCATTTGCAGTTAGTCAGTGAGGGTATGCATGCCGATTGGGGAGAACTAGTCATTCTTGCTAACATCAATCGCACTGTATTTCCGAACCGGCCACTCATCAAGCTGGTGGAGCGCCAGTCTAGTCATTGTTTGCTGCTGCTTTCAGCTGTGTTTTGAGCTGGAAAGTGAGGCAGGAAACAAATGCCCCGCAGGTTGATCTCCCTGCATGTGGAACCATGCATTGTGCCATGCACCTACCCTGGTTTGACAGCATCTGCATCGGACAGGTACATGTCTCTTTTTGGTCAACATCATGTATTTTCGAGGAATAAGAAAAGAAAACTTCATTGGGTATCCAGAACTTATAAGCAACGACTCTGCCCAAACTAAACATCTGTGGTACTTGCATCCAGGCCATCCTCTGGCTTATCACCCAAGCCAACACCTGGAGTGCCTGTCATTATGTGGTCTGCAGAGAATGACCAATCTTCTAATTCCCGCCTTTCGGCAGTGTTGAATCCGAATCCATGGTTGTGGACATCATGAAACGCAACTTTGCTCGGCGATCTGGCTCGTACAGGCGATCGATTGGTCGGCATGTCTTGCAGAGGCTGTCTCTTAATAGCACTCTTTGTTCGCATCATAGCTCTTGCAGACCTTGGCGCCATGCTCGTTCTCTTCTCTTGTGTACTCGCCGGCCTCAGCGATGGACGAGGTCTTGCACGCTTTGGGGTGGGTCCATTATCTGCCGAGGCGTCAGACATGAACGTACTGTTCGGTTCTTCGTCTTCTTGCTCGTCATCAGAATGTTGTGCACCAGGAGCAGGTGTAAAGGGGACTTGTGATGGTAATGCGGTTCGCGGTGTGGATGAGTTGGTAGAGGCAGATCGCACAGGTAGTACTGACGACCTTACTACAGGCTCTTGAGGTGGAGCCATCATGCCAGTAAGTCCCATAGCGTTCATTAATCTGTTTCTCATCTCCTGCGCCTCAAGAATTTGGGCATCCTTCTTTGTGCAGTCCTTTGTCAAGCGCTCGATACGTTTGCGAAGATCCGCAGTCTTTTGCTTGTTTGCTTCGTGCTGTTGCTGGAAGCTCTCTTCTGCCTCGGCAAGGTCTTGTCGGGCTTCTTCCAGTTGCTGTTTAAGATCGTTTTTAATGCTCATCCATTCTTGCTTTGCTCTTGACATAGCATCCTCAAAGGCTGAGGCAGTCTTCCTAGCTTCATCCTCCGAGTTTTGTTTAATAGTTCGGACTTCAGCTAGGAGGTCCTCATGTTGCTGCTGGCGTTCCTTGATATCTTGTTGCAGCTTGAAGATATCTTGCTCAAGCAGACTGTGGCCTTCCAGCAGCGTTGCTCGTTCTTCTTCGATCTGTGAAAATTTGTCTCGACTCTGCTGGAGCTGTTGCTCGACTTGTTCCTTCTCAGATTGCAACTTCTCATACTCAGTATTGTCATGCCTTCTTGACTCCATCGTATTGCTTAATTCAGAGCGCAAGTCTTCGACATCTAATCTGGCCTGGTGGAGTTCATCACGTATCTGCTCGAAAGCCTCCTGTTTGAAAGCAATATTGGTAGCATGCTGTACTTCCAGATCTTGCCTTTCGTGCTTGAGCTGATCAATGTCTCGCTGAGCATTATGATTGGCTTCTTGAAGCTCCCGAGTGAGTGTCTCAATTCGTTGTAGTAAATCTCGTGTCTCTTGAGAAGAAGCGGCCAGGTCATTTTCATGACGATCATTCTCTGCTTCGAGGGCGTTGATGCGCAGATCCCTATCCATGACTTGGCCCTCAAGCTCTCCGTATGCTTTGTTCAAGTCTGCATACTGCTTCTGTAGACCTGCAAACTTTTGACGCTCTGACCTCAGCGGCTCTTCGACACTCTCGCATCGTGCCTCCAGATCATGACAGATGTTGATAAAAGAGGCTACCAAAGATGTCTCTTGATACTTGGCATGGGTCTGCATTACTGCACTGAGACGCTCCTTCCAGTGTAGGCTCGCATCTTGAGATTCGGGGGTAGCTTCGATTTCCACAAATGGCGTCGGGCGTTGCGGCGCTCTCAGTCTTGTCTGCGCACAGATGGGGCAGACTGAAATGCTTGACTCAGAAATACCGTGATGTCGAAGAATCTTGGGCAGCATGCGACGTATGGAGGAAGTTTCTTCTTGTGGCGCAGCTAGAGCTGCTCGAAGCAGCAGAGAGCAAAGTGAGGATTTGAGTTTGTTCTTCGAAGATGTGTATGAAGCAACACAGAATCCGTTTCTGCCATGGCTCATGTCAATTTCAGGCAATGCCTCCAAGCCGCCAAAAAATCGCTCCAGTTTCTGGTGGTTGTGGCTCGAATGCAGAGTTGCAAGTATACCACGACGACAAGATGAGTTGTCTTCAACCATATCAGCAATGCGGTCGAGGAACAAGATGTAGCTATCAGCTGAGTTCAATAACAACGTTGGCGTTGATTCTGTCAAGAGATCCATGACTTTGTTGAGAAGCTCTTCCCACCACTCAGGCTTGAACCTCGACGACAAACGGCAGAGTGATAAACGCAGCGACATATCCAAGTACTCGCATTTGAGGAAGGTGGCCCTCAAGTCTAGCAACGATCTCTCGTAGAAAAGCGTTGCTTGGGATGGCAGCATGACTTTGTCAGACAATGAGCTCAAGAAGGTAAGAACCTGGAAACGAAGAGCAGGAAGCATATCAGGCACGAGGCACTTCTCTTGCAGCTTTCGTACGATCACCGAGTTTTTGTGAGACCAATCGATGACTGCTGATTCAGATACACCAGCTAGGATCTGGTTGACAAGAGTAACGCTAGTAAGGCCTTGTCCAGTAGGATCTGCTGATTCTGGCCTGCAGGCCCAGATGACCCGCAAGACCAGCAGCTGCATGGTTTTGTGAGTTTTATTGCCATGGAAGAATTGCTTGATGGCGTCCGGTGTCCATTGCGAATTAGAAGAATCGACAGAGTGGTCAAAGGTAGGCCACATGGCATCATTCCCAACTTCGGTCTGGAATTTTTCGAGAATCATTCTCATGATAGCGAGGCAGTACATACCCAAGGACTGATCTTCGACGCCAGACGAACTTTTGAGAATCGAGAAGATGTATTCTTCTAGATGAGCCAGAACACCTGGGGAGAGGATTCCAAGGATTGGTTTGCAAGCTCCATAGACCAGTCGATGGATTTGTTGAACAGTAGCGGCATTAGGCTGAGTAGCAGCACGGTCGAATAACTGGAGCAGAAAGTTCTGCGCAGTCGCCGGCAGAGCCACATCAGAAGGTAAAGGATGGGATAAGAGGGCTACAGCAGCGTCCACATACTGTAATTGAGTCAGCGGAAACAGCACAAACCCATGGTTGCATCTCGTTCTCACCTTCCCGCTCTCGACTCGAGACTCCAAAGCATGCGTCAGAAGACGAGGTAGTAGTGATGGCTCTCTTTGCACAAGTGCATCTCTAACATCAATAGCACAGGATAGACGAGTGATAATTTCTAAGACGTATGGCCATTGTGGTAGTGCATCTATAAGAGCTTGACTCAAGGAAGAAATGCGACAGTGATAGCAAGAAGCCCATAGGCATACGTTTGCTTCGGACATCTGGGAGACGATATCATGGAGGGACTGCAGCGAAAAATAATGATCAGTATTGCAGCAGACATCAGTCACGGTCTCACCAACCTTTAGTTGCGTAGGATATGGAGTAAAGACTACTCGATCGACCTCTGCAGCAAGAGCATCCATTATGCCACAATTCTCAGCGGAGTCGCATGCTCGACTAAACAATGCATGCACTTTATCCAGGAAGCAAAAACAAACACGCTGCGCCGCTGGTTGACGCGCATCCGACGAGACTCGACTTTCCACGCTGTCACATGACCAATTTCGGCACGGTGTGAACTTGACTTGAGCAGCCTCTCAGATTCTCAGCTTACCTTACCTTCAGGGAACTCATCGCTTGTCGTGAGACCGATGGATGCAAAACGCAATAATCCCCACTGCATCTGAATCTCGGTCACTATATTCATACCGCAACAATGGCGTGTCCAAAATGATAAAGGCACGATGCCGAAGACGCAGGACCACCCGCACCATTTGGCCCGAGTGGGGATGTGGTGGAGAAGCGGGGCTGCCAGTCCAGCCCTGACGAAAGTGCCATTGACAAGAGCCGAGCCATTGATTGTCTGAATAAAACAATACGTTCCTGTCGTCAAAGTCGGGTTCCTCTGCTGCTCTATCCTCGTCCAAATCAATCAACAATCATGGCACAGCAAGATGGCCCTTCGGGTGAATACCGCAAGCATCTTCCGGATCTCAATGTTCCGCGTTTCCAAATAATGAAGCAGCAAGATGCACACGAGTATGCACACGAGTTCAAGACCAAGCACAACCCGCCATGGCTTCATGCCCTGTACATGTACTGGCGCTCGCTGCTCGCTGAACCCTTCAAGGGTGTCACCAGCGATGGTAAGTTGACCGAACATTCTCACGCTGCTTTCACTGACCATGTCCCCACAGGCATTGTCCGAGAAGGCCTCTTTAACTACGAAGACGAAGGCGTCGAGATTGACACTATCGTCAAGGCTGCCCAAACTCTCCTTTCCCAAGTCACCGACGAGCAAAAACAAGTCCTCAGCTACCACATCGACAGCCCTGAATGGCGAACGTGGTCAAACCCCGAATTCCTCCTCGCACACAAAGGCCTGCGTCTCGACGAACAAACAGACAAAGTCCGTGACTCGATCCTCGCAATCCTCAAAGCTACCTTGTCACCCGAAGGCTACCAAAAAGCAATCTCCGCCATGCGCATCAACGGCTTCCTCGGCGAGCTCGTCCAAGGCACAAAAGTTATGAATGAATTCAGTTACAACTTCGTTCTCTTTGGCGAACCTTCTTCTACAGCACCATGGGGTTGGTCTTTCTATGGCCACCACCTCTGTCTGAACATCTTCCTCTTCAAGCGCCAAATCGTCATATCCCCCTGGTTTACGGGTGCTGAGCCCAACGAGATTGACTCTGGCCCTTACAAAGGCACACGCATTCTGACTCGCGAAGAAGCACTTGGTCTTGAACTTATGCAATCTCTGTCCCCAGAGCTGCAGCAAAAGACGCAAATCTACAAGTTGATGAAGGATCCCGCAATGCCAGAGGGTCGCTGGAACAGAGACGACCAACGCCATCTCTGCGGCGCATACCGTGACAACCGCATCGTGCCCTACGAAGGCATTACTCTCAAGGACATGACTTCCGAACAACAATCCCTCGTCTCTCAGATCATTGAGGAATACTTCCTCTACTTGCCCGCCACCTCACGAGCAAAGAAGCTCAAACACGCAATGTCCTTTGCCGAAGAAACCTACTTCAGCTGGATTGGTGGATACGGTGCTGAAGATCCTTTCTACTACCGCATTCAATCACCAGTGGTGATTATAGAATTCGATCATCACTCTGGCGTTTTCTTGAACAACGAGCAGCCGGCTAAATTCCACATCCACACTTTGTTGAGGACACCTAACGCTGGTGATTATGGTGTTGCTCTGAGAAAGTGTATTCCAGCTAAAGAGCAGTTCTTCACTTGGGAGCCTGAGGATGCGTCAAAGGGGCCTGGTAACCATGCCAGTCGTATGGATTAGATGGTATTATGTATCTTGTAGGCCAGAGATGTTCTTGGAAAATCCACTGCAACTCTACATGCAATTGAATGTCACCATCATCTCCATTCTTCGCGGTCTGAGAAACATGTTCAAGAGTCTGACATTACATTGAATACGACTGAAATAGGACAAAATGAAAGAACGTGTAAAGATGCATACTAGGCTAAGAGGGTACATGCACATTGGGGTATCAGAAGTAAGAGAAAGCAACGTCAACAACCAAAGAACAAAAAAAACCAGAAGTCGTGAAAAGTCATCGTCGTGAAAAACATCAGTATCATCCCTTTCCAGATCATGCTACCCATGGAAAGTCCTCTTCCATCACTTTCGTGCAAGTCAGATATCCCAACCCGACCGATGGGACAGCAGTACTGCTTCTTGCCGACGTCGATGGTGTAGTAAGGCTACTCAAATCAAGCTCGAGGAAGTTGCGAGTCAATGGTTTGACGGCATCGCGAGCAAGATTCTTGAGCTCGTCGACTCTTCTCTCAAACCGTCTAAGATTGTCACGAGAGTACATCTCTGGTGTAAGTTTTAGAAAGCGTTTGCACTCATCATGGTTCAAGTAGGCATCTTTGTTGGTGCTGCCCATCAGTCGGTATATGCGACCTAGGTTCTGTGCTGGCAAAGGTGATTGTTGAGATGCCGATGGTTTCGCTGGAACTAATGCGCGTGAAGTGCTTTGACGGTCTGCTCGTCCTGACACAGAAGCAGATGCAGACGCGGCATCTGACGATGAAGGCCGTGAGGAGTTTTTGAGGATAGATACAGGAGCTGGCGTGGTGTTCTCGGCTAGCCACTGGCGGAAGAGGCTCATGGCCATCCAATCTAGATAGCCATTCGAAGGATTAACACGCTCGCCCCGACTGGTTGTCAAAGTCAGTCTGAAGAGGCGGACCTCAATGCGCAGTTTCAGGTCTTCCAGCTCTTGCACCTTGTCCTCAATGATATCGAGGACGAGAGGATCGATGTGATTGACAAGCTGGGATTGCGCTTGCGGCCACTGCCCTACCACATGAATCAAAGCTTCGGTGTAAATGACTCTCGATCTAGCTAGACATGCTAGTTTGAGATAGGATGGTGGATAGCGAGCAATCTGTTTGAAGAGGCGTCCTTGAAAGCCTAAGAGATGGTGATCTACGCGTGAGCCTACAATGTCGAGAGCATCATACATTTGAGCTAATTGCAGCAGAGTCTTGGACTCGGTGTAGGCATCAGCAATATTGACATTGCTTAGTGAAGGAGGATAGTTGTAGAAAATGCGAAACAAATTCTCGTAGTCTCGCAGAATCTCATCATCTGGGCCTAATGATGCAGCAGGTTGAGGGTTCAGCGATAAAGCAGATAAGTTTGACATGGAGCGAAAGAAGGCAGAGGACGAGGCGGGCGGCTTGTTACGCGAGACGGGCGGCAGACTCTGGCTTGGAGGACGTTGTATCAAGCGTGGTATGTCATTGTCTCTCGTGTGGTGCCAGTCCAGGACGTAATTCCAGCGACGCACATCAATCGAGTCTAGACTGCTTCTGCTGGAATTTGTCTCGCCAATACGTGAAAGTGGAGCCGGGCTAGGAGCAGGAAGAGCATTGTGTATAAGTGGCTTTTTGGTGTCGATGGCAAAGAAAGACGAGCACTGGCTTAGGATGATGCTGTGCAATAGATAGCGCTGCTCTTTCCGACCGCTCGCCGAGGATATGACGATCTCAACGTCTCCAGTTTGCGCAAAGACAGGAAACTCATTAAGCGGCGACGTGGGCGAAGTGGTATGCTGGGAGCGCGATGAACGATGGCGCCTTGTTGTCGAAGCTCTACTGGTTGCCGAAGGAGGGCGTCGTGGTGTGTGTAGCACCTGCTGAGGTGGCTCAATGTGCGACACCATGGCGAGAGAGTGCTGATCTGCCCGCCGTCATGGACACGCGGTATAAAGCAGTTTCTACTTGTCCAAGCTGTCTTGAATCATTGCGACAGGATCCAGTCGAGTACTCACAGCCTCGGCGCAGGCCAGCCATTCGACTAATCACATGCCCCCAGCCATGTCTGTGTAGCACAAAAGACTGAACCAACCTACTATTGTCTTGCTACTGCCTACCTGGAATTCGCATCAAAGACATGTCTCCCGCAGAAAAACATGTCAGGAGATCAAGGAGCAACAGAGAGACAAAAGTGGCATGACGCGTTGGGTGCTGCTTTTTGACGTGAAACGGGCGCGGCGTCTGTTTTGTCAGAGCTGCCACTCGCAAAGCTTCAATCAATGAATCTTCCACAACTGTCAACGTTAAGTCGCAGCCGTGCTGTCGGCAGACTCGCCCATGGCTCGCATCGCTCCTATACACGCCCTTCGATAGCCCCCAAGCCGACCGTCGACATCAGACACATCCGCAATGCCCCTGGCCTGTACGAGCAAAACTGCATAGCCCGCAACTATAAGCAGCAGTCAAAAAACTCATGGCGCATCCTTGAACTACACGACAAGCTGCAACTGCAGCAGCGACACTCGAGGAACTTGCGCGAACGCAACAATGCCTTGCGACGCCAACTAGCAAACCCAGCCACAAGGCAGGACCCCGATCTGCTGGAACAGGCAAAGCAGCTGAAGGCTGAGCTCGCTGAGATCGATGCTCAAGACAAGCAGATGAACGATGAGATTGAAGAGCTGGCCCTGGCACTTCCCAACCTGAGCAGTCTAGACACTCCGGAAGGCGATGTGCCATCTGTCAAAGAATACATCAACGAGCATCCTGATCGCAACCCTTCGCCCTCGGATCGCGTCTGGCGCAACCACGTCCATGTCGGCTCAGAGCTCGACATGCTGGATTTCACCGCCTCGGCCACAACTTCAGGTTGGGGCTGGTACTTCTTGAAGAACGAAGCCGCTCTCCTTGAGCAAGCTCTCATTCAATACGCTCTGACTGTCGCCATGAAGCGCGGCTGGAAAGTCGTTTCTCCTCCATCAATCGTCTACTCTCACATCGCTCACGC
Source organism: Aureobasidium sp. Y128-05A (assembly GCA_037042735.1). Classification (NCBI taxonomy): domain Eukaryota; kingdom Fungi; phylum Ascomycota; class Dothideomycetes; order Dothideales; family Saccotheciaceae; genus Aureobasidium; species Aureobasidium sp. Y128-05A. The sequence continues at coordinate 1,036,109 of JAXQKC010000109.1, read as the reverse complement.
TTGCGGCTTCCAGCCTCGCGACCAAAATGACGAACAACAAATCTATGCCATCACCCAACCAGAAAAGGACAAGAACAAGCCTACGCTATGCCTAGCAGGAACGGCTGAGATTCCATTTGCAGGCATGAAGGCCAACACGGTCATCGAGGAAGCAGACCTACCTTTGAAGATTATCGGTGCATCCCGTTGCTACAGAGCAGAAGCCGGTGCCAGGGGTATCGACACAAAAGGTCTCTACCGCGTCCACGAGTTCACAAAGGTCGAAATGTTCGCATGGACAATGCCCGACAATGTAGGCGACGACCACTTTACAGAGCCCACGCCTTCACCCTCAGAAGCTCTTTTCAACGAGATGGTCTCCATCCAGAAAGAGATCCTCCAGAATCTAGGTCTACATTGTAGAGTACTGGAGATGCCCACTACAGAACTAGGCGCCTCGGCAACCCGCAAAATCGACATTGAAGCCTTCTTCCCGTCCCGTAGAGAAAAGGACGAAGGATGGGGTGAAGTCACTTCCGCATCCATTTGCACAGACTACCAAACCAGACGTCTAGCCACTCGCGTCAAGACCGAAAAGTTTGGACGCAAGCACGAGTGGCCGTACACCGTCAACGGTACTGCCCTCGCAGTTCCCAGAGTGCTTGCTGCTATTATGGAAGCTGGCTGGGAAGAAAACACTAAGAGTATGCTTATTCCTGAAGTGCTAAGATCTTTCATGGGTGGATTGGAGAGAATTGAAAGAAGTAATCGCATTAGTATTCAGTAAAGAAGCAGTGGATCTTTCTTTGCGTCCTTTTAATACACCACTCTTCCAGACACCTGCAATCGCTCTTGCACTTAATAAGAAACCCCTTGACGTTGATATTACACAATATCTTTCTGTTCTCTCTTTCTGGCATTACACGAACCAAGATCTCAGGTATAGAGAATTATGATCTTCTCCACCCATTGCATCCTAGAGATCTCTGCAAGTGTTCTCGCTCACGTAGAGCTAGTCGGATCATTGTGACGACAGGCAAACAGAATACGAGGTTTGAGAGGAGGTCAAATGGTTGCAGTAGCTTCCACGGACACCACGGCCCGAGCTCCCGATACATACAACCAGGAAAGCTATACAAGACTGATTCGCAACACGACAAATGCACAAAAAGACAAGGTTCAGAAATGAGACAAGGCGAGCTTCACAACGAGTCAAGAGCAGCACGAAAAGAAGGTTCGTCGGAAGATAGATACCGTTGAGATATCAATGAGAAAGCCTTGTGTTACCGGCAGTATGGTCCGTTGCACATCCATATCGGAAACAAGTCAACCCCGAGAAAGATCGGGAGGAGATCCCGATCATCTGGCAGCAAATTGATGGCCGTGTGTCACGGAAGACAAGAGTGTGCATCTCCGAGGCCGATCTCCGATCGTCAAAAGAATAATCAATCAGATAATGCAGATGCAGGGGATTGAGGTAGTAGGCGCCGAGGTAGATGCACATGTAGAAGCAAGGCAAAGGGCAAAATGAACAGGGTACCTGAAGATGAATAATATTTGTGATGACGGCTATACGCATCTGCATCGGGCGGTTAGACACTACGGCATGCTTCAAACATGCGGTCCAGCTGATCGCTGTTCTAAAGCAAGCAGAAGTTGCACTATCTATTCCAGAAGGCTGGGACATGGATTCATGCATACTCCTCTTAGTTGCAGTAAGCCAGCATGTGCTGGGTCGGCGGACCGAAGGAAAACACAGCAATATCGGCGTCGACCTGGTTGGACACAAGGACATCTGCCCGGTGCTTCAGTTACTAGGGAAGTATCGGAAAGAATGTCGAGTGAGACAAAGTCATGCTTCGTCGTCGGTCAGGTCCCGTATCGGTATCCTGCCGTGCGTTCGGATGCGTGTCTTAGGTAACGTCTCAACAGATGAATAATGTTGTAGCCGATGATGCATGCTCCAAATAGGCATCGTTCGACAATGCCTTACTCTCCAAAACCAAGAGCTCGGCCTTCCAGGGCGAAAGAGTCCTACCTGGCCGGTATCTTGGAACGCTTTTTCTACACCGACTCAAAGCCAAGGCACACAAGCCTCGTCTCGAAAGTCATTGAATTCTCCGTCATCATGCCGACGTATCATGCTGAACTCCCGTAACGTCTCGGCCCCAACACTGCGCTTGTTCTGGATAGCTTTGAGGCGAATCTGGTTGATGCGAATGTCTGCCGCAGCCATGCGGTCCACAATACTGTCCTGTGATCCACGCCGCTGGAGTTGTTGTTCCTGCTGCGGTGCTCCTGAGCAAATCCGGCTATTTGCATTGGATGCGCTTGAGGTTTCTGACGTAGTCCGGCTATTGCGTCGCATATGCCGCCAGATCCGCCGAGCCTCATCTTGTATCACGAGGCTGTCCGGCCTTTGTCCCTGGTCGGAATGATGCTCAGCTAGAGGTATTTCCATGTCTGGGTTGCCGTCGTCGGGGGTTGGTGTGGAAGGGGCTGTGTTGAAGACCTGCAGACACTCGGTATCGGCAAAATGCAACGTGGTTCGGCGCGTGCTCTTCGAATCTTGATGTTGTGTGGCAGTTGCAGACGACTGTACTTCGCCATTGGACATCTCCGTCAAAACTCGCTTTTGAAACTCGAGTTCTTCACGCAAGCGATGCAAGACTGGTGGCCCGTCGTTGCCGGACCAGAATTTGCCAAACTTCTTGTCCAAGATCCTGATTGCAACGTCCGGGGGATAGTTTCTTGCAGCAAATCTAGCCTTCTCTATTTCAATATCCACGCCGCCCTTGTCTCTCTCTTCGTGGGTCGTATCCCATTGGCTGTGTCTGTTCGTGCGGATCAACTCACATGCCTGCTCAGTTCGCAGTTCTGTGTCTCGAGGAAGAAGTGAATGTCTGTACCGCACATCCGCCTTAAACAGCTCACTCTTGACTATACCGAGTGTCTGGTGGAGCTCATCCAGGAGACCTTCAATCGAGGTCGGATAGGCATTTCGCTGGTGATCGATCGAAGGAATGCGCACCTTCGCAAACAGGGTGATACATTGACCTGGACGTAGTGTTACCTTTCGGGGAGGCGTGAGGAGCTTTTCCACGCGACATGGCTCGGTCGAGTTAACAGACACTCTGACGTGTGAAAGTTCTTGGGATTGAGATGTTTCACGCGCTGATTGGATAAGAGCCTGTAGAACGGTTTCATGATCTTCTTTCCATTCGAAGCACCAGCCGCCTATCACACTTTGTTCGCGAGATGGCGATTCATAGGCATAGCCGACTTGGACTTGATGGATTGGCCACAACACAGATTCGCGAAGGATCGATGCACATCTGTGCGGAAGCGGGGATAACACAATTGCGTGTGTGAGTGTGACGTCCAAGTCCTCGTCTATACCGACCACTGACACTAGAGCTTCCTGAATGAAGTCAGATAACCTTGCGACCGAGTACTGTGACGTTGCATTGCCAGAAGCCAACTTTGCCACTTGGCTTGAGAGTGACGATGCATCCGGCTTTTGAAAGGCATGAAGCTGACAGCCTGACTTGGTATCCGAGCATTGCGATTCGTGGGTGCAGGATGTACAAAACACTGCCAGACGATCACGGTGATCCTGTAGCAGATTGCAAAGGCACCGGATACACCGGATAATGTCTTGCAGAGCCAATGGGGAAGCAAATGGTCTGCCCCGCGTCAGCGTTATGCAACGAATGAGGATTGAAAAATCACGAACGAGTTGTCAATGATAACAATGAAATTGAGAGGCTTCTGGGTTTTAGCGACATGCTCAGGAGAAGCTAAGCAACGTATGTCATTCATGCCTTCCATGGGCAATAGATCGCCAGAGAGGCTTGCTTTAGCCTCAATCATAGCCCACATGGTCCCGTTATCGGCCAAGTCCAAGGTTTCCCATGCAGACTTTACGGAGAGATCAACGTGGAGTATTGAGAGAGGTTTTGGTTTTTCGACGTGAGTTTGGGACGACTGAGTAAATCCTCCAGCGCGGATTGTTTTTTCCAGCGACGGCGAAGGACTCGGCTTGCATTCTTGGAACGGGCTTGAGTAACTGTCATCGCTTTCAGGCAGAATGCTTTTGGTCTCAGTGTTAGAGGAAAATAATATGTCCATTTTCGAGCCAGTATGGTCCAAGGCCCAATGATTAGCGTCAAGGCTCTGCACGGAACCAGAAGCAAGGTTGAGCGAAGCACTTGCGCCTTCTTCCATATCTTCAGAAGGATCATTGGGCGTGGTTTGTGCGAATCTTTCATGCTCTGAAGCAGATCTACTGATGGCGACCTCGTCGTCAACTCTCAGTGGCACTTTGGAGGAACTTTTGGAACGATTCAGAAGGCCTTCTCGGACTCTCGAGACAACTCTCTTACGCACAGAAAGTTTGCGAGACAGCAAGGGCGCGGACTTGGACTCGGTCTTGTCAGACTGAGATGTTGTACGCTTGGTGGGAGAGCGCTCAATGACTGTCGTAAGGTGGAGAGTATCAGACTCCCAACTGAAGCGATTCTTCCTTGATGAAGGCCTGGTAGCCTCATCTTGGACAGTGTCCTGAATCTCGCGGAGCGGCTGGGCAGCAGAGTGTTTGCTTTCGGCACGATTTCGTACAGAACGTCCACTCGTAGAGCCAGCATCATCGATGAATCCAGTGCGTAGGTTCTCCCGTGTCTTGCGGACCTTCAGAGGAGAACCTGACGTTCTGTTCGGCAAACGTGTTTCAATGGAGCCGACACTAAGCCTGTTCTGACCGGAGACGTTTGTGGGAGACGTGTTGGCACGTGGTGGGTGAGGGATGGTTGAGAAGCTGCCCATAGGAGCTGGTGACGAAACGAACATGTGAGCTTGTGGTGGATGCCATCCGTGCAGACCCAGAGCGCCTGGTGTGTGACCATATGCCGTGCTTGATGAAATTTTACCTTTGCTGTTCTGTACTGCCTGTGGAGCTTTCGGATCGGCGTTCTGTGTGAATCGTCAGAAGAATCATGTGGAACGATGACTGAAGCGTGAGGACCTGCCTCCTTATTGGACAACATGGCTTGCAACTAGAGGGATCCTCTCGGCTATCCAATAGAAGCAATGAGAATACAACGAAGGCCAATGAGTCGATGCTGGTCCAAGTTCGAGATGGCTCAGGGTTACAGGATCGCTGCAGAACCCATGACGTGTCTTGTGAAAGTCCACTCAAGGGCAGGTGCGACTGCCATGTAGAACCCACGAATTGCTTCTCGAAAGAAGAAAGCAACTCGACCCTTGTCACTTGAGTAGGTATCTTCCAAAGCAAGCCGTAATACTAGACCGATCGATCACAGCCGACAACCTAGGAGGTAACAAATATCGTGACAGGTGTATGACTTTTAGGAACCAAACATTTCTCAAGGCTACCACACTTTGAGCTGATCACGCAACCAGATTATCACCAGCTTCCTGTTCTGTATGCCAAGGAACATCGGTTGCCTCTGTATCAATGTTCAGGAAGTTTATCTGGAACACAAGGGTTAGCTAGTCGTGCTGCGAAGTAGTCTGCTCCGGCACAACTTACGAGATCGTCATTTGAACCGACAGTACCGAATAAAGTCTGCTGTGACACGCTTGCTAGAACGCCTTTCTTCACTCTCTCTTCCCAGACACCTTCCCAATTCCATTGGCCAGGCCTTCGAGCACCACCTGGCTGTTGACGTAAAGTGGGAGACGCAGGGGTCTTTCCATCCTCTGGAGTCGCAGAGCGGGGCGTAGTGCCAACAACTCGCGCTCTGTGAGTCTGCCATGCATGCCATGCACCTGGATTGCCCGCGGCTTCGAGCGGCACCTTGTCGAGGACCTCGGCTGTGTCGAAGGCACTCCGCATGTAAAACAAGATCTGAACGATGGCAAGAGGGCCGTACGATGACTGCGAGTGTTCTGATGTCGATGCTAGCTCTTCACCTGGCCCGACTTGAGGTGTGGGCTTCGGCTTCTTGCGTCCAAACCATTGAGGAAAGCCGTGTCGTAAGCTGAAGCCACCGGGCGGGAGACGCTCGTCATCGGTGGCATGGACAGTATCGGCGCCTGTGTCGCTCGTGGTGTAGGTGTATGTGGTCAGAGGGGTAACCAAGGGGTGGAAAATGTCGGTCGAGAAGGTGATGGTTGGAGGCTTGTCGGCGGCAAGGAGCAGGGAGAACTTGAGGATTGCGGGTGTATAAGGGCCTGGAGCGTTTGAGAAGTCGTCCAAACATTCATCATGTCGACCCTACCTTTGCGCACGAATAGCACACCTTGCCAGACGTGTGGGTCGCGTGGTGTGGGCGTAAGGTAGATGCCCTTAGGACAGGCCTGTTTCACGCTCGCACTACGCAGACACTCATGAGCCTCTCGCTACATACAGCTGAAAGATGGGACAAGCAAGCATACAAGTCCAGGCGACGTTGTTGTGCCTCAAAAGCCTGCGGCCCTCCGCGAGTGTTGGACTGCGCCAGAGACATTGAACAATAGGTGGTTGTGAGATCTAGAGTGAAGGTCGTTATTCTCGACCGTCCTTTCTTTCGGCCCTGACGCCGCTTACAGAAGCTAACGCACAACACCCGCTACGAGACGACACAACTTGACAAGGCAAAGCAGCTAGATGGATCTGTTCCTGTGTACTTTGCCAATTCCATTTTTACGCACGTATAATACTACACATATCTCAAAAGCTATTCTTCGCGATTCCGGACACGAACGACCTTGCAGTGGTGGATTGACCTGTCAATTGGGTTCAAGCCGGCGTCTATCGCGCACGTCTCACAACGCTGCTGCTTGCTCTTTCGATGCAACGATTTCGACTTTGTTTCTTCGCTTCATGCATGAGCAAGAGCATCATAGTGACCCCTGTTGACCATAGTTTGATAGGTCACGAGGTCAATTTTCGACAGTAAGCTTGCGATCCATAGTAGCATCTGCATCTTCCTTCTCGCCCAAGGGCCATGAATGCATGGTGTTTCGGCCCGTTCGCCCGTCGATAAGTCTCTTGTACACACACAGGCGTCGAGACAGCAATAGCCACGAAGACTTCTCGTATGCACAGTATCATTTTATGTAGGCTGGCAAGCGGCAGTTCTTCAGCCAGAAGTCCACGCTGCATGACTAGTTTGTATTGTTTAGGATGCCTCGATAACAGCAACTCTCAATTGTCTTGTCGACAAACACGACATGCTGTGTAAGCCCGCTCGCATGCCGCCGCGCCGGCTTGCTGCAGTCATTCCGACTTTCAGGAAGATTGATGCGACAGGGGGTACCGCTGTCTCCTCGCCGATGCCTGTACCATGACGTGGTGTCTCCATTTCCCAAGATTCCCCCAAAAGTCAAATTGCCAAAGTCGAAGACGGCGCGTCCTAGAGGCGGGAACTAGAGAGCTATTAGGAACATGTCGGCGGGACAAACCTTGCTAGGAGCCTATTGCAGCGCGTCCCTGAGCTAGCGTGGGAGCTGTCTGAAGTTGATCGAAGAAGGTCCTTGGAAGCTTCTGTCTCTCTGCGACTAGCGTCGCAGCCGAGTCGTCCCGAAACCCACTCGCCTGGTTTGCTGTCCTGCCATCGATAGATGAGCCAGCTTTGCCAAATCTCCCAGATTCAGATTCCTGGTCTCTCGGCGCCTGATGCGTTACATGGACCCTTCTTGCCATCTACAAGACACCATTTCGGCACAGCACCACCCCTCTGCTGCAGCCGGCAGGAGATCTCACCTGTCGGCTACTGACTGCCGCCAGTCGGGCGATATATTGACAGCTCTCGGTAGTGGTTGGTCGCGCAAACAAGGCGAATGACCTCTTGGACACTGTTGCACACTGCTCGAGGTGTGTGGGAGTGTGTTGTCCTCTTCACCGCCAGTCAAATAGGTTGCTAGCTCTGTGGTCAGGCTACGTGCAGAGCACATCATGTCTTGATGCGCAAATCAATATAGTGAAGATACCGGCGACAGTGCCAATATATCGCCCAGTTTCCAGACCAGAAGACAGGTCGAAATCTGGGAGATCAATTGAGATATAGGGCTGTAGATTAGGCTCAATAAACCATCGTCGCTAAACTCCGAAGCCGAGTTCCCCGATCCAATGGCGTCCCACTATCCGAGGCCTCGGGGCGTGGAGTACAGGTTCGTTTCTGCTCCGCGCTGGTTCCACCACAAGGTTTCATGACCAACAGGGGAAGCATGGAACCTTTCGTACTTCCGCGATCCGCGAGATGTTCGCCCTCTTGCCCACGCACACAGGCCAATTCCTTAGGAATGCACTTCACCGACTGCAACGGCGACCCGCTCTTGACCTGGCCTGTCAGCGGCAAAGTGATAATCATCTTTCCGCCCTGTCTTCTCCCTCTTGTTCCAACAGACGCGCCACCTGACTTGTCCCTCTTCACCGTCCTTTGAGTGGTACCACCATTCAACCTGCACGTATCCACCGGCCTTTGCTTCTGAGTCCCATTACGTTCGCAGCATATACCCGGATCTGCGGTTCTTGCGTTCCACCACTTGAACAAGACCTTTTCATCATTGCATTGTCAGCCGCTCCAAGACAATTGCCGGAATTCGATTTGTTCATAAAGGCCCTGCCTTTGCCAGAACTTGAAACAGTTGTGCTCTCTTCTCCTTTCAGCTCGTACAAAGGAATTGGAATTCTTCACCGTCTGTCCTGTCACACTTTTATCCGCATCATGTTGCCCTCACATGCACAGCGTCGCCGAGTGCAACAGCAATCGAGTGCCTTCCCTACTCGACAGCTGTTTGTCCTAGGTATGCCTCGACACATACTTCCATTCATATACTCGAATGACTAACATACATTCCAGCATTGTGCCGTATATGCGAGCCAATCGCCTTCATGTCAATATTCCCTTATGTTTATTACATGATTTCTTCTTTCCACATCACCAATGATGAGAAACAAATTGCTCTTTATGCTGGCATGGTCACATCCGCCTTTGCCTTTGCCGAATTTTCGACAGGAGTCATGTGGGGTAGGTTGAGTGACAAGGTGGGACGCAAACCTATTCTCCTGATGGGATTGGCGGGCACTGGCATTAGTATGATTGTGTTTGGGTTCTCGCCCAACTTGACCACTGCTCTCATTGCTCGTGCTTTGGGTGGCCTTCTCAACGGGTTAGTTAGGCATTGGTTCCTTTTGTTATCATTCTAACGGGTTATAGGAACATTGGTGTCTTGCAAACGACGGTCGCAGAGGTAGTCACTGTCGAAGCACATCAAGGTCAGCACACCCTTCTGGCGTCCATCGGTGAATACATACTGACAACACATAGCACGCGCATATTCGATCATGCCTTTCGTGTGGTGCCTTGGGTAGGTCTATCTCCTATGCCATTATCGCCATCTTACTTATAGTATCAGATCAATCGTCGGCTCTGGCTTAGGAGGAACTCTTGCGGAGCCTGTGCGCAACTACCCTGGTTACTTCGAGCATGGTTCCTTGTTTGAGAAGTTCCCGTACCTGCTTCCGAACTTGGTTTGCGCAGGAGTCGTCATTTTAGGGATGATTGTCGGCATTCTCTTCCTCGAGGAGACCCACGAAGACCTCAAGGACCGCAAAGACTATGGCCTCGAGATCGGTGACTGGATTCTAAACTTTTTTCGGCCAAATCAACTCCACGAAAAGGCTGGCGAGACACTGGCTCTGTTCGAAGATGCTGCTTCCGGGTGCTCCTCGAACCAATCGTCTCCGCTCGTAAATCCGATCTTGGTTGGAGAGCTGCCGAACGAAGCTCAGCCCGTATCTCCACAGCCTACATGCTCGAGCCGTCGTGATGCCGCTGTTGCAAAAGCTTTTACGTGGCAGGTCTGTCTCAACATCGTTGGATATGGCATCCTTGCGTAGTAAGTCTAGGCCGAGGACTGCTTTTAGGTGGTTTGTTAACGAAGTGACAGTCACACGATATCAGCCGAGCAACTTCTCCCTGTACTTTTCAGTTTGCCTGAGTCCCAGGAGGCGCCTCGCCTACCCTTCCAATTTTCGGGTGGCTTTGCACTACCAACAAAGGTCATTGGCTTCATTCTTTCCGCCCAAGGATTCATTCAGATGTTTGCCACGCTGTTCGTTTTCCCGTTCGTCAACCGCAAGATTGGAAGTCTGGCTACATTCCGACTCGTCATCCTCTCGTACCCAATTCTCTACTTGATGATTCCTTACCTCACGCTCGTCCCGACAACTCTGCGCATGCCGTGTATCTATTTCGTGCTCGTCTGGAAGGTTACAGCGCAAGCCCTCTCGTACCCGTCTCTAGCTATCATGTTGGCCAACGCAGCTCCATCGAAGAAGGTCCTAGGCACTCTCAATGGCGTGGCAGCCTCGTCGGCAAGCTTGTGCAGAGCGTTTGGTCCCACACTGTCTGGTTTGATCCAATCGTTAGGTCTTTCCGTGGGTGTGCTAGGTCTCCCCTGGTGGGCAAACAGCTTGGTTGCAATCATCGGCGCCATTCTGAGCTTGCGCATGGTAGAAGAAAAGCGTCGCTACTCGAAAGCCGAGGAGGCAAATCTGGACTCGGAGGACGTCCCATTCCTGGACGCAGACATATTAGAGAGTTCTGACGAAGAATCCTGCCATTGATCTGAAAGCAGCTTCGTCTCCGGCCGATACAACGAGCCATCCTCATGCGACTTACGCGAAACTTCTCCTCGACTATTACCGAAATCCCTTATTTGTGGGACACAATGATTTTCATAACTCTTCTCATTCGTTTCAAGAATTTCTCCTAGTTGAAAACCATTGCACGGCGGGCCCGCTATCTATTCAAAGCGATTCGAGATCGGCTTTAGAGAAGTTCTTATTTCTGTTCAAGAAAGGTTTTTTGGGCGTTTATGTGTGCTCGGCGCGGCCAGCACCAGGTTCTACTTTGGCTTCGGTTCTGGGAGAAGGGGACAGTCAGCGCTATATACCCGTTCTTGCTTTTACTCGGGAGGTGGTCGGCTTTAGGGTGGGAATGGCGTTTTTGCTTCACATGCAATGTGAGCTGGGTCACCAGAATATTAACATTCGCTGTAACCATGACACGAGTAGGTAGTTTAGCTGCGTTGATTATCTTTGATAGATCTGGCTGAACATGTCGATTGCTATCCTTGTCGAATTACATCTTGGCTTGTGACCATACTCTCACGCTGAAATTCAGCATCCAGGACTGCAAAAATGCAACTGATGAACACTATGGAGCAAAACTGGCCGAGCATTGCACTCAGACAAGGATACCATCGTGTTACCATCAAGATAGGCCAACCCCGCCGGCGGTGCGATAACGGTACCGATACAACATTCAACTCTCTCCTTGAACGATCAACCATCACAGTCCTTCTCCTTTGAGTTTCACTCGAAAAACAATTTCTGAAGGCAGTCTCAAACATGTCCAGCAAAACTGCAGTCCTGACCTCAAAGGCACCCAAGCCTCTTCCCGGTATCTACAGTCAAGCTATCGTCGCCAATGGCTTCGTCTACTGCTCAGGAGCCATCGCCATGGACACAACAGGAAAGATCATTGATGGTGACATTCAGGCTCATACTGTAAGTTGTTGTCCTCTCTTCGATTATATGCTTTCGATTATATGCAAGGTGGTTGACACTCTTCGTAGCATCAATGCATTAAGAACCTCACTGCTGTCCTCAATGAAGCAGGAACAACCATTGACAAGGTCATCAAAGTTAATGTGTTTTTGGCTAACATGGATGACTTTGCAAAGATGAATGAGGTGTACAAGACATATTGGGGTGATGTCAAGCCAAGTAGAACGTAAGTGCTTCACAACCAAAGTTTCGGTCCAACCTGCTTATTTGGGCATACAGATGTGTAGCAGTCAAGACACTGCCCATGGGGACTGATGTCGAGATCGAGTGTGTTGCAGTACTATAAATTGGAATTGATAGACTTCGGATGTATCATTTGGTGTCCATAATCTGAACAACCCTGTCCAAGCTCATGAGCAGGGTGATATCCGCAGCAAGCATGGCAAACCTGTACGATTCGATAGTAGCGATCCGTGGACGCTTGGGGAGAATATCGACGTTCTGTGCACTTCCATGTAGAGCTCTTCATCCCCTTGACATAATTGGTGATTACCGCAGGTGTTTTGGACTTTCTAGCGCCAAATTGGACACTGAACCTGATGAAGCCCTGAAGACCGGCCAAGATGGTTAGAATGCTGGTTGTGCCTCAGCATCAACAGTATTCCGTTGAACTTTTAGGATGAAGAAGTTTCCAGGTGTGATCCAGATTGGTATTTTTCCATCTATCATTGTCTCACCAGTCCACGAAACTTGTTAGCATCAATATTCCTCTTTATTTTTGCTTGAACAATATGCTCAGTCGGGTTCTTTGCATCCGAGGCTAGAAGCCAACAAGGTTAGCGCACTAGCTCATGCCCAACCATGTCCGACGTCCTTCTCCACGCAAGCAAAAACCCAATGAACGGGGCTTATCAGTGCATAATCAGGTATCGGGCATAAGAGAACAGGTGGAAACGCGCGACGAGTCATTATCACCGAGTCGTCTTGATCACTGCATCACAAACACAGAAAAAAAGGGAGCTATCCGAACGCGGCACAGCCAATCCGTGTTTGCGCCCAACTGTACGACAAGACAAGGCAGAGACAGACCCCGGTGTGGCCTCCGCGTAGCCGCTTCGCGCTTGCCTTCGTGAGCGATGCCGACCGCGAAATGAACAATCCAACGGAGTCTTCTAACAAGAAGAAGCGTGCCAATCCGCAGGCTTCTGACGCTGCTGATGAGGCAGTCGAAGGTGGTTCTGGCGATGGTCCCGCCGCCGCCTCTTCCAATGGCGCGTCTTCGTCATCAAACTTTCGCAATGTCAGCGCGTGTAATCGGTGTCGATTGAGAAAGAACCGCTGTGATCAGAAGTTGCCGGCATGCACGAGTTGCGAAAAGGCCAATGTCAAGTACGTATGCTCCTCAACGATAAAGGAGACGTCTTGGCTTACCTGTGTTAGATGCGTCGGCTTCGATCCCGTCAGTAAACGGGAAATACCCAGGAGGTCAGACATCACAGTCTTGGAAGCCGATGACTTTTACTGACGCGTTATAGCTATGTATACTATCTGGAGAGTCGAGTGCAGCATCTGGAATCTTTGCTCCAAGCGAACAATATTGCCTATGCACCTACGGATGACTTTAGCATGAGCGTGGCAGCCGCTACATCTCCAACAATACCATCTACAGGTGAAGCCACCGCAGCTGGGGCGCAGAAGCACCCTGACACTAGTGCTGGCCCTGTCTCTGCTGTTTCGGATGAACAGACCGAGCAGAAACATCTGTCCAATCTGGTCCACAACATCGGAAACGTATCAGTATTAGGAGCTTCAGATTCTAGGTATCTCGGTTCTACTTCTGGAATATCATTTGCTCGAGTTGTCTTCGCAGCAGTCAAGAGCTCAGTATCTGGATCGACGTCAGAACGTGGCAGCGTTCGCCCTTCAAAGCCACTCACGAGTGCAGCTACAGGAGGAACCACTATGAGGGATTCATTCTTCGGACTGCAGACAAAACCCGCCATCAAACCAGCAACCTTCCCCGACAAGGACATTGGACGACGATTGATGGAGCTATATTTCGAGCATTCTAATCCTCAAATACCCATTCTACATCGAGGAGAGTTTATGGCACTATTTGACAAGGTTTATGCCACAGAGGAGAAGAAGAGAACGCCGCGGGAGCTATATATGCTCAATATTGTCTTTGCTACAGGTGCTGGAGTCATTCTGGAGGCCTCTGACAAGAATAACGATGCAGAAAATGCCGCCGACGGGAAACTTGGACAGAGCCGTAAGAGGCAGAAGCTTTCTAACGAGCAGTCTCGACCGGAGGAGTATCACGCCTCAGCCATAGTACATCTGGAGTCATTCCTTGGATCGTCTTCTTCTGTTTCTGAGGGCATTGGTGGCGGTCTTGAAGAATTACAGGCCGTCCTCCTTCTGGCAGGGTTCGCGCTACTTCGTCCTGTCGCACCAGGTCTCTGGTATATTGTAGGCGTAGCTGTCCGTCTCGCTGTAGATCTGGGCCTCCACAATGAGGATCCAGAGGCCGCGACAGAGCTTAACATTGAGCAAGGACAGACTGAGATGACCAGTGCTGCGAGGGAAGAGTTCGGACGACGACAGTACATTCGAGACTTCCGAAGAAGGTTGTGGTGGTGCGTTTACTCTTTCGACCGCCTCGTCTCCACTTGCGTTGGCCGACCTTTCGGTATCACAGACCAGGTGATCACTACTGAGTTCCCAACTTTGCTTGATGACAAATACATCACGCCAAGTGGTTTCTTGACTCCGCCACAGAACGAATATGGCAGCATACCGAGCTATAAACATGTCTCATATCACTACTTCCGGCTTCGATTGCTGCAGTCAGAGGTATTGCAAGTATTGCAGCATCGCCAGACTCAGCAATTTAGAGAAAGAGGCACTGTCAATGGAGCCAATCGTTGGATGCACACAGATCTTCCTTCGCCGTTCTTATCAAGATATTCAAGCTTCAGAGAATGGCGAGGTGACATTGATCGCAGGCTGTACGAGTGGATCGAATCTTCACCTACACAGACGATGACTGGAGTCGCGTTTTCTCCACTATTCTTGGAGCTCAACTACTGGCTGACAGTGACCATGCTTTATCGCCAATCTCTATCCGTACCTCCATCACTAGCTGGAGAGCTAGATGCCTCTACCGGCGATGATGTCACTAGCCCAGGTCACGTCGATTATGAGGAAGAAGACGAGGAGATGGTATTCTTGAAGGTAGCTGAAGCGGGTCAAAAGACATTGAAGATCTACCGTCAACTACATCGCGTAAGGCTGGTCAACCACACTTTCCTGGCTACACATCACTTGTTCATGTCTGGTATATCTTTCTTGTATGCCATCTGGCATTCAACGGTCGTACGGTCTAAGCTTACTCTGGACGATGTCGACTTCACCATTTTGGCAGCGACGTCTGTACTCGGGGATATGATCGAGAAGTGTCCCCCTGCCGAAGCGTGTCGTGATGCTTTTGATCGTATGAGCAAAGCAACCATTGCTATGGTAGAGCAAACTACTGGATTTGGATCACAAGCGCTACGGTATATCGCACAAACGCAAAAAGTACAACAGCATGCGGATGCGTCCGCTGCAGGAGAGCACAATATGAGGAAGGCCAACCACGGTACAGCTATTATGGCTCCTACCCAAGGTAGACCTCACCCTCAACAACCACAGCAGCAGCCGCAACAAGTCAGACGACCTATGCCGCGATTCGACATGAATTTGCGAGATCTATTCACAGATGATGAATCTACCAATCGCCCGTCAGCGCAAAGGAGAGGACCTTTCCCAATGGCACGGCCACCAAATCCAGCGGTGAAGCGAGAAGGAGGGCCAGGTTTCCCGGGCACGCCCACAGGACCGGCATATCAGCAGAACCAAATATCTCCTCGTTTGTACGCACCTAGCCCGCCAATAGATCCGTCACTACAAACGACACCACCGCCAATAGCGAGACAATCGCCCAGCCAGCATCATTACTACCCTCGAGGAGGGCAGAACTATTTGGCACCTGGGCATCAAGGAATGCCAGGTCAGGTCGAGGGCTTCGAGTTCTTACAAGACTTCCAGCTGCCAGAGCAAGGAGGAGCCTTGGGTCAAGCAGGACAGGCGCCAAGTAATTATGGAGAATTTGATATGGGCTTTGGTGCGGGAGGACTTGCTTTCGATGGAGGTGGTCAGCCATGGGATGAACACGGACGCTTCGACTTGTTTGACGGATTCTTCTTTGGTGGCACCAGTGGAGGGGGACAAAGATGACAAAAGTAATGTTCGGGTAGGACAAAAGCTACGACTAATTCATGGTTGCTCTATCTCTCTCACACATTTATGTTGTTTCCATGCGGGTGAATCATGAAAGCAGAAAGGGCAATTGCAAGCGCGAAAATGGTCCGTGCGAGATGCGGGAGCTTCGATTTCTCTTCGAGTGACGTTAGAAGCGAAATATTTCAGATCTTCCCATAAAACCAATCATGCCGATGAAAAAGGGTAGAGGTGTGAGTGCTTTCGAGTCTTAGCATCATGCACGGCGACTGACAAAGCAGCAGAATTTCAGAAACAAGGGCAAGGGCCGTGGCGGCGGTGGTGGTGGTAACAACTGGTCGACGGAGCGCAAGTCGTACGCCGAGGTACCAAAGGTCAACGAACAGTTCGAGAGACTCTACAATGATATGAACATCGTGCCCGAAGGCGAGGAGCGCGAACAGTTCTGGGCTGCTCTTCGTCGCGAGCTGCCCAACTCGTTCCGCTTCTGCGGCAGCAAAGGGTATGCATGATCAAGGCCAGAAGAGTCAGCAAGCAGTCGCTGACCTTTTTCCAGACACGCGCTTGCCGTACAAAAGAACCTGGACGAACACTTTATCCCTCAAATCAAGTCTATGAAGTTTGACGACCAGAATGTCGAGCCTCCGATGCCCATCAAGTGGTACCCCAACCAGCTTGCCTACTACATGACCACCCCCAAGAATGTCATTCGCAAGTTCCCTCCTTTCGCCGCTTTCCAGAAGTTCCTCGTCTCCGAGACCGCCGTCGGCAACATCAGTCGTCAGGAGGCTGTTTCTATGATCCCTCCGCTTCTCCTCGATGTCCAATCACACCACACCGTTCTCGATCTGTGCGCCGCGCCTGGAAGCAAGAGTGCTCAATTGGTTGAGATGCTGCACGCTGGAGAAGAGTCGCGTATTCGCAAGGCTACAAAGCAGCACCAGGACGCTCAGGCCGATCCTGCAGCAGCTGCCGATGAGACTGTCGAGGGCAATGACTGGAGCGATGACGGTAGAGCCACTGGACTTTTGGTTGCAAACGATGTCAACTACCAGCGCGCTCAAATGTTGGTCCACCAGGTCAAGCGTCTGAACAGCCCCAACTTGATTGTTACCAACCACGATGCTACCATGTTCCCTTCGATCGAGCTTCCTTCAGACCCCGTTCCTGAGGGCCAAAAGAAGCAGGGCAAGTGGCTCAAGTTTGACAGAATTCTTGCCGATGTTCCTTGCTCTGGTGACGGTACCTGCAGAAAGAACCCCAACATCTGGAAGGACTGGATTCCTGGAAACGGTCTTGGTCTTTACATTACTCAGGTCCGCATTCTTGTCCGTGCTCTTCAGATGCTGAAGGTCGGTGGTCGCGTCGTCTACTCGACTTGCTCTATGAACCCGGTTGAGAACGAGGCTGTCATTTCCAGCGCCATCGAGCGCTGTGGTGGTATTGAGAAGATTAACATCGTTGATGTTAGCGACCAGCTGCCCGAGCTGAAGCGCTACCCTGGACTTAAGGAGTGGAAAATCATGGACAAGGAGGGTCGTCTCTGGAACTCTTGGGAGGATGTCGAGGATGCAAAGTCAAAGAAGTTCGAGGCTTCGCTCGAGCGTGTCGTGCCCGGCATGTTCGCTCCTGCTGGCCACAACCTTCCTCTGGATCGCTGTGTTCGCGTCTACCCTCACCAGCAGGATACCGGCGGTTTCTTCATCACTGTTCTCGAGAAGAAATCCGAGATCAGAGCTAAGCCTGAGTCAGAGACCAAGTCTGCCAACACCGCTCCTTCGGTCGTCTCTATCGCCAAGGAGATCGTTGCAAAGCCCGAGTCCGAAGGTGTCATCCCCAAGCTCGAGACCATGGAGGAGTACGCTCCTAGCGACCCTAACCACACTGTTGAGACTGGTACTGCTTCTGCTGCACAGCGCCAGAACAAGGAGGCCATCGCTGACATCGATACTGCTTCCAACAAGCGCGGTCTTGAAGACGTTGGCGATTCTGCTGCTCAGGATGTCAAGAGAGCAAGAACCGAGAAGGACGAAGGCACTGGCCCTGGCGCTGTTGGTGAGGTTGGACAAATGGAACACTGGCCCATGCCTCCCTCGGCCCCTCTCAGACAAGATGAGGTTACCCCTGACGAGCCTGCCGCCATCGCCGCAGCATCTGCCCCTCGTGGACGCCGCAACAACCAACCTCACGAAGAAGCTTTCAAGTACCTCTCACCTTCTCATGAAGAGCTTGATGGCATCTTCGACTTCTACCAACTCTCGTCTCGCTTCCCTCGCGACCGCTTCATGGTCCGCAACGCCCTCGGTAACCCCGTCAAGGCAATCTACTACACCACCGCTCTGGCCAAGGACATCCTTACCAAGAATGAAGGCCGCGGTATGAAGTTCGTACACTCTGGTGTCAAGATGTTCGTCAAGCAAGACGCTCAAGGCCAGGATATCTGCCGCTGGCGTCTGCAAAGCGAAGGCCTCCCCATCGTCGAAGGCTGGGCAGGTGAAAACAGAATCATTCGCTGCTACAAGCAACAAACCCTTCGCAAGCTCCTGATCGAGATGTTCCCTCGCGTCAGCGGCGAGCATTGGAAGGAGCTCGGCGAAATTGGCGAGAAGGCTAGGGATATTGGTATGGGATGCTGTATCTTGCGTGTTGAGCCTTCGACTCAAGACGATGGCTTTAGCGAGAGATTGACGTTACCGCTTTGGCGCAGCATCTCGAGCTTGAACCTCATGTTGCCTAAGGAGGAGCGTCGCGCTATGTTGCTCAGACTGTTCAAGGATGAGTCGCCACTTATTGATCACAGTCAGCAACCTAACCGCAAGAACGCACCTGCTACCTCAGACCCTACGGTCTCTGCCACATCGGCACCGGAGACTGTCGTTGACAGCGATGGCGGCGTAGCACTTAATGACACAGATGCCGATATGGAGGACGCAGATGCCACTGCCCCCGTAGGCGCCAGCGGTGTAGGAACCGAGGAGGATGGAATGGCAACCGAGGACGCTCTGAGAGCACAACAGCAAACAATCGCCGACGAAGATCAAGCCGTGGCCGCAGCGCCGGAGCGTGAGGGCGAGACTGACGAAGCCAACACTACTGTTTAGAGATCACAAGGTTGGAAAGGCCGCCGCTCTATCCACTTGAAACACACCCAAGCCTCAGTTTAGACGAGGCTAGAAGAATGAAAACCTGCTTTCTTATGTTATGGATGTCCTATACAAAGTTCGACACTCGTCTGGCTGGAGCCACTCCACACGATCAAGGAATAAGAGAAAAGAGTCTTTTGAATGATCATCAACGCGCTTGCCATGTGTGTTTTCGACGGTACAGTGCAGTAGATGAAATCTCCTATTGCTAGTGCCAGACTGCAGCCAAATTATGCGATTTTCAGCTCCTCGTAGTAACCGTCGCGGCCATACAAGAGCATCTTGATATCTCTACTAAGCTGTATACTTCAGAGAAGTGGGCCAACAGAACAGAAGGGTTCTTGGAAGGTATTTGATGACAGAAAAGGAGGGAGCGATGCAGAAGGTCCACATCCAGCGCAAGATAAGAATGCTGAAAAAAGATGAAAAGTGGAAATTGTAAAAGGACATCTAAAACTACACATACAAACCAGGGGGTATAGGGTTTCAACGTATCCAACAGACCAAAAATGTGACAACCAGGTATATGCAAAAAGAAACAAAAGATTACAAAAAGTGTAGACAGATGTAAGTTCCACCATGTAAGCGCCTGATATATCGGGGTTTCATCGTCATGAATCCGCATAAGATGACCGGTCTATTTTAACAAACCGCCTACGTCTTGAAGGCAGAGATCGTCGCTCAAAGGTCGCTGTCGAGCGACCGGAGGCGACGCTATTCGTGGCGCTTGAGAATCTGGCGGTATACTTGATGGAGGTGCCCGGGTAGTGGGCGATATAGGTTCCTGCGGCGTAGGTCTGCTTTGGCTGGGTAGACTGCCTCCAAGCAGACCACCGATATCATTCAGACTTAATGTGTTGCTATCTTCTCGTTGGCGATGTAATTGCGATATTGGTCGCGGAGAGGTGCCATCTCTGCTATGCACCGGGCGCGATCGTGATCGGTCTCGATTTGTAGAAGTTCGGTTAGATCGGCTCCTGGTCAAGGATAACCTGCCACCAAGATCCGATAGTATGTCTTGGGTTGGTCTAGATGCGCCAGGCGTACGAGGGCTTTGGACAGCAAAGTCCTGAGCCGTAGTGCCCGAAGAGCCTTGACGAGCTTCGCTGCCTCCGAGCAGACCACCGACATCGAAGAATGAAACACTTTGGCCTGTAGCTGTCGAGGGCGCCGTGTCGGAAACTTTGCGCAAAGCATCGGCACTGTCATGTGGGCTAGGTGGACCATCGCTGACATCGGCAGGCGACATAAGAAAGTCGTGATTGTGAGCTGTTTTTGAATTTGACGAGATGCGGGCAACTGGGGCAGGCCTAGCCAGAGGAGATTTGGGATAACAAAGCTCTTCGGGCATGCGAACACCCATTTCTCTGAATAGAGCCTCCTCGCTGTCGCGATGGAATGATGCGACAGTGACACGACGTGTCTCTGCGCGAGATATTGTGTCCAAAGTAGCATCGGGCCTGTATTTGTTCTTTTTGACACCTCGATCCTTGACGAATGTGCCCAGAATGATGGCGTTTGAGACGGCAGCAGAAGCGAGGATCTCGATGGATGCCCAGACAGTGCGGTATTGTGGACGTCCATGATGCTGGATGACATAGGGGATACGCAAGCCGGTGATGACGATGAGGGCGACAGAGAAGCTGAAGAGGCAGACGAGGGAGAGTTTGCGCTTGATGGGTATCTGCGAGCGTAGGACGATTGGAATAGGAAAGGCAACGAGGAGGATATCAGTAATCATGTCGGCGGTACCCATAGTAATGAGCTGAGCGTAGCCCTGTCTGCATTGAGGACCAGGGTCTGGTACAACCTGCCAATACTAATGTGGTGTTAGACGACGTGCAGAAACGAGTGTGTGTATGTTGTGCTTACATGATTGAAGGGCTGACATTCGGAGAGAGTGGCTATTACTACGGCGATAAAGGTTGCAATAAGAAAGACGCGTATACAATGAAGGGTAATTTCATAGCTCCGTCTCCAGATGGCACTGGTGATGCGCTTGAGGAATTCGGAGACGGTGAACTTGCTGATCCAAATGAAAAGAGCGTAGCTGATACGTGATGCAAGAACCAGTTTGGAGCCTATCTGGCGCAGGTAGATCTCGTAGGGAGTGAGGTTTGCAGACTGGACATTGTTGGTGCCGTACAGAAGGATGACATGGACCAAGGCCATGCGCGCGAACAGCGGAATCAGACTCAGGGCCATGACCTTGTCCTCCTGAAAGAGACGGCCGCTCCGAATCTTCCTGCCAGCCAGGCGGGTGAGGATGATGACGGCAGCAAAGATAGTACACCACCAGCTGAAGAGGAGAGTCGGCCAGTTGCCACGACGGGTGCGGGGCTCAGGTGGCGCAATATTCCATACTCCCATGCTTTTGTCTGCTAAAGCCCACCGCCTCCGCAGAGGGGTGAGCGTTCAAGGGCCTCCTGTGATGGTCCAGGAAGGAGCCCGTCCAGTCGCGACTGCACTAATCGTCAAGTCTCGTCCTTGTCGTACGTGAATTCCTAGTCGCGACGCTCGGACCGTCGCTTCCTTGCTGTCGGGTCTCAGAATCGCTGCCCTCGTGCGCGCCCTATATTTTCGATACAACTCGTCGGTCGCGTGTCAAGCAGTATGCGTAGCGATGAAAAGAAGATTGGTCTCCCAATTTTCGAGGATCCGAGATGGTCAAAAGGACGCTGCCGCGAGATAGCGAGACATTCGGTCAGCCTAGTCGCTCCCTTGCCCATAACGCCACTGATCCAGACTTCAAGATAAGCATCTGCAAAACGTCCAAATTCCGCGACAAGTCATGTCATCAATATATCCGCTCATCGTAACGACTTTCGAACGACTTCTCCGAACATTCCCATCTCTCTGTCCATAAGATCTTCAAGGCACCCCAGCTTCACTTGGGCCTATTCTGAAAGCGTGTTTGTAACTTGACTTCTGTCACGATTTGTTACGACACTTTCGACAGCCGTCATTATAAGGTACTGCAGATCTTGTACATCTCAACCACATGCAATGCGCATATTTGTGATACTGTAGACATCTCATTTTGTGAGCTGGCAACTCCACTTCCTCCAAAATCAACCTTTTCTTCGATGGTCACTTGTAAACCTTCCAGCCCCTACATTTACCTATCGCAGAATTTCCTGATAAAGACTTCCCTGGGTGGGGTTTACCGGTCTGGTCCCTGGCAATCGGCTAACAATCCCGGCTTCCAAACTGCCACGTTCGGTACCGTCCGTAAACCTTGATTGATTAGCCAGAGCGCCTCGTCCTCCTACGCAGTGTCAAACTTCAACATCTGTTTCCTCAAGTGCTCTGCTTATCTGTCCATTATTGTCTCAAGAAGTCAAATTGACAGAGTTCATAAACTCGTTGCCATCTAAGCTTCGCAAGAGATGCCTCTATCCTCATGGCGCTCAACAATTTCATCTCGCATCATGAAACACTCTTCGCTGCTAGGATTTCCTCCTATATATGAATGATGTGTAACCTGTACGAACACGGCGCTTGTTAAGGTCTGCTATGTGGGGTGATGGCAAAGGCCCTTGGATTCAGGGTAGCTGAAGTCATTCATGGCAACGGCCAGAAAGCTTGAAAATGTTATCAAGCCGACAGCTCACAGACGCGTTTTCCACTTCTTCACATGGGGACTGGA
This sequence comes from Aureobasidium sp. Y128-05A, assembly GCA_037042735.1. Taxonomy (NCBI): domain Eukaryota; kingdom Fungi; phylum Ascomycota; class Dothideomycetes; order Dothideales; family Saccotheciaceae; genus Aureobasidium; species Aureobasidium sp. Y128-05A. Next base: position 1,013,533 of record JAXQKC010000109.1, on the reverse strand, counting down.
ATGTCAAAAGAGGCGAGGGCGACGCTCTCAACGTCGCCTACTCAGACCTTAACATGTTCGGTACGCCGACTGTTAGACCTTTCCAGAGCACACTGATTTATATGACCAAAGTTCAGATACAGTTCAAACTCAGTTGACAAAGTCTTATTACTCTCACCAACATCGCCAACTTTTGACCCGCTCAGCATGTCGAACGTTGTCATTTCCCCAAGCATTTCCGTAAGCACCGTCATAATCTCATCCACCCGGGCTCTTGGTATCAAAACATACCCTCTGAATTACGGTCTATCATCTCTGCCGTAACGGATGTCGCGTGTAAAATCATCGAGGTTCAAACCTCTAGCAACGCCATCCACATTCAGAGCTGTCCTGATGAAGACGCAAGTCACCGCAAACTCGGAAACGATCATGCGATTTTGAAGGGAGTTGTATTTGAAAACCTCTTGGGTACTACCAGTAAGAAGTATTCACCTACGACGCAGACTCCGAATCGCAGTGTGAAGGGTTCGATGATGTGAAGATCAAAGATCATACGGTCAATGCTGGTCCTGGGATTGGTCAGGTATTTTGTGCCAACATGCCGGTTTCTTTGGGGGTTGCTTGCACGGAATGTGAGTCTGCTCGAACGGATTCTTGACGTGAAGTGAAAGCAGCGGAAAACCGGCTATCAATCGTTTGGAATCTCTTCAGTCTCCAGCACGAATTCTTTTCACCTCATTGATACTTTTCACTCTCACTTCTCATGCCTTGGCGCGTCTTCCACATCTTGTCTACTTCTTTCTTACTTCTCTCCGACACACGCATCTTTCCTTACCTTGTCACGACTCCAACATCAAGAACCATGTCGAGGCCTCGATCGGTCCGAGCCTGCTCGCGTCCAAGTCAGAAGACACAGAAGGCTGTGCGGTATGTCATCATATACACAGCAACCTTCAGACTGAAGCTGATCTGAACAGTGAAAACAGAAAGCTCGGCACATTCTTTTCAGACAAGACACTCTCGGACGTCATCGTCAAGTTCGGCGACCAGGAAATCTTTGCTCACAGACTCATCCTTGTGAAGAGTTCTGTCTGGTTCGAAACAGCACTGCTTGGCGAATTCAAGGCAAGTCAACACGTTAGACCGATTGATTGCCATCGCTGACTGCGCAGGAATCAAAGCAAACCGTTATCGATATCGGAAACGACGACGATCCCGCCGCTGTGACTGCTATGCTGAGGTTCTTCTATGATGGCACCTATCGTCTGGATGGCCTTGACAGCAACTCCGCCGACAAGCACTTGACCATGTATCGACTCGCCGACCTCTATGATTCCCGTGAACTGCGCAAGGAGGCCTCACGCCAATTGATTGACCAATTCGGGCAAGGCCGCTACGGCTGTAGTGACCCCGACCAGTATTGCCTGGCAGACCACATCGTCCAATCGGTTCAGCAAATCATCGGACCCAGCGCAGATATGTTCGCCGACAACAGTATCCAGGAAGATGTCTTCAAGTTCATCGTCGAGCACGCAAACTCCTTGTACAAGAACAAGCTCTTCCAGGAGCTCTTCGGCCAGGGAACCATGTTCAGCGAGTCATTCAGCCGCCGCTTTCTTCAGAAGACTGGTGAGCTCATCACCCGTTTGCGGTCAAGAGGTAGAGACGTAAGTGTCCTATGGTGTATGCCGACCGAGTTGGTGATCTGCCAGCACGAAGGGTCTCAATACTGACTGAATGCTCACAGGAATGGGGCGCTCCCCCCGCTACGCCAAGGGACACTCCTTGGAGCTGGGAAACCGGCTCTTATTGGAACGGAGTTTGCTGATCCCATAATGGTATGCTCCTATTCAGTCTCTAAAGGACAGCAAACACTCTCTTGTACAACAATCTGGAAGAAAAGCTGGGTTTCTAATGCTCGAAGAAGGAGCGAACATCATCTGAGTGGCAGACGGACAGTCCTTTCAGCTTAGCTTAACTTGAATAGAGCACTTTTGCTCTTCGAACAATGAATCTCTCACACAGAATCCTCAGACTTTGTCATGTTCATATCTCGACAACAACATTCATAGTGACTTGCGTTTGACCAGCTCAAGAAGCTCGTCAGATAACCTCAACATGAAATACGATAATCTCATACCGTATCACTCCATGGGGTAACGTTCTACTATTGCCCTTTAGTCTATGATTCCCATCTGAAACATTCCCTACTGGATTTTTAGATCTTTATCACGGCTTGTTCTACGTAAACCTCCATTCCGATTCGCTTACTGCTTCTCGTGACTTGAAGTCTCACTCTTCTCTTGGAACATTATCTATTTGTAGCCATACAAGTACACGAAAAGGTTGATTCCCTCCATCACGTACACGTGATATAGATGTTGCAACCACCAGGATAACTCACTCTGTATGAAAGTGAGTGCTTTTGAGTATTGATCTGGTTACTGCAATTCTGCGATCTCACTATCACTGCACGAAACACAATCATATATTGCTTCCAATCTTCTCTGCCAAGTTTGCCTTCCATACATCAAGTCCAAGGGATCTTGTCAGCACATTGCATACTCAAAAGTTGATCTCGACACTCTTCAACCATCATGGCCGACACAGCGTCTGCCAGTGGTGTCAAGAGGTGAGTCTCGCGTATTTTTAAAAGCAAGAGTGATAATCATCTCACCCCAGGCAGAAAACGCAACTTGTTCGACGATGAAGGACTTTTAGACGTTGTTATCAAGGTCCGCAACAAACAGATCTTTGCCCACAAGGCCATTCTTGCAAACAGCTGAGTCTGGTTCGAGAGAGCGTTCTTGGGAAACTTTAGTGTATGCCTTTCTCTCCAATACATGCTCGTGTTTGAAATGAGTAGCTTACATGTTCCAGGCAGCGAACAAAAAAGTTATTGAGCTTCAAGAAGATGCTAGTATCACAGCAGTAACGACCATGTTCAAACACCTCTACGGTCAGAACTACGAGAAGCAAGAGATGCCGACTCACATAACAGACCTTGTTGGTTTTCATCTTGAGGTCTACATGCTAGGTGACAAGTACGATATCAGTGCTTTAAGGATCGAAGCTGCCGAAAGATTCTTCCACACTGTTGATGACCAAATGAACCAATCTTTGGCATTCGGTCCTACGGATGCGACCGTCTACGCCATCCGCAGATTGCTTGGACCTCATGCCGTTCAGCTTGCCGTTCAGACTCTCACGATGAGTATCAAGGGTCTTGTTCTCTCCAGGTCTACAGATTTCTTCAGAAACACTACTTTCCGCAAACTTTTGGGCACCGGAACAATGTTGGACATCGAGCTTGGCGTTGAATTCTTGGACAAGATCTACGCAGAGTGGATTCCATCTGGGCTATTTTGACAGTGACTCGGATGGCACCAACAAGCAGAACGGCCTGGCATGATCTACACCATAAGGACCTCCTATTGGACCATGGAGATGTACCAACATATTTGGAAAGCAGACTCAACCATCTAGAGCATGGGAACATCCTGTCGCAACATAACAGATTCCCGACTGTATAAATCTGTCAAGAAGGAATTTGAGAAGGCCGCGGAGGGTCTCAAAGCAGCGCGAAAGGAAATTGATGAGAGTGTTGAAGAAGCAAGAAAACGATCACAACCAACACTCGAAAACAAGCTGGCAGCCGAGCGTAAACAAGTACTCAAGAAGTACCCTGAGTGCAACAATTATGATAATGCTCGCTGGATCTGGAAGAGGGCCGACAGAGCATTGGACGAAGGCATCAGCTCAACTTGGTCAAAAGAAAGACGAAAAGAATATTACGAATTGCAGCTGCAGTCGGTGAATATTGAGGCTCTATGGCCGTCTGAAGAGGTAGACCCAGAAGAAGAGTTCGCCTGGCGGGAGAGACAGCGTCAAGAGTACGAGAAAATCTTGTTGCAACTGGAATATGGTGATGGGTTGTTGGCAAAGGTGTTGCATGAGCATAAGAAGATATCCAAATCGATTTCCGACGAGGATGTAACATGAAGGAGTCTTATTGTGCTCTTTGTCGTCACCTTCGTAAGCAATTGGTATTTGGAGAGGTTTTGGGATAAGGTCATCCAAGCAAAGGTGTCCAAGAGGGATGAGACCATGAGTCAAGAAGATACACCAGCGACTACCGCTCATTGATGAGCGCCGTATGGATGAAACAAGATCTCATCCTTACAAGCATATTCCAGATCCAGTCTCCTTGGAATTTGTCGTGCGTTCGAAGCTCGGCAGAATTGGATTGAGCAAGTCGCCGAAGATCTGGATCAATTCATGCTGATGATCATAGCATTCGATTTATTTTGCTGCGCACATCATTCCATTTGGACGATGCTAGTATCCTATAGCGAAGCAAGAACAGATCAGGGGAGAGCAAGGCCGCGAAGATAGCACGACATCCTTGAGAGAGACGCAAATTACCTGAAAATAGTTCGATTACATCGGAGCGTTACACGATGCACAGAGCTGGCAATGTTGTTTTGATCACATTTGTTGCAGATCTTGGCCAAGTATGCAAATGTGGTTACACAAGCCGGGCAAGACAGGGACATCTGCACTGTGCCGCAATGAAACCCAGTCGAGCTGCATGACCACAAGATAAACCACTTTCAGTTCCGCAGTGCTCTCTTTTCCACACCGCTACTAACCAAGATCTCTGCCTCTCGAGACAGCCTAGAACTTTACAAGATGTCTTTCGTGGATCGAAATCGGATCAATTCTGTTCGACCACCGTCTGTCCATCAAAACAGAAATTCATACCGTTGGGCAAATGGAATTCATACACCCAATGACCCGAGAGCGACTCTGTTGTCCAACAACCCCGAGCTAAATGATCAGGCAACCAGGAAAAGGATCTTGGATCAATACCACAGTCAATGCGCAACTCTACGTGTAAGCCAGGGTACCAGACTCCAGGATATTTGCTTGCTCAGACCTCAACTGGAGCATTTCATTCGTCTAAGATATGACGCTACCGCAGCCCTCATCTTGACTCACGGATCTTCCACGAAGCTCTCCAAACAGTACAAGGAGTGCGAAAATTGGTTGGCGAGGAATGGACCAAGAGCCAACTTTTTTTATGAAGCAGAGAGAAGAGCTGTTCTGGAACAGTATCCAAAGCTTGCAATAGCGCCTATCAGGGAAGGCCTTCGGAATCGATACAATATTGAAAGCGAAAGAATCTTGGTTCCAAGGAGCGAAGCAGCAGCCACCGACCAACCAAGAGAGTTCGTCGCAGGCGTCTCACACAGAGAGAAGCGGCAGTTTTGCGAATTGGCGCTACATTACGTCGTTATGCACCTGATCGACAATCCTATCACTACTGAGGCTGCACTCGCAAAGTGGAAGGCCGACCATCAACGATGTCAAGACACCCTCGCGAAGCTCTCACTGATTCCATTCGAAGAAGAAAAGGCAGAGGCTTTGGAGAAGTATCCTGACCTCGAGGATCTCGAGATGTGTCGCACAGCCATAAACGAATTTACCAAGCTTCACACGATGTTGACGGAGAAAGAAGAGCAAGGATTGAAGACCTCTAGCAGAGATCTTGAGAGGTGCTTGATTGCGGGCCTGAAGTCTATAGCTGCACAAGCATTCCTGCCTGGTGGTGATCAAGTTGAACGTAGGAAGGGAAGACAAGGACAGCGTGAATATCTCCTAGCCGAGTTGGACGCAAGTCAGACAAGATCCAAGGGACTCAGGCTTTGGTTTATTCCAGACCCTACGTGGATCGGTGAGCTTATCGGACTTATTTAGCCCTATAGCCTTTAGTGAGCGCGATGGTGTTGTGCTGAACTTTGAATTGGAGGCAGGAACGCTCATAGAGCCAGTAAGGTTCAATCGCGGCCCCTGGAAGCATCCGTTGCATGTTCACCATACTTCTTGTCCACCTTGTTGTCCACCGTTCAATATCCAAATGAGGAGTAAGGCTATTCTGACGAGCCTGCTATTTTGGATTCCATCGCGTATCTGGTCTCAATCTCCAGTGTTCAGCCTGCAACGAGCCATCTCTGCATGTGTAGAGGACCCTTCAGAGACTGTATCGATTGCCGTAGCACAGCTTACCAGCTGAGTGTTGGAACCCTTCATGGAGCCACGAACACAGGCTTGAACAAATTTTGATAAGCGCTGGTGATCATCGCCCAAGGCAGCGAGGAATCCATTCGCATATTCGAAGGCAGGTACCTGTGCCATGCAGGGTCGATCGACTACCTGCATTGCAAATGACAGCTTTCAGCAGACGAGCTGCAACTGGGAACAACAGACAGCGCTGTACTTGTGCGTGGCAATGAGACAATATCGTGCGGCCGTGACTGTGGAGAAGAGGAAGAGAAGGCTGACAGGGTCGCCCTTGACCTGGGCAATCTGCCGGGCTTGCGTGATTTTGCCAAGAATTGAGCAGGAAGCCAATTTCTTTGCCCATGACCTGTTAAGGAAGGTCACCGTGCCGGTCTACACCCTGAGTTCTTTTCGTTGTCGTTCTCTTCTCTTATTCTTGATTTTCATTCTTCTTTTTGTATATACATTCATTTGCCAGAGTTCCTCGCAATTTCGCATACGACGACGTACAGCAATTCCGCAGAGTGTTCGCCTCACGAGCAATCGATCTTGGCCCAGAATTAGACTAGGTATCCCAAGGCACAAAGATGGTGGCTGCGAAGATTAGAAGAGTAGCCGTAATAGGTGCTGGTCCCTCGGGAGCGATCACAGTAGATGCACTGGCTCGAGAGGAGGCGTTCGATCAAATTCGTGTTTTTGACAGGCAGGAAGGTCCAGGAGGATGTTGGTAAGTGTCTCGTCTTCTCGATGGCCTTCAGCATAAGAAGATGATTCATTCACAATCTTCTTCTTGACCATCACAGGATACATTGCCATCGAGCATAGCTGACCAAAAGGACAGGTACGGGGATAAGCTACCACCAGTTCCATTGACCAACTTTGCAGAGCTTGCTACGAGGACAGCAGATCAGCCAGTGGAGTTGCCAGCACAGGTTCCAGGCCACACCCGGAGGAGTACTCAGCCACGCTGGACAGACTCTTCGATCTATCCCTATCTTGAGACCAATGTTGATGTGGTTACCATGGAGTACACTCAAGAACCTATCGTTGGAGAGCTTTCTGCTCGAACAATTGAGCTGCATGGTGAGAAATCACCTTTCCGGCATTGGACTGTCATGAAAGACTATGTGACCAGCCTATTCAAACGTAATGGTTACGAAGATCTAGTATGCTATAATACTCATGTTGAAAGAGTGGAGAAGGTCGGTGATGAATGGAAAATCACTCTAAGACGGGAGGAAGCCGAAAAAGATTACTGGTGGGTTGAGTGGTTCGACGCTGTGATAGTCGCAAGCGGACATTTCAACGTGCCCTATGTCCCAGCTGTGCAAGGCCTGGAGGAGCTCGAGAAACAATACCCTGGCAGCGTACTACACAGCAAGATGTACCGCGGTCGAGATGCTTACAAAGGCAAGCGTGTTGTTGTGGTTGGTGGCTCGGTCTCTGCAGCCGACATCTCCACAGACCTTGTCGGTGTGGTTGACTCCAAGGTCTATGCAGTTGTCAACGGCCATACTATCAACGTATACTTCGGAGACGGCGCGTTCAACAACCCTGGAGTCATTCGGAAGCCAACCATCTCGCACATCGATACCTCAGAAGGTCAACGTACCGTACATTTTATCGATGGTACTTCAGTACAACACGTTGACCACATTATCTTCGGCACTGGATACTCTTGGAGTCTCCCCTTCCTGCCGGACGTAAAAATCAGGAATAACAGGGTACCGGGACTATATCAGAATGTCGTCTACCAGCAGGATCCAACACTACTATTTGTTGGAGCAGTAAGTACTCAAACGATGTAGATATCCTGGTCAGCACTAACACAATGGGTAGGTCGGAGCTGGATTGACATTCAAGATCTTTGAGTGGCAAGCTGTACTCGCTGCAAGGTTGTTGGCTGGGCGTGCTAAATTACCTCCTCTTGAAGAGCAACAGCAATGGGAGGCAGAACGTGTCAAGAGGAAGGGAGACGGACCTGCATTCAATGTCATCCATCCTGATTTCGAGGAGTATTTTGAAACCGTCAGGGCTCTTGCAGGTCCAGGCACGGAAGGCAAAGGACGACCGCTACCACCTTACAAGCCAGAATGGTTTGACGCGTTCATGAATGGTCATGAATTGCGGAAGCAGATGTGGGCCAGGAAAAATACTGCTGCTGTTGCTGCTCCAGATATTCAAGCAAGGATCTAGACAGGCCGGCTTCATGGTCCGCTCCTTTCTTCATGACTTGACTGTGCTGTCAAGTTGTCTTCGATTGAAGACAAATCACTCTGTGACTAGTGCGAGATTCTCATAATCGAAGAGGGCGTAGTCGAAAGATCCTTTATAATTCCAGAGGGTGACTTACAGCTGGACCAGTAATACTGGCTATTTACTGTATTATCAATCAGCATTGTCCAATAGAGTTTTGTAGAGGACGTCTAGAACAGGGTCGCTCGATGTAACGTTCCTGCCCTAAAGTAAGCCTCGGCGCAACAAGAGGCCGACGGCTTGACATGCTTTGCTGACGGAGCAGGCACGACTTCATCTTTGTCTTGCAGAATCGCATCTAAACTGCAGTAACATAGTGCAGTCGCCCAAAATCCGCGTCGCCAGCATGGATGGACCAGAGACTACAGTGAATAGCCAGAAGTCACGCGAGCTCAAACGCAAGGCGCAGTTACGTGAAGCCCAACGACGGCTCAGGCAGCGCAAAGTGGATGCTCTCAAGGATGCAACTAGCGAAGTCGAAGCTCTTCGAAAACAGCTTGCAGAAGCCAAGGAAGTCATCGCTCGTATGAGTGCTCAGGGCAATACTTCCACGAACAACGAAATAGCCACTCCTAACCCAGCATCACACCAGTCTGTTAGAGATCCCCAGAATGTCATTGAAAGTGCACATGCTATGGACTTCCAAGTCAATTTCGAAGGCTTTGCTCTTGACGATGATATTATTGGTCAATCTTGGTCCTCTACGTCTCCATCGACACTGGATAGCTTCTTCGCTGGAGCCTCGAACGATCTGCTACCCGTAAATATGGCCGATACTTTTGAGATCTCCCAATCCAGCAGCAGTTCGAACCGTTCTCCTTTGTCACAAGAAATCACCAGATCTCCCGATGAAGACATCGAACAGATCTGGCCCCTTGGTTATACTGCTATTCTTGATGACCGTATGCCGTACATGCCATTGTCAGCTCATTCGGACTCACCTTCAAGCCCCGCTGCCCAGCTTGTTCGACAACTCAATCCAACCCCATACACACCCGTCCGCGAGCCAACCTTTGCGAAGAGGCTGTGGCGACGATGTGCGGAGATGGCTTTACGGATGCTTTCAGACACTCGGAAACATCAGGCTGCATTAGAAAGAGCGTTTGGTGCCTATATTGATCGTTTCTCTCCCGAGAAGGTTCGGCAATCATTGATATCGGCCTTGGGGCGAGACGATTTCGACCGACTGGAGTATCGCACCTACCCGAATTTCGACTTTGGTTATCGTTCAAGGATGTTGCAAGATACATCAGCTGAAGAAAACATAATCTCGGGACAAAGCGCTCCTCAAGATGATCCATACATGACACCTCGCGACATTGAGAATTTCTTCGTTTGGAATGGTCAGCTGAGGCAGTCTGTGGATCCGAAGGGCAACGTCGTGACTTCACCCTGTCACTTTGATTACCAAGGCAAGCGTTGGATTCTGGAAGAGAACAAACTCATACACAGTAAGCTTATCGATGACTATTTCGGACGAAAAAGCCACTGACAACCTGTCAGTACTCATGCAGTTTTCCGTCTGCCTCGGTCAGGGTCCTGCACTTCTTGCGTCACACGTCATTGTTGCAACCTTCCAGAGCATGCAAAGGGTGAACGTTTGAATGTGGATCATGCTATCAAATTACTCCTTATGTCACAACATAATGAGATTGATTGGATGATCAATAGCATGGCATTCATTCATTTATGTGACTAAGATATGAGAAGAAGACTATACATCCTAGTGCTCATCACTTCGAAGCCTTATCCCGGAAGCTAAGCTGCTGCTCAACAGTCTCTCTGATTGTCTGCTTCCACGGACGCCATTCCAGACCGAGATACTTCTTAGCATTGAGGGTCTCTGCTCGAGGGTGGGGACCTTCGTGAGTTGGCTCAAGTTTGCTGAATTCGGGGTATTCTTGCTTCGTGAACTCGGCAATCTCATTCCACGTTACGTCAGGGCCTGAAGCGATGAATTCGGTACCCGAAGGAGCGTTGCATTCAAGTGCTCTCACATGAGTAGCACCGACATCCTTCACGTCGACCCAGATAGACGGAAGAAATTGGGGATCGGGCAGTCCGTTTTGAATGAAGGCCCAGAGCATGCCGTTCACAAAATCAATCTGCTCGGCCGAGCTTTGGATTCTGCTTTCACCTATGACAAGCGTTGGGTGGGTTGTGTACAGCTTGTACGAGGGCTTTTCTCTCACGAGAAAATCCCGAGTAGCTTGATGAGCCAGGACTTTGGAGATGCGATACATTATTTGCTGACCTTCTGGAGTATCTGGTATCTCCATGTCAACGTCCACTGGGAAGACTTCTCCAGTGTCCTCTGTAGGTGGTCAGCAACTTTCCCGTAGAAGATTTACATTCATATTACCCTTGAAAGTCTTGTCGGTCAACATAGGACTATCGACTGGCATCAGAACGATACCAGACGAGGTGATGACAACAGCTTTGATCTTCGGGAACTTGAGTGCTGCATACAAGATAGCCTCGGTACCATTCACTGCGGGCTTAATAAAATCCTCCTTCAGGTCTTTTCCTTGTCCAGGAAGAGGAGATGCAATATGGATTATGTAGTCGGCAGTAGTCAAAGCCTCTTCAAAAGGTTCACATTTGGTGATATCCGGGATTACGACAGTCTCGATCTCAGAAGCATATTCGGAATAGCGGTTCTTCAACGTATCAGCCTGCTCAGGTCTTCTGATGCTGAGACGGACGCGGTAGCCTGCTTCAAGTGCTTGTTGAACGACTTCAGCACCGATGTAACCTGTAGCACCGGTAATGAAGATGAGAGGCTTGGACATGATGTAGCTAGATGTAATGAATACTTCAAGGATGAGCACTGATGAAGCATCACTTCACAAGGAGCAGCCAATCGTATTTATATTCCTTCGAAGCAATTTAGGCATCCAACCCGTCACGATCAATGCCGGATTGTACAGTAAGACAGGATCTCTGTTTCCTTGGCTGCATTGGATCCTTCCAAGTCTAATTAGCATATGACAAATGGTGGTCAGCAAGATGATATCGCCGGGACAGCAGATGAGAATGTTGTCTGGAGATGAAGGGGTAATGATGTCCCGTCTCCGAGGCGTGAGCCATGCAGATCGGCACAAGACGGAGTTCTTCAAGTCTTGGTGGGGCAGCTGGTGATCATTGATCGAAAGCCATAGTGAAGGTACGGATTTAATGCTCAATTAATGCTTGGTAAAGGACTAAACTCCGAAGTGTGGGGTTGTTGACTCGTTGTTGAGTCAACAATGAGTTCGTGTTACCTCCCACTACTCATCTGTAAACGATAGTTGCGTTGTCGAACATGGGAGATGCCTGAGTAACACGACTATATCTAGTCGTACGTAAGCCCCTCCACTCTTGTGCCACTCCCTCGGATGATCAGACGTTGCTCCCAGCTGTCCCAGAATCGCATGCGAGGGCACACTACGGTGCCACTAATCGTTAGAACTATCCGCCTTGGCGCTAGTTATCAGTAATCGCCAGAGCTGGAACATGCATTGAGTTCAATAATCCTCTCTGTATAGATGTTCACTAATCGTGGTCGAGGACGTGATGTTTACAGACACCATGTCCAGCCGTTTTCAGCTCTATATAAGCCTTCTTCGGTCTCTCAATTAACCTCTGCTCCTTATAAAATCTGTTACTCCAGGGATCCATAAACCGCTCGAACTCGACCTGATCTTTTGAGCCTCACAGTCATGCCTCTCTGGCAAATCTATCACCCACCCGGCGTCTTTGAAGATGCAGACAGCAAAGCCGCCCTTGCCGCCGACATCACAAAAATCTACACCGGTGTCGGTCTACCCGCTTTCTACGTAGTGATCCACTTCAACACCATCCAACCCTCCAACGTCTACGTAGGCGGCGTGACCAAAGCAGAGTCCTCCAAACCCTTCATCCGCATCGTGATAAAGCACATCGCCATCCGGCTTGAAAACAATACCGAGCGCTATCGCAGAACTGCGGGTATGATTGATGCAGCACTCAAACCGCATATCTACGACAAGGACTATGATTGCGAGTTCCATGTTGAAGAGACGGAGCGTAGGTTGTGGAAGTTCAATGGATTGATTCCACCAGAGCATATGAGTGAGGAACATATGATGTGGGTGAAGGAGAATAAGCCTGTGCCTTACAAGGGTGCTTATTGGTCTGCTGAGAAGGGACACTATTGAAGGGACACTATTGAAATGGATTGAGATGAGACATGATACTTGTGAACAGTTTGAAAAAATCGCTACTGTCTGCGTAGTCCATTGCTCTGAATTTGATCTGATTCGGTATGGTTACGAATAACGAGATTCTGAAGCCAGAGTCCTTCTGCTATGTCACAGAATCGAGTCAATGGAGAGGGGACGCCATCGGTCACTGTATTAAGCCTGGCACCGAAAGAACGACCCTCAGCGGAGTGACAAAAACCGAGTCTTGTTGAAGCCAGATAAGATGCTTTTGCGAGTTCAAAGGAAGGATCGACACACTTGGACGGTCTCGTCTTCAGAAACTATGGAAGCCGGGAATGTTGCTGAGCTCAGATACCATGATTGTCGCGACTAAATAAGGATTGCCTACCGATCTCCTCCCATCACACATTCAGGAATCCCTTGACACACGTAATCACTCGAAATTCCTCAAACAACAACGTCAGAAGCTGCGTGATCCTTCATGGCTTTCTGATCAGCCTTGTACTGCTTCCTCCAATCCTCGGCATACTTGACGCCGAATCCATGCTGGAACACCTCCCTAACTTCCTCCAAAGTCATATTGGATGCCTCTGGGAAGCAGTAGTAAACAAATACCCAACCAGCTGTGCATAATGCGGCATAGAAGCCAAACGTGCCACTAGGCGTCATGCCCTTCATCATAGAGAGGAATGTAGAAGAGACAACAATGTTGGGACCCCAGTTGAAGATGTTGATGAACGTGGTACCCATCGCGCGGACTTCCATATTGAGGAACTCATTTGCTTGCCAGGGTACACAGCCTAGTCCGGCGGCATAGAAGGCAACGAACAGAATCATGGAGACGAGGACCACGTATGCAGGCCATCCAATGTTATCGTCGGTGAGCTTGAGGGTCTTAAGGTCCAAGGGAATGTAGTGGAAACAGACCGCAGCTAGGGCAAGACAGATAGGCATACCCCACATGGTCCAGAGAAGGATGCGACGACGACCGACACGATCGATGATGAATATAGAGAGAACGGTAAAGATCCAGTTGACAACAGCAACAACAGTGCCTACTGCGATAGGATTGCGGAAGCCAACGATATCGAACAGGGTTGCTGAGTAGTACATCAGAGTGTTGAAGCTGTTTAGGTTCTGTCAGTGAAGCTGCGGCGAAAAATTGGAACGATGGCATCGTTACCCGCAAAACTGTTGGAAGAACATGAGACCGCAAGCAGCGATCAGGGCGCGGAAGTTGGCCGGAATAGTGAACAGATACTTGATAGCCTTGCGAGACGAGACTTCTTCGTTCAGAGCTTTTGATGCATTTACACCGTGCTCGATTGATAGGACCTTGTCAGCAATCTGCTCTTCAGTACCCTGAGGGTAGATCTTGCGCAAGACAGCTATGCACTCTTCGCGCTTGCCATGTGCCATCAGTTGACGAGGTGACTCTGGACAGAAGAACAGAAAGACTCCTAGCAGGATAGATGGCACAGCACCTAAGCCAATCATAAACCTCCAGCCGTGTTGCACTTTGTAGAAGGCGGCGGCGAACGCATAGGCCAGAACCGATCCAGTTCCCAAGAAGATCATATCGATTGAGATCATGCGACCGCGATCTGAAAGTCATATGTCAGCCCGCATCTAAGTGATCGACTACCAAGTGGACTCACACTTCGCAGGAGAGATTTCCGCAATGTACAATGGAATGATCATGGCGGCAGATCCTACACCAAGACCAATGAGGAACCGACCGACGCATATCTGGGCAATCGTATACGAGGTAGCTTGGACAATAGCACCGAGTGTGAACAACACCGAGGCAAACCAGATACTGGGCTTTCGACCATATTTATCACCAGTCAAACCAGCGATGATCGAACCGACAAAGGCCCCAGCAGCACATAGTGCCGTGATGGCTTCTTTCTCGTGGTCTGAAACTGGCCGTCCACCAAGGTCATTACCGAGGACGACGAGAACACCAGAGATGACACCAGTATCGTCTGATCAGTATCAGCGATGTCGGGGTGTAATGAAATGCGACGAAGTAGACTTACAGCCGAAGAGTGAACCACCAATAGCAGTGGCAGTTGCGCATAGCCAAACAAAAGATCCCGGCTTGGTATCTTCGATGGAGTCGAGATCGCGGTTCTTGTCATAGCTCTCGCTGATCGTTGCATTTTTCATCTCGAGATGCTCGATCTCGGGCTTGATTTTGTTGGCCGACATGATGAATGAGGAAGAGGGAAGGTAGTGATCGGAAACGAAAGGTATAATGTTGAGTAAGATCCTTCGTACGAGGCAATCCTGAGCTACTGCGTTGCTCTGAGGTATCAACTTCTGGCACTGACTCAGCTGTTTATGTATCCTCGCACCTCGACCCATACTATGATCAGAGTTTGCCTAGAACCCCGCACCCCAGACTACCCTACTTCCATTAAGGCTCGCAAAAGCCGATGGCATAGGCAACTATCAGTATTGGCGTTAGGGCTAGCAATCGCTGCATGGAGAGCAGCGGTAAATGTTGTGAAGTCATCTTGAAGATGGTCTGAAGCCTCATATGCCGGTCTGGGGTACTCTGCGGGGAATCAATCGTTCATGAGGTGCGTGGATAGGCTGTTCGGGTCGGAAGTAACAGCCATAGTGTGCTTGGTCCTTGTGTCGAAGACTTCCACAAACGCGATCTAGGTGAACGCTAGAACGAATGGACCCATTAGGCAAGTTTGCTTCCGAGGGTACTTTCAGTATCATGGTCTGACCGCTAAGTATTTACACTCGCGGTACGTGATGTAACACAGTTGCGCTGCTTCCGATGAACTTCACTGAGAGTGCTGCAGGAAAAACGACCCTGGAAGCTGGAAGTCGTCTTCACGGAGGTCCAGTTTCCTAAACTGGACGAGCA
The DNA here is from genome assembly GCA_037042735.1 of Aureobasidium sp. Y128-05A. Taxonomy (NCBI): domain Eukaryota; kingdom Fungi; phylum Ascomycota; class Dothideomycetes; order Dothideales; family Saccotheciaceae; genus Aureobasidium; species Aureobasidium sp. Y128-05A. The sequence goes on along the minus strand of JAXQKC010000109.1, from coordinate 998,164 downwards.
AGCTTTCCAAATTTGGTAAAAATCATAACGACGACAGTGATACCTTCAAGCTTGCCACAGCTCGATGTTGTTACAACGTATACATTGCCGACTCGGTGATTGACCGGAAGCCCAGCGAAGAGGAGCACCTTGGTTTGACTCTTTGCTCTCGAAACCAGGCCAGATAACCGCTAATTGTATCGGCGCTATCGAAAGTCAGGTGCACAGGGTGTCGCCCGCTTTGAGGTCGTCGGGCAGTTGTCCATTTCACACTTGACTCTGGTACACACTTATCATATGAGGCCGTTCGTCGAAAGAGAAATCAGGATTGAGTGTTCTGATGATTAGCTGTCTCGTCGCGTCTTCAACAATTGAACTGCCTCTACTATCATCTTTTTTACTTCTATAAGCTGTTGGAAGACTCCCAAGGTTCAAGCAGCTACAGTTTGGCTGCTCATGATGTGCAAGCATTCTCTTACAGTACAGCGTAAATGCCATCCTATTTCCTGGACAATCTCCGCTTACAGGCAGAGGTTTATTTCCACGACAGAAATCATGGTTGCTTGCCACACTGATCTCTCGGATCTTTCGATTTTTCTTTTGAAGGTGTGTCATTCGAGATTTCCCCGGAAAAGAGTATGGTAGTCCAGAGGATGAGCGCATGCGTATTTGGAAAGATGGCGTTGGTGACTTGATGACCTTTGACGCCCGGCTGTATCCTTCAAGAATATGAGCAGACTGGACCAATCTTCTTGGCATTTTCAGGTCCTCGTCGTCTTGATCATAGCCATCGGTCAGGCCTTGCTTTATTCAGTGGAGATGTGGTGAGCGTCTGAAGCAGCGGAAGCGGGCCGATGTGGAGAGTGTCGAAGAATGAGCCGATGTCGGCGAAGCTGTGGGCGCCCCACTGTCGTGTGGGAAAGTGTACAAGCGGCCAAAGTTGAAATGAACATTCAGACTCATACAACAACACACATACACTACAGAATGCCTTCATATAACATTGTCGTCTTTGCCGGTGAGTAGAGTAGCAGCAGGATGAGGACGATTGAACAAGGCTAACTCTGAGCAGGTGACCACTGCGGTCCTGAGGTACGACTCTGCCTATGACATAACCGCTGTGCTCAATTTACTAACACGTAGTTCCACACAGGTCACAGCTGAGGCTATCAAGGTACATGGTCATTGGAAGAGCAAGAGAAAGTAGCAGTCATCTTACACGCAATACAGATCCTCAAAGTGATCGAGAAGGAGTCCAAGGACATTTCCTTCAACTTCAACGAGCAACCGCTGGGTGGTGTACGTTTAACCTCTTTTTGTCAGCGACGACAGAAGCTGATATCTCGCAGGCTTCAATCGACGCACACGGCGTTCCTCTCACCGATGAGGCTCTCAGCGCCGCCAAATCCGCCGATGCCGTCCTTCTCGGTGCCATTGGTGGTCCCGTACGTTCTCCATGAAATCTTCTTCGCCAACCACACCGTCTGACAAGAAACAACAGAAATGGGGCACTGGTGCAGTCCGTCCCGAGCAGGGTCTCCTCAAGTTGCGCAAGGAGATGGGCACATTCGGCAACCTTAGACCTTGCTTCTTCGCTTCCGACTCGCTGATCGAGGGCTCACCACTCAAGGCTGAGGTCTGCCGTGGTGTCAACTTCAACATTGTCCGTGAATTGACTGGTGGTATCTACTTCGGTGACCGCACTGAGGACGATGGCTCAGGTTACGCCATGGACACCGAGCCCTACTCGCGCGCCGAGATCGAGCGCATCACCCGCCTCGCTGCCAACCTCGCTCTCGCCGAGAACCCCCCAGCTCCCGTCTGGAGTTTGGACAAGGCCAACGTGCTCGCCACCAGCAGATTGTGGAGAAAGGTCGTCACTGAGGTCATGGAGAAGGAGTTCCCTCAATTGCAGATTGGTCACCAGCTCATCGACAGCGCTGCCATGATCATGGTCAAGAACCCCCGTGCTCTCAACGGTGTCATTGTCACCAGCAACTTGTTCGGCGACATCATCTCAGACGAGGCTTCCGTGATTCCTGGCAGCTTGGGTCTTTTGCCCAGTGCTTCGCTCAGTGGTGTCCCTGATGGCAAGAGCAAGTGCAATGGTATCTACGAGCCCATTCACGGTATGTCTCTTGGATCCCTCTCCCAAGATTCCAACTAATCCCCTCTTCCAGGTTCCGCCCCTGACATCTCCGGCGAGGGCATCGTCAACCCCGTCGCCATGCTCCTCTCAGTCGGCATGATGCTCAAGTACTCCCTCCAAGAGCCCGAACTCGCCAAGTCAGTCGACGAGGCCGTCAGAATCGTCATCGAGCAAGGCATCAAGACCGGCGACATTGGCGGCAAGGCAAAGACCGCCGAGGTCGGTGATGCCGTTGCCAGCGAGTTGGCCAAACTTCTCAAGAAGTAAAAGAAAAGAAGAGAAAAAAGAAAGTTATATGCCGGAACATGAAATTGTATAAAAAGCAAGGATTTAGACACGACAAACAGCGAATGACATTTTGATGATCTTCTACTGAACGCAAGCCTCTGAACGTTTCATACGACACAAGACTGGAATCTGCTCAAAAGGAGACTATATCAGAGGACCAGAGGCAGTAAGGGCGCCGATACAGCTACAATGACTGCTCGCTCTTTCCCTGTGGAAGTCATTTTTTTCCTACAACCTATCACAGCTCACAGTTCACCATGCGTGTAACCATCGAGAGTAAATTGAAATGGTAGATTATGTGGAAATGAAAAGCGTGAACGCTCGCCATAAAACAGCAATTTCATCTTGATCATAACCGTAAAAGATCTGACACATATCGACAACCACACGACAAATGACAACATATTGCCTCGTAACATCTTAATAGAGATAGTAGGTCTGAGCAAGGGGCAGAACACTCGAAGGCTCGGCCTCACAGACCATACCATCCGCCTCAACAGTCTGTAGACACAAAGTCAGTACATCCTCCCTTGTAAGAGACACCTTTGGGTGCAACGGTACAAACTTACATAACTCTCAGCATCAACCTTCATCTTGGGCTTGACAGCATTGAACTTCATATCGGACTTTCCAATGTTTCGGCAATTCTTGACAGCTTCGACTCGCTTCTTCAAGCCACATTTGTCGCCTACACCCCTGGCTTGAGCTGCTCTGCTGACAAAAGCAATGCTGTTGTGAGGAACCGAGGCACCGAACATCGGTCTCATGATCATGGGTTCTACCGTTGGGATACTAGCGTTGGCATCACCCATCAAGCTGTATGCGACCATACCGCCCTTGATGACTTGCGTAGGTTTGACACCAAAGTTGGAAGGATGCCAGAGGACGAGATCAGCGAGCTTGCCCACCTCAATGGAGCCGATGATGTGAGACATGCCCTGCGCAATGGCGGGATTGATGGTGTACTTTGAGATGTAACGCTTGACGCGGAAGTTATCTGCGCCGGTGCCTTCATCTTCAGCCAAGAAGCCTCTTTGCTGTTTGTTCTTGTGGGCTGTGTTCCAGGTACGAAGAATGACTTCTCCGCAACGACCCATGGCTTGTGAGTCTGAACTCATCATGCTGATGGCGCCGAGATCGTGCAGAACATCCTCTGCCGCGATTGTCTCTGCTCGGATACGACTTTCGGCGAAGGCTACATCTTCAGGAATGTTACGCGATAGATGGTGACATACCATGAGCATGTCAAGATGCTCGTCAAGTGTGTTGTTTGTGTAAGGTCTGGTGGGGTTAGTACTGGATGGGAGAACGTTCTCGTGCTCGACGACAGAGATGATGTCAGGTGCGTGACCACCACCTGCTCCCTCAGTGTGGTAACTATGAATTGTACGACCCTTGAATGCTGCAACAGTGGTTTCGACAAAGCCAGACTCGTTGAGGGTATCCGTGTGGATGAGGGTCTGGATATCATGCTCATCACAGACACTCAGACAAGTATCGATGGCTTTGGGTGTGGATCCCCAATCTTCATGCAATTTGAGACCGCACACACCAGCCTCAGCCTGTTCGCGCAGAGGGCCAGGGTCACTATCGTTGCCCTTCCCGGTGATACCTACATTGAGCGGTATAATGTCAGTAGCTTGCAGCATACTCTCGATCAGCCAGGCGCTTGGTGTGCAAGTTGTGGCATTGGTGCCAGTGCTAGTATCATGTCAGCGATCTGCCGAGTGCTCCAGATTCTAAATCCTTACCTTGGTCCTGTGCCACCTCCCAAAAGGGTAGTGACTCCTGAGGCAAGCGATTCAGGGGCCTGCTGAGGACAGATGAAATGGATATGGCTGTCAAAGCCACCATAAGTGACAATATCCTTTTCAGCAGCAATGACATCGGTGTTGGATCCGATGACCATGTTAGGATCAACGCCATCCATGATATCCGGATTGCCAGCTTTGCCAATTCCTACGATGATGCCATTCTTGACGCCGATATCAGCCTTGTAGATACCAGTGTAGTCAACAATCAAGGCGTTGGTGAGAACCAAGTCCAAGCAGTCACTGTCCGAACGTCCAGAAGCTTGACCCATGCCATCACGAATACTCTTGCCACCACCAAAGGTACACTCGTCGCCGTATTGAGTGAAGTCTTTCTCGACCTTGATCCACAGATCAGTAGCACCTAGGCGGACAAGATCACCAGTCGTGGGGCCAAACATGGAAATGTAAGCCTCGCGTTCAAGCGTAAACATGTCAAGGTGGGCAGAATCGCCAGCAGGTTCCGGGGTGTGATGGAAGCCACCCTTCTGCAGTTTCTCAACAAGAGAATCAGCAATACTGGAATCATGGAGCGAACCAGTAGCGATACCATTGCCACCTTTGATGATTTGATTACCACCGATCTGGACAAGGTTGACGGTCTTGGTGTCACCGGGCTCAAAGCGGACGGATGTTCCAGCAGCAATATCCAATCTGTATCCTAGGGCTCTGACACGATCAAAGTCGAGCAGAGGATTGGTCTCAACAAAGTGGTAGTGTGATCCAACCTAAGCGTGTCAAACCTGACTTTCTCTTTATCTTGCAAATATCATGACCTACCTGGATTGGACGGTCTCCTTTGCTAACAACCTTCAATTGTATCCTCTTTCTGTCCTTGTTCAAGACAATCTTGCTATTCTTGACGGGTATGACTGCACCAGGCTGTTTCTCGGGGGCATATTCAGAGGCATGGGCATGAGGGAAGACATCCTTATCTGGTACAGGCAAGAAGCTGCCGTACAAGGCTTTCTCAAGGTCGCCGTCGTCGGAGCTGATAGGATGGTGGACGGTGACCAGGTAGGTGCCAGAGGGAAAGGTTCCTTCGACTTGAAGCTCGACCAGAGAGTTCACTACGGGCGGGAGGACATGACGGCGACCGAGGATGGTCTTGCCTAGGGACATGAGATCTGCCACCGAGTGGTTGCCATCGCGGATAAGCTATCGCAACGCGTTACTCAGGCCTGTACTCGGGTAGGAAAGAGAAAGAGGTGGACCAACTTCTTGGAGAACGCTTGCGATGAGAGCCTAGATACACAATCAGCGACTAGTCCCCGTGACATTCAGCACGAGCATACCGTCGCTTCAGTCTGGTTCAGCTTGACACCTCGTGCCAATCTACGCTGTGCAAGCTGGCCGACTTGCGAGATGACCAGCTTGTCGAGCTATGAACAAATACCATGTCAGTCCGAGAATCAGCAGCGAATATATGAAGTTTCGTAAAGCTGCGTACCTCTTTTGGAGTCAAATGCATTTCGAGTGACTACCACAATGGCTCAAGGGTCGAAGCATCCGCATGTCTTGACACATCGAAACCCCCACCTTGGGCTTGGCACTTCGGTCTACCATTCTGCCCCCACGTTCTTCTCCGACTCGTGCTATTCGTTATCGACTCTATCGATACTCGCCAGCGACTATGACTTTCAAGGCCTAGTCGCTGTTCTATACAGATTGCGTAATGTCTTAGATCTCGTTTAGATGGCCGCATTGAGCACTCTCATTTACCTGCAATCGATATACTGTTAAACCGTTTCTGGGGAAATGATGGGGAGCTCGAGTGAAATGATACCATCATCTGGCCACCTACTTCCCAGCGGTGCATGCTGGTTGACCATGAGTATCAGGCAATAAGCGGACACTCTAGTTGACACTTCTTGTCACGAGCGGCTCGTATAGAGCAAAGAGTGCTCGATATGGATACGATCATGGAAAGAGCCAGGGTCATGCAGGCTACCAGCACTTTTGGCGAGCATATATTGTGACTTAACTAGCGCATAATTGCCAGATGCAATTGCCGCGCTCGATTGCAGCGAGCTCTTCCATGCGGGTCAGGAACCACTGCTACACCGTGGCTGTCTCTTCTCTTCCCTTCCTATGAAGTGGTGTATACTTCACGATCTATGCCTCGGACATTGAAACTTCTCCTGTCAACGGTGCAGTGTCAGAGACACCTTCTAGAAGGCGGAACGTCATTCTACCGCCGCCCGAACCATAAAGACAGGAAAGAGTCCACAAAATATGGCACGCCTTGTCAGTGTTTGCCTTCGTGTAAGACGTTGGCCATAGTCCCGCCAAGATGCTTGGATGACATGCAAGCAAGGCTTCCTGTCAAACGATCCTTGATCTCCAATTAGAGGCACGTTTGCCGGAAACAGACACTTCAATAGACCTTGACATGATGAAGCTTCCAAATGTTCATCATCGTCAAGTCTGCTCTGATCGACTCTGCAGCCAGACATTGCGACTTTGCCTTGGCAATGGACCATTATCCCGAGACAGGGTTGATCTCAATCTTGTCCCGGAATAGCCTTGGTTCTTGACGGAGCGGCTCGCTGCAGGCTTCTTTCCAATATTGTGCTTAACCGACTGTCTTGTTCAGAGATGCCTTCCACGTGTGACCAGAGACTCTTCAAACCATGGAATGTCAGATAGAAGGACTCTTTGAATGACGGCATGTTCAGGTACTTGAAACATTTGTGCCAAGGCACTTTTGCACAGATTGCATGAGGGAACTGTCAACAGTTTCTAGCGAGGTTGACGACCATGGATGGCTGAACATGGCAGAGACATGATCCCGAAGCACGAGCCCTGGCGATAAAGTATGTTTCTCAGCTGAATCCGTAGGGCGCTTCGGGGAATACGGGTTGCAAGGCTTCCTTGACTGAACGCCGCTACAAAGTCAGCAGCTGACCCAGTGCTTGACTGCATAATATCGGGAGCTCGAGCAGCAGCAGTGTTTGGGAGGTACTTTGAAAGTGTACAAATCTCAGGAGTAACAAACGTTCTCGCATGTGATTTTGGCACATGTTCGTTTCAGGGCCTCGATGCGGAGAATAGAGTTCGGCCGACCAGCCGCCCTCGCATGCCGCACCCGGCGCTATGCAAGTGATGGTTAAAGTCCATGTGAATCTTATCAAAAATCCCGTTTGTCACCATCACAGTTTGAGTTGCTCCTTATTGCTATAAACAACACATTGCGACCAGCACCTGTCAAATCCTCGATTCAAGACGTTTTCGCTCCGCCAGATGCAGAGATTGAGCAAACAAAACGGACTACCCGAGAGCTGGCGACGACTTTTAATCAATCTGAAGTTATCAAGGCAAGAGAGTGACGTCGATCGTCAGCACGATCTTAGAGCGATAGCAGCCAAGTGGGCCTGACGGACGGCAGCTCCCAGCCACTTGGGCGAGCTTGCAATAGACCATGCAAGCACCGTCGGAGCAAGAGAAAGCAATCGGGTAGGTTGACAAAAAGAAACAAGGGCAGGGTGAGAAAGAAAGGCGAGCGAGATTGGTAGGACGACTTCTGAAACGATGCAGAAAGCTGTCGCTGGACGCCTGGTAACGGCGGGAACGAGGGGGGAACGATGACGACCAAACAGATGAATACCGAGACAAAACAGCGAAGGCGAAACGGGCTGGGTGGAAAGAATGGATTCAGAGGTGTAGAGCAAAAGTCATATAGGTAGGATATTATGAATGAGTGGATGGGTAGCGGTCAAACAAAATGTCTCGGAGAGTCGGAGGAAGGCATCTATTGGTATTTGGATTGGCCGATCTCTGTAGAGGCGCGCTATGGGTGGTTTAAATTTGGTACTTGGCTGAACAGAGCCGAGATGCAGGCGAGTTAGGGGAAGTGGTATCAGACACATGTTGAATGTTAACCAGCACATGCCAGATACTGACCTCTAGAGATACTGCAAGACGGGACGTCAGTGTCAAGCTGTAAATACACATGTTACTAACATGCTGGATCGTTAGGCAATGGCGTGGTAGGGCATCACTCTGACCGTAAGCTTAATGACGAGTCATTCTCTTGCAGCCTGATGTCTAGCGACGTCGGTATTGCTGCCAAAATCGGAGGTGTTGAGTAGCATTCTTTGTGCGATGGATAGCGGTAGGAGGATTCGATGGTAAAGGGGCTTGCGGGAAGAAGGGCAAACAAAGAACGGCTCAGAATTTTGAGTTTACATTATCAGAACATCACAACGGCTTTTGGTCGAGAAGTGAGACGTCCTCTGTGCTCGCCTGTGGCTACTCGTGGTACTGCTGTTGCGTCTCTGTTCGTCGACTCGTCGTGCTGGCTCTCTTCGCCATTTCCAGGACTTGGTAGGATTGAATCATCGCGCTGGGAGCCCAAGGCTTTGTATTAACGCTCAGACCTTTGTTCGCGCTTTCCGCTTTCTCCCAGTGAAATTAGCTGCTAGCGGATCGAAGCTGCGTTTCATCACAGTCCAGTTCGGGGCCTCTCAAAGCGATTCTTGTGCCTGGTTTTGAGAGCGAGCCGGGTAGCTCACCGCCCACGCGCTTTTCCTATCATCACACGCATCCATCCTTGCTCGTCCAGGTCGCAACATCCGTCCTCGGTCGACCGCGCCGACTCAAGAGCCATTCGACAGCGCTCCGTCCCCAACTTCTGTGCGCCCTGAGAGTCGTCGCTTATTCTCAACCATAGAATGTCGTCGGCCGCCATTCATGCCGTCGCGCCACAGCATTTTCAGTCCTCGCCGAATGCCTCACCCTCGTCTGCGCGCAGACCGCAGAGCCAAAGACCGTCTACAGCCAGCGGTCTATCTCACTTCGACAGCCCCTCTGCCTTAGCCGCCCGTCAAGTATCGTCATCTTCGACCAACGCGTCGCCCAGCCAGCGCAAGATCTCTACCGCATATGACTCTATGGAACCTGCCATGCCTCAGCAAGAATACACATCTGCTCACCCGCAACTCAATGCAGACAGCCCATCGCAGGCTCGCCGGAAAGAGATGGACCAGCCTTCATCGCCGCGACACATGATTCCAGACACCCTTCCTCGTGAAGACAGTGCTATATTGAGCAGGTTGGTAATCGACGATCCGCAAGCCGACGTCGCTCGTGAAAGAGCCCGTGTCGCCGAAGCACAGCCAATCTCCGCCAGTCACCACGAACCCTCGATGTCAGCTATGGAGACCCCCGAAGAGGCTGCTGCGCCCCGCCGTCGCCAGGAACACCTCAAATCAAGTCACCCTAGAAAGGAGACCAAGTTTGGAGAGTACATCTTGGGACAGACATTGGGTGAGGGAGAGTTTGGCAAAGTCAAGATGGGATGGAAGAAAGAGGGGGGCGTGCAGGTCGCCATCAAGCTGATACGCCGTGAGACGCTGGGCAATAACCCTAATCGTCTCCCAAAGATCTATCGTGAGATCTCAATTTTGCGTGGACTACAGCATCCCAACATTGTGCGGCTACATGAGATGGTTGAGACTGAAAGGCATATTGGTATCATCCTCGAATATGCATCGGGCGGAGAATTGTTCGACTACATCCTCAACCACCGCTATCTTAAGGATAATGCGGCTCGTAGGTTGTTTGCACAGCTCGTATCTGGTGTTGGCTACTTGCATAAGAAGGGTATTGTCCATCGCGACTTGAAGCTGGAGAACCTGCTGCTGGACCGCAATCGCAACATCATTATCACTGATTTTGGATTCGCGAACACCTTCAATCCGGACGATGAGCTGGGCGAAGAGATCGAGAACCACCTGAACAACAAAGAATTTGTCTCCAAGATGGGCCTGGAACACGTCCAATCGACTGGTCACCGTCGTGGTGATCTCATGCAAACGAGCTGTGGTAGCCCGTGCTATGCTGCGCCAGAATTGGTTGTTAGTGACTCACTCTATACTGGCCGCAAGGTCGATGTGTGGAGTTGTGGTGTCATCTTGGTATGTTGATATCAATCTGCGCTGGACAAACAGCGGTGAGCTAACTTTGACTAGTATGCCATGCTTGCAGGATACTTGCCTTTCGATGATGATCCAGCCAACCCTGAGGGTGATAACATTAACCTGTTGTACAAGTACATTGTGTCGACCCCCTTGACCTTCCCTGAGTATGTCACACCTCATGCTCGCGATCTCCTGCGTCGTATTCTGGTCCCGGACCCGAGGAAGCGTGCCGATTTGTTCGAGGTTGCTCGTCACAGCTGGCTGAGCGAGTATGCCCATGTTGTCGGTTTCATAACAAGCACCACGACCACCTCTGCTGACATTGTCGACTCTGCCATTCCTACTGGTCAGTCCACTACTTGCGGAAGACTTTATGCAGCAACTAATTCATGCACAGAAGACCAATACGATGTACCACAACTCGCCCGCAGTGCATCAGTCAGAGAGCCATCTAAACCCAGTCAGATTGCCGTTGTTGGTGGTCTTAGCAACAAGAATGCTCCTATCACCGAGACCGAGTCCAAGACTCCTCGCGATGCTAAGCGTAGAACAGTTCAGGTCGAGTACGTTGCTCCTCAGTCTCAGACTGCAAGACAACAGCCTCTCTCGACATCGCTGCCCACCAGTGCTGTCCTGGCACAGCCTTCTTCGCCTTCTCAAGGAAAATCGCGTGCAAGAGGAGACAGCACCTCCGGCCCTGTAGCTGTCAATTCTGGATCATACGAACCTTCGTCCGGTTCTCAGCGTTCCCAGCAACGCCCAGCTACTCAATCTGCCATGTCACCTCCCGTTCGTCCGAATCGCGAGCCCCCACGAGCTGTCACCGACTCTACACCTTTCAATGTTGGTTCTCCTACTTCGAGCGCTCGACCCACCACCAGTGGCTCGAGATTGCCATCGCGTGGCAACTCATATGGCCAACCTGCTTTGGCGACTGTTGCTGCCACCAATGCCGAAGGCCGCTTCTCGCAACCCAAGCCATCTAGCTCAGGATACATCATGTCCGGCCAGAACTCACAAGATGGTTCAAAGAGGAATTCATACACAGGAAGGCCAGTCAGCCAACATCTGCCTGCTGACGTTCAGAATGCTTCTCAGCAGCCTGCAGAAAGACCTGTCCGTGGACACAAACGTTCTAACACGATGGAAAGCTTTACTACAAAATTGTTTGGTCGCACAAACTCTCGTCGTCAATCAGCAACTCCACAGGAGATTGCCAGCGCTCGTCAAGAGCGTGAGAAGTCTTCGCGCATGTACCCCCCTGTCAGCATGAAGAACACAATGCCTCATTCTGGCGAGGATCTGCCTCGTCCTTCTACCGAGTCGTCTCGTCGCTCGTTCGGCTATAACCGCAAGAACAGCGAAAATGCTGGACCTCGATCATCAAGGAGATTCTCTTTCTTGCCCATGTCTTTCTCCAGGATGAGCTTCTCTGGCGCATCTGGACCTGAAGCTGCCGACGGTGGCAGACGTGCTTCAGTCCAAGCCAATGCTCGCAGCCGCCCTGCTTCTAAGCAATCCCCTGTCATGGCATTCGGCCAAGGTAGAAGTCGCTCTCCTAGCCAAAGTACTACCGGCAGCAGCATTCCTGTCGTGCCGGATAGTAATGTTGATGGTCGTCGCAAAATGCCTCATCAGCCTGTTCGCGGCGCAACTGCTCCCGATCTCACTAAGATGCAAGACCCTGGTTACTCTCAGCAGCAGCAATATGGTAGACAACAACAAGAGCAGCAGTACAACAACTACACTCCTCCTCAGAGCAGCGCTGGCCGACCGAGACAGGAGAACTTCTACACGCCTTCTCAATCCGCAGAGTCGCAGGCGTCTGATTCGATTGCCCAAACGCCGCGACAGAAATACCCCGCCGGGTTTAATGAAACCGAGCCCGTCGTGGCTAAGCCTCAACACCGCCAACAAGCAGTGTTGCAGAAGAACCGCAAATTCGGTGACGCATACGAAGGCCACGGAAACGGTGGTAGCAGCGGTGGTGCTCGACGAGTGATGGACTGGTTCCGTAAGAGAGGCAAGGACAGAAGCAACTAGGAAAGCTTTTGTGCGGCTTGTTGATCTCCTTGCACTTTCTATCGACTTTGAGCAATATTGCTCGGCTCTTTCATCTTTCTGGATCATTGCTTTATTCGCATTTTCCTCTTCTGTTTTTCTTATACCCTTCTCCCTTCTTGTTCGCCCTTTCTTATTCAACCACCCTTCACGTCAACCTCTTTCTTCTTTTGCAAATCTCTGAACTCAATGATAATTGCTTCCATTGGTTCATGTTCATCTTTCTTCTTGGTCAGCGCGGCGTCTTCTTTCATCTTATCTTCGAAGCGGCTCTTCTTCCTGTTCATTAGCAAACGTACACTTTTTACTTTGGGCATGGCATCAACTTCTCGGGAATCGCAGAAGCATAGGGAAGCTTTTCTTGAATGTATTAGTCGGACCTTTATATTTGAATTTCTCTTCTTTCGATCACATTGAAAATTCTCTGATTCGTTCTTGTACATGCAGCAAGGTGTCTGACAGCAGCCCCGAGCATATCCACTTATCTTTTCTCCAGAAAGCTGTCAAAAATGCTACATTGGTACTTGATCAGCGGTGAGCGGCACAATGAGGCTCAAGACCACAACTCATGGGACGGAACGCATCCTGCATGCTGTACGGCCGTTGTCTGTCTTCCAATCTCAACTTTCTGGTTCATGACTAATCGGACAGACATGTGCATCAGGCGGGTCCCGCTTTGTATTGAGTCAAGAGATTTCGTCTTGGCTCTCGTGTCTCTGACACTGGCCTGTCTCTCAATCCTCTCCTTCACATCGATTGTATCACTTCAGGCCGGAAACCAGACGCCAGACTTTTGTTTCTCTTAAACTTGCGCATTTATCTCTGATTCGTAGCATGATGTCTTGTAAATCGAGTTTCTAATGCGAACCTGACTCTTGCAAAGTGTGGTATAGCCGTTTCGGAAAGCAATCATGTGGCGTTGCTTTGCTCTAGAAAGATTGCGCTACGCTTCACGCTGCCTGAGTCTTTCGTCCCAGGCAAGAGCAACGGGAAATTGGCCAACCAAAAAATTTCTTTGTCAGGCAACTGGCTGATTCTGTATATATAATTGGGAAACTTGTGTGAGATTCTATCTTTCTAGTCTGATTATTTGAAGCAAAGCTATATTTTTTCGGTACGGCATAGCAAACAATCACATATTTCCAATCCGAGCAAACACCAAAATCCAACGAAGACAACAATGCATCTGTCTCAATCTATCCCTATCGTTCTTTTCTCTGCATTGGTGCATGCAAGAACCGACCTCACAGGCTGCACAAGGACGGATATCTCATCACCTGCTGGCGCCTCTTATGCCTGGATTGTGCCAGATACTGGAGAGCTATGTGACTTCCTGGACTGTGGAGGCGGTAGGGCACCTCCCAAGACGACCGTACCTGGGTGTGCTCTGTATGTTGGTACAGAGACCTACAAGCCTAGCTTCCTTGCTGGATTCAGCGCATCGATGACGGCTGGCGGAGTAGGAAGTGTTGAAGCGAGTGTTACAACTACTGCTGCGCCTACACTTACTGCTTCCGCTGCCGCTACTGCCACTGCCACTGTTGATGATGGTGATGCGGACGATTTCGGTGATGCGGACGATTTTGAAGATGCGGACGACGTTGACGACGATGGTGATGCGAATGATATCGATGATTTCTATGACCTGATGGACATATATCCCGCATGTTGGAATGATACGACAATTCAGCAAAAGGCCGCTTGGTGGTCGTCCTATGGGTATAACATGACACCTGAGCAAAAGGCCGATTGGTGCTTGTCTTATGGGTTAACCGCCACAGCCATGACTAGTTCTACTATGACTGGAGCCACCACTTCTGCCCAACAATCCATGGCAACCTCGAGTGTGTTGAGTGATTCCAGCGTAGCATCTTCGACTTCGAACTCGGCCGTTTGGGATGCCGAATCAACAGCCACTTCCACAGCAAGCACAAAAGATCTGTCTACTTTGGTTACAGCATCCACTACATCAGCAGCCACGACCGGCGATTTGAGCATGAGCAGATCGTGGGTCAAGACCATTCCGACTTTTGCTAAAGGCGCTGCTGATGTTGATATCGATAGGTCAAGTGTGTCTGCGTCTGGATCTGCGGCCAAGTCATCTTCTGTATCTGCATCTTTGGTGGATTCTACAGGCGCCGCTGGAAAGGTTGGAAGTGCTGTCGGTGCTGTGGGAGTTGTCGCGGCTGCAATTGGAGCTTTGGCTGTATTGTAAGCACGAGGGTCTTCAAAGATGAGTGGTAGGAAGTATTGCTTCGGCAGGGTCAAGAGTCATTTTTCTCTTATGGGTCAAGTTCGTGCTTGTAGTTATGATAATGTACAAAAATTACTGAGAAGCCGGGCATCCTCTTATGAGGTGATAGTTTTATTGACGCCTTTCGGTGGACAGAGTTCGAGCGTCAGACGGATTGAGTATCCCGATGGATCATGTCAGTCTTTCGCGCTGCTCTGACAAAGGTCAAATGTGAGAAGAATAGAGAGATGGATCTGAGGCAACGTTGACACAGGGCAGGAACATTCACAATTTATTGCTATGTGCACAATTCTTGCACAAATCCACAGCATGTATAAATTCTCCAATTTCTTCGAAACACAAATAGTATGTCTGATATCTGTGACCTTTTTACAGGATCGACATGTCACGGCTCCAAACCAAGACAGCAGACCCGAAAGACTCAATATGGGATCACCTCCCTGAAGATACATTTCGACAGCATCTGGTAGACCTCGAGAAATGCACCAATGCTGTGCCAATTGAGCCGCAGACCTTTCCTTTGGATTTGCAGGGCCATTCATTTAGAGATGGCTACACATTGCCATTGGACACAGAGCAACAGATAGCAGACGATTTTGCTTTCTTAGCTGCCATTGAAGAAGGTGCTCAGAGCGTTGCGGCAGTATGTCTGGAAAAACATCTTCAACCAGCCCGACTCACAGTCCGATTTGCAGCGCTAGACCTCTCCTTGAGCAATGAGGTGAAGGATGCTCTCACAGCAATAATTAAAACTCTTGGTACAGTCACCGAGGTTAATAGTTCGGGCCGCACCAAAGAGCTGTTTTCACAAATCGTAAGCTTGCACTTCCGACGACTACTCGCACGGCTGCGATCCATAAAGTGGGAAAAGCCGAAGTATCTTTCGAAACAACACAAGAAGCCTCTATGGCAGGACTTCGCGAATCTCACACATCGGATTCAATTCGTCTATACCAAGAAGGAGGCGGCTCTAAGACGCACGGTCGAGGCACAAGTTCATCAGCTTGCTGCAGCTTACGAAGCCTTTGAGATTGTTGAGGCAAAATCACAAGAAGAGATCTCGTGCCTTCATGACTTGATCAAAGCAAGTTACCATTTTTGCAGGACCGATCTGATCGCAAACTTTGCACAACGCTTGGAAAACAGTGTGACTGCTGCACCAACGTCGAAGGTTGCTTCAGCTATCAAATGCTTGCGTCAACTGGAGAAGATTGGCGCATATTGGAGAGTCGCTACATCTCTCATCGAGGCAAGCTTGAAGTATCCTGCACTGTTCCAAGAAAATCTGCAAGTGGCATTTCTGACGCCGTATGAGCCTGTCCCTACCACTATTGGACATGAGTCTTGGGCAACGACATGTCATGTACATGCAGAAGTCCAACTTGCCGTGCACTATGATTTACTCTTCCAGGCTACATCAGAGTCACCACTATCATTCCTTCCTCCACGCGTCATCGGAACCTCGAAATGGCTTTGCTATCTCTGCTACCAATTTCTGCGTGCTCATGGCTCATTCATCCCGGTAAACACACATGGACGACTCTACGATCAATGGACGATACCGGACCTGGCCGACTATGGAGAAGAACTTCGTGCTCGATATCGCGGAATTGTTCGCGACATAGATGCAGAGATTGTCAGAGAAACAGGAACGACCGACCATGATGAAGCAGGGTCCATATTGAGATGGCGTGCTGAACCGATGACAAGTCGGCAGAATCTTTTAGGTGTGGACGGCGCATATTGATTCCTACAATTCCTGAGACGTAAGACGACGAACGAGACGTCTATACAGCGAGGATGCTCGACGGACAACAAAGAGTTGATCGCGTTGATATTTCAAGTTCCAACCCGCCGGTCGTGGCTCCATCGAGTCTTTCGATTAGTACAAGACGGCAACAACGGACATTCTTCGCATGAGATCTAAGGAGACAGTTGAACATCTCGCACGTTTGCATCGAGTGTTTTCAGCGCCCCTCGGATGAGAGAGCTTCAAGCATGATACTCGTTCGTAAGATTGTTCAATAATGCTGCGAGCTTGAGTGGGACAAGCATATAACTAGGTGGCGAGAAGGTGACGACCTGAGGAGACGCATAAAGCTTGACCTCGTCGAGGCTCGAATCCAGCTTCTTGCTGCCAATACGCACGCCGTAAAGAAAATTGCCGAGAACTTTACATGCTCGGGGCTCTAGAACCGCCGTCCGAGCACAACACCACTACACATCTACCAGCGATGTACACAAGATGACAAGGCAAAAGAGAAAATAGACATCACCTCTCAAGAAGGCGCAAAAAACTGATACACAGAAAAACCCTACTAGCCCGTGCTTTCATACTACGTGTTTGGTTCGCGTATTACTGAGGCGTAGCACGTGGCGAGGTAATTTTTTTTGGTGAGCTTCCCAACCACCAGACCAAAGGCGTCCCTTTGGTGGCCAAACAGTGGAGAGGTTGCCGCTGGAAACGTCCCAATTTTGGTCGTATATAAAGGTAGACGCGACGAAGGGGCTGGCATCTAGCACAACGCCAACCACCAACAGCAACTTTGCATCACTGAGTCGCGGGCAGGCATATTGCGATCCACTTTAGCTTTGCTGACTTTTGTGGCCTTAATATTAGTGGTGGTGGTCATATCCAGCCCCTGAGCATTTGGACGACGCGCGATTTGGTGAACGACGAAGCCGAGACACACTCCGTACTCGCACACTTCATCGACCCATTCGAGTATGCATCAACGTCCACAAACTTGAGAAGCTAGAAAGAATCGGCGGTGTGTTGGCGACAAAATCGGATACTGTCTCTGGCGGGATTGGCGTGTTGGACGCCCCATATCGAAGCCATACCATTGAGCTATGGTCATAAAGGAGCGGGCGAAAAGTGGAAAGTAGTAGCGACCAGGGATATAGGTATGCTCACCTGAACGTCTTCATCCGTGTCTACGTTTGCGCTTGCCACTCTGCATCCTCCTTAGCTCGGGGTGTAACTTGAAGCAGTTGGCGGTCGAATGGTGAGCTTTCTTGCAATGGTCGCTGTGGTCAACCTCGACTTTTGTCTTGCCATTGACACATCGGCCTGTATCCACAGAAGCTTTGACTTGTTGCCTCATCTCGACTGCTTGCTCCTACCCTTTTTCTGCGATTACGGCCGACTAAACAATATCCTCGTACGACATTCGGGCAGGTGGAAATATCGTGTTGTTCCTCATGAAATCTAGCACAGATTTATCAAATTTCGGTCCCAGTCTCTGTAAGAAAACCAGCTTCCACCAAGGCTCGTCGAAGCTGGACTCCGGACCTATGGCCAGCATTCCATGTTTGATGGTCTCGAGTTCGATCGCTAAATCCGAATTATAGAGGTCTCCAGGTGAAATGTTGTGCAGACGTTTTGAGAGGGTATACAGGTCTGTGTTGAGAGATTCCCGAGGCAGCTCCATGGCAGACGGGTATGCAGACTCAGCCATTTGAACAGAAGACTTCTGTCAAGTCAATTGCGTGTTGAGGAAAGGCATTGGCTTTACTTGTAGTTAAGAAGTGACCCCTCACTATGTATTCGTGCAAAGGCGGTGAGAGCGGCAGTCGGAGGTCGGAGTTTGGGCGCAACGACAATGACGATGGACAAACAGAGCACCTTCCAACCTTGCACTTCCAAACCAGACAATTCAATCATAAACATTCACTTGGACGAATACACTTTCCTCACTCGACTCCAGCCCGACATAGAATTAAGATCCTCGTGACACAGCCCATCGATCCTCCCTCTTGGTCACATCACATCATCCATCATGGAACAAACCCGAGCAATCAACGCGCTGGCACCTTTCCTCGCCTTGTCAAAATCGGCCACTTCAGCTCGCGCAGCTGCTGATCTGGTTACCCAAGCTACATCTGCTGCTCACACATATGTCTTCGGCGAGCTTCTTCAGACACCAAACATGCAGAACCTTCGCAACGATGCTCAATACCGCAACTACTACACACTGCTCGAGCTGTTCGCTTGGGGCACATGGGCCGAATACCAAGGTACGACTACTCCCCTGCTATTGCCTCTACATGCCAAAAACTGACAAGTACTCTTCAACAGCACTCGCATCAACACTTCCCTCGCTGTCACCAGCTCAAGAACACAAGTTGCGCCTACTCACCCTTCTCACTCTCGCCGCAAACACCACAAATAACAACCCCCTCACATACACGAATCTTCAATCCGCACTATCGCTGGACTCGCCACTGGCCCTCGAACGCCTGGTCACAGACGCCATCTACGCCGACTTGCTCACCGCCACCCTGAACCCCGCACAAGGCATCGTCGCCATCAGCAGTGTAGCCGCCCTTCGCGACCTCAATCCCGGCAGTGTGACACGTATGATGGCTTCACTAGATGCTTGGAGCGGTAGATGCGATGATGTGCTCAAAGAGCTCGAAGCACAGATGAAGAGTGTCATGGAAGCTGCAGAGAGAAGAACGAATGAGGAAGCTATGCGCGCGGAGCAGGTGCACAGGGCCGAGGCTGCTGGCAAGAAGAGTGATGATGCTGCAGACGATGCTATGGAGGTGGATGACGCTGGACAGAAACTTGGAGGCAAGAAGAGAGGTCTTGGTGGTCTGGGCCTGAGAAAGAGATAGGACGCTTTCCACCAACTCATTTCGGAATTCACCGAGGAGATTCAATAAGAGATCAAAGGGGCATAGTGGGATTGCTAGAAGAATTTGAGGTGTCACCATCATTGCCGCACCATAAAGAGAAGAGCATGCGCTTTGCTCAATAATTACGAAGAATACGAAACACCTTGATCAGTCCACAAGTCTAGAGAAACCCTGGAGCTCATAACTAAGGTCAGGAGATCAGGACTATGTTATTGAAGAAACGCTCATAGATTTGTATTGCTTCCTGTGACAGGACCTGTATGCGATGGGGTATAAAAGAGAAGAAACAAAACAAAAGCGTGAGTAACAATGCGCCCTGCAAAAGACGACAGACAAAAACACAATATGCAAAATTCCCCGAGTACCCTACACATATGTCTCTCTTTGGGAGCTCAGAAGAGAATTAACTCTTAACGCCCATTGGAAAAACCACACAGATCTGAACGCCACGCCATATGCAAAAAAAAAAGGTTGGGATCTTTGGAATCTGAAAACTCCATGTCGAGGCGCGGCTTAAGAGCTGTTGGATCGCATAAGCATTTCCTACAAGGAACAAACTGTTAGCGTTGTCCATCACATCAAAGTGCATCGAGAAAAGCTTACCCGCTCAATGGGATCGCTGACGTCTGCCGTCACAATGGAAGGACTCTTAGTCGGGTTGGTTGGCGAGTCGGTGTAGCCACGGATATCCAAGATCGGCCTCCTGGGCGTGCTGACTTTGCTGCTGCTTGCACTGTCCTCTGGCTTACCATCGTCGCCTTGTGTGAGTGCCAGTCTCTGATCCTTGTTGCGTTCGAGCAACGCTCCTCCCATGGTCGCACACTTGAGGATGGTTTGAATAAGCTGGTTAGGCTTGAGCGGTTTTGAAAGATATTCGTCCATTTGAGCCTGAATGCACTTTTCGCGATCTCCCAACATGGCGTGGGCAGTGAGAGCGATGATAGGCGAGCGAGTCAGCTCGTGCTCACGCTCGTATTGACGAATGTTGGCAGTGGCCTCGAAGCCTCCCATGATAGGCATTTGGACATCCATCAGCACGACATCGTAGCGCTTCTTCTTAATGGCTTCAAACGCTTCCAGACCGTTGTTCGCCACGGTGACAGTGTGGTGATGCTTCTGCAAGATCTTGACGGCCAACCTTTGGTTGACAGCATTGTCTTCAGCGAGCAAGATGTCGAACTTCATAGAGGGGTCGGCAGATGTCGGTGCAGCGCGTCCTTCCAATGCTGGGATAAGCGCGTTACCAAGATCGATGGACAAACAAGGCGTCGTCATGTAGCTTGCAATACCGTCTTCGAGTGCTGATTTGAAGCTCATGCTGATGACAGGAGCAAGCATGACGATGGGGATATACTTAAAGTCTTCAACGTTGCGAAGCTTGCGAGCTGTCTCTCTGCAGTCGACCAAGACACAGTCGTAAGCCTTTCCAGCAGCACTGGCGGCTTGGGGTGACGGTACCTCATGCTCATTGTGGACAACCATGGGTACCAACTGGAGGTTGACAAGGTGCTGAGCGATTTCTTCGGAGCAACCAGTCTTGCCAGTATCGATAAAGAGCACGTTATGCTTGCGGTAAGCTCTGAGCTGCTTGTCGATGGCCTTAACATCGGGGTTGCCGACCTTGAACTTGACAGTGAAGTAGAAGCAACTGCCTTGACCGAAGTCAGACTCCACCCACATTCTTCCGTGCATGAGAGAAACGAGTCTTCTCGAGATGGATAAACCGAGACCAGTGCCTCCGAAGCGGCGAGTGGTCGAGCCATCTGCTTGTTGGAAGGTGTCGAAGATGAGGTCAAGCTTGTTGCTCGGTATGCCAATACCAGTATCGCTAACGGCAAATTGAACAGCGTATTCGCCATCTTTGCATCCAACCTGGTCTGCCGCAGAAATGGAAATTCTGACCTCACCCTTGTCGGTGAACTTGATAGCGTTGCCGACAAGGTTGAGGATGATCTGACGAAGTCTGAAGGAGTCTCCGACAACATAGTCCGGCACCGAACTATCGACATAGTAGGCGAGATCAAGGCGCTTCTCATTGGCCTTGACTGCCAGACCCTTCAAGCCGTTGAAGACTTGGCCACGAAGGGAGAATGGAATTTCCTCGACAACCATACGGTTGGCTTCGATCTTGGAGATATCGAGGATGTCGTCAATAATGGTCAATAGACTGTTAGCCAGGTTGAATACCAGGTTGAGCATCTCTCGCTGGTTCTGGTTCAAGTCAGTATCGAGAGTGAGTTGAGTCATTCCAATGATGCCGTTCATGGGTGTTCTGATCTCGTGAGACATGTTGGCAAGGAATTCTGACTTGGTCTTGTTGGCCAATTCAGCTGCCTCCCTTGCAGCAGTGTTCTTTTGAATACTCTCACGGAGACCAGTGACCATCTTGTTGATCTTCTGCTTGAGCTCATTCATCTCGCCAGATGCTTCGACAGTGATCATCTTGGTGAAATCACCGTCCATAGCAGCATTTGTGATATCACCAAATGCTCGGACTTGTGAGGTCAGGTTCTGGGCCATGGTATTAACGTCGGAAGTGATCTCCTTCCAGCGGCCAGAAATTCCATCGACTTCTGCTTGACCACCCATTTTGCCGTCGACACCGACATCACGAGCGACACGCTTGACTGCAAGGGACCAGTTGTCGAGGCGACCAACCATGTCGTTGATGGTGTTCTTTAGGAGCAGGATCTCTCCTTGAGCGTGAACTTTAATAACCTGGGTCATATCACCACGAGCGATAGCCTGTGTAACATCCGAAATGTTGCGGACTTGGTTGGTCAAGTTGTTGGCCATAGTGTTGACATTGTCAGTCAAATCCTTCCACTTGCCCTCAACGTTCTCAACTTGTGCTTGTCCACCAAGCACACCTTCAGTACCGACTTCTCTTGCCACCTTGCTGACCTCAAAGGCGAAAGTGCTCAGGCGGTCAACCATGGTGTTGATGGTCACCTTCAATTCAAGGATCTCACCCTTGACCTCGGCTCCAACCTTCTTGCTGAGATCACCTCTTGCAACAGCTTTGGTAACATGGGCAATCTCGCGCACTTGAGTGGTGAGGTTATTGGCCATGCCGTTGACATTCTCTGTGAGATCCTTCCATGTGCCTTCAACTCCATGTACGGTGGCTTGTCCGCCAAGTCTTCCTTCTGTTCCGACTTCTCTGGCGATTTTGGTAACTTCGTGAGCAAACTGCCTGAGTTGGTCGACCATAGAGTTGATGGTTGATTTGAGCTCAAGGATTTCACCCTTGCACTCTGCCTTGACTTTTTGTGTAAGGTCACCCCTTGCGACGGCAGTGGTAACCTCGGCAATATCTCGTACTTGTGTTGTCAGATTGTTGGCCATGGCGTTGACGTTGACGGTCAAATCATTCCACATGCCCTGCACACCCTCGATCTGGGCTTGACCTCCGAGTACACCCTCAGTGCCGACGTCACGAGAGACGCGAGTGACTTCTGTAGCAAAGGTACGCAATTGGTCGACCATACCGTTGATAGTCTGCTGAAGCTGCAGTATCTCACCACGAGCGGGACGCTGAATCTTGCGACTGAGATCACCCTGAGCGACGGCGGTAGTTACGACGGCGATTTCTCTGACTTGGTTGGTAAGGTTATCTGCCATGATGTTGACTGTGCATAGTTAGCAGATGATTGTGAAATTGATACTGTACTTTGAATACCATTTTGAGTCAACTCAGCCCAGATACCACTGACACCGGGTAAGACAGCTTGCCCACCAAGTCTTCCCTCAGTACCGACCTCACGAGCGAGGTGTGTGACTTGACTGGCGAAATCCTGTAGTTGGTCGACCATTTTGTTGATTGTGCGTTTGAATGTAGCGATCTCGGGATCACGCTCTTTGGCGCTGATGAGCACCTTCTTGCTGAGATCGCCGTTGGCGACAGCAGTGACAATGCTGCCAATTTCGCGGAGGACTTTCTGGTAGGTGGCATTGATCTGTTGGTTCTTGGACAACTCGCGCTTCAAAGTCTCGACGTCGTCCATTGAGCTCTCAATACCACCAAGGGCTTGCTCGGTGGCTTGACGCTGTTGTTGCAGAGTCTCATTGATGCTGTCAATGTACTCTTTCTGGGCCTTGATCTGTTCGCTTTGGCGATCAACATGGTCGCGGAGGACTCCAAGCTCTTCTTCGGTCAACTGACGTGGTACGGCGGTGCCTTTGGGACTCTCCGACTTTGCCAGTAGGCTGTTTACCAAAGATGCAGAACGAGGCCGTGAAGCCAGGACACGAGTGGCGGTTGGCGAGCTCTCTGGCGAAAAGGCAGATTGCAGTGGCTCGTTGGGGGTGATGGGAAAAACGGTCGAGGCCGAAGAAGCGACCCTGTTTTCGAGGTATTGCACACGACTGGCCAAGGCAGCGATTTCTCGTTCGAGTTGTCGTTTGGCGTCAGAGTCGGCGCCAGGCAGGGGACTGCGATTTGATTCGATGCTGTTGGCAGCGATGCGGCCGTTGAAGTCATCTTTGGTGGGGGTATATTGTTTGGCAAGGTTGGAGATGATGCCAGCGAGGGCTGCGTACGAGTCCTCTTCAGCCATCGTGGGCGGTTGTTGATGTAGGCGCGGGTGGTCGACGCGCATGAACGGTATGGGGAGCGGCCTCTCTGTCCAGTATCCAGGGATGTGGGGAGACGCGAACGACTTGGGCAGGTGACGAGAGCCTTTGTGCTGACTCCGAAGGGCCCGAGACCGAGGTGCAGACTAGTATGGCATCCAACACCGAAGACCGTGTCGTCGCGGAGATGGCTATGTGTGAGTGTGGTCAGGTCGAAGTTATGACAGGTTGCGAGAGGGAGTCGAGGGCTGAGCGGCTTCAGCAGAAGGCCCAAGGGTCGGAAACAAGCGCGCTAATTTAGTGATCGCCCAGAAGCCTCTGGCCGTCCAATCGTTTACGACCCAGACGCGAAAGAGCAAAAAGGCGGTGCTGTGACAGCTTTGATTCTCTCGGATCCTTCTGCGTCAACACTGCTTCTGGGAACGAGGGATGGATTCAAGGAGCAAAGATGTAGAACAATGAGAATGTGTCGACAAAGAAGTGCTAAACAAACTCTGAAGAGCCCATGCTCACGAAGCCGCTGTCCACCACGCGAGCCGAAGACCCCATAAACTAGCCAGCTATTATTATCGCCATCCGACCGCTTCTCTACAACTGCTCGCTTTTGTCCTTAGGTATCCTGCGCCTTTTGTGCATAAAACCAACGACTGCTCGTATCCCCCTCGCTAAGCGATACGCAGTAGCTGCTGCCGCCAAGACCTTATCTGCATGCCTCAGTCGAGAATGTTGCCCACGTTCTCGCTGCAAGCTTCGATCTCGATCTTCAAATGGTCCACAAAACACCAAAGTTCTAGAATTCAGTCTATCGTTTGCCTTTCGATTCGTATCGTGGACCACGAGCACAATCGCCATCGACATACCATATGATAGGTGAATAGGCGGATTCTGAGCTTGGACCATTGCTTTTACGTTTATGCATGGCCTTTCAGCCCTTTAAGGGTCTTTTTGCGGAGACTTGCATCCAATTGTTGCACGTCTTTGAGGCTCTCCTTCCTCTTCTTTGACGTTTCGTTCTTATCATCAGGAAATCAACCTGTTTATCAAGTGATCGCGCGTATCCCACATCTCTCAAGAGTCGAGAACGTGAGCATGAGCTGTGGGCCAGTCTCTCTCAGGGCCTCAGCGTCTGCTCCCTACGTACTCGTACGCGTACGGAGAATTGGCGCAACGATAATGCCGCACTTCCACCGCCGTGTCTGTCGATCAATTTGTCCGTTGAGAAAACCCGCCTCGCAGACGGAGAAAGTCATTTTAATCCCGACCACTCTTTCGGCGCTGTGTCCTGCGAGGAGTCAGCAAACCTGATCATCACATTCCTCGGGAGTACGTCGTGCAGCAAAAGACCAAGAGCTTGTGTCGATCGTGTGTTTCATGTTGCTTACTTACCACTTTCGCCCTGAGCGACAGGAACTTTGTAGATCCCAAATTCCAACCGTCACCATTTCAATGTGCAGCGAACAACGTCTGCTCACTTGTACCTCAGTCATGCGAATTTCCCGCAATTGCTCGGTCAAATCTCCTACCTCCTGATCTCTTCCTTCCGATCAGCTTTAGCAGCGTCTGCATACGGTGTCCGCAGCAGCAAATCCCAAAGCATGTTGCGAGCTGACTTCAGCCACTGACTCGATCTTGCAGCCTTACTCTAACTTTACTACTCGTCGGTGAGAACCGTTACAGGGTCCATCCAAATAAACCTTACTTCCATTTCATGCATTCCACGAGCAAGATTGTATACGTTCTTGTATCGCTGTGCTGTTGCATTTTTGGTCAAGTTCTGATTGTCAGAGATCGAATTCAGCCCACACTCACTCCGTCTACGTCATTTTGGTCTTCCAGAAAACCATGAGGAGCCCACAATTGTTCGAGTCAGTCAATAACACAGAGAGCAAACTTTTGATTGCCAAGAATCTCGGCAATCAACAGGGGGCAAGCAACTCGTTCAACACCGCTTAGCCCGGCACGACAGCCTTCTCTCGTACCGTGATCACCTCGTCTTTGGGTGCAGAGGCTTCCCTGAAACACTGCACCCGCCAGAAAGAGTTTTACAATGCCGGCATGTTGAAAACGCTGATCTTGCTCGGCGATCATGATGGCCACTTTCGGAGTCAGCTCCACTGACTATGTTTAAGTCAAGGAAGGTGGAATGTTTGGAACCAAATGATGCGGCTCAAAGATCGCTCCTGGACCACTCAGTACTCGTAGGTATGAGGAAGTGACCATTACAAGCATCCTTGATCGGGCTATGTATTCCATTCCCAGTAATCATGATTGTCAACAGAACAAAGGTGTCCAATAGGTAGGAAGTCGACAAGAGCCGTCTTCAAGCTGCTTGACACAAGAGAGCACCAGCAAATGCATTCTCGTGTTGGTTTGAAGAAAGACAGCATCGGGCTTCACCATAAATTGTGGTTGGCCTAGGTGCCGCGACAGAGAAGATCTAAGTTTCTAAAAGTAATGCATGAAAGACACGAACATGTTCACCATGCTATGGCCAGCACATGCTCGATTATGAGCAATCACGACTTCTGATGTAAGTAGTTCTACGGCTAAAGCTGGAGAACGAGAGCATGCACTCTTACGGGTGAGACAACCTTCGATTGAAAAGAGGGTTGCTTGTTACTCCTGTATCAATTGAACAAAGCTTCTTGAAACACATTCTTTGCATTGTCTTACTGGACATGCATGTGTTGTTCGTACCTGGAAGCAAACGATTTCTGGATCAGAAGTCGTGCTTGCTCACAGCTTCTTGGACCTTCCAGAGCAATCGCGAACCATAAGATCCCCTACTTCAAATATCGTAAGATCATCCCCTCCTGACTTCTTTCTGCGTGCGTGTCCTCCAAAGCAAGGCAACCATGTCTCATGTTCCAAATAACATGCCTATCTTCATGAACTCTCGGTCTGAAGTCGCTTCTACTGACGAAGACGTCAAGTCCGGTACCACTCAGGAAAGGTAGTCTTCTATATCGATTGCTGTATTAAGAAGAGACTAACTTCTGGTAGTACGGTCTTCAACAAGCCTGAAGACTCTGATATCATCATCGAACACCACGGCATCAAGGTTCATGCTCATCGCGCCATACTCCGCATGTGCTCGCCTTTCTTTGAGCGTCTCTTCCAATCTCAATGGCCTGTATGTACATTTTGGTCGTCACAAGACTTCGATATTGATATTTTCCAGGTTGCCAATGGTCCCATCTCTCTCTCGGCGACGATGATGATCCTGTAATCGTTGATGCCATGCTCTGCCACATGTACAATCTGCCCTACTCGCAGTCGCTGAAGTCTGATTCATGTGACAACGTCTACAAGTTCCATTTTGACGTCTTCATGCTGGCCGACAAGTATGACTGTCCATCTCTACGCCATGCTGCTGCTTCCAACTTTCGCCGTGCTGCCGACGAGTCCATCAACAAACTCTACTCATTCGACGGACCCAGCAATATGCTCCTACTCATCGAGATTATACCCCATCTCTGTGGCCCTGACGCCCGCCAATCCGCCGATTCTTCCTTGCGTAACGAGGTCCTAAACTTTTGCGTCGTCAACTACACCAAGATGTTCGAGATCGCGCAGTTTCGCGAACAACTCAAGGACGGCAACATGTTTGACGAGGATGCCATGATCAAGCTACTTAGCAAGATAGGTGCGCTTGCTCTGAGGAAGCAGGCGCAACCCAACTTCGCTCCTCCTGCCCGGCTTCCGATCTCAACCAATCTGCCTCACGAAAGTTTCATACGTAATTGCTTGGTCTGACCCCCTCACGCCCGGGGCAACGACATGAATCTTGACTTGTGAAGCTCGAGAAACATTGTGCTACTCCCTCGCAGATTCTTTAATGGTACGGGTGTTCATCAAGTTTAGTAGTGTAACTTCTTGATGAGTTCATGAAGATCCAAACAAACTCCATACACGGGGTAAAGACGAAGCGAAGCTCATAGTCAAGACAGAAAAGAGATGATAGGCATGATATGTACCACAAAAATGACAGAAGCTACAGCAGTATCATGCTAGTCTTGAAATTGAGCTCGTGGGCTGTTCAAATTGTGTTTGAACTCGTCATACTAAGGAAAGAATCGTATATCTGTGAAATACTCATGAATATCCTACACTTTGACATACTCACTTGTCATATCCGAACAAGTGGAGGTGTTCTCTTGTCCTGAGTTGAAGCAGCGGTTTGCTCGTCGAAAAAGACTTCAGGATGTCTGAGATGCGCAATAGGTATGTACATCTCAGTCGAATACACGCATATTAGAGACGTTATCAGTCAAGCCGAGAAAAACCGGACAAAATAGGTCAGCGATCAGTGCCCGAGGCTGGAAAGTATTGGGAGAACAGAGAAGCAGACCACAATGCTGCACAATCGTACGAAAGTGGGACAGTGGACCCAAGTTCGGGGCCTAACGAAAATGCCGGAAGTTCAGATGTTGCGGAATTAGACACAAGTGACAGGGAGGAAGAAGTTGTTGCGTCAAATAGCACAACAACGAGTTCGCATGGAAGATTGAAACAGGTATTCACAAAGAATGAAGTGAGTGTCTCGCTTTCAATCTGTTGAAACCTTTGACGAGGCTCTCAGAGAAAGTTCTGGACAAGGAGAGCAACAGTCAATTTTGGTTTCACAACGAACAAGGAAGTCGACAGATCGTCCGAGCCTTGAATCTCCTGCTCGCTCTTCTCCATCTGTCATCCTCGATCATCACCCTACCACAAAAACGCGACGGCGAAGGGACTTTCAGAGACACGCCATGGACGATGATATGTAGGGCGGTCTTGAATCTCTATTGAAAGCGGAGACTGACACGAATCAGCAATATCGATGTCTTCAACAGCCCCATAGATTCGGACATCACCCTCAAGTTCGGCGATCAACAACTCTATGCTCACAGAGCCATCTTGCGCATGTGGTCACCCTTCTTCCAACGTAGCCTCAATTCCCGATTCCCAGTCGCAACGAGCACAGTCTTCGACATCGACTGTGACAGCCCAGAAGATCGTATGCCCATCTATGCCATGTTCAAGCATGTCTACGGCATGCCTTTTGGCATTCATCCCAGAAACACTCGATTCTACCGTGCCGAGCACGAGCATCATTTAATGTATCCTATCAGAGTTTACATGCTTTCAGACCGCTATGATGTTCCCTCTGCCCGCAAAGCTGCTGTTTTCGCCGTTGAACGTTTTCTGGATGAATACACGGGCTCTGGCACTTCACGCGAGGAAGACCATCGCGCAGTCGCAGAATGCGTCGCGAAGTTCTGCGGTCCAGGAGCACTTCAGCTGGCTGACCTCACGCTGCGCAAGGTTCTGTTCTCCTGGCTGTCTGATAACTTCTATCACATGGTCGGAACCCCCGAAATCAAGGCCAAGATCGAAAATGGATCTCTTCTCGATACTGAGATGACTGCAAAGCTGCTTTTCGCATTGAATGCCCAGGTTGGATCTCGACCTCGCAAGAGAAGAGTGCAAACAGTGCACCTTCGCCCAGAGAGTCCTTGAGACTGCACATCGAGCTCTTGTTCAAGCTATGACAACAGGATGAGAAGCACTTTTGGTTGAGGACCGACCAGCAACGGGCTTTGTGAGCACAAATCAGGAACTTCATTTCACCAGAAGTTCTAAAGCGAAGGATAGACTGCGACAAGGAAGCATGGCGTACCGGCTTCGCACAAGCACAATCTCTCCTTCCTTGAGTATTGCCATCAGATTAATTCACTTTCCTTCATAATCCTCCTTCTGAATTCACTTCCTTCTTTGACCGCAAAATTCCATGTGTTTAGGGAATGGTATTTTCATAATGTGCACGAAGAATGAATAGTCGCAAGTGAACAACGGTGAACAAAAGTTTGAAGATGAAAAATGAAGACAAATCCGTGTACGTGAAAGAAAAAAGGGGGTATCGTGCTCTACATCTTCAGTCATAAAGTCGTAACCAAAACTTCCTTTCTCTGCTCATATTCTCAAGCCCTTCCTCCTTTCTTTCCCTCTTGCTGCAAACTCATCTCCAAAGCCTTTTTGTAATCCTCATCATCTTCGTTATCGTCATCGTGATCAACTTCTCTACCTTTGCCCTTGCTAGCAACGTTGCGTCTATGTTGTTCCTCCAGCAAACTCTGCTTCTTGACGTATTCCATAACCACTCTTTCCTCTTCTTCAGCACTGGTTGTTGCTTTATGGGCTTCTTGACTTTCGCTGATGGCTTTTTGGAGCTCTGCATCGTTGTCGGTATTCTTCTCTAAGGAGTGCTGGTCCTGCGATGCTTTCACGGCGAGGCGGTACTCTTCATCATCTGAGCTGGAATTGGTATCCCATTCGCTGTCGGTGGAGTGGATTTGACGTTTGATGCGTTTGTCTTGGTGCTCAGAGGAGTGTGCGAGACTAGCTTTGAGCGCGGCTGCTAACTCTTCGTCGTGTTCGGAAGATGATGTCTCTTGATACGCTGGTGGATCCTGGCCATGATGTTCTACCAGACTGGCTGCGATTGCTCTGCGAAGGACCTCGTCTTCGTCTTCGTTATCGTTCCCGTTGCCAGAGGACTGGCGACCAGATGCTAGTTCCGCGATACTGGCGCGGATGGCGCGCTCGATCATAGCATCCTGCTCTGGATCACCACGACTAGTGTCGGCGACCGATGTTTGGATAGCTCTTTCCAATTCGTTTCCGCTGGCACCGCGTGTGAATTGCAAGTCCTCGTACTTGGGAGGCTCGCTGGGGTGCTGTGTGACCTCGACCGTTGGTGTTGTGACTCCGCTGTGCGTACTGACTCTCGCTGCACGCGAATTAGCACGCGATCGAGGACGAATGCCCAACAAAGAACGCGAACCTCTGCCTTGACCATCATTACCATTCTCGCCATCGTTGTTACCATCCCATTGCTTTCTAAGCATGTCTTGGAACTGTTCGTGGATGAATCTCTTCTTCTTGACCTCAGACTCAATCACCTTCCAGCGTCGGATGATTTCCTGTCTTTCTTGAGCACTTGACCTGTGCCATTCATCGTACCCTTGTGCTGTGCGAGCTGCGATAATGTAGTTCTGAACAGAAGATCCGGACAGTTGTTGGAGCTCCTTGTAGACACCCTTCATGGTATAAGCTGGGATACCGAAGATGGCTGCGCCAGGCTTGAGCACTATGCCGCCAATACCTTTGCCGACACCCTTGATAAAGCCAGCGGCTCCTTCCTTCTTCGCGCCCTCCACAGGTTGTGTGACGAGTCCAGTGATACCGTCGAACATACCAAACCCGAACTCCTTAGTGGCTGCGCGAAGTCCAGACCTGAAGTCGGTAATCTTGTCAGGCTTTCTGACCGACTCATCTCCATAGAGCTTCGGTGCATTGTGGAAGCCTTTTGCAAGGGCATGTGTAAAGTCCATAGGCGATTTGAAGCCCGCTCCAACGATTCTTGAAACACCTTTACTTGTACCGAAGGCGGCATCGATAACTTCTCTGAGATTTGTGTCGCCTCCTTGTGATTGGCCTTGTGCTGATGTCTGTGATTGCGCGGCGTTCGATCGACGGGGACTTGATGATCGGGAAGTAGAACCGCTACGAGAACCAGAGCGATGGCGCAATTGGCTCCCCAGACGACCCTGCAGTGCAGCAGCCAAGGAAGAGGAACGACTACGCTTCCCTCTATCAGTTTTGTCTTCGGCTGTCAGATGGGGAGATCCCATCTTCGCGAGCGACTCATCGAGATTGAAGGTCGCGCCTGCACTAGCATCCGCCGCAGGCGAAGTCGGTCTGCTTGATCGAGAGACAGCTGGCTCCCTGGATGTGGACTCGGCTTGACTCGATTGTTGTTCAGACGATGATTGCTGAGAGGTAGCCTGGGGGTCTGTTGTAGTTTTGTTCGGAACAGCATCGGGATGGATCCTCAAAGCCTTCAATGCAGCAACAGGAAAGTCGGCGACACCCATCATCATCGTACTGATTGTGCCTGTGAGAGCGCCAGCACCTCCTGATATGGGCTCTGGAGGACCCTCATCAGCTTCATACTCTCTCGGGCGGTACAACTTCAGATCCTTGAAGTCCACCAACCCTTCAGTGGCCAGACTGGTTGCTGCGAGAGCACTAAGACGGACTTCGGTCCTCTTGAGTCGCCATACGGCTGCTTTGCTGGGCGCAATACTACATCTCATCTTGTCGACTTCAAGGAACTGGTGGAAGCTCTGAGCACCAGTTTCAGTGCCTTTCTCATGATTTATGCTGTTGGCCAGATCTTGAGCTCTTTCTCTAGTCGCCGGCTCAAGTGCTTTGTTAATTGCTTCAGCTAGATTGTCGGCAGTCAGGTCCTTGTGATTTATAGGATCAGGACCAGCTCCGGCTTTGGCGACCATGGCTCCCCAGAAAGGCTGGTCTCCAAAGAAAGGAACAATGACTATTGGAACACCACACGCTATGCCAGCAGCAGTAGTTCCTGCACCTCCATGATGAACGACGCAAGATACATGCTTAAACAACCAATCATGAGGCACATTTCCTAGCATGAAGACGCCTTCTGGTATGCCAAGTTCATCAGCACCAAAACCGCCCCAACCTTTGGACACCAAAGCACGTCTACCAGTCTTGCGAATGGCATCAAAAATGAGTTTGGTCATGCCATTAGGATCGTCAAGAACAATAGATCCAAAGCCAATGTACACGGGTGGCGGCCCAGCGTCCAAGAAAGCCTTTAGATCAGGGGGCGGTGTAAAGTTCGAAGCCAGAGAGAGGAAATAAAAGCCGGCAATAGATATTTGGTTCCCCCAATCTTTCGGTTTGGGAATCAAAGCAGGTGACCAGCAGTAGGTATAAGGAACACGCAGTCTTGTCAGCATGCCGGGAGCCCATATTAAACTGATGGGATCTAGAGAAAGATCCTTGACTCTGAATCTGTTGATGACGTCGCCCAGGCCCTGCCAGGTCAACATCTCGACGAGCGTGTAACTAATGAAGTTAGTAAGATGGGGATCAGCATTGGTGGACTGGATGTTAGCCAGAGGATGAGGGAAGGCCTGTGTGGGAGAGTAGGGCATAGTAAACATCATGTGTAAAGGACATCCTAGCTTCTCGGCACAATGTATGTGGGCGAATGAAGGTGGGTTTGCAATGATGGCATCGGCGATGAAAGGCTTGATGGAAGAATCAGTGTTGCGCATCCATTCTTCGGTTGTGTTGTCGTCGACTGCGACACCCGTACCATCGCCGGACTCGATACAACTCCTCCAGCATCCTTTGATCATGGTAGAGATCTCCTTGCGTCTTTTGCCGATGTCACCTCTTCTCATAACGTCAAATCCGGGCATCAATCCGGGGTTCTTAACCATGAAGGCCATAAGCTCGGAAGGGTCTCCTCCAATGCTGAAGAACTCGAGACCGTTCTCGGTGACAAAGTCTCTGAAGACAGGATGTGTTGCTAGACGGACTCGATGGCCATATTGATCTTTGAGGACCTTTCCAAGAGCCACGAATGGTTGTACATCTCCTCTTGATCCAACGACATGAATTACTACGTTTAGAGGTGGTGGTGGAGGTTGACCAGGTGCACCACCGAGCGAGGTAGGAATATACGGTGGAGGGACTTGGGTAGTGTCGGCCAGATCAAGCTGGCTTCTGAGAGCAGGTACGAGCAAGCTCGACAAGTGGCGGGATGTTTGGTTAATGTTGATGTTGACTCGCCCATCGGAGCGTAAAGTGGCCTTGGTACCCAAGCCACCATCCTGGCTGCTGACATCGCCATATGTTTCGCCGTATGCTGGCGGCGGTAGGTTCTCGTCTGTACTGTCCGGGCTCAGATATTCGGCAGTTCTTGAAGGGCTCAGGCGATTCTCGTCGTCGGTGTTTGCTCTCGCAGCAGCTGCGGCCTGAGCAACCATAGTCGAAGGTATCTCGGCCATAGTGACGCTCGGCGTCTTTTGTTCCGCCATATTGTCTGGATATCGAAGTGTCAGACACTTCTTAGTTTTGGTCAGTGTTTCGATGCGGATGCCTGGCAGTTTTGTTTGGCATGCCGCATCTTCGACCCCGCGCGCGTCATTGTGGCTGGGGACACGGCACGGGCTGAGCCACACACTACCCTGGTCTATCATCATCTCTTATGCCTATCAGATCGTGGACGTGCGTGGGGAACGACATTCATGTAATAGAAAACAGATTCTGGCGTAACTAGACATTTACACGCTCTGGACTCATCATAGAGACCGTCTGGAGCCTACCCATCCAAATCGTGCCACAGAGAAGCTGATAACTCAAGCAAGTAGAAGGAAAATAAAACAAAACGCCGTGATGAAAGGCAGGTACTTCTGAGCCCCTCAGCCTGAC
Organism: Aureobasidium sp. Y128-05A; assembly: GCA_037042735.1. Lineage (NCBI taxonomy): Eukaryota > Fungi > Ascomycota > Dothideomycetes > Dothideales > Saccotheciaceae > Aureobasidium > Aureobasidium sp. Y128-05A. The sequence goes on along the minus strand of JAXQKC010000109.1, from coordinate 964,180 downwards.
ACCCGTGGGATATCGAAAAAGGTCGTCTATGCGATAGGCAATTCGTTCCGGCCCAGCCGAAACGTCGTGATCTTGTCTCTACTCTTGCCAGAAGGGTCGAATCAATCAGTCAATCGTCATCCTCGCCGGGACTGCTCCCATAGCATGGGCTCCTCCTAAAGAATTGTGTCGTCTTTCGTACGCATAGCCCTTGTCCTCGACTCCAACCACTCTTCGTCGCTGAATGTGCGGTTTCAGCCCTTTGTTAAAGTTCGCCGTACACCACGCACAATTGATGATTGTCATAATCAGCAGTAACAGCGTGATGACTGCGAATGTCGTCAAACTTTTGCGCGCAGGCTCGTAGTCTTCCACTCTGGCTGGATTATCCATGTCGTACATGCGCACGAGCTTGAAAAGGAAGTATGCCATAGCGCCGAAGTAAAGGACGATCGTGCTGCACATTCCCAGCGTAGACTCGCGCCTTGTGAACCATGCAGCCGCAAGCAGAATCGCGATGGTTACAGGTATGGCGGCAATGGTAAGCGCAAATTCGATGTTGGATGTATGCTCGCGAACCACGACAACGAATTGCACTGTAAATCCGAGGAAGAAGAAAAAGTCGAACTTGAGGAGGGCGATGTAAATCTGTTCGTCGTCAGTCCATGTCCAGTGATTTACTTGCGTTATTAAGTCATACCTGATAAACAAGATAACGTCTCTTCAGGCGCAAGTCTGCTGAGATGTGTTTGTAGATTGACCATGCAAACTCATCGTATAACTTCCATGCCACAAAGCTGAAAGCTATCGTTCCTAGCGCAAGAACACAGGGCACTGCGACCAGAAAAGGCTTCACGTCCTGTCCAAAGCCGGGTGAGATCTCTGCGGCCTGGTTGAGGACCTGGACAGCGCGATCTATTTGGTCGTACTGGACGGTAGCATATATGAGTAGACCGAGGTTGTAGAGACAGAGTCCGATGACTTGAATTGTATTCTGGAGGCGTAGAGCATCCCAGACGAGAGCAAGTTGGTAGATGAAACCGAAAATGAACAAGGCGAGGTACGTAGGAATGGTTCGTGATTGCGTCGTTTTGCGTGCTTCGGGATTGAGTGAAATTTGAAACTTTGCGAATACATAGCTATGGCACGTGTCAGCAGTGGAAAGTCATGAGCACATATACAGCAACGACGCACCCTTCAAGTCCGAGACCGATGGCAGCTTGACAGACGGCGATCAACAGGAATGACCACGTCCATTTCGAACTCGGCATGTACATGATGCGACTGGCCGCTGATTGTCTAGAGGAAGAAGGACCAGTAAGGCCTTCGCGATCATGATAACCTCCAGAAGGGAAGGGGCTGACACTACGGTCACGATCCAGCGGTATGTAAGAGCTGTTGGGGAAACCCTGACCTCCCAAGTGAGAGGCCTTTTTCTTGTGGTTGATAATGGTGACGGTCGGGAGCCGCTCAGCAGCGGCCTAGGGTTGTTTTGATGCGGTCGGGGTTGGGCTGATGCGTTGGACAGGAGTCGCTTGGTACAGGGAGTAAGGGTGAGCGTGACAAACACGGACCGGTGGGCCGAGACTCGAGCTGAGCGGTGTGTCGCGTGCGGTGAGGTTGGCCACACGACCAAGACTAACGAACGGCGAGTGCGAGGAAGAACGCAGCTGAGAGGAGGGGGACAACGAGCGAGAGTGGTCGTGTTTGTGCGGAGTCGTGTTTGCTGCAGTCGATTGATTGCTACAATGCTTTAGGCCTGCCTGGACAAGAAAAGCCAAGGATGGAGGGTGCAACCGGCGTGTGGTGGCTCTTGTTTCAGCTCCGGCTTGGGGGCAACAACCTTTTGAGATGTCGGGCTGACTGAGTAAGATGCGACCAACACTTTGCGACAGCGAAAGCAGTATATATACAGGACAACAATGTTATAGACAAGAAGAGGTCCGTGAGGCTGTGACTGTGCGAGGTGCCGGCCAAGCATAAAGGTCTACAATCGAGGCGGAGCACTTCTTGAAGGTCCCCTCGGTCTTCTTCCCAAACGCTCTCCAGCCTCAAAAGGGGTCTTTGACCGGGGGAAGGTTCGAGCTTACGCCGTTTTCCAGGGATCTCCTTCTCCATCCGGTCTCGCTTCCACCGAACCCTCTTGTCGCTGGACATAGCCGCGTGGCTCGGCATCACCTCTCATTTAATATGTACGAGCTGCCATCATCGCTGTCATATTCTAAAAGAAGAATGCCATATCTAATTTCCCTTCTTGGTTCCGTCAGATGCTTGCGACATCGATCATGTCCTTTCTTTAGAAACAAATCAGGGGAAATCGAACCTTGACCCCTTGCGTGGTTTCTGTCCGTTCTTGAGCTTGCGAGTACTTCGAGTACAACGGGTCCAAGACTTCGGCGCTGGGCGCGCAAAGATGAAAGAGGGTTCTCACTCCTTGTAACGCTCCAACTCGGGTGTGTGCCGCGCTTGGATCTGGCGCTGTCCGCGCTCACCGGAGTTGATCACCTCATGCTAAGCTGCGACCTGCCTGAGCTCATGGAAATGCTATGAGTGCTGGAGAAAAAATGGTTGAGTTGTTTCAGAGAAAAGTATTGCGACACACTCGAGAGTGAACGCCTGCGAATTCATACAGGCTTGTACTTGTGCGTCTCAGATCTGTGATCGAGGATGATAGATGACCACAAATGTCACAAGTCACCCCACAACACATAAGAACAGCCAAATCAAGTCGAGGAAGTCGCCCAGGATATCGTCTGCAGAAATCTGGCTATACAGATGGTCTTAAGCGTGGTTGACAAGTAGATAATAATCTAAGCAGGGTCATCCCCTCATCTAGAAGCTGTTCGCACCAAACGGTGCCGCCTAGTCTTGGATGTTCGAGCTGGACAGCCAAACTATATTGTAAAGAGAGTCCACGCAATGATATAATGCCCTAGAACGTAGATACCTCAGGCCACATGATTTCGTGGCACAACAGGTCAACCTTCGGAAAACCCTGAATCTTGAAACAGGTTTGGCTGTGCAATGACGCTACCCGAAGCACACCAGAATGTCGAATCACCTAGCCTTCAAGCACTCAAACCGAACTATACACTCGAGCTCGTACGGACACATATCAATCATTCAGACCAACATATCCAAGGAGCGACAACTGCCAACATCTCAACATGGTGTTCGACGTGATCATGGGCCTGGGGATCTCCCTGCCAATTGCTACTGCAACAGGCGTCGGCGTCGTAACTGGTGTAGCCCAAGGCGTATCCCATCAACAGAAGGAGAACGAAAAGGCCGCCAATGCGAACCCCGAGTCACGAACAACAAAGTTCTACATAGATGTGATCATAGAAGATGAAGGATCACGGTCGCGAGGACGAGGTGAAATCCTACACGACAGCATAGTAGTCGTCCGCGACAACAAACTCTGGATCGAGGCCAAGAATCGAGTTACTGGACTACCTAAACGCGCAGATTCGCATCCCTTCACTGGATTCTATCTCATGTACCCCGATGAGGATCGGTCGCCTGCCGAGAGAGGTCTGGTCACGACCATCCAAAAAGATCCGCCGATGCTCAATTGGATTTACGTGGACAACGACACTTTCGAGCTCAAGTACTCGAACCGCACAGGCAGTATAGCACATAAGGTTGGGCCTTGGGACTGGACGGACGAGTTCGTGGATTCAAGTATAACTCTAGACGACTTTGAGGGTTTCTTGGCTGTGGAAGAGGATATGTACAGGAACGAGCAAGGCCATCCCAGATGGGCTTTGTATTATGACTGGAATGATGATGGTCTCAAAGGACGTAAGAGGGGCAGACGAACCATGGAAATCAGCTTAAAGCGGAGATTGGTCGAAAATCAGGAAAAGAACCAATGGGGCGTAGGCAGAGAGGGAAATATCGGAGTCACTGGCTTCAAAGCTACGAGGGAGGTGTAAGAAGCGGCTGGTGGAGAGCTGAAAAGGGATCAGGTGTGGTGTGCTCCACGATTTCGCACCGACCCCAACCTCTCGAACTTCGGATGATGCATGCATCTTCCTACTACGCTACAATAGTCCTACGACTCATGCTGACAGCTCTTATGGCCCAATAAAAGGCCGAAGTAAATTGCAATATCCACTTCTCGAGCTCGAGACTCGAGTCTGCTGCACCTCGTATTCTCGATAGATGATCGCGTCGAGTCGTCAACGCGAGACGACTCAGGGTCGCGTTCACCGGTTTTTAACGCAAACGCGAAGCGTGATATGACAACGTCTAGCGCAATCACGTCCCATTCCATTTGTCGCAATGTTTTGCTCATGCTCTTGTCGGCTAGCTTCCTATGTATTCTAGGCTTATGCTTCTGTCCAAGAGCCAATGATGGTACAGCTACACTGAACCATGACAAGTACCTAAGCTGGTGGCGTTAGTTGTTCCAGAGATCTGGACCCAGACTAAACAATGTGCTTGACCATGATAGCTATAATAGCTTCGCTTACAAGATGAATAGTATAAAAAGCATGTGGTAGCTACCCAGTAAAGTTTCGAGCAGCTCGATCGTTCCTCTCGTTCACAACATGCATTGCTCTTCATCTTCTGCTCTGTGGCTAGCTGGCATTGCTGGTCTAGCTGTCCTCTGCGATGCCTCCCCACTAGAGAAGCGTTACACTTCGCCTACCGCACCTTTCGATGGTTGCCTCTATCAAGTTCCCAATGTAGGAGGCTTCAGTTCTCACATTGCCGTCAGTAATTGGAAGACACTTGCCTCCACCCTCAAGGCAACAAACCGCAATGGAGGTCCGGTCGGTGTATACTGGAAACCTTCCCTTGTCGGTGTCGATTCCAAAGACGGTAGTCTCACCCTTACTGTACCTGGAGGTCAGACATACTGCACCGAGGCCAATCCATGTGGAAGTGCTCAGATTACCACTGCCGCCAACGATGTCATGTACGGAAGTGTGCGCACAGTAGCAAAGACGCCTAATGTCTGGGGCACCGTCAGCGGGTTCTTCTTCTACAGTGATGACAACAATGAGTCTGATATCGAGATTCAGACTGGAGATACCACACATGTCCACTTCACGAACCAGGATTGGTATGGCTCGAACGCGCTATCTAATGCCAGTACTGTGGCCGATACGTCTGCTGCGTACCATGAGTATCGTCTTGATTGGGTTCCTGGAAGAACCGACTACTATGTCGATGGAAAGCTCTTGCAGACTTTTACCAAGTTTGTGCCAAGGACAGCTGGTGCATGGATGTGGAATTCGTGGACGTAAGTAACAGTAACTGTCATCGCTCGAAGACGGGGCTCGAAGCTAATCGTCAATACAGTAACAATGGGACTTGGACACTTGGCCCCCCCGCTAAGGATGCTGTATTGCATATCAAGTCGATCGATGTGTATTTCAATCGCACAAGTATCACTGGTTGCGGCAGCGCCTGAGCACCATAGTATTGAGACCGACAGTGTACGATGAACAAAGAATGAATCCGATTGAGTTATGTAGAGGGAAGACAGACGATATCCTAATGCTAAATACAACTTGTCAAGCTGTCTGCTGTATGGAAGTGATGGAGCGATTTGGAGATGATCGTGAGACGCAGGCGTTGAAGCAGATAAAGATGCTCATCCCAAGGCAAATACAAGACAATTTTTGAATGTAGAGAAGGCATCCTTAGTGTTGCGCGGGTTTCGCAAGGACAATGACCACAAAAGAGTATCGTAAGGACAGGGTCGCTCATGGCAGGACCTCCAGTGCGATAACACCGCCTTGGCAGAATCTCGACCGACTTCTTTCGCGAATAATGTTCGCAAAGCTCGTACTTCCTGCGCACTTCACACACACAACAAGCCGACTTCTGCATCACCTGTCCACTGCAATGTCTTCGAAACAACAAGTAAGTAGTGGACTGCTCGGACCGATGATCTGGTCAGTAACCAAGAACCGTCTGCTTTCGACATATAGCAAGGCTCAAGTATAGGCAAATCCGAGCGCAGAATTAAAATATTACACAGATCCGGAATATCGCAATCAAAAATAGAGCAAGCGAGTGCTAGTATGGCTCGGAGGCGTCAGAATCCGGTGTCGAGGGAGGAATTACTTGCAAGGTCAAGAGCCTGGTACGCAAAGGCGAGACAAATCGAAACCCATAAGCATTGGGAAAGATTTTATATGTGGTGTTTCAGGTATGATTGATCCGTGATCAGCTGCCTTGGAAGACTTACAAGCCGAGACTTTCTTCCGAGAGAGTTGAACACCATTGTATGGGCTGTCAATTCACCCAAGAGAGGGATTTAAATTATGGTGGTGTCGGATCAGCGACTCCTCTAATCGTCTGGAGTATGCCACAGGTGTCAGAGATTTGAGCGCTGATGAACAATACTTGTGCAGTACTTGTTACAGGAAGACAGAGAACATAATGCCTCAAGGATTTAAAGATATCACGAGCCTCAAGGACTTCAAGGCGCGAGCTGGAGAGCTTGGATACAACACCGATAAGAGTCAGAGCAAGAAGCGCAACTCTCTGATGAAGCACCGCAGAAGCGGAGCCTTACGCATGGATCTCGAGAACCAGCAGCCTCCCAACAAGTCAAATGGAGTGATGAAGTCTGCTGACTATTACGGGACCGGTTTTACTTACTGCTATCCCACGCACGCCCACGCAGACAAGCGCGATCGAAGATCATCGTACCAGGCCCCAGCAGCCGTTTATCGAGTGGCTATTCGAGCACCTCGAAACATGCCATGACAGAGACTTACTCAATCTTGCAGCATATCCTTGTCATTCTCTTGTTCGAGATGCTATCCTGCACATCTGGAACTCAGTAAAGCGGAATGCCATGAATCATTCTTGCAACAGCAGGAAAGTTTTAGTGATCTTCAGTCACAATGAGACAAGTTTACAGGATTGATACATGCAGTCGTGTGCTGTCACATATCTGACTCAGGTCTTATCTGGTTCTTATCTGCCTCGCAAGGAATCTGGATGTTGCTTCGCAGCTGCCAGACTTTTGAGTTGTTGACTCTGTCAGTCCAAGATGCTCCCTATCGATCCAAGGTGCTCCTCATCAGACAAAGTCAATGACGGTGCCAAGGCGCGCTAAGCTGAAGTAAGATGGACATCAACATGAACTCGTCCCAAATGCTGTGAACCTGCACCTGTTTTTGGGCACACTTGTGAAGAAGACAACCAACCAAATCATCTGGCCATAAGCGTTCTACTGAATCAGGCCCTTCCCCCTGAGGAATCATCGAGTATCTGGACTGCAGCAGGACCAAGCACAAAACTCGCAAGCGATCTCACGAGCCTGACTTAGCACTCGTATCATTATGAATCTGAGCTCGCTCTTCTTTTGGACGACCAAGACGGCACAAGATAATGCATGGCATCCTGTACCCGGCCAAAACCCAACCAAATACGTCGGGAACCTGCCACCATTGATCAAGCGACAAGATCTCGAAGCAGCATGTGTTGACATAGCGCCATTTGTTGCAGGAGCCGGTGCGCTAGCTTACGTACGGCAACTAAACGACTTTGGTTTCACAGCTTCAGCCAATGTCTTCCAAAACCACAGGACGTTGATGGCTATGCATAGATCAGCTTTGGTGGTTACACCGGTTGTACTGCTTTGCCAAGCGCTCGGCGTTGATTACAGAAGTTACATTCCACGCTGGAGTCAAGAACGTGAGCGTGGGCGAGACGAAGAGATGGTCCGCCAGCAAGTTGGGTTTGGTATGCTTGCTGGCGTTGCGAGCTGGACGTTACGCATATATGCCTTACGCTGGGGCCGAGCTTATTGGGCTCCCATCGATGTTGTCATGGGCGGTGCGTTGGCGGATGTCATGCACAGGGAGTATGTGAGGGCTCACGGGTTCTGAGTGTTCACGTAATCGCTGTATCGTACACAAAGCTTGCTGCGCCGATGGTCAGCAAGCGACCTATAATCACCAGCAGCGATGGGCTGTGACGACCATGATCGGCAGCGTCACTTTGCTCATCGTAATGTTGCTGTTGATAAGATGATTATAGATCTCAGTGAAAGTGCGAGAGCATGAACATAAGATACACTCGTTCACGCGAGGTTTACTCATGTGGAACGAACGCCTGGTCTGTGCTTTGGTCTTTCCTGACGTAGAGGGATTGATGATTCATGGACGACATGTTTCAAATAGTTCAGAACTGAACGTTTACGCAAAAGGTATCTCGAGTATTGGCAGAGGATCACACATAACATGGCGACGCCTGTCGAGCGTGTTTTCACACTACCTGAATTGCTCGAGCCAATTCTCCTCTGCCTCTTGGAGGACCTCTCGCCACTTAGATATCAAGAGGATCCACGCTGTACACGCGTATACAACAACGCAAACATCTTGCGACATCTGTTACACTGTTCTCAAGTTTGCAAACAATGGAAAAACAGTGTTGAGCGCTCAGCACCAATCCAACGAGCACTCTTCCTGCTCCCGGACCCAAACAGTGACCGAACGTGGACTCAAGGCCACGATGAACTTAGTGACGCCGGTCTCAAGACAGTATCGCCATTGCAGCCGCCTGTATTGAATCCAGTCATACAAACGATTTTCAAAAGCTACCATTTTCGCTACTGGCATCTTAGTTTCGAGGCAAGCGGGAACCGGCACTGCGCATACATGATCGTGGAGAAGCGCGATATTCCTGATCTGAAATCTCGAGCATCGACTGGGCAAGGGCGAAATATCTCAAACATGCTACTATCACAACCGCCTTGCTTAGCTCTAGAAGCCACAATCTGGGACGAAAGGGATGAGACGAAAGATTATGTTGGTCGGACCACTGAGCTCCGAGATCCGATGATTAGTGACGAAAAAGGTCTTACCATTGGTATGGTACACAAAAGGGTCGCGGAGATGTTCGCCGAGCATCCCGACGTTTCAGCTATAAAATTGACGACAACATGAATAAGAGCTGACAATCCTCGTATCCATCACCATGTCTTTGGCCCAAAAGTCTCACCATCAGCGACAGTCTTCCTAATTGCAGTGCCCAAGGCATCCATGGTCTCAAACACACCCACATTACCCCACCAATTCGGCACTTGAACTTCAGGCAGTGTGATGGCGAAGAAGATAATCAGTGTCGAAATGATGAGTCCAGAGTCCAATGCAGCAGCCGTGATGTAGTTGTAATGACTCCACCACCCATTCCATCTTCGACGAATCCACCAGTTGAAGATCAAACCTACCAACGCCCAAGAGGTGAAGGACAGAGGTGTCGCGGGAGGGAGCCAGGACATAGCACCGAGCATGACTGGGGCATGCAGGAAGCGTAGTCGTTTGTTGGGGTAGACTCTGGTCAAGGTGTAGAACGCAATCGGCAGCAATGCTCCAACCAGCCAGAACCAATTGAAAGCAGCATAAATGGAGCCAGGTCCAAACATGCGCTGAGGTCCGATGACTCCCCAAGTGATGCTTGATGAGAAAAATGTGCGGCCATTGGGGCATGTAAAGTGGGAAGCTTGATCTGCAGCACAAGCATTATCGATGTTACTCAGAGTCCAATTCATTACTGCCACTTGAACAATAGACGCCCACAAGGACATGACGACCTGCGACCAGAAAGTGATGCGAGGGGGAATCTTCATGTAATGCGCCAACTTAAGATCTTGGCTGAACGTTTGTGCTTGTCCTAAAACAATCGTGCTGTAAACCTTGAAGATCATGACGCCGATTGGGCGGCCTGGGATCATGAAGCCAGCAAGATACGGCGAGATGACGTTGAGAGACAGCTGAATATTGGTGATGCCGAGAATCATGCAACACGGAACGATAAAGACGAGCGCGATGATCAGAGAGACAAAGTACGCCCACCACGGGCATTGTGAAGAGTACCCTAGCACGGTGGCAAGTCCAAACGCTGTCGCTATAAGGAACAGCAGGCCATACCACCAGTCTGGCGCCTCACGATATTTTGCCATATGTCGCATATGGACATCCTGAGGTTCCTGCTTTCTGGCAAGACGCAAGCGGGTCCAAAGTTCGTTTCGGTGATAGACGATAGTATGCACGATTGCAGCTATCAGCGCGGCAAAGCTTAAACCATAGTTGAGAGCAAATGTGGGTGCAAGAAACATCGGCGAATACTTCTGGTATTTCTCGAGGTCAAAAGTGTAACCAGGACCGAGTATCTTAGTTACGTTGTATTTCGCTTGTGTGTTATCGAAAGTGGTGGAAGTATTAATTGGCAGGTAGTCCGAGTAAAGAGCACCAGTATATGAAATGCCTGGAGCTTGTCAGACCACATTCAAGTACACATCGAAGCTAAACTCTGTTGACTCACCCAAGGTCGTGATGATCATGAATAGACCCAGCCCAATTATGGTATTGAGATGCGAGAAGGTCGGGCTGAGCAATGGATCGTTGAGATACGCTGTCACATATGTCCAGTCAAAGGTCAGTGGTATCAGTGATAGTCCAGTAAAACCTCCAAACAGCTGATTGATGGTGGCGTTATTCGGCCGAATCCAGGTGACGAACGAGAAGACTGACAAGCCTTGCCAGATGACACCAGGCAACCAGTAGTATGCAAAAGAGCCTAACGCAACGTAAACAAAGAAGCGGTACTGAGAGATCCGCCAGCCGTTCGTATTAACAGGGTCAGGCCTGCTTTTGTCATGGAGAGCGTACAAAAGGGTTGTCATGGAGAAGTTGGCGGGCCATATGAGGGCGGCAGGCCAAACAAGAAAGCGTCTGAAGATGCCAGCGAAAGCAATACCGATGATTTGGGAGCTGAGAGTGAACAGAAGCTGGAAGCCCCATCCCATGTCGAGGTTGTACAACGATTTTGCTTTCAAAGCAAGTAACGCGTCTGTGCTATAAGCATAACCGTATGTGACATTGGCCATAAGAACCACCACTGTATGCTCTTTGATTGAGAATGGACCTGTATTGAGTGTCCACTCCAGACCGAATGTCTTGAATCTCCTTGTGGGAAGAACCTTAGCAAGAAAATGACCACAAGGGTACACGACAAGCAGGATGACCACCGTAGGAATTGTAATTGCGGGGCTGCGCATGCTAAGGAACATGTTGATGCCACTCGAGAGGGTGACAAAGATGAAACCTAGAAACCATGCTCGAATCGTATTCGCAGTCTCTTCGCCATCTATCTCTCGCACGGCGGCGCGCACCGCTTCATATGGCGACTCCTTAGTGAAGGTCTCGTCGATTTCGATAGCTTTCTCGACGTTGCCAGTCTTGACGGCTCCGTCTAGGATCTGTACCTCTTTTTCTGGAAGATTTGGGTCGTATTGATGCACTTTTTGTAGCCTACCAATATCATCAAGTACCTCAGATTCAGTCTCAGTCTCGATGACCTCTTCCACGGCACCATGATCTTGGATGGACTGAGCGGTTTTCATCTTTTGAATTGGCCCAAGGAATTTCAGACATGAGACCAGTCGTGCCAGTAAGAAGTCCAGGGTTTGACTAAGTATTCAGAGGGTTGTTATATGCAAAGTGGTTGCCATCTTGCGAAGGATCACAAGGATCAATGCCGACGATCATGTAACGTTACATCGTATTTCTCTAGAGACTGCTATCTTCTCCGTACTGATAGTGCTAGTGGTTCGGCCAACCACTTATCCACTGATAGGCCTGCTCCGCGTTGTGGGGCCAGTAGCGCGTCAGAATATAGTGATAAAGAGGGGACGGAATTGTCCTTAAAAATCGTGTCAAGCATACAAAAGCCTTACAATTCTTGGCAGTCCTCAAGCCTAGCAAATCACTATCGAGAATTGGTTAAGACCTGCTCAGACAGAAATTATAGTCTAGAGATCATAGAACCTCCAAGCTGCTTTATGACCTGGGTGCAGTCTCTTGTCTTGGAGCAATGCCCTGAGAATCTCAATAGGCATCTCTCCTTCCTTGAGTACACGATCGTGAAACTCCTTCTCCGAGAGATCACCATTCTCTACCATCTCCTTGCGCAAGGCATAGATCTGGAGTGCTCCAAGCATATACCCAGCTTGATACAAAGGACTGTAATCGCCATTGAAGCTTCTTCTGACTTCACCTTCAGCAGTAGCTCTCTCATGTCCAACCTTGTCAACCAAGTAATCGATACACTCTTGGGGTGTCATCTGATTCATGTGAAACTTGAGACTGAAGACGATGCGTGCACAGCGATGCATGCGCCAGAAAAGCATGCCAATCTTTTCTTCCGGAGTACTGGCGAAACCACGGTCCCACAGAATGAACTCCCAGTAGAAGGCCCATCCCTCAATCCAGAAAGGTGTGGTGAATAGACTTCTATAGGATCTATATCGGGCGATCATGTGCATTTGTAGATGGTGGCCAGGAATCAGCTCGTGGAAGACGGTGCTTCTTGACATCGGTCTGTTGTTTCCACGCATGGACATGAGCTTGTCTGAGTGTGACATCGTGTCAGTCGGATACGACACAATGAGAGATTCTCCTCCAAGAAAGAACGGGTTGACTTTTTGTCGCTCGGGTGTCATCATGAATGTTCTCCAGCACTCTTCGGCTATAGCTGGGACTGTGACCATGTCATGACGTTTGACGTACGCTACTGCTTCTTCGGACAATTCATGGACCAGACGTGTTTGTTGACCAGGTTCAACGTAGAGATTCTTGACATGCTCAAGTGCAGCTTTCCAGTCTTGACCATGTCCTAGTGCCTTAGACGCTTTGATCATCTCATTCTCGCACCAAGCGTACTCCTTGTCAGCAATCTCGATCAACTCCTCAGGGCTGTACGCAATGAACTGAGCATCGAGAGCTGACAGGAGACCTGATCGTCCAACTGGCTGACCAACTATGTCATCGGTAGAGCTACCAACAGATGCTTCAGCCAGTGTAGCTTTTACAGCTGCTTGGAAAGAATTCAACTGCTTGATTACCTCCTGGAAAGGAGCAGACGTCCACCAAGTAAAGTCTGGGTCATATCCTTTGTAAAATGTCATGTATTCCTCCAGCGCTCCTGTCAATTCTTTCAGACATTCACTCGCGCGATAAGCTGCAAAACGATCTATTGCGTTCTGAGTCCGAAGCTGGCCGCTTTTAATTGCATGAAGTTTTCTTGCAATGTCCTCAGATACAGATGACAAAACATCTGCTGCATATCTGCCTGTAGTCGGCACTACCTTCTGTCTGCGTTCGATAAGCTCGACCAATTTAGTTGCGAACGGCTCAATGAGAGGCTTAAGTTCCTCATGGGAAGTTTCGAAAGCGGCGAGGCCCTCAAGTTGTCGATGCAGGTATTTCTCCAGAAGTATATAATCGGTCCGGTCTTCCAAGCTCAGGAACAGAATTTCGACGTTCTTCAACTCAGCTAGCTTGTTGCGAAAATAGTCCTTCAAGCGCTGGGTCCGCGTCTTAGAGAAATTAAAGTTGTAGAATTGCTCAATGTCCGAGACGTCCGCGGTCACACATTCGATTATGGATCTGACAACTCCAGCGGTGGGGAATCCATGCACTGTGTTTGGTACTCTGACTGTCATGACCGTTGATAGATATGCAGTCTCGTCAATTTGGAAGTTGTACTCAGCGAGACTGCGTGAGGATGTCTAGATAAAGATGGGGGAAGCGCCATCTCTTCAATCCTGCGACGTTACATCGCGTTGGACGTGGTGGCCTTGAGATCAACCTCGGTTAGTAACAGCGCTGCCTTATCGCGGTCACAGAAATCCTTCTCGACCGCTTCACACGTTCGGGTAGTTTCTGACGATAAGAACAGCGGAGAGACGTTCTAGGAAGGAGATTTACTCAGCCTGTCTGAAGATCCGAGGGATAACGACTAGCTGTCCGCGTTGTGATCACGTTAGACACGCGTTAGGATACTCAGATTGTTCTCAACATGTGCGATCGTTGCAGACAAAACACCCGAAGGGTTCGATCAAAGAGATGTAGAATATTCATGAATTAAATCTATCGTCTGCCTAATAGTCATGCCTCATCATAACCAGTAACCTGCGGGTATCTTTTGAAAGGAAAAACCGAAAACCAGAAATGCCAGCGCCAAACCAGAACCCCAGACTATCAAGTCTTCTCCATTTTCATTCATCATGATTCCTTGCTATTCTAGCTGGCAACGGTAATAATGGGTCTGCGGTATGCCTCATACTCGGGAGGTAAATCAGTAGATTCTGGCGTTTCCAGGTCGTCATATAACCAGCTGCCTCTGTGTTCTGCTGCAAGAAGCTCATCTTCGACTGCAAGCTCCGCCAGACGCTCTTCGATGGCTGAAGATGTTCGTGATATGGCATCTACCTCGCCCTTGCCCTCAGAAGAGATCTGGAGTGGTAGCTTCAGTTCCACAGAAGGGAAACCGACACCAGCTGAATGAATACCAAGTGAAAGATTCAGAGAATACGTGCGCGAGGTAAGACAGCTGTGGAAAGTGGGTACGAAATGTTTGTCCTTCGGTAGCGCAACCGGAACTACCATCTCTGTGGTCCAGAAGTTGTCACCCTTGTACTTCGTACTAGGGCTTGGGTATTTAGGGACCTCTTGATGCGAAAGGCCAGAATCGCGTCGGGCAAGCTGTGCCTCTTCTGATGCCGATTCTGTTCGCGAGACCCATTCGACATTTCCCATGCAGCGTGAAGATAGTCCTATGCTTACTGAATGAAAGCCTTGCCTGTGATCGAAGAGGCAGTCCTTCCTCTTTGGGATATCCATACGTGCTCCAGTAGCAAACCAGGTTGTTATCTTGAGCTTGCTGCTCAGACTTCCCAAACGGGGTGGTTGTGAGTTCGCATCAGCTGGATCGAATCGTAGTTTGACGAGTGCTACTGTGCTGATGGTTGATTCTTCGGGGTTATATGATTTTGGGAGCCGGAGAGACTTTGGTTGTTCGGCTTCAATGACCAAAGTACCGAGTTTGCCTTTGAACATACCCTTCTTGATAGATTTTTCGGCCCTCAAAATGTAGTCGCTGTCGCCAAGGACATTGACTGGTGGCTGCTCATTCACAGTGGGAACAATACGAATTGTCTTCATCCTTGTTGCCAAATGCTTTGGTGTGCCGTCGATTTCGCTGGCTGCGGTCACACGAGCAGCAATCTGATATTGGATCCTGGCCATGTCTGGACCCATGTCGTCGTGGTCTGTGACTGTACCCAAGCTTGGCGGTAGCTGTAGATGGCAATCACGGATCGATTCGTGTTGTACTTCATGTTTGCAAACACGAGGAAGCAAGTGTTGGGGAACAACAAAGACAAAAGGGAACTCGTATGTTCGTCCTGGTTCGAATACTCTCGGCTGGGGATAGCTTGACTCTGAGATGGGTTGTCGGAGTTTCAAGAACTGATGGAAGGCGGACTGGCCACCAGCAAGACCAGGTGTAGATGGCATCTTGTCCAAGAATGTCTTGGTCGTACCTGCCGAAGGTTAGCCACCATGTCAGAGTGAGGCAATGTCGTGAAACATACCGATAAATTGGATCTCAACTTCATCGAATCTCGTGCTGTGAGAAACGGCGATCTCAACTTTGCCAGAAAGCTTATCTAAGGTCGAGTATGATGGCTGTTCGTCTTTCAGAACGATGTTGATGTGAGGCTTCGATCCCAATGCTAGCGTGCGCAATTTGGACGCCATGGCACTGTGGGATGATGCATAAGAGGACGCCGAGGACATGATGTTGTAGTCGAGATACGACAAGCACTCGGCCTAAGGAAGGGCAACCAATGGGATACTGAAGGTGCGGAAATATTTCCTGTATGTGGATGTGTACAATTATATAGGTATCAAATTTGACTGCTCAGCCTGGAAGGTAAAGAGCGATGGAAGGTGAAAAGCGAGTATGTGGACCTACCTTGACGTGAGAGCACGTCTTTTACTTATGTGATGTTTCCACTGCAAAAAATTTGACTCACCTTTCCCGATTGCAAGCCACGCCCTGCTTGATCATTCGCGCCCTGCTTTTGACATGAAAGGCGCAAGAAGGTGTAAGATGCTTTAGCCGGTTGTGGAACACGGGATGCCGCGCCCTGCCTGACAACCAAAGCATCTGGGGAAACGTCCGATCGGCGAGCGCTTTCCGCCAATGTTTCCCGTCCTTCGAATGCTGTCCATCTTTTCTTCTGTCTATGAAGAGCATACCAATTTACCTCGTCCCAAATCTGCTTTTCTGGATGTAATGAGAAATTCTGCAATGGGATCAAGTATACTCTGGACATATGCTGGTGGAGAGTCTCATTCCCACCTTTGTTTTGGCTCACCAAACGTGTTCTTGTCCACTAAGCATCTAAAGGAAAGCATTCCTCAACAATACCTCTAACAGTAGGTATAGCCCGAAGATTAGTCAGTAGTGATCGTCAACAGGAGGTGTTGCCGGTAGTTCGTACTAGGTTTATTGCATGGCTTTTGCATCAGCACATCGTTCCTGACCCATCGTATGACAACGCTTACAGATCGCGAGATCAGCCCTACAAGGTTGATTTCAAAACAACACTCTGTACAATAGATTGTACATACCTGACCTCGTGCGGCATCATAGCGAATCCTACCGAATCCAGAACAGCAAACTTGCCGATTGGACACTTTGGCAGCAAACCACTTCCCCACGAACTCTTTGTCTGCTCTGCCGGTCACGGAGACGGGTGTGACTAGCCCTGATGAGCCAGAACCTTTGCCGTCAATAGTTTTCCGACGGAAAACAAGAAGCCCTCTATGTGCTTCAACTCCACGTTTCTACCCACAACCTTGGCCGTCTTCGGGGTTCTCTATCGTCTTTTACTCGATGAGCTTACCCCATGCCGTGTTTCCCGTCCTTCTTTCATGTGTCTTTGAATGCAGCAACGGCTCGCTCGACATCGCTCAGAAAGCCCTCGTGTGGACATACCGTACAAGGACGATGACTCAGAAAACTCAAGCCTCTGATTAGGCTGCCATTCCAATAACTCAGTTGATCCCGTTGCTTTGTCATGCGTCAAGATGATCAGCAGGAGAGCTTATTCTGGCGCGCGCTTGCTCTTTCAGCTGTCGAGCACCCCGCATCTCTGACAAAACATTGGAGGGAGATCTGGGGATCATCAGAAAGCAACACGGTCCGGACGCCCGCTTGAGGACAATCTGATAGCCGAAATGACGCTAGTGATCGGTCCGCCGGTCAACGACGTCTCGCAGGCGGTCTCCCCTTCTGCCTCACCGACCTGCATATACCAGCTTGTGACAATAAGCACGAGACCATCTCATTGGTCTGTTTACTAGCAGTCACCGACAACGTCAAGGATACCCAAGACTCGTTTACGAATAGACTTACGACAATGTCTGCCTGGGCACGGTTAAGAGGTCTCTAGCGTGCATTGGCACTTCCTTCGTAATGCTTAGCTGACATTGCTTCATACAGATGCTGTCTTGACGTCCAAGTGGAACAAGCCGTTCCCAGTGACGTTGCTTCCTTCAGCCATTGGAGTGTACTTTGCTGTCTATTTTGCTGAAAAGCAGAGTGAGCGCCAGCAACAGATTCTGGCCGAGATTAGAGCACTGGGCGAGAATGATATTGCTGCGGTCAAGGCAATCGCAAGCAAGCCGCGATGAGGTCGCGCTTGCATTGATTGAGACGGGGAAATTGGTGTAAGGCTCCAGCAACCTTGATGGGTATGTGTATATGACCCGAAAGTCTCACCATGGCTATGCCTGAAGCTAATCGCAAGAATAGACAATTCAGCACAATCCTGATCACATGCACAAGTTCGCCAGGGTTTCCCGCAGGTACGATGCTTCCTCTGACCCTAGGTCTGTATATACCTACATCGTGTCTGTTCAGAGGTCAGACTTGGGTATGTACGCATTGTTTCATGTCGATGTCAGAGTAGACTATGTCAATGATATTCGTCAATCATTTCTGGGCTGGCCAGACTACAGCAAGCAGCATCACAAAGTCAAGTGGCACATGCAGCACTGTAATACATCAATGTCATTGTATGTCATTCCCATGGTATCCAAACTCCCGATCGAATCACAGCCGCCATGCGAGATGCTGCAGACCCCCAAGTACTGTAGAGTAAATCAAAGCTTGGCCTTGTTCTGCATCTTCTTAAAAATCGGCTCCATCTTGGTAGCCTTCATAACATCACCCTTGACCTTCAACTTCCCACTCATAAACAGCTTTTGCGCATTTGCTTCTCCCTTGACGAGCTTTCCAAAATCGGCATCGCTGAGTGACATGGTGACTGCAGACTTCTTGCCATCGGGAGCGGTGCCTTTGCCGGCTTTCCCGCTGTCTTTGAGATCGATGTGCCAGGATTCTTGTGCGCCTTTTGAGTTCTTGAGGGTGAAGGCGAAGATGGCACCGCCCTTTTTGATTGCGTCTTTGCGCTCGGATTCGTCGGAGAGGGCAGAGTTGATGGCGTCGAAGGCGGCCGAGGAGGGGAAGTTTGCTGTCGTGTTGTGTTAGTGACAGACTTGTAGCAGACAGAGGTGGAGGGAAGCCTACAGTCTGCGATGGACATTGTGATATTGTTGTAGAGGTTTTGGGCAGGAGGTGGTCAGGAAGCTATTTGAGAAGATATGGTAGGGCTGGCCGTAGTATTGAGGAAGTCGAGAGTACTCGAGTATAGGTCTTAGATGGTGGAAGAGAAGACAGGGACGACTCGAAGGTGCATCAAGATGCGTGTATACCAATTCCGGGGAGCCGAGGCATCGGGCATGCATGTGAAACTCTTGGCAATGACGCCGCCATTTTGTCTGCTTCACACTCTTGTCCGCACAGGTCCTCTGTAAACGTCTTCATGTGAAGTCTCCCTTCTTCATGTGACTGGGTCCAATGGCAGCTCGATCGAGAAGATGATTCCATGCAGCAATATCCGAGGCAATCACATGTATAACAAGACATAAAGTCGTAAATCATCAACAACAAGAACTAGCACGCCCGACCGACCTCGACCATCTCACTCCCTCCCACCGCTCCGTCTTGCCTAGATCGAGTAAGCCTCAGTGGTGAAGCATACATCGGCGGCGCTGTGTCCACGCTGCTGCGCTGCTCGACCTCCTCGGCACTTCCTACACGCCTCCAATGCAAAAGAGCAGGTTCCATACGATAGCTGCCCCTCCACCTACCGTACGCTGGTGGCGGAGGTCGAACGTTGACCGTCACCGAATCCTGTGAAGCTCTCTCTACATCTTCGTCCGCCTCATACTGCACCATGATCGGACTGTTTGGAATCAAGCTCTCTTCCGTCTCAGTGGGTCGAACAGCCCGCGACTGTCCGTGGCGAGCATCTGCGCTCTGCGACTTGTCCAACTTCCGTCGACTGATGGCTCTGCGTAAGCGAATCGAAAAGAGTAGGATGACCGCGGCCACTACAATGAAAGTTCCAATGATAAAGACGTGAACGCTGGCAGGTATGTCGTTGACTCTGGGTATCGCCATTGCCACGTCTGCCACATGTCAGCTCAGGCATCCACCAGTAGATCAGGGCTGGGCAGCTTACACAGACTCAAAGCCGCTACAAAAAGTACGCCGAGTATGCCCGTCATGATGGACGTGTTGCGTATCTCGCGATGTCGACGAGACCTCCGTGGTCGAGAGGTAGGTCTGGGTTCTGCTTGTCTCTGCAGTGTCTCATCCTCTGTCACTCCGGCGCACTCTGCGTTTGTCTGCGTACTCAATGGTGACCTGTTTGCTACAGCATCAGGTACGAGGATAAGTGTGTCTGTGTCTGCCAGCGGTAGTGCCCATCTTTCTCTACTGATGCCGGATTGTGATAAGGAAGATCTTCGCGACAGTACTGAATGGTGGGCAGTCCCCTATGCGTAGCATCAGCCATCCGCGCCAATTTGCGGATCTCGTTCGATCAACTTACGCCTAATGAGAGTGATCCTCTAGCACTGCGTAAGGGTGTATATGATGCAGTAGACTCTTGTCGACTGTGGCTTGATGTTGACGAAGCTGGCGACTCACTTGTTGTTCCAGTCGGTGATACTCTTCTGGATGCTGGCTGGTCAGGTACTGCTACGTGAGTTTCAACTCGAAGAGTGCTGAGTCGATCGTATCGACAAGCTCCCTGCGCAAGACTGCTCTTCGAGTTCGTTTGCAGGTTGCCATTTACGCAAGGCCTTGAAGGCGTTCTCGGCTCTACTTCATTGTGTGTATACTCCGACATGCTTGATTTAGTGACCAGAGACGTTGGACCCGGCATGACTGTAGGAACTACCAACATCTCAGGAAATAAAACTGCTGATGAAAGGTGAAGCAAAGGGTGGAGATGTTGTGTTTACCTGCACCGTGGCTGCAGGCTCGTTTCATCCCTGCGCGTCGGTTGACCTTCCCTTTCCTTTCCACCTCCGCTCCATGCAAAATGATGGGCCCGAGGATTTCCATAGGTCATGAATGGTCAAACATCTTTAGCGTCAGAGCAAAGATAGCAGATAGATATTAAAAGAGAGAATCAAAGCTGTATTTGGGGTATCATGTCTAGAAGCAAGAAGTTTTCGTCGTTAATCGTGAGTCCTGTTTATCGTTCGTCGGCGTTTGTGTCATGTGGCCGCCTGCTCCTCTTCAGTGCGCCAGATAGCAATGAAATGCAAGCAGAGGATCTTTGGTTGTCGGCACTCAGACCATGCATCACTTCCATGCCTGAGTCTTGGTATCCCATCCTATAACCTCAGGCGGGATGTTCAACACCCGCAACATACTCCCCAACGTCAATTCCTGCTCTTCCTCTTCAGCCTCTGCTTCTGCATCTGCCTCTTGTTTCTTGGCTCTTTCTTCAATCTCTCCTCTGCGTTGTCGTATTCCTCTTTCTGTCAAACAATCACCATCTTCATCTCTCCAATCCTCTTCATTGGTCTCATCTACCACTTCTTGCTCATCGCCAAAGAAATCTTTAGGTCTGCTTTGTTGCTTGAGAAAAGCAGTGTACCCTCCATTATCCTTTATATTCTGAGAGAACGAGCAAAAGACCTCTTCAGCTGCTTGTTGACTTGCTTTACGCCATTTTTCCTCTAGTCTGACTAGTCTGGGAGTTGTCTGTGAAGAAGCAGGAGTTGTAGTGGTGATTTGGAGGGCTTGTTGTAAAATGGCATTTTGGCTGCGCAGATCGCGGATTTTGGATTCGAGGGCTCGGACTTGTTGTTGCGCTTGCAGGATTTCAGGGTCGTGAGGGAGATGTTGGGAAACCGGGGTGGAGGTTCTGAGGTTACTGCTGCGGAGTGGTGTGTATGGTGTTGGTGGTGCTTGAGCAGCTACTCGTGTGATTGCTTTTGGAGTGGTGGTGGTTGCCTGGTCTGCGGCAGCGGAGGGATTGCGCTTTAAGGGCGAGACGAAGGGTTTGTGGATGCCGAGGGAGTCTACGCGGCGCCTTTTGGGTGCTGGCGGCGGCGAGGGCATGATCTGAAAGGTCACATTGGTTCTGTTTTTGCGAGATGGGAAGATAACAAGGGCCTGGAATTTCGAGAAAGTTTGGAGGGGTCGTGGCAGGTTGGCTAGATTCGTCACCCTGCCTTTGGCCCTGCACATACTAGGCTCCATGTCCAAGCGTGCAACACATTGAGATTTGGACATAACAATCATACGATGGGAAATAAAAGATTCATTCGAAATTTACACATTTTGGGACTATCTACATTTGGGTCATCGCCTTATTTACAGCTTGATGGTGATGTTGCGCTGGTCCAAGAAAAGACCAACACCAGTCAAGATGCCCATGTAGCTGATCAACACTGCCATGGCCTGGTAGTCGTTCATGTCAAGAGTTGGCATGGTCATGTTCACAAGACCGGTCAGAACATTGGCGAGGCAGAAGATCGCCAGTCCGTTACGGTTGAAGGCGTTGAGCACCTTGCTGGTAGCCTTCTTGACACGCTCCTGCTCAACCTTCTTGTCACGAGAAGTGTACAGAAGAGGGAACAGGAGACCTTCAATACAGCGGAAGAGAAGGAGCTGCCCACAGTTGAAAGCCGCAACCCATGCTAGGTAAGGCAGGTTGGCCAGACGACGCGAAACAGTCAAGCGAGGGCCGTAGTGCCAAGTCAAGAAGACATAGACAACAATCCAAATACCAGTCCACTTGCCAAGCTTGATCATCGAGTTGTGCTCACGAGTCTTGCGAACTTCGTTCAAGCTGTCGGTACCTCCGAGCATCTCAGCGACCCACTCATCATTCTGTGAGATGGGAGTGGCAGCGTTGACATCACGGCGAAGCGCCTCCATACCGATGCCCTGTCCGACGATGAAGATGGCGAGGTATCCGAGGAAAGAGAAGATACCCTCACGGTTGGCTGAGATGAAATCGTCTCTAGGTGCCATGAACATGAACATACCAAGATCGGAGTAGGTGTACAGCATCTCGTAAGGGACGAGCAGCGCGAAGCCAAGAGCGCTGTAGGAGGGGATATACTTGATGACAGGCTGAAGAATAGTGACAAAGATTGGCAGGAGTCCAAGAGTGAAGAAGAAGTTCCAGTGTACACCATACTCGGTGACGTGCTCCTGATATTCAAGACCCTTGACGGTCCAGAGACGAAGGAATCCTAGAGCGAGCATAGGCAAAGAATGCATGACTGCAGAGTTCATCTTGTTGGCGAAGGGGACCTTGGGCGTGTCTTCGTCCTCTTCCTTGAGTGCCTGACGAGCGTAGACCAGACCAGCACCAAAGACGAAAGAACCAACACCGAGATCCATAAGGGAAACACCCCAGTTCTCAACCTTAGCAAAACGACGAGGGAACACGGGGAAGTCAACAGCCAAGATAGAGATACAGGTGATGATCATCATGGCACCTCTGTAAGTGGTGATGAAGGGCTTGACAGGAACAATGTCAATGGGTTCAGGGGGTGCTGCAGCCTCATCCTCCTTTACTGGAGGCTTTGCAGGCTTGGTGAACCTGTGGTCGAGGTTGTCGCCATTGACAAGAGTACCAATGGCCGGAATAAGGAGCAATCCGATCAGAACAGAGGGATTATCAGCATATGCCGTGACAGCGAAAAGAATAGCCCCGACTTGAAGCAAGAAATCAGTCAGATATGCTGATGTCGTGTAAGGGTCGAAAAACTTCTGTCTGGTCTGAAGAACAGCCCAAAGCAATGCCGCAGCCTGTTATCGTATTGAGTTAGATATCTTCGTCAACGTTTCGCCTGCTGTATGCGGCTGATGGAAGGGCTGCGTCTTACTGGAGCGACCAGTGTCACTCGAGTGATGTCCCAGACATTACTGCCAGTGTGACCCGTTACGAAGTCGATTTTGCGCTCAATGTAGCTGTCTCCAAACATGTTGTCCGTGTTGGAGAGAAGAGAAGGAAGATGGTCCTTGTTTTATGGAAATGAGGACAACACAGTGTTCTCAAGGGGCCGCCTGTCTCCGAGTCTTCTCGAATCTCGACAGGCTGTCAAACAAAACATTTCGAAAATGAAGCTGGTCATAGCTTGTTGCCCGCGGGCGTCGGTACCGAACAACTTCCACGTTCAACATTTGCTACTGCTTACCAATACACACGAAATGTCAGCACAATGATGGATCGAATTCTGCACTGCAATTGAATCACATCTCCAAGAACTCGGTCGGCGAGATAGACTCAATCTCTGCCGCACTGCAATCGATAGTCTAGGATAGATAGTGGGTGTCCCTACCGTCTGCGACTTCCGATCGGCGCGTTACTTTGCCGAAAGCCGTATCTTCCTGACTGCGCGCCGGTCGCAGACACTATTTCCTCATTTCCCTTCTTCCATTGCTTTCTCTAAAGCATGCCCTTCGCCTCGACGGTTTACCCATTCTGCTGCCTTACCTTTTCAACACGTTGATCTTGGCATCTCCGACAAGGATGTTCTTGAAATACGTGGTTGAAGAAGGCGAGCGCGAATTGAGCGCAGGTCAAATCTCATCATGGCGAACTCAGCTGAATTCATATACTCTTGTGAATGCATTTCTAATCAGGAGAGGTTGACCTCGAGCAGAACGAATTTCGATCTTACTCAAGATTCGTCTCAGTAAAACAGTATATCCTTTGTTCCTGTTCGCTGGTGTAACGGTGCTGAGAAGACTTCGCTCTTGAGGGTAGGACGTCAGTAGACATATAGGTTCGATATTTTTCAAGAAGTCCTTTCACAGCTTTGAAGGAATATTTTCGAGGCAATTTAAGTCCTCATGGAAGTCAACGTCCACTCACAGCAGCCGTTGCGAATTTGGTTCTTTGGGGTCAAGAGCAAGCGAACGTTAGAGGCTCGTCAACGGCCATCTTCTGCTCATCTCCAGACTTCCTGTTTTGACATATAGGTAAACATGGTTCGCGGTGAGGAAAGTACGAGGGCGTTCGACGTTGACCTGATCGTCGTTCTCTGCTGGCGCGATGTTATTACAGCGAAAGCACGCCTGACTTGCTGCAACTTCCTCAACTCACACTCTTACATTTTCCCTTTCGCTGTTACCAGGAGCTCGATGTCACTCTTTCAATAATCTCGACTTCTCTTTATGCCCGCAACGACGCCCATTATCTAATATTAATACACTAATCTGTTGAAAAATAGCGACATCAGCAAAGCTTCTCGTACGGACTGGATCAGGCTCTGCTGCCTTCACAATGACGCCACTCGCAGACCGAAGTGTCAACAGACAGAGTCGCATCCCGGTCGGTGGTCTTGAATCCAGGAATCGCATCAACAATGAAAATGTACCACCAGCACGTCTGCTGGCTTCATCCAAGTCGTCAATGAACCTCACAAGATCGGTATCTCCAGCGCCTGCTACACTTCTCGATGCTCCAAGGTCGATCTCAAGAAGTTCAACTCGTGGGCACCTCAGTGCAGTCACGTCAGATGAAAGCTTGAACGCATCCTTTGCGCGACGGCAGTCCCTACATCGGTCCTCGACAACGTCTTTGAAGGACAAATCGAATTTCAGTGTCCCTAAAACATCAACTAGACCAACCTTCAAACCCCTTCGCGAGAATAAATCAAGTTGTCCGGTCATTGAGACGAAGGAACAGAAAACTCAACTTGCTGAAGCTAGGACTAGCCATTTAAACAAATCGCTGCCCAAGACCCCTAGCACTCCACAAAACCAAAAACGAGGATCCCCCTCTCACGAGCGATCGACCACTCGCCGTGAAGACTCAACTCCAAACAGAACCTCAAGCACGAAACCCAAATCCTCTAGCAAGCTCCCACGCTCATCTGCTCATAACAGTCCCGTCATCGTGTCTCCAATTCTAGCCTCCGTATCTCCCAGCGTCGACTCGACATGTTTCATCTCACCTATTCCTTCTCTCGGGCCTCCTAGTGGATTGGGCAATGCGGCAAGCTTTGCCAATCCAGACAAGCAGCGTCCACCAAGGTCCTCATCACTCCAAACACCTCAAGCAAGGAACCGCGATGTGGGTCTGGGCATAGGATTATCTCTGGAGAACAGTTCGTCTATCGTGGAGCAAGAACACAAGTATACTCCTGCTGCACACAGCTTCTCGCAACCTAGGGCTCAACAGATGAACAAGGCAACAACCAGTGTCACTTCCCTGACTGTACCGCAGCGCCTTCTCCGTGAAGACTCGCAAAAGCTTGTCACTGGGACTCCGTCATCCAAAAGTACCCCTTTGATTGTGTGCAGTTCACCTAGCTTGACTTCAAGGTCGCCAGTGGCTGACGATATCTTAACGTTCGCTGGAAGACGCTTGGGCAATCCGACGGATCTGGCCACTCTAGATCATGGTAGTGCTCGCTCGTCCAAACGCAAAGATCTATTCGTTGAAACATCACCTGTTGGAGGCTCTGCTACAGCCGTGCGCAAACTGCCCCCAAGGGTTCCATCTCCCTCGGAACAGAACAAGTTGAGCCCCATTAGGCTGCTCTTTGGCGATAAGGACCGGGCCTCTGACGATGTCTTTGAGTATTCGAGAGTAAAACAACTTTCAGGAAGCTTATTGTCTAGCTCGTTTGTTGGATCGACATTAAGCATTTCTGAAGAAGCCGACGAACTCATCCTTGGAGAAGGAGTTCGTACACCCTCTTTCAGGTCGCAAACGAGTCTAGTAGCTCCCGCAGAGGCCGAATTCGATTTGCCCTCTCCCAGCGAGAATGGATTCCATGTTTCTTGGCCCGCGGACTTTGGTTTCAGCATAGCGGATGATCCAGAATCACCAACTGTGCAGAGTTCGCCTTCTGTACGACCCAAGGCCTTTTCGAAGATCTCGGAAGAGAGCGAACAGTCGGCTGCCGAACCAAGTATTGAGCCTCCTCATCAACGTGGTGATCACAAACCGGAGACTGTCAAGGATGGCGCAAGACCGGATGCTGGGAGCAAGAAAGAAGACATAACAATGACTCTGTCTATACTTGAGGGCGCTTCTGCCAGCGCGCACGCATCTTCGAACGCTGTGTCAAAGCTCATCAAGTCGCCCGTTGATACAGCGAAATTGCCCAAGACGACTCCTAGAAATGGCGCACGAGATCCTTTACGAAAGCGTAACGATCGTGTTCCTTCATATATGCTGCCTACGCCAGCCTCTGAAGCGCGTAAAAGTTCCGCTCTTCGCCCACCAGACATCCGCCGAAGTGATACAAGTACACCCAACCTGAACACCTATCGGGTGGCTGAGACCGCAAAAGACCCTACACCTGGTACTACCAGAGACCACAGTATACCGTCCGGCGGTCAAACAAAGGTGTCTGAGCTTTGTGGTACTTCTCGGAGTGACCGCTCAGCGCTTCCACCTACCATCTCTCGTAGCATGACACCCATAGCCCGTCCCAGCACGGGTAGTCAACTGCCAGATCGTGGCACCGTCACGTCCAAATCCAGTCTCAAGACAGAAGCGAGCCAACGCACATCGATTGGACATATCAGAATCTCCCGTCATTCGTCACGACCCACCGAAATTTCTCGCGATGGCACCTTTCCACCGACTAGACCTAGAAGCGCTTCGAAGGGTAAATCGGTCTTGAACAATCTCAAAGGCTTCTTGACTGGTAAACGCGACATTCCGCCAACTCATGGTTGCACTGGTAGACGGTTTTCCGTTGGCAGCCGTAAATCAAAACCTGCTGAAGTCGATATACCGGATGTGCCTACTGTGCCTATTGTGGCTGAACTGCCTGCGACACCGGCTGTACCTACGATTTCTGCACCACCAGATTCTAAGGAGGAATACGCACTGGTTGACAAGAATGTCACCGAGGGAGTCCATGGAGACATACCTTCACATCGTCGCAAGAGCTCGAAGCACAAGGCTGGTGCTAGTCAATCAAGTCAAGGGACTGACATGGAAAAGGCGAAATGCGACACGGTTGCGCTAATGGAAATGGGACTCACTCTTCGTCAGGAAGCCTCTAAGGAAGCTGATCTTGTTCGGAAAGAGCGCATGACCTCGTTCGCCCAAGTCATGCTCGATACCGTCACTAACGCTGTGGAAGCTGAGCGAAACATGTACGCTGCGGTGCAGGCAGCAGAGCAAGCAAAACTTTCGTACATGATGACTCAGCAAGGTGTTCAGGAGATGAACAAACTCGTCTCTAGTTCTCGCCGAATGCCTCTGTTCAGGGAGAAGAAGAAGCGACCTGTCAACGATATCTGACCAGTTCATTACGAGAACGAGGGTTGTCCGCACGTTTTGAATATGGCATGACCGATGCGGTCGAGTTCTTCGGAGCTCCCCCCGTCAGCTTCAATATTTGTCCTAAGGGCATCAGGTGAGCTGTTCGTCGGGCCAGGCAAAGTATACGGAGGCATTTTATTTTCATGTATGAGATTACACAGCTCTATCCTCAGCAGTCAAGATAGAGCAAGTAGTTTAACGAGCCAGCGAGTATCAAGAACAAGCGAATCATATTTGACCATACAGACAGTGTCGTGCAAGGTTTAGGAAAGAACGCCCCAAGGAGTGCTTGTGCTTGACAGCTGTCGCTGCCCCACTTTTCCCACGCGGACTGCCCCGCGCGGGGCTAGGAATCCAAATGGATGATGTCAGAAGACTTTTGAGGCTAGAGTTGTCATCCAAGGTTTTGCGTAATCGAGTCGAGTACCTATTCATGGTGCTAGGATTAAGTTAGCAGGTCAACCAGTATGACCAGGCCGGCAGTTGTTGATATAAATTAAACGAGCCTTTCTGAAACTGCGTACACGAGTATAGCGAACAATGGAACCGAAAACAGAACATAGATGCCAGCCGCAGTTCGATCCTTGAAGATGTGGTGACGTCGAGGCGATGCAACCGACCTGACGTAGGTAATTAGTCGAGCAAGGAGCTGACAAGCTCAAATACCCATAGAAGTCGCAGTTGGAGTCCGTACTCAACTCATTCTGCATTTTCGATCATCTACAATACTTGAACGCACACAACACAATCACAATGGCAGCAGTATCACAAGCAGCAGCCCTGGCTGAGAAGGCCATTGGCCACGGCGACAACGCTATCACCGCTCAGGACGTTACCAACCCTGCAAGAGACAGAGGAAAGTATGGCGACTCCAGCGAGACCATGAAGGCTTTGGTCTGGCAGGGCAAGAACACAGTCGAGGTTATCGAGTGCCCCAAGCCCAAGATCATTGAGCCCCGCGATGTCATCCTTAAGATCACCGGCAGCACCGTCTGCGGCTCCGACCTCCACTTGCTACACGGCTCAGTCGTCGAGATGGAGAAGGGCGATATCCTTGGCCATGAGTTCTGTGGTATCATTGACCAGGTTGGCTCTGCAGTCAAGAACCACAAGGTCGGCGACCGTGTCGTTGCCTCTTTCCAGATTGCTTGTGGAGACGTGCGTATCACCCCATTGCCTCCGACGTAATTTCATGCTAACATAGCCTTGTAGTGCATGTACTGCAAGAAGAAGCTGTCATCGCAATGTGAGAAGACCAACTCCAACACCATCGAAAACGCTATGTACGGTGGCCGCACCGCTGGCATGTTCGGCTACTCTCACTTCACTGGTGGCTTTGCTGGTGGTCAGGCCGAATACACTCGTGTTCCTTGTGGTGATGTCAACCTTCTTCACCTTCCCGACGATGTTCCCGATGAGAAGGGCCTCTACCTGTCCGATGTTGTCAGCACCAGCTGGAACTGTGTTGTTGACACTGGTGTCAAGGAGGGTGATGTCGTTGCCATCTGGGGTGCCGGTCCCATCGGTCAGATGTGTATCGACTTTGCCTATATGAATGGCGCCAAGCGTGTCATTGTCATCGACCAGAACTGGCGTCTCGACTACTGTAAGTCCAAGTTCCCCAACATTGAGACCATTGATTTCTCCAATCTCCCCAAGGGCGAGACTGTTGTCAGCACCCTGAAGAAAATGGAGCACGGCGGTCCTGATGTCGCTCTTGAGTGTGTTGCTGGAGAATACCCCAAGAGCTGGGCCCACACCGTCGAGCTCATGACTGGCATGGAGACTGACACTCCTGAGATCATCAACGAGATGATTGAGAGTGTCAAGAACTACGGACGTTGCGGTATTACTGGTGTTTACGTCGGCTACGTGAGTACTCTCCGCTCCTGAACACATTGTCAACACGAAGCTAACTTTATCACAGACCAACCACTTCAACATCGGCTCGTTGATGGAGCGCGGTATTCGCCTCATTGGTAACGGACAAGCTCCCGTCCACCTTTACTGGGAGAAGCTCCTTAAGATGATCCAAGAAGGCAAGATTGACCCCTTGAAGATGGTCACCCACCGTGTCGCCATGGAGGACCTCGCCAAGGTCTACTACATGTTTGACAAGAAGGAGGATGGCATGCAAAAGGTGTACGTTGAGACCAAGTTCTCGCAACCCGCTTGCGCCGGCAGCCCTCCCCTCAAGAGATTCTCTTGAGCGGTGTGAGGAAATGACGCTTCCAACACCTTGATGATACTGACGACGACCACGGATATACCTTTTTAAGTTGGCACGTTTTGGAACGAGATTTGGATTGGGCTCGAAGGATGTCGCCGCCTGACAGGGTTTCGCGCACCGAGCTGAAGCTTGATTCATGATGCCTTAGGCGTACTGTTTCACAGCCATGATAGAAATTGCACCAGCAAGAATAATACAACTTTCTATTGTCATTCGCAATTGTCTTCGATGCCGTGCGTCCCTTGACTTTGGGTGGTGTTTTGTTGACGGTTGACGTTGATCTTTCGTTAGGGTTGACACCGTCATCGTGAGGCTCAAGTGAACCACCTCCACCGCGCTTCGTGTTCTTCCAAAAGGACCGATTTTCACCGCACTTCTCGAAGCTTTTTTGTGCCATTATTCCGCCTTATCACCTTATGTTCCTCCGAAGGAATGGTGAAACAAACGGTGAACGACGACGATCTTCATTCATGATTCACGCCCCAGCAAACAATGCCGAGTTTGCGCTGCGGCATGCAGGGAAAGAAAACATGGGCTTGGACCAAGCTTGGGCAGGGCTTTTCGACGACATGCGTTGGGAAGAAGGATATCTCTTGTAACAGCATATAAAGGAACATAGCCCTTTCTTGTGGGATCTGATCTTTGAATCAAACGACTTTTACGACTCTCTCCTTTTGACATCAGCGACAATAATCATGGCCGTCCGTATACCAGCATCGCTCCACCGTAGCGGTCTCCGCCCTTACCTGGCCGAATTCATCGGCACACTCCTCCTCATCCTCATCGGTGACGGTGTAGTCGCTCAGGCCGTACTCACAGACTTCTACTACGCCAACTTCCTATCTGTAAACTTAGCTTGGGCCGCTGCAGTAGCCCTTTCCTGCTACGTCGGCGCAGCAGTAAACCCTGCCATCACTCTTGCATCTGCCATCATTCGCCCTACCAAGCTGCAATGGGCACAACTTCCCGGCAAGATGGCTGCCCAATTCCTCGGTGCCTTTGTTGGTGCAGCTCTCGTGTATCTGCAATACGCTTCTGCCATCAAGGCTTGGGATCCTGAGTATACTATTCCTGGAGGCAGTATTTTGTCACCTCAGGGACACCACTCTGCGGGTATCTTTGCTACGTACCCTGCTTCGCACTTTGGAAGCAACTGGGAAGCTGCTGTTACCGAGTTTTTGGGTTCTTCGTTGCTTGCCTTTGGAGCTTCTGCTGTTGCAGACCCTAAAAACGAGGGATTGAAGGCTCCTCAATTCATGATGTTTGCGCTTATGGTTGCTATTGGTGCTTCTATGGGTTGGCAGACTGGATATGTGAGTTCTCTTTCGCACTTTTCTCTCCCTCATCTTTGTCAACTACGAAAACATCAACATAGAGCTTTCGCTGACATAGTATCACACAGGCCGTCAACCCAGCTCGCGACTTCGGTCCCCGTGCTTTCTCAGCCATCATCTACGGCCGCGAAGTCTTCTCCGCCAAGGGCTTCTACTTCCTCGTCCCTCTCTTTGTGCCCATCTTCGGTTACATTGTTGGAGCTGCCGTGTATGATGCTTTCATGTTCGAAGGTGAAGGATCTGCTGTCACTGACGCTTTGGATGCTGCCGAGGGTCACGATGGCAGAATCGCTTTGGAGTAAGCGGATGTCTTATACTTAGGCATGGAATGTTGTATGATGACGAGAGAGGTATTGAGGGGCTCCAGAGTCGAGAATGTATCTGATCTGTCTGATTAGATTCATATGTGGAAGGTATAGGGATGTCGTTATGGCTTTTATGATATGAAGTTCTTCATCAACCTTGTAAACAATGAATTGCTTACGCGTGTATGGCATGCCAATTCTCACAATGTGTTCACCCAATTGCACTCAATCTCACATAGCAAAGTGTGTGGTTTGAAAAGGCAAGTGTAATTCTTGTCTGAAAGAGATACGTAACCATTGTGTTCTCCATACTTTTCGTACTACGACTGAAAAAACAAGCCGTTTTCGTGAAATGTTTGTGTTCAACAATCTCCTTGTCGTGATTGTCGTGGGACAACGAATCACAACGACGGTAAGGATTTTCTGTACAACATCACGCCCCCATAACAATTCTCTGCCACCCATTCGAGTTTCGTCGAGCGATGAATCCTTCTTCTTGATCGCCTGCACTCACAACTTATTTCCTTAAGCCAGATACTTCTTCTCAATCTTAGCCTTCACCAGAGCGTCCAATTCTTCAGGAGTAGGACGGATCTCAGGGCCAGAGTTGCGAATGGGTCCCTGGTCAGGCTCGCGAACGAGATGGAAGAGATGAACCTGCTTGGCCAAATTCTTCACCTCGTAGCTCACAACCTTGTACAAGCCATCATATCTCATGCCTTCCTTGGGCTTGTAGTCATTGGTACCCTCTGTGGTCATCTTAGAGGCACGAAGAACACGAATGGACGTCTTGAGTTTGCAACTCTCGATCATGTGTTGCGTGGAATCAGTAGGACGAGAAGGATCGTCAGACTCGGTTCCATAGTACCACACTTCGTTGCCTCTGTCGATGTTTGGATAGCTTCCGCCCGACATGACACACGAAAATGCACCTTCTCCAGTTCTGCCACAGATACCAGCGACAGTGGCACTGTGTGCGCCATCTCGCACAGCGCAAAGTTGGGTGGGCCACCATTGGCCATTGCGGAGGTGACCGTTGCCGTGGAAGTCGCCTTTCTTTCTGCTGTAATTTGGGTCCAACTTGTCCGCTGCGCTTTCGCGACCGATCTTTGCATTTTTTGTGCGGCCCAAAGTGATGCCACGGAACAAGTCGGGGTTGGTGTCCTTCTGCCACCACTTGATGTACAATTCAGCGGCATCTTCCTTGATATACCAGGGATAGTCGACCGTGGTAGAGTTGAAGATTTGTGGGAGTCCTCTGTCATTGAATAGAAGTCCCTTCTGACGAATAGCCATGGCGCTCAGATCGAGGAAAAAGGCACGATGAATGCCGTCGTTGATCTTCGTGATTTCATCGGCACTGGGGGCCATGTTCTTTGCTGCGGAGTCTTTACATTTCTTTATGCCGGACATGATCTTGTTTAGATGCTCTTCGATGCCAGGAGGAATTCTTGGTGCTTTCTTGACCTTGTCGAGTCCAAGATCCTTGTACCAGCGTGGAGGTTCAGGATGTTCCAAGTCAATGTCAAGGCGCTCACCGCCTTCCATAGTGTCTTCCGCAGGTAGTTGGGTTCTGCGATGTGGAACATAGGATAGTGGTGCAACTGGAGCTGCAGCTGCAGCTGCTGATTTGGATGTAGAAGAAGCGACTGCCGGAGTCGATGGACGCGAAGCAGGTGACGCAGGTTTGGATGTTGACTTGTGCGACTGTGAGAGGCGTTGCGCTTTCTCGATCTTAGCCATGTTCACGTTGCGCCACCAGGGCGTACCATCAATCTTCAATTCGTCGTCCATGATCTGTAGGTAAAAGCGTCAGTGGATGCCATCCAATAGTTGTGCGCTGGTCGAGTGAGAGAGTCGCAGAGATCGAGATCCAGTCCTGGATCTAATTCGGCACGATGAGTGAATCGCGTAGGTGGGCAAGTGAGGTGAATTGCAAAGTGGGAAGGTTGTGAGTTGCGATGACTTACTGTTGGCGTCGAGATCTGTGATGGATAGTGTGGCCTGCCTCTTTGGTACTCAGCAGGAAGGATTGAGAAGGAACAACAAGGAAATGTTTCGTCGTCGAGTCAACTTTTTAGAAGGCACGACGGAACCTCGAAGACCGTAACGGTAATAGAATTCACGTATCAAATAACATTACTCTTTGATTGGACGCAGCATCGAAGCCGCTCGAGTCATCGAAGACTTCTATGGACGCAGGAACCAGGCAAGTTATAAAAAAGCTGTTTGTCCCTACTTCTGACCATTAATGTGGTCGATTTTGGTTGCCCACGAAATCCTGGATAGAGAGTGGTCAAGAAGGTTGCACCGCGGTAATGCTATAGTCCAGGAGAGACGTCGTCGGTGTTTGCCAGAGAGCCTGCATTATCTATACACTATCACTTGATGACAAGCTGTTATGTTTGAAAGTCGAGGAAAAATGTGGTTGGCAATGAGTGATTAATGGTCCAGGTTGCTTAACGCCGATATAAGCGATGGTGGATGCAAACACTTCAAACACTGGAAGCTGTACAGATGCGACCAGTGATTAGATGCGACCAAGTTTCTCGACTACAGCTACCAGAAACAGCAGCCATGACGAGCATCGACGACCTTTTCAAGAAACCATTCCTTCCCTCGACCAACGGCGGTACCAAGCGCAAATTCGACGGCCATGATGCAGAAGCAGCGTACAAATCAGCAAAACTAGATGCCAGTGTTGAAGATGCGCCAGAGAACGAGGACGATGACATGGAGGCCGGACCTGAACTACCACCAGACGAGGATGAAGACGAAGAGGGTCGCTTCTTTGGCAGCGGCACAAATCAACACACCAATGCTGCTCTGGACTTTGTCGACCGAGCAGACGACGGCACAGACATCAAGGCAGAGAAGATAGACCAGGCATGGGTGCGCCGTCTGGGCTTGAGCTTTGAACGGAAGATCAACAAGAACAGCGAGCTGCGTGCAAAGTACGAAAGCGATCCTTCACGTTTTGTCGCCAGCGAGGCCGATCTGGACGCCGAGATCAAGAGCTTGAGCATTCTGTCAGAACACTCTGAACTATACAAGGACTTTGCAAAGATCGGTTGCGCAGCAAGTTTGGTTTCTCTCCTATCACACGAGAACACAGACATTGCCATCGACGCCATTGAGATTATCTCCGAGTTGCTGGACGACGACGTACAAGCAGAGCAAGAGCAATGGGACGTCCTGGTATCAGCCATGCTCGAAGCCGACCTCATCGATCTTCTCCTCGCCAACCTCGACCGCCTAGATGAAAATCTCGAAGCCGATCGAAGCGGTGTATATCACTCCCTCTCCGTTCTCGAAGCCCTCTCTTCCAACTCCACAATCGCAGACACAATCGCCCAAGACCCAATTCTCAAATACCTCCTCACCCGCATCTCGCGATCCGAGAAATCAGTATCGCAAAACAAACAATACGCTGCCGAAGTCCTTCAAGTACTATCTCAAGCCTCCACATCCGTACGCGATCGCTTAATCTCCCTCGATGCAATCGACAAACTCCTCCAATTGCTTGCTGCCTACCGAAAACGCGATCCCGAACGCGACAGCACAGAACAAGAATACGCAGAAGACCTCTTCGACACACTGACAATCCTTTCTACACCGCTACCTGGCAAGACCGCTTTCTTAGAGGCAGAAGGCACAGAACTAATGCTTCTCATGCTCAAAGAAGCGAAATTTTCAAAACCACGCGCACTCAAGGTACTCGATCATGCACTGTCTGGCTCTTCTGGCCAACCCGTAGCGGAAAAGTTTGTGGATGCTGCGGGGTTGAAGCCACTGTTTTCAACATTTATGAAGAAGAACCTGGAAGCTGCGGATACGGAACATGTGCTAGGCATTTTCTCTGCCTTGCTGCGTCTTTTGCCTGGCGAGTCATCTCACCGCATCCGTCTACTGGCCAAATTCGTGGAAAAGGAGTATGAGAAATCGGATAAACTGGTCAAACTACGACATGAGTATGCGGCAAAGGCTGGTGTTGCAGATGATATTGATGCAGGGGCTGCCGTGTATTGTCTCAATACTTTGGATGTCATCTTGGCTTGGCTGGTCGCCGAGGACGCTGGTTCGAGAAAGAGGATTACAGCAGGATTGGCGGATAAAGATGAAGGGTTGGAGACGTTGAAGAAGAGCTTACAAGAACAACTTGAGGATGTTGACACAGACGAAGAAGGCAATGTGGCTGAGATGCTTACGGCACTTATCGAGTGCTTGTAGGGCAAGAATTATATATCATAATGAACCAATTAGCAGAGCTGGTATATCGACGCTCAAAAAACGATCACAGAAGTGTTCATCTATAATGTTTGAATGTTCGAGGGCAGGATTATATTGAGTGTGGATGCAACAGGAGTATGAATGAATCAGATGAATGCGGAGCAGCGTCATAAACCATGTAGTCAGATTATTCTGTCAGCACTCAATGCCTCGATCTCCTGTAGCTGTCGTCATGATACCGGTCGCCGCGCCGTCTCTCGTCGCGGTCGCGATCACGACGATCGTCTCGTCTGTAATCTCTGTCCCTATCTCGTCTCGGGCTTCTTTCCCGGTCTCGTTCGCGCTCGCGACGTGGAGGACTTCTGTGTCTGTCACGTCTCGGACTGCGAATAGGGCTCCTCTCTCTATCCCGATCGTCCTTGCCATCATCTCTGCGTTTACCATCCTTGTCGAAGACGTAGTCATAGCGTTCACCACGGCTGTTACGTCCACCATACCTCTCCCCTTCTTTGTAGTGTCTCTTTGCTTCCAAGCCGGCAATACCACCAAATCCGCCCTTTTTTCTGGCCGTTTTAGAGTTTGTCGTGTCGCGCCATGCATCGGCGAGCCTGCTGACACTCTGCGAGAAGTCGACATGGATACGGTGGTCGTCAATCAACACACCCTGCATCTTGAAGTAGGCGCGCTCGCAATCTTCCTTGTTGCCAAACTCGATGAAGGCATATTGTAGACTGTCACCAGTCTTCTTGTCGCGAATGACCTCGCATGACAGAATCTTGCCGAAGCGGCTGAAGATGAGCTCGAGATCTTCATCACGAGTGACTGGGTTGAGTTTGCAGACGAAAAGAACTTGTTCGGGTGGTGTGACATCAGCAAATGGTAGATCACCTATCAGCTCAAGGGTCAAGGCTTGCGCGCGTGCTTCACGCTCGCGGCGCAGTTTCTCAAGTTGTTCGGGATCGGTGTTCTCGGCAATTTCTTCGTCGTGGGCGATGCGTACAGTGGCTAACTGGCCTGCCGTTGGCACAGGACTTTTGGGTGGTTCGACCAAGCCTTCGGGGTCATCGTATGGGTCGTCGAGGACAGCGGTGTGTAGGATGCGAATGTCTTTGAGCGGGCGACCTTTGTCATCGATGAAGGCAGTGTTGATCTTCTCAAGAGCATCGAAGCCTTCCACGACTTCACCAAAGATGGCAGCCTTGCCGTCGAGTAGATCCAAGTTCTCACCAAGGGTGATGATAAATTGACTAGCGGCGAAGCGGTCGTCCGGATTGATTGGTGAAGCAGTGGTAGCCATACTGACAGTACCCCTTTCAATGTGCTTCCTCTTGCGACTAAACTCAGGTTTAAAGGTCATGGACTCGGGCTTCGCAGGCTTCTTTGTGACACCATCAGGGAGGCCCCAGATAGAGGAACCGCCATCACTCTCAGCAGCATCAGGGCCGATTGGATCTCCAGTCTGGAAGGAGAAGTTCGGTTGGACGTTGTAAATGGGCGAGTAGTTGTAATACTTGATCTTGCATAGCTTCAAGAAGCTGCATCACCGTCTTAGCAATCTGATCAGTCTCGTGACGCTGTAAGATCCAGGCGCAACTCACTTTTCACATGCTTTGGGCGCCTCATCGACGTAGAGATCGATGGTAATGTCGCCAGCCGACGTCTCTAACAGGACCGACATTTTTCTCAGTTGTTGTCGCAGAGAGCGCGAAAGTTGGAGCTCGAGTGACGCGTTGTCAACCGCGATTGTCGGCCCGTCATCGCCGCGTCGTTCAGAACCGACGGACGCGCCTTCCTTAACCAGCACCTCGATCGATAACAATTAACATGAACTGATCATTGCGATGCACAAACATAATTTCCATTCTCCGAAATATTCACAGACCTTCCTATACCATCATGATGCATCACTATTTCCGCAAACCTCACTGAGCGCTTGGCGACCAATTTTCTGCGTGCAATGTATATTTTATCCTAACGTGGAGAGAAGGCCCAACTTGTGTAACATTTGCGAATTCCCATCTCTTCGGTCCTCATGCTCATCTCTGCATGCGTGAACCTGCACAAGCGCCTCTGGCTCCGTCTGCTCAGCGTTACGAACCGGCCCGTACCTTTGACAGACGGTTAGACTGACCCTGCGGGTACCATGTCTCACTGCAGCTCTGTTCAAACCATCCG
The DNA here is from genome assembly GCA_037042735.1 of Aureobasidium sp. Y128-05A. Classification (NCBI taxonomy): domain Eukaryota; kingdom Fungi; phylum Ascomycota; class Dothideomycetes; order Dothideales; family Saccotheciaceae; genus Aureobasidium; species Aureobasidium sp. Y128-05A. Next base: position 926,422 of record JAXQKC010000109.1, on the reverse strand, counting down.
GCATCGAAACATCTTCTCTTCTTCCAATGGGTTTCCTCTCATCGCATCACCTGCCTTGCTGTGCATATATTCGTATGTATCAAGCTGTCCTTTGACTGCACGAGCGCTTGCATTCTCAACAACTTGCCGCTTCAGTCTACCTGCCTCACGCTTGTTTCAATGCCACTAACACGTTCCGATTCCACGGCTCGCCAACTTCATCATCATTGGCGAGTTCACGTCACTTCAAATCCTTGTCGTGACCATGGATAGCTGAGCTGTCTTCACGATTCATCCGGCTGTCTGGCATACAAGATTAGCTGGGTCTACGCCTGATCGAGCAGAACCCCAGCATCATCGTCGCCCTGGCCGATCTTCACTTCAGCCTCAAGCTGCAACCACCCGTTCATCTGTTGCTAGTCGAGGCCGCTTTTCGATCCTTGCGTAGCCAATATCCGGTCCGCTCATGCGTCTTACTCGGCGTCGCCAATCGGCATCTTGCTGCTGCGCAACTTGTCATCTGTCCATGGTCAACCTATCATCCATTTGTCTCCTGTTTCAGAAACAGCACAACATATCTTCCCGCTCAAGCCATCGACTGAAGTTGACCTCTTCGGCCATCAACTTTTTCCATGGTTCTGAAGTTATGTGTCTACCCGCAAGTCTTCTGCTTCACCGTAAAGTTGACGTTCACTTGCCGAGCGTTGAAGGTGCTGCTTGATGCTGCGCTTCTCGATCCAAGTACTGTTCCGAGCGCTTACGACTGATTCTTCACATAGTCAAGGCTGAAAACATGTCATCTGCACATGCATGCACTTTTTTGCGAGGCAATGCTGGACTACAGACTCTTCGCATTTTGACCTTGTTATTCTGTCTGACTGCCGCAGAAGAAATAGTCTGGGCGTTCTCGTGTTGCACCACTACGTCTTGTCGTTTTACGTCTCGCATTATGTTGTCTTGTGCCCCGCTTGCGCTTGCAGATGTGGCAACTCAACAGGTCTTGCTTTACTCTCGTTTGATCAACTCAAACGGATGCAGCGCACGTTCTGTCCGCTCTTTCCCGGTCTCCCCGCCTGTCATGAGCGAAATTCCCAGAGCCGCCATTTATCAGGTCTTGTCGCCAATCATGGCACGGGTCATTGCGTTCCCCTGCAGCCAAGCAGGTGCCACCTTCGAAGATGAGATGGCTTCATGCGATACCAGATCGAACGACATCCTGAGCTTTATGGAGCTGCCGATAGACTCCCAAAAGCCCGGTCCACGACAGACATCAATACCAAGGTCACACTCCCCTCACCTGCGAGTGATTGGGCTAGATTTTTGAGTGATCACATTCTCTCCCTATAGTGCTTCAGGACAGCAGTTCTTAGCGGTATCATAAAAGTCATTGCTTTGCTGCCAACAGATATACTGGTTCTGGTGCCTTCGTTTTCTTTGCATTGCTGTGCTTTTGTTTGTTTCCTCTAATTGACAAATCCTAGCCCATCGATTGTCATTTGCTTCTCGAAGGAATCTGCCTGCGAGCTACGCAAACATGGCTCAGGTCTACCAGAAGAGCCATTACGACTATGACGGCATGCAGCGATCAGAGCGAAGACCCTCACGTGGTCCTCTCCATACCGTCGATCGAGGTGTTCCGTATGTAGCCTACTCGACCAGACCGGATCCTCGCAACGAGTCGAGAACTTATGTCCTGCCAACTCCGATTCATGACATAGGGGAGGACAGCGACTCAGCGTCTGCCAGAAAACGCACCTCCATGGCTGTAAGTTTGCGCCCTCTACAAGATCTTGTTTAGGAGTTAATGCATATAGTGTTCGCGTTGCAGAAGAAGAAAGATCAAGTGTAGTGGCGGCCACCCTTGTCAGGCATGTCGAAGTGCCGGAGTCGAGGCCAGTGCTTGCTTGTACTGCAGGGTGCGTCAATTTTGTTCCGTTTAAGCAGATTTAGTCTGACCTTCTTGATCTCAGGTAGGCACAAGCCAAACTTTTGACCTCGATACTTCGGTCGGCGGACCTTCTCCTCTGGCACCGATCTCACCATACAGTCCTGTAACACCTAATGGTACAGGCTATCCTGCATATCCGACAGATGACAGGTCCTCGTCAGTGCCTGTGTATGGCAGAAATGGATATCCTCAAACGTCCCTACCTGCTTACAGCTACGACGTCGATACTCCGGCATATGCCGTCAGCGACGATGCTCGATCATGGACGACAGGGAGTCGTTCTAGTACAGGAGTAAGCTATTTCCAGCAAGAAAGTCCTGCGTCTTACGACTACTCTACTCCGATGTCCAGGATCTCCACTGATTCAAGCGAACCTCTTTCTCCCCTGAACATGAGTACTTTGCAGCATTCCCTCCCTTTGCCTCTGGAGCGACGTCTACCTGCCCCCAATTTTGTCGGCACTCCAGTCGCTTCTGACAATGACATTCGGAGCCCCATCGGCGCCCGCCTCTCAAGCTTGAGCATCAGCGGACCGTACAGTAGGAGCAACAGTGCCTCCTGGGCATCGGACGGGATTGAACGCCGCCAACCATCGATCCATGACCTTGCTGAAGCGAGTATGATGCTGCCGCCAGTCACACGTGGGCTACATGCAACTGCAGCAACTCTGCCGGCCCTCAATCATGATAGCACTCCTATGTCCACTGCCATGTTTGTGTCCTCGGGAAGTGACGGTCTGATCCAAGCTTCCACCAGTACCGCTCAACCTGCCTACTACTCTGCCACTACCTCAGTGCTTCCATCTCTGACCACAGGGATGCTGCCTCCCACAAACTACGCTCGGTACACGGCCATCAACAACAGCAACTCTTCACTGCCAGTCACCAACACAAGTGATCGCACAGACAGCACCTCCTACTACGGCTGGACGCCCACAAATGCCAGTAGCACTGAGGCTTTACCCGTGATCAACACCGTCGAAGTCACTCCTCAATCCAATGCTGGAGCCGATCGCAGAAATGGCTCTACGCAGCTCCAGACAGGCTACCCACCTCTGCATCACCCGCGACCAAAGGTCATTCCATCCACACCTCACGCCACCACACTCGAAAAACATGATCGTGTACAGCAGAAAGACGTAAAGAGCCAAAGATCTTCCTCTGCTTCCAGTCAGCACAAGTCTTCCTCAGGGTCTTCGAGCGCGAGTTCCAACAAGAAGAGCAGCCACAAGCCTCACAAGGGCAGTCTCTGATGATCGAGACTCACTTGCCAATTGCGTCGCTTTCCTTCAATCATTTTGTCCATCACATTTCTCTTCTTCATGGGTCTCTGGAGTTCAACAAGCGAGGCGTAATCTGCTGCGTCCTTAGCGGCGCTATCTCCTTCATCTTTCCATCCGGTGTTCCTTTCATCTTTTCCCCCTCGTTTAGAAAAGTCGTTTCACAATACCTATATCTTATACAGCAGGCAGTTCAAACCAGGTCTAATGGCGCAAAAGCATTTGGGTGACGGGAGATTATTCGGACAAGGAGACACAGATACCCAATTCAAACAGTATAAAGTACATCACGATGCTAATGACACATTCAGGACGGAAAGACTGGAGAAAGGAAATAATGGGTCACGAGGAGTGAGGCTAGGTTGAACAGATAGGTAGTTCGTATAATGATAATCAGCAATACCTGGTACCACTTCCATCGTTATTTGTCGTCGAACAATAATGCCGATGTACTTACAAATTCTATTATACGGTGATCGCACAAATCCCGAGCAGATAAAACGGGGAACCTAGGTTCTTTCCGTGTGGATTCTGAGCATCTTCAGTCACTTTCGAAAACAACAAAAACACATTTCTCGCTCATACGTTCCCGCCTCCGCAGCCATAGACCAAAGCATATAGCAATTTCACCATTCTCATCTGAGACCTATTCGTGGCTGCTCAGAGACTGTTCTTCGAAATCTTACTATCAGAAAAGTTGCGACTCCTCCGGCAACGAAACCTCCATGACCCTGTCTACTGTCACAATCAATTGAGATCTGAACACGAAAGAACGACGAATCATTCACAATGCAGTCCTCAGTGGGTCTGAGTTATGCCAAACAATCTAAGAAACGACAAGAAATGATGGATTGAAACGGCTACCCAAGCACTTTTTAAAATCATTCACAGGTTTCGTCGCTTAAATGATCAGGGTGACTTAGACTGCAACGCTAGATCTTCCTTTTCTTTGGAAGCCAGCGATCAAGAAAGCCAACTCGAGAGCCTGCTTCTCGTTCAATCTCGGGTCACAGAAAGTCTCGTATCTGCTTCCCAGATCCTCATCTTCCAGACCAACACTACCACCTGTACACTCGGTAACGTCATCGCCAGTCAACTCCAAATGCACACCACCAAGGACACTACCCAAAGCGCGGTGGATGCGCAGCGAAGCCTCCAACTCGTTGAACACAGCGCCGAAAGATCTGGTCTTGATGCCTGTGGCGGTGGAGCGAGTGTTTCCGTGCATGGGGTCGCATTGCCAGACAACGATGTGACCGCTCTCTCTAACAGCCTTGATGTGTGTTGGTAGCAAGTCTGCGACCTTGTCTTGGCCGTAACGTGTGATCAGAGTAACCTTTCCAATTTCCTTGTCCGGGTTGACGACGTCGAGGAGTTCGCAAAGGTCTGAAACAGAGGTTGTAGGACCGACCTTGATACCAATAGGGTTAATGATGCCGCGGAAGTACTCAATGTGGGCGTGGTCGGGCTGGCGTGTGCGGTCGCCTACCCAAAGGAAGTGAGCCGAGGTGTTGTAGTGACCTGATTCATCCTCATCATCTTCTGAGTCGCTGTTGTTGCTGTGAGTCTCGGCGGGACTTCCAGCACAAGCGGAGAATTTGTTGTTAGGGTGGCGGAGTTTTCTGGTCATTGCGCTTTCGTACTCGAGAAGCAGACCTTCATGAGAAGTGTAGAGATCAACGGTTTGAAGTTGGCCTGCTGTGTCAGCGCCAATGGTGCGCATGAAACGGAGAGACTCGGCGATCGAGTCAACGATCTTGTGGTAGCGCTCTGCAAGATCAGGATCTGAGACGTGACCCAAATTCCAGTCCAGAGGATTGTGCAAGTCAGCGACACCAGAAGCAAGTTGAGCGCGAAGGTAGTTGAGAGTTGCAGCGGAGTGAAAGTAAGCCTCAACGAGACGTCCAGGATCAATGGCTCTTTCCTCAGCAGGAAAACCGTTCAGAATATCACCACGGAAAGAAGGAATTTTTGTGCCGTCTGGTTGAGTCTCCATCGGTGAAGATCTAGGCTTCGCGTACTGGCCTGCCATACGCGCGATACGGACCACGGGCTTGTTTGCTCCGTAGACCAGAACCAGCGACATTTGCAAAAGCAATTTTGTTTTACTGTCGATAGAACCAGCGTTGCAGTAGGAGAAGAGCTCGGCACAGTCACCACCTTGAAGCAAGAAAGACTTTCCAAGCGCAACATCTCGTAGCGAGGCACGTAATTTCCAGATTTCGTGAGCCGTGACAAGAGGAGGTAGATTGCTGAGTTTGGTCACGGCTTTGTTGACCGCAAGCTGGTCATCGTAGACAACCTCTTGCTTGATGGGCTTCGAGCGCCAGGCTGTATACGTGTCAGTTCAGAAAGACTCGGAAAACGGATATTCACTAACAAGTCGGCGTCCAGTCGTTGGTTTCTGCCATTGTGTAGATGCGAAGATGTCCTGAGATACTGCTTGTACGAGATCAGTATATGCGACAACCAGATCAGTCTAGAACACTTCAAGAATCAAAGACGAGCTTCTGCGATTTTCCAATGCCTCCCAAACCAAGAAGGCGATGGAGATGCAGAAAGATCGTAGAAGACGTCTCTTGTTCAAGATTGACGGAAATGCGTGACAATAAATTCAAAGACCAAAAAAGAATTTCCAACGAAATGCGGGCGTCAATGCTATAGGAAGAATGATTCAAGGAAACAGCAAATCCTACCTCTTTCTGAATATGATGACAGGCGACTACAGAGAAGCAACAAAACGAGGGGAGTCCTAAAGGGAATGTAGTAAATCTTCCTGTGAGTCAAAGGCAGGCGCGCGACACAGTCTGGCCACAGGGCGTGGTTTCGAAATTATTGACGAGCTCCGTAAAGTCCGTCTCATCCGATAAATGCCAAGCCTTGTGACACTCCCAAAATAGGCTACGTCACCTGCGAGCCATCAAAACACCCGAGTGAACATCACAAGCTGACATCTTGCTTCATAAACAAAAACACAATTCAACATGGCCGAACCACAGCCTTATGAGATCCATGAGGGCGATCAAGCTCCTTCCGCTATTCCTGGCAGCAATAAGTCTGAGACGGCAGCTCTGAACTCTTTGGACAATCAATCTGCAGAGCTCAAATCCGCCAATACAGCTTCAACTGCAGCGCTGGGAAAAGCGATGAAGAATTTGAACATTGCCAGTGAGGACAAACCAGAGTCTAAGAATGTGAAGGTGGACATGGCGGATGTGGTGTTATTGGTAAGTTTGAAGAGCCCTCATCGATGTGAACGAAGGGAGAAATACTAATAAAGGACTATACCTACAGGCCGAAAATCTGGATGTCTCGAGGACCAAAGCCACCGAGTTGCTGAAAGCCAATGATGCGGACCCAGTCAAGGCAATGCGGGCATGGATTGCGGCGTAGGCAAATTGTAATTTGATCAACAGCCCAATGCAGGGTTAAAAACAGCAATCCAGTAATGACTGAGACGAAGGCACGAATTGTAAACATCTACGATCATCTTGCAACTCATCGTAGGCTTGCACAAGTGATCCAATTCTTCGAAGGGCACTGAATCCGAGAAGCATTTGACACAAGTCAAAACTTAGTATCCCAGGTATGTAAGTGAAAAAAGGACAACACCAAAAGAACAGTACAAGAAGAAACCGAACACCGCCATCCCAGCCAATCCATACCCGTCATAATCTCATAACTTACAGTAATCATTCTGCTCACTCCCTTCAACCCATGAAAGTGAGTCTCCTGTTGTCTTCATCCCTGATCCTCAACTTCTTCACTCTATCTACAGGTGCAGTCATTTGACCAGCCTCGAGTGCAGCACCCTTCGTTCCCAGAGAAGTAGGAACTTCAAATTTAGCCGTCGGCTCATCGAAGAAAGCATCCGCCATTTCCTCGTCATCATCCCAGGAATCTCTAGCTTGTCTGCGTCCGGGAGTCTTCTTCACAGGTGAGTCATCGCCCCAGAAACTCGATGCTAGAGATACTCTTGCAAGACTCTTGTTGGCAAGAGCGAGATTGATGCTTTGTCTCGGACCAAGACTCTTCCTGTTGGCGCTGCTATTCGCACTACTATTGTTGCTGCTCACGATGTTACCGTCCACATTCCTCAGTGCAGCAGGCTCCATAGACTTTCTTCTTCTGCGGCCGCCACGAGGGACCTCGTCGAGATTGACGGTGTAGATGTCTGCTTGTTCGTTTATGCGAGTGCCACTACGCTCACAGTCGGTCACCCAACGAGAGTTAACACAGAAGATCTTCTTGCCGTTTGGATCTTTGTTGTTCAGACGAACTCTTTGGAGTGTAGTAGGAGATCCATCTTTGAAGATGACATGGGTGACGCGGTCGGACCAGGACTTTGTTGTACGTGCACCCAACCCCTGAAGAAGAGCTATGAATGGACCCGAAGCAGAGGAGCCGTCCAACGTAAAGACTTCAACCAATGCTGTGACGGACTTCAGGGGCTGCAGGGGGTGCGGCGTCATGGGATAAACAGCTGGTGTTGCGAGACCGGCAGCTTTGAGCGGTGTCTTCATCGGTGTTCGCGGCGCTTCACGAAGACGCTTCACCGGACTACGGCTGGCGTCGCGGAGCTTCAGCGGACTACGCACCTTCATCGGACTACGACTACTGCTACGGGTCTTCAAAGGGCTACGGCCGGCATTTCGCACCTTAAAAGAAGAGCTTGGCGTATGCCTTCGGGGCCTTGCACCGGAGAAGGGCATGTAAGGAGATACCTGATCCACTTGGAACTGAACAGCACTGGTACGGCGCTGAGCTGGTGTAGAGTCACGCTTGCGTGTGCTTGATTTTCCCGACGGAATGAATGAATGCAATTCAGCTAAGTCTGGGACTGTGTGTTCCAAGAGTGATTTTCTCACTGAAGATTGTCGCTGCTTGCTAGTCCACAGCTTTGCGAACGAATCACTAGTTGTCGTCTTGATGGCAGTTTCGGCAGTACGTGGTCGAAGGTCGCTGCTCATCGGAGTGTGTAAAGAAGCGACAGGAAGGGACTTTCGACGTGAATCAAAAGAAAAAGTTGATCTTGCGTAGCTCGGAGAAGTTTGCGCAGATATGCTAGATCTACGCTCATTATGCACCTGTTCATTTGGTGTTGAAGCGCTCTTCGGTTGGCAAGATTGACGACGAGCGTTGTATCCTGGAGTCGATAGCTCCATGGGCTCAACATCGATTTGTGTAAATTCAGCGATGGGCGTCTTGACATCCACCTTGGCTGGAGAAACATGGTCGAAGTCGACGAGATTGAAGATATCATCCTGGAGGAGGCTCATACGCTCTTTTGGAAATCCCATACTCAAGCGTTCACGAGCAGCAGGTGTTGCAAAATACGGAGTAGGAATGGAAGCTGCATTCTCAAGATTGGAAGCCAACTTGACGCCATAGTCGTCCACTTCCAAGAGTGAAGGATTGATTGTCACGGTTTGATCGATTTCGGTCTCTGCCGGTTCGTTGACGGTTACAGAAGGGCTGCTATCAGCTTCAGTGGCATCAATACCACCAAGTGCAAACTGCATGCGAGGAGTTTGAAGCATCTTGGCTGTAGTGGTGGAGAAGGAGACTCGTGGTTTGACGTTGGGAGTGGCCGCTTCTTGGTCGTCAATTATTGAAAGCAGATCGTTGTCATCGAGCGAGAGTCTCGGTGCTGGAGCAGTCTCCTGTGTAGGCGAGTCAAGATCCCGTTGGATGACTGAGGCAGGGGTCGAAGGTATAGGAGAAGAAAGAAGCTCGGAGTCTTCCATCTCGGTTTGAGGAGGTTCCGCATCAACGGAGGCTGGCGATGAAGGTACGGAGGTGGTAAAGTCAGCTGAGAATTGTGGTTCGGGTAGGATACTTTCGTCAAGGTCACTGTCCTCGGCCGTGCTTCCTGAATCGTCCGAGTCCTCGTTCTCTGCATGTGGTTGAGCAGGAACATATGCTGGTTCTTTTTTGTCATCAAGCTCGACCACGGTATCCTCATCAAGGCCGTCGTCTTCGTCTTCATCTTCGAAAGCACATCCATGACCAGCAAGTTCGTCCTCGGAGTCGCTTGAAACATTCTCGAGGTGAATGGTATGAGCAGGTGTGGGCATGATGGTAATGGCACCTTCTTGAAGGCGGTTGAGTTGATCGTCGAGCTCGTCGGCGCTGGATTCCTCCAGTTCTGTTTCTGACTCATCCTCGACATCTTCTTCAGACATACCGACATCAGCAGCATGAGCAGCAGCCTCTGGCATTGGCGTATAGTGTGCATCTTGCTGCTTCAAAGGACGGAAAACCATTGACTTCTGCGCGCCTCTAGTCACAGTCATGGAGCGGGGAGGAGACGAGATGCGTGTCGCATTCTGTGGCAAGCGTTGTGTCTGAGGAGTGCCATGGTTTGTCCTGTGGCTGAGGAATCGGCGAGCAGGTGTCTGCAATTTGCGAGCTGTCGTCGACGAGGCGGCTGTTCGCGGTGCAGCTTGACTTCTGGTAGTGCGTCGCATTGGTGTCTTGGGTCCACAGATCTCATCCTCGGAAGAACCTTCCTCGTCCTCCTCTTCTGCTTCCTCTTTGGCATCTTGCTCGAGTTCTTTTGGTTCATCCTCGCCGTTCTCTTCTTTTTGCGCTACGAGAACTGGCTCAGGTTCTGTCGCAGGCTCGGGCTCAAAATCATGTTCGGACTCGGGTTCCGGAATGTTTTTGGACTTATTAGATCTCGTAGCCTTTACTTTGGTGGATGGAGTTGAAACAACTTGCTCGTCCTCTTCTGCTTGTTGATTTTCCTCCCCTTCGGCTTCTGGCATGGATTCTTGCTCTGGCTCAGGTTCGACCTTTCTTGATCTCAAGACTTTCCCTCTAGCGACCTCGGGAAGAGCAGGCTTTCGTCGGGTGGCAGGGACTCTCTGCGGAGCAGGCTCTGATGGTGGAGCAGCGGCGGCTCGTGTCTGACGTTTTGGACGGGTTGCTGGAGCCTTTTTTGGTGCGGTCGTGGCTGATGATTTTGTAGGTGCGACAGAAGACGGGTCCTTTGTGGTCGTGATGGCAGCTGATGATTTTAGTGCTGTAGTGGTAGCCTTTGCAGTGGCGCGACGGACAGGCTTCTTGCGCAGAGCCAACTGAAGGTCGTTCTCCTTGTCGTCTGTCGAATTCGGCGCCTTTTTGGCAGCCATAGCTCGTGTGGCGACCATGGCTGTCGCTTGTGTTGGACCGGAGTGCTGTGTGTTAGTAATGGGCGAGATGTCGTGGTTTAGACCAAAAGCTCGAGTGTTTACTTTTGTACACAAACAATTCCCGTCGGCACCGCAATGTCCGTGCACCGACCCTGTGGATGGCCTAAACTCCGCCTTATTTCCTCCAGCGCTTACTGCACCACTGGCCAGGAAGGTGCGGTGCACTGCCGCGCCTTCTCATGCTTGTGACATTGAGAACATGCGACTCCTACGATGAGCTCAGCTGACTCTTCCTCTTTTTTCTGCCAATTGATCATGGTTGCTCTGCTAACACCATGGCTACCTTCTCACAGCTGCCATGCGAGATACAACAAAACATTCTCGATCGTCTGGTCGTCGACCAAACATCCTTGACAGACACTGATCGTAAGAATTTGCTTGGTCCCTTGAGAGTCAATTCCTTATGGTTCCACCATATTGTCAGTATCCTGTGGAATAGCTTGTCCAACCTCAAAAGCACTTTTGCACATATGGATTCTCGCGATGATATACGCCAGTTTTACGCTAGTAAGATCCGCATACTAAACTTTCACACTGGAAGAACCAACCTCCAATTGATCGAGAAACTGAAGTTTGAGAGCTTGGTGCGTCTCAGATTGAATGGCGACCACATGGGCATCCTGCCATTCTTGCAACCGAACCTCAAGGCCATCTTTTTCTATAGCAACTTCGCTCTAACTCGCCACGAATTGAACCAGATACCTATATCCTGTCCTAACTTACGCAAGATACATATTCTACCGGATGCTATCCCCAACCGCAGTGCAACCATCGTCAAACCTAATCCTGATCCCATTGATCCAGAGACCTTCTCGGCATTCTTCAGCAGCTGTAAGAACCTCAAATCGCTCACACTTGGAAGATCACTCCCCAGGCCCTTGGTCCCGGCTGCTTTGACTGGGATGCAACCTGTCGTGGCTGCACAACTCGAAGAGCTAGTCTTCTCGGATTTTGAACCAAGGGCTCTGTTACAAGATTCTTGCAAGTCCCTGGAGACCTTCATTTCCTTGCGTAAATTCGAGATTCGATACAACCATACTGGCAGTTATGTCCCTGTGGCTACGGTTTTGAAAAGCCTCGCAACTATAACCAGTCTCGAGCATCTCCATCTAGATCATGCTTTGGTTGGACACGTTATTGAAGAGTGTATCAAGGGCCACAGCGCGCCCTTCAAGAACCTGCAATATCTGGCATTGAAGGGTGATATGTTGTCAATCTCGACCTTCCTTTCGCTTTCAATGCGATCACTCACTCGACTCCAACTTGTTGTCGAAGATCGAGTTCATCACATATGTTCTAGTGTATCCCGCCTGCAGCATCTCACCTACCTCAATCTGGCGATCTATATCAACCATCGCCATGCGTCACCTCCTGACGCAGAGAAATGGCAAGCTACCCCTGAAGACATGTATGCCTTATCAAATTTGAGCAGATTGAGATCAATCAGCATACGCCCCTACAACAAGAACATAAACCTCCTCACAGCTCTATGGATAACAGATGAGTATTTTGGCATTTGGACTAGCAAATTTGCCGATCTAAAAGATCTGGAACTGGACATCGACTGGCCTGTCTCTTGGTCGTCCATAGTCGCGTTATCTAAGAGCCACCCTTCACTTCGCACGTGCAAACTCCTGTGGATACAAGAAATTGCAAACTACCACGACTTACCATCGCCCGAGTTCGCTGATCTTCAGCACTTGCAGCTAAACCTGATCATTCTATTTGACAAGTCTCAAATTCGTGAGTTTGTCAAAAAGTTTATCAAGACACCCGGTATTGTGAGCATGCAGCCTCCAGAAAGACAGATGGGTGTTGAGGATCGATGGCAAAGGCCTGGTCTACCAAGAGTCACGGTAGTCTGCGCAGAAGCGCCTACTTCATGAGAGCACATTTACATACCTGGCCGCGATAGCCTTGTACGGCTACGACCTTTCTTTGTCAAACAGAAAACATCGCGAGTGGTATACTTCGATAAGCTTGGTTTTTGAAATTGTCGCTGTTGTGTCAGGACCCGGAGCCAAGGATGTCCTGTATGCAGCCACCACGCCACGATTCACAGGGAACATTCATATCAACTATGAGATGTCACATTCGAGCTCGAGTTCTGTCGAAAAAGCTTTCTCGTCAATCACTGGTTTATCTTTCATGAACGCAGGCCGATAGCCCTCGGGTTCTTCTTTTGCTCGGTCCTCAAGCATTTTGTGCTTGGCCATCTCGATTCGTGCTTTTTTTCCTCCTATGTCCTCTCACATGTTTCCTTGTGTTGTCTCTGGTGGCGCAAATCACGGTGGTTACTGCAACAGCTGTGTGAGACGCCACTGCAAATGCCACCCTTGATCACTTTTTCAAGGTCGACGTAGAGTCTTTCCTGACAAAGGGTATCGCTATATAGTTTTACCTTGGCCCAGCTGGAGAAGGCTCGATATTTCACCGGGGGTCGAGGGCACGGCATATCAGTCCTCTCGCCTCGTCAACACGTCGATGTATAGAATGTGAGTATAGTAGTCAAAGGTCTTGATACAACATCCCATGAGAGGATTAGAAAAGCTACATAAAGCTATGCCGATAGAAGAAGGAGCAGTGGCAGCAAAACCAGCGCTCCAAAGAAGCTGCAGAACTCCGGATAATAAGATAGGTGAAAAATGCCATGACCCCCTGCCCAAAACTGTTTGGTATCCCTGCAAATAGATTAATGATACGCCATGCCTGCTCCCTAAAACATATGCCCTCCATGATATTCGTTCGCCATTACTGATCCCATGCTTTCCTCAACTTCTTTGCAAAATTTATGGATCTGAGATTAGTGTAGGAGCAATCCTCCGTCTCTTATCCCTTGAGGAGTCCTCGCCGCCCTCATTCTCACGCTTGATTGATGCAGACGCAGTGGAAGTAGGGGCAGCACTGGTCACCGCAGGTGCAGTAGGAGGTATGACAGGAGTCGCAGAAACATAGCCAGGTGTCTGTGGAGGCGTGTACATGGGCATACCGCCATGCATATTGATACCAGAGCTAGCGGCTGTGAGACTGGGTACACTACTCATTTCAGGAGTGTCGGCCGATTGTTCGGGGGCAGCCATGCTGCCAGCAACACTGACTGTAGACAGACTTCTTGCGGGACTACCAGGCATCGTAAAGGGGGATGGAGAAGGTGCACCATGGCCTTGGGATGATGGATTGCGCATTAACTGAGGCATGTTGGCAGCGATAGGTGTTGATGCAGGTGATGCAGCAGCAGCAGAAGGAGATCCGGCAGTGTTGATCGTCGAAGGGAGATGGCGAGGAACGGGTGGATGCTGATACGAGACGCCAAGTTCTCCAGGCTGGAAGTTCAAGCTAGAGCAGAACCCGTCGGATGATGTAATGAGTAGCGTGTTGCCGTCGTTTGACCTAAGATATGGTTAGCATGTGATGTTAGTCTCGAACGGAGGCTCGACTTACCAAGTCAGATCAGTGAAGGTAGCATAATGCAAGTTGCTAACCACACACAGCGGTTTAGACTGCTGAGTATCGTAGACATGGACGGAGTCTTGAGTAGCGACAGCATAGACTATACGATATGGAAGGTCAAAGACTGGAGGAGGACCGCTTAAGGGTGTCGGTGCGGCGGAGCCGTCTTCGGTCCTGGGCGAAGGAATCGGGGCCGGGTGTGCATGGCTGGGTGCTGGAGATGGCACGATCGGTGGGGGCTCCATGGAAGAAGTGGATTTTGAGGGCACCACAGGCTCTGGTAGAAGAGGGATCTCGTCGTCCACATGTGTGTCGATCGTGATATCCTTTGTCGGGACCGGAGAGGCGCGGAGAGTGTAGAAAATGGGCGAGCATTTGACAGCCAAAGAAGGCTTTTTGTGACCAGGCAATTTTGCGACAGGTGGCTTGTTGAGTCCAGCTCTTGTGTAGAGGTATGTCATGTTGACCACATCGTCTGCCTTGTTCGGCTCGGTTGTAGGACCATGTGCTTCCTTGTGTTGACCAGCTGGTGTGAAGAGCAGACTACCATCGGGAGCAAAAGTCAAGCGGCGGAAAAACGATGTGAAGGTCTCGTTGGCGTACATGCCGGTGCTGCGAGAAGGCATGTTCAAGCCACCGCCGATGCTAGGGGAAGCGGAGGGCATAACGGCGGGCAGAGGCATGGACGGACTGGGAGAGACTGAGCGACGCATGGATTGGTTTGAGACGGATACAGAGCCAAAAGACGAGCGGCGGCTGTGAGTGGTTTGCGGAGGGTTCATGGGTAGGGCGAGCGACAGAGGCGTGCCAGGTGCACTAGGTGCCGGAGACTCGTTGCCGACAAAGGTTGCACGACCTCGGAAGTCTGGCGGAGCAGGACTACTTTGGCTCACGCGGCGAGCGGGCATGTCCATCTTGCTGATCTTGTTGTGGTTGGTCAGAGTACATGAACCGTCCTTGGTTTTGAGCGTGTAGACGTGGACGGAGCGGTCACTAGATTGAGTAGCGATGTATTCGTTGAGCGGATCCCAGGCGACGCCCTGGACGTAGTGGTTGTGCTCTGCTACCTGACGAATGACCGAGCCTTGAAAGTTGTCAGTCGTTTGTGGTAGAGCAGTTGGGGCAATGGAGCATACCTGTCTGGGCATTGTAGATGCGAGCGACATTGTCCATGCTGCCGGTGATGAAGTAGATGCCGTCTGGGGACCAGGCCAGATCATATATTTCCGATCCCGTCGAGCGGCACATTGTCTTGGTTCGCCATGTTTCCTTGTCTTCCAAACCGTCTTCTCCAAAGTTTGTGGCATGTAAAGCGGCGTTCTCGGCGGGCACCCAAAGAAGAATGTTTCCGTCGTCTCCAGCGGAGGCGAGCAGCTCACCTGGTCAATCGTCAGGCCATGTGTAGAGTACAGAGGAGAAGGGTAGAGAAAAACCTTTGGGACACCATCGTACCACGTTGACGGCTTGGGTGTGTTTGGCGAGCGTCGACAAGTATGTCACGCTTCTGTCTTCTCCGCTTCCGTCGATTTTCCAGAGCTGCCGACAGTCAGTCGAATTCGTGCCTGGGAGGGCTGTTTCTCACGTACTCTGACATTGTTGTCGCCTCCGGCGGTTGCAAGTCGACCCTTGCCGTGGGGCTCGAAGTGAGCAGAGTAGATGGGCGTGTTGTCGTTATGCCATGACACCAGCAGAGGAGCTGCCTTCATCGTGGCCGGAAGAGGGTTGAGCTCGCTGCTGAGATGTTGTAGGTTGATTGTGCAGCGATGCGTGTGGTGTGTGACGAGGGAAAAGGTTGTTGAGTGATTTCAAAACGACGATCAAGTTCGGTAAGAAGTTGGATGCAGTCGTGGATGGATCATGTCGATACGACAGCGGTCCAGCTTCACAACCTCCTTGTCAACTGCATCCTCCCGATCGATTGGCTTCGTGACCACTTTAGTCCGACCAAACATTGTGCATCGCTCACTACTACATATCCAGCCTTGCTTCTTCTTTCGGCTTCCCATCCAACCCTCTTTTGACTCTGCCTTGGCCCATCTTCTTGCCAGGACTGCCCTGCTTTAATTGCTGCAACAAGAAATCCTCCGTCACCTGCCGCGTTCCAATCAAGTCCCAATCAGGCATGGTCGCTGACTGTGCCAAGCATCCCATGAAGCCTTTCCTCTTTCGCTCTTTCCTCCTGCACTATCTTGCTTGTCGACACGTGCTTGCTTTTGACGCAGAATGTCACTTCCTGTCACTCTTGTATCGGACAAGTTCGTTCAGCTTGTTGACTTGTCATATGTGAGCAGCTTACACCACACTGATCGAGATGCTTTTCTCCACCGACCTTGCAGCAAACGGTGAAGCTGCTGCAAACGTCCGTGACTATTTCATTGCTTGATCTGCACAAAGCACACTATTGCTTTGAAGACCCCTTGGCGTGGTAATATGGCCCACGGCCATGAGACGTCCGATATGAGTGGTTGGTGTGTTGTCGAACGTCGATCGTGTGAGATGGACTTGTCAACCCGGTCATTCACAACCCGTCCCCATGGCTAATTGTTCCAAATGCATAAAGCCATCCGAGCTCAGATTTTTGTCTGGACTCTGCCAGAAATCTAATCGGCTCTTCAGCCAAGATGTGTCGTTGTCCTCAAGCCACTTCGTGAATGCTCTGACTTCTTCTCTTGTTTACCTGCCCAGAAAGCGCAAACCCAGCAATTGCAGCTGCAAGTGTCGTCCCCTTGAACACCGTCTCATATTGTTCCCATTTGATGGATCTCGTATACGGCTGTCGTGAAATCCGTAAAAAAGCGCCGCCCGTCACTGCAACGTAAACGCCAGCAAGCAAGTGATAGCGGTAGTTGTGTAAAGTGCTCTTGGCAATTTCTGGGTTGGACATGGCGTAAAGGTATCAGAGAAGATTGTGGATTCGAGGCGGTCATATTGCCTGATTTTAATTCACCGATTGGAGAAGTGTAAGTGTCATGATGTTGTAGTGGCTGAAATATGGGGACAGGGCTTGGAAGTATGATGCTGGCTGGCTGCCAATTCGCCGAGTGTAAATCACGTTCTATGTTATCTAATTAATGATTCTAATCTATAATTTTACACCAAGGACATATTAGAGAACATTACAGAGCAAACTTGCATGTCCAGAACTTGAACCCAAGACCCTCAATGTATCTGAGCCCCACCAGTACTTCCACTCAATCCTCTCAATCCAAACGCCGAAACCAAAAGGCCCAACCCCGACAATCCAATGCAGCAATACAGACCAGTCTGATACTGCTTGCTAGCGTCTTGTCCCTTCTTGACATCTACAGCATCGACAACGGCAGCCGCTAAAGCAAGACTGACACCACTGCCAATCTGGAACGCCGTATTAACCAGCCCACCACACAAACTCTTGACGTTCGCCGGCACTGAGCTCAACATGATGTTCGTAATGCAAATGTAGCAAATGCTAACGCCGACAACAACCAACACCGACGTTGGCAGGATGTATCTCCAGAAGTCTGGCTCAGAAGCCGGCATCAAGGAAGCCGGGATGGGTGATATGGTGGTTATCAGCATGCCCAAAAGCATTAGGTATCGCACATTCATGTGCTTCATCCATCTAGCCAGGACCATATTGGTAGTGAAGCCTGCGGCTCCCATGGGTAAAAAGCGCAATGCCGTTGCGCCAGCCGAGAGATGTGCTATCTCTTGTGCCTGTAAGACCACATAGTAGATAACAGTTTGGTAGCTACCGTAGAGCACAAATCCTGCTATCCATAATGGAGCAAAGTTTGGTATCTTCCAGAGTGAGAGCGGCATGATCGGGTTACTAACTTTCTTCTCCACGTACGCGAAAACACAGATCATGATAACAGAAATGACGAGAAGAGCAATGATGAAGGCTTTGTTCCATCCGTACTCCCCTCCACTCGAAAGAACGAATGAAAGCAATATCAATCCGCCAGTCGAGAGACCTGCACCCACAAAATCCAGTTTTGGGCGTGCAGTGCCTTCTTTGCGATCTTTGGGAAGCATAATCCAGCCCATGATACCCAGAGGTCCGGTCACTGCCACAGCGATGCGGAAGATATAACGCCAGCCCAGAGAGTCAGTCACAAATCCGCCAAAGATGAGGCCTGCGCAAAAGCCTACTGCGCCGGACGCACCAAACATTGTCAATGCGACTATGCGCTCGCTAGCGACAAAGTGAGAGCTGATGATACCAATCGAAGAAGGAACTGTCATTGCAGCACCAATACCTTGCAGAGCTCGGAAGATGGCCAGTTGAATGAAAGAGTTGCCGAAACCATTGGCTAGGGTCCATACCGAGAGTACAGCCATGCCGATTGAGAAGACCTGCCTCCTACCATAGCGATCGGCCAAAACGCCTGAGAAGAGAAGGAAGCCTCCAAAGGTGAGAGTGTATGCTGAAAGTAGCCATTGGAGATCGCCAGAAGAAACATCGAATTCTGCTTGAACGGACGGAAGAGAGAGGTTGACAGCCGTCATGAAAATGTTGTCCATGAGTTGTGAACCGCACGTAATCACTAATATCATAACACCTCTCCACGAGTAGATCGTGCCAATATCAGGGTATGCAGTCTCCGACAGCAAAGGCCGAGCCTGGGTCGACTTTGGTGTTGCCCAACCTGGCGTTGATGCACCGGCTGGAGTTTGCCATCCTGGTGTCACGTTTCCAGGAGTTAGCCAGCCTGGTGTAGATGCTCCTGCTGGCGTCTGCGCTCCTGCAGGTGTGGTTGGAATCGACGATATGTCAGGTAAGTCATGCCAATTTACTCGTTTGCCTTCAAGATCAGGAAAGTACGAAGAACCAGCAGAGATGGTTGCCGGAGTTGGTGCTTGTATGTCATTGACAGGTATTATAGACCGACGCCGCGGCTGCTCCTGCATCTCCAGAGTTGTTTGTGTGGTCATCTCGAGCTTGTATGGAGGGAAAGAAAGTTCATCGAGAATACCCTTACCATGGTTTTGTAGAGAGGAAGCAAGAAAATCTCTGCTGCCCTTATCTCACACCTACAAAGATTTGCCCACCAATGTGGCCTTGCGCCAGGACTAAAAGTCATAATTGGCCACTCTAAAGGCTCGAGTGGATCTCATGCCAACGTCGTTGGTTTTGACAGTAAGAAAAGGCTGGAGATGAGTTTCCGACGACGGAAGTATGGTTCCGTTTGAGTCGAAGAGGGAAGTTCACTCCGAAAAATATTTCCACTTTCGTCTCGGCCTGTGGGGGCATGATCTCGCAGGGGCTCCATATTCGAAACCAAGTATTGGAGCCCCCATTACTTTTGATGAGCATATGATCTGTTTACCCATAACATTGGATCGTTAATTGTGCATGAGAAGACCGAATGGTCCGTCTTGGAACAAAGCTGTCACAAGCTCAATCCTTGTTGCTACATACAAAGACTGCATTATACGGTTGTAGACGAAATATAAAACGATGCAGATGGGTGAGCAGACCTTAAAAACTTCTTATCTGTGGATACAAAATTGAAAAGCAATTGGAGATATCACTCTGCTGCAGAGAGTGACAGGCAACCTTGATATTTTTGTAGCGAGCACTATCTTTTTCTCCTCAGATTTTCTGTATGCTGGTCGCTGTCTTCCCTTTTTGTGTGAGATTTGTACATCTTTCCATCCGTGCGGGCTCGCCTCTTCATTATGCCAGAAAGTCGGACTTGAGTCCAAGGTCACCTTCCTTTTTTCCCTTCGAAGCTGATGCAGTCTCGGGTCGTGTTTTGCTTCGAGCGAGTAGATCTCTCATTTTCCTGTGTGCTGTTGCTGACAATTTGATCGAGCACGTTTAATGTTGACTGATGCTCAAATTCATGAGCTGACGTATTGGTAGCAGCCTGAGGTGTGGAGATGTATGTTTTCGCCATTGCAGCTGAGCTGGGTCCTAAGTTAGTGTTACTGGCACTTCTGGCACTGTTCAGAAGGGGTGGAGTGGCGGCAAAGAGGTCGGAGTATGATGCGTTGGAGTCGTTGGTCCTTGCAGGAGACAAAAGAGGCAAGTCTGCTTCCGAGTTTGGAATGGGGTTCTCAGACGAGAGTTGTGTCCTCGTCAGTGGTCGTTCTGTCATTGTCGGTAGCGTTGCGTGCGCGTACCCTTTCTGATCTACGCAATTCGGGTTTGGTAACAGACCCATGGTTGTTTGTACGCTGTGCTGGTGGACGAGTTCTGTGATGCTTAGTCGAGGTTAGATCGGCACGAACGAGCGAACGCAAACTGGAAAAGGCGTCCTCGTCATTGATTGATATCATTTCAAGGAGTGAGGCCCCTCCACTAGACTCGCGACTGGAAGAGCTAAGTGGCGAGTTGCGTACTGAGCGTCTTATCGAAACAATGCGATCGGAACTGTTATCGCTGCCGCTTGTTTCAACTGACAGCGATAGTCTGTTGTTGAAAGTATGAAGCTCAGCGTCTTGGTCTCCCACATCTTCAACATCGATGCTTGTGATACGTTCCTCGTAGTCATTGCGGAGTACAGGCGCGTAACGACCGATTGTGAGTCCTTCTTCTTTTAAATCGGGAAGAGCAGGTAATTCCAGATAGTCATCCTCATCTGGGTAGTGGCCGAAATAGTCGGCTTCCTGTACATCGTCGAAAGCAAGATCATCCAGTTTCGAAGGCATGGCTCTTGAGACTTCCGTACTGAACATGGTTGCATGAACCCAATTGTCCAGCATATCCTTTGCGCTCTCAATCTTGACGGCGATCTCATCATCCATGGTGCTAGGATGCAGCTTGTTTGTGACTACTCCTAGTAAGCGGTCGATAAAGTCACTGAGTGCTTTGTCTCTGTACAGGCCCGGGGGCAGTTCGCAGGCGGCGGTATGGACTTGGCGTAGCTCGAATAGACCGCGCAAGATGATCTCGACGTTCGATATGCCATGAATCGATGAGCTGCGAAGAGAGAAGTCAGTCTTGTTTTGCCAGGGATATGGTCGCCATAAAGTGCTTCGAGGCTCAACAAAGCGGATCTGCAGGCGGTTGAGGCCAAAGCTGCCGTCGTGCTTCAGCAGCTTAACCAGAGCGCGAATCATGAAGTGCGTATGCATAACATCATGACGACTGTTCTTTTGATCTGAGGCTACCTCGGTTGCTGGGTAGATGCGAATCATAAGGCGCTTGATGCGCGAGAAGCCGAATGGATCTTCAGGACTCTCGAAGCGCTTGAAGCGAACTTGGGTGAAATGCTCACGGTACTGCAGACGCTGGCGACCTGAGTTGAGGAATTCGATACCCCCGTCCAAGATGCCTTCGTAGACGTTGAGAGCGAATGTGCGCTCCTCGTACAGCATAACCAGGATTTCTGCCGCAATCTGCTTGCAAAGAACCAGGGCGTCACCTACAACTAGAGCAGGTTTCTTCTTTGCCTTCGCTGCCTTCAACCTGGTAATAGCACTGCCGGCTTGTTGACTGTTTGGTTGCGGAACCACTTGGGTCGCTACATTCTGAATGTGCTGCAGTATGTGCGCGGGCGTCTGGTTGTTCTGAAGCATTTGTGTTATTTGAGGCAAGGCGGCGTGAAGAAGAGGCGCAACAGGTACGAGAGGCGCAGCAGCTGCGACAGGGGCGATAGGCATTGGGGTCGGGGGCTGATTGGGTGTCTGGTAAGGCTCAATGATCTTATCCTTTGGTGGTAAGATGTAGCCAAACATTGTACGGCGCAGTTCCTTGGGCAGAGCGAGGAAAGGCGATGATCCATCTGCGGGTGGAATCGTGGGGTCTGACGATGCGTCTATGTCCATTGGAGTGGCCATGGTCGCTTCAGCGATGGTGGCGTGCTGCAGAATCTGTTGATGAATTTCTTGCGGCAGGCGTACCGTCAATGTGTCCAAGCTAGGTCTTGTTGACGACATCTTGAAAATATAGTCAAGGCGCCAGCAGTTGTGCTTCGAAGTGATGGTGAGGATGATTGCGCAAGTTTTGTGTGATGGTTGCTGTTCGTGTGTCGAGTGAGGAAGCAGAATAATTGATGCGCGTCGAGTCAAAGTGAGTGGCTCGAAACCAAGGCTTTGGAAACATGCGCGTGCTGTAGTGGCTCTGCTCGAGTGAGTCAATTGGACAGAATGATCATGAAGTCGATGGGTGCTGCCTTGGGATCCTAGATTCGTTCGCAGCTCAGCACGATGATGAATGATTTTGGGCGTGGCCACGTGGGATAAGTTGACTGAAACTGTTTATGTTAGGGGTAGCAGCCTGTGTTGCGTACTCCCGCCATCGATGCTTTCATTTCCGAGAACCTTCTGCATTGAGACAGCATGGTATCAACCGGCCTCGCTCCATGTAGAGAGCTTCAAAACTATGAGCTCAAGTATTTACACATCATGTGTAGCTTCATAAGTCTGTTCGAGTGGATCGGCGATAGTGACGACCTTAGACTACGAGTACGCTGCCATCACTTCCCTTGATGGCTCAAGCTCATACTGTAGATAAGTAGTTTTGTGTGGCTAAATTGCTAGCTCCAGTAAGTTGGTTGGCATTGTCCGGTCCTTGACCTTTACGAGCGCTACTGAAGGACTAATCACTATATAACAAGAGGCAATCGTTAACTCGAAAAATTCGTTTCATTCATGATGTATTGGTATCAATGACTTATGGTCTTTCATCAGATTTCTCTGAACCGGATAACGGAAGAGTGACTGTACTCGCGTCGCTATCTATGCTTCAATCCATGTCTTAGGATTCATGGATGGGAGCGCTCAGAGAGGAGTCTCTTTGGCATGCGGCGTTGTCGAACAGCTCATGCAGAAGATTTAGTGGCCGACAGAGGGACCCTGAGTAACGTTTCTGTCACCATTGCGGGCAGCGTTCTAGGTGGACAATTAGAACATGCATACGAGTATGACGTGTGTCGACTTACCTCAGTCTCGAGGATGTCACCCTTCTCGAGGATCTGCTTGACAACATCCTCCTCCTTGTGTGTTCCGAACTCGTTCTCAAGCTGGCTGTTTGAGGCGCCGTCGAGGATGCCGGTGGTACCCTGCCTGTTCGGGGAAATGTCATTAGCCTTGGTTCGCGGGGTATTGGTGGGGTAGAGCTGTCGACACGTACTTGTGGGTAACGAAGATCTTCCAGCCGCTGACGACCTGGGCGAGAGGGACAGACTTGTCGGCCTTCCAGTCACGGACGGCCTGAGCAGAGTCGACAAAGACAATGTAGTCGTCGTCGGCACCCTTGAAGTGGACCTTGACCTGAGCAGCGTTTCCTCTCATATTGACGGTTGTGTGGTTTGTGATGGGTTTGAAGATTGAAGGTTGAGCGTGAGCTTGAGGATAGTTTGGTTTGTGATTGCTTTGATGTGAGATGAATGAAGGAGGAAAGAAGAATGCTTTTGAATACAAGTGAATTGAACACGCGACTTCCCTGACTTCATAGCTTCAGCACGGGCCTCTTTCACTACGTCACTGCCTCTGGTACCTGGCAGTGGAGGGTTTTGTTATCAGGCGCCTAGAGAGTTGCTATCTAACGCTCTGTCCAGTACCAAACACTGTCAAATTGCAGCTATAGAAATGCATAATAGTGTCTCGAAGGGAGTGGCGACCAAAGAAACGATGCGACGTCAACGCATCTCCCTGGACACGCTACTGTCTGTAAAAAATTGTGCAATTTTATAGATGATCATATCGTTGTATAGTGGAGAGGAGATGAGCCTGGGTTGCTTATGGACTTGATGATTCTCGAATTGGGACGTTCTATATTTTTGTCTTCAATGTTCGGTGTGACGGTGTCCTCTCCGAGCAATGCCAGTCTCCCCACAACTTGGGCATAAACAAGCGATGGAAACAAACAGAAGCTCACAAGTCGTCACTCCAGTTCAATCCGATGGCTCTGAAAATCCTTGTAACCGGCCATAGCTGATAAATCTGCGTTTGCTACTTGATGCTCTCATACCCAATGTTACCTATACTCATGTGATGAGGGAACTTGACTGTCCACTTGCTGGAGCCACGAGCGATCAAGCTTCGATCCGGATGACCCTTTCTCCACATACGTAAACAGAATCAAGGTGTCTCCACCCGACCATAAAAATATCTTGCATCACTCCACTCATTCGTCACCAACCCGAGACTTGCTGGTCAGATACCTCAAGAGTCTTGGTCTCTTCTTTCTCGTCACATCAGATTCCACAGCCTTCATCTCGCCCTTCACCTCGCTCAGTCCTGTGACGCCGACGTTGACCTCAAGTGGTCGCAAGCTGTCCTTCCTGCCCAGTCCTTCCACGGCCTCGACTTTGCCCTCTGCCTCTCCTGGTGCACGCGGCTGTCTCGTGCTATTGGCTCGCTTGATCTCGGGTGCCTTGTTTTCTGTAAAGAAGAAAGGTGATCGTGGTCGGTCGGTTATCGTCAATGTTCGCAAACCAAGCCTACGGCTACGCTTCGAGTCTGGCCCCTGCAGCTCAAAATCTTCGGGCAAGAATGCATCTGGCGCGTTGTGGAAATTTATAAGAGGTGGGCGCTTCGGTTTGACTGTGTCGGGTCGTGGCACAGGCTTGGCCTTGATCAGCTTCTCCGATGCTTGATGGCTCGAGTGAACACTTGTATAGCTCATCGATCGTCTTGAGAAGTTGCTGGCAATACTTGCCATGCTGAGCTTGCGAAGTAGGTCACTGGCCGTGTCCTTGAAGATGTTCTCGGTGCGCCTCGAGCCCATTCCTGGATATGGAATCAAGTCTTTCGTCCACACCTCGAACAACGCAGCCTCCATTTTGATTCGTTCTGCTCGCATAGGTGCTAAGATAGGTACGCCACTGGTGATCGGTAGTGACTTTGACCGTCCGGGAAGTGAGGACGTGGAAGAGTTGTTCAGATCATCTTTGGGAGCCGAGGTATGCATAATGATGACCTGGTTGCTGTCTGCCATTGGTCCCAATGTGGCAGTACGCTGGACAGAAAGTCGGCGAACAAAGCCTCTAGCTTTGCTATAAGCTTTGCCGAAACTGCGGATATCCCTAGTGAGTGGTGACTGGAGGTCGATTGGAGTGCTATGGCCTTCGGCAACTTGCTGTGCTTCAACAGCGATCCGACCAGCGAGACGATCTCTCCAGACGCTCTCTTCGACGTGGGAGCAAGCTCCCATGATCAGCTCGTACATTTTACCGGCACTTTCAAACACGAGTTTCCAGGTGAATGGCGCCGTGTGGCATTGGAGGCCTGGAGAAGTCAGCAACCCCTTCGTCGGATGTTTTGAGCAGCGTACCTTTGCCGTTGTCGCTCTCTTCAATACTCGTTGAGGCCAGGGAAGTACCAACCACGACCTTGTACTTGGCTGAGGAGCGATCTGGCAGAGCGAGTAGGAGACATGACTCGTACAAGATACAGATCATGTAACATCCCTGAAAAGTTGTCTTGTTTCGGTAAGCAATATAGAGAGTGCCACAGAGGGACAATCTGCCGAGACGCTGGAAGAGCACCTCGTGTGGGACCTGACTTAATCAGCAAAAACATGCGCAGAGTAGAACAATCCTTACCTTGTCCGAGAAGCAAAGTCGATCTCGCAAAAGCCTTGAGTTCTCCATCAACCGAAGCTTGTCTGGATTATCCTTGGCATCATCAACATTACGGCACGTCTCGCCCAGACGGTAGAGGACGTCATCCAGAACTGCATGCGAGCTGGGGTCATCACAAGAAGGCGTGACTCTGCAAAGGTCCTTGAAGAGCAGTTCGTAGCGAGTAATCCGCTGGATGGGCTATATGTTGTTAATTCAGGCCATTAGATGATCATTGTGTAAGTTTCACCTTGATGAGCAAGTCCTTGATACTAAGTGCCTTTCTGCGATTCGCTTCTCGACTTTTGACAGGGTTGACAGAGGCCGAAAGAGCCTCGATAGCTTTGTCGTAGTCCCAGACAGAGAGGGATGATCTCTGAGTGAAATCAATGTCATCATGCATCGATTCGCACCTTGCACTGTACTCTTCATACAAGGCAAATCGCTTGATCTAGGCTACCGTCAGAAACGCTGTCCAATAGAAGCTAGCGGATGTATACTGACGTTCTTCGCGAAGATACGACCAACATCAGCAGCTGTGTTGGGAGTACAAGTCAAAGATTGTGGATCTTGACCTGGGGATTTGTGCGAATCTAGTGAATAGCGATTAGACCACCCGGTATGGCTTGTTGCTAGAGGAGGTCTTCGGACAGGTAGTGAATCCTCGCTGTGCCATCTGACATGGTGAGGCTTGCGCCTGGGCTTTGATGTCTCCGTGATTGCCTGGTCATGTTCTGAGAACGGTACTACTTTATGCAGATCTTCCAGCAGCTCGGTGTGTAGCTGAAGTAAACTGGTGATGTTGCTTCGAGCTGAAGCACGAGTCTGCGCGCCTGTAAAAGGCGAGGTAGGTGGCAAGAATGTAAAGTATGCCTGCGATAGACCGTCAGTATGTGGGTCTGTTCGTGCTTCTCACCAAGAACTCACGCTGCTCAATGCCTTCAGGTCCGCAAGATAGCTTTCTTCGGTCATTATCAACTCCTCGATCTTCTCACGACGCTTCTTCGCTCTCTGACGGGCTGCATCATCGATGATGAGGCTCAATGAAGGACGAGCACTGTCAGTTGAGAATCGAGGCTCTGACTCGAATAGAACACTGCTTCCACGGCAAAACCTAAGATGACCAGACCTTTTGCTGGCTGATCTCGACAAGGGAGCAATGCTTGCGCTCGCGACTGTCATGGTGGCTGACTTGACGGCAGTCACGAAGTTGGCAGATGAAGCCCAAGATTCTGACTTGCGATGGCCTCTGATAGATGGCTCCGGCGAAACAACGACAGGCTGATTCGAGAACAGGACATCAAGCTTGGGACGAACCCGACTCTTGTTTGAAGCTTTCTTCAGTTTCAATGTGTTCATCCACCTTGAGAAAGGTTGACGGGATGTCAGGGAAGATGATCCAATGCCATGATCGGCGACGGGGGATTCGATGTTCGGGACCGAGCTGTTATAGATGTCGGACTCAAGCAGAGCATGACCTTCTTCCCAATCACCTCTCTCTTCGTCGACGAAGTCCAGAGTAGAGTTCAAAGCTGGTGTACCAAGAATCGGTTCTGACTCGGCCGGAGATGGCAGGGGCGTGACGGCAGGGACGAATTGAGGGACAGCAGGTGGAACGCTCACAGGACGAGAAATATTGCTCGAGACAGTTGGACGATGAAGTGCGGCGGGATATGTCCCATGCTCAAAGTCTGAGTATGATGTTGACCGAAGTGGTGTGCCATGGCTTGATGGCGAGCGCCATGATGGACCACATCCTGATGCTGCAGAAGTCAAAGAGCCGACCGAAAGCTGTCTTGAACGGCGATGGTGGACGGTTCCTGTACTGCCCAGCGATGACCATGATCTTTCGTAACTCCGTTGATCGTAAGGAGAGCCCAGAGGACTCTGGGGCATTAGAGAGAGGACGTAAGCCATACTGAGGTATCGAAGATGCTCTGTTGTGTTGTACTGGAAACTAGTTGGATAACGGCTGTCACTGCTGATGAAGTGCTTGCTCTTCCAAAGGTGGATTGGGCATCCGTCCAACGAAGAAAGTTGATCCAAATGAAGCCACCAAGACCAAGAACTGATTGTTGTGTTCAATTAGAGGGCATGTCTCTCGGCAGGCATGCGGCCTCTAGGCCAATTTGGCCGGGTTGATTGGAAATACGATAGATGGGAAGACAAGTCTGGGAAGCCTCACAGAGGTTGAGCTTCGCACTCATCCACTCTCTGAAAAACCTGACCAGGTTCGCTCCTTCTCCCTTCCATCACACCCAACGCTTGACGCGATGCCTGCAAAGGAATCGGACCAAAAAGGCCGTCACAAGAAGATCAGCATCATCGCAGACGCCAATCGACGCCGCTTCCCTCTGCTTATGCGCGAAGACACGACGTTGATCATAAAGAAGAAATCCGGATGAAGACAAAATAGACTGTTCTACTTCCCTACGGCGGGTGCCTGCCGAGCACGCGTCCTTGCTTCACATATGAAGCGACGCGAGCCATGGTTTCATCAATTTCTTGATATCACTGTATACACATTCCACTACGTTCAGACTTGTTTCTCTATATCCGAGAGGCTGCTTGCATCAACGACATTATTGTTGTTAGAGATGGAACATGGAAGTCACCAAGCAAACAGGATTTTGGAAAGAGACACTCTGATTCCTTGGCTTCCTTCAACCTCGGTCACTTTCATGCATGCGACTGCCTCCTCCTCTGCTCCTGTCTTGACAAGCGTCTCACACAAGTTTTCCTGACATGTCATTCGATCTAGTCTTGTATCTTGAATCTTGAATTTGTCGGGAGATCATTCCGGCAACGCCATGTCTGACTTCGAATCCTGGGTTCAAGCAAGGACAAACGACAGTCGTTCCATTGTGCCTCTGTCAGCAACTTCCCGCAGCACTGGCATGCTACACATCGTACCACCACAAACGAGCAGGATGTTCGCAGTGTTGCATGAAAAGCTGTTTTACCGTTCATCTGCTCAGACCACGAATGGCTCGCGGTCGGCCGCTGGCATTATCAGAGCTGGCAAGGTCGGACCTCCGCCAACTCGTTCATTATCAGGTAGTATCAAATGACATGACACCCGTATTCTAATGGTTCACTCGAGGTCAAGGCATCGTTCTGTGCTTCCACAGAAAACAGAAATGCTTGCCTAGAAATTCGATCAAGTATAAAAGTACGAAACCACGAGCATGATGGATGATACTCTCCTCGCAGAGAATCTGTCTTTCAAAAAATTAAGAGAAGTCCGCCGACTTTCCAATATACAACACCGCCAAATATTGCATCTAAAGACTCCCGCCACAATGCACCTAGCCTACCTGACTTTCCTCTTGGGCTTCCTCCTTACTCTCTGCAACGCCTTTCCTACGCCACTCTCTCCCACCGCCAGTATGCGCACGCTCATCCGCCCGCAGTACTTGCACCCGCTTGTCAGGCAAGTCGGCTGCAACCAAGCACAATGTGACGCATGCCGGGAAACTGCCGACTGTACTGCCGGTACCCCTGCTTGGTAGACTTTCACTGAGAGAGCTCGAGAGATTCCAGCTGCTGACACGAGATTAAAGCTTCGCTTGTGATACTTCGCCATCCTGTGAATGTGATGTGATGTCTGAAGAGGCTTCATAGACTGCGGACCTGAGACTATTTCAAGTGGGACAGTCTGGGTGTCTAGCGCTTTCTTGCTATTCCCATGATTTGGCTTCAGAGATGATATCGTTGCATGTCGCATGAGTTCAAGTAGTCTAGCTCACATATTTACTACATCATGATGATCTCCAATACTGCAAATGTATGAACGCCTTTGCACTAAGGTTCGCACATGGAAAGGATAAGATAATTGGACATGATATTTTGATTCGTAACCAGAGAGTCTGTATTATACAAACCAACTATTTTTAATCTAAACAAATAAAATCTTCTTTGCAGAAGCGGGTATGATGATGATGATGATGATGAGAATGGCTAACCCACAACACTCCAAACAAAACAAAAGCACCTATCGCAATCTACATGACCATCAAGACAGCAGCAACAGCAGAAACAGCAAATGCCAACGAAGGCACTGCGTCCTTGAAGCCACTGCTCTTGAAGCTGAGCACGTCGTTCTGGGCGAGCTTGTACGCGGGCTCATAGGTGGTGTTTACGGTCGAGTCCACAGTGCCGTCCCAGCAGTAGCGCTGGAAACACTGGTTGCAGACTTCAGGGACCTCGGTGTTGGTGCGCTCGAGCGAGCGGCTGAGGATGGCGCAGCCAACACAGGTAGGCCATTCAGCATCGAGAGTGCTGTTGCCCATAGTGACAGCATTGTAACCGTTTTCGATGATGTAGTTGCGCTCAGTGTCATTGTACTGCAAGTCGTAGGTGCTGACGTTGCTGTGGTAGACGTAAGGAGAGTTGGGCAAGTAGACAATGAGAGGGGTCATGTTGGTGGTGTTGCTAGAGTTGCATCCGAAGAAGGTAGGACGGTAGTTCAAGCCGAGGTTGACAAAGGTCTGCTGGTCAGGGACAGAAGGGAACGAAGTGCCGTTGGAGATGGGCAAGAAAGTGCGCTGATAGGTAGCAACGAGAGAAGTACCATTGGGCCAGTTGGCACCACCATTGTCGGCAGTAGTATCGGCAGACGAGTCGATAGCGAAAATAACATCAACCTTTCTCTCAGGTTGAATAAGAGGGTGGAAAGGAATGTTCTGCAAATCTTCACCACCATCGACAAGAGTGAGCTGGTCAGTGTCGGCGATACGGCTGGTCGCATTGTTGAAGCCGAAGAAAGGGTTGGGGTAGTTAGCAATGTCGTCGTTGTCCTGACCAATGTTGGCCAAGATCTTAGTAAGAGCCTCGTTAATCAGACCAGTGGAACCATTGATCTGGAGGAAAGCCTGGTTAAAGAGAGAACTGGATGTACCCATAACATAACCAGCATTGTCAAAACCGCGGACACACTGCATGTCTCCTGGAACAACCACACCATCAGAGAAGTTTGATCCGAGGTAGCGGATGGGGGCGAATGCATAGGTGGTCGGGTCGAAGGAACCAAGTTCCCAAGGGTTGAACTCGTAGACAGTAGCGTTACCATCAATGACGAGCTGGCCTCTAGCACGACCATCAGAGACAAAGATAGGCATGGGAGTGTCTCCGGCTCTGAAGTTATCAGCGTCAGCGATCGATGAGAAGGTATAAGAAGGGCCTCCCATGCTAGCGTTGATCAGCTGGTATGAAAGAGCACGACCCCAGTAGTCGGTAATAGTAGTCTCGTAGCCTGCGGAGTTCTTGTCTTGAACAGTGTCGTAGATATCCTTAAGATACTCGGCAGTGTTCAAGATCGAGAGACCACTCTCTGAAGGGCCATCAAGGATGGTTTGTTCGAACTGCCATGTGCCTCCGCTGTTGCTGGCGGAAGTATCTTGGCTCAGAATGTTCTCAACTGAGCTAAAGTTGTTCATAAACAAACTTCCAACCAACCACGAACCACCCGAAAGACCAGCGAGGTAAGTGGAGGCTTGAAGGAGACCACCGAGCTGGCCCGATCCAGTAGAGTTGGTAGTGCGGTTGTCGAAAGCGGCCACAGCACCGGCATAGTTCATCAGAGCACGGTAACCACCACCTGATCCAGCAATAGCAATATTGGGTAGAGCGCTAACATTGTTTGCCGCGCTGTCGATGTATGAATTTGTGTCGAGTCCAGTGATGTTCATGCGACCAAGCAGGTTTCTCATGGCAGAAACGGTGTTGTTCCTTCGTACGTAAAGCCATTCTGTCTCGTTGTTGGAAATAGAGGATGCTTCGCGAATGGTAGGGCGATCCGAAGGGCAGTCGACATGTGTAGGGACGTATCCATTCGGAGCTTCAGGTGCTGCACGCTTGAGTGCGGCGAGAGGGACGGCAAGAGCCTCTGCGGCGGCCTGCTCAACAGAGGGGTTGCGAATAACAACAACGTTGGCCGAGGCTTCAGGGAGGAGAGCGGCGACCGACACCAGGCCGGTCAATGCTGTTTGGGCCTTCATCCTGGTATTGCGATAGAAATGCAGAATGCGATTGGAGAATAGACAGGCATGCTGAGCTCGGGGCAAACAAAAGATATATCGAGACTGCCGGCTCCCACGGAAACGGAGCCAGTAAGTGACGTAGAGCCGCTAATGGGCTATTACAGTTTCATGCAGGACCCAACACACCTTGGCACATATTCGCTTTTTTCATCTTACTGTCGCGTGTGCATACGCTGCAATACGCTCTCTTGGCTACTCCTGATTTTACAGCGTATTGCGCCTAGAGTGCGTTGTCTATATGCGACGCGCACATGTGTTTGACACTCTGAGAGCCCAGATGGTAAATTTCGCAAAATCAGCCATGCCCAAAATATCTTTTTTGAGCACAAGATCAAAGATCCATCGCCCGAGTCGATCTTCCGTGTGGTTGGTTGCCGCGGACGAGCCCTGTAGATCACCTTTGACCAGTCGGCTACAGGACAGTGTCATTCAAGCTGTTTGAGGGATGTTTCGTTAGGGTTGCAGCCGCGTGGCTTTGGCTCGGCAGCAACGCCACTGCTCCCCAGCTGCGGCACCTCTCTCCGACTTGGTCTTTTCTGTATCGTTATGCTGAACGATGCGCACCATGACATCTACTTCGGATCTGACAGATCCAGCCTGGACTTAAGCTACGTACTTGCTCAGCCTTGCTCTCGGATGCTGATGGATGAACATCCTTCTCGGCTCTCTTGCGCCCGAGGGCTGTGCAATTCCTTTGGTTGCCGTGCACAACTACCAACATAGCAAGGGAGGGCTTAGGAGAACCGCCGCTTATCGGCCGACATCAACGGGCATCGATCCTTTTCAGCTTCGTATTCTTATACGCGTACGAGGTAGGCAATCGTTTTTGGGATATGGTCATCTTTTGCTTGTCAGATCCTCCAGCCTCCGCGGGCGCGTAATACTTACCAGAATGGTTGAAAAATCACTCTGGTGGAGCAATAGCATTATGACGAAGGGAGAACATCGTGTATTGAAGATAGAAAATTGAACACATCAACTACACCGAGAGCAATCCCAAGCTCTTTGCTCTGTTAACGCCACCCTAATGATACCCTTTCAAAAATCCTTGTACAATCCGGAAGCGCCTTAAAGTGTCATGTCATCCTCGTGTCTTTCCTCTAGGCACTGACAGCCCTGTTCATTGAACGTCTCCTAGGCAGCTGTACCTCCTCCACCTCGCTCTCATCACTGAAACCACCCCAAGGCAGTTCGACATCACTCTCCTCGTCGAACTCACCAATACTCAACGGACGACGTTGTACCTCCTTGACCTCCCGAGCTCTCTGCGCCAGCTCATCGACATCGATGCCCAGACTCTGCAATGTTTCTTCCACTTGCTCGTCATCCATCTCTTGTAATCTCTGTTGGTCATTTGTGTCTGTAGCAGGTGACTTCTGGCCCTCGAGCACGTCATAGAGAGCATAGATCTGATCGCTGCGGCGTTCAATCTCAGCCATTAGAGCGTCCATCTTCTGTTTCACGGCCAGGCGCTTACGGCGGCCGAGGGCGGGATCGTGCTTGTTGTACATCTTCTCATAACTTTGAAGTTGAAGTTTGAGGTGCTTGACCTCGTCTTCGAGTTGTTTAAGGACGGTTGCTAGCGCGATAGGTGGTGGTTGAGAGGGTCTGATAGTAGCGTTCGTGTCATCAAGATTGCGTTCAGAGACGGGAACCGGCTGAGGGATCGTGATCTCCTTGTCTTGCGCATCCTGAGATGGGCAGACGGTGCAGTTCAAGTTGTCGTGCGAGACATCGCCAACCGCATTTGCCGTGGTAGCTTCGGCTCCCGGACCAGTATGGAGAGTGATATCAGGAAGAATAAAGGCGGAGGTCATTTCCTCGATACTCTTGCTGCGGTTCCTTCGGCGTGACGAAGTGCTCATAAAAGATGCCTCGATCGACTCTCTTGGCTCAGAGTACGAGATGGCATCGGATGTGTGCGGTGATTGGATGCGCACATTCTTGAGAAGGCCAGTGTTCTCGTCGACCTGAGATCGGATTGTGAAACGTCCTGTATCATTGTTGGTGACGTCCTTCAGAGAGGATTTGCGAGGCACAGCTGTCATATTGGTGGAAGTCGCATTCTCCTGTGTTTGGTGTGCAGACGCAGCGCGCGCCGTCTTCGAAGCACGACGTTCTTCCTCGAGGGTCTTTCGCAGCTTTGCCAGTTCTCTAGGGTCCAGGAAGCTCAGGTAAGTGATATCTCTGGAGTCTTCATCGTTTTCAGTGGTTCCATCTCTGATCGGTCTCGAGAAGTCCAGGTTGGTCGTTGAATCAACATCGCTAACGTCGACAACGCGTTGAGGCTTGGAGATATTCTGACGAGTGTTCGACTTGGAACGAGAGCGAGAGCGAAGGTTAGCGGGTGCGGCAGCAGAGCGCGATCTCTTGATCTCATTCTCGATGCTATTCAAAATATTGTGCTTGGTATCCTGGCCAAGTCTTCCACTGGATCTGGGCTTGCTTACAGGCTGCTCATTGTCTTGAGCAGAGCGTGACTTGGAAGATTTGGACTTCTGATCCTGGACAAACTGCTTCAGGTCAGATTGTGAATTCCACTGCTGTGTTTCTTCATTAAATTGAGCCTTGATCTGAGCAAGTCTGATGCGCAGACGACTGTTCTCAGCTTGCAGAGCTTCAACATCAGCTTCTAGATTTTCGTTCGAGTCGCGTAATTGCATGTTCTCGTTCTTAAACTCCTCGGCATTGTAGTAAGCAACGCCAAGTTGGGTAACCAGGTCATCACGTTCTTGAGTCAAATGCTTGACGGCAATGTCGTTGACAGAAAGCTTGCGCTCGCCACGATCGAGACGTTCTTGCAAAGTTTTGATGGTAGACTGCAACGTAGCTCTCTGGACGCGCCATTTTTCTTTAGCGCTACCGTCATCGTCCTCGCCCAATGCACTATCGGGTCGTCGCAGCTTCTGCTGAACATCAAGGCGCGCCTTGAGTTGACCAACTTCTGTCTCATATTCTTCGAGTCTCTTTTGGGCTTCACTCTTTTCTGTTTCGAGGTTTGCGACCTTGTCTTTGAGAAGCTGTAGAGAAGCAAAGATCGCTTTCTCTTCATCGGGCACGGCAATCGAGTTGATGTTGGCGTGAGCGATAGTGTTTGTGATGGTGGGATTGTTGTATGATGCAGAAGTGAAGCGCGAGCGCGACTTTTGTGAGCGCGAGAAGACCGGAGTGCCATCCTTGCGTACGCCTGACACGAGTTCGGTGATGTTTGGAAGGTCGGGGAGCATGAACGAAGCTTGAGTCTGGGTACCAGTCCAGGTAGCGGTGGGGTTTTGTAGTGGACGCTGAGGCGTGGATGCAGATTGGAGGCCCTGGTCGTGAGAGTAAGTGGTGGGGAGGTTCGCCGAAGTGAAGCGCGTGTTTCGTGGTTGCACAGTTTGGGTAATTGGACGGTCTTCGCCGACAAAGGAAGAGTCGCTCTCGTGGCGGACTTTGTGGTGCATGTCAGACAAGGAGCGGCGCTGCGAAGCATTGGCTCTCTTATCACTCGAATGAGCGCGTCGCAACGAAGCTTCTTTTCTCAGGCTGTCGGTCTTCTTGGGCGTGGGACGCGTGCTTCTCGGAGGAGTGCTATGCAGGTCGTACAGGCTGTCACTGGGCAATGGGATGTCGGACATGTCGAAGCTCTTGGGGCTGCCCTTCTTGCCGCGTCCTGCTTCGATGGACATAGATGCCTCGGGCGAGGGTGATGGGGACTTCTCGGTAAAGTCTGGGAAGCTGTCGCGCACAAAAGACGAGTCGATATGCGTTTCAGGCTGGGGTGGATTGTAGTAGTTGAAGCGCTGTGCACTGGATCTAAGGTTGGGCAGTTGCAGCGACTGGGTAGCCGTGTCGAATTGCTGTGTTGACTCGAACTCGGGTTGGAAGCTCGACATGGTTGATGTGTTTCCAGGCGACTGGCGAGGCGAAGGCATGCTAACAAGCAAGACTGCCTGGATATGCGATGCTGAAGAAAGATGCTTGAAACTTGACACGACACGGACGGCTCTGTCCACAAAGCTCGCGTCAACATCAAAACACTGCGAGTAAACACAAAACGCCAAGACAACCGTGACGCCGTCCAATCACACCATCTCCACCCCCAGTCGCTCTCGTCATCAACACACTTCCTTTGTTGACCCAAAGATCTCGTTAGGGAGAGCTAATAGGCAAGATCTTCGTGTGACCGCTGTTACGTGGTCACTGGAGCTACTGAGAGTGCACAGTCATGTCCAGGCTAGATTTACG
Source organism: Aureobasidium sp. Y128-05A (assembly GCA_037042735.1). Taxonomy (NCBI): domain Eukaryota; kingdom Fungi; phylum Ascomycota; class Dothideomycetes; order Dothideales; family Saccotheciaceae; genus Aureobasidium; species Aureobasidium sp. Y128-05A. Next base: position 890,804 of record JAXQKC010000109.1, on the reverse strand, counting down.
ACCAGCAGAGTTCATGGTGGATGTGGCATTGTTTCTTGTAGCTACAAAATTACAAAATTATGACTAAACTAAAGACGAGCTCAACAGAAGATGTGGTGAGATCTCAGACAGTACCATCTCCGTGAATACCAGTATGTGAAAATGTAAAAACGTACGATCGTTGTCAAATCAAAGTTTGCAAAGAAGAGCGACTATAATGGTCCTGGATCTCTCTCTATTCCTCGAAAATCTGACGATACACAGCTGTGCACAGCTCAAAGTCAGAGGAAACAAGCAGTTCCACTATCCTTGACTAGTAGCAATGGTTGCCTTAGCGGAAGAGTGCAAGGTCGAAGTGTCTTTGCAACGCTTGGTAGTTCTGGTGATAGTCACGGTCGGTCCTGAAGAATGTACCGATCTGAAACTAGTAGAATAGCTGGTCGAGGTGGTAGGATTCGAAGAATGCACCGTTCTGAAACTGGTAGACCAAGAGTTCGAGGTGGGTTTGCAACGCTTCGTGGTCACTGTCGTGGTTGTAACTGGAGGGCGGACTGATGTTCGACGGGTGGATGAGGCGGTCGAAGTCGAACGATGAGTAGAGCGAACCGTTGAAGTTGAATGACGAGTTCTTGTGGCAGTCGGGGAAAATTGCAAGCGGTATGTGGAAACAGTACTGCGGACTGTTGTAGTGGAACGGACGTGAGGAGGGACCAAGACCAGGACAGTGCTGGAAGCTTTGATGGCGGATGTTGGCTCAACCATGTTGATGACAGTGGTGGTCGAGCTGGGAAATCCATTGTTGTACACCGTGAGTGTGCCCGACATCGTGGAGTTGATGGTCAATGTCATGGTAGTAACTGGTTCTAGAAGGGTCGTGTTGGTTGACGAGCTCGACGAACTTGACCTGATGACGGTCCAGAAAGTGGTATCTCCAGGGATGGCCTCGCTGAAAGAAGCAGAGGAGATAGCGGCGAAAGCGCTGAGCGCCAGACACAACTTCATCCTGGATACTGTCAAGAAACGATAGTGCAATCAAACAATGCAGAAGTTGGTGTCAAGTCAAGAAGAGAGCAGCTCAAGGGATCCTGAGAGGAGACACCTTAGATTCGAAATTGATTGAGGGCAGATTCACTCACGTCTCCACCATTGAGCTTTTGGGAGCGGAAATTGAGAGAGTTCCTCGCGTGGCAGGAGTGGGACTTGACGAAGTCTATCGACTGCTTGAGCACATATCGTTTCCACGACGCTTGCGCTTAACAGCACACATTGATACAAGAGTGATCTGAGTGTCCTGGCATGACTTCCCTACCGTCATAGAAAGATGCTGCACGATGTCTGAGAGATGGTAAGCATTGATAACAACCTGTCAGATGGAAAAGATAGTCAAAGGTGGGTAAACGGAAACACGAGCTTGATGGCCGAGAAGAAGTATGTGAGAAAGAATGCATTGGTATATGAGAAGAGACCGAATCAAGTCTCGGTTGAAACACAATGCTTTATGCCTTGCGCAAAAATTGGAAGGACCATCGCTAATTCGGTCCATATGAAAACAGAGGTATGACAATCATGAGATATACTTAAAGCCAAGTGTACTGTCGAACAAGTACAAAAACCCTGCAGCCAGAGACTGCAGCGCGCAGCGTGCACATCTATTGCAAGAGATGGTCCTAGGATGGGTTAGCAAAATGTCTGGAGTTTCGTTCTTTGAAGAACTTACGCGGAAATGCTTTTGGTTGTTTCCTCTCTTATCGTTGCCCCATTGGTAGTTGGCCTGCGCTCTCTGTTCACGCTTCTTTTCTCTCTTCTCGGCGGCGCGAACCTCCTTCTTCTTGACCTCACTGACACCAACCATGCCAAGACCGCCTTCTGCACGAGTGACGATTTGACGGCCACGGTCGTGTCTTGATCTTCTGGCCTCCTCTTCATCATCGGAGTCGTGACGACCTTCAATGGCTCTTTGTTCCGCTCTCTCCTCGGGAGTGGGGTAGTTGCGGAGGTTTTGGCGATAGTACTTGGCAAGCGAACGGTGACCAGCAGTACGTCCTGTAGGCAAGTGCAGTTCGTATTCATCGTGATAAACAGCGTGAGGAGTAGAGTGGGCGTGCGAGTGGTATCCGTCTGTGTTTCTGTGCGGGCGAGGGTCCTTGTGAGAATGATGTCTGTGGCGATCGAGGGTTTTGTAGCGGTGCGAGTGGTCGTCAATGGGTACAGAAGTGATCTCGTCGGTTGGTACTGATGATAAAGAGCCATCACTCTCCCATCCTTCGTCGTCCTCGTCGGCCATCTCTGCGTCTCCATCGCCATCTTCAGTCTCGATAGTGACCTTTGTGGCACGAGCAGCACCAAGCTTGACACCTCCTTCCTGCTGATCGTCTGCGCCATCCGTACTCTCGTCATCTTCGTCGTCTGAGTAAGTGCTTCTGAAGTCATAGAACTCTCCAATCTCGAGCATTTCATCTTCAGTGCTGTATGGGATCATGCAGTGGCCTCTGTCGCGCATGTGTGTCTGAATACCGGAGGCAGTGTGCTTGAGTTGACCACAGTACAAGCACTGGTGGTCATCATGGATTTTCTCGTGGAGGTAGCTTAGAAGTCCCTCCAAATCGACCAAGAATTCTCTTTCGGGAATGAACATGCCGTGTTGCTTGGCCATGTGCTTGACGTTCTCGTCAAGGTCCTCACAGATGGTGTTGCAGAAAAGGCATTGGTTGAGGAGGACTTCAACCATGTCATCGTTATCAGCAGCGGCCGAAGGGGCTCTGGATGAGTTGTCGTCCTCGGCAATGTTGGCCTGTTGAACACCGTCGGTGATATGGGCAAGGTCGGTATCGCGCTCGGTAGCGACAGAAGCAACAGAGGCAGTCTCGACGTTAGAAGCAGTTTCGAGGGGTTCGCCCAAGGAGAAGGTAGAGCTCATGACGGAGCTGGCATCGTCTGCATCTCTCATGTGCATGCGAGCGAGTTGCTGTCTATGTTTTTGGCTTCCAAGGTGGTTTGCGTAGGCGTTCTCGCTGAAGTAAGTCTTTTGGCAAGCAGAGCACACCTTTTCGAAGGAGGCACGAGCGGCAGTAGCAGCGGCCGAAGCCTTGTTGGCGAGGACTTTTTCGGCGAAGACTTCAGAAGTGAGCGGAGGAAGCGAGGCGACTCGTCTCTTGAGGTTGTAACGGCTGAGAAGTTGTGTCAGATATGAGAGGCGTCAAGACATGGAACAAACTCACTGCCAGTCGCTTTGCATGTGAGTGCGCTGCAGGTCGCTAGAGCGGAAGGCGACCTGGCAGGTGTTGCAGGTGAAGGGATGGGTAGGACCCGATGCCATGCTAGCCATGTTGAGGTGTGTCGTCTAGAACGGTATACGGCTCTTTGTTAGGAGAAGTGACAGAAGAACAAGAGAGCAGGGCGATAAGAAATGTCTGGAGGGGCAAACTTTCGCATGTCATGTCCCAAATTTCGTCAGCGAAACGCCGCAATCCCCGACGCCGTGGCCGTTCCTGCCTCATCGCCAAGCCTGCCTCGACCTTTACACCTTGCTCGACCATCTTCATTTTTGAATATGACTTGCTACTCCTTGTATATCCATCTCTTCTTGATCTTTATGGATATTCACATCTACGCTCGGTCTTGAAAAAAAGATCACCACCTTAGATTGGCACTTCTTGGGCTGCATCTTTGATCAAGCAACGAGTTCACTCTCATATGTCGTTTCCTGCCGAAGCCTCGTCCGCATCGCGCTTTGCTTCTACTCTCACGTGCCCAAAATCATTCTTGACAACCTTGGAACATTGGCTATGGCTATATAGTCGGGTCTTCTCTCTGTTTGTTCTTGTATTAATATGGCTACTCAATCCTCCCCTGGCTCGACGTCCTTGCCATCATCCTTATCTCGCCGCCATGTAACTCAAGACTTGATCAATCGGTACGTGTTTCTGTAAGAACCTCGTTACTTGGTCCACTGTCTGATTAGTGCTCTTGCAGTTTCTTTGTACAACTGCATCAGGGATGTGGCTTTGCGACATGTTCGACACCACTTTGCGCAACCGCAAGATCCCATCGCTCATCCCCACCACTGCGTACTTATACTGCTGTTAGTGCCCGGACCATGGCAGTCGTCTTGGCCTCGTCAGAAGATGCATACAACCGTCTCTGCCCAAACCTTTCTAGTCAGCTCCCTACCATTACTGCCACTGTACAGGAGAGAATCGACCACAGATCCGTCATGCAGCAGCTATTCAATTCGAAATCACTTAGGGATATTCATCTAATTGAGAAGGCATGCTCATCGGAGCCCTTGGATGACTATTCTAGCATCGAGATCTCATCTTCCGGTCCTATGTCTTGCACTGACTTGATCGAATTGTGCGAAACTGCACGTAACGCTCATTGTGCTGTATTGCCTACGAAGCAAGGCGACCAACTTGCTCATCTCTTTTCGAGGTTTCGTTGCCTATTCTCCAGCTTCTCATCTTTTGCACACTCCTTTTCCGACAATCCCATGGACATTCTGCCAAGCTCAATGACATCTCACTCCAGAACGTATTGTATCAAACTCCATCGTGTACTCGAGTCGGTCCATGCAATTGGTCCAGAGGCTTCCGCAATCGTTTTTGATTCCATATGGGAATCTCTTGAGCCAGTGTTCGAAAGCCCTTTCGATTCGAAACATACAGAATTGCGAACCCTTCAGACGTTTCCATCTGATGGCAAAGGCTCTCAAGTTCCTTGCGTAGTGAACTTTGCCATTCATGCGCTTACTTCTTTCGTGCCACAGGCCTCGAAGGAAACTTGGCTCATGGTATGGTCCGCGATTGTTAATGGCAAAGCATATGGTAAGCAGAAGCATTCGACAGCCGATCATGTTGTTTCGCCTTGGTTATCGGTTCTCGATGTATTTGAGCAAGACACTGCTATGCGTATGGCAAGACGCCTAGTCAGGGCAATTGGTGCCAGAACATGCCTGGAGGAAACCTTGAACGCCTGCGGTGCGGATGACGCAAAGCCGGATCCACGACTGCGAATCTGGAAGACTAGTTGCAGGATCAGGAAATCTGTCATCAATTTGCTAGTTCAAGAGGAGCAAAGTATACGGTTAGCCACGTTCAAAACTAGGTATAGGGACGATTTACGACACGGTGGTGAACTTGTTGGCACCACGTCTCTCGTTTGGCTTGAGTGGCTACGCAAATGTTTTCTGAAAGAGTGGGACGGCTCTTTGCGCATAAATAGATGGAGTGTCGCTGGTTCGGCACTCGAACTCATCGAAGATCTCTGTAAGAGCAAAGGCCTATTGTCATTACGTGTCACTGACATTCTCAGGGAAACATCGAGGTCGAGGGCAGCTTGATATGCCCGCAAAATTGTTTGCATGCTCCAATGTATTCGGCGCACTCGATGTTGATAAGGCAGCGCAAGACTGGTTATCCTATAAGCCAGATCCTAACGTTCGTCATCTACTCTCATTCAAGTTTCTATTTGGCACAAGAGCAATGACTTTGCTGGTTCGCACATGTCACCACATCCTTATGCGGCATGCCTACAACGAGGCGGACGCGGTGTTGCACTTACGTCGGAGAACGATGCCTCAAGTGAACTTACAAGACGTGGTCTACCTTGATCGTCGTTTGAGAGCTGCCCAAGATCATTACATTGTGTTGAAGATCAACAGACAATCTGTACTATCTGATGCGTTCGATCAATTGTGGCACAGAGAGAGACGAGAATTGTTACGACCACTCAGAATACGTATGGGAATAGACGAAGGCGAGATTGGTCATGATCTTGGGGGTGTTCAGATCGAGTTTTTCAAGCTTGCTTGTCAAGAAGCTTTCAATCCTGCCTATTGTAAGTCGAATTGACTTTGAGTCCTTGGCTTCTGTACTGACCCAAACAGCGCTCTTTTCTATTGACCCTCAGACTCGCTTGGCCTGGTTTCAGCCTGCGACGATGGTACCGCTTTACAAGTATCAGCTGTTCGGCTTACTGTTTGCTTTGGCCATCTATAACGGTATCACTTTACCAGTCTCGTTCCCTTTGGTCTTTTACAAGAAGCTGCTTTTCCAGACACCTAGCGAAGCTGATCTGGTGGAGGGTTGGCCAAGTTTAGCCAGGTCTTTGCAACATCTCCAGATGCATCAAGGTTCTGTCGAAGAAGACTTCGCTCGAGACTACGTCTACAGTTTTGATGCCAATGGCTTGCATCTCGATGTAAGTATGGACGATCCATGGGATGGATGGTCAGTATGGGATAAGATCAAATCAGGCAAAAGCATGAGCCTGGGACGACTGAAGGTGATACGCCAATATCCAGACAAGCACCACCCGACGCCAAATCCTACGCAGACTGCGCAGTCTACTACACACAAGCAACCAATTCCTGCGGCCAACACGGACACATCGAATGGCCAGCCGCAATCTCGAATCAGTGCTCGTGAGCATCATCAAAGCAGGTTCGAGTGGCCTGGCTGGAAAGTGGAGATCGCGAACCCTGGTGAATTACCTCAACCAGTCACGAACGACAATCGCCAGAGCTTTGTTTACAAATATTCTAAATGGGTCATGGACTGGTCCAGTCGCCCTCAATTCAATGCGTTCGCTAAAGGGTTCTATTCTGTAATGAACCTCAGACCTTTGACAGTAAGTAGCTGCTTTGTTGCAACAGTTTCATACCATACTCATTTGTGTCTAGCTCTTGAATGCCGATCAATTCCGCACATTAGTCGAAGGTCATAACCATCTCGATATCGACGCTTTGCAAAGAGCCACCACCTACAATCACTATACAGTCACTACTCCAGTCGTTCGTTGGTTCTGGGAGGTGGTCAAGGCCTATCCTCAAGAAAAGCAGAAGCAATTGCTAGAGTTCGTTACAGCAAGCAGTCGAGTCCCCGTAAACGGAGCTGAGAGCCTGGTCTTTGTCATTGAAAGAAGCGACTCCGAGACAAGTGCGTTGCCTGGAAGCAGCACCTGTTTTGGCACCCTCAGGCTTCCTGAGTACGAGAGCAAGGAGGTTCTGGCAAGCAAGCTGGACATTGCATTAGAACACTCTTTGGGCTTTGGACAAGCATAGATGAACTATGATTGTATCAGTTTCGCGAACAAAAAATGTCGTCTGCGTTTTCAAATTGCAATATTGTAAGTCACCCAACTGCAATGTGATACCCTTCAACACATTGGAGGCAGGTGCGCGCGTCTGCTGGCAAAAGTGGGGGCGGAGGGATGTCCCAAGCACGCGTTTCGTGACGATGCCAATGACTACTTGCAGGCACTCTTGCAATCAACAACCAGAAATATTTGTTCGATACATCTATTGTTATGTCTTGGTCTAAGTCTATAACCAGGATGCTATCTAATGCGCCTCTATCTCCTTCGAAGTAGCATTCTCCTCGTCATCTCCAGCATACGCGTATTTGGAGAATTTTCTGATACGATCACCGAAGAAGTAAAAGCCATATGGGATGGCACAGCAAGCTAGAGCGATGAAAGCCATCAGAGTTCCAGCCCACTGATATCCCAGTCGGTGGAACATTTGTTCTGTGAACAGCACGACGCCGGCTCCCCAAAAGCTTCGAATGAATGTCTTTGCCGCAAGTGCAGATGCAGCCGAATGTTGGTAGGTATCAACGAGGTAGTTGTTGGCACTGTTGTAGCAGGGAATGAAGCCAAAACCGATGCAGAAACCGCCCATTGCGGGACCCAACCAATGCAGACGAGGATACGATGTCCAGGCAAAGATGAACATGCCAATTGCAATGAACCAACAACTGCACATCATCGGAACCAGACGCTGCTCTGCTGGTGGCTTGCCCTGGAACCTGATCGATCTCTTCGCATAGTCTTTGTTGATCAAGGGTGCCAGGAACGCACTCGCGATCACGCCAATCGCCAGAGGGATGAACATGAGACCAGTGGTGCTGGCTGAATATCCTTTTCCTTCCTGGTAGATGATGGGAAAGGCGACAAAGAACATGTATAGGAGACCATACAAAACACTCATGTAGAGTGAGATGAGGAAGACAATGAGTTCGCAGAACAAGAGTTGGAAAGGTCGAAGGATGAAGACACGCATGCGTTCGACGACGGGTCGCGTGTCGAGATCAGACTCACTGACGTATCTGTTGTCGCCTGTCTCTTTTCTCATCTTCTTTGCGCGCTTCGCGAGGATGATAGGTGCGTAGGTCTCTGGAACAGTGAAGACGATGAGAATGTAGACGAATCCGGACAATATGAGCTGCAGCCAATACAGCCAACGCCAGCCGAGGTGATCAGAGGTGAAGCCTCCAACCAGTGGTCCGATGGCCGGTCCGACAAATGGTGCAGCACTGAAGGCAGCCATAGGTACTCCTCTTTCATCGGCCTTCCAGAGATCGGCAAGTGTTCCTCCGACCAGTACCATGGGTGCTGAGAAGGCGATGCCATCTATTAGACGACAGACGATCAAAGTTCCGATGTTTTTGGCAACAGCACAGGGAATGATGAATATAAGGGCGATCAACAAAGTGCTGGCATATACAGGACGGCGTCCCCAGGTCTCACTGAAAGGTGCGAAAGCCATAGGACCAACACCAAACCTATGAGTGGTTAGTCAAATCCGGACGGAACAGAAGTGGGTATACTTACCCTACAACAAAAACTGTAATGGTAAGGAGCGCAACCTCTTCACTGACCCCAAAGGTCTTTTCAACGCCGATCATGTCGGCCGTGATCACAGCGCTGTTGAAGGCCACAGCAAAACAGGTTAACGCGACGACCATGGTACACCACCATTTGTATGCCTTGCTCCAATTTTTCGGGTTTTCCATGTCGCCTGGCGTGAAAGTGACGAGCTCGTAATCTTCGGTCTTGCCTGTCTTTCTGGATGTCACCTTGCGGGCTAGAGTTCCAGTGGCAGTCTCGGTGGTATATTCTGCCATGTTGGCATCTTCGGTGAGTGTACGGTAAGGCAGCTCCAGCGGGTCTGTATCGATAGGCCTCGAGGTGTGTTCTCCGGATGGGCTTATGTGTGCCTCTTCGAGGTCTGGTTTGGGTTCGTGGTGCTCTTCATGATGATTTAATGTCGAGGTACTACTCGGTGTCCTTGATGTATACGTCGACATGTCTGCAGTGTGTGGGCTTGAGCCGAGCGTATTCGAACTGAATAAATCAATCGTATCGAGATGGTAAAGATGATGATTCAAATGGTAGATGCTTTGATATTCATGGTCTCATCGAGGAGGGATGAGGAACATTATATATTCATTGCGGCGTATCTCGTCAGACAATACTTTTTGCGAGATAACTCCCTGATACGATCACCATCAATATCTGATGCAACTGTAACCGTAACTCCTATATTCTTGCTATACTCGAAGCGGTTGCGACATGTGAGTGTGCTAGCAGTTTCCAAAGGCGTTCTCAGATCTCGGACATCTCTCGGATGCTCGACTTCCAGGGTTCGCGCCAAGCATCTAATAGTCTGTCCCTTTTCATGAGCCTCTCTTGCTATCGAACAACTCGTACGACGTTGGGATACCTTTCGAGTTGATGTACATATGTTCGACGAACTTTTTTGCGCGAACCTGCCCTGACGTGCTTGCCTCCGACAGGTACACTGCTGTCAGCGCGTCGGTATACTCCCCATTCCTGACCAACAAGCCTATCTGGTTTTTGATCGAGCCTTCTCACAACAACAGCATCATCAGTATCAGGATGTGCTCTTTTGCAAATTCTCTGCCTCGCATATCACGTCACACTAGCATATAACGTTTCGCTGCTCCGTGCTTGGTGAGTACCGCAAGGCTGAACCATGTTTTGAGCTTCGTATGCTTCCTAGAATCATGCACAGACCGAGTGGTTGATCAACATGTCATTATTGATCTTAAGATTTGATGGCTCACGACTACTGTACATGCTGATTGAACTTCACGAAGCGAGATTTTGTGACTTGGCGATGCGATGAAAGGCTGGCTTCATATTGAGTCGCAGGTACGATCTCTATTTTCAAGAACTCTCGGATCCAAGCCGAGGCTCATCACACCTGCGATCTAAACGACTATGACTGCGTTATACTCGAGTTCAAATTTTTTATTCTTGAATGTAGCACCGAATAGGCCGAGTTGGATGAACGTTTTCGGAGACGTTTACCGAAAAGGCGCTATCCGGATCGCCCCGTATAGTAGTGGCCTGCGACAACCTTGGCACCATCAAGGCAATCGCAGTCTCCTCGTGATAACAGACGCTCGATTATACAACGCACCAAGTTCGTCGATATCATTGGATTTTCTTTTCAGCATGAAGCCCTCTAAGAACGCACCTCGCATTATCATCCATGGAGGTGCTGGGAACATAACTCGCGACAACCTGGACAAAGATGCTTATCAAGCCTACCGTTCTGCCCTTCTCGCGACTTTGCAGTCTTCATATGCTCTGTTATCAAAGCTTGGCGCCTCAGCCTTGGACGTTGCAACTCATGCTGTTTCGACGCTGGAAGACAACCCCTTGTTTAATGCAGGACATGGCGCTGTCTACACCACTGCGGGATCACATGAACTGGAGGCTTCTGTCATGGTGAGCAAAGGCTATCACAAGCGTGGCGTTGGAGTTATGGAGGTTTCGGGAGCTAGAAATCCCATCAAACTTGCACGTGAGCTTTTAGTCAGAGGAGAGGAGGCAGACGGAGGTGGTGCTGGCGCGCACGTACAACTGGCTGGTGAAACTGCGAACAAGCTTGCAGAAGTCTGGGGCTTGGAGACTGTGAGTCCTGGATACTACTGGACTAAGCGACGATGGGATGAACATCGCAGAGGCTTAGGCAAGTCTACGGATCGTGAGACGTACAAAAAACACAAGAGGCGAGCAGATAGGTGCTCTTCGTATGTCGCGGAATGCGCCGCGGATGCGAGGGATTTGAATACCCACGATCCTTCTTGGAATGGTCAAGACTATCTTCCTCAAGGAACAGTTGGTGCAGTCGTTCTTGACAGCGACGGCATGCTTTGCGTGGCCACCTCGACTGGTGGACTCACAAACAAGCTTCCAGGCAGAATAGGAGTTTGTCAACGCACGTCTTTCTCATACGATTCTGCCTACTAACAGTTCACAGGACACGCCCACACTAGGAGCAGGTTTCTGGGCTGAACAGTGGATCGAAGAAAATCCGTTCGACCGCCCACATGGCATGACTTACCAGCAACCTAATCTGTCACCAGCAGCAAGACTAGTCAGTGGTGACTTTGGTGGTGTCCTTCAAGAGTGCTTGCCCAATTTCTCTTCCTATCTCCCAGTTTTGTCTCGAGCGAATACCGTTAGCGAACAGCCTATTAAGCCTCTCTCGGCGCGCCATGGGGTTGCTCTTTCTGGAACAGGTACCGATACATTCTGCATGGCTTATCATTCATCCCTAGCTAACGTCCTTGCAGGCAACGGTGATTCCTTCCTTAAGACATCTGCAGCTCGTACAGCTTCCGCGATGACCCGCTTTTCCTTCCCACCACTTCCACTGGCGTTCTCGGTGTCGCGTGTGGCTGGTCCAGGCGGTATGCTTCAGCAGAGTGCCGAAGAGCGCTGGAAGAAGACTGGAGAGGGTGAAGGTGGTATAATCGGTATCGAGTATCGCTTCGGACAAGGTACAGTGGTGGCAGATTTCAACTGCGGAGGCATGTTCCGAGCCTGGGTTGACGATGATGGCAAGCAGCGTATGATGGTGTTCAAAGAAGAGTTCTAAAAACCTTGAGCTTGGCGATACAAGCTCACCCATGCATCGTCCTCGCTTGTGGCGTCCAACGGGCCATTTTTTAGTGGTAACAGCAGCCACATGATCGAAAGCTCGATACAAGCAGCAAAAGCACGAGTCTCGTTCGCGACTCGGAGATGATTCTGAAAAGGATTATGGCGCGACTCACGGGCCGACTCAAACTTTCAAGCTTTGACCTGCGCTACTCTAGTGCTACATAGATCTCGGAGATTTGATAAGATGAGATGCAACAAGTCGAAGACCAAGTCCACAGCAGAGTCAAATGGGCAAAGGAGCATGAACCAAACATTGATAGCCGACTATCTAGGGAACAGATCACATGAGAGGCTCATGTATGTGGTCTTTCGGTAAGCCGTGTGTTGGTAGATATTCTCTGGCGTTGGTGTACTGAGAACGCCTGAGACGAGCCAGACATACAGGCTGCGAGAACCAAACACTCACTTTTACTCATCCACACGAATTTTCACATGTATTACAGCAGCATCTGAGTCTGCTGCTTAGATAGAGTGCAAAATACGTAACACTAGTGAAATTTACATGATTTGTGAGTATAGACATGGACATGAAATAATGGTCAGGGTGCTAGACACAGCATGAAAATCCATCACGAAAGAGAGCCGGAACAACAGGCTCGCTCGGCTGCGCACAAACTCAAAGACGACCAGAAATATACTCCTGCCTGTCAGATGCTTCATTAGACGGCCCATAAATGCAGGACCACTCACACGATTCTCTCCAACCAGCATGATGGAGATGTTATGCTCAAGGGCTTAGCTAGTGCTCAAAGATCAATGGTATAGATACCGAGCAGTCTCTCTGCTCCCCATCAGTCAGCAGCCAGTTCACACAGTGAACTAGATCATCAGACCTGCCGGGGTAGCTCAATCGGTAGAGCGTGTGGCTCTTATCATTGAATAAAGTACAACCTCAAGGTCGCGGGTTCGAGCCCCGCCTTCGGCTATTCCTAAACATCGCTGTACTGTTCTTTTTTTGCCTTTTTTGTCCTTCCTTTCTAGCACTATGTCGTTGTGTTGGAAGAGGTAACATAGAATCTGGTGGAGGATACAATTTTTTTTGGTGGTGGGGCCTGGCTTGGCGGACAGGGTTGGAGTTGAACTTGAAATTTCACTGTCTTCATTCAGAGGTTGATTCCATCCAGTATACTGTTTGATCTTGTTTGTTGTCCTCTAGAAGCTTACTGTAAGAGTAAGAGAAACAGTAAGTCTTGAATCAAAAGAGGCATGCAAAGTTGACATACAGAAAATGTCATTAACTTGTCAGACGAAGGCGCGGCTTCAACCCATTTGGTCAGATCACTGGTTCAAGACTCGCCATCGGTATATTCTGTATGAAATCGCATTGGTTGCACTGAAATCTAGTGTGTGAGGTGAAAATGACTCTCGAAGCTCAGTATTTTCTTGCAGTGCAAAAACTAACTTGTGAATATATTTATTTCCACGTTTAGCAGTCCGTCCCTAGCACCGATGGTCCTTCCCTGCTCCTGAAGATCTCATGATACTAGCTCAACGAAGAATCATAGTGCTATGTAATGATGGATAGGGATGGTGTGCAAAGACTGTCGGGGCCGTCATATGTCATGCAATAAGTATCTATGCCCTGCTGATGTTATGATGCTCTCTTCATAAATCGGTTTTCAGCGTGAAACAATCTCTGCACTTCTCTTGCGTATATGAAGCCGTGACAGGACATCAACTCCTGCGATTCATCGTGCTCATCTTGAGAAGATCCTGGTTAGCCCCCGACGAAACGGGGATTGACAACTCGTTTAAACGACCACGGTGGGCGAGACAGAGCTGCAGTGATGTGGGGCGACTCGATGCTCGCACCCGAGCTGGATCTTGGTCCGCTTTATGGTGGCATGTGTATGATGTACTTGTGTGAGTGTTTCGATGCAGCTTCATCACCAGACGGCACTGCTCTTCTTACTCAGTTTGCCATTGCTGGCATTGCCTTGATCGCTGTTACTCCGCAGACCCCAGAAGCTCTTCTTTTTCATCTTGGGCGGTTCAGCGGCAGGAGGTACGTGCGGATTGCCTCCGCTCATAATCACTCCGTTGCTGCCGAAGGTAGGCGCCGCTGGTACAGGTCGCGAAGGCCCAGCCTGTTGCTGGATAGGTAACGAGGGCGCAGAGTGTCTGTACTGATTGTTTACCGGCGAAGGTGGTTGAAGGCGGTATTGTTTTCGTAGTCTTTCTGTCTCACGATCAACCTCTTCTTGTCGGCGGCGAGCCGCACGCTCTTCTTCCTCTACCATCTTACGTAGGCGTCGAGTCTCTGCCTCGTCTGCCTTTTCCCTTTCTCGACGCCGAGCGGCCTCTTGTCTCTTCATTTCTCTTTCTTCAGCTTCGACTTGGGCACGCAAGCGAGCGGTTTCAGCGTCGAGCTCCCATTGTGTTCGAGGGTCAGGGGCGGAAGCTGTGCCAACACCTGCAAGTGGAGGGCGTTGAGTCGTGGCATTTCCAGATGGGCTAGTTCGTAGGCGAGGCAGAGACTTGCGTCGGTCGGCATTGGCGACTAGAGGAGAAGGCGATGCAGTAGCGGGCAGGGATGCAAGGCGACAAGGATCGGGGACATTGAAGATTTGATTGACATCGCTCGCGAAGTAAAGGTCTTTGATAACAGCGGCAGATAGTAGCAGGACCAGCTCAAGGCCCTTGGGATCCTCCAACTCGACGCGATACAGATTGGGCTCGTAGACGGTCAATTCGCGTAGAGCGCGGAACAGACCGACAATGATGTCTGGGTCTCGGTGCTTCTTCTTGACGACCTCATCTGTCGACTTGCCAGTCATGTAGGCCGTCAAGTCCTTGGAGAGCTTGCTTTCCTTGCGCCACACGAAGTTGAGTTTGGGCGTGACTGACGACGCACCAGGATCATCTTGGGTTCGGTCCAGGGTCGACGCCGACGGTGTGCGGAAGACGAGCTGAGGCAAGCTGAACTCATACGATGCACTACCTCCCCAGCTACCAGGCTTCTGTGTCACTATTACTTGTAGATCAGGGTTGTACAACTGCACAGTGAACTGAGTAGGCAGAATGGGTGTCGGCGGAGGCGGCACACCACCATTGAGTCGAATCTCCTCCTGTGACAACGAAGGGTGAGTCCATTCCGGCTTGATCAGGACTTCTCCGTATAAGACTTCGGGATTGTAGCAGTCAAACAGACCGGCAGCATAACAGTTGCGCGAGGTGGCGGGGTCGCCGTGCCTCAAGCTGTATGCGGGGCTTGGATCGGATCCGCGAATAGAAAAGAAGATTCCTTTGTGATGTGCTATGCCGTCAGGCGAGTTTCGATAGAAAAAGGCTGGTAGATTTTCGTCCAACATGATCTCCAATACGATGATTAGGATTTCCTAAGCGGCGAATGCCCTGATCAAATATCCTTGTTCAGTCCATGATCATTGGAAGGCGCAGCTGCCGCGTTGCGTCAGCCCCTTCTCCGTGCTCCTATTTCCGGTGGCTGCCAAGGCTTCAGTATACGCATCACCTCGTCGTCTTCAAGTCTTTCTTCTGTTCTTTCTTCTTTGCAAGCAGGGATTATCTTAAGTCGTTGCCTTGTATTTCCTTCTCCTTATTCATGATTACGAACGTGCTATGCTTGGCGAATCTCTCTCTGCAGTATGCGAGCTCACCAAAGACGTACACAGCCTACAAGCCACCGCTCCGCCGTGATCACACAGCCATCGATGACTCAGTCAACATGCCAATGCTCAGCCTTCTCCTCACTCATCTCTCTTCCTCTAACTCTTCCTCTTGTCGTTCGTGACAAGCTTTCATCTGAACAAAGGAGACTGCTCTTCCCTTCACTTGTCAGACCTCTGTCCACTTACTCCAGGTCAAACGTTTCTCCAGTCCAGCCATAGGCTCTATCATCCTTGTCAGTATATTGCTCGTAGACATATATGCCATCACATACCTGTTCAATCTTCGACCGTATGCCTTTGAAAGCCAGTACCACATCTTGGCACGGGGGTGTGGTTCATGGAACTGGATGCTTCGCTGCAAATCGATCGTGTCGGGCGTAAATTGCCAGCTAGACCCGTACAGCTTCTCGACAGAGAAACCGATCGCCTTCATTGAGTACAGAAATTCAGACCAGGCAACTTCTCCAGTGTTCTGCTGCTCAGTGGCTGAAGGTACATGAAACATGGTAGAAAACACCTTGAAAGCTCGTTTGTTAACCTTGATCTTCTTCATCTCGGTCTTATTCTTGTCATCGGTGCTTGTTGCCGAATCTCTGCGTGTTTCCTGCATCGGAGAGGGCGCATAACCATCTGGCCTAGTCTTGGCTTTGGTCTTCTGTGGAGTTACGCCTCCTAGCAGCTCACTCTTCTTGGGGTGAGAACAGTGTGCATTGGGATCAAACACGTGCAGAGGCAGACCGCTGATCTCAGTCAGTATCTCGTAATCGCTTGTCAACAAGTCACTCACGTTTCCTCATCCTTCTCATCCTCGGGTTGTTGACCGGGGCTGCAATCACTCTCTTTTGGTTCAACCCAACGCTTGGTCCTGTGGATCTTGCGGTTCCAGTCGGTAAAGAAGTCCTGCAGACAAGTCAACACTGATGATTTGCGACCAAAGGCGTCTTTTGCTCTTACCATGAGGAGATGGAGCACTGAGTAGGATGTGTGAACCTCGCAGTGGTTGTCGACCGTAGCCCAGAACTTGTCCAAGCGCTTCTCGGCGAGACGCATTTGTGCGACAGTTTCACGCGTTCTGCGTTTGTCAGAAGGGTATGCAAAGAATGCAGGATCGGCTCCCTCAAGCACAGCACATGAAGTAAATTCGTGTACGGTCTCGACCATGCTGAAGAAGTATGGAGTATCCTCCTCGATGAAGGGCTTGGTTCTCCAAGCTGTACACCATGGCTGGAAAAGGCCAAGCTGTCGTCTGGCTTCCGACAAGAGTGCCAGGTCGGAAAAACGGCTGGCCACCCAACTTGAAATGAGATCGCTGTCCTTGCTGTGCTCGTCCAACATTCTCTGGATCTCCTCGACTGTGTTGTTCAAGCCATGCTAAAGTTGTTAGTACATGATCTTGGCTAAGGAATAGGGGGCTTGCATTCACCTTCTTCTGCTGCTCAGGACTCAGCAAAGTTCTGAAGAGCACCTGAACCCTCCATGCTGAGCTCAATCTGCCCATCTTCATCTTCAATGTGTCGAACGAGGCGCTCAAATCATTGGCCGCCCGCTCATAACCATAACGCATGGGTGGTGATGCAGGGAACCCGAGCGTCAGATCACGTAGGGGCTCCTCGGCCACGACTTGGACGAGACAATCTAGTCTCTGGAACCATTGCTCAACGTCGGGTGGGAGGCTTGAGCACGACTCGAGTTTGTGACGGCAGCTGTCCAGCTTTTTTTGAGCCATATTCACAGCATCCTCAACGGTAGCGAAGAAGATCAGACTGCTGTAAGCGTGGTAGATCATGTTGGTGGCCACCTTGTCCCAGAAGGCAGGCTCACCAACCATGATGTGAGCTTTCTTGAACTTGTCAGGAACCATCAATGTTGAATGTTCTGACCAGTCTCTCATAGTCTGTGCGAAATAGCCCGGGTCCTCGCGCAAAGCCCAAATGTGTTCCTCAGCCTCCTCACGCCTGGCCGAAACAAGAACCTTTAGTCGTTCCAGGTCCAGCTTCTGTGGCAAGCGATATGGCGCCAGCTCAGCCATGGCAGTAATGGTGTGCACAGGCAAGATGGGATTGATCCGAGGTGGGGCAGGCTTGGTCTCAACAAGATTCAGCTGAGTGAAGTCCATATCGTGCAAGATGAGTCGACAGCATTTGACGAGGAAATCAAGAATGCGGTCCTGTACCTCAAGGACCTGAAGACCGGCAGCAGGCTCCAGCCTCAGTTGTTGCTGGATTATGTCTCCTGCGTCACGAAGGACAAGCGAACCATAGGTCTTGGGCGATCTCTGTCCGTGGAGCGACATCTTGTATTTGTCGACTTCGCTTGTGCCACAAGGCTTGCCAACGCTTGCTTGGTGTTGATCACCGAAGGCAAACTTATCAGGAAGGTGGCGTCCGCGAGAATTGAGAAAGATCAGAAGGTTGTGGGCCTGGACCAGATCCTCCTGGTTGATGAATGGCCAAAGATAAGCTTCCTTTTCCCTGGCTTGGTTGGGGCGTCGCTTGTTGTTGTTCATGCTGATCTTACGCAAAGTCGCAAACTCTGGGCGATGGGTGGCTGCCATGTGTGGCCAGGCTTGTAGCAAAACTGCCAGTCTTTGATGATTGTTGCGCTTGGTCCATCGCTTCTGGATCTGGCCCTCAAAACGCTTGAGTATCTTGTTGAGGAGGATCCAGTGTCTGAAGATGCTGATTGAGAAGGCCTTTGACTGAGTGCGCAGATCGTCTAGGTCAGCGATAGTCGGAGTGGGAAGATCAAGGCCTCCTTGGAATCGGCAGATTCTACAGGAGAGACAATTATCATCATCTTCGGATGCGCTTGAATCCATGGCTAACGAAGCAATTCAGGATGTTGAGTGTGTTGAAACGAGAAGGTACGAAACGATGAAAACAGCGCAACGAGAGAAGGGAAACATGCTATGTGAAAGTAACGAAGGTGTGGTTATGGGAATAAGGCAGGAATAGCCGAGTTATAAGCGAGAGGCAGCCAAGGAATTGTACTTGCCCAATTTGTTTGCCATCTGCTTGTTCCCGTAGAGGGGTCGATGCCTTTACCTCTTCTTGCATGATCTTATCAAGCTATAACAATTTGCAGATGTCGGTGGCCATCAGAGATTGACATCAAGATACACATTCTGTTCAAAGAAAGTATGTTATCTTGAAACCATCATTGTCGTCCCAGTCAGTCCTTTGTATCAGGATTGCTTACTCAAGTCCTACAGATCCTCTCAAGATGCAGCGTAAACATAGATTAGACAGCTTCATCTTCGGACCTGTCTGCATGAAGGAGGGGTAACACACGGATTTCGACCTAAAGCTTCCGAGAGGTATTGAGACAGACAGAACAAATCATGCCCGATGGTTGCAGACATGCCGCAAGTTCAAAAGAGCCACGTTGCCCATGCTCGGCCTGGACTGGACTTTTGGGCATATGCCTGCTGCGGGGGTAGCAAATGCTTCAGGTTCCGCTGACCACGCCATATGCACCACACCTAGTGCTATGAGTTGACAAGGGTTCGGAGGTGGCACACAATTCGAAGCTCATCTGTTGCTAAGAGCAAATACGTGACTTACAGTCCTTGTTGGCTATCAGGCCGCGATGCATGCAGCTGTCGCTTTCCGATGTGATGATGTGTGCTCGGCGGATCGATGCGTCTCGTGCCGCTTGCAGTGACCCGTTTCCTCTGATTTTTGACAAGTCAGTTTCCGCCTCTGTCGAAAATGGTCTTGTCTGATGATGGGCGTCTAAGAGCAGCAGCAGTGCTACAGGCGCGTAAGTACGTTCAGGCTTCGGCTAAAGGTCGGACAGCAGAAGACTTGCTATATCGGACCGAGAATGCCATCTTTCCAAGCTTCATTTGTAGCGAAAGACGCAACCATCCGGCACTACACATAGAAACATGAGTTGTGACTGGAATCAGATGTCATTGCTCAACAGATACAGCAAGGAGCTAGCTACTATCTCTTCACGAGCTGATCATATGTGGGACAGACAAGATTATCTATCCGGCATCAATCAACGTTGTCCATGCTCTCAACCTTCACTACCACCAGCGATGATATTTTACACAATGTATAGAACGATGTTTCGGAGCATTCGAGGGCCTCTCAAAATGTCTGATCAGGAAACACCTGCAAGAATCTTCTTGCCAACCTCCATATCCTTGACCTCCTTCGCGAGGGCAGTGCGTCTTCTTCTGAGGCCAATGTCCTCACCAGCAATCTCCTCTAGCTGTTCGTCAGAAAGGGAGCTAACAAATTGAGGAGAGAGAATTTTCAGAGGGTTGTTGGGCCCAGTGACCAGCAAGTAGTCTGCAGCTTGCATGCAAACGTTGTCGACGAATCTTTTTCTGGCGACCTTGTAGTAGGCCTTGAGGATATCGTGGACTTCGAAAACGGTGTGTTGAGCGTTCGACATAGGGTGGTTCTGCACAATGTCGTCGAGTGCAATCGTGCTACGAGAGACGCCAAAGGCACTAGTCTGGACGGTGGCGTGCTTCTCGAGGGATGCACGGAGACGCTTCTGACGACTATGATATTGACAAGTCAGCAACGATCTTCTCGTACCGAGGGCGATTTAGCATGTCTTACGATTTCTCCAGGTTGTCATTGAAGTAATGGTTAATTGTCTGAGGGTTGCTGTGCTCAACGCGCAGGACGAACTGGACTTGTTCGAGGGCACGGCGATAGATGTCGAGAAGAGGCTCCATGAGGACAGACATGATGCCTTCTCTAACTCGTCCAGTAGGACAGACATGTCTGAGAAGGGTCATCACAAAGCGGTGTGCCAGATGAATAACATCCAGAATGTAGCCATGAGCGAGAGGCTCCCACTTTGCTGATTGAGCCTTCATAGTTCTGGAGAGCAAGTTCTTGTCGAAGGTCCCTAGTTCAAAGCCACGGCTGCCCTTGTAGAGCTCTGACAACCACTCAATGATGTTGCTAGAAACCTTGTCGTCAATGAGACGATCACCGCTGATCAAGTCTCCAAGATCATCAAAGTCCTTGGTGTGGCGCAAAACAAGACCCTGGCCACCGTTGCTTGTGGCGTCCTGCTTTTCGGAGTTGTCTGGAGAATAGTCGAACTTGAATGCATATCTGCAAAACCACACGATCAGTACACTAAGTTCTGCAAGCACTGTTGGGGCAAATATCTTACGTATGACCATGCTTCTCAATGTCGTTGGCGAAGCGCTCATTGCGGTTGACGACAGCAGTCACATACATCAGATCGGGTTCTTGATCGAACCATCTGTTGCCTGAGTAGTTGCCATTCAGGGCCAAGCTGACGACTTCGCGGAAACGAGAAGCAATGTCCATGATAGAGCGACGTTGTTCATCAGGCGTCTGGCGCTTATCACCGAGCTCCTTGAGGCTACGCTTGGCTGTGCTCAGCTTGGTGAGAACCTCGCGCTTGACATTGGAGAATTCGCGACGGATGTTGCTGGCAAGAACTTCTTGAAGACGGCTGCGCAAAGCATCAACGCCGACTCGGTCTTGATCAAGCTCATTCCAAGGCGTTCTGTCGCGGAAGAAAGCCTTCTCGACGCTCGATCTGTCAACGGCAGTGTCTTGGATCTGCTGCTGACCAAGGTTGCGCACGATACACCAACCAAGGTTGAGAGGGTGTTTTTCACCCTTGATGAGCTGTAGTACACCGGCTTCAGCGCCAGGATCGACCAAGTCAGGCTTTGTCAAAACACCCAGTGTGCGATGACCGTCAGGATCAGCCTCCTCTGCAAGAGTGAGAATTTCCTGAGTTGCGATGTCGACATTGGCAGGAATCACAACCAGCATGACAGAGCGGGGGTTGATCATGTAGCGGCGAACCATCGACTTGACCATTGATGCGTCTGCCAGAGTGGTGACACCCTTGGTGGCAGTTCTGAAGATGCCCGGAACATCGACCACAGAAAAATGCTCCTGCTCCGGTCCGGTCACCTCCACCTTGAGAATGTCTTCGGAGAAGGTGGACTTGCCATCGTTGTCTTCAGCAGAATCCGACAGACCCATGAGCTTGTGCACGTCTTTCATAGCCTTGGAAAACGAGACTGGTTCAAGCGCAGCATTGGTTACACTCTTGAAAGCGCGCAGCTTATCAGCGTAGGCTTGGGCAGCACCCTTGTGAGGGATGATTGTGACAGTTGTGCTGCTGGTCTGCGAGCGGCGGAAGGTAATTTGTGTAGCGAATCTGGTGCACAAACCAGAGTCTCTAGGGAAGGGCAGCTTGGTGATGCCCTCGAGGACGGATGACTTGCCACTGCGTGATAAAGTTAGCAACATCGCAAAGAAGGATTGAAACGATGTGCGTGACCACCTCGATTGATCGCCGACAACGACCAGTTGTGGCAGAGGGATGTGGTCTCCTACGCCGCAGGCGAAGAGTTTATCAATCTTGTCGAGAAGACCGGGGTCTACCATATTGCCGACCATGCCAGCGCCAGGATTCTGATGCATTGTGTTGCGTCGAGATGCGCTAAGGGAAGAAGAGATGAGGGAGAGAAGTCCGACTTCTGTAGAAGTGTTATGCAAACAGACGGAATCCGAGGGAAAGTGAATGAAGGTGAGTGAAACTAAGACCTGCAGCGTAAACAAAGTGAAGCGTACACAGAACGCAGAAGGTGCGTTTGACGCCACAACACATCCTCCCCAAGTGCTCAAGACAGTCAGTGTAGCTGTAGAAATGCACAATACTCTGATAGACAATGTGGCCTCTACAGAGAGAACCCTATTTAAGGCTATTTCAATGGCTGTACTTGATTTCTCATTGCAACCGTGCATTTCGATAACTCATAACAATCCATAAAAGACGATCTGGGATACAGAAGACGCGCTTGACGCAACAACAGATCCAGGAAAGAGCTAGGAAGAGCTCGCAACTCTCTCCAGCACACACCTTAATGCCCACCTACCATAGATGATTCAACATTCACAATTCCAATCCCCTTGGCTTGAAAGTGATCCGGTTAGTGAATTCAAAGCCCTAGCATTTTCTAGTGCTCCATTCAGATCTAAAGAGCAGTGCAAACCAGCTGAAAACCGTTCTTGGTAGACGTGTATAATGTCTACCAACTTTTGCAATGGAGATTCTGAACTTTTCATCTCTGCTTCTCAGTCTGTGAGCTCACAAACGACGTTGCTTAGATGAAGCAAAGAGTGGCCCACAACACTTAGATCGACACCAGATTATCTAGTATGGCACATGTACTTGACAGAAAAGTAAAATTTGGGTTCTAAAGAATAATCTGGGTATCTTTGTTCTAGTAGTACAACAGTAATGCAAAGTCGTTAGGGCTGGCCGGTTCATTATGCCAAAGTCGTAGCAGATCTCAAGATGTTATCGACAAGAGATTGCGTATGGTATAGTGTTGTCGAGTCTCATGATCCTATGGCCTTGACACAACCCATCGCTGCCGTTGCTGCAACGCCACCAAGGACCATCATTTCAACACCTGCTTTGATACAAGGCAGTCTTTTCTCTTCGCCAACCAGGAGAGTCTTGACATAGCCAAAGACAAACAGTGCACAGGCCATGACGCCGATACTCCAACAAAGAGCAGTCTGGTTGTCGCTCACGAAGAAGTAAGGTGTGAGAGGTACTAGTCCACCAAGGAAATAGCCAAGTGCAATGGTAACAGCTGAAATATAAGCACGCGAGGCATCTGCTTGAGATTCCGGAAGATCATGGTGGAAGCGCATAATGAAGCTCTCTGATCGTTTCGGACATGAGCTGATTTGCGTAGCAAAGGCGTCTAGAACGTCCTCTGAAAGACCGTACGAGTCGAAGGTCGATTTGATAATTTGATTGGCTTCATCCGGATCCTGGTTCACAATTTTCTGCGTTTCTGCCAATGTGGCTGCATAAGATTGTCTGGTTTGATGTTAGTGGTTGATCTGTACATAGAGGTAGATTGACTTACGCCTCGCTTACACCACCGAGATAACCTCCCAAACCCATCGATAGGGCACCCGCGCAAAGTTCCGCCAGACCAGCATAGATGACAAGTTTTGTATCGCCGAGTGCAGAAAGACCAGCAGTAAGTGCAAATGGAACCGTAAGGCCGTCTGAGAGACCAATAGTGGCGTCCGAGATGATGCGAGGGTCGACTCGGAACGAAGACGAGTGACTTCCTGTATCACTTCTTAATGTTGAAGAATCCGAACTACTTTGAGAGATTTCTGATGCATTGTCGCAAGCGCCATATTGTTGTTGCTTCTTGAAAGAAGGCAATAGGGCGGGTTGTTTCTTGGCTGGAAAGATGATGTTTTTGATATAGAGCAATGCCATGGTATTGAGATTGACAGCAAAATCTATCCGACGAATAGGGCCAGTGGAGCCTTTGTCTTGTGCTTGTGAGAGAAGTGTTGATGATGTTGGACAAAGAGACGAGGCCAGATAGATGGCACTGGACCAAGACAGGGCGCTGGGGATATAAATACTTGCTCGAGACGTTGGTCCTGCGTCAAAGACTTGGTAGCCCTGACCACTTTTTTTCCACGCTACTCATGTACCTTCCCCGCAAGCACTTTTATCTACGCCATGGAGCTTTTCAGGCGCGAGAAGAGCATGATTGTACTGGGATACTCGGAATGTGATTATTTACATCCGTCGCAGTCACATTGTAACACGCTAAAATACTAAAACCTCGATACAGCCTCCAGCGAACGCATCTCAAGTCCATTCGATGGCTTGGAGCGGCGTCAAATTTGGATGTGTTTAGAAAGAGCCGTTAGCCACGCGTGGGAGCGTGTCCAAAATGCTTATTTGACGATGTTCTGATTGGCTCACAAGACTGTCCTCTCCACGAGCGGCAACATCCGTCAAGCCACCCAAGCACTTCGACACAAATTTGCTTACACTTGTTTGTCTTTTCATTGGACCATATCTGATGCTGACCATTCAATGTTGAGCAAGTGCCATCTAGCAGGAGGTCTTCTCCGGCATTGCACGGCCTTGTTTCGATGTCCGTCGGTGTTATTCTGGAAGCAAACAAGCTGACTGCGGCGCTTCTCATTGGTCGCTCGTTGATCTCTCATCAGACTCGATAGCTATGCCATTCCAGGCCACAACTCTCTGTTCCACAAGCATTATGTCTATATGGGCACTTCAGAGCTACCTAGGTAGTCGTCTGTTGTAAGATGTAAGTTCATACTGTTGCCAGATGGAACGACAACAGCAGACGAAAGAAAAATTGCATGAACTGCCATCAAAGCTACATCCATCCTGTCCGAGCATCCGTATAATGGCCTATAACGAAGCCCAGTGAGCCTTCACACGTTCAGGACCTAAATTGTCAACACTGCATACTGCTGTTGTCTGGCACAATCTGCCAAAGGATGCCCGGATCAATGATCATTGTTCAGGCCGAAACCGGATTTCCCCTCTGGCTGGACTCTACACAGAAAGCTCTATCTTGCCTCGGCATTGATGGTCAGTGGACGTTCGTGTGTGCTGGACTTTGGGAGAAACACATACCCCGCAATGCCTCAGCCCTATGTACAAAGTACCATTATGACAGCTCTCAGTCTCTGACTAGTAGTACTGATGATCTTGTTGGAACACAAAAGTGCAAATTTTGACACTCACCATCTGATGTAAGACGCTTCTAGGTAAGTTGATAATAGGTGAAGCCTTACGATTGCTTCCATCGTGGCATGGTCGGTTTGCCGCATTCCAGCATCACATTTCATGACATCTTCGATCATCAGAGCTTGTGAGCCGCACTTGACTTCTCCTCACAGTGTTCTCTGCCGTCGAGTCCATATAGGGCATGGGCTTCTGCAGACATCCTCGGCAAGACTTTGTCAAGCATCCCTGCCAGCCAGCAAAGAGCCATATATTTAAGTCGAACAGGATCCTTCACGACTTTTGATTTTCACTCTCATTCATACTTGCATTGACCGACTTGCAATGCGTTGCTTCATCTTATGTGTCTCAATTGCTGGCCTGGTCAGCGCTATCTCAGGTTCTGATCACACGGGTCCGACAGCACGTGTAGAGAATGGACTAGTTATAGGAACGACGACTAGCCTGCCAGCTGCAAGTGCGACGGTCAACAAGTTTCTTGGAATACCGTTCGCTCAATCACCGCCTGAACGGTTCTCGCCTCCTAGAGCAGCATCTCACGTGCCTACTATCAATGCCACAGCTTGGAAACCAGCTTGCATTCAACAGTTCACATGTACGAGACACATCCGATAGCTGATCCCAGCCAATTGACCACACATAGATCCTCTGGCTTCTCAACAGTTCACTGAGTTAGTATTCAATAATCCCCTACCTCAGGAATCTGAAGACTGTCTGTACCTGAACATATATGCACCTGCTACCCCATCCGACAATAGCAAGGGACGTGCTGTCTTGTTCTGGATCTACGGTGGCTCTCTCCAATTTGGCAATGCCGGACAACCTGCATATGATGGAAGTCACTTCGCCGGATACGAAGATGTGATAGTAGTCACCACAAACTACAGAACGAACGTATTCGGATTCCCAAGCTCCCCAGAACTGCCTCTTTCAGGGCACAACCTTGGCTTCCTGGATCAGCGTTTCGCTTTGGAGTGGGTGCAGCGCAACATCCATGCCTTTGGAGGAGATCCCTCTAAAGTCACGATCTTTGGAGAGTCGGCTGGAGCATTCTCAGTGGATACACTACTCACTAGTTATTCGAAGAGTTCGAACCCACCGTTCCGTGGAGCTATACTTCAAAGCGGTCAATATAGTTACAGACCTACTCCACCGACTAGCAGCGTTCCTGTATGGTATAATCTTACCGCTGAGCTGGGCTGTCCTGGCAGCTTCGAAAGTAATCTGAGCTGTGTCAGAGCGGCAAGTGCGACCGATATCCAACGGATCATTGATGTTAACAGTCTTGCGTTCAATCCCATTGCCGATAATATTACGCTTGTCTCTAATCCCGCTCAGCGACGTATGTTGGGAGAGATTGCAAACATTCCTGTTATGGGCGGTACGAATGCACAGGAAGGACGGTAGGATATACTGCTGTACTCTTGATTTGCCTCTGCTTATACTGAACAGTGTCTTCGAAGTCGGGCAAAACAACATCACAGCCTTTCTCGATACCTTCTTCGGCAGCTCACCTGCTCTGGTGACTGCTATCCAAGAAGCATATCCACTCGGCGTAGACGGTTTGAACACACCTTACGATGTGATATCGCAGATCTTCACAGAGTACTACTTCCAATGTGTAAGTTCGTTGTAACACTACACAACATATCTACTCACATTACTCTTCCAGTCTCAAGCTCTCTGGGCCAATGCATCAGCTGCGAGCGGCATCCCTACCTGGCGATACTACTTCAACGCCTCCTTCTCAAACACGCAAGAGTATCCAGGTCTAGGCGTCTATCACTCCTCAGAGATTGCTATCGTGTTCTCTACTTACCCCACCGCAAACGTCACAACTCAGGAGTATGCTTTAAGTCGCTTTATGCGTGGCGCCTGGGCTGCCTTCGCGAAGAATCCAATCAACGGGCCGGGGTGGAATGCTGTAGGCACTGGTACTGCAGGTGCTGTTCTCTCTACAGCATCTGATGGCTTGCCTGGTGGGATCTTGATGAGTTCGAATGGCACTGTACAACAAGGAGATTGGG
The DNA here is from genome assembly GCA_037042735.1 of Aureobasidium sp. Y128-05A. NCBI lineage: Eukaryota > Fungi > Ascomycota > Dothideomycetes > Dothideales > Saccotheciaceae > Aureobasidium > Aureobasidium sp. Y128-05A. The sequence goes on along the minus strand of JAXQKC010000109.1, from coordinate 863,836 downwards.
ATCTTGGCGTGTTGGGTAATGTCGGAAGTGTGAGAGGAAGTGGTGTCACTGTGCTGCCTCAGAGCGTCGTTGATGGTAGGTGTGCCTTGTTTGTTCCTGTGTATGAGGCTATCTTGCAGGGATCGTAGTATTATCTAGTGAGCCTTGACATGAAGAGCCTATTCCGCGTCAATTTAGAATGAGGATACAAGCCATCACAATTTACAGTTGCTTACCAGCTTTTCTCAGCTGTCGGGTGGGTATGCATATCTCAAACGAAGCATCATGCATGCTCTTTTCTACACTGGCAATAGCACATTGGGATGGGAAGCTTTGTGGAAGATCATTGCGGGGTTTCGGATGCCCCACCTGACAACCCCTCACTCACGAGCACCATAAAATACATATAACAGAGATGGGCACAAGTTTTGAAGTTTACATTTGTTATTATATTCCAACCTGTGAAGACCTCGTCAAAACACCCAAAACAACCTCGATACCACAAGAACAATGTCTTCGTCCTCGGCACCCTCACTCGGCCGTCTCAAAGGCAAGGTCGCCATTGTCACTGGAGGAGCCAGTCCCCAGGGCTTCGGCTATGCAATTGCGCGCCGCTTCATCGAAGAAGGCGCAAAAGTCATGATCGGAGACTTGGATGGATCTGGTGCCGAAAGTAGCGCCTCCTCACTCTCCTCTCCAAACGTCAAAGGCGTGGCCATGGATGTTTGCAAGCAGGAAGATTGGCAGCGAGTTGTGGAGATGGCAGTCAAAGAGTTTGGCGGAGTCAACATCTTGGTCAACAATGCTGGATGCACGTACAGAAACAAGCCGACTGGAGAGGTTACGGAAGAGGAGTTTGAGAGGGTCATGAGTGTGAATGTCAAGAGTATTTTCTGGAGTGTCAAGGTTGTGGTTCCGCAGATGCAAAAGCAGGGGCAGGGCGGGAGTATCATCAACATCTCGAGCAGTGGGAGTGTGCGGCCAAGGCCCGGGTTGGTATGGTATAATGCCAGCAAGGGTGCGGTGTCGAACGTGAGTCTTGTTCTTGAACAGAGATGGCATACTGGCTGACTTGTTTTTAGGCGACCATGGCGCTGGCTGCAGAGTACGGCCCAGACCAGATCAGAGTCAATGCGATTGCTCCGCTCTTGTCTGCGACAGGTCTGTTTGAGTCATTCGTCGGAGTCAAGGACACGCAGGAGAACCGAGACAAGTTTGCAGCGTCGATTCCATTGGGCAGACTGACAGACCCAGTGGATGTGGGTAACGCGTGTGTGTTCCTGGCGTCAGACGAGGGTAAATTCGTGACGGGCACCAATTTCAGTGTCGATGGTGGAAGACACATCTGAGGATATTATAGCTCAAGCACTCAAGGCTTTCCCAACCAACTCTTGACATCTTTGCGACATGTGTAGCTCGAGAGCCATTTTGTGACCCTCGGGACTCATCTTAACCCATGTCTTTTGCAGAATCTTGATGATCTTGTCCTCGTCGAGAGTCTTTTCAAAAGCCTCGAATTGATCGTCAAGGAAGACGAGGCAGGCAATGTCCTCGAGTGCCTGTGTGTCCTTGTCGCCCTCGCGCAGGCCTTGCTTCTCAATCAAAGCCATCGTCTTCTGTATATCCTCGGCATTGAAGCCGCACTCTTCCATGATGGGCGCAACCAGCTGGGCCTGTCTCTTCTTGAGGAAAGTTCTCCAGCTGTGGTAGCCGATGCGCGTCATAGGATACGAGTCGCGAGGCACTTCCCAGCGACGAAAGTGCTGTGCGCGGATGGCGAGCTTGAGAGGGTCCGAGGCATCTGGCGAGCGTCTCTCGAGGTACCAGGTCATCTGGCGAGCATAGTGAAGCTCATACGGCACTTCCTCTCCATTGATTGTGACCTTCTTGGGATCTTGGGCGTGAGCCTCGTCGATGAGCTGGAGCGCTTTTTCTAGTTGGGGTGCCATTGCTTTGTGTGTTTCTTGACTTGGACAAGAGTGTTTGTGGTTAGTGACTGTAATCACCTCGAAGACTGCTTATCTCAAAGTGGTCCGTGCTATAATCATCGAGCCGCCTTGCATGGGCTTGCGACATGACCCTCTCAGCCTATCTTGCTCGTTGACTTATAACCCATCGTCTCGCGTCTGTCTCTCTTCTGTCGACACCTCAATTGCCAACCTCTTCATCACTCTCCTTACATGTGCTTTCTATGCAAGCAGATCCCCTTCAAATGCCAAGAATCTGCTTATAGCAAGACGTGATATACAGACCGAGCTTGACGCCTCGATCGCACCGAATCTCCTATGCTTACCAATCTTTCTGGACGTTTGCACGCCTTGCCAATGACAAGCACTCCTCAACACTCACCATGGCTTCTTCACCTCTTGGCCGCCTTCTGAAGACGCACGATTGAAGTCACGGAGATGCAAAGGACAGCTCACTAGACTAAACCGCAATAGGTCATTCGGTGCGACTTGGCATATTGGATCTTCCTGAGTTTTGTCCGATGACGTCCAACGCTCTCTGTTCCGCCATCCGCTCATCTTTGTTTGGCCATAGAGAGGTCATGTTGTATGTTCAATAAATCGATAGGTAGGACGAGGTCGTGATTAGGGCGACTAAACAAGCGTATGCGCCAGTCATGGAACAACCATCTGCCAACTAATCCTCATGGCATCTCCAGATCATAAAAACCACAAGGGTAGGGTTAAACCGTTGTTCCGGCTCTTGTTTAGCTTTCCCTTATTTTCTTTACATAATGATGTCAAAAACGCCTATTTCCTTGCCGCATTCAACTTCTTGTTGAAGCCTTTGGAGCCTCATCTCTTATACAAAACATCGCATAAACGCTTTGGTTTCATGCAGCCCTGACCAAGCATTCTCCTAACCAGTGTTTCTGAAATACGTCCATGGCCCACGGTCTTGCTGAGCTTGTTTTGACTCTTTCGTTGCTCTGAGATTGAGTGCTGAATTTCATCTGCTTGATTCCTCGGTCCTTGGATTCCTGGCTTACCTTTGGTTCCTTTGCATTGCTGCTCGCCACATGACATGTTACAGTCAGCGCAGCCTACACCGGACCAGCCTTCATGGGGTCGCAGTAGCTCAGATACACTAGAAGCAAATAGAGTCGATGAGCAACAACATATAGCACGAGAGAAATCACATGCCAGCCAGGCAATCGACCCAGATGTGGAGATCGTGGATTGGGATGGGCCCAATGATCCAGAAAACCCGTATGTTCTGTATATGTCATGTCGGACAGGTTGAAAACTGACTAGATTCTGTAAAGGTTTAACTGGCCAGTGCGACAGAAATGGATCCTCACATCAGTGGCTCTCTTTGGAACGTTCATCGCCCTCATAAACGGAACATCAATGGCTGTCGCCGCCGAAGCCTATAACCGCGATTTCGGCATCAGTGATGCACACTTCCCGAACTCATACTGGCCGATTGCGAGTTGGGCATTAGGCGGCGGTGTATTCATGATGATTCTGTTGCCCATCCTCGAGGACTTTGGAGTTAGATGGGGTTACCTGATAACCTACGTTGTCCTAATCATCTTCATCGTACCTTCGGCAGTTGCACAAAACTTTGCAACACTGGTGGTTACTCGCTTTATTGCTGGCGGATGTGTCTCACTACTTGGCAACACAATCAGCAGCATCATCTGCGATATCTGGGCTGGTGACCGTGGCAGGACAATACCGATGGAGTTATACATCACCGTCTATCTGTTTGGCAGCACTATGGGTCCTGTTATTGGTGGCGTCATTTACCAATTCCTCAACTGGCGCTGGATATTCTACATCCAAATCATCTGGTACTGTGCTTTCATCCCACTCTTCTTCTTCACCATCAAGGAGACTCGTGGCTCTGTCATCCTCAAGCAGCGTGCGAAGAAGATTCGTGCAGCCACTGGAAAGAAAGCGTATACACGCGACGAGTTGAACCACATCCCTATCTGGCAGGTTTTGAAGACCTCAGTACAGAGACCAGCATACATGCTTTGCACGGAGTGGGTTGTGTTTTCACTTACGATGTGGTCGGCCTTTGCTGTAGGACTTGTCTACCTCTTCACTCAGAGTATCGAGGAAGTCTTTACAGGTCTCTACGGCTGGCCAGCCTACAGCACTGGTTATGTCCAAGCCGCCGTTGGTATTGGAGAACTGCTTGGATTCTGGGCCGCCTACGCAAACATCCACTTCTACTTCCGGTCTGCCAAATCCAACCCCATCGATCCTGGTACACCTGTTCCGGAAGCCAGACTGTATATGTCTCCTGTTGGTGGCTTCTTCGGCATGACTGGAGGTATGTTCATCTACGCCTGGACATCATATCCGAACATTCCCTGGATAGCCCCAGCGATCGGGTTAGCAATGGTTGGATTCGGCATTAATATTGTGTGCTCGTCCATTGCACAATATCTCATGGACTCGTACTCCAAGTATGCCGCCTCGGCAATTGCAGCAGTGGCGTTCGGAGAAAATGTGTTCTCTGCCTTTTTGCCGCTTGCTGCGCAGAGTATGTATACCAACCTTGGGTATCGGTGGGCGAGCTCAGTGTTGGCATTCTTGTCGTTAGCGCTGGCCTGCGCGCCTATCATTCTGCTGTTGAAGGGACCGGAAATCAGAGCGAGAAGTCCATTCATTCGGGAGGCGAGATATGAGCATGATGTCAAAGGCGAAGTCGAGGAAGCTTGAAAAGAATGACTGTATTTGTTCTTGTTACTCTTAGATACCCACACAGCAATAAAAATGTGCTTTCAATCCATCTAAGCAAGTTAGTTCAATGCACAGATCTTTGCTTAAAGCATGTAAGCTCAGCATCATAGAAACTTCATTGAGTTCTATCATCCTCGAATGATGCTAAAGATGTGATTCGCTCGCAAAGCTGCCGGGGTGAGAAACATACCATTTAGATGCGCCAAGGCATCTCGGCATATGTCCGAGGCTTCAACGCCGATCATGTGGGGTGGTGACTGACCAATCGGAACATGCCTGATTTATAGCTCTACGAGAATGCGATTCAAAAGTCCGTAGAACAAGACCTCCAAACGGATGAGAAGGAGCGATAGGCAGGCACAGGCTTAGGATCGGCTGGTGCATCTGCTTTTCTACCTTGATTGCAAAGTGCCTGGACTAAGCCAGCTCTGTGCGTGTCACGATGATATGCAGAGAGCAACCATCAAGGATGAAACAGTCCGGATTAAAGCAATTCTACCGACCGAAGCCGGGCGTCGTTTAAACCCCTCGAGGACAAGACTCCTGTTCTCAAGGTGTTTAACCTCGACGCTCGAGTCGTGAACTCGGATAATTTGAAGCCATGGCCATGAATCTGCGCCGCATCGAGGGGTGGTCTGCACCGCTGTGGACTCGGGACGGTCGCGTAGACCGGGACCCTGCAGGCCCGGTGTTGTAATTATCCCCCCTCATTGAGCGATCATTTACCCCGCCGGTTAGATATGCTCCACGTACGAGCATGTTTTTGCGGGTCAAAAGAACACGAACCTGACGTTAAGGTAGGTACTTGTAACATTTTTTATCTCTCTGTCGCCCCTTCTCTTTCCTCTTCTCTCTACATACTCTCTTTCCTCGCCTTCGCAGCTCTTCAATCCCTTGTCGAGTTCTTTCCACAGCCAGCACAATGACTTCCACACAAACAATGGTCAAGCCGACGAAGTCCAACATTGGTGTTTACACCAACCCTGCACATGATCTCTGGGTCGCTGAGGCAGAACCTTCGCTCGAGCAGGTTCAGACTGGTGAGAAGCTTGCTCCTGGTGAGGTCACAGTCGCAGTCAAGAGCACTGGTATCTGCGGGTGAGTAACAGCTCAACTTGAACAAAACGAGACCATTGCAACTGACGACGACAAGGTCGGATGTCCACTTCTGGCACGCCGGCTGCATCGGCCCCATGATTGTCGAAGACGACCACATTCTCGGCCACGAATCTGCAGGTGTCGTTGTTGCCGTCCACGAGAACGTCAAGTCGCTCAAGGTCGGTGACCGCGTTGCCATTGAGCCCAACATCATCTGCGGCGAGTGCGAGCCTTGCTTGACTGGTCGCTACAACGGCTGCGACTCTGTTCTCTTCCGCTCCACTCCTCCCGTCCCCGGTCTCCTCCGCCGCTATGTCAACCACCCCGCCATGTGGTGCCACAAGATTGGCGATATGAGCTACGAGAACGGTTCTCTTCTTGAGCCCCTCAGTGTTGCTTTGGCAGGTGTACAAAGAGCAGAGGTCAGACTCGGTGACCCCATCCTGGTTTGTGGTGCCGGTCCCATTGGTCTCGTCACACTCGCCTGTGTCAGGGCCGCCGGTGCCGAGCCTATCATCATCACCGACATCGATGAGGGTCGCCTTGCCTTCGCCAAGGAGTTCTGCCCTTCAGTCCGCACCCACAAGGTCGACTTCAAGCACACACCCGAAGACTTCGCAAAGGCCATCACCGAGCTCGGCGGCGGTGTCGAACCCGCCATCGCACTTGAGTGTACCGGTGTCGAGAGCTCCATTGCCGGAGCCATCCAGACCGTCAAGTTCGGCGGCAAGGTTTTCGTCATCGGCGTCGGCAAGAACGAAATTAAGATCCCCTTCATGCGCCTCAGCACCCGCGAAGTCGACCTCCAGTTCCAGTACCGCTACGCCAACACATGGCCCAGAGCCATCCGTCTGTTGCAAGGAGGTGTCATCAACCTCGAGAAGTTGGTCACCCACCGTTTCAAGATTGAAGATGCCCTCGAGGCTTTCAAGACAGCGGCGGACCCCAAGACCGGCGCCATCAAGGTGCAAATTCAGAGCTTCGAGGAGGGCGAGTCAAGGTAGATGGGTTGTGACAAAAGAAGATGAATTTACACATGCATAGTTTGGGACGTTTTTTTTGCTTCTACATACATTCGAGATGATGATGAGAATACTATTTTGACAAGTATCTAAATTTCCGTGTCTTGCTTTGGGAAGTGTCACTGCGTAATAAAAACATATTTCGGGACATACAGCAGCGCGGCCCGATCTTCAACCATGTCATGTTCGTTGACCAATCCACCCTGCCGACCCCCTCGGGACTTCGGCCCCTCCGGACTCCCCGGCGGCCTTTGGACATTCGACGGTGAGCTTGCTCTTTGTAGAATTCATTCTGTATTGAAAGCAGAGCGGTATATCTTCCTGATCATCTAATGATCGTAACACTGGAGCTCGAAAGGAAACACCACTCAATGCACAATCAAGACCAAATGTTGCCATATTATCGATGCTGTGTCAATATTTGAAGGAAGATACGATGTCTGCCTGTTCACTCTCTAGATATCCTAGCACCCAGTGTTTGGTTGTGAGCTCCAAATATCCAGCATACAAGAGAGGTTGAAAGCATTGATTGTCAAAAAGCTGGTAGTACGATCAGATGCCACGAAAGTGTCATGTGCGAACAATCAGGTCGGACAGACCAGAAAATAGTGGTAGTCGATGTACAGAGCCAAAAATCAGAATGTCGAGGTCTTCGACTGATTTACTCAGAGTGAAGGCAAGGCTAAGCGAGTAGAAACGACAGAAGTTGTTCTTCCTGAGTTGTGAAGCTGAACCATAGCGTATCAATGTGGCCTGATCCATCCGCATGAACCGTTCGGTGGACGTAATAATCCAAGGAGTATGATAGGTAAACATTGGTTGTTTCGTGAGGTGTGGATGAAGAAGAGCTCCAATAGGAATGACTACGATGATGAGGTGGCACAGTCTTGCGGCAGGAAAGCCCGAAAAGAACTATACTGGCGACAATGACTTGCTCATGTGCATGCATAGCGATTGGTATGTACTGGAAGCAACACAAGGGCGTCAGCTGGTACAAGGCTGAAGCTCTCCTGACCACACGAATCCTCCATCATTCTCAACAAGGCTGAACCTTGAAACAGAAGCGAAGAAGCAAACACCAACAAACAAAACATCCAAAATGTGATATCAACACCTGCATCCGAACAACGCTGCATAACAGATCAAGAATGGCGCAAGAAAAGATGCCTTCAGTCTCTTCAAGAGTCTGGCATCTGAGAACGATCGATCGTGTTTGCAAACGAGACATCAACGCTCACAGCTTGACTGCGTCTACGATATATAGTCGTTTTTGCATTCCAAGCCAGCGCTGTAATCGCAATGCTGCATTGACGTGTACTCTGGCAACGACAGTTTCTCCGCCTCCCAAGCCGTCATTGCCTGTACATATGGGTATGCTGCCTATAGAGTATGGAATCTTTGCTTGATCATATTCCTGATCTCCTTCTCAAAGTCAGTGAAATCTGCGGACAGTTTCGTGAAAAGAGACAGACATATTTCTCTGCTCTGTGGATCTGGGAATAGAAAATCAAGGAACCGGTGAACGTACCAAGTTTTTCCAAGAGTTCACGCTTCTTCATTCGTCGCGTTCTGTTTTCTCTGTAGTTGTAGACATAGACAAACTCTCGAGGCTCAGCTTCGGGGGTTCGCATCAATTTATTCCGGTCAAAGCTAGAGCTCTTCTTTACAGGACAGATATCTTTTTCCTTTTCGAGAAATAGGTCATCTTCCGAGTCGTGTATGAGCTTTGGATCTCCCATGTCGGAGTATGCGTACTGCGAAGCGTTTTGTGCAACTGATCTGAATCAAGGAAGAGCCGCGATATGTTGCGATGCTGTCGCGATGATCTATATAATAGCTGAGAGGCTAGAATATGATTTCATGCCAGCCCGCGCTCGGCTCCCCCTTCATCACACCAGACGCAGCCCTACCTGACCACAGCCATGTGTGTTTCTAAGATGATCGCTGAAGATCTATTTCCGGTCCATCGAAAGCTGACCAGGAAGTTTGATTCGAATGGCGCGCAGTTCCGCTCGGTCCTGAGGCTGGTATCGCCCTTGCAGACATGATGTGGAATCATTCGAGATCAATATCACAGGCGACTGTGGCCAATGACTAGCCTTCGTTCACCGGTCAACAACAGCATCAGAAGCAAGAGTCTCGAAAAGACAGCCATCTGCCTACCTCATGGCGCTGACTAGGACGTTTAAAGGCAGAGGCTAGTCCTTATGAAGGAAAGGGCAGACAACTTCATTTCGATTACCGCTCAGCCTTACCAATGAATTGGGGCCACGGTAGGCCTGACGTTGTTTTTGCAGCCTGGGCGTACACACTTCTGCAGATTGTAAAGGACTTTCCAGAGTCTTGAACGGGAATTGCCAGTACATTGCATATTAGCGTGTGGACAGGGCACGTTCATGATGGCGGCGACACGCGCGCGCCCATGGACTTGCAGACGAGGCAGACAGTCAATGGCCTCACCTAAATCCGAGATGATCAGTAGCGTGATGGTGCAGTAGTGTGCGTGGATGGTGCATGGATAGCCTGCGGAGGATCATTAGAATGATGACCCTAGCACGCATGGCAATAAGCAGCTGATACCCCGTCTGGTACATGATCAGGTATGTAAGTCTTGTGGCTTTGCTGTACCGAGAAGGTGTTGTGTTACTGCTATTTGCATAGGACTGTGCCATCGTTTGGTTGTCGGACGCGGCCTTCAGGCGGTGTCAGAGAGGATCCATTAGATCAGACGAGAGCAAAGTTCAACACAGAATGTCGTTATGAGGCTGAGCAGCTCGATGTCAGTCACAGCAATGTACACGGGCGTGCTTTGCGCCCAGCCGAGTGACAGTATCGTACCTTAGTGCAACAAGTCGAAGAGGTAAGTACCAGTTTTCAGTCCTCGGGCTGAGCAATGGAACGTCATGCAAGTAAGACTGAGCCTTCTATGCATGCACTTCGCCATGACTAGTCCTGGTGGGTAGGCGGCCTTAACAAGCAGGGGGTCAGCGTGAAAATGCTGTTCTCGTGCAGGCTGTGCGAAGGCTTCGAGTATACATACGAGTGTACTTGAAGAAGACGGCCCCCAGATATAGCTTCGAATCTGCTAGGGTCTGGTCATTCAGTAGCGAAAGCGTCTTCGAACGCCGTCGCACCTGCATTGGAGAAGTACCTCTCAAATGTGGTCGATATGAGGTGGCCACAGTTTCAGAGCACGTACGTCGCGGTTAAAGTGTTGTTACTTGGTAGATCTCGTTCAACTCTCTGAACTTTTTTTTGGTAGGAATCTTGTGAGGTTGATGGCTCGTTCGATAAAGAAAAATCGAAAGGAGAGGCGTGTGACTGACCGTGCATAATATTGACGCATCTACCTGCAGCCTCATTAATATCAGCCAGAACATAACACGCATACGGCCCCCAGATCCTCAGCCATGATCGTTCTCATGAGGCTGAGCTATTGAGATGGACCGCAGCAGAAGTAAAGGATACGCCATTAGCAGAATTTGTTGAACACCTTGGTTGCCTTGTTCAGACCATGCGCAGACGTCTTGCAAATATGTTACGCAGTAGACCTGCTCTTTTATTATCAGTGTGTCGCTGTCTCACCATGCGTGTAGCCTTTTGAGTCACCTCAGTATGAGCAACGCAAATTCTATGAGGTGTGATTGTCCAGCCTACAAGAAAGAGTCCGTCTTGACACTCGGTAAGTATTTGTCTGGGTCGCACAGCTGGTAGCTCGTATAGCTGACCAAGAACCGATAGATGGCGGCGGTATACGTGGTCTCGTGTCTCTTCTTATTCTCGAACGGATCTTAGAATTCATACGAGATGAGGAGCGTGGATGTGACAGACGAATGGTTGAAGCCATAAGAAGGGTTGAACCAGGCTATCAACCCCCACGAACCGACGGACGGGACAACACCGAATTGCCGCTTGCTTGTCACTACTTCAGCTTCATGTTTGGCACGAGCACTGGAGGGTAAGTGCGATCAGGATGCACATGTGCAAGACCTGAGAGAAGGAGGGGCGTTGACGTCAACAGGATCATCGCCATCATGCTCGGACGACTTCGCATGAGCATCAAAGATTGTATAGACACTTACTGCAACCTGGGCCGCGAAATTTTCGAAAAGAGACAGCCGTTCCATTTCTTGGGTCAGGATAAGTATGATTGCGCGAAACTCGAGCGAATCATCAAGAATGTTGTACAAAGGCATGGTGGAAGCCCAGATGCCCTGATTGCAGATTTCAACGTCTTGAACAAGTCACATCCGAACAAACAGGAAAGAGCGCAGAATCGATGCATACCATGTCGCGTGTATGTTGTCAGTACAACTTCTTGCAAGCAATCACTGACAGCTGTTCAGAGGCGTCTTTGCCGTACAAAGTGACACACATAGTGGCATGGATGAGAAGTTGCATCTTTTTAGAACCTACATCAACGACACGCCATCAAATGCCCAAGAGCGGAATGACCCCACAATCAGCCTCCACCATCAAAATCTCGAGACTCCTATATGGAAGATAGCGCGCGCTACCTCTGCTGCTCCTACTTACTTTAGATCTATCGAAGTAGACGGCCTCAAACTTCTGGACGGTGGTCTGCTAGCCAACAATCCGAGCAAATTTGCCAGAGCCGAAGTAATTTCTATGCATCGTCACCACCCGTCTGGAAGCTGCAAATCATCTCAGGGAGGAACACCTAAAGGCGGCATACGTTTCCTGGTTTCTCTCGGCACCGGGAAACAAGCAGATCAATTGATCACAAGAGGTGCAGGTCCCATACCGAAGCTTCTGAGCATTGTCAGACGTGCACTAAAGAAGATGACTGACCCGGAACCGGTACACCACGACCTACAAGAGGCCCTGGATCCAAGTGTATATTACCGCTTCAATGTCGAAGAGGGTCTCAAGAAAATGAAGCTCGACGAATGCATTGTCAAAGGTGAAGACAGCATCACGTTCAGCAGAATAGAAAAAGCTGTCAGAAACTACTTTAACGATGGAGAAGTCTGGGATCGCGCACAGTCTCTTGCTAGACAGCTTGTCAAGCATCGTCGAGAAAGACGCAATCCCGGACAGGAGTGGTACCGCAATTTGACAATACCTGGTGCTTCACTAGATTTCCTTGATGACAGGTATAAGGGCGGAGACTCGGCCAACGGTACCGTCAATTCAGATCGAAGAGGCTCGCTGCCTGAACCGTTGTTCAGGGCTGTCGAAATGCCTGCACCGATGCCAGAAATGCCAACCGGACTGTTGATACCCGAGCTGGGACCCAGAAGTCCGATACAAGACTCTACTCGCAGTCTTCCAACAAGCCCGACATACAGGCCCCATGACTCAGCCATGACCCCTCAGGGCGAGTGGTTTTCACCCAGCTCACGAATCCTGGAGTATCGCCTGCCCCAACAGGACGGGACTAGAAGAGGTCTCGGTATACAAAACTTTGCTCCAACATCTGACAGAGAAAGTAGCTCTCCTCCACCATCCACACCGGAGACCCCAAGTTGAACATCCACATCTTTGCAGTCTTTTCCTACTTCCTCTTTCCTTGTTTGTCTTGACTTACCTATACCCCAATTTGATCGCTTCGCCCATGTCATTAACACATCCTTTGGCCCATGTACATTCCTTCTCGTATATTCTGTCTTGGGCCCAGTATACTCTCTTCGATGCTTTCCTGTTGGTGTCGACTACATAGATCAGGTACAAAAATGCATATCATTATCTCGTATATAGTCTACAAGATAAGCATGGTGGGCGATACCAGTGAACAGCTCGCACATCTCGTAAGTCTCGCCATCTTCAATTTCAATATTTGTCAATTCGAATGAAAAAGTACCATTTTGCAGTGAGATCAGTCAGACGGTGGGCTAGGCAAGCATTACAGGAGCATTAAAGAGTGAGCAGAATCAAAGAAGAACAATGTAATGTTATGTTATACAAACAAGTAACCAATAGTCTAGTCAAAAAGAAACATTCACTTTTCTCATAATGCATGCACCAAAAGAGGATATCCAACAAGATTTTTCCGCAAAAGGACAAGCTTCTCGTGGGTGGAGCGGGTAAGTCTATTGCTTGTCCATGTGCTGCATGCGAATTTCAACGGCGCGTCTGTGGGCCTCGAGTTGCTCGACCTTGGCGAGTTGCATGACTGCCTTGCCAACGTTGCGCAGACCTTGGGCTGTGAGGTTGGAGCTGGTGATGTGCTTGACGTAGGAGCTGAGGTTGACGCCTGAGTATTGCTTGGCGTAGCCGTACGTGGCTGTAGAATGTTAGCCTGATGTTCAGAAAAAGTTAGTGGTGGACCGGATTGAACTTACGCAGAGAGTGGTTGACACCAGCAGAGTAGTCGCCAACTGACTCGGGAGTCCAAGGGCCGATGAAGACAGAGCCGGCGTTCTCAACAGTTTCGGTGTAGGCCTCAGCATCCTCGACCTGAAGGATCAAGTGCTCGGGGGCGTAGTAGTTGCTCAACTCCATGGCCTCCTCACGAGTCTTGACGACCAGCGTCAGACTGTGAGCGATGGCACCACGGACGATGTCAACACGAGGCAGAGCCATGGCCTGGTTGTGAAGCTCATCCTCGACGGCTTGCAGCTCCTCCTCGCTCATGTCAATAGCGATGAGAACAACCTGCGAGTCAACACCGTGCTCGGCTTGTGATAGCAAGTCGGAAGCAACAAAGGCAGGGTTGGAGCTCTTATCAGCAATAACCATAACCTCCGAAGGACCAGCAGGCATGTCAATACTGACACCAGCGGAGGTGTCGTTGGACACGATCATCTTGGCAGCAGTGACGAACTGGTTACCAGGGCCAAGAATCTTGTCGACCTTGGTGACGGACTCAGTACCGTAAGCCATGGCAGCAACAGCCTGAGCACCACCAGCCAAGACAATGCTTTCAGCACCGACCTTGTGGGCGACGTAGACGATTTCGGGAGTGATCGAACCGTCAGAACGAGGAGGAGAGGCAATGACAATCTTCTTGCAGCCTGCAACCTTGGCAGGAACACCAAGCATGAGAGTTGTCGAGGGAAGAACCGCAGTACCACCAGGAACATACAGACCGACACGCTCAATAGGACGAACGAAACGAGAGCAGACAACACCAGGCATGGTTTCGACACGAAGATCCTCGGTTTCCTGGGCGGCGTGGAACTTGCGAATGTTTTCGTATGAGATGTCGATTGCCTCCTTGGTCTCGGGTGCGATCTGCATGAGGTTTTCGGGGAAGGGGGCCTTGAGAACGGTGCTGGTAAGAGAAGTAGCCTTTTCAAACTTGTGAGTGTATTCGAGCAGAGCCTTGTCACCGCCCTTGCGGACACCCTCGATGATGGGGTTGACGATGCCCATAATGCGGTCAGTCGACTTCTGCGAAGGACGCTGCAGAGCCTGCTGCACGGTCTCCTTGGTCTCCTTGGTTGTGTAGTAGCGACGCATGCTGATTCTGCCGTCGACAGTGCCTGCCGGGTCCTCCTTGGCCTTCGGCACTGAAGCAGCCTCCTTGACCATCTCCTTGTCTCCATTGACTTGCATGCCGACCTTCTCAGCGAATTGAGGCTTGGCGTCTCCCTTTCTTCTCTTGACCTTCAGGTTCTTAGCATCCAGGTTGCGCTCAATGTCTTCGAGAGAGACGTCATTGGCAATGCACTTGGTCAGGGCAAAGTAGATGACATCAGCAGCTTCAGCAGCAATGTTGTCCTTGTCTGTCGCATCGACCAACTCTTGTGCCTCTTCGAGAATCTTTGCTGACAACATCTTGGGGTCGTTGAACAGGCGGGCGGTGTAGGAACCTTCGGGAGCAGAACGCTTACGGCTTGTGAGGGTTTTTTCGAGACGCGACAAGCCAGCGTAGTCACCAAAACATGTGGGGGTTGCCAGGTGACAGAAGCCTCTGCCCTTTTGGTGAACGATGAAACGGAGAGCATCGCCATCGCAGTCCTTGTCAATGCGGATCAACTCTTGAATGTCTCCGCTAGTCTCGCCCTTGTACCACAGACCACGCTTTCTGCTGAAGAAGACACCACGTCCTGTGCGCAAGCTCTCGGAGATACTCTCCTCACTGCTGTAGACAAGACCAAGAGCGACGCCGCGCTCATCTGTGACAAGGGTGGTGAAGAGACCATCGGGTCTATCGGTAGTGGCATTTGCGAGGAGAAGAGGGGCAGCGGGAATGAGGTTGGGTTGGCTCTTAGAGTCGACGGTCAGGTGCTGGGCGGCAATGACGGGGGTCGCGTTGATGTGAGCAATCTGAAGGGCCTTCTCGAGGGTGGGCTGGGCGAGCGAGACATAGACTGGAGGCCTGTTTGATCCGTAGGCCTCAAGCAGGCTCTCGACAGCAGTAACGTCGGCGATAGCGGTAAGGTAGATTCCAACCTCGTTGCCCTGCAGCACGTCGAGTGCTGAGTTGCCAGCACCAGCGAGCGACAGGACTAGCCGTGAGGCATCGACATTCTTGTTCTGGATGTTTTGCAATTGCTCGCTGGAAACAAAGACCTTGACTGCACCGGCGTCAAGCAGGGATAGAATGTCGTCGATTGAGTCTAGCTTTGTTACATCAAAGTATGTGCCGAAGTGGGTGGCAGTTTTCTTGAGGTGATCGAACGCGGCATCGATGGTCTGTTGGGTTGCGACAGCGTAGACAGCGCCGACGTGACCAAGGCTGGCGGCACTAAGTCCCGTAGAGGCATTGAGGCCGTGTGCCAGGTCAATGGCGGGCAAGAATGGTACCGACATGGTTCGGACCACTGTTGTATGGAAATGAGTTGCTATGCAGATGTTTCGGAGCTTTGGCAAACCAAAGAAGCGTGATTTCTATAGAAACGGAACAAGAAGATGGAAGATGGCTTGCGGATCTTGGTGCTTCGCGATGACTCGACAGCGGGGCGAGATTTGAGAAAAAGTTGGACCATTCGTCATTGGCTGACAATTCCAACTCGTCCAAGCGCCGTCTTGATTCTTTGTCGCAATCGACTGACAACACCTGATGTTTGCTCTACCATCTTGTCTTTCATAATTCATACTCTACAAAGCTCTACCTTATCCTCTTGCGTGTACGTGTGCCTGCCTTCCCAACCTGGACCTCCTCTATCGCGTTTGATGTTGGCTTGTGACCAAGCTCCGATGTAGGCGACCCATGATCCATGTTCGCTATCGGCTTCTGACCCTTGGTCTTGCCGGTTGTCGTGCCATTTTCTCTCACAAACAAAGCTCCAAACTTGACCGCCCTATCAAGCGCCCCAGTGACCAGGTCATTCACCCATGTAGGTCGTCCATACCAGCGTAGCATAGTGCTCCGTTCCTGATCGCCATCATGACCCAATCGCGTCCATGTACCCATGTTCCTCTACATATTCCGTGTCTTCTCCCACAATCACCTTGATATCATCCCAACTTCGGTCCTCTTCCTATCAAACATGGGCGTTACACTATCTACCCACAGCACGCTCGCCCCACTGTCGCTCGCAAGCACTATCATTGGCTTTGTCTCGTTTTCCTTTACTGTTGCTACCTTACTACGCGTCTTTTGGGGCAATATCTCAACTATTCTCAATGCCCATGATGAGATACACGACCTCCTGAGCAACCTTCGAGTTCAGCTGTATGAAGAACGCCAATCTCTACGGAACCTGCGACGCCACAACAAAGAATGGGGCAAGCGACGCTGTTCCAAAGGTCTTCCCCTCCCCCGGCTCGACGACTTGACCATCAGGTCTATGCAGGATACTCTTCGCCATCTCACACGGAGATTCAAAGCACTTGAACGTCCTTTTCTCGATAAAGAGTCTGCATCTGGCCGCCGCAGATACCGCAAAAGCTTCTCACCAAACCCCAGAGACCCATGGGACTCAGAAAAAGGTCTTCGCAGCCAAGAAAGAGAATGGGACCGAGAGCTCGATGATGAGGATGATCCGAGGACTCAAGGAGATGTCTACTGCAACATCACTTTAGGCAAACGCATTCTTTGGGTTCGTCGAAGGTCTGATGCGCTTGCCATCATTGAAGCCGTCAGTCGTCTGCAAACCAGGAGAACCGCAAGGCAAGTCGGCGAGATTGCTGTCGCGTTGTACGAGTACGGGGATACGATAGAAGATATGGATGAGAGCATGCAGGAGATTGAGCTCCGATTTGCTGAAATTGTTGGCATTCGGAGGGTAACCTGAGAAATGAATAACGTATCATGAAGCTAATTTTTCCTGTGCTGTATATAAACTCGAAAGCGTAGAGCAATAAAAGTAATCGATTACTGTCAGGAAAGCATAAAGATGGAGGATTTGACCATGTAAACGGAAGGACAGGGTCGCATTTAATTGACATGCCAAGACCTCAATCAAGAACGCGCCTTCCCTCCACCAGCGCGATGATGCGCGTCAAAGAGTATTGACAACATCTTTGATCTATTTTATCATCACGCCCAATGTCTATCACCGATTAGATGCCTCACATACCGCCGACCATTGAGCTTCTCGAGCATGCACAACTTCAGTATAGAAGAAAGGAGTATGTCAAAGCTGTAGACCTCCTCGATCTGGCCATCAAGCATGAACCATCGCCAACAGTGAAATTGCTCGACACACGCGCAGCAGTCTACGAAAAGCTCGGTGATCACAAGCTAGCCCTCAAAGATGCCCGGACGTGTATCCGTGTCTTCGAAAAGGATCCTACCGGCTATCTGAGAGCAGGCAAAGTGCTTCAGATTATGCAAAAGACCGATGTCGCCCTGAGCATTTACAAACATGGAATCAGCAAAAAGGTTAAGAATGTTGAGCTGCTTCAGAAAATGCATGACAAGCTGCTGTTGTCTCTTGCTCCCGACAAAGCCGCAGACCCGTTTGCTCAACTCCCCATCGAAATCGTCGAGATGATTTTGTCGTACCTCAACTTCCGTCAAATTGTATACTGCACTCGTGTATCGAAGCAGTGGAATGTTTTCATCAACAGCTTGCCTGGCCTTTGGATGAACTTGGACTTCTCGGAAGCCAAAAAGCCCGTCAGATCTGCTTTCTTGAGTCGTTGTATCAACACGTCGAGACATAAAGTCATCTCTGCTACCTTGAAACATGTCAAGGATATGGAAAAGGTCGTCAAAGCTCTAGCCCGCAGTTGCCCGGAGTTTAATTCGCTCCGTCTCGTCGATGGTGGGTTGCAGGGAGACAGTCTTGTACACAACCTCAAGTCGGCGACCAAGCTGAAGAAACTCACGCTTGGTGCTTCTGCTAGTATCTCATCTATGACGCTCCCCAGCCTTCTCCTGGGTTGTGAGAATTTAGAAGAGTTTGAATGCCGAGCTATCATACCCGGTAGTCTGAATCTGCATTGGAAAGGCGAGTTTCCCAAGCTCCGTCGTCTGAAGTTGATGAGGAACTTCCAGTCACCCAACCGCTCGATGCACATCCTTCGAATTGCGACACTCCTGACCCTGATGCCAAACCTGCAATCTCTTTCGCTGAACGATTGGGCCACGCCCTACGACGTCCTATCACTCAAAGAAGTAGCCAAAAATTTGATCGAATTGGACATGACGTCCGACGTGTCTTCCGGTCCAGTGCCTTTTCCATTCCACGATCTTCCGCAAACTCTTCGCGTATTGCGTCTTGACCTCGACAGGCCACTCAGCAGTGTTGTTCTGCTGAGCCCAAAGGACTTCTTTTTACCTAACCTCGAGGAGCTTGTCTGTTGTGGTGCAGACATGGCCAGTCTCTTTTTGTCGGACCCTGAGCTCATCTCAAAATACCCGGATCCTGCGGACAACAGATTCCTCAAGCAGTCGAACCTATCAAAGCTCCATACTCTACATGTGCAATGTACAGGCGCAGCACAATCAGTGACCTCGCTTCTGGCTCTTCCTCGTCTAGAACGCCTGCGCAGTCTGCGACTGACGCACAATTCCAACGTCGGCGATGACGTGGCGAAGCATATCGCTACCAACATGAAGCAGTTGCAAGACATCGATTTGTCCTCAACAATGATCACGGGCGCGGGCGTGCGCATACTTGTGGATGGCCTCAAATCATCTCTGAGGACACTTAAATTCGTCAATGTGTGGCATTGCAGTCCAGACGCTCCGGCATGGGCTAGGGAGCAGGGAATACGGGTTCAATACTCGCAAAACGCCGATACCAAACCGAAGGGACGCAAGATTCGCTACGAATGAGACATGATTCTATGACAAGGCAGGCAGGACAAGAATGACGAACAAGGCAGCAATAAACGTGGTATGTAAATTATGACCGAGTATAATCAATGAGAACTTCTTACTTCCACTGAAAAACACATGGAAGTACTTCGGGCTGCTGCCTCAGGCAACAACTGCGAATACCAAACCTCCATCTCTTTCGCACCTCGCCATGGCCATCCACAACTATGCATCACAGCGGTGATTGTAATTTCCGACTATGCATAGGAAACAAGCAGACATGGTAGCCGGTCATGTAAGGCAGCAACTGCATACGCTCTCGGACATTCAAGCTCTGATTCACTCATCGTGTTTCGCGTGGTCACCGCTGCGATGACTCTTGTTCAAATCTCCGCATATATATCTGCCTGTTACCTCCAGTTCAGCCCGCTCACTTCTATCTGAACACAAGTTGTCATCAGGCACTTCGCACCACACATACGCCAACCAGATCCATCAAAACATTGACCACCAAACTCTCGCCGAAACAATCAACTCATCAAGCCCCCGTCATGTCTATCGAATCATCCATCGCCTATATCGCCGACCGGATTGCCAACTATCTACTACGTCAACCGGTTGAAATGTCTTCGAGCACAGATAAAATCAGCAATATGGCACCTAGATCTGTCCATTACAAAGCTTGCCACGCTTGTTTCGAGATTTTTGACAAAGAGACCCTTGTGGCTCTGCCTTGCGACCACTACTGGTGTCGTGACTGCCTTTCTCGTGCCTGCTCAAACGTACGCAACGACATTGACAAGAAATTAAGATGTGACGCTGAGTGCGAAGTCCCACTAGAATTTGCAGTGGAGATTCTGCCCGAAGCCGAATCCAAACGCCTCAAGAGCAAAATGCAAGAGCTCGAGATACACCCGCGCGAGCGTTTCTATTGTGCTAATAGAAACTGTGGTGAATGGATCCTACCAGTCTTCCAGGAAGTCGAGAACCTTGCTAAGTGTGGAAAGTGCGGACAATCAACATGTAAGTTGTGCCGTAATCGTGAGCATGAGGGCGAATGTGCAGGGCCCACGATGGAAGACGAGCAGGCATTCACTCTCATAGAGAGAGAAGGTTACCAAAACTGCACACAATGTTGCAGGGTCGTTGAAAGAACAGATGGTTGTCCACACATGACCTGCTATTGCGGTTACGAATTTTGCTATCACTGCGGCAAACAAATCCTCAAATGCAACGGATGCGGACATCTGGAACCAGACAACACACCCGTTTTGGCGAGAATAATCGAACCCAGTGCCTTTGGACCATGGATAGCATCAGAGGATGCATCGATAGTGGAGAATGCGCTCCTCAGTCTGCGTATCATGCGACGCCCTAGGTTTTTCAATGGTTTGACTTCCTGGTTTAACCATATGCTACTGAATGATGGATATCATGGACCTACAGTCTTACTTCGCGCCGATAGATCTAGAGTGTTTATCCTCGACCATGAGGAAACGGCTGATCCGGAAGAGATGTTGGTTTCTGATACGATGCTTTTTCGGGAGTTTGGCACCGCACGCTTGCAGGTTCATGCAGATGGTACTGGGACTCTGTTCGATGCAGAAGAGAACTTGGATCAAGAAGAAAATGAGGAGGAGCAGGAGGAAGAAAAAGAAGAAGACGAAGGCGACTGGAACATGTGAAGGAGGTGTGAGGACATCAAATCGAGCAGCCACTATAAATCCAACGGCTAGCGATGCTTATGCATGGTATTGCTCATGGCTTCTTAATAATCATAGCTTTATATTTCCCCCATCCCTCACACGTTCACTGTACAAAAGCAGCTGTTTTGATGCATAAATATGTTACAAGATCACAAGTGTCCAGAGAGAGCCCAAAAACACAGTTTAAGATTCATAACTCCCGGCGGGCTATCACGACTTTTCAAAAAGTCCTTGCACTTTCGTAGGACCAGACTCACAATAGTTCTCTTAAGGGAGAGCACATACCTATGATGGCAATTGTGCTGCTATTGACAGGGAGACACAATTGTCCGAAGGGAGATGGCTGAATTCGCGCCTTCAAGCTGTTCAAAAGTAAAGAGTATAATCAGATTGTAAGTTTCACAACACGACTCCAAAAAGAAAGATAGCTCAGCCGTAATTACTATGCAAAAGCAACACAAACCCTGACATGGGGCTTCTCGTGAATCCCATAAGCTTAGACTCGGTGACAGACGTCTTTACTTAGGAATATTCATAGGGCTTGCCATGAAGGCAACTTCAATTCGCAGATACAAATTTTGAGTTCAGTGAAAGACAGCATGAAGTATAGAAGGGGCACTTGGCGTGTCAACAGACGCAAGAGCAATTTCCTCGGACGGAACCAAATATTTTCGAAGTTTCTGACTTCACTTCACTTCTGAGATCCTTCTACTAAATCTTCTCGTGATCAGCGACAACTACTTCTTTGTTTCGTTTGCATTGGCATATTCTTTGCTGGTGCTTGTTCCTACAGATCTGCATCTCTCGCATTGGCATATTCTTTGTCGGTGCTTCTTCTAACTACACCCCATCCTGCACTGGCATATTCTTTGCTGGTGCTTCTTCTCGAAAACACAACATGCCACCACTCAAACGGGATGGTCAACCTCTATCGCCTCGCAAGGAGCGTCCTAAGCGGTCTTGTCGAGAGTCGACCACTTCCATGTCTGCCCGAAAAGATCTCTCCATAGAAGAAATTCGAGAACGGGTCAAGGCTCAAATGCGAAGACAACACGACATCGACAGCCCGCCTCCCCACCAGGAGCCTCCCAGGCTCTCTTGGGAGGAGATAAAAGCTAAGGCCCTGGAAGGTATGCGAAAGGCGGAGGAAAGAAAACGCAACGTCGTCTACCAATGTCCCCATCAAGGTCCCAGCGAGCTCTCTTTCCAAGAGATTCAAAGTCGGATAAAGGCTCAAATGCGAAAGCAAGAGATGGAGAAAAGGCAAAGTGACGTCGGAGAACGACCTTCCAAACAAGACCCTCCCAAGCTCTCTTTCCAAGACATTCAGGTTCGAGCCAAGGAAGGTATGCGAAAGATGTATGAAAAACGTCACAACCAAGCTTGTCAGGAAAGAGCATCGATCTCATCACCAACAATTTCCAGTGCAGCTGAGACGACACAAGACACATCGGCATCCGATGTTCAGCAAATTCCTGAAGAGCCCGATCGACCACAAAGCCGGACGCGGGTATCGTCGTTGACTGTCGCCCCGGGTAAAGCTTCGGAGCCTAAGGTACTTCCTGAAGCTCAGATGAGTCCGCCTTGGATGTCAGATGACAGCGTCAACAGTACTTCGGATCATGGAGAAGATAGTCCGGTCAAAGTCACTTCAGGTGATATTGGAAACAAACCTGAGAAGCCCGAGCCAATAAGTAAGAGCTGGAAAGATGTTGTGATGAAGCTGCTCTGGAGATAGATTTTTCTCTAGTTCAATGTAATCTCGTTCCTTGCACGAATATTCCTGCAATAGATGCTTCGGGCCTTGTGTCGCGAGTCTTCAATGCTTGTGATAGTTTCGAACAAAACTCGAGTACTCCGGTTGCTGCTGTGGCTACACGTGTGTAATCGTGTTACGTGATTTCTAAAAGCTGCCTCAGACCTTTGATGAACGAAGACATTGTTGTGTCCAGATGCAACAATGTTGTTGTGCCAATTTGTATGATTAATGTAGTATTAGGGTAAGCCATAAAGGCAAAAAGGCAAGCCGCCAACGCCGAGAGTTGAACTCGGGTATACAGGAGGCCAAAGCTGGGCTAAGAAAAAAAAGATTTTTTCAACCACCACCACCAATAATTTCAAAACATTTTTGATAACGAACAAAAGAAGATTCCGACACGGGGAATTGAACCCCGGCCTCCTCGGACCTAGTTGTTCTTTCGAACGGTATGAGAGCGAGAAATCCTAGCCACTAGACCATATCGGATTGATGTGAGCTTTTGCCTCAATGTCATATAGATACTCAGCTCAGCTGCTTTACTTCTGTGCTATCGATTGACAGACATAGAAGCTCGCCTCTATCTGTACTCTAATGGAATAATGCTTCAACCTGCTCGAAGTACTCCATCGAGTTTGATCTGGTTTTAAACTGTTGCAATTGACTCAAATCAGACGTCAAACATCCACTGCTGCTTGCCCTCCATCGAAAATGCTTATTGTACTTGTTATGCTTGCTTGATTGATTACTTCCCGAAACTAGAAGAGTTGATCAGGTAACATGGCAAAATAGAAGGGAAAAGAGCGGGGTTTCAAATTTTTCTCAAAGCGAAGCCTAAACTTTCAATTTGCACCGGTGCGGCTTCGGGCACCTCAGCGATCAGGCACATTCACGCATTGTCCCAATATGAGAAGAGGAGTGTGTGAGTACTCGAGGCCAATGTATCAAATCGGCTGTACTCGATCCTGAAGATTATATAGTGAATGGTCAAGAAATGCTTCATCAACCAATACCAGCTCAGCTGGCTCATCTTCATTGGTCTAGTGGTCATGATTTCCGCTTGTCAAGAGTAACATCTCGTCAAGCGCGGGAGACCAGGGTTCGATTCCCTGATGGAGAGCACAATCTTTTGTCCTTTTGCCTTGTGTCATCGTAGTGGGCATATTATTTTGCTAAATCTCATGAAAAGCTTTCTTTTGAACGTGTTGTGACAGTGGGCGATTGAGTGCCCCGCGTTTGTTTTGGCTCAGCTCCTGTTGTGATGATCTTTTTCCACTGGCAAGAGAAACATAGAGTGATGCGATGTTGTAAATTGAGACATCTGTATCATGTCATCACACGTTCAGGTGAAAGGTGCATCCTCATTGGAAAGGCAACTAAATTCAGTCAAAAATGTATTCATATAAACAGTCATGCAAGAAAGTAACAAAAGGAGGCCGAGTCATAGACTACGGCCTTGAAGGTAGAAGCGAATCTGAAAACATCTTTTGCGAGACATAGGTAAAAGTGTTCTAAAGGTCGTACTCGTAGACGTATTGAACGTTGCAGTTTGCATCGTCGGAGCTGGAAGAAGCTGAGGGTGCAGCAGCGCTGGTGGCCTCAACGGAGGTAGCAGAGGAGGAGGAAGACTCGACGACAGCGGCAGATGTGTATGCTGCAGCGGACGATTCGATAGGGGCAGTTGAGGAGTAGGCGGCAGCAGAAGACTCAACGGCAGAAGCAGCAGGAGCGGACGAAACTGCAGGAGCAGCCTCGCTCGAGGAGGATGCAGCAGCGACCTTCTGGGCCGCAGAGGAGGAAGAGGCAGCAGCAGGCGACGACGACGAAGCAGCCGCAGCCGAGGCGATCGATGGGTAGGCCTGAGAACCATCATCGGCTCTCTTGCATCCACTCTTTGCAGTGATGGCAGCAGGACACTCGACACGCTCAAACTCCATCTCGGGATTGTCGGCATTCTCGAACCAGTCGAAGCGGAAGCCACATCCGGGCTGGAGGGCCTTGGGGAAAGTGCTGCATGTATTGGTGCTGATACCGCCGTACTGAGCGCCCCAGCCAGAGGAAGGAGCATTCCACTCGTCGGTGCAGGCGTTAAAGATACCGACACCACCACCAGGGATGGCGAGGTCGAATTGGTTGCTGCCGAGGTCACCGCCAGTGTTAGTGGCCTGGACGATCATGGTCTTGCCAGCAATGGATGTGGTGGTGAAAGTGAGCCTTGAGGTTGGTTTGGTTAGTCACGATTTTCTTCATGCTGAACAGGCAAGGTATGGCTTACTTGTAGCAAGAGCAGCACCAGCTCTCCTCTGAACCACCAGCAATGTTTGCGGCAGCGAAACCATAAGCCAGGTCATCAGAGACGGCCCAAGGAGACTGGTCAGAGCACATGTATGCAGAGCCACCATCACAGGCAGAAGCGGTGTTGGCATCAGTCAGAGGGTTGTCGTTCTTGTCGCAAGTAGTGATGGGAGCAGAGACATCGGCCTTGCCGGGCCATGCGCAAGAGCCCTTGCAGCAGTCCCTAGAGCCAATGTCAGCATAAATTTTACAGCGTTGGTCGTATCATCAGCTAGGCTGGCGTGTCACAGCCCTCCCCTGATGGTACCAAGATCATGTCAACTTACCAGTAGCGAGTGGTCTTACCAGTCTGTGCTGCATTGGCTACGCTGGCAAAACCGGTGGCCAGAGCCAGCAGGGCGATAGACTTGATAGAGGACATGATGTTTTGATTGCTTTGAAATCGAGTGTGACAAAAAGGCTTTTATCGATGGTCGCAGACCTTGTAGAAGAGAATATGGAACGAGTGTGGTGTAGACTGGCTACTAGCAAAAGAACGACTGGTATCTTGCGAAAAGGATGGTATTGTAGAGAAATGTCTCAGAAGAAAGGAAAGAAGAGGACTATATAGAAAGAACCTACCATTTATCCTAGCATCGAATACGAGGCAGATCAATAAGGAAGGGTTGAAGCCTGAGGATCCGAGATCACATCTCGTCTAGGGCTTGTATACACGAAACAACCTTAAAGAAGCTTGCTGTGGGTCGGCCACTCGGCGCTGTGGTTCTGGCACATCCGTTCAGGTTTCATAAGTTTGAGGAGGATGGTCTGGAGGCAGACCCGGATTGTTCTTGTCTGAGCCATGGCTAAAGTTGCGGTCTAAATTGCACCAACACGAATAATGGGAGTGTCAGAGGAGGGTTGGCTTGTCGGACAAGGATGACATGCGGACTGTTTGAAGTCCGGTGCTTGCTCGCTTGACCTATCATGTCTCCTGCTACTCGCATCGACAAGTGCTGCACGACATATTGACAGGAAATTTTGTTGACATGAACTGGTCGATTGACGAATCTCGGCCTGCAAGATAGATCGTTTGCTCGCGGTTCGATGGTGCTTGGGAATTGCGCTCATTTCCGGCAGATCATTACACCAGAGAGCCGATTGGTTCGTGTGGACCGCAAAAACACGGATGAAACACAGTTGTTGAGTGGAAGCGAAGCGAAGCGCGGTTCTGGATGATCCGAGAAGTTTGCAAGAAGTGCAAACGCAAAAAAAACAAAAAGAAAGAATGCCTCGAGGGAGAATCGAACTCCCATCTAAGGATTACCCAAGCCATGCTTGGTCATTTCGATGACCGATATGAGACCTTCGTACTAGCCGTTATACTATCGAGGCTTGATGGAAGCTGGATCAGCTTTTTTCAATATGAACTATCGCAGGTTTTCACATTCTGCCATTGCTATCCGCAACATCAGTATCATGCCTCTCAACATACAATGTTACTATTTGTTTATGCAAATTTATCTTGCTCATGGGCTGCTCAACTCCGGTAACAGTGACCGATGATTGTTCACTCAAGTAAGCTGTTACGGGAGTGGTCAAAGAACATATGGGTGTGGTGAACAAACCCGAACAAAGCTTGTCATTTTGTCAATTTTACAAATGTGCTGTCAACAACGTACCGTATACAACACAGTGCTCATCTATAGGCTGAAAGGATGAGCTAGATCCACCAGGTCTGATATCATTGCCTCGAAATGCTGTCTTGGTGCCCGAACATCGATACAATCCACTTTATCAATGGTCAAGGGTGCCACCCTGTCCGGACGTACGAATCTTCGAAATCTCCGAGCAGCCGTGGCAGCAAGTTTAACCGGGAATCTGGTTACATCACAAAGCATCATCGTCGTTCCTCCGCGTCCTCCGCGTTTTGCGTTGCCCCTCATGGTTCGATCACAGGAGCAGTTCAGGAGCTCTTAGAGCTTATGTTAGCATCATCGACTGTGATCTTGAAGCATATTGGGCCAAATGGCATATGCAACTGTTATTTTGTGGACGCTCGACGTCACGACTCGAAGGATGACCAGTTAGAGAAAGAATAGCTAAAGAGCCCGCCTCAAAGTGCAATAGATTTATGTCGAACCATTTTCCCTTCTGCAATGCTCCTCACACACCTTCAATCCGTTGCACGCAGAACATTCACCAGTCTTCCCAAAACTTCTTTCATCCGTCCCACATCCGTAATCTACAAACAAACCGCAAACATGTCTAGCAAGCCTGGAGAGGAGTTTGAAGTTCGCCAGACCTCGACATCTGAGGATTATACCCCCGACCCCTCCAAGTCTATCAAGCTCAGCCCTCAGCGTCAGGCTCTGATCGATGATATTATCGCTCTGTACAGCTGCGAGCCTACCATCAGACGTGTGGAGCGTTACACCTCAGACTGCGTTTACGATGATCAGTTCGTGTACGCCAATGACCGCTACAAGATGGCTGGACAATGGTTCGCTCTCCCCAAGCTGTTCAAGGCTAGCAAGAACGAGCGCTATGAGATCATCAAGAACGACAGAGATTTGATTCAGTTCAAAAACGAGCAGGTAAGCCAGACTTTGGACCATACCACTTGCTGTGAATGGTTGCTAATGGTTACAGTCGTGGACATTCAAGATCATCCCCAAGACAGCCACCATCAACGCACTTGTCTCGTTGTCTCTCGATCCCGACACTGTCGATTCTGATTTTATCCAAGTCAAGTACCACAAGGATCAGGCAAACGACAAGGATTACTCACACGAGGGACTTGGGTTCAGCTTCAAGAAATGGCAGGCAGACAACGTCGTCAAGTTGATGGACTCACCCGAGGTTGAGCACTTCGCCAAAGACAAGAATGCGGCCAAGCAGCCCGTCAACAAGTACGGCAGCGGAGACGAGAAAGGTCAAGCTCCCAAGCAGAGCTTCTAAAAGAGCCGAGGTACAATAGTAATAATGTGTTATGAAATGCTATGACTTATCAGTAAAGAAATTGAGGAATGTGGATTCCTATCCCGTGTGCAACTCATCCCGAATAGAGGACGCAGTAGAAAGTACGCTGTTGAAAGATACAGTTTTTTTCACGAGATAGAAGTGTACGACAGAGAGATGATGAGCTGTCGCACCTCTGCGGACACTATCCTATTTCTCCGTAGTATTGTGCATTGTTATAGCTTACGTATATGTCTGCAAAAGTGGAGGAGAAGAATCGCAAGCGTTACTCAGTTGGGCATGGCAGCTCGTGCAGTTGACAGAGGCGGAAGGTGGCTGGGCGATCTCACAGTGACGTTGTGCGCTCAAAAAGTTGGAGAGAGCTTCCCTTGGTTTCTACGCGACACGCGCCCTCTTGGACAGAGCCTTTCCCTTCACTTCCTTATCCATCACCAATCCTCTCGAGTCCAGCAGATCACAGGCCATGCTGCGCGCATAATCTTCGACATCACTATCACCTTCCGCCAACTCCATCATTGACTCGTCGCGTCGCGTGCGCATCTCCAATATGTCCGGCCCCTCGATCCACTTCACCCTCCCTGACCGATCGCTGTTCAAGTTCCCGCCAGACAATCTTCCAGCTGCCCTACCTCCGCCGTCCGACGAGGCCACATGGAAGTCTCCCTTTCCCATAGACTTCGATGTCTATAATGGCGCCTTGGACGTGAAAGTCCCCATCACTATCGCGTCGACCTATGTCATCACTGTCCTCTTGATCAACGCGTACAACAGACGCCAGGGAAACAAGCCATGGGCGATCAGTAAAACTCGCGTTTTCAAGCTCTTCGTCATCCTGCACAACATCTTCCTGGCTGTCTACTCTGGTGTCACCTTCTACGCCATGTGCCGCGCTATCAACGCGACTTGGCCTGGACTCGACAACAGCGCTGGCTTGGCTGGTGTTGCCGACTCTCTGTGCAAGGTCAACGGACCTCGTGGCTTGGGTGATGCTGTTTACTACAACGCAACCTCCAGCATTTGGCAGACCAAGAACGATATGATCAAGCTGCTGCCTGAAGGCACTCCAGACTCTACCGACGTTGGTCGCTTGTGGAACGAAGGTCTCGCATTCTGGGGATGGTTTTTCTATCTGTCAAAGTTCTACGAGGTCGTTGACACGGCCATCATTGTCGCAAAAGGCAAGAGAAGCGCAACTCTGCAGACCTACCATCACGCAGGCGCCATGTTGTGCATGTGGGCTGGTATCCGCTACATGTCACCTCCTATCTGGATGTTTGTTTTCATCAACTCTTTCATCCACACTCTGATGGTAAGTGAAAACCAATGCTCCCTCTTGTGCCAAAGTCTGCCACATATCCTTCTCCCGCGGTGGAGTATGGGAACATAGTAAGCTATCCAAATGCACAATATAATCCGGGAGGAAGCGCAGTCTAAGGAGACAGCGTAAGATAATGCGCTCTCCTCGGACCCTCTTCTTCCTGCATAGCATCGTGCATTTTGATAGCTACATCGTCACAGTGTTTGGCACATTGGGATGTGGTCTCGCTTACGAGCTCGAAGCTGACAATTACACATAGTATACTTACTTCACTCTCTCGGCGATCAACGTTCGCGTTCCCAACGCACTAAAGCGCACCTTGACCACCATGCAGATCACTCAATTCCTCTTTGGTGCTTCTTATGCTGCGATTCATCTATTTGTCAAGTACGACATCCCTATTGCAACCGCGTACAGCATCTTCCACCCTATCTCGTCGGCCGTTGCAAAAGCTTCTTCGACCGCTTCTAGTGTCGTTTTGGCTGTTCCTGCTGAGACGTACGGTGCTATCCTTCGCCGTATTCTTCTTCGTGCTGCTGGTGACGAAGGTGTCGCCGAGAACGTCCGCGATAAGCAGGGTAACATCATCATGGAGAAAGCACAAGAGGCAATCCAGAAGTACCACGAGGAAACACGCTACAGGACCGATTACACCACTATCGACTGTATTGACACCACTGGCCAGAGCTTTGCTATTTGGTTGAACATCCTCTATCTCTTCCCTTTGACCATCCTCTTTGTCCGTTTCTTCGTTCGTGCCTATTTGTTCCGCAGTGGCTCGAACAAGTCGAGAAGCAAGCGTCACTCCGTCAGTCGTGCTACCAAGGAAGCCGCACAGGGAACCAACCGCGAGATCGAACACGCTGGCAAGGCAGTGGAGAAGAAGCTTAGCCACCTTCCCGAAGACCTTGCAGCCGCCGAAAAGAGAATCGAGAAGAAGCTTGGTCATCTGCCCGAGGATCTCAAGGCTGCCGAGAAGAAGCTCGAAAATAAGCTTGGCCATTTGCCAGAAGAAGTCAAGAAGGACCTTCAAGCCCTTAAGGAAGGTAAAGGCATTCCTCGCCCCGCTCGACCTGTTAGCGACCGCGTTGAGAGCTTTGAGCGTAAGATGACACCTACCAAGAAAGACGCAAAACAAGTCAAGGAAGAGGCTGCTGATAACCTTGACGAGTTGAAGCAAAGAGTGAAGCAAGAACCCACTGATATGAACAACTCCGTTGAGTCGATTGATGCTTCGCCTTCCAAGAAACAAAAGAAGAAGAGAAACAAGAAGAACAAGAACAAGCAGGCTAACAATGGCGCCGATAATGTCGACGACCATACAGATGCTGCTGAATCTGGTTCTGAGCATGAACCCGAGAACTACGCTGCTGCTCTGAAAGAGAACTTGAAGAAGGAGGGTGAGACACAGGATCTCAAGCCTGAGACCGATGAAGCATAGAAGAGAATGAAGGAAAACCAGACTTTTTAGTTAGCTTGAAACGGCCGCACTGTACTATACTATATTCGCAGATAGCAATGAAGCAACGAAACCATTATATACTCTCCCATCACTAAAGACCATCACAATGTAGCTGTAGAAATACACAATACTTAATAAGATGAAGTGTCTTCCAAGGAGACTTCTTCATCTTAAGGTGTCTCGGTGACCATAGTCCTGACTTGGAAGGTACTAAGCATATTGAGAGCTACGGAGTAACATTTGGGCTCATGGTAAGACTGGTAAGACTGTCTCTTCTAAACGAAGTCAGCTTTCCATATCCCAGAGCAATAGGTTGACCTGGTTTAGAGCACTAGCAATACTTTGATGTCTGATTCAATAGAGCGTTCTGGTTTAAATCATCATAATCATTGAATATCACAACAATTGATTGCTGGAGGTAGGTATCAGATTTTACGAGCTTCGGTATTTGTTTTTCCATTGACCTTGTTAAGCTCTCTTCTGTGTGAAAGACGTCGTAAGCATCTTACATCCTCTCAAAGACTGATTGATATCCTATCATCAACGCCGTGCGTAAAACATCTTTTCCTATCCCGTCCTTACCTGCAAGCGAATATTCTCGGCCGTCCGTGCCCATGTGAAACAATACCATGAACGTTGGTCCCTCATCTCCTCAAGCTTCTCATGAAGCCCTCTACACCCTCATCGGAAGCTCCTCTGCCACCGAAGCCGCGGACCTCCTTCTGTGCACTTTCCACCTTTTGTCTGAGTTGTTCAGCGCCAACATCGATTTGTTGCAATTGGCCGAGATGTGCGTTGAGTACGCGGACAATTTGAGAAAGAGGATCTGACTCGGCAGTCTTGGACGATTTGGAGAGGTTTGTAGATGCAAGGTTGATCTCGTCGATCATTGAGGTCAGGTCGTGAGACATTGTGGTAAGGCGGGCGGAGCAGCGCTCAGCGGTTTGGTAACTATGTCGATGGTCAGCTTTGTGTTGTTTCAAGTTGTTGTCAGAATGTACATACGTTCTCTCACGCTCAGCATCGACGCCACTATCAACACCACCAGCCTTGGCGGCCATGTCATTCAAGAC
This sequence comes from Aureobasidium sp. Y128-05A, assembly GCA_037042735.1. NCBI lineage: Eukaryota > Fungi > Ascomycota > Dothideomycetes > Dothideales > Saccotheciaceae > Aureobasidium > Aureobasidium sp. Y128-05A. Next base: position 832,342 of record JAXQKC010000109.1, on the reverse strand, counting down.
ACGCTCATAGTGGTCGAGCCAGTGGCTGAGTTCTTCTTGCTGGCCCTCGACAGAGGCAAGCTGACGCTCGACCTCAGCAGTGTCGCGTTCAGCCTGGAAAGTACGGCTGTACAACTTGCTGATCTTGTCACTGTTTTCAACCAACATGCGATCCCAGGATCCAATCTTGGTAGCTAGGTTTGAGAATTGCTTTTGATGCGACGAAAGCGATGTGGTCCAAAGTGTGATGATCTCGTCAAGGGACTTGGAATTCAGGCGCGATGTAGCAGGGGGTGCGGGTCCCGAAGTTGATGCGTTTGTTGGGCCGCTACCGAGCCCGCCAGTGTTGCTGCTGGCGGTGTTGTTGCCGCCACTGTTAGAACCCGCAGCTGGTGCTGCTGCGACAGCAGGAGGGGCACCGCCATTGCCACCACTTCCCCCTGAGCCGCCTGCAGCTGGTGCTGCTGCGGGCTTGAGACTGAAAGCGGAGCCGCCAGTCGAGGCAGGTGTGCTAGACTCAGCGGGCTTTGCTCCAAGTGAGAAAGCAGGAGTCGATCCTGAGGTAGCGGTCGTGGAAGTAGGAGCAGCTGCGGCGTCGTCTTTCTTTTGGCCGCCCAGATTGCCGAAAAGGTTGCCAGCAGGAGCAGCGGGCTTCGCAGTATCATCCTTCTTAGCGCCTAGACCACCAAATAGGTTACCAGTAGAAGCAGGGGGCTTAGCAGCCTCGTCCTTGTTCTGAGCAGGTGCACCAAAGAGCGATGGTGAAGCAGCAGGCTTGTCGGCCGCATCCTTGTTCTGGCCCAGACCACCAAACAAGTTTCCAGAAGGTGCGGCAGGCTTGTCAGTCGCATCGTCCTTCTTAGCACCGAACAAGTTAGATGTTGATGTGCTAGTCGTAGCAGGGGCATCAGCAGAAGAGGTAGTGGCACCGCCTCCTCTTATCGCACCGAAAAGCGAAGGTGTAGATGTTGTAGCAGCGGACGCAGGCTGAGTAGAAGCAGGGGTTTGTGATGTGTTTCCACCGAGTGAGAAGGCTGGTTTTGAGGAGTTGCCACCCAGAGAGAAGGCGGGCGTGGTAGCAGGAGCAGACTGAGGAGTTGATGAGGAAGCACCACCAAGGTTGAACATGGGCTTGTTTGCAGGAGCAGCGCCATCTGCAGGCTTCTGGCCGAACAATGAAGGAGCGGAAGAATTGTCGTCAGCCTTCTTTCCAAATGATCCGAATGTGTTAGCAGCGCCATCTAGAGGAGCACCAAATGCTGGGGCAGACTTGGGAGCTTCTGCAGGCTTCTCCTCAGGCTTGCCAAAAGAGAGCGGCTTGCCGCCAAAGATACCACCAGTAGATTGAGTCGGAGGTGGACCAGCGGGTGTTGTGGAAAACAAGGGCTTGTTCGTGGTAGCAGGAGTGGTTGAGTTGTTGCCAAAGGAGAGACCTCCGCCTGTGGAAGCAGCACCACCAAAAGGGTTGCTAGCAGGAGCAACACCTGGAGTTGTAGGATTGCTGCCCGTCGCGGGAGCCTTTTGACCAAAGCTGAAACCGGAAGTGGTGGGGGTTTGTGTGGAAGGAGAAGCTGCGCCGAAAGCGCTTGTTGTTTGGCCAGCGCCAGAAGTAGGAGCAGCAGTATTGCCAAAGATGGAACCAGTGGTTGTAGGAGCCTTGTTTGCGTTTCCAAAGATGCTGCCGCCAGAGCTTGAGTCAGGCTTAGAAGCAGCGGTACCAAACAAGGAAGGAGTGCTTCCTGACGACGTGCCAGCAGAGCCAAAGTTGAAGGACATGGCGAGGTGAATTTGATCGGGGGTGATAGACCCGTCGAGGGCGCGTTCTAGGAGGGCGTTATCTGGCAATCCGAGTCGCAAGGATTTGGCGGATCGATGTGAGAAGGTGTCGGTAATGCGACCAAGGTTGTTGAGAAGGAGCAATGAAAAAGGCAGTCGCAATGGTTAGCTTGTGTGAACGTGAAGCTCTCTTTGACCTTAGCAACACGCAGAGACGCGACGCTTGGACGCAGAAGCACTTTCCTCAGCAAACAAAGCAAACACGCGGTCGTTCTTTCCCTGACTGCTGCTCAGCCCCCAGGACCCGCTCTCCACGTCACTTGTCGCTCGATAGCTGCTGCGGACTGCGCGTAATTCGGCCTCGTCGATTTATCTACCAGCAGACCGCTTCCTGTTCTTCTCTCGTCCTTGATCCCTGATCTTGCTTCCTCTCCATATTTATTGACTCTCCGCCTTTCACTCTCCGCTCTTTCCCGTCTACTGGGACTCGTTCTCCACACTCCATACCACACACTGCATACACACCATGGCTCTTCAACCTCCGTCAGAGCCCATTGAGAACTTGAAGGATCCTGGTGCTCATGAGTTGCCGGGTGTACCTAAGATCTCTGGTATTTCTTTCCATCATCTCTGCCAATGATCAATCGCTGACCCAATTACAGAACCCGAAGAGTCCGATGACCACTTCTCAGATGCTTCCGAAGGCACTCCGTCGTATCCTCCTGCTATCACTGGTCGTAACCGTGCCCTATCCATCCCCGTCACCCGCGTTGAGAAAGTAGACGACGAGCCTAGACATGGCGAGGTTCCTGGCACCGCAGCCTACAACATCAGATCGCAAGATGCTGTGCCCGATGAGATCGAGATTGTTCCCGATGGCACTAGGAGTCGCAGCACCTCACGTGTTAGCGAGTCTGACAGACCTGTGACTCCCGGAGGCACTCCAGTCCCCCATCTTGTTGTCGAGAAGGTCGATCCCAGCGCCCCTAGCCATGGCGATGTTCCCGGCACCGATGCATACGAGATGCGAACTGCCGATGCTCAACCCGATGAGGTCAAGCAGGCTCCTGCTTCATCAAGTGCCCCTCTTGAGCGTAAGTACCTCATCCCACGAGCTCATGCGACCTCTTCCCCAAACCAAGCCTTCATGTTTGACGAAGAAAGCATCACCAACTCCCAATGACAGATCTCGATCCCCAAGCCCAGAACACGACCAACAAGAAGCCAACGTCCTGATCCCCTCTGAAACCCTCATTTCACAGGAATCACAAGAGACCTCCCACTCCGAACTCCCGCTCCAACCCAAGATCGACACTACCATCGAACAACCAGCAGAGGAAAACGCAGACGACTTTGACGATTTTGACCAACCACAAACACAAAACAACGATCATGCCAATAACGACGATGATGCTTTCGGCGACGACTTTGACGACTTTGAAGAAGGTGGCGCGGACCAGGCAAATGGAGACGAGGATGATGACTTTGGTGACTTTGACGATGGCTTCCAACAAGCAGAAGAGCCTGCTGTTGCCGCACCCCCTCCTCAGCCTGTACAGCAGCCTCTAGCACACCTTGTAAGTAGCTCTGCCAAATACACAATTGCAAGAAAAGCATATACTCATTCCGTGCGTGCAGCCCAATCTCAATTTCGCAGATTTGCAGACTTCGGATGATATACTGGCCGCGATGTCGCCTTACATGTCTGAACTCTTCCCTGAACTTTACGAGTCAGAAACTAGATCTTCAGACAATTCAGTCACCCTGTCTACCGATCCTATCCTCACCGACCGTAGTGCATCTCTCTGGTCTCAACTTGTCGCGCCTCCTCCTTTGCAACCACCAAACTGGATCCGCAGTCGCATTCGCCGCCTGTTCTTGGTATCTCTGGGTGTCCCTGTCGATCTGGACGAGATTTTGCCCGCTAGTAAACAAAAGAAATTGGTTTTGCCTAACATTCACCTGCCAGAACAAAAGAAGGAAGATGGTAAAGCCAAACAAGATAGTAGCAGTTCTACGGGAGGAAGAAAAGGCCCTGCACCTCCGCCAGAGTTCAATGCCAATGAAGCAGCCATGCTTGCCAAGACGACAGACACAGCCACTGAGGCTTATTCTGATGAAGAGCTAAAGGCACATGTGAAGAGACTGGAGGAGCTTATCAGAGACGCGAGCACGGTGCTCGAGTACTGGATGAAGAGGAAGGAAAGCGCTGTAGGCGACAAGGAGGCATTTGAAGGTGTCATTGAGAATCTTGTTGGCTTTGTCAAGAGTCGACGATAAGAAAAAAAAAAGAGACGAACTCAAAAGTATTCATGTATACAAAAAGAAACCACAGAAAATTTTAGAATCGCAGTCAACCGCTGTCTCTCAGGGCTGCGAACACCACAACAGCAAGTTTCTGCCCAAAAGGATAGTCAAGTAACATACAAACGTCATACAGTAGTGCAGAAACGCAGATGAGTATACCGTCACACAAAGCATCAAGAATTCTCTGTTCCACCTGAGCTAAGATAAAACAAAAGTAAAGGTATATAGCATACTGACAGTTGAAATATACACAGTATAAATCGAAAAAACACCACTCAATTCGGTTGTTCAAACCATTACTCCTTCTCATACACATGCGTTGACGACGTTACCATTTTGGAATCAGAGATCTGAAATCTTATGTGGTCAGCCTGACGAACTCCACAACAAGAAGCATGATACTTACTCGCTTTCTCTATCTCTCGTTCTTCCCCTTCCAGTTTCTTCCATCTCGACCGGCTCGCTAGTTCCCAACTCCTGGATCGGAGGTGCCATAGGCATATAACTGTGTCTTTGCTGCCCATATTCCCAATGCTTGTGACCGTCCATAGGAGTCATGTAGCCTCCATCACCTGGTCCATAGGAAGGTGGACGCTGCAAACAAGGTGGGCCACCGACTGTGGAAGGTGGATTTGTACTGTTGACCCAACTCTCCACTGCACCAGAGTGTTGAGAGCCACTGTTCAAAGAATGCTTCAACGTGCGGTGGCGGCCTACAAACCAGAAGAGTGCGCAAGCGAGAGCGAGAACCACCACGCCTGCTATGACGATACCGGCGATCGCACCACCAGAAAGAGTAGTACCGTGGTGCGAAGAAGCAGGTGTGGCAGAAGAGGACGGAGTGGATTCTTCTGGGACAGCCTCGCCAGGTTGAAGCATGATGTCCGAGCTGTTGATAGAGTCGATTTGGGCTTGGAGTGAGTAAGTTGCATTCTGGTTGATTGAGCCGACCATGTGCTCCTGGAGGCAGGAGCCTAGCCGTGAGCAATAGAAGAAGATAGGAGTTGTATCGTTGATTGTTAAATTCCATGTTGGTGGCTATTGATGGTGTCTCATTAGGACTTCTTCTCTAATCTCAGTAAGCTAGAAGATGCAACTTACATTGTTGCTCTGCACATCACTACCATTGTACCAGCCGCTGAAGAAGGTCGAGCGGCCTCGATGATAAGCATCTCTTGGAACGCATGGCTCTTGAAAGTTGGACTGTACCACTGTGTGGCCTTGCGCGATGAACTGGAAGACTATCACGTCTCCAGGATTTGCAGTCACGTTGTTCGGATAGTATGCGTTCGATTCATAGCCTACCAAGACGGTATGGAAGGCTGGAGAAGAGCTAGCTGTGGCCGTCTGCGCGGTCGCGCTGTATATAAATGCCAGAGAGGCCACCAAAAGGTAGTAGAGGCACCGCATGGCGGCGTATGAGTGTCTTGTACTGATGTTTCGAGATCTTTATAAGAAGAGAGGTAGTCAGAAGGAGCAAGCAGCAGAAGAGATGCAAGCGAGTACAAAGCAATGAGAGAAAACAGGACCGCAGATTTGGGGCATGGGTGGAACATAGAAGAGTAGCATGACATTCCACCAACTACGTACTCTGTGCCATCGCGTACTCTACGGATTGCATATACGGTACTTGGCCAACATTACCTTTCAGGTCCTGCTGAGTTAAGTGACTTACAACGAGGAGGGGCTGATGAAAGTTTCGCTGAGCTCTTCTCAAAGCCCAACTTAGCATTTACGTGATCCTTGTTAGTAGGTCTATTAAGGTTATCACTTCAGAGCTGTCCTCGGTACTGTAGACAAGCTTGACATGTGGCTTTGATACGACTTTGCAGCTCCGAGAAATTCAAGCCTCACTAAACGGTGTTGCATTTCCATATTGACATGCGTCCTTCGGCTGGCTGAAAAGGTGGTGCTGCGGGACAAATGTGATGAACAAATCCTGGAGCAAGTAGAAAGTACGAACACACCCCACTTCCTGGTTGCCTGATCGAGGCCGAAATCTATGGCTGTGTATGGTGGCTTGCACAGCCAAGCGTAGTGCTTGTCCTTCCTTTGTTGTATGACGGTCATCGTCATGTAGAACTGAGTAAGGCACTGAGAATAGATGGGAGCAACATATTTAGCGACAGCTGAAAGTCGTGCTGCGGTCGCTGGAGAGTCCATTGGTCAAAAATCATGGCCGGTTGGGCATCTGCTTTTTGACATGCAGGATATGGTGGCTGGCGACCTTCCCAGACAATACCATAGGCTCTTCGCGACCTTCTCACAATTGACTCGAGATGTCATGTTCGTCTTGTCTATATACATGCGGAGACAAGTCCCAGCGTGCCTCACGCGACCGAGAAGGTCATCTTATCTCTACTGCTCTTGACATCCCGCACAAGTCCGAGGCCGACTTTCAACAACACGAAGCTATCCGCATTCGCAAGCTCTGATTGTGACGCTAGAGCCTCAATGGAAGACTTACCGAGCATACTGAAAAGGTCAATGGCTGGCCTGAACATTGAAACAGATTTTCTTTGACAATCTTGACATGCGAATCCTACTCACCGGTACACTGCATGCTGATGCGAGCTATCATCTTAGAGCTTACGGTACATGCAACCAGGCACGATCATCCCCACGCGATGGGCACATGGAATTTGTTGCACGGGATGTTGGTCTCATCTGTCTTAGGATCATACAATGCATTCAACAAATCTCCTTGACCTTGGTCATGACTGTTTGCGACCAGTGTTCTTACAATGTAGCGAACAATGGGGTTGAGCCGTGTCTGTCATTACATCCTTTTCATCGATCAGGGGGTATGCTCATACCAAGCTCTGTGACTATACATGCGAAGAGCTTCTTGGCTTGCATACATACAGCTTTCGAGATCCTTCACACGGAAGTCAGATAAGCAACCTCGCACAAGATCTGTCAAATCACCATCAACTACCTCCTTGAAACGAACAGTGACTTATGCCGCTGCACGTTCAGTCGTAGTCGAGACTCCGCCTCGTAGGGCTGATCCTTGTATACAGCACACGAAGCTCGGAGCGAACCGTACATGGCCTAATTCCGGACATGGCAACGTGGGCTTCTGCATCTGCACCTTACCGTTCGACTGGGTGTAGTCAAAAGTGGAGCTTGAGTTTCAAGCTCCATAATCCTATTACGGTAGGTTGGTCTGGGACAATGGTCCGGGACTTTAATTTTGAGGCCTCATGTGCGAGTGTGGGTGTCAGTTGAGGTAAGCGCTAGATGCCAGCCGCTGTTGTAGCCATGTGCTTGCAGATATGATAGACAGCTCTGGAAATTCTTCAAAACTGGCCGGTGGACACATGTGAGCTATCTAGTCTCTCTTTTCGTGCCTAGGAGATCACCAATTTCACTACATCTCCACGCAGCACATCATCGGCATAGCCAGAATCTTTGCCTGTCGCAAAGACTAGAACAAGTCTTAGTCTCAGGGCACAAGATGGTCCAGCTAAGGGGAGCGAGGGGTCTGCTTGGAGCTTTGCTCTTGTGCAGCTTACGACTTGGGCAATCTCTAAGATACGATCCTAGCGAAGCAGATTACAATCTCAATACCAACCAAGCTGCAACTAGTCCTTTGGAGTACTCAGGAACATGGCAGGATCACACATACCAACCATCTCCCGACAACTGGCGATTTCCATTCTATGGGCTATTTCTTGATCGATTCGTTAACGGCGACCCGTCTAACGACGATATCAACGGCACGCTGTTTGAACAAGACATCATGGGTACCACAATGCGCCATGGAGGCGATTTGGCAGGGCTAGTGGACACACTGGACTACATCCAAGGCATGGGCATAAAGGTATGCACAGTTTGTCGACAGGCATATACAATAGCTGACCGATCTCTAGGGTCTCTATGTAGCCGGAACGCCATTCTTGAATATGCCATGGAAGTCAGACGCCTATTCTCCAATAGACTTTACGCTGCTCGACCACCATTTTGGCAAGATCGCGGACTGGAGAGCCGCCGTTGAAGAAATTCATCGACGTGGAATGTATATAATCCTCGACAACACATTCGCGACGTGAGTATAGCAGCCACATGAATTCTGCGAAGCTTCGCTGATCATGGTTTCTAGTATGGCTGATTTTATCGGTTTCGATGGGTACCTCAATGAGTCCACACCCTTCCTTCCCGAAGAACACCAGGTCATCTGGAAGACTGAGCGACAATACCCCGACTTTGCATTTGGCAACACGAGAACCTCGACATGCGAATTGCCTCGTTTCTGGGACGAGAGTGGCAGCCAGGTCAAGAAAGGAGCCAACTCTGACAATTTCTCTGCGACTTTTGACAAATTATCTTCGCTTTCGAGCTGCTACGACAGCGATTTTGACCAGGTAGGCCCACTCTAAGTCTTCATGTTTCGCCTCTAACATCTGATAGTACGGTGACACAGAAGCCTTTGGCGTTTTCCCTGATTGGCAAAGACAGCTCTCGAAGTTTGCATCTGTGCAAGATAGATTGCGCGAGTGGAAGCCGTCGGTCCTCGACAAGCTCCAACATCTGCACTGTCTTACCATATCCATGCTCGACATTGATGGTTTCCGTATCGATAAATCTACACAAGCTACAGTCGATGCTCTGGCGAATTTCACAGAGTCGATTCGCGAGTGTGCTCGAAACAACGGAAAAGATAATTTTCTTATAGCTGGAGAGATTACCGGAGGCAACAATTTTGGCTCGATCTACCTAGGTCGGGGCAGGGAACCTGGTCAAAAGATCAATGATCTTGGAGACGCTGTGAAAACTAGTAATGAATCAGACGACAAGCTCTTCCTACGCGCAGCCGGCAAGAGTGCCCTTGATGCCTCGGCTTTCCACTACAGCGTGTATCGCCAGCTACAACGCTTCCTGGGCATGGATGGTAATCTGACGGTGGGCTATGATCTGCCAATTAATTTCGTCGATGGTTGGAACCAGATGCTTCTCACCAATGACCTTGTCAACCCGAACACTGGAAAGTTCGACCCGAGACATCTATACGGTACGTCTAATCAAGACGTCTTCCGCTGGCCGACTATCAAGAATGGAACGCAAAAGATGCTGCTTGGTCTGTTCATGACCACTCTGCATATGCCGGGCGTACCACTGCTCAATTGGGGCGAGGAGCAAGCTCTCTACACGCTTGACAACACAGCTTCGAACTATGTGTTTGGACGTCAGCCCATCTCATCATCACTTGCCTGGCAGACACATGGTTGCTACAAACTTGGCTCAGACATCTTCAATGACTTCCCCATCGATGCAGGTGCCAATGGCTGTAACGATGACGGAGTATCTCAGGACCACAGAGATCCTACACATCCTGTCCGTAACATCATCAAGTCGTTCTATCATCTGAGAACCAAAAATCCAATTCTCAATGACGGATGGCTACTGCAGTCCCTCTCCAACCAGACGCATGATGTGTACCTTCCCGGATCGAATGGTACTGCTACTGAACTTGGCATGTGGAGTGTAATGCGAAATCAATTCTTCAATGGTGTACAGAACCTCACCGGCACTGCTGACGCGAAACCAGCAGTCTGGCTTGTTTATCAGAACGAGGACCACACAGTTGACTACACTTTTGATTGTTCATCCAACGATACAGCTTTGATATCGGTGTTCGACGAAGAAGAGGAAGTCCGAAATCTGCTCAGTCCATACGACACCATAACTCTCAAGCGTGGACCTAAGAAGCTTGGTATCGATGGCTCAGAGACATTCAATGGCTGCCTCGATAAGCTTACCATGTATCCATGGGATTTTAGAGTTTATGTTCGCAAAGCAGATTGGATTGAGCCTGCACCAATGCTGACGAGGTTTAATCCTGGTCACGATGCGCGCATTCTGTCAAAAGTCAACCCTGGTGAAAAAGAGTCTGTCGACGTCGAGTTACAATTCTCTCAAGAGATGGATTGTGATTCAATCACGAAGAATATCCTAGTCACCTCAACCACAGCGGACAAAAGCAGTCCCGGAATTGATACAAAGAGTGTTATCTGCAGCAAGATACAAGATTCTAACCCTCCACCTTACATCGGAGCCATCACTTCAGCATGGAGTTGGAAGGCTACCCTGATCGATGTATCCCATGGTGTGCACAGTCTGACCATTCAGAATGCCTCGACAACTGATGGCGTATCTACTGGTTCTACAGACCACGTGTTCTTCCGCATTGGGACAGCCGGGAATCCCATCGTCTTCCCTCGTACTGCCAACTACAGCAGTAATGTACTTTCTGAGGGCTTTGATGGGAATCTGCTCATTTCGCACCAAGCCGCCGGAGCTGACAAATGGCGTTATTCGACCAACTGGGGATCCACCTGGAGCGACTGGCAGAACTATGATGGCACTAATTCAACTGTGAAGAAACAGCCTTGGTCTGGTACAAAGCGTCAAAAGTGGACAGGGGACCATATTGTGCTTCAATACTGGAATCGCGTGATCGGAAGCAGCTCTCAGATTCAGCACGCTGATGCCAATGCAAAGCAAGCGCCCAGAAGATTCCCTCACCTCTTTGCGAACGGCATTTTCAATCAATTTGGATTCGATGGTGGCTTGAAGAACACTTTCAAAATGACTGACGATGCATGGAACTTCCACCTCATGACTGAGTGGCCACACCAAGTCCAAGTCAATGTATGGGGCATGAATCCCGATGGTCAACCAGACCAGTCTTTCATCTACGGTGATATCGACAACGATACTGTTCTCGATCGTTTACCACCCGACGCTCTAAGCCCTGCTCTCATCAACATGACCGAACTACCTCCTAGCCCATATCTGGCCTACAAGATCAGTATCGATGATGCTAGCTATAGGTACAAGCTCATACCTGCTGGCAGTCGATTAGTCCAGGTCCTCACTTTTGCTCTTCTCTGGTCTCTTCCCGTTTTGACTGGCGCCATCAGTATCTGGACCTATATGGGCGCTTTCTACGGAGTCAAGTTCAACAAGATTGGCCTCTCTATGCCCAAGGGAATGCCATCATTCTGGAAGCGTCACAAGTTCAGCAAATTGGTGGACGACGATGTGGAAGACGTCGGTCATCGTTTGAGACCATTGTTCTTGAGCAAGTCTCACCAAAGATACGACTCTGGTGCTTCGGGCATTACCATAGCTGCTGCCAAGGATAAGAGACGCAAAGTCATCATTGCCACAATGGAGTACGACATCGAGGACTGGGGTATCAAGGTCAAGATTGTGAGTGCTTTGTACGAAAGTAGGAGATGTTTCCAGTTCTTGTTATGCTAACAAAACCTGAACCAGGGTGGCCTCGGTGTGATGGCACAATTGATGGGCAAAAGCTTGACCCATCAGGATTTGATTTGTAAGAGCATCTTCTCACAATACTGGAACTTTGCTAATTGTGATAGGGGTCATCCCATGCGTTGGTGGCATCGAATATCCAATCGACCAGCTTGCTGAGCCTATGATTGTAACAATTCTCGGAAATCCATACGAGATTCAAGTGCAATATCATCGACTAAACAACATCACCTATGTCCTATTGGATGCACCAGTGTTCAGAAAGCAGACGAAAGCAGAACCTTATCCACCACGTATGGATGATCTGGATTCTGCCATTTACTACAGTGCCTGGAACGCTTGTATTGCTGAAGCGATCAAGAGGTTCGAGCCTGACATCTATCACATCAATGTATACGATGAACACTAATTGCTGTTTGGAGCTATTAAGGCTAACTGTATCGTCAGGACTACCATGGAAGTGCTGCACCTTTGTACCTCCTTCCCGAAACCATACCGTGCTGTCTATCGTAAGTAAAGCTTCCTCTCTTCAGTGTTACAAATGATTGCAACTCCGCAGTCGATCTCCTCCCACACCGGGGTATAAGGAAATCATAAATCACCTAAATGCACGATTGCGTCTTGAAAGTGAGTGTGGTCACGGAGATAGCGTTCGATGAGCTTTTCTCCGAGCGGACCGCAATTTTTGCAAAGCCATTGTGCATCTCTGTAGCTACACTGTGACAGAAGTCGGCGCACGGGAATGCTGAAAGCATAAAAGTTCAAGAACTCACTGACTCCACTATAGACTTCACAACGCTGAGTTCCAAGGACTGTGGCCTATGCGCACGGAGAAAGAATCAGACGAAGTATCGCGTGTCTACAATCTGGACAAAGAAACCATCCAGAAGGTATGTTGTTCTCGTAGCGCACGATGAAAGAAAAGCTAAATTTGAGATGTAGTATGTGCAATTCGGTGAGGTGTTTAACCTACTGCACGCCGGTATGAGCTATCTCAGAGTCCACCAAAAGGGCTTCGGTGCTGTTGGTGTGTCTAACAAGTATGGTGCTCGATCATTCGCGCGCTACCGTGAGATTTACCATCTTTACTCCTTGAAACTCGCTGACTTTGTTGTAGCAATCTTTTGGGGCCTCAAAGAGATTGGCAAGTTGCCGAACCCTGATCCATCTGACACAGCTCCCTGGAGTCGCGAGGAAGAAGCAAATCAGGTTATCAAAGTAAATCCAGCATATGAAGCCTCCCGAGGCGAGCTACGAAAACAAGCTCAAGAATGGGCAGGTCTCACAATCGACCCAACTGCTCAACTCTTTGTGTTTGTTGGCAGATGGAGCAATCAGAAAGGTGTAGATCTGATTGCCGACGTGTTCCCAGCCATTCTGGAGAAGCACAAGAATGTTCAGCTCATCTGCGTTGGACCTGTGATCGTATGATGTTCATCACCTAACAACCATGACTTCTTTGCTAATTTTTTGCAGGACATGTACGGTAAATTTGCAGCACTCAAGCTAGGTGTCATGATGAAGAAATATCCGAAGCGCGTCTATTCAAAACCGGAGTTTACTGCTCTACCTCCGGTAAGTCTTGGAAATGGTCAAGATCATGCCCGAGACGACTACTAACATCCAATAGTTCATTTTCTCAGGTGCAGAATATAGTTTAATTCCAAGTAGAGACGAGCCCTTCGGTCTCGTGGCAGTCGAATTTGGGCGTAAGGGTGCTCTAGGTGTCGGAGCTAGAGTGGTGAGTCTATTCAAAGGATCATGACTAGTGCTAGCGCCTGTACCAAGACGCCAGCAATAGCCATGGTTTCCCTCTATCCTTTCCGTCAGATCATGCTAACTGTGACAGGGCGGCCTAGGAACGATGCCTGGCTGGTGGTTCACCGTGGAATCAACAACCACAGCCCACTTGATGCACCAATTCAAATCTGCCATTGAAGATGCCCTGGCGGCGACGACAGAAACCAAAGCTATGATGAGAGCAAGATCCGCTGTGCAAAGATTCCCTGTCCAGAAGTGGGTAGAGGACCTGGACAAGCTCCAGAGCACAACGATCCGTATCCACCATCGCGAGGCAAACTACGGACTACAGCCGGGCAGGAGATCCATATCGTACTTCGGCAATGATTCGAGCATCACCCTAGCTCGATCGAGGGATGCCAGTCCGAGCGCTGGTTCAGTCTACGAGACTCGACCACGCACAGATCACTCGCCATCCAACTTGAACCGTACTTTATCTCTAGGCTCGAGGGCAGGGCCTGGTCATCATGGCAGAACTCCTCGTGTACAGGTCACGGATGCCGATATTCCTGAGGACGACGAAGATCCGTTCGGAAGCGAGTACAGCCTAGACTTGGAAGAAGAGACAATTACCCGCGAAGAAGCCGACACGTTCACGAGGGAGTCAGATAGAGCAGATGCTCTAGAACAACTCGAAGGCAGGGGTCGAAATATGTCTCTTAGTGCACCACAGCCTGCACTTATGTCGGGGCATCGTTCGAGGTCGCCTAGCCCAGATCCGAGAGAACTTCAGAGAGGCAGAAGCCGAAATAGAGGTTCCGGGCCATACCTTTCTGTCCAGACAGGAGAAGAAACGAACAGAAGAGCAAGCGCTGATAGCCTTCTTCCAACCGCTGAACCACGCAACCGCTCATCTTCTCGCCTGAGCAATTCCTCAAGGCTGAGCACATCCTCGCAACTCGACTTGACGACCGTCATTGGTGACAAGAAGGATTACAGCTTACAACAGATCGAGCTCAATTTCGATGACAAGACTGGCGAATACTACCGCGCCTTCGAGACAATGCTTGAGAAGCTCAATGGCAAGACGTCCGAGAAAGATCTCTGTATAGAAGAGTATCTTGTAGAAAGCGAAAAAGCTTGGTTCAGGAAGTATCGGGATGCTAAATTGGGCAGATCACGCGATCGTAGTTCGACTGGCAAGCATCATGGTAGTCGGTTGAGTGTCTCTCACCACTCTAGAGCGTCTTCGGTCGATGCCCACGAACGCATGAGTATAGGTGAAGGCTCGATGGAAGACTTCCTGCTTGGCGACAACTACCAGCGACCATCACTCGTCAAACGCTGGATGCTTACCCGACTTGGCGATTGGCCTCTCTATTCCTTCTTGCTCGCTCTTGGACAAATCATGGCTGCCAACAGTTATCAGATCACATTACTGACTGGCGGAGAGGATCCGAAGCCGACGATGATCTACACGATTGGAGGCATTTACATTGCAGCTTCAGTCATCTGGTGGCTTCTCTTCCGATCAATGAAGGCTAGATTCGTTCTCTCTGTGCCTTTCGTCATGTACGGAACCGCGTTCCTTTTCGTCGGGATGGCTCCATTCCTTCCAAAGGGGGCTGGTCGAAATTGGATGCGTAACGTGGCAGACGGTGTCTATGCAGCTGCTTCGGCCAGCGGAAGTCTGTACTTCACACTAAACTTCGGAGATGAGGGTAAGTAAATCTAGCATACATATTGGACCTAGGCTGATGCCCTTCAGGTGGCTCACCAATCTCATCTTGGGTATACCGAGCGTGTCTCATCCAGGGCACTCAACAGTTGTACATCACAGGCCTGTTCTACTGGGGACGTACACTCACCGAAGCAACACCAAAACAGAAGATTGAGAAAGACACGCTCTCGTCTTCGCCAATCATGGCTGCTATCACGCTTCCCATTGCAGCTCTATTGTGGTTGATCGCGCTCACTTTGTTCACCAGCTTACCAGCCTACTACCATCAGCGGCCTGGAAAGATTCCAAGCTTTTACAAGACGCTTGCCCGTCGCAAACTTATATCCTGGTTCTTTGTCGCGGTCATTTTACAAAACTACTTCCTTTCTTCGCAATATGGAAGGTCTTGGCAGTATCTCTGGAGCTCGAAATATGCCCCTGTTTGGGTAGTTGCAATCTTGGTTCTCGTCTTCTTCATTGTCGTCTGGGCTTTGATGCTGTATGTCTTCAGTAGACTCAGCAAGAGTCACAGTTGGATTCTACCGATCTTTGCAATTGGTCTCCTGGCTCCTCGCTGGGCGCAACAATGGTGGGGAACTTCTGGCTTCGGGCTCTGGCTGCCTTGGATGCCCGGTGGCCCTGAAGCGGGTGCAATCGCTGGAAGGGCTCTCTGGCTCTGGCTAGGCGTTTTGGATGCTGTGCAAGGTGTTGGTTTTGGCATGATGCTGTTGCAAACTCTTACACGTATCCATATCGGTGTGACACTGATCTCAGCACAGGTGCTAGGCACGGCTGTCACGCTCATTGCGAAAGCGACCGCTCCAAACCGAGATGGTCCTGGAGACGTGTTCCCTGATCTGAGCGCTGGTGTGATAAGCGCGATCAATAAGCCTTGGTTTTGGATTGCTTTGGCTTGCCAGCTTGTTATTCCGGTTGGCTTCTTCAAGTTCTTCCGGAAGGAGCAGCTCTCAAAGCCTTAAGTCACTCCTTCTGAAACAGACACGAATGAATGTCTTTATGCAGGGGTTCTTTTTCTTAATACTGTCGAAGCCTTAGATTACAAATCATACATCATGTTTGAATCGTCATCTCTCTAATAAGTGATCAAGTTCGTGCTGTACTTTCCTCTATGCCGATTGCTGAGACCAAGAAAAGTCTTCGCCTAGATGGCAAAGCCTGAATTTTGAGTCACAGGAACGCGCTGTTGTTGTTGGTGATGGTGGAGAAATTAAATGGCTGGGGAGTGGCTAGAGAAACGACGCATGAGCCCGGCACCCGTCAGCCGTGCCTTACCAGATCTTGTCTTGCACAGTCAACAACACAAAGGAAAGTCGCCAAGCTTCAACTTCCATGTTTTACGCCAGGATATCAGGTGAGCGGGTCATACTACGCGGACATTGCGAACCCTCGGGACCGATGCACTCCCGGGTGGGTCCCGTTTCCAAACGGAATGCCGCTGCCTATTCTTGAGCAGGGATAGGAATCCTACAACGTGCTTGGTAGATCAATATAAGCCGTCGCTGTTCAGTCACTGTAAGTTTTTGACCCTACTAATCTGACTGCTTGAACATGTCGACTTCCGCCAGTCAGTTGGTGCCTTTGCGACCTGCAGGTATGTCGCGCCTGATTCTTTCGAGTTCATCTGGCTGAACAGATCCAAAGGCTACAATGAGAGACGATATATCACTCGTCAATCCCTAGGATACTATCGCACACTTGCCATCGGTGGTGTATACACTCTCAAGCAAGAATCAACCAGTCATATCTCCCAGCAAACGTTCGTGCCGGCCTTGAAGCATTGCGTAGCAACCCATCCCCTGTGAAGCGCCGTCATTGAGGGCCAAGATACCGAGTCGCCTGCTTTTGCTAGACCGAAAACATTGAACCTGCAAAATCACATCGAGGTTTTGAGTATCACAGATCTTGGCGACGAGGCTACGAAGCTGCCCGAGAAGGATCTTATCCATCAGGTCACGATTCGTATACTCGACAGCGAGTTTTCATCTGTAGAAAGCATACCGCCGTGGAAGGTTGTAGTCGTTGCTCTGTCTAGCCAGGCCGACGCTCAAGACCAGTACACCCAGAGGCTTTTCATCTTGTTTGCATACTACCATTCTCACGGCGATGGCAAATCCGCTCTGGCATTCCACAGGACGTTCTTACAAGGTCTCAATGGTCACAAGGGTAATCTCAGCGAAGGTTTCACATGTGAGACGCCCTCAACTCCTCTGCCGCCTACGATCGAACAAGCTGGCAAGCTCTCTATCTCATGGGCCTATCTCTTGAGCCCTCTCTTCGGAGCGTATCTTCCGGATTTTGTCGCTACTCCGTTAGGTCTGCGTGCTTCGACTACACCAAAGTCTGCAGATGCTTGGAAAGGTGATAAGCCTCCCTTCGACCACAGTAAATTCACCACAGGACTTGAGTTCTTCAACATTCCTTATACAACTACTGATAAGACTCTGAGGCTTTGCAGAACCCATGATGTCAAATTCACGAGTTTGTTGCATCAATTGGTTGTTCGGGCCCTGCGCGAGGCATTGCCAAATAACACATCTACTGGAGATCATATCGGCAGCTTTGTTGCGCTGACTGTCGTGGATATCCGTCACCTCCTCAACGGTGTTGGTTCAGAGGATATGTCCTGCCCTGGACCCACTGCCTCTTTCGAGCTCTTCAGGCGCCATGATGACGACTATTGGAAAGACTGGACCAATTCCGAAAGCAGCAGCCCAATCTGGACCGCAGCTCGTCAAACAACCAAAGATCTTGCCAAATGTGCTAGCACTCTACACAATCAACCCATCGGTCTGCTATCCTACCTCAGCAAATTCAGGCCCTGGATGCAAGGAGAAGCTGCAAAAGATAGAGACAGCTCATACGAAATCAGCAATCTTGGAGTATTTGACCCTACTGCAAACGCACAGAAAGGAGAGTGGGACATTGAGTCTATGTTCTTCGCTCAGCCAGCGAATGTGATGGGTAGCTGCCTTGCTGTCAATGTCATCACCAAGAAAGGAGGTGATACTACTATCTCTTTGACGTGGCAGGAGGGGACTCTTGATGTTAACAAGGAGCAGGATTTTGTTTCTCTTGTTTGTCAGCTTCTACAAAAGTACTTCAGCCAAGTCGCTTAGTAGACAAGCACTCTTAGTGGCAGGTGCTCAACTATTGTATAGTATCGCATATTCTGACGGCTTTTGATAGATATAATTCACTTCGTAACTCTCAAAGTGAGGCTTCTTCGGAAAGAAACGAGTGACTGCTCACCCAATCAGTAATGTCAAATGAAACAAATCTAAGGCAGCATTGTTCCCGGCGAACCGGTAGTATGGCACAATGGTTGTAGCTCATGTCTCCCATGTATTGTAGCCAAAGTCCACCGGTTCGACTCTCCAAACTGCCATTTATTTCACACTTACTCAGCTATGAGGGGTCACAGTGATCCTCGCACGACAAGAATCTAGAAGAAACTTTGCTTTCGCTGCCCACCCTAGCAACACGGCGGCTAGGGAGGTTTCTGTTTTGCCAAAATTCGTGCCGTATACAGTTTCGGTGCTCCTTCTGAGTTTGGAATGACAATCAAGTTCGCGTAAGAGATGCATACGAAGAGCGCCGAGTGTTTGTTCATCACTACAGATTTGGAGACTCAACAGCAACTCGTCGAGGAGTCATTTCGGTAGCAACGTTCCATAAGCATCATTTATTTCGTCATATCCCCAGGCCCACAAGTGAAGACGGTTCTGTGGCAAGACTGAACCACAGATCAGGAACTGATGCTACTATTGCAAAAGATTACCATCCCTACCAACCACAAGTAAAAAACGAATTGAACCAGCAACATCCTAGAGTTCCTTCTCAACACCATTTGGCACCAAGAAACAAACCCAACAACCCAAACCTTGCCTTCCTTCACCCCAGGACTCTCCCACTCTGACACCATAAATGCCGATCTGCTCTTCTTCCATGCTATCTTTATTTCTACTCATTGAAGGCAGATTCAAGACTTGTCTCAAGATCGTAGGATCCTGGGTTGATGACTCAAGCCATGGCTTGGCTTGCAAAGTCGCTGCTGTGATGAAGATGGACAAAGGTGTCTCGGGATGGAGACTCGGAGTGTAAATGGATGTATCGTGACCATGAAGCGTATTCTCTGGCCTCTTGGTCTGGCATGGAGTTCTGGTAGAAGGAAGAGAGAGTAGAGATGTATGCAGACTGCTGGAAAGATACGGAATGCTCATGTCTACATCTCCTGTCTTTGACCTTCTCGGTTGAAGAATGAAGAATTGGCGGTGTAAGAAGCGAACTTCAGTGAGTAGAGAGAGAAGGTCCGATAGTGCTGACGCGTGTTGACCACCCCTGAAGTTCTTGGGTTTGCTAGGATGGTTGGGCAGGCGAGTTGTGCTGGGCGCATAAGAGTCTGTTTCCAGCTGCTGAGCTAGCGACGTCCAGATATCATCTTCATCGGTACGCTGATTTTGCTTTCCTTTGTTTGCACTTTGGCTAGAAGCAGAAGCAGCAAGTGCCAGATCTGTCCTGACCTCTCTTGTAAAGGACGACGAAACATCTACTTCAGAGCAAAGAAGCCATACACAACTTCCATCCCGTACCCTAACAACTCTCTGCACGATCTGCAGAATCACACTTTGAGTCTTGAAAGCAGTGCGAGGAAAGCTTGGCTCGACCCGTAGACCACACTCGACATCGGCACCATACGGCAGGTTCATGAACGTGCAACTGCCAACTTGCAGACTATTTGCACCTCCCACGTAGTCCTGAGAGAGGAAGCGAATTGGCTGACCGTTGATACGAGGATCCGTGATGGCAAGGCGGCGAAACACTTGTGGCAGTCCGAGCAGGGGTGATGTTAAATTGACTGTAGGTCTTGAACGAGGGCTGTTCTTCCTGACATTGCCTGGTCTCGAAGTCAAGGCAAGCTCGCGGACAGAGAGGTCGACAGGAGAGTTGAGATGGCTTGCACCTGGCAGTGGTGAGGCATAGCCTTTGGTCCTAGAACTGCTGCGGTGGACTTGCTGTCCACGGGTGTCTGACACTTGAGCTTTTGAAGTCATAGTAGTAGACGTGTGCCCAAAAGTTGGTGAATCACAGCGGTCTGATGGAGTATATTCGCTGTTATCGTTGGTGTGGCAGTCGTACCGGGCAGCCAGTTCGTCGATCAAGAAGTCTAACTCACTTTGTACCAGAGCCTGTTCGTCAATTGGTATACTAGGGACCGGGAAGCAAGGTGGTGTAAGAGGACTAGGAAACCGTGGGTCCGATGTTGGTGTATTGAGCGAGATCCCAGAATCTCTAATAGAGGGCGCAAAAAAGAGTGTCTTAAAACGATTACGCTTATGAGGAGTATCCGCGGGAGATAGCAGGTTTCCGTGGGCAGATGGAGAAGGGAGACAAGGAGTTGGTCTGGGAATAGCAGAGGAAGATGCAGAGAGGAAAGAGCGATTTGAGAGATCAGACCGAGCTGACGAGGATGACTTTTGACGTTGATGATGCATGGAAAATAGCGAGTATGAGTAGATGCGAGGAAAGTGCTGTTTGTACAAACGACCTAATAGATATATTTACCACACTTTGGGGATTTTGAGACAGCCATCATTCCGTGTCTTTGAAGCTTTGAGACTGGCGTCTGAGAATTCCCTGGAAACGTACTGTTGTCAGCTTTCAACCAAGACACTCGTGTCCATTAGCTTGTCGCAAAGTGCTTAATGGAGGCGACTCACTCATCAGCTTGGCTTGTCGTAAAATCGATCATTTGGTGAAAATCAATCAGGCGATAAAACGATGTCTAATCAGATATAAAATGCACTGTTTGTGGGTTGCCTTATGCTGTCTGTACAATGGCGAAAGAACGGCATCACCTGCTTTTCTCTGATCTTAACCCTATGCGACATTCAAAACTCTACTGGCTGCATCAATGTCATAGTCTCTCTTTCTACCAACCATATCCATCGTCCACCTTCCAACTTCATTTCGTGATTCACGGCTCTGACCACATATTTTGACCGGTCTAGAGCGCTTCAAGGTGGTGGAGGTGGAGGACCGTTAGGCATACCCATGCTTGCGAACAGCTCTCCAACAGTGGTAACTGGTCCAACCTCAATTCCAAAGATGCCCTGAGGAAAACCTGCAGGCATACCAGGATCACCCTCTTCAGGCTCGCGAGGAAGATTCAAGAAGGCGCTAGCAAAGTGGCCATGGTCAAGTGCCTTGTCGGTCCAATCATGGGTTCTCTCTTCAAACTTTAGCTTAGAGAATTCATCGACGAACTCCGTCATGTGTGCAGCCACTTCTGGCTTGGGGAATCCTTGCTTGGTGCCCCAACCTTGGAGAGCTCTGCATGGTACTCTGGGTTGAACGGGAGTGTTGTGGATGCGTGAGCTGTTGATCAGGCCTTGGAAGTTGATGCATGGGAAAGAGAAGCGACCGAAGTCCCTCTTCCAGGGTTCAGCCTCGCCCTGACGGATGGCAGTCAGTAAGACATGATTGAGTACGAGGCGAGATGGACACTTACTGCAACAAATCTGTTCAAGAACTCCAAGTCTTCGTTGATCGGGCGCCAGACCTTATCATCTTCAGCTGGGACGAGCTTTATTGCCGCTTCTAGTGTTTCTATGCCGCGTACATAACGGTTCTGACCTCTGGGGTCTCGAGTCAAGTTTTCGTGAACAGAGTACCACGCCTCCCAATGTCCCAACAAGGCTCTGAAGCGATCTGGGATCAGGTATGGCATGTGCGGGCGGAAGGTGTAAGCAACCATATGCAGAATGGTGTCGATGCAGTCCTTCAGATGGTCAAAGCTCTTCTCCTCCAGACCAAGCCTGGCGACAGTGAACAAACAATCGAGTACCAGGGACACCACGGCTAACTGCCACGAGTCTGGAATCCTTGCCTCGTAGTCTTCATCATCAAGCTCATCCCATGGCATCAGACACAAGCTAACCATTCTACCGTGAATACAGACATGTCTGATTACAGAAGCGTACCTCCACTGACCGATGATGTCCAGTTGCCATCCTGCACAAGCAAGATCGGTGTAGGAGTGGATGAGACTGGCAAGGGACAGCGAGTCTTGAGACAAGATGATGTCGAGATGTTTTTTTTGAGCTTTGAGGAGGTGGTATAGGTCCCATCCGACAGCATCGATAGACAGAATACGTGGCATGTCCTGGTCTGTAATTCTGCGGGCAATGTCTTTGTCCACACCAACAACAGAGACTTTCTTGCCACTGCCAGTTGGGAAATCGAGGGGGGCAAGCAGACGGGCCTGTCTGGCTCTGCGCTCGGCAACAGTCAAGTCGTGACGGTGAGAAGGGTGGACCTTCCAGACAATCTTGACTTGGGTGTGGACATTGACGGGGATATGTTCGACGGGCGAGACGGACGTCTCTGAAATGACATATATGGGGTTGGAAGGCCACATGTGGAATGTGAGGCGTAGTTCTCGAATCAAATGTTCAAGGTCAGCGACCAGAAACAGAGCATGGGTGGCACGGTCTTTATCCTTGTGCTTTTGGGGGTTACAGCATACGCACAAGGGTGTTTCGACATGAGTTATGGTAGCTTCGATCGAGGGACTCTTGAAGGACCTGGCAGCCTTACCTGTAGCGACGGTGGGCAAGAAGCGTTTCCTGTCGATCTCAAACGCGAAGAACTTGGAGCTGATCAGAGCAAACTCGTTTTGACCGTAGAGGTAAGTGGTAGCGTCCTGCTTTAATTGCTTGTTGACACGCATGATGGTGGTGTCAAACTTGTATCTGTGACCGGGCCAAGTACCGTTGGTTGAGTATTTGACTTTGGCACCTGACAGAAGATGGGAAAAGACCTCGTTCTTGATCTCGGGAGGCAGAGTCCCAAGGGTCAGCTTGTCATGCTCAGTCTCCAGGGGCAGCTTAGCATGCTCGCTCTCAGTGGGCTGATCAACGCTGGTCGCCATGCTGTGATGCACAGTAGAAACTGATTGTGCGATGTTCAGCTGGGGAGATGTTAGCTTACGTTCATGAATGTGCAATTGAGATGAACCGACTTTGGCAAGATGCTCAGACGCATCGTTGGTGTCGGAAAGAGTGGCGAACGCCATTTCTAGGTCGCGTTGTTGATGTCTGCCTGATAAGAAGTCGCGCCTTCCGCAGGGCGATGACAACACAGAAAAGAACGCGGTTGATGCTGTACTCGCACGATTCAAGAACGCAGGAACGACAGGCAGCAACGATACAAAAGACTGACCACGGTATCGAAAGAAATGTGAAGTGAGGAGAGGAAAGGAAGGGGACGAGTACTTGATCTCTCACTCATGCGCGTTCGACACGAGTGAATTCAGTGCTGTCCAGAAGGTTCCCAGCGGTTACTTGCAGATGCAAACGACGACACGGCAGAGCTCGCACATAATACCAGAAGCCTACCTATGAAGCTCATCACATTGCACAAACAATCTCTACCAGATAGCATAGCTGCTCAGAGCAGGGGGTTTCAAGCTTATCACAGAATGAATGTAGCGATGAAGAACGGTGATGTTATGTTTGGTTCCGAATGGGTCAATCGAACATGAACCCCTCCAATGGCATATCTGAGCTCCATTATCATTGGGGCTGCACATCTAATGAGACCCCAGGGCGATATTGCTGGAGATGCATGTGGTGACGAGCAGGAGATTGAAACAAAGACAGGTCAGCAAGATCGGCGAAGTGGCAGGTTCTTGGCGCGGCTCTGCGGAGGAGCGAGCAAGGGCCACGTTACGAAAGGAGAAAGTGGACCTGCATGGTGTTTCACGAAGACGGTTGGAACAAGGGAAATGTTGCCGGCGAGCATCTTCTGTACATAGTCTATCTCTCACAAAGCAAAGCAGATAATATCGTTGTTGACTCTATACTATAAGCACTGGTGTATGTCTGCTACGCTATCCAACGACCTGGTCCACGCGAATCCTCGGTCCCATATTGTGGATATCGATAACAACGAGCGGAACCATATCCGTCTGGACACGTTTATACCTACTAGAGAGAACAGAAGACCGCAGCCGATAGACGTAGGAGTAGCCAACTCCCATCATTCGCGCCCGGTAGACATTTCGTTGGCCCACTCGCCTTCCCCGATGCCCAGGAAAGCCAACGGCACTTCCAGCAGACCTAGCAGGGCGACGGGCTCTGCTCCCTCGTCAGCCTCGTCCACCGCAGACGACGCCAACATGTCTGGAAATCTGCTTGAACAACGGCGCAAGCATGCCTCGCTCGAATCTCCAGACTCTGCCACCATGACGGCAAACCTCATGAGCAGAAGCTCCTTTACCCTTGACAATGAACCTCCGCCGACAACCCACCCAGAGAACGCTTCCAAAGGTTTCACAGACCTGCCCGAGCAGGACAAGCGCAACTTCCTCTTACTCGTCTTGTTGTACTTCTTGCAAGGCATCCCTATGGGTCTGGCCAGTGGCTCGGTGCCTTTCCTCCTCAAGTCGCATCTCTCGTACGGCCAGATTGGCGTCTACTCGCTCGCTTCATACCCCTATTCGCTCAAGCTATTATGGTCGCCCATTGTCGATGCTGTGTGGACCCCCAAGTTGGGCAGAAGAAAGAGTTGGATTCTTCCTATTCAGACAATCAGTGGCTTCGGCATGATCTGGCTTGGATCCCATGTTGAGGACATGATGGTCAAGGCTGGTGAGAATGGCGGCGCAGGTGTCTGGAACTTCACCGGATGGTGGTTCGCTCTGGTGTTGATGTGCGCTACACAGGATATTGCTGTGGATGGTGCGTATACCCTCGACCCCTCTCAAGACTCAGTACTAACATAGTCTAGGTTGGGCACTTACCCTCCTCTCGCCGTCCAACCTCTCCTACGCCAGTACCGCTCAGACCGTCGGCCTGACCGCTGGCCAATTCCTTTCCTACACCGTTTTCCTCGCTCTTTCCTCCAAAGACTTCGCCAACAAGTGGTTCCGCAGCACGCCTGGAGAGACTGGCCTCCTTACTCTTGGTGGTTACCTGAGCTTCTGGGGATGGGCCTACCTGTTTGTTACTCTTGGTCTGGCTGTGCTCAAGAAGGAAGACAAGACCAAGGAAAGAGACGGCATTATGGAGGTCTACAGAGTCATGGGCGGCATCCTCAGCTTGAGGAACATCCAAACCTTCATCGTCATTCACCTCATTGCAAAGATCGGCTTCCAGGCCAACGATGCCGTCACCAATCTCAAGCTGTTGGAGAAAGGCTTCAGCCAGGAAGATCTTGCTCTTACTGTGCTCATAGACTTTCCCTTTGAGATCTCGCTAGGCTACTATGCTGGAAAATGGAGCGAGCAGTATGCTCCAATGCGTCTTTGGTGTTGGGCATTCGTGGGCAGACTGGTTGCAGCTGCTTTTGCTCAGTTTACCGTCATGATCTTCCCCAGCGGTGGTACTAATCTTCCATACCTCTGCGTCGTTATCGTCGAGCACGTCTTCAGCACATTCATGAGCACCGTCATGTTCGTTGCCGTCAGCGCTTTCCACGCAAAGATCGCCGACCCTCACATTGGCGGTACCTACATGACTCTCCTCGCTACGTAAGTCTGCTCCCTTACTCATCTGGTTCAATATACTAACAGCTCTCAGCGTATCTAACCTGGGCGGCACCTTCCCTCGCTTCTTCATTCTCAAGTTCGTCGACATGTTCACCTCTGCAACATGCACACCACCTTCAATCGCACCTCCCGACTTCAAAGGCGAACTCATCACTAAGCCTTTCTCATGCGCACTAGAAAACGACCGCCACATCTGCACCAACGGAGGTGGTACTTGCAACATCACCACCGATGGTTACTATATTGTCAACGTGCTTTGCATCATCATCGGCATTGTGACTTTCTGGGGTTTCATCAAGCCCAAGGCATTACAGTTGCAGAGTTTGCCATTGAGAGCATGGAGGATTGCTGAGCAGTAGACTGATGTTTCATTGCATCTTTGCATTTCTCGAGAAGAAGCGATTGTTGTTTGTCTTTGGAGACTTAGTAAAGGCATTGTTATTCCTATTTTTAGCATTGAAAAAGAGCCATCAGTCAGCATTGATCTCAGAATGGGATTGGTATGTACAGTCGTATTTCTTCTATTGCCACTGCACATAGTCACTTGATAGTGTGAAGATAGGCGGGGCATATGTTCGAGCCATCTCAAAAAGCATCCGTAATCATGCCGCTATAATCACCAAGTGCACATGGCTAAAGTTGACGATCAAAGTGGACTGTAAGGCACATATAACGTTTGACATTATTCATACATCATGTATTCGTTATCATAAATCCCCCCCTCATTCGGTAAGTATACATTCAAATAAGCCAACAGAAGAGCTCTGTGGCTGTCCGTATCCAAGCAGAAGGAGAAAAGGTGTGAAGAAAGAGAAAGAGAAAGAAGAAGGGTGGGGTATCGTAACGCTATGCTGAGGAAGGAACCCATCTGAAGAGGCCGTGAAAGAAACTCATCTCTCGTCGAGATGTAGAACCCACAGAGGCAAGAAGAGAAGTCGGATGCTGATAACCTTGACCACTAAGGGCATTGACAAGGTAAGTTGATCAAAAGTTGATGCTTGCACTTGAGGCATCAAAAGCGCCCGGCGGTAGGGATTGTGATGGCAGGTTGTAGAATGACGTGAAGGCCATCTTGGCCAGTTCGAAATGTGAATGAGCATCCTTGACGACATATCTGAGGATCTCGCAGATCTGACCGAGACCGATACCTGTGTAGTGGAGGTCGACGCCGTGTGCCAGGATAGTCTCAATACGTGCACATGCCTTTTCGATACGTGTGAGACCAAGCACCATTGACGCACAGCGAAGTGATTGCGTGCTTGTGTTGAGTTGTGAGAGGTTGACGTGTGTTCTGGAGGATAGTTGTTAGTATATTTCTCATAGTAAAAGGCATAGATATTGGTCTTACAAGCTTGCCCTCATGGTACTCAATGACTCTGGCGCCATCACTAAATATTCGCTAACAACATCTTTGCTGAAAAGTTCAGATGGTGTATCCAGATCAAGCAATTCCTGAAAAATGGACATATCCACTGAGCGACTGAGCTTCTCCAAAGCGAGTGCTTGTGTCGTCATGGCAGACTGATTGATGATGACGGGTTGGAGTAACAGGGAAATGCTTGCACGTTTGGCTTGATAGCTCGACGGTTGGTGAACTGCCATGGTGTGAATGTTTGTGGAGTTCTGAATCAATTGGAGTGTGAGACACAGAGAGAGGTTACGAAGAGCCAGACAGAGTATATATCTTGACGAACTCCTGCAGCGATTGCAGAGGGGGTTTGAGTGATGGTTGCAGAGCGCCACAAACTGCCGGGATACCGCCAACCTTACCATCTGTCGATCTGCACCAAAACATGCGAACACGGTCGAGCTCTGAGATGTGGACCACAGGGTGCGAGCCGGACGTTGCAGTGGCTTGTCGCATGACCGTTTCTAGGCCGGCCTGCCGTGGTCTGCGCGAAATGCGTAACTGAGGGATATTATTATACAGGCAGAACACGAGATTCGGACGATGGCCTTCTGCTTACTGCTCAGGCATGCATAGCATTGTTCTTGCGCCCGCTTCCTAAGGACCACGATTCGTGAGGCTAGGGTCGAGATGCAGCACCGGGTATCAAGGCACTTTTGATTCACATACCGGAGCCAGAGCTGTCTCATCTTGGCCAGGCGGTGAACCATGCATTCATACTAACATTGGGTATAGCAAGGGGGAGGCCGACTCCGAGTCATCTTGACTCATGGAAATGTTGTTTGATGGTGGAAAAAGGATGCCACATAACTCGAGGCAACGAATCAGATGTCTCGCGCAGCGTGCATCCGTACCTTGAGTCGAGATTGGTTTGCATGTTCTGACAAGGAACGTTCGTGCCGGTCTGGCCCAGCCCTAGAACCGGTTCTGCGGATGTGGAAACCTTTCTTACATGAGATTTCTAGAGGCTCTGATCTGGGCCTGTGTTTCAATCAAGTTGCGACAAGTGACAGGCCATAAAAAGGTTCACCGGGCGGCAAAGTAAAGACCGTTTTCTGCACAGCATAGGAACGAGCAGGTCAAGCGGACTAGGTCGAGGTCGTCCGAGCACCGCGATGGATACATACTGCGCTAGAACTGTACGCAGTGCTGCGAATCGGCGATTCTGAGACCAGAGAGGCGCACATGGTTGAGAGCAAGCAGAGAGGACAAGGGGAGAGGTTGGCAGCCATGGTCTGAATTCTCTCCACAACAAGAGAAAGAACGTTCCAGGCCTTGGACCCTTTCTTCACCACCCAAACGACTTTCTCTGTCGAAGAACTGCGTGAAGTAAGTGCGTGAATACCCATCGCTCAAAATAGTTGTGAACTCGCTCTTTTGAGCAGGCTGCTTGCATACAGAATACGGAATACTGAATGTCAGTGATCGTCGCGGGCTTCGATCCGCGCATTCTTGTGACAAGCACCCTGCTTACTGCGCGTGTCAACAGCGGGTAAGTTTGAGCCCCATCTGCCTCCTTTTCGTTCTCGCGCGGCGCGTATGCCGCCGTATCATAGCCTCTGGACACGTCTGATCATGGTTCAACCCAACGAGTGGCCGATGACCATACCTCAATTACACTCCTTGACCGTCAAGAAGATCGAACTACCTGAGCACATCCAGGCCATGCAACGTGCGTTGAGCAGCAATCGAAAGGCCCTCCCCAGCGTGAACTACAGCATACTTGTCAGCCAAATCGTCTAAATGTGGTTACTATTCAAGCCATTCATCTCCACTCTACCATCTCTTTTTTCCAGGTGGGCGTATCTCCGCCATCGACTAGTGCTTGTGCCACATGAATACACTTTTGCATCTTGCAAGCTTGACAATCGCAGTCGCCCGTACGACTGAGGAGGTGAAACCCTATCGGTGAATCGTGATAGTATCGCAAAATCTTCAACATAGACCAGACCTCTTTCAAGACGCTAAGTGATCCTGTGCAGCGCGTAGACGATGTTGAATTTCAAGCCATACTTGAATACATCGCTTGACTCTAAATCTCTGAACCTACTACCAGATCAAAGCAGGTGCAGTGCTAGCTTGAGATGTGCTGCACTGCTGGTTATTGACTCATAATCGATTACTTGAGGCCCGACACTCGAAAGTGAATAACAATCATGAGTAAGAGACGTCGGTTCGAATCGGAGCTGAGACGCCCGTTTTGAATCACCTTCAAAACTCGGCGAGAACTCCGCATGCTTCCTCCCCGCCTTCTGAAGGGCCACTTGAACACGCACCACCACCGAGCATACAACAACTTCATATCGACACGCTTGAATACTCAACACGCTCTTGTATCCAAATCCCCATCTGCATCAGAGAACATGTTGACAGGCATCGCTCACGTGAACCTCACCGTGCCCTCAAATACCCTCGACGAGGCAGAGGCATTCTACAGCAACACTCTCGGTATGAAGCGCGTTCCTGTGCCAGCATTACAGAAAGATAGACTTGCTTGGTAAGTTACATCTAATCGCTGTTGAGTATTGAATGCATTGTACGGAGCGAAGACTCATACCGTACCCAGGTTCGACATTACACCGAATGGCCAACAAGTTCACATCGCTTTTGGTCCACCCAACGAAGAATCGTCCCGCCACCCTTGTTTTCGTGTAGAGTCACAAGAAGCTCTTTTGAAGCTCCAGAGTCGCGTTTACGAGCATTTCGAAGCAGGCGGCAAAGGAGCTCCCAAAGCCGCTGACAAACCTGGACAAGAGAACTCAGGTAGCATCAAGCTGTACCGCTCTCAAGATTTCATGCTGACCATATGAGATAGGCTCAAAAGGTGTTGAATACCCAAGCAGATTTTTTGCTAGAGATTATGCCGGAAACCGTCTCGAATTTAGTTTGTGAATTACTTGCTTTGACTGTTTGCTCATGCTAGTTACCTCCTGGTATGTCTAATGCATTATCCATTGGTATCAATCGCTTTCTTTGTTTTTTTTTTGGCACATCGGATAGAGGAGGACCAGGCTGGAGCCGCGCATGCAGTTTTCGCTATGGGTGTGGGGTAACGGCAGAGACACATTTATCCAGTGGGGTTGACTACTTTTGACCTTGCAGACATGGGGAACCGTACTTGAATATCTACACGAAGTCTGCCATGCACGATTTAGCCGCCAAGAATCATGGGATAGCTGAGGGGACTGCTAAATGCTGCCGGGTACCCGGTATACTGCCATTGAGACCAGCAGCATCGTCACCGGTGCTCAGGGCAATCCAGTATGGATCCGAAGCTATATAAACCTTGCAGCTCTCCCACATTCATGAGCCAATGCTCAAAAGACCATTCCAGGAACTCCAGTCAAACAAGAGACGATGAGCTACATACTCACTACATGCTTTGGTCTGCTTGCCTTGGGCAGTTATGCCTCTGCGACTCCCAGCCCAGCACAGCTCGGGGACGTTCAGATCCTAGCTGCTGATGACTTGATCAGTACGTGTTCAAAAGGTGCAGTATGCGAAGCTAGGTACAACGTACTGACGACCCTGATGAAGCCACGGACAATAACACGACGAGTGCCGCACTGCTCTTGAGTAATCCGGTCACATTGTCATCCGCGCTCGATGCATGCGGGTCCTTGTCTGAGAGTTTGTGGTCACCTTCTACCCTGCCATTTACCGCGGGTTTGAACAGCTCTCTTTCCTACGAAGTCTATAGTGGACGTCTTGCCAGCGATCAACTTATGTGGATTACTCAATTTCGCTCCACACCACAGTTGAAGCATCCCGGACCTCCTGCTCATCCGAATCCACCTCATCAGGCACCACAATGTCAGGCTATGGATATCTATGGAGAGATCCATCGAGTCAGCTGCGAAGAAAAACTCCCGTCGCTCTGCTCCCAAACTGCACCAGCATCCAACATCACGTATGCAGACAACTCTCCTCCATATCAGATCTCCCAATCCGTTGGCTCACAGACCCTAATCGGATACCGTGACTTCTTGACTTTCCGGTTCATGGGGGTTCGGTTCGCTGCTGAACCGGAGAGATTCACCTATTCTTCTGTTTATGAAGGAAAAGGTACTAATACTGCTCTTGAGCCTGCGCCTGAATGTCTGACTTTGCCGAACAATGGTTCTACGGATTGCTTGTTCCTCAATATCTGGACGACTAGCCTACCTGGCCCTTCCGGGAAGAAAGATCTTAAGCCAGTCATGGTCTACATCTACGGAGGCGGATTCACAACTGGTTCTGCAAGCAACCCAACTAACGATGGCGGCAACCTGGCTGCACGCGGCGACGTAGTGGTTGTGGACATTGCATATCGTCTGTCTACACTTGGCTTCCTTGCTCTCGACGACAGCGTTCATAACGGCAATTATTTCCTTTCTGACCAGATTGCTGGCCTAGAATGGGTCCAAAAGTACATTGAAAGCTTTGGAGGAGACCCGTCCCGTGTGACCGTCTTTGGCGAGTCAGCCGGAGCAGAGTCTGTTAATGCTCTTATCGCGTCCCCAAAGGGTAAAGGTCTTTTCCATGGAGCGATAATGCAGTCAAACTACTACCAGCCTTATGTTCCTCTGGCTACTGCGATCAGCCAGTCTACAACACCCATCCTCAATGAAACAGGGTGTGCTACCTCAGCTGATCAGCTAGCATGCCTTCAAGCGTACAATGCTACTGCATTGATTAGTCTAAAGACTGTCTTCAAGTAAGTTGACTGATTCCGATTTCTAGTTTCTCCACTCACAAATCTGTAGCTATCCAGTCGTTGACGGTACCTACCTTGTATCCGACTTTATTGATCTCAACAGCACCACTAATACCACCAACCGTGTACCAGTAGTCATGGGCGTGAATCGCGATGAAGAGGGCGTCCTCGGAACAGTATACCCAACGACCAATCTTACCATCGGTATTGATGACCTAGCCGCTGCAGATGATCTCAATGCCAGCAGCATCCTCAACTCTCAACTGTTTCCTCTGGGTACCAGTAGCACCAACAATGCGACTTTAGATGTCTTCAACACCACGACTCGCATTTCCACAGATGTTTCGTTCCGATGCTTCAACCAATTCGAAGCCTATGCCGGCGTGAAAGATGGTGTGCTACCCAATATCTGGTTCTACGAGTTCAACCGCACATACCAGGATCCAGCCTACAACCCAAATCTCGTCTGTGCTGCTCCAGTAACACCTTCCCATCCTTACGGCGACCCTTCTCAAGAATATTTCAAGTGTCATGCTGGAGACCTCGCAAACACATTTGGAAATGTGGCTCGTGTCGGCTTCCCTGATCGTGATGGTCTGGATGCAAAGTTTGGCCAACTCATGACCGATTACTGGACCGGCTTTGCGAGAAACCTCGATCCCAACCCAGATATGGAGTATCTCAAGGCCAGAGGATATTGGAACACCATTAATCAGATTCAAGAGTCGGGGCCCTGGGAGAAGGTGGATGCTGCACAACCGAGGATGATGGAGCTGCAGTGGAATTCGGTCATGATGCCATTCAGAGATGTTGAGCAGTGTGCTGCGCTGGGTTTTCCACTGACATATCTCACCCATTGATGATCGAAAGTGCTTTCGAAGCATGCTCTGCACAGGTACAGTATTAACGTAGATATGCATGTCATAATCCTATATACTGCCAAGGTTGCAATTTATCCAAGAAGGTCCAACCACTAGCAATAGCTAGCCGTTCCGAGCACAATCGCCTTCCAAGAACATGTGACTCTCTCAATGATCTCAAGAGAACTCCGCCTTCTGGTCAGCTCCCTCAACAGGCTTGGTATATCCCAATCTATCCTTGTTGTAGAACTCAACCTTGATATCATGATTTGCAGCTCCACCATCCAAACTTCCACTCTTGACACAAGTCATATCAGGCATGATCTCCAACTCGGTGTACAAAGAAGATCCACAGTTGGGGCAGAACCAATGTTTGTTAATCTTGCCGGAGGCGCCAACAGCATCGTAGTCCTTGGGCTTGCCCTTTGTGACGTTGAAGCTCTTGCGGGGGACGACGACGTTGGAAGTGTAGGCTGCG
This sequence comes from Aureobasidium sp. Y128-05A, assembly GCA_037042735.1. Classification (NCBI taxonomy): domain Eukaryota; kingdom Fungi; phylum Ascomycota; class Dothideomycetes; order Dothideales; family Saccotheciaceae; genus Aureobasidium; species Aureobasidium sp. Y128-05A. Next base: position 799,524 of record JAXQKC010000109.1, on the reverse strand, counting down.
CCGGTCCATTTTTGGCAGTCGGTGCAGTGACAGAGGGCTGTTACTGCTGGTTCGCCCTGGAGAATTGAGGTCAGAAGAGAGGTTGGAGTAGGGAAGAGCGAAACAGCTTACGGTGTACTCGTAGTGAACTTCACCACACATGCAACTTCCTTTTGCCATTGTAAATGTTCTTGCTTTTGAAGTAGTCTAGTGCGTGGTATTGATATGGTACGGAACGTATTCCGCGGTATAGACAAAATGCGGGGTATGGTCCAAGATGTTGGACTGAGATCAAGCACGGAGCCGGAATGAGCACGACGAGGTACGACTGAAGGAGGTTCAATTGAAGAGGTTATGATGGTCTATTTAAATACGAGCCCCCAGTTACCAAGAGGTTACATTTCGAATGGGAGTTGGCTTACCCCTCATCGACCGCTGTGTAAATCAGGATGCCGCCTTCCGTCTCACCGGCGTCCAGGTCCTTGGCCAGCTTCGAGGGGATCAGCGTTCACCGAGGACGCATCTCGACTGTTCGAAAGATTCTGTGCTGCCACGTGAGTAGGTCGGAGGTCTCAGGAGGGACATGTCTCGAGTGTTGTTGAGTTGAGCAACAACCACTCTTCAATCAGGAGGACGAGTGGTTGTAAGGCATGCAGGTTTGGAAACGCGAAGACGTCAAGATGTGTCCATCTCGTGTCGCGCTGGCTTCAATGGCGACTGCACTCCTGTAATATGTTCCTCCTCTTTTGTTATAACTCTCTCTTTCTTGGGCTCGATAAATCCGTCGGAGATTGACAAGACTGCTGGATCGTCCGTGCAAGGCAACCGTACTGGCGGAGTGGCCTGTCAAGGTTGTCGAAGCACGAGGGTCGATTCTGAGCCGCGTATACGGTATCTTCAGCGGTAGGCATCCTCTGAAAGTAGCAGTAGAGCAGATGCCAACAATGCTGATTGTGCGAGCTGAGGGTCGTGGCTGCCATGGCAAGACGAAACAGCTGCACCGGCATGTGCCGTGAAGCCAGCGATGAAGTGCAGCTGCAAAGGATGCTGCCAACCCAACCTCTCTTCCTATCTGCCAATAACACTCACATCGAGTAATGTCGATCACAGCCCTGGTCTCTCTACTGTTTTGTGCAGATGAAGGTCACAATGACCTCTTCACTGTTCGGTACGGACATGGGTTTATTGGGATGCGTTTGTCTCTTCTTGATAGTCTGCTTCCTGGACCCATCATCCTCTGCCATCAAGTATGTTTATCAAACAGAGGTGATTGATCATTAAGCTACTCTTGCGCTTTGTTGGTAAGGAAACCAGGGTCTCAAGTCGGGTCCATGCATGCACGTCTTTCTCCGTTTGTGCCTATCACTCCGTCAGTTTCACTTGTTCTGAGAAAGATTCTCCGCGCTGCGCTTTTCGTAGCCTTCCACGTTTTCACCCTCGCTCGTTCCGATTCCTCTCTTTCAGCCTTTTCAAATTCTATGTCCTGTCTTGATCATATTCAAATGCTTGGATAATGTCACCTTGAGCTCCAGGATTTACTGGCGCCTCTCTATCTTGGTGTTGTCCCAAACATTCCTCCGGTAAACAAACCGAACCAGAGTGTCGCTCTCACTCGCAAGGTCCGTAACAGCACATCTTTCCTTCGGTGGATTAGTCCGCAGGTGAGCCTTCTCTCTAATGTATCTTTGACCGTCCTGCGCAAATAATGCTGTCTCTTTCTCTTTGCTGCCGCTACACATCATCCGCGTCCGTTACAACACCGTTACTGAATCAAACCACAGGTCAAGATGAGGTCCACCGGCAGCGCGCTCGGCGTGCAGGACATTCAAAACCTAATCAACCATATCGCTCTGCCACCTCAGCTCCCACAGACTGAAGATCTCGACCCTCATACTATCAAAAGAAATCTCTTGCGCCTCATACAAGATGTCACAGAAAATTTCGAGCGCCGCAACTGCGCTGCCTGGACTGCGGTGTCCAAGATGTTATCGGCGCTGGGAAAGACCGAGCAAGCAAAGTCTCTGGATGATGGTTCGCTCGATACTCATCTGAAAGGATTAGACGCTGGTGGTGAGTATCAGATATAGCCACACGAAACATTGACTGATTCTTTGTAGGCTGTTTTGCTCTACATCTTCCCTTACACAACTCGGCTCTCCTGTTTTTAAGAAAGAGTCCACAAATCATTGTAGTCGAGGCTTTCGAAGTTTCTGCCACCAACGAGAGCGTCATGAAGACACAAGGCCGCCTGACGAGAAATTTTCCCAGCCAAGCGGTCGCTTGTCCAGCCGATAGGCTGTTCGATGCAAGTTTCCTAAGCGAACTACACGTTGCGCTTCGTCGACTCAGGCTTGAAGGTCCACCAAAGTTCTACCAACCCGAGACCATCCGATCAAATAACTCCTTGCACGAGACGAGAGATACCATGCATCCTGGCTTCGTGACAGACTACCTCATGACAATCCTCGAAGTTTTTAGAGAGAGTCATCTCTCGGTGACCAGCCAAAAGAAGATTCGCGACGACGTTCTCTGGGATGACACACTACACTGCTGGCGCAGACAACCCTTCTGGCTCTTCTGTAAGGTTGCTATTTTGCGCACACTCCTGCTCACTTTGCCGCCAGAGGAAGCACAGGAACAATACAAGCTCTTCATGCTCGATGTTGTAGCTTGTCTCTTGAGGCGCTGTTGCGAGATGCCTGTCGATCCTCAAGTACTGTCCGTGGTTCACGTCAAGCTTTCTCGGCGTGCTTTGAAGTTCGAACAGAGATATGGCAAGTCACCCGGCGTCCACATCAGAGAAGTATCCAGTAATGCTCGAGCAATTCTGGAAAAGGTCTGGGCACAGCACACTGATATGGTCAAAGAACCTAAGAAGGTTGCTTTACACGAATGGGCAGATGCCACCTTTATGATTCTGCCCGGTGTCAGGGAGAAGTTAGCTCGAGTACTCTCACCCTCGGGGCCCGCCACAAAAAAGCAGACCTTCACTCCGGAGTCACTTCCACGCTACTCTCAGGATCAAAATGTGCTTCCATCGCTCATGCCCGCCTCGACTAAGTTCCCTATGACCGATCTTGTGGATCTTGAGACATGGGTGGAGCAGAACCTCACCGCTTGGACTGAACTTGCAGTGGCGAAGGAAGTCATTGAACCTTGTGATAAGTTGGAGGAGCTGATCAGAAATTACTGGATGCGAGCCTCTGTCAAGTATCGGTCTAGCCCACTCGCGTTGTCACACACCTTGCTTGTGTGTCTGGAACTCTGGGTCTCGCTCGACAAAATCTGCATATCGCGGATACCGCTGATGGCGAGATATCCTCCAGAGATTTCTGCTAATATTGTCCGGCCCCTTCTGCTGCCCAACGCGCACCAGATGCAACGCCTTTCTATCGTTGAATCATACATAAATGCAAGGTGGTCACAAGCATTCAATGCCAGGCTTAGCTCCTTTGCAGAACCTACTGAGGACAGTCTCTGTGTCCGCTACTATGACAGCTCTTTGGCCCTCCAAAACCTTCGTGAAACAATCAACAAGTATGATGCAGACAAGAGAGCAGCAAAGGCTCGAGAGTTAGCCAAAGCCATGGACCAATACAGGCGGCTCTTGGCTGATGCTCAGGCACTTGAGTGCGACAAGTACTACGATGATCGGGGTGTACAACTCCACGACGAATCTGCATGCGTCAAATGTCGGAAAGAGTCTCAAGCAGCTGGAATGACTATCAAGCATGTAGAAGAATCCCTACCAAGAGACACCGTCAAACTCAAGGCCGCCATCTTCGAACTTCAAATACCATCCCAATTTGCTGCTTGGAGAGATGCCACTTGGTTCATCATCAACGACCTTGGACAACGTGAGGCTAGGAATGGTGAACCAGCTCACACCACAGTTTTGAGTTACTCTCAGTTGAAGCGTTACGCTGTTCGGAAGGATATGCGCATCACCCTGGGTTCCTGCACAAAGCCTACAGCCATCGTCTCTCACTATAAAAACAAAGCCCTTCCCACCACAATGGAAGAGCTCTGTGTTTCCAACTGCCTCAACTATAAAGTCTGGGACACATTGGCGATGAGTTGGATCGCATGGCCTGGCGCTGCACCCAGCTTCAAGGCTCATTGCACGCTCTCTCTGCCGCCTGGAGCATACGCAAATCTAGATTGGGCTGTACACACTACTGAGCACACCAGTAACCAGGTTGTGTCTCGGCAACACGAGTGCGATGATCGGCTTGAGAAGCACGAGTTTCTTGCTTTTGGCAGTCTTCGGGCCGGCGAGCGTGTTCAATGGATCAACATTCTTAGTCAGTTGGGCTGTACAAACCTAGACTTTACCCATCCTGCCGTAACGACTGTCATTCTGCAAGCAGCGTGGGAATCAGGTAGCCCATCAAGTGACGTTCTCAGAAACGCCCATGCTGAGTTTGCTAATCCTGCGTTCTGTGAACGGCTTGTCTTCTTGCTTCAACGAAAATTGGTGTCCATCGAGAACAATTGGGACAGACAGTACAGCTTGATGGCTGTAATACAGCTCACTCTGCGTCTTTTGTCTCTGACCGCAGACAGCGAGACAGAGGTAGGCTGTCTTCAGCTTCTACGCAGAGCAAGAGATATTGCGCTCGACTGGTGTCACCAGATTGAGTTGCACATCCGTCAAGCCTCAGGCGATGAAGAAATCCAGAATGACGGTGCCGAACGCGTGCTTCTTGCCGCATTACTGTGCTACAGTACATTCGATGTCGAAGAACCGTCCATAACTCATCTCCTCGGCTCTGCCCAAGATCTCGCTCTTGCAGTCGAAGCGCGATCAATGGTTTGCGACAACACACCCCCAGAATCCACATCTCTCTCTCTATTGGTCCAACAAAGCCTGGTTCAACACCTCCACATCGCCCACAAACTTGAACCTCATATCCGTGGTATTCTTCATCAACATGGTGCCGGCCTCACCTCAGCCGTGCAAAAGCTTTGGAACGGAGTATGCTTAGAGCCTAATGGAGCGTCTTGTCGAACAACGCTCACTCGTGGATTCAAAACAGAACAGTTCCGATGGGATCAGGTCGAGCTCAGCAGATTGACTACAATCTTCTCAGTGGAAGCTTGCTTGTGGATGGCAAACCGATAGGCAAAGTCCCTGACAGTATCAAGAACAGTCCTCTGTTCCTACAATTATTCGGTAACTCGGTCCTTCGAGTTTTTGCATCTGACATCTCTGGTTTCGATTGCCGGGTATCACAGCACATAGAGGGCAATGAGATTCATCTCGGAGCACAGGATAACGAGCTCGTGATAAAAGCTCGGAGCGACAATCAGACGTTCTTTGCTCTTCCTCAAAATATTTTTGATGGTGCACTACCAAGTGATTTTGTCAATTTGTATCACCACTGGCTAAATGAAGACACTGGCGAGGTCGAATTTCGTCCTCTTGACCGACCTTGGCACAGCAGTGAAGACTATTGGAAATTGCACTTCTCAAGCTTGCAGTTTGACACTGCACAAGCTGTCCTCCGACGTGGCTCCAAACATCTCATTGATACGCACAGTGTGTTGGGAAAGACCATCGCGGCCGTCTTCCGTGCACTCGATGCGCCTTCACAATGTCACATCACTTACGACGAGATCGAGCGTTCACGACTTGAGGTAGACTTGCCAAGATACAATTTGCATTTCGCTGTGTCGAGGGAGGGTCATATCAAATCTCTCGAGTTCAACGCTCTGGTGGACTTTGATCAAGAAATCGGTACTTTGATCGGTCTACAGAATAAACTTGTCCTTTGCAGTGATGCCCCACCCGGATGTCCACGAGAACGTCAGATCATCGTGCCGTTTGGGCCTACAAGGGTCAACAAGACTGGAAATCATGTGACAGTGACCATCGACGATGGTACAGAGCTCAAGCGACGCCACTTTGTCTATACATTGAACCGACATCTTCGCAAAGTCCAAGGAGCTCAAGATCTACTCGGTCATCTGTATCAGGCTTATCTGCATGCTGTCACATCATTTTGTCTTCCGGATCCTTTCACTAGAGTGAGCGGCACCGAAGAAGCTCTGAAAATACTGAGCAGCGCGTTCGTCTTCACCTCCTCTGCATTACAGCCGGATGAGGTAGCACTCTTAGAGAAGATCTCAGCTCTAACGCCTTTGCGTAAATTCTATCCTCCTGGACTAAAAGTTATGCAGACGGTCACCTGGAACCCTGGTCTCCCTGTATCGTCTCAACACGACGATTTTGTGCTGGCTGCTCAAGCAATTGTAGACCATCACAGAAGGTGCGAACTAGCATGTGGTCAGCAATACAACAACCCCGTCCAGACAGACCGTGGAGAGCTTCATCTACTCCAACGAGCTCGGAAAAGAAACTCGGCTGTTATGAGAGCTGGTCTGATTTCTCCTGTGATCTTGTCTGAGGATGACGACCTTTTGTACAATGGTCGCGACAGTCTTCGTGAAACCCTACGGGCGAGTCAAGTGCATGAGATCACGATGCTGGTGAGAGATTGGCCCGCCCACATCTCCGTCCATACAGATCTTGCGGCTGTCCTCAAGAATTGGAGGAAAGTCTCTGGTTACCATACCACCTTTAACTACAGAGAGATTTTCATGCACGAGCTGACAACTCTGAAGCTTTCAGAACACTGGGGGTCTCTCTTCGAGATGTGCCGGAAGGCTGAGAAGAACTCTATGACATACCCGCTCATTTTTACATTCTCCGCCCTCACTTTTGGAGTGAGACTTGGAGATCTAACCGACCTCCGAACTCTGCTCGCATTTGCTATGTCTTCATCTTTTAGCTCCGATGACCCACCCTTGCAGCATCTCTCATACGACTTGTCTTCCGGCTCGGAAGCAGCCCCGGAGAGTATTGGTCATGTCATCAGAAAACATGCAACCCAGCCAAGCTTGCCTAGGTATGCTTCGCTGGAGCAGCAACGTACGTACGCTAGCCAGAGAGATTCAGTCAACAATCAAATCAGTCGGTTCACCGATTTCATCGTTCAACAATGGCCCTCTGAGAGCATGAGGTTGCCTCAGGAGATTTACCCTGATATTCTTATGCACCATGTTCAGGAAGAATGTCAAACCTTGTTCTCCGAATGGTACAAGAATGCTCGCTTCTTGGATCATATCGCGTCTGTCAACAACAAGCTTAGGACAATCCACTGCCCGCATAAGTATTATTCTAGGCCAGACACGCCACTTACAAATCATACTCAACCTCACGTTCATCTCTCGGTACCTGAATTGGGCACTTTGCTTTCAGATGGTGACAGGGCCACGACATCGTTTGTTGACATCGAAAATGTTCCATCATTCACCTGGTCAGACATCTCTGAGGACAAGGAGCAACTGGACCTGACCGCTTTGAATGAGCTTGTGACTATTGTATCCTCCAATCAGGGGGAATTACATAAGAAGTACTCCGCCGTCTTACGCTCAAGCTTACATGCCTTTTGTCAACTCGAACACACATCTACCTACCAGCAGCCACCATTCAGTGTCCAGACATTCGAAAATCATTGTTCTAGTCTCGCACGTTTGGTGGAAGCACAATTCCAGGATATCCACCAGAAGTCAGAGCCAGCAAGTCCTGCAGAGATTATGTTGGATGATGCGAATTTATGGCCGCGTACTTCTGAATCGGCGCTTTTGAGCCACCTTTCAAGTACCAAGATTCTGGATTTGGCTGCTCCATGGAAGGCTGTGATATTGACCTTTGCTGAGAAAATCGCTTGTTTGCAACGTGCCGAACGCATGCTGAAGTTGGCCAAGCTTCAAGACTACCAAGCTCTCTGCAAAGAGCTCGAGACCCCTGGCAGGCAAGGATGGCGTTCCGACGAACAGCCTAGTTGGCTCCTTTTGGAGATCGAGAACAACATTACCATACGGCCGCTGCAGGCCAAAGTTGCCAAGGAGATGATGTCGCCAGGCTCTGGTGCCAACTCGGTAATGCAACTCAACATGGGAGAAGGCAAGTCTTCAGTCATTGTACCAATGCTTGCTACAGCTTTGACCGATGGGGCCCGATTGGTGCGCATAGTGGTTCTCAGGTCGCTATTGCGACAGACTGAGCAAGTCCTTATGCAACGGCTAGGTGGACTATTGGGACATCGTATCTGTCACGTTCCTTTCTCTCGAAAGACTACGATCAGCCACGAGACCATACAGGGTATCACAGGAGTTTTCGATGACTATCGTGTACATCGAGGGGTCATGATAGTCTTACCCGAGGAGATTCTCTCGATGAAGCTCATGTCCCGTGAGAAGATTGTCTCAGACAGTTGCTTGGCTCCTTCGATTTTGGAGCTGCAGCGCCTTTTCAAGACATACTGCCGCGACGTGATCGACGAGAGCGATGAGATCCTTGGAGTACGTTCTCAGCTCATCTATCCAGTGGGTAGTCAACATATGTTGGACGGCAAGAGTGACAGATGGCTCGTCGCGCAAGGTGTGCTCCGTCAAATCAAGCAACATGCTATGCGTCTGGCAGAACAAAACCCATCCCAGCTCAATGCCAACATGGGTAGCAAATCATTCCCTGATATCAAGTTCCTGGATCCTGAAGCACTTGAACGACTTTTGAATCTGCTTATCGATGATGCCATTGAAGGACGGATTGCTGGCATATCCTTGAATTATTTTTTGGCCGAAACCAAAGCTGCCATTCGCAATTTTATCCGATTGCGCGAAGTCTCCAAGCAAGATCTTGCCACTCTCAGCCGCGACTGCATTGGAACGTCGCACTGGAAAGGCATCCTGATCCTTCGAGGACTGTTTGCTCGTGATATCGCATCCTTTGTGTTGCAGCGCAAACGATGGCTTGTAGAATATGGGCTGGCCCCGAATCGCTGCTTGATGGCCGTTCCTTACCGAGCCAAAGGCGTGCCATCACAGAACTCCGAATTTGGCCATCCAGATGTTGGTGTGCTGTTGACATGCTTGAGTTACTACTACACTGGATTGAGTATGACTCAAGTAGAAGATTGTTTCAAAATTTTGCTCAAGGATACGAACGCGCAGGACATTTACACTGGGTGGGCATCGGCGAGTAACCTTCCAGCCAATCTTTCCTCATTGGATTCTATAAACTTGGATGACCGTGTTCTTTGTCAAGAAATGCTGTTTCCCAAGTTGCAGTACAACCTCGAGTGCATTGATTTCTTCCTTAACCAAGTAGTCTTCCCAAAAGAAGGCAAACAGTTCTCGAAGAGGCTCTCAGCTTCTGGTTGGGACATTCCTTCAACCTCTGCGTCGTTGGATCTGGTCACCACGGGTTTCAGTGGAACCAACGACAGTCGTGTCATTCTGCCCTACTCGATCGAGCAGCAAGACCTCCCTGAGCTGCAACATACTAACGCCATGGTACTGCACCTTCTTCTCCGCCCTGAAAATCAAAAATACATCTACGGAGGTAGCGAACAAGGGGGAAAGCTTTCAGTCACAGAATTATTAAGCTTAGTTTCGCAACAGAAGCCAGTAATCAACGTACTCATCGATGTGGGTGCTCAAGTCTTGGAAGCTACAAATCTGGAGCTCGTGCAACAGTGGCTCCAGTGCAGGACCGATGCAAAAGCCGCCATCTATTTCGATGACCAGGATGAACCCATGGTCTTGGACCGCGGTGGTATCATCACCCCTTTGCGTATTTCTCCATTTTCTGGCGAATTGCAGGGCTGTTTGATCTACATGGACGAAGTACATACTCGTGGAATTGATCTAGCAATCCCTGTTGGCGCACACGCTGCCGTTACACTTGGACCTCGTCTTATCAAGGACCGTCTGACTCAGGGTAAGTTCAACATTGTGGGTAGTCGACGAGCATTTGGCTAACTTGTGATCAGCGTGTATGCGCCTTCGTCAACTAGGCAAAGGGCACAGTTTGTGTTTCGTCGCACCCACCGAAGTTCACAGAAGCATTCTTGACATGAAGAATTGTGACGACCATACCACTATATCATCCTTCGACGTCTTGGCTTGGTGTATCGACCAGACTTGTCAGGCTCTGGAAACTGCGAAACCTCTACGGGCGATGCAGGGTCTTGAGTACTTGCGCCAGCAGAAAGTCCTCTCCGAGTACCTACCCTCTAGCTTATCGTCAACATATGTTACAAGAGATGAGGCCAGAGATCAGCACTTTTGGGATCAAATCCAAGAAGATGAATCTCGGAGCTTAGAGCTTCTGTATGGAGTGCATGAAGAGCATGTCGGTGTACTGCAGCGTATGCTGGATCGTGGATCGAGCAACCCAATGATGCAACATCTCATCCACGAATATGACTCCATGAACAAAACCACCATTGAAGACTGTGACGTCGACAACGAGCAGGAACGCGAACTCTCTCATGAGATCGAGAGACAAGTAAAAGTCGAGCTTCCTTCCCCGGCACTTCCTCGTCAGCATGCCCTCAGTAGGGGTCTCCGTCAATACATCGACACTGGCAACTTTTCAGATCTTAGAGAATGTGCTGTTAAACATGCCTTCAAGGTCATGGAAGACACCAGCGCAGCTCACACACTCAGACAGCAACAGATCAATCCTGGCATCTTCAATTTGTTCGTCAGTCAAGACTTCTGGCTCACTGTTGAACTGCCAGAGACATCATCTCGCGATCAGTACATGCGCCCAACCAACTGGATCTTGAGAAGCATTGAGCACAATGATCTTCTGATCATCAGCCCCTTCGAGGCTAATGAGCTACTTCCACAGATCAAGAGGTCGAAGAAGATACGCCTACACACGTATGCTCCTCGTGTGGTCAAGGCCATGATTTCGTTCAGCGACCTGAACTTTTACACACCTAATGCCGGTCCTGATGACGCTCCGGTCCTGGCCGCTGTGGTGCGTGCCCTCAATCTGTTCGCAGGATCTCTGTACCTAGATGACAAAGCTGAGTACAATGCTCTTCGCAGTGGCTTGGGTCTCATAACTCAACACCCTCAAGCTGAGGGCGTGCCAGTACAGAGCGATGGCTTTGTCGCACCTCAAGACCGCGAGAAAATTGGTTGGCCTGGTACCTGTCATTTCTCAAAGTCTCCAGTGCCATTCTTCAAAGAGCTCTTCGTGCTCCGCAGAAATGGCCAAGGCTTCGGTCATACTCACATGGGTCATTTGCTTGCCGGCAAAGAATTGAGAGCTGACGCTTTTGATGGTTGCAAAGAGGACGAAGCAGAAGAGGCTGACAACGAATTGGAGGAAGGGGTAGAAGGAATCAATGGCGAGGCTCAACAGACTTACCACGTCCCTGGCGAATGGTACACGGCAGAAAATTCAACTTCCAGCTCTACAGACCAAGCACTGGCTCTACGCTGAAGAGAAGGAAATCGCATCATCGGCAGGATGATTGGGTCTATAGAAGAAGGGAACTAGAAAGCATACGTCCATATTACGTGTAACCTTCTTGGATCAGGAAAGTGCAAAAGGCTCTAGCGTTTTGTGAGATTGTGACTTGCCTCTCTTTCTTCATTAGTGTCAGCTTCTCATGTTGTAGTGATCTGATTGTTCCTTCTCTCGATTGTAGCAGGCAACAACTTTCGAGTCCAGAAGTTACATAATGTTCGAGTCTGCACGTATAGTTCCTGCCCTTTTCTTGTCTTTCCTTCTCGATTCCAGCTATGCTACTGGACCTCCGCGGCGTGTATTCGAGTCGCATAAATCCATTAACATCGATAACAGATACTGCCCACAAATCGATAAGTTTCTAATGCGAAGTAATTCAATAACAACCCCTCCTCGGTTTCGTGGTGGGAAAGATTGCTTTTCGGTGATGGCGGAAGAATTGCACCTCTTCCATCTCCTTCTCGATCTGCTAGTATAAAAGTGGAGAGAACGAAGTGTAATGATGAACGGTATCTGTATTTCGTCTCTGGCAGTCTACGGAATCAATGTCAAAAGAACGTAGTTCATCATGGGGTCCTGAACTTCAACCAGCCATTCTCTGTTGCTTGACGCCTTCGAGAATTTCCAGAACTTGCTGCACAACCTTGTCCTTGGCATTCTTCTTGCCGTACACTCTTGCGACCTTTCCCACGGCGCCGCGAAGGCAGGGTTCAACGGCATGATCAAAGCGAGCCTCGCCATCCCAGAAGTCGGGAGTCAAGGTCGAGGTCTGTACGAGCTTGTAAGTCGGCGGCGTGATGTTGAGTTCAGCGCAAAGAGTGGACACGAGCGAAGATGCCGATGGTGATGGGGCTGTTTGTGGTTTTGGAGGACTGGAAACAACAGCAGCAACGGGAGAAGGCAATGATGCGCCAAAGGCTGGTACGGCAGGAGCTACCGAAGAACGGGCGGCTGCGGAATGTTTGGTCAAAACGCCTTCATCGCGCAGGGCCAGGACAGCAGCACGAGCAGCGGCGGTCTTTGCAATCTTCTTACTAGAGAATGCGGCGTTCTGGTCGTGGTGCGTTCGGTTGAGAATAGTGCAGGTTGCGCCGAAGCGTTGGGGACCGAGCTCAAAGATGGAATATTCGGCTTGATCGAGAGCACGGCCTTGACAGAATTCTGTGCTGTTGTCAGAATGAACAGGTAGTGTAAAGGGGGCAGAAGAGGATGTGGTCAGTAGAAGTAAACAAGGATATCAGACACAGAACACTGAAGTTGGTGTACACCACGCCTCTTCCATGACCATGCTCAAATCGTGGTCGACTACGACAATGCACAAAGCCAATCATACACAAGCGCTTTGTATCAGATTCTCGTCTCTAGTAATATGAGGTCATGGCTCTCAGTGAACACTATCCTTGTCTGATTGACTTTGTGCAGTGTGTAAGTTGGCCTCGAGCTAAGCATGATCATGGGAAGGCGATAAGGGCATACCTCATGTTAAGCATGAAAAGGCTCCAGTGAAATGTTTGTCAGCCTGAATGCCAAACTTCTAGTCGAGCATCGCGAGCCATGAGCTTAGAAGATGCGGCCATCCATCCTGTGAAGGGCGTAGCGGTAGTTGAGACCAGCAGCGCTCTCACTAGCACAACCGTCATCATTTGTACATATGACACTGTAATATGGCGATGGCTGTCGAAGAAGCTGGTATGCAGGCGGTCAAGGACATTTCAGGATACTGGACATGCGTAACATAAGGCACACCTGTCGAGTTATATGGCCATATATCACAAAAACGAACACGCGAGAAATCAGAGGACCTACCGTGTAAAACACCAACCCAGTTTTCAGATGGATCGACCTTCGCAGCAGCGAGTGGCAGGAGCCCTGCATCTTTCTGACGCTTCTTTGGGATGGGTTGTTTCTCTAGCCAGGTCACGGCCATTTCAGCAGCCTTCTCTTTGGCGGCCTTCTTACTGCCGTAAGTGCCGGGAGCTTCGAAGGTCTCTATTGCTTGATCACCATCGAGCAGGCGGAGAGTGGCTGAAAAGGCGTATGGAGGACCTACTTCGAAATCATAGTCGGTTCGCAGCTGACGGATCTGACACATGTCGTTGGCTTTTGCTGCAGAGTCACCACGGGGCTTGGAAGGAAGGAGTGTGCGTGGAGCTGCTGCCGATGACGAGCTGGCTGTTGTACCGAGTTTGGCACGCTTGCTAGCAGGAGTGACTGGCGACGAGGCTGCTCTTCTGGCCGCGACTTGAGCGTCAAATTGCGCAGCTGACAGAAGGTCGAGACCTGGAATCTGGGAGGACGAAGACATGGAGCTGGGTGGTGGTGACGATGTTGACGCTTCGGGCGCTGTCATGATGTCGCTGTCTTCCTCTAGGGTGTGGTTAGCGAATGGACGGCCGATGAAATTGCTGAGATAGTTCATGACGATAGAATGCTGAGTGTAGATGTGAAGAAGAGTTGAGTAACAGCCATTGTGAGTTGCGAGCCAGAAATATTATTGTTGATGGTCTTGGTCGTCGTGCCTCGCCGAGCTGCAGCTTCACTCTCAGTCACCCTGCCCCACCCGACTCTCGTCACCAACGGCTATCTAGATTTCTCAGCCTCACATGACATTTCTTGATTGACACAAACGACTGGCATTTTTCAGTCGTCATATGTGGATCTTAGGTATAAGTGCACGACAATGATCAACTGAACACAGGAAATGAGAATAGCCTCGCAAACAGCCTCTCCAGTTGCAAGATTGCCAGCTTCCACTATCTAAGCAGAACATGTGGACCAATCACCCCCACTGCGTGCAAAGGACAAGCTATCAACGAAATCACCGAGATTACATCTTCCCAAAAAATCAGCGCGACAGCTATGCAGAGGAATCACACGGTCATTAACAATGACTCTGACCAGCTCCTCTCTGTGGCCAAGACATTGCAGCTTCTCAATATAAGCTCTAGCCGCGAAGGGAACAGTATAAGCTGCTGAGTATCCATTCGTCTGCTGTGCCGTCTCGAGTGTTGTGTTCGAGAGGGCAGAAGTGCTGTTGTAAAGTCCCATGGCGAAGAAGATGGCAGTCATGTCGTTGTCGTGACTGAAGTCTGCATACAATGTACGATCAAGAGGGAAAGTCGTGGAGTTGCTATCCAAAGTGTGGTTTGTCGAGGTGTTATCCATGACTGGCTTCTTGGTGAGACGGGCAATGAGTTCGTTGGTGAAGCCAACGCCTTGGGTTGGACCGAGAGGGTTACCAGCTCCATAGCCGTAGTACTTGTTCAGAGACTCGTAGTATCCATAATCTTGCCACTCGGTCTCTGTAAACAGCGAGCAGAAGGGTGAGATTGCACCTGTAGCCGAAGCAACAGTGTTGAAGGGGCACAAGTCCATCAAGTACACAATCTCAGTTGACGTGAGATTTGCTCCAGGAAGATCCGCATTGATCCTCTTCTGAATGCTGGGAACGAAAACGGACACCCAAGTCTTCTGAGCAGCATCAGCGATGTTCGAATCAGGTCCGTCTTCAAAGCTGGTGCAGAGATCATGGTTCAGCGTGTTGTTACTGCCATCAGCCTCGCTGATAACCACATTGACAGAGGGGTACTGTTTGTTGGCCCATCTGTCATCGATTTTGGCTTGAGTGAATCCGTCTACCCACTTCTCTGCAGACTCTACGACACGAGATTCACCAGACGAGCGAACGAACGGAACTGCCTTGCGGGCGAGGTCCGCGTAACGCTGATAGTACTTGACACCAGAATTTTCCATCTGCTGTCTTCCAAAGTCTGTCAACTGATCCGCTCCGAGAGTGTACTCGTATTCATCAAGGAAAGCATATTTGCCAGTGAAATTGACAACATTCTTCTTGATCTTGGTAATGGTCGCGTTGTATTTTGCAGTCTTGGAAGCCGTAGGGTCTCTAGCTCCGTGTCTCGACAGAATTTGGGCAAATGTGACCGAGCATGTGAGAGGCACGTTTGCAGGGATCTCTGAAGGGACAGAGAAGTATGGAGAGTATTGACCCCAGTAGTGGCTGATTTGCGGCTGGCACTCGTAACCAATCTGAATACTGTCACAAGTCTGATTGTTCGGGCCGGGGATAGGAATGATATGACCCGAGGAGCTGCTCAGGTGTCAGCGAGTTCCTGATATTCTCGGCATGAATTGAGTTCGATCGATGCTCAAGCTCGCTCTGGCAGAAAATCTCAAGGGCCATGACCAGAGAGCCAGCTTCCTACAGTATTATAGAATATGCAGATGGATTTGTGTGCAATGAATGATATACTTCGAGAGGGGTGACGAGAGACCTACCTCGAGATGACGCCCAAAGCGAGGAGACTTGCTGCAGTCAAGGCCATGCTGTAAAGTGTAAAGCGTGAGCTGTACTTTCTCCTGACCTCCCGCTTGAGGCCATCGTGCTCTTTATAACCCTTCCCTACTACCCATGTCGGGAGCACGTGGGTGGGTTCGTTCGCCATATCTGTAAGGCGAACTCTGCCTTGGCGAAGTTCTTGCCCTCGACCCTGGCCATGTGCGGTTGCAGAGGATTTTGAAGCATATCAACACGGCATGTTATAGTGTGCACTTAGAACGCTGAGGGGACAGTCAAGTACCGTCGTGAGATTCACCCACGTGCAGATGCACAGACCCTGTATCCTCGTTAGGGTCGATCTTTCTCCGACCCACCTGCAGGCGCGGTAAAGTCAATTGAGATGATAGCAGGTTGCAGCTCATCAGAAGTGAAGTGGAACACTCGGAATCATTATCGGGATGGGATTCGAGAGGAAAGAAAGATATGGTAGTTCATGTCTTGGTATCAACTTTTGAGATGCCTGACCTCCTCCACCTAACGCCGGCGCTAAGCGAATGCGATGAATGCTATTCTTCGACAGTCTCTATGAACAACCAAAAGGAGAAAAATCATGCAAGTCGTGTATCAGAACAGAAAGAAAAACATGGTAAACATAAAAAGAGAGGTCGTGATATGGCATTCAAATGGTCGTTTCTTCATCGATCGTCGAGGCGGTTGTTGGTCTAGGGTTGGCCGGGAAGTTGAACTGGCGAGGGGATTCGGTAGGAGATGCCTCATTGATGCGAATGCTTGGAAGACGGACAATCTCGGGCAGAGAAGACAAAGGGCTGCTGTTCTCACTTCTTCGTGTTTGGCTGTTAGTCCTCGAAAGAGACGGTCTTGAAGAATGGATCTCCTCGTAAGGTGGGGCTTCTTCAAAACCCATGGCATCATATCGTGGCAGCTCAGGAAGAGGAATTCGGCTCTCGCCCAAATCACCGTCAGCTCGAGGGAGCTGGTTGACTTGTGTTGTCGAAGTTCTACGAAGACTCAGGTTGATTGACTGGGCTCGAGAATGAGCTCGTGATGAGCGTGGACGAGAGGAAGTATGTTGGAGTGAAATGACCTCGAAATCACTGTCATCCTGGTCTGCGCTGTCAGTTGTGAGAACAGAGGTGGCGGAAGCCATCCGATGATGGGTGGAAAAAGAAGCACGGGACAGCCAAGGTCGCAGAGGATTGGCACTGCCTGCACGAGAAGCGTCGTTGAGCAGCGGGCGGCTATCAGACTCGGTAGAATTGGCGCGCACACGCGAGCCATCATGGCGAGCAACACCCAAGTCACCATACGAGACTGCGCTAATCCTTCTTTCTCGCGGTCTGGCGTTGTGCTCGGCAATCATCTGGCTGGAGCCGTTGGCACGCTCCAAAGTGACACGAAGAGCCGTCTCATGTCGCAAAGCGCTGAGAGCCTCCAAATCTCCTCGAGCACGTGCCTCGCGACGACGACGTCTGCGGTCTTCTCTTTCAGCAGCCTCTTGTCTGCGTTGGCGGCGGATTTGCCAAAGTGACTCCATTTCAGCTTCCCTTCTACCTTCTTCCTCCTCGTTGGTTTCTGGAAACTCTACAACTGTATCCATGCCTGCTCTTTCACCTTCGCGGCCGAGAACGCCTTCGTTCTCGTGAGGTACGGCAGAGTAGGCAGGAAGGGTGGCGATACTACGGATACTCGTGTGTCTATTGACAGCGGCCTCGGGGTCTTGGATCATTTCTCGAGTGGCAGTGCTAGCGGATGGTCTATCATGTCGACGGAATGGCGAGAGAATGGCTTGGATCCATGATCGACGGGGGGTTTGAGATCTTGCGTGAGCGCGAGCTGCGACCTGTGCCTGTCGAATGTTCTTAGGTAGACGGATACTTCGAAGCACGAAGAAGAGAATAATAGCGAAGAGTAGAACGGCGCCAACACTACCAACAACCTATCACACTTGTCAGTCAGGTGCGGCATTAACAAAGATGCTCGGACTTAAACGTACGATAGCAGCTTTGGTCTTCTCGGAGCCGTCGGTCGGCGTGAGAGCGCGCTTGGTCATGACGACCATATCCGATAGTCGTAGTATGCGCAGCATGCCGGGAGGGCTGGCAAGCAACGACTATAAGAAGTTGCGCAAAGAGTGCTCAAGACCAACCCCAACACGCCGCACGGACTTGGACACGGCGACGTGGATAACGATGACGCTGGGAGATGGCTGAAGACTCGAAACGGCCGCGGAACCTGGAACTCTTGACACGCGCTTCGTGCCGGATGAATAGTATCGTCGGGTTCGGAGGAAGCTGCTTGTTGTTCAAGCAGACAGATGGTGAGAAAGTAAACACAAGTTTCTCTCGGTCTGAGGCCAGCCGACACACATATGAAGAGCAGACCCAGAATAGATGCTAGCAAGCGAGAACACGCGCGGCTTGGGTCCGTACGTACCAGTACATGCACGACCTCAGCCCCAACTTGTCCTGCTATGTGGCGTACCGGTGCGCCAATCATAATCTGTTATCCGCAGTCCGAGGTCCCGCCAAGATTCTTCCCCTTAGCCGCCCCTCCTCGAGCTCTGAGTTGTAATTCTCCTTTCTGCAGAGGTTCGTCCAGTGTTTGTTGCTTTTATAGAAGAGCAAGATGGACTCACAGCAGGTTGGCAGCGCCAACAAAGACACTTCTGTTGAAGGGGTCGTCCATGCTGCTTTGGCCAAAAAACAACCTCCGCCAGAATCTCCGCAGGGCGTAAAGACACGTAGATGGATCATCTTCAGTTTCTGGGCCATCGTCGGCCTGCTCGGCCTGCCTATTTGGTTCGCCACGACCACTGTTCCCCGCGCTGCACTGCCCTTGGAGTCGATGGATGCGTGGGCCTCAGGTCAGGTATGCTTCGCCCTCTCGCTGTATGATATCTACTAAGCATAAAAAAGACATGTAAACTCGAATTTCCTGTGCATGTTGCTCTTGCTGCTTCCCATCTTGACACTACAACCACTGCAAACCTTGCTCAGCATATCCAGCAGGACTTGGACAGACAGAACAAGTCTCCTGTTCACCGCTTGCGAGTAATCGCTTCGGGGCACGATACTGCAGATCAGTCAGCAGATGCGCCATATACTAACCCTTCGTCGTCCTCGGCTGTCACCGTCAACCTCGTGCTTGATGACTCCATCTCCCACCCAGTTGCCAAGATTCAGCCCTTCGACCCTACTCTAAGCATCTACCATGGCGCATTGTCGTCATCTCAGCCCACCAGTGTGTCTGACCTTGCTGACTTTGTTGCGACTGAACTTTTGAAGCTGTTCGCAGAGGAGCAGATCACTTTGGACTATCTTCTAACAGGTCAGACTAATCACCACGAGTCTGCGGGAGACGTTGACTCTTCATCCATCATCGAAGGGTACCGGAGGAGATCTAATCGCGCGTTTAAATATGCATCAACCTACCATTTGACGTTCTCTCTATTCACAGGCTCAGCATCACCATCTGCTTGGGATATCAAAGCAGCGCTCGACGAGTACCTTGGCCCATTCCTGACTTCATTTTCGTCCGTCAGCAAGTTTAGTGTCGATACTCAAGTGCAGCTGTTCGCATCTCTGTCGCCTTCACTACACGGCCCTCAATACGACGAAGCGTCAAACCAATGGACACTAATGCATTCTGACTTGAGTGCCTTCATCAACGCTGCCGAGTGGCCTCTCAGCCCGAGCATCGGTGTAGGTCCAACTATCAACTTCGTCGCTTACGTTCCTTCTCCTAAGCAAGCTCCGATGGTGATCGAGGAGACTGGCGGAACCAGTTGGTTAATTCCTCAATGGGGCGGAGTTCAGATATTGAATCCTTCAAATGATCAAAACAGGACTGTTCTTACTAAAGATGATCTCGAGCCGGTTGTGCGCATCTTTGCAGAGCAGCTGGAGTCTCTGATCGGATTACCTCAGTCACCAACCTCGCTTCCGCTTCGTCTTTCAAGCTTGAAGCGCGAGAGGGCAGCATCCCTGATTCTATCAGCATCATCGACTCTTGGGGCTTTATCTAGGCTTACACTCAAGCTGACCAGCATCGCCATTCCAGACAACGTGGCTGAGTCAGTACATCAGACTATCCATCACCTAGAGACGGCATGCTCTCATCTTCACGAAGGACACTTTGATGCTGCGTTAGAGCATGCACGAATCGCCGAAGCACAAGCGGAGCAAGCTTTCTTCGAACCCTCCATGGTCGGCCAGGTCTACTTCCCTGACGAGCATAAAGTCGCAGTATATGTTCCCCTGCTCGGGCCCATGGCTGTACCTTTGGTCATGGCGGCACTGAAAGAGTTCAAGAAGTTCAAGCAAGCTCGAGGAAAGGCCAGTTGAGGTGTCCTGGGTCACTATCGAGCAATGCTAGGGCCGGCTTCTTTCGAGCGTACGCACAAGACCGTTTCCTCAGCTAAGGACGTCATGCTGTTCGTAAGCGCGCTCCTGAAGCAATGCAGGGTGTAGGCCGGCGCGTCCATCCACCAACCATGTCTCACGTCAGCCGCTTACCACCTGCGAGTGAATTGCAGAAAGGACCTTATGCTGAATCAGGATGCAAACCTGAGCTGCGGCGCGAATTTTGGAGCCATGCTTAATGTTACAAGATGTCTCGACGAAAAGTCACAGTCCAATGTCGAATGATGGGGAGCTCTAAACGAGCGCTTTCGAGCAGAGAGCGCTCGTAGATCGGGGGCCGTGTAGGAAGATCTGGATCCGAAGCTCAGATTCGGCACTTTTAGGAGAGTCTCTATCTCAGTGTCATCCCGTAGTTGAGCAAAGATCTACCTCATCTCGAAGACATACAACTTTGCTTTCACAAAGGCGAACCGGATACTCGGTTCAAAGGGCGCGTGGATCCGTGAAACCCAGGATCCGTGCGCCGAAGCTTAATTGGCTTAAACTTCAGTCATCTGCGGAGAAAACGCGGGGTCATCGAACCCAAAGCAAAATCGCAGCTGAGCAGCATGCGAGACTCTCTGTCTGAGAAGCCTCGGCCACGGAACAAGAGCTCCGGAGCGAAGAGGGGTAAGTGATAGCGGGGGGCATGCTATACAGAGAAGTCTCTGAGCCCACACTTGTGCTTCAAACGACTCTTCATACTCGTCTCCATACAATTATCATCTGATTTTACCCAATCTTGGTTCTTTTGATTGTTTGAAAAGTATGGCCAATCGACGAGATAGCGGGCACTCCAAAGTGAGCTTCAAATCCGATGCGACACACAAGGCAGTCCAAGCCACTCTCGATGGAGTGACCTCGAATCCTGAGACAGGAGTTGCTGGCCTGGTCTTTGCAGCGATCAACAAGGATGGCGATATTCTAACAGCCAATGCTTCTGGTAACCGTGGATTAGACACCAAGGAGCCGATGACCCTGGAAACGACTTTTTGGATCGCGAGTTGCACCAAGATGATTGCAACAATTGCTGTCATGCAGCTGGTCGAGCAGGGCAAACTTGACCTTGACGATCACAAGCAGCTATACGAACTTTGTCCAGAATTGGAGAAGGTGAAGGTGTTGACTGATGATGGAAAACTGGAAGACAAGGAGGCTGAGATTACGCTGAGGATGTTGTTGTCACACGTGAGTCTGATGTTCGTCCATAATCTCATTACCATGCTCTGACTAGTATCACAGACTGCAGGTTTTGGATACGAGTTCTTCAACCCCAAGCTGATGAAGTACGGCCGTCCTGTCGGCTTCGACGTCTTTAGTGGTGACCCTGCCGAGGTTCTCAGGATGCCTCTAGTCAACCAGCCAGGTAGCAGATGGGAGTACGGCATCAACATCGACTGGGCAGGCATTGCACTCGAGAGACAAACTGGCATGAATCTGAACGACTACATGCAGCAAAACATCCTTCAGCCTCTTGGGATTCACAATACGACCATGTTCCCGACCAAGGAGATGAAGTCGAATCTGGCGTCCATGCATCAACGCTGGCCAGGTAGCCAGAAGGCTGTAGAAAGAGACCATGTATACCGCAGACCAATGGTCGCCGAAGGAAAAGAGGAGCAAAGCAGAATCCTGTGCAGTGGCGGAGCTGGTCTCTTCTCTCGTCCCACAGAGTACATCAAGGTGCTTGCCGCACTGTTGAACGACGGCACGTGTCCCAAAACGAACAAGCAGATACTCAAGCCAGAGACAGTGAAGCACATGTTCGAGAACCAGATCCCTCAAATGCCGGACTTTGGTCGTCGTGGTATCCCTGATGCAAAGCCAGAGCACTCGAACCCGCTCGGAGACCTATACCCACAGGGTGATGTTGCACAAGTATGTTGTTTGCGTGACACTGCGTATTTCTGCCCACATACTGACAACGACGACAGGGTTGGTGCCTTAGCGCAATGCTGACCATTGAGCCCGGAGTCACAGGCCGTGGAAAGAACACCGCATTCTGGGCGGGCATTGCCAATCTGTTCTGGTGGGCGGATAGAGAGAAGGGCGTTGCTGGTATGATTGCTAGCCAGGTCATGCCTTTCGGTGATCCCAATGTGATGGGTGCGTGGTTTGGAGCAGAGACGGCGGTTTATGACAACTTGGGTGCGTAATAGTGATGCCCAGGTGTTTAATATGTCAATAGTTTCACAGGCTGACTGTTGTACTTTGTTGAACTGAAGTTGATTCCGTCGTGCCAGCTAGACTCTGAAACAATGTCTACAAACTTATCATAAAACTTCCTGAATTGGAATTCAATATCCTGGAGCGTCTTGCCCGTGGTGAGAAGGCAATTCTCCACGCTGTTGCATCGCAGCTAAGAGCTAGGCAAAAAGTCTCCTCTTGTTGAGAGCAGCTGACTGGAAGTCTTGTACTTAGCTACCGGTACAATTGAACAACTCGATGGCTTATCCAGTATTCCGTGTCTTTGGCAGCACGCGACTCATTTATAATATGATCGAAAGACTAGCAACAAGTGCATTTTCCATTAATCGATTCCCGTGCTCACTTGCCCAAAAGCGGCAATGTAATGAGATCGAAACGCGAAGGTTTCGCGATCTGCCGCGTCTCGTCAGGAGAAGACGGGTTCTCCTCCCCTGTTGTCTCGGCCGAGTGTCGAATCCTGAACGTTTACGCAGCCTCTCGTCAATGGCTTGGGAGCTAAGGAGTCAGGAGATGGAAGATCGAACGAGGTTTCCACGGTTCCCGCGTAAAGTGGATCGCGTCTTACCGCGTATGTATCGCGTTTAGTGGATTATATCATGTGCGGATCATAAAAACTGCATGGCGGGCGTACACCCGTTAGGCTTTGGCAAGGGCGAAACGGGCTGACTCTCAAATCCTGGCTGAGAAAGTCACAATTTGTGGAGAACGAGGTACCGTGGAGTTACATGGTGAACCAGGTTAGTCCTCGAGGCGGCCAACATGTCATGTGTGAGACTCAAAGAATGGAACGCTTTTCCGTTAGTTGCGTGGGTACGAAACGAGGAGACTCAAGAGGATTGAGTTGGACACATATCATACATAATAGCCTAGCTCACAAACGGAGCTCAGACATACAATGATTATCCGGGGCAAGCATGGCGACAGAACCTACCATTGTTGCTCATCGAAAGTCTCTCTGCATGTCTTCAAACTATTGGAAAAGCCTCTGCCCGGATGGCGGGTATCCATATGATGATCGGTGGTGTGGAGTCAGCGAAAAAAGTCGCGCCAAGCGACCCGACACTTGGTTGCCGTGGTCAACGAGGATGTTTGTGACGGCAAGATCAATGCAGAAGGACGAAGTGGTGTGTGGTTGAACGAGCAGCAAGAAAAAAAAGCAATCTTGATTCATCTGCGAATTGGTTTGCAAGATTATTGAGACGTGAGAGAAACCGAGTTCCAAACAGACGATGGATAACTGGTGAAACGGATAGTATGAGGCTCAATTCGAATATGGGGTGTATTAATAAATATGATCGGGGCTTGTTCAAGTGATGCCGATCTAATGTAAGCATATCTAGTTTAGCCTTTTGTGGAGAAATTAATAAGGACTTTTGTACAGGTACAGTACAAAATATGGAGCAACGGGTGTAACATCTTATACCATGTTTGTTGTTGGTCGCGTGGCTCCTTGGTGAAATCCAATTCTTTCTTCTTCTGCACCTGATCATGCTAGGGTTCTCATCTAGGGTGGGTTCAGCAGAACGCGGAGCGGGCAGAGGTTCGTTGCTTGAGAAACTGGTGGACGTGGAAGAAAAGCGTCGGCCAGAACTTCCACTCGCAGTGGTGCGGCCGCACCTTTGTATGACGGCATATGCAGTCTTGAAAAGTTGAATGCATGTCAAGCGAAAGAAAAAAAACCGTCGTCCCTCACGAATGCATAGCAGGCTCCAGATGGTGGAACGATCGTCTGTCAAAGTTCAAAGCAAGGACAGCCTGACTGGGTATAAGCCAACGTAACTACATACACGGGCGGCGCGATATGTCATCTTGATATGCAAGCTGCGGGCTGTGGTGAGAACTCGCGAGGCCTTCCTTTGTCGTACGGCTTCACGGCTTCGCTCCGCCGAGTCAATCGAAAGCCACCGTGCATTGGCGAGAGAAAGAACGAGGGAAAGAACATGCAGAACGGGCAAGGATATGATAACAACCACACGATCCGCACAGAGTTTGAATCTGTGCGTAATCCTGTGGAGGAAAAGCTCACCGACGCTTCGTTGTTGAGAACTTGGGCTGGCCTCATCAGGACGGAACGTGCGAGTCGCCAGATCGAAAATTCTCGTCGGTGGACTGCATATAACTACATATCAATCTGCATTATTGTACCTGGACAATCGATCCGCCGGATGCTAGGGTTGCGAATGGAATTGTTTGCTATCTCCAAGACCGAAAAGCGCCGAGCGTGACACACCTTCTTGATCTGTCCAACGGACGACTTTTAACGAGATTATTATTGGAGGATGACATTGGTTATTGCATTTGATTGCTCCCGTAGAGTAAGCGCGCAGGCATAATTTCGAGCATACACTCACTCATTACGAGCATAATAACGATCGCCTGCGGATAGAGTAACTAGAGTCTCAGGGGTAATTATCGTTCGCACGTGTCCAGCAGATTATGAAATTTGGATATGCTTCGTATATAAAGACACGCCTTCAGACGCGTTTCGACCGCGATCGTGAAGCGCGTAATCGACGGAGACTTTCAAACGGCGTTAAAGTGGTTGCATATGCTTGGGGGACGATCGGACGCCCGCGGCAGGCAGGCAAGCAAGCAGGGGGAGAGACAGAGGTCTAAAACAGTACTCCAGCGCAGTTGTGGTGCAGGAAGATTGGCGGTTGATTTCAAGGTTCTGGGGTATAAAGGAGTTCAATGATGCAGATTGGCGCTGATGAACAATGGCTCATTGGTGGGAGAGCCGGCAGACCGGGCGGAGCTGATATCTCGTGCTCGCCAACGAAGCTTGTTCCTGCGCTACTGAACGCGTAGGAAGCAGAAGCTCGACAGCAAATGTTTCGTGACGGTTGCAGAAGGATGAGAGATTGGCTGGGGATTGTCGTCAGGCCCTCGTCAAGGAGGCACCTGTCGCATGTCGCATGTTGGGCGGTTGCTCAAGCCGAGATTCACCATGGAGCTAAGCAGCGCCAATTTCATGTGATACGTTTGGATCTACCTAACAATGCTCGCTGCCATCTGCTTGTAGCGAGCTGCTTGTTTGCCTGTGCCCACACGCGACTAAAGTATGGTAAGGGGCGTTGTGCCCAAGTCAGTCAGACGATCGGGGCAGGATAGTGTTTGAGAGGCCGGTATCCTGGCAAGCGTCGGGAGCGTGTATGGAACCGGTTGATCAGAAGCATTTATGTAGTAGGCAACGTACCAACGCTTTGACGCTCGACGCTAGCGGCTAGAGTGGCTTCAGCCAAGATTTACAGACCAGGCCGACTGAGCCATCTCCACCAGGAGGCAGAGGGCAGTACCGACGACGTCTTACTGCTGGACACGACGTCTGTCCGAGGCTGTCGATTCCTTCTTCTCCTCCCTTCTCCCTCGCTCCCTCTCCACCTCTTCCCAATCCTCCTCTTCCTCGCAAGTCAATGGAGCTTTGATAAACGGTCACCGCTTCCAAACGGCTTCCTCTCATACCTACTCCTACCTCCCTCCAGCCCCTCCCAGAGTCGTTCGTCGTATAACCCTCGACCTCGACCTGGACTGAAGCCTTGTCGACTCTCACCATCCGAACACCACCTTTCGACATCAGGCCCCATCAAACCCTTCGACACGACTACACCGTCGCTGCCGCCTAACCCCTCGACCTCTCAAGCCGCCCCGACCTCTCCTCTTCGTTGAACGCAGAGCTGTGGACGGCCTCTTCACCTCATCTCGTCAGCCTTGACAGCTTGCGATCTCATTTCGACCTCGAATCGAGTCTTCTCCAGTACGAGGTGAGTGAGCATTGCTCAAGCTGTTCGTCCATACCCCTATTATCTGCCCTCCCCATTCTCCTAATATAACAGATCATGATCTCGATCGATCTGAAACATTGATGAGGAGCGGTCGACGCCGATGTAAAGAGTCGGATGTGTGGTCAGTTCGGAAGGAAACGGAAGGAGCATAGGGAAAGTACACCAGAGGCTTCAGGTGCACAACCACATTCCAACACGTCAAAGAGGAAGAAAAGACCTTGCTCCTGCTGGTTGACATATCGATGGTGCCTTCCATACTCAATTCATGGTCAGCAATGAAGCCTGCTTCGAGCATGCAAAGCTAAAGCAAGAACCGTCATATGAACTACCTTGGCGGTTCGACCTTGCAGCTTCCTCTTGCACCACAATCATGAATAACATGGAACAAGACCATTTTATACAATGGAGCACTGATATATTATACAACACTTCAACAGTGTTGCATCGGCACGAGTACTGAGCGGGGTCTTTGCGTTCCATAGCCGTCAAGGCATGGACACTTCCAGAAGCAATCGCGCTTGCATTCTTGGTGACAGTGAGCTGGTTTGAGGTCGTGTCTCGTTCCCAAATGGCTCCTTTCCTATCCTTCCGGCATATCCTCGGCAATTGGCTTGCCGTCACCTGTATCTCTGGCATCCTCAGTCATGACTGACGCACTTTTGAAGCTGCATTCACTAATATCAAAACATCACAGCTCTTTCAGCACACCATCTCTGATTTGACTCGCCTTTCCAAGTCAATCTCTGAAGACCAGCTCTCTCTGGTAAGTTCTTTCTCATATGTATCATCAACATATTTCCGTCCCTTGCAGCGCACGTGCCTTTGATCATTGACCCGGAAATGACTGACATTCCCCAGACCTATCTGCGAACTCCAAGCCCAGCCAGGTCGACGCGCTCTCATTGGAATTGGTAGAATCGTTGATTCGTTCTCTACGTCTGTAAGATCGGGCAAGTACCATCTGCGGCATTCCGATTTCCAGTCGGCATCCGAATCTCATTCGCAAGGGATTCACTTCTCTGCGGTTCGCCTCGCTGCCACCCATTTCCCAAGGTATGTGCAATGTCCAGCTCGGACACTCGTGTCTCCTTTACTTCTAATGCTAATTCAGACAGTCTCTCTTGTAGACTCCTTATACCTGCATCTTTCTAGCCAGTCAAAGGCAGTCAGACCAGACGTTCTAGGATCATCTACAACATCCCTCATCCAACTAATTACAGTCCTTCTATTGCATTATCACCAACACTGTCAAATTTTCTGTGTCTACACTCGAGCAACCAGTGTTCATACACCATTCACTCATTAATAGATTTTCACCCGTCAATCCTGGCGAACTGACCAACCCCTACCACCAACTCTACATCCGCAACATGGCTTCCACCACGGTACAATCCAATTACGGCTACTGCGAGACATTCTTCGTGGAGAGTTATGAAGACACAGACGGCATCTTTGCCAGAGCGGCTGCTGAGCGTGAGAGAGCACGTGCGATCGCCAAGGTTCAACAAAAGCACATGGCTGCTGACCTCTCTCGTCTGACCAGTGAGCTTTACCTGAACGATGTGCTTGACCACATGGAGGTCATGGAGGTAAGAAGTTCTGGCCCGTCATTCGTTCGATGCATATACTGACCTCCTACAGGCCGAGACGATGCCGGACATCAACTCCATCGAGATTCAGACTGAGATCCAATGGTTCATGCGTCCCTACCTCCTTGACTTCCTCCTCGAGGCTCACCACGCTTTCCAACTGCTCCCCGAGACTCTCTTCCTTGCTGTCAACC
The DNA here is from genome assembly GCA_037042735.1 of Aureobasidium sp. Y128-05A. Lineage (NCBI taxonomy): Eukaryota > Fungi > Ascomycota > Dothideomycetes > Dothideales > Saccotheciaceae > Aureobasidium > Aureobasidium sp. Y128-05A. The sequence goes on along the minus strand of JAXQKC010000109.1, from coordinate 771,716 downwards.
TACTCGATAGATACTGCTCGAAGCGTGTCGTCTACAAGCGTCACTACCAACTGGTGGGATGTGCCTCATTACTCATTGCCGCCAAGTACGGTGACCGTAAGGAGCGTGTGCCCACCATCAAGGAGTTGAAATCGATGTGCTGCTCGCTCTACGACGACGACATGTTTACACAGATGGAATGGCACGTCCTGCAAACCTTGAATTGGATTATTGGTCACCCCACCGTGACTGGCTTCCTTGAGATTGCTCTCTCCGAGACGGCAGCGGATGCTGAGGTGCAGAACATGGCTACATACATCTCCGAAATGGCTCTCTACCACAAGGACTTCATCCCCGTGCTGCCTTCAGTCATGGCCAGGTCGTCGCTCGCTCTTTCCCGTTACATTCTCGGCCGTCCCCAGGTTCACCACCCCGAGTGGGCTGCCAGATATGACTCCAACGTCGTAATGGACCTGTCAAATCAGCTCTCGCGTCCTTCGCAAGCTCTGTTCCGCAAGTACTCATCCGCTCACCTCTCGAACGTCGCAACCACACTGGAACAATTCTTGCAACGCCAAAACCTCATGCAACAACAACAACAGCAGCAGCAGACGGCGGCTCAGCAACCTTACCCCTCGCCAGCCCAGTCTACACTCGACGTGCAGCAAGTTCCAGGAGCCATGATGACACCTCAAACTCCCCAGAAGCCTGTCTACGCTTCGGTCCCCATCGGTGTCCTTACACCCCCCGAGACCCCGGAGAAGGATTTCTACGACAACTCGAGCTACAACGTGAACCAAAACCTGATGCACCGCCTTCATGCATGTTCAAGCGTGACTTCCGCCCCAGGCCACTCGTCGTACCAGTACAGCTCATACCCGACGTCATACCCGGCTTAACGAGATTCAATTGCCTCGTGCACACTCATGACGCCTCATGTTTTTCTGTTGTAACAACATGTATCAGCCAGTCTCTTCGCACCCTTGAGCCTTTTCATCATTGCATTGCAAGCGTTCCTCATACATTAGTACTCTTTGCTTTCAGCGATTCTTTTCTCATCGTCCATCATCATCTGGTGGACAGCATCTGCACATTATTACCTCAAACATAACTTACGACGGCCGCAAATACGTGCTCAGGAAGGTTGCTATTCAGAAAATCCCGAGAGCCAAAAAAACACTTGCTTAACGACGGTGGTTTGCTGTTGGACGAGTCTTGCTTTTGACTCGTGCTTGTTGCTCTTCTTCCTCTTTTGGCCCGCAAGAGGATTTCATACCAAATTGCAAATTTTCTTGGAGGAGGGGGGATACCACTTTGCCTGCCTTTTTCATCTTCTGTCTCTCTCTTATTTCCTCCATACCCAATCAAAGCCCAGCGGCTGCATAACACAAAAAGCAGATGTGTTTCGAATAAAAAATCTTCTTTCTAAACCAACAACTTTTTGTTCTTGTGTGACTCTGACCATGATAAACGTGCATCCGGTGTCCTTTTCCGGCTGCACTTTGTTTCACCCCTTGCTTCAGGTAATTTGATTCTTTCTTCTTTCTCTTTTTCTTTTTTTGCCATTCTCAACAAGCAGAATGCAGGTTGAGCGGATGACAGATATTGTACACGACAGGATATGCACGCACACTCAAAGCCGTGGGTCTGTCCTACTCTCACATGTCGGTGACACCGGAAGTATATGGTTCACAGACACAAGCACAAGCAGACCTTGCGTCGATAATTTATACATCTAGATTATGCAACAGACCCGCCATGTTCCAGCAACACAGCATTCTCTCCACAGCAAGGCCGACAGCAGCAGAATTTTCTCTCTTCAATTTGCCTCGTTGAGGTTCACCGCTACTGTCATGCGACATGTTGACTCCAAAAGTCTAGAATCGTCTGGGCGACGACATCGGCATCTGTGACTGGAAGTTCGTGCCCTCCGTCCATCACGCAGATGTCGACTGCGTTTCCCAGCACTTCCTTTGCATCTTCAGACATCTCGTCGGCAATGACGACGGTATCATCTTTGCCCAGCAGCAGCAACATTCTGCCTTCGAGAAGACGTTGGTTGGGAGGAAGCGATTGTCTTGTCGCGATGGACTTCCAAGAAGAGTGTTGAGCACTTATTGGTGCGTGTTGTATGCTTGAGACAAAGGCTGGCACGAAGCCAGCATGATGCGTCAGTTGCCAGGACACGACATCCGCTATACTGACAGAAGGTCTGCGTGCGGAGATCTGGGCGGAGGAGTCTCGGGTGAGTGCTGGATGAGTTGGTGCTTCTTCATCTGCTGCTTTAGTGGCAGTGACTTTGCTATCATCTTCGGCGTTATGGGATGGTGTTTGAGCACTACTATTGCCACCAAGACGTCTCCACACCAGATATTCGACTAGTCTGCGAGGGAGGAATCCACCGTAGAGAAGCTTACTCGTCCAGTGGATTCTCTCGGATCGCATCAGACCTGCTGGAGCGATGAGAACGAGTGACTCCACCAGATTCGGGAAGTAAGAAGTAAACGATGCAGCGATGCCTCCACCCAGAGAGTAACCGATCAAACCAAATCTATTGCCATCGCCGTTCCAGCTTAGTGGGGATGAGGAGAGAACCAGTAGAATCTGTGAGGTGAATAGTTGAATGTCTTGAGGCTGAGCAGCAGGGGCAGGCGTTGACGAGAAGCCACGACCAAAGAGATCTAGACATAGCAGCGTCAGTCATGTCTTGGTTCAGTCATATGAAGCCTCTCCATGTGCTAAAGTGTGTAAGGTGTAGAGTTGTGGAGATGCACAATGCTAAATGAAAACAGTTTAGTAGCGATGATTTATTTTTCTCTGTAGACACACCTCTGAGTTCAAGAGCCGTTGTTCATTTTTATAGTCTGTACTTCGCTCTGTGCTGTTGTCGGAATACGATGTATGTCACAGGCTTCAGCATGCCAATTGACATGTCGAAAATGTCGGTGGTACGACCCTGCTCAAGAAGGTATATCATTCTGAACATCGCTGGACATCTCTTTTCGACACTTTGTCATCTGTATAGTAGTATATACCATCGCGAGGTGGCATATGAATAATTGATGCGAGTCTGGAGGTGTTGTTGTCGTGTCTTGACATGATTGTCTTCTTTCCCCGAGTTGGGGTGCTGATAGTCATGGCTAAGGAAGGATCTCACTCACCAAACATCATTACTCGACAATCTTTTCTCGCCAATTCTTCTGCTAGCCCACTCAAAGCTATACATGGCGTACCAATGCCATGTATAAGCAATACTTTCTTGCCGTCTTCTGGTCCCCACTCGTACACTCGTATGTTGCCAAAAGGAGTCTCGACATCTCTTGCTCCTTCCAGAGCATCAGGAGCACAAGGAAGCCTCTTCTGCTGTTCCTCCGTCAGATCCCTTTGTATCAGTGGTAAAGGGGAGTCGATGATCCGGCATGGCGCATGTACGTTGTTGCGGTACTGCGAGGTCAAGAGTGCAGTAAGTCCCACAGACGCCACAGCACCGATAGCGAGGAACTTGAGATCTCTTGCCGTGACTTCCATCAGTAGCCAGTAGTTAGCAACACAAGATGTATCTACAGTCTTACGAGAACCCAAGCTCGATGATTGATGTCGTTCGCTCTCATGGAACATCTGTAACCGAGATGCCGCATCATGCCGAAGCTTTGCCGCTGACAAGGAAGGAGTACAACAGTGATCGTCAGTAGGGCGTCTTGGTAGGCATACGTGATAACAGCTGTAAACTGAGATTGTCTTACATGCCATTACCCCCACTCAGCAAGACATACCACATTGACTTGAACTTATCAGAAAAATGGCTCAAACATTTGACGTCACGGCTCTTCGCAAGCACTTTCCAGCTCTGGACAAGAAGCAAGTGTACTTTGATAATGCGGGTGGCAGTCAAGTCATCAAAGAAGTGATTGATTCAGTTGCTGAATATCTATCCGGCACGAATGTTCAGCTGGGTGCTTCTTACCCAGTGGCTCAAAAGTCGACCAATCTCTTCGCAGCAGGAAAGGATGCCGTGGCCAAGTATATCAATGCCACGTCGGATGAAGTTGGTATGCATTAAAAATACAACGCAGACGTGCGATTACAAGAGCTGACCTTGTACAAGTACTTGGTCCCTCAACAACTCAACTGTTCCGTAATCTCTCCTTGGCACTTTACGAACATCTGACACCTGGTTCAGAGATCATTCTGTCAAAGCTAGACCATGAGGCAAACGTAGCTTCATGGCTGCAGATGGCTGAGTGGAGGAACTTGACCGTCAAATGGTGGGACGCAACCGACAAGCAGAACCCTAAACTCGAGTGTTCTGTCTTGAAGACTCTGCTGTCAGACAAGACCAAGCTAGTCTGTTGCACTCACACAAGCAACATTCTCGGCACCATCAGTGATATCAAGCAGATTGCTAAGACCGTTCACACCGCACCCGGTGCCTTGCTGTGCGTAGATGCAGTGGCGTATGCGCCACACAGACAAGTCGATATGCGAGACTTGGATGTCGATTTCTACTGTTTCTCATGGTACAAGGTTTATGGTCCTCACATCGCCATGCTCTATGCAAAGCAGTCGAGCCAATTAAAGCTGCAATCACTAGGCCACTACTTCAAGGGCTCGGCTTCATTGGAAGATAAACTCGGTCTTGCGGCTGCAAACTACGAACTCACTGCATCAATTCCCAAGGTGTGCGAGTACTTGTCGCAGATTCCTTGGCAAGCAATTGCAAGTCATGAAGAGAAGTTGCAAGGTATCTTGATTGACTATCTCAACTCGAGAAATGATGTCAAGATCTGGGGCGAGCCCGTTGCAGATGCTGCAAAGCGCGTTCCTGTGATTAGTTGGACTGTCGATGGCCGCAGCAGTAAGGATATTGTCGAGGCTGTCGAGGCAAAAAGTGATTTCGGCTTCCGCTGGGGTGCTTTTTACTCGAACCGCTTGGTCCAAGAAGTCTTAGGTTTGGATCCCGTGGACGGGGTCGTCAGAGTCAGTCTGGTACACTACAATACTGGTAAGTTTTTGATACATGTGACTGGTAGGCTGTTGTGCTAACGGGTATGCAGAGGACGAGATCAAGCAGTTTGTGAAGGTATTAAATGAGGTCCTCTCGAGCTAAATTGCACCATACCCATAGGTAGTGAAGGCATATATGTATGCAACTAAGAGTGTAAGAATGCTCAAATCCACAACTACGGAGGCTCTCCAATATCAAGTCATTAAGACTACTCCAAATAATGTATCGATGCTTCGTGATCGTCGGAAAACGGCCGTGAGAATGTTATTCATGCAATCGTGTGTCGCGCAACGTGTGGCTACAGCATCTCGGACGGTTGCCCTATTTCTCCAATAACACTTTTTAATATGTCGGGGACGATCTGGGCAGCGTCCCCTTCAAAGAACCAATCGTTGTCTCGCAAACCCCCGGCAGGCTCATCTGCACGGTCGGCGTTGATGACGGCAACTCTAGCTCCTTTGGCTCTCGCATCGTCGACATAGGCAGCAGCAGGATAGACGCTGGCACTTGTGCCTATGACCATGATCAGATCGATTTTTGACGAGTCGTTGATGAAGCTGTCAACGGTATTGAGTACTTTGCTCGGAAGAGACTCGCCGAACCAGACTACACCGGGACGCAGAAGACCTTGGTGGCACTCTGGGCATTTTGGTAGGTCTGAAACCTGGACAGAGGGCAGGTGAACTTGTGCATCTGCTATATCCAGCTCTTTCTGATTTTGTTTGGCATGCAAGGCGTCCGAGACAGCATGGCGGGCCTCTTTTGTGGTAGGATCCGATTCGTCAATGGGAATCTGGAGGGCTGGTACGATGGGATCTGTAAAGTTTTGGGCATGGTATGAGCAGTAAAAGGAGGTGCACTTGACGTTGAACAGGCTGCCATGAAGCAGTTGAAGCTTTTCTGGAGGATGTTTCGCGCGCTGGGATAGACCTTATATAAAGTGTCAGTCTAGCAGAAGATAGTAGCAGGAGGCAGATTTACCGTCGACGTTCTGGCTGAGAGCGATGAAGCCTGGGTGTTTCTTGGCCAACTCAGCCAGAGCGAAGTGGGCTCGATTTGGGCTTGCCTTAAGGGCCATATGGCGACGATAACTGTAGAATTGCCAGACGAGTGCTGGATCCCGACTGAAAGCCTCGGGAGTGGCTAGAGAGATAGCATCGTGAGTCCTCCAAAGGCCTCCGGCGCCACGAAAGGTGGGCAGTCCAGAAGAGGCAGACAGTCCAGCCCCGAGCAAAGCCAAGATGCGTTTCGACGACTGCAAATGAGTCGTGAAGCTCTCAATGTCCGAAGACATTTTACGTATCCGTCCCGACGACACGTTGGCGAGCGGATGATATACTGGAGCAAGTATGCGACAGGGGTATTGAGCTGAGGCAGCCGTCGAGTACGAGATCAAGGCATTGATGAAATGGGCAGGTACGAGTACGCGACGATAAGCCGAACGAGGAAGGAAGCGACAAGTGACGTACAGAAGGATCCCCGCAAAATTAAGGTTACAAGTGTCTGTGCTTCGGAGTTTGCGAACAGGGTCGCCGGCTAACTTTAGACCAGCCCTTGAGTCGTGAGAGGTTCCCTTGCGAACAACAACCCCAAGCATGAGAAGCTGTCGCACTCTACTGAGGGTTGCCTCGAGCCCCCGACCTGCTCTCTTGCTCAAGAGACCATCATGTGTGGCACAAGTCTCTCGTCGGACTTTGGTCTCGGCTGCCGAGTTGCAGTTTGGCCAGCCTCTGCATGAGACACACCCACATCTCATTGCGCCGGGTGATTGTAAACATCTCTGGTCCTCGAAACAACTCGATTTCCACTTGCTTACATTTCTCCGACCTAGTGACTCCTGGAATCTCTGCCCTCGAGTACCACCAACGCCGCGCAAACCTCGCCAAAGCTCTCCCCAAGAACAGTATCGCCGTCCTCGCTTCTTCTGACATCAAATACCGCTCCGGTGCCGTCTTTTACGAATTCCACCAAGAACCAAACTTCTTCTACTTGACTGGTAATCATCCGTCACCGCCAACTCACAAAGAGATATATGCTGAATAGTCCGTCTACAGGCTTCAACGAGCCCGAATCTCTCGCTGTCATTGGTGGGTGCGTCGCAAACGTGCCATACGAGGGAGACATCAGCTCATGCTTTTGCAGAAAAGGGTGACTCTGACGTCGAATATACCTTTCACCTTTTTGTCAGACCCAAGGACACCAAAGCTGAACAATGGGATGGTGCTCGAAGTGGTATCCAGGCAGCCCTGGACGTCTTCAATGCTGACGAGGTACCAGTTTTCTAATACTCGTCTCTCTCCCATACTGACCTCAATCTAGGCTGGAGACATCAATCGTTGCCATACTATCCTTCCAGACATCATCGGCCGCGCAAAAGAAGTCTACACCGATCTGCTCGGCACTGCAACCAAGTCCGCTTTCAAGAGATATTTCTCGAGTCTGAAAAAAGTCCCGTCAGAAGGCTTCGGCAAGCTGTTGCAGGAGAACAATGTTAGGCCTCTGAGACCGATCATGAACAACCTTCGTGTCAAGAAGAGCGAGGCCGAGATCCTGAACATGAGAAAGGCTGGCCAGGTATCTGGTCGAGCATTCACCGAGACCATGAAGACACCTATGAGCACCGAGAAAGATCTCTGGACCATGCTCGACACCGGTTTCAAGATTGGCGGCCTGGATGGCTCTGCTTATGTGCCCGTCGTTGCTGGCGGCAAGGTATGATGGGATCTGGACTATGGATATACAAAGTACTGACAAGCGACAGAACGGTTTGAGCATTCACTACACTCGCAATGATCAGACACTCAAGTAAGTGCGAAAAGAAAAGAGGAACACGAATGGACCCCATACTGATTAGCACTTTAGGGAAGGCGAGCTTGTATTGGTTGATGCTGGAGGCGAGTACGGTGGCTACATTACCGACATAACACGCACATGGCCAGTCAACGGCAGATTCACAGATCCACAAAGAGACCTATATGAGATGATTCTCAAGGTCCAGCGAAGCGTTGTATCGCTCTGTCGCGAGGATGCAAATTTATCGCTTGACAAGCTTCACCGTATCACCGAGGACGGATTGCGCGACGGGCTCAAGTCTCTAGGTTTCGATATGGAAGGCAATGTAAGTTTTGTGATGGTACTGTCACAACGGATGCAGCGCTAATATATGAAGGCTCTCGAAATATTGTTCCCTCACCATGTGGGCCACTTTATCGGTCTGGATGTTCATGATGCTCCTGGACATCCTAGAACAGGACGACTGACAGCGGGAGAGTGTATTACAATTGAACCGTGAGTAGCTGATGGAAGAGAAATCATGAAGCATTCAGTAAACTAACAGTTGGCAGAGGAATTTATGTTCCAGAAGACGAGAGATGGCCCAAGCACTTCCAAGGATTGGCAATTCGAATCGAAGACAGCGTGTGCATAACAGAAGAGCATCCTTATGTGTTGACAACAGAGGCAGTAAAGGAGGTTGTTGATATCGAAGCCCTCAGGCGTTAGGGGATGTTTACCAACAAAATAAAAGAAGTGGAACGCGCTAAGATTTGTACGGCCCTAATTAGTGCAGAATGATGTAGTTGCCGGGGCTGCATACAGATAGGCTTTTAAGTGACAAGTTGTGGATATGTGCAATGCTGCGATGCACGAGGATGAGCACAGCAAAATAGACGCAGCAAAGATCGAGGCCACTATCAGGCTACTGTCAGGAATGAAATTAGAACAATACAACCAAGAGAAGGGAGTTTGAGGGCGTAAAAACCAAAAAGTGAATTGTGCGGGGACTTGTGCATACAGTGTGAGTCGCTCGAACGCGCGAAGCTCGGAGCCTCATCAGACAGGGAAAGAGCATGCACACATCAAAACATCCACATCCATCCAGACTCGTCGCGTTTGCAACTGCCCTCTGTCCATATTCGCTCCTTTCTCTTCTCCTGTGTTTGACCAACAGTCCTCGACTGACCCTCCAGCCTCCTCTCTCTTGCTACCTCGACAGCCCTGCGACAATGTCCCAGTAGAGCGCGTCCGAGTCGCGTGCAAAGCCGTCCAACACAGAGAGACAGCACCACCAGCACACCAGCGATACATGGCCACTCTGTCGGCCCTATCCAACATGTCCAGCAAGCGGCTCCCGCTGGCCAACAACTCGAATGCCGTCAACTCTCCTTTCCGAGCCTTCCATCCCGTCTCTGGCAAGCGCTCAAGAACACAAGACCCGCGTGATGCGAGCCAACCTCCTCTCAAGAAACAAGTCCTTGACCACGACCACGACGAGAACCAACAACCGCGTGCTTTGATCCGCCAGTCACTGGCACAGCAAGAGAAGGATGCACAACTGTTCTTGAGAAAGCCTGGCAATGCTCCACCAACTGCCTTTGAAAGGAAATTGGCTGCCGCAAGAAAGCCTCCATCTGCACAAAAGCCTCAGAGAACAGCCGACAGTCTCGAGAGCATTCGTCAATGGCAACGGCACTACAGAAAAGCTTTTCCTCAGTTCGTTTTCTACTTTGAGAGTGTACCCGATGACGTGCGGACAAAGGTTTCAAGGCAGATTCAATATCTTGGCGCTGTACGTTCGCTCTTGATACATGTCTACAATGCTATGCTGACTATGTTCAATAGAAAGAGGAAAAGTTCTTCTCGCGTTCTGTCACTCATGTGGTCACGACCCGTCCCATCCCTCCAGAACTTGCCTCGACAAGTTTTGACGATGGCCACACCTCCAAAACCAATACCCACCATGCCTCTTTAAAGACCATCGACCCTTCGCTCCTTGACCGTCCTCAAGACTCGACCCTGACTGGTGCTCAGAAGAAGACTGCTGACCTTCTTGAGGCTAGTCTGCAAGGCCGTAATCACATTTCTAACCTTCAAACGTAAGTCATCACTTCACCATATCTCACTGCTTTTGCTAACCTACTCTCCCATAGTCTTCAGACTGTCGAGCCACGCAAGCTCGGTGTTCAAAGCAACGATGTCTTGTCCAAGGCTAGAGAACTTGGCATCAAAATTTGGGCTTTGGAAAAGCTACAGCGTATGATGACAACCATGTTCGATACTGACACTGGTGAACAACCTGATCATCAAAGGAACATCGCCTCAACCTTGCGCAGAGGAGAGAAGGCAGACCTGCAAACACTTCTGCGTAATGAGAAAGTCATTGGTCCAGCCGACCGTGACCTTGCTGTCGCCGCTCAGGATTCGGTCCAGTTCAGAGGGTACTACATCTACGTCCACGACATGGATGAAAGGACTCGCCCGGTCATGGTTCGTGATTACCCTAAGGTCACCCATAAGGAGGAGGGCAAGTGGCCACAATTCCGTTTGACCCCTATAGGAAGATGTCCATTTGTCGAAGACCCCTCGCACACCAAGAAGCTGCGTCTAGCAGAGGAAATGAAGGCCGCCGAGGCAGAGAAGGAACGCAAAATGGCCGCCGGCGTTCCTGTCACGCGCAGTCGGGCTGCTGCAGGTACTGGGGGTTCTCAGTCCACCACTTCACAGCCCAAGGAACAGATGGAGCCCAAGGACAATGCCGAAGCTGTCGATGATCATGTCAAGCCCTTGGATCCTCCCAAGGGTATTCCTAGCAAAAGACAAACATCGATGGATACTGGAAGCATGCCAGCACTCTTCGGCAGTACCCAAGCCAACATGAGGGGCGCACCGCGTTTCATCGGAGGAGAGCCCGTCGCATCTGGAGTCCAGCCCTCGAACATCACTTCCGCCATCCGCTCCCAGATTGTCTCATCGACCATTTCCTCAACAGCGCCTGGAACTCGTAATGTTGGCGCGAGCAAAGAGATTACTGCCCTTAAGCGTAGAGCTTTGGAGAGAGGTGCCAGCGCAAACTCTAACGAGCCTCTGCAGTCGTCGTATCTTACCGATATGCGCGCAGCGATCAACGGAGACCGTCAACAAGCACCGAGAGCGGCCAAGCGCAAGGCACAAGAGACCCTGGGACACATTCGTGAAGAAGGTGAAGAAGAGACATCCAAGTCTCGTCGTACTCAGCAGGTCCGCAAGAAGGTGGTTGTAGAGCGTGAGATGAAGGCAGGGTACTGTGAGAACTGCAGAGACAAATTCGACGACTTTGATGCTCATTGCCAGTCCCGCAAGCACCGCAAGTTTGCAATGGACAAGGGTAATTGGTCGCAGTTGGATGATCTGCTGAGTCAACTGGAACGTCCTCTAAAGTAGAGGCGACTTACCCACACACGACATGAGGTACTGAATGCAACTATGCAGCGGCGCTCACTCTTTGATTGATATCGATCAATATACTTAACTACTGGATTCGTCAGTCCGCCAAAAACATGGATGGCTGTCAGGAGTTCGACACGAGACAAGATTCTATGTTATTTGATTATTGTCTGTTTTTTTGGGGGCGTTTTATACCTTCTCATGGGGAGGCACATTCTGTTTTTATCATCGCATCGGCGGCAAGGAAAGAAGATTGAATGAGAGAAGAAAGAGAAAGGAGATGCATTGTTTGCAACTATTGTGGTTTTACACTGTCGACTGAGCATGAGAGGAGAAAGAGCTTGGAGACTGAGTTCGGGTAAGAAGCCGGACGCCATACCCACGACTTTATACAGAGCATGGTAAGTGTCAGGTCCCGCATTCTTCGGTCTCCTTGGTCTTTTGCTCAGGACTTGCATTGTACTTGTTTTCAGCGTTTGAAAGAAGAGCGACGATGTCAAATGTGCTCACGAGCGGGGATCTGACAGGAAACAAGAAGGGGCCAGTTGTTGGAAGTATTAGCTAGTTTAGTCCCTCTTCTTTCTTCTTTCGAGTCCTCTTAGGTAATACTAGGAATCACAAGAAGAACAAATTCCAATTGTAACATTAGACTGTCCCAATTTGATGTCGTTGACTATGCACAAGTGTGTATTAACCACAACCCACCACGAATCCTGCTCTCCCTCCTTCCCCCTCTCTATCATCCTAATCAAAGTCCAACAATTGACCTATACCGTATCCTCAACCCAATACCTCAAACTCTCAGTCCCTCTGGTTTCTTCAAACTCAGGATCTAGAATCCTATTCTGAAAATCCTCAGAAATCCCAAAACTGGTCATGGATTCTCGGTCTGTGGAGCCAGCAAATGAGCAAGTAAGCTCAACAACGCTGGAAGTACACGGATTGATCTATGGTGTACGGTATGGAGCATGCGAAGCATTTATGCACAGTGTTCATGCCATAAAATATTGAAAGTTGGGCCAGATGGTTCCAGTGTTTTTTTTTTTTTGATTTTCAGAGACATAAGAGGTATGAGTGCGAATGGTTTTGAGAGCTGTCGTTGTTGTATTCACTTTTGGTGTCCTCGCTCCATGTGCTTTTCATGAGGGAGTCAATCGTATCCATTACCGATCTTGACCTTTCTCTCATATGGACTTTACTCAAAATGCAAGCTTCGACTTATCATCTGGACCTTCCTGGTCATATTCAGCATGCCAAAAGGAAGCAAGTCCGTGATACGACCAAGTATGGCGATACTCTTTCCGTCGATACGTCGTCGGGCGTCGACTACTTCCTGGTCGTTGACCATTTCGTTGAAAACAACTCGTATGCCATTCAGCATGAAGATCATAGCGTCAGTCACCATGCGACTGTGGCAAAAAGCACAGTAGTAGTTTTTGAACGAGACCTCAAGCAGCTCTAGATCCAAGCGCCCTAGCAATTGGGCGAGCTCATACCATTCAATGGATTGCTTTTGCTCAAAATGTGCATCGTCCATGCCCGTCTGCAACGCTGAAAACAGATCTTGGCAATTGCAGATGTCAAAGGTGATACTCACAGATCTTACACAAAGTACAGTGGTGCTGCTTCCGCGAAAATCTGTCGCCATAGTAGAAACATCTCAGTCTGAGGCTTATGGAATCTTGACCGATTGTTCAGACGATCATCTTAACCGGGCTTCGATCTTGGATACACCTCGCCAACGGTCAGACAATAGCGATAGATCTTGTTCCAAATCTCGGCAGGAAGTCTGATGAAACTGATAGGTGGTGAGTTCTTGACAGCTATAATCGGACCAGAACGAGTCCTCATGAGATCCTGGGTGCGAAAAACGTCTTTGACCACTGTGCCAGGCCGGGCCATCGCCGGATGCAAGAGCAATGTTTACGATACTCTCGATGCGTTGGAGTTGTTCCAAAGTGAATTCTTGATCGACAGCGGCGTCGAGCGGTGGTTTGTTGCGGTCAGCGAGTCGGTCAATGGATGACATCGTGTTCGTCTGATGGGAGCACTACAAGTGGTCAGGAAAGGTATCGCGTACATGTGCAGAAGAAGTCTCACACTAATGTGGTTATGTTGTAACCAGATAGTCTTAGTTGTGCTGCTTCATGGACAGCAAAGCACTCGTTGTGGAGTTGAAACAGACGAGATAGGGACAGAGGAAGAAGGCTCCTTGGAGGTTGTTGTGTAGGGAGTGAAACTGAGACACTGTGAATGTACGAATTCCTTGCAAGGTGAAATGAAGCGTAATAGCGATCGCTGTCCAGCAGCGCTTGACAAAAGATGGCGCCTGTGTAACGGAAGTGAGCAGTGTATAAAGTCTTAACTTGTGGTGGTCATTTGGAATCAACTAGTCGTAAAGCTCTGCGAGAGACGGCGGAATCGTATGCACGGAGAAGATATGCAGAGCAGCCTGTCCAGAGTTAGCATACAGATGAAGTGAAACATGAAATGAAACAAGATCAAGCGAGAAAAGCCAGCAGAATAGGCTTGATTGACTGCAACAAGATGCCTCAACAAAGCTTCACCGTCGAATCGACACTATGACACAGATGAATTGAACAACGGACGATAGGTAGTGAAATGGAATCTAATGATTTCAATTGACTGTTGGGCGCCCATCCCCAAATTTCACCCGCGCCACTCTCCCACGCGCAACAGTCCAAGAGGAAGCTTTTCGAAAGTCCGTCGAGGTACCGTGCAAAGGAGAGAATAAAAGACTTGGGGGGTTAGAGAACAAGAAAATCGACTTGAGAGGAAAAAAGAAAAAAGAAAAAGAACCATCTCTCCTTGGCCCGCCCCATGATCGAGTTCTGGTTAGAAAGAGACAACACCTGGGTTTGACTGTTCACATTTGCCATGATAACGTGATCCACCATTTTCAATGAAATGGAAGGAATTTGATATGATTGACTGCGATTACTCGGATGCCTTGGTCTCCTCGGCGGCAGCGGGTGCCTCAGCGGACTCCTTGGCCTCGGGAGCAGCGTCACCCGAAGGCTCGGTCTCGGAAGAGGTCCAGAGGGTCTAGTAAAAAAAAAAGAGTCAGTGACTGATATGAGGATAGATACGTCTCAAGAAATGCTTACCAGGTTGTCACGAAGGAGCTGCATGATGAGGGTGGAGTCCTTGTAGCTCTCCTCGCTGAGGGTATCGAGCTCAGCAATAGCGTCGTCAAAGGCGGCCTTGGCGAGGTGGCAAGCCTTGTCGGGCGAGTTCAGAATCTCGTAGTAGAAGACCGAGAAGTTCAGGGCGAGTCCGAGACGGATGGGGTGGGTAGGGGCGAGGTCAGTCTGGGCAACCTCGGTGGCATTCTGGTAAGCCTCGAGCGACTTGTCGGCGGAGGTCTTGCGCTTGTCACCAAGAGCGAACTCGGCGAGGTAACGGTGGTAGTCACCCTTCCTGTGAGGCGCATTAGTGGTGCGACTTGACAGGAGAGTAGCTTAGGATACGAACATCTTGTGGTAGAAGACCTTGGACTCGCCGCTCTGGGCAGAGGGAATAAGGTGCTTGTCGAGAACGGCAAGGATGTCCTCGCAGATCTGGGCGAGCTCGGCCTCAATCTTCTGGCGGTACTCCTTGATGAGGGTAACCTGCTGCTCGTTGCCCTTGGACTCCTCCTTTTGCTCGATGGAGGTAACGATTCTCCAGGATGCACGGCGAGCACCAATGACGTTCTTGTAGGCGACGGAAAGGAGGTTTCTCTCCTCAACAGAGAGCTCCTGGTCGGCGGAAGCGACGTTCTTCATGTTCTCGACCATCTCTGTACCGGAGTCAGTCTTGCGCAAATTGTAGATGACAGATTATGGACTTACCCTCGTAGCGCTCAGCCTGCTCGGCGAGCTTGGCCAGGTAGACGGAATCCTCGTAACCCATCTTTGATGATTTGTGATGTGAAGTCTGGTGCGACATGCTGTTAGCGTTTCTGATTGGACCAGAAGATATGGTCGGAGTGTATGGTAAGGTTGTGGATCAAGACAGCTGTGAAAGTGGGGAACGAGCGAGCCAGGGGCGGTGTGAGAACAGATGGGCCCAGAAGTCTTTGGCATGTGATGTTTTGTCGCGGGCAAACACAGTGACGGATCGCAAGAGATGGGAAAGCGCGGGCAACTCGCGCGAATTGGTTGTGATGGCAGTCGCGATGCTGGTGAAAGCTCTGAAGGCTCGGAGGTAGGCGGGTGTTATCATGAGCGCATCAACCAAAACAGCTTCTGGCAAGTGCCTTGTTCATTTTGAAGCATCTTCTTTGTCGCGATCTCATCAATGGCAGCTGTCGAGATAGCTTGCAGTGCGCCGTGTCGCTGTTGCTCGATGTGTTTGCCCAGCCACGCGTCCATCAAGCACTCTGACAGCAGGGGGTGTCCGTTTTCGCACGTATTCTGGCTCGATTCTCGTGTGTAAGGTGCAAGCGGTAGAGGCTCTTACCTGTTGGGAAAGCGAAAGGGTGTAAAAAGGGCGGCTTTTTGGCGGGAAGAGTTGAAGTGGTGCTGTTTGTGGAGGAAACAAGTCGAAGGGGGGGGGGGGCAGTGGTGATGGGCGAAGTTGGGGAGAAGCGGTTGTCAACCAGCCGAGAGCCAATCATCGTGGAACTTTCCATCTCTCAGGCGCCATCCCGCCCAGAAGCAGACACGTCTTTGTTCTTCGTTGGGCTTCACTTGATGGTGATTTCTTGAATTATGGACATCTTCTCTGCCTGATTGCTACCCTATGGCCATCTGCCAGCTTGACTATATCATTACACGCGTCGGGCCAGTCCCATTCGGAATGACCAACAACGAGACACGTCGACAAAGATCGACATAGAAAACGCGCATTTTGTTTACATCTGCGACTCGACCTCTACCGACCCCAGACCCCTAGTTCAGGACAGCTGCTTCAGGAGCAGATGAATCATGCCAAGAACATCCTTTTGTCTTCGTGCAAATATTGATTCCAGTCTTGTGGTGCGATGTAATGATGGTCACGAGATGGGCTTTGATCCGTAGCCAGCCGTTGAGATCCACTTCCAGACCTGTCATGCGTCGTGCATTTTGCGAGGAGCTCAACCAAGTGCATAGCCACGAATCTCATTGACAAGACATACAGAAGAATGAAAAATATCAAGTTGATTTTGTACACAATCGAACGCCGTGTTGCCTGCATGATGCCTTTCCATCAAATATTTTTCCTTTCCTTGCCAGTGCCAAAAGCGCAAGCTGTTAGCCATTGAACGCCATCAAACCTATGCCCAAAATATGTACATGCTCGAATACGGATATCTATCGTCAATCATAGCTCAATCTGAATCGAGAGCGAGGTTCACCAACTAATTAACCTCCATTCCCTCTTCCTCATCTTCGTCAGCAATTTCCTCCATGAGTCCGCTCTCAGAGTTCATTCTCCTCTTCCGGCCCTCGGGCCAATTGCTCAGACTGCTGAGTCTGGCACCTCCAAGTGCTCCCACAGCTTCAAGCTCGTCGCCACCGACTACTCGACCTTCGGCATCCACTTCCTCGCATAGTTCAAGCATGGCAGCACGCGACAGTCGTCGGAATCCTTCTGTACGTACCACACGTCCCCAGTGTGTCATGCAGAAGCTGGCTGCACGGCGCTTGAGCCAAGTCTCTTGGGCAACGCTTGCACAGTCAAAGATGAGAGCAGCGTGCTGTATGTCGAGCTCGCGAACCAATCTTGCGACACAAAGATGATGCAAGCGTGGCATGTCATAGATATTGCTCATGACAAGCATACCTGCCACATCTTCGAGGCTGGGTGATGGAGATGCAGAATTGGTAACTGACGAGGGCGCGATCGAGTCAGTGTAGAGATAGTAAAGGAAGGCGCGCACCGCAGCGTATGGCTCTGGAATGTGCATCTTCTTTGTGTGAAATTCGGACATTTGAGCACTGTAAAGGCGGGCGAAGTGAGGCCAACGTGCGGAAAGGATGAAGCGGTGGACATGAATGGGCTGAGATGCATTTGCAGGTTTCTCGTGAGATCTCACACTGTCTCCGTCATAGTCCTGGTCGTAGTCATCGTCCGGGTTGGCCGTAATCATAAAATCGGCGCCGGAGCCCTGCTCAGGAGGAACGTCGAACGTACGGGCGAGATCAGCGCCGATAGCGGAGAGGTGCGAAGAGACTCGGCTGTCAGACGTTGGTGTCTGCTGAACAGATCTAGACTCCAGGGTGAGCTTGTTGCCAAGGAGGCCGAGTTTTCTGAGGTCGAGGTGGAGAACATCACTAAGATATTCCTCGGCGTCAGGAGCGTTCCTGGGGAGTGAGTTAGGGCATCCAAGCAGCCAGGCATGTGTACCATCCGCATCGAGACAGCAGTAATGCCATCGGTAATTCGGGTTGAAGATATCTTTTCCGTCAGCTAGCTTTTGCCAACGCAAAGAGTCCAGATCGAATGCCGACAGACTAGTCTCGGAGGCAGACATGAGGGTCGCTGGAGTGACAAAATCGAGCAGGCATGCGGAAGAGAAAACATGGAAATGATATCCTACATTCTGTACGGGGAGATTGGGGTTTGAAATGAAACGAAGAGAAGAGATGGAGCCTGGCGCAATGGGTGGATTACGTTGGACCATGTAGCCGGGATTTACCTGGACACTGCTTGAATTTGCAGCGTAGGCGCCAGTGGGGCCTGCCTGTGGAGTAATGGAAGTAGTAGAGTACATGGAGGATCTAGACATGTCGTCGGCAGGATTTGCGCCTTCGAAAGCAGGAATGCCTTTGAGATCGAGCCACCAGATATCGCTGGTGCGCTCCATGTCTTCGGTCATACCTCCCGACACCCAGAGCCTGTCGCGCCAAATCCATGTTGAATGGTCGTATCTGGGCACAAACTTCCAGGGTCGCGACCATGTCCAGGTCTTGAGATCGAGATAGCAGATGTCATCTAGTACAGCATTGTCATGGCCAGTCATACCGCCGCTAACGAAGAGCTTGTCTTCGTGAATGACGGCCGAGTGTCTGGCTCTTCCACGGGGAGGAATACCCTGGACTTCGGGCGATGTCCAATGGGCGGTCTTGAGATCGAAGATAATAACGTCGGCAAGGTGAGAGCGGTGTTCGTTCTCTCCGCCAAAGACAAGAAGCTTCTCGTTCTGCCAGAGACAGGCAGTGTGGCCTGTTTTGGAGATTAGCGCAAGCAAGGGGTGATGGTGGTTGTGTCAAGCTTACCCATACGCACGCCAGGAATGTCGCCGTAGTTGTCAACCAGACTCCATTGCTTGGCTTGCAGATCGAGCCTGAGAACATGGTTGTAGACTTCGTCGGTGTATTGATCGAATCCACCAAAAGCGTAGATCTGATCATTGCCCACATATGTGACAGAAGCATTCACGAGACAGGCAGGGCGCTGGCCTACAGTGGTCATGATGGTAGGCATGTAGGTGTCGTGTGTGCGGCGACGCGACGAGTAGGTACGGCTTGACCTGGGAGAAGTAGACATGACATAGGTATTGGTGGAGCCGGTGGAAAGACGCGAGGATGGCGGCAGGGAGGCAGCCGAGAGATTGGGAAGTGATGAAGCCATATCGTCGTCGACTATGTCATTCTCTTTATACGGGCTTTCTTGTCTTTGCGACTCGGAGTAGTGGTGTCGGACTGCTTCTGCGACCGGCACAAGAAGAGTTATGCCTTGGGCGCAGGTTATGCACAGCACAGTGCCTGTCTCGTCGCAGCGTGACGGGCGGGCCAGACGAGGATCCTTATTCGAGACAGGGAGGCGAACAGACGGCAATCAATCTAGTCTGTCGTCGTCGTCGTCCCAACCAGCAAACTTCGCATCATCGCGTGTCTCGTCTTTAACGCCGGGCGCCGACGGTGACGCTGCCCAGACTCAGCGGTTGCTGTGCCAACTTTGTTTGCACTTGTAAGCAGACAGCCATAAAGGGCACCGCTCCCTCGACCATTCTCGATACCTCCTCATCTCACACCACAAACCCAAAAACAGCATTCCACTTTGCCCAAAGCTTCTTAGGAAGCGACCATTGTTCTCCTAATACCTCCATACCATCCACGGCGACTGCAAGATATCTGCAACCATACTAACGGAGCTCTTAATTGAGACATCTGTACGCTGCCCTCTCCACCCCGTCGCCTCTTATCTCATATCTAACGGCTCTTGCAGACAGCATCACTTCTACATTAACAGCAACCCCTCACACACATCGCCGCAGATATGGCAAGCCCTTCGGTTATGACGCCCATCAAGCGTCGTGATGGTCTCTTCTCGACTCGTTTCGCTGGTGGCCGCGCTCCCTTGACTCCCTCGCCTCAGACCCCCAAGCAGCAGAACTTTGTTCTCGACAAGGACGAGTCTATCCACCGCGGAAACCTCTTCCCCCGCTTCTCGCGCTCCATCTCGAAGACCAATGTCCGCGACTCGCCAAAGTCAAACATCGCTAGACATGTCTCGAACAACTCTCCTCGCCGCCTTGAGCTCGGTGTCAGCGACTGGAACTTGACCGGTACTGGCCCTTCAGCATCCAACAAGGCTACCCCCTCAAGAACTCGCAATCTCAAGACCGTCAAGACTGGCAAGACAAAGATCAGCTACACCTCGGCTGACCGCTTCATCCCCAGCCGCACCAACTCGGATGCCATCACCAACTCTGGTGTCAACAAGATTGAGAAGAAGGAGCACTCTCGCTCAAAGTCATCGGCTGAGTCTGTCCTCGCCAGTGCTGCTTCTGCTTCTTCTGCCTTCGACCTTGGCAGACGTTCGACCCACGACGATGAGATTGATGCTGCTCTTGGCCTCGATGGCCTGAACCTTGACGACGACGAAGATGACAAGACCTACAACAAGCCTTCTCCCAAGACTGCTGCCTACCAGGACGAAATCGCCAAGGCCTGTGACATCTCGCTCGGCCAGAGAATTCTCGCTTTCAAGCCCGCCGCTCCTGAATCCTCCAGACCCATTGATCTGCGCTCGCAGTACAACCGTCCTCTCAAGCCTACTGCCGCTGCCACCCAGTTCCGCCGCCGTGTTGCCACTGCTCCCGAGCGTGTCCTTGATGCACCTGGCCTTGTCGATGACTACTACCTCAACCTCCTTGACTGGTCCTCTGGTAACCAGGTCGCCATTGGTCTTGAGCGTTCTGTCTACGTTTGGTCCGCCGAGTCTGGCGAGGTCAACTCTCTCCTCGAGTGCCCTGCTGACACATACATCGCCTCTGTAAAGTGGAGCCAGGACGGTGCCTACGTTGCTGCCGGTCTCGGTACGGGTGAAGTCCAGATCTGGGATGTCGAAGAGGGCTCCAAGCTCCGCAGCATGTTCGGCCACGACACCCGTGTTGGCGTCATGGGCTGGAACAAGCACCTTCTCTCTACCGGTGCTCGCTCTGGTCTCGTCTACAACCACGATGTCCGCATCGCCCAGCACAAGGTTGCCGAGCTTGTCTCGCACACTGGTGAGGTTTGCGGTCTCGAGTGGCGCCCCGACGGTGCTCAGTTGGCCACTGGTGGCAACGACAACCTCGTCAGCATCTGGGACGCTCGTTCGCTCAATGCACCCAAGTTCCAGAAGACCAACCACAAGGCTGCCGTCAAGGCTCTGGCCTGGTGCCCTTGGCAATCCAACCTCCTCGCTACTGGTGGCGGTTCCCACGACCGCATGATCCACTTCTGGAACACGACCTCTGGTGCTCGCACCAACAGCATCGACACTGGCAGCCAGGTCACCTCGCTCAAGTGGAGCACCTCGTACAAGGAGCTTGTCAGCTCGTCTGGCTTCCCTGACAACTCGCTGAGCATCTGGTCCTACCCCACTCTGGTCAAAAATGTCGAGATCCCTGCTCACGAGTCTCGTGTCTTGCACTCTTGCCTGTCTCCTGACGGTCAGATGCTCGCAACCGCCGCTGCCGACGAGTCACTCAAGTTCTGGAAGGTGTTTGAGAAGAAGGCCGGTGCCTCTTCCGCTGGCGCATCGGGTGCAGCTTCGGCCAAGGCATCGCTTACCAAGACCACCACCATCAGATGAACGACCGTATGGCGTGTTGATCGACAAGAACATGACCTTCTTCCTTTTTCTCTCTGTAGGAACAAAAGGTCAGGGTAAGTTTTGGATCTGGCTTGAGCTCACAGGCTCGTCACCTCTACTATTTTCGTATCAAGGACATGGACAGACACGACTGGAATGGGTTTCGGAGTTTTGGACATGGATGTTGTTAAAGTCATGTTTATTGTCGTAGGAGTGTGCTTTTTGGCAGCTCATGTTTTAATTGAAAGACTCGAGGTCAACTATCACCTGATTTGTGCGTTGCCATCCAGTGATTGACTGTCGTGTGGATATGATGAGATTGACTGTCGTGTGGATATGATGATGCGGGCGCTGGCCATGTCAATCATTCATGCAGGCCTCAAGTGATGTTCAAGGGTCGGAAGAGGGCTACCGGACTGGCGGGTACAAAGATGGTATGGAGATTGCAGCAGAGTCTCCAGGATCTTGGCAGGCGCATTCAATGATGATGATGATGCTGGGGGTGCTCCATTTCTCCGCTGTGCCCGCATTTGCGCAAGAGGCTGGCAAAAAGTCGATTGTCCTCGGGCTCCCTCAGATCCATACTTGCACCGGCCATGTCGTGAGTTCGTCGCCTTGTGCCTTGCCATGACAGTATGAGACCATGTTCATTGCCGACACGGTCATGGCGACGCTGCTTCCACGACTACTTTGTCACGCACCTGCCGCAATCGTCGCTGCACCCGGACTCGAACCACAAACTCCCTCGCGACGTCGCTGCCCCTCACGACAAGCCGTCAGGTAGACAGCCCGCCGTCCTGTCGGCCGCACGCCGCGACACGACCGTAGTCCGCATTCCGCTCAAGTCGGCAAAACACCACTATGGAGCCACTTGCTTGCGAGGAGGCCGCCAGCACAATGAAGACACACACCAAGCCGGCACCATAGAGATACCCGCCTTTGCCAAACGCCAACCTGTTAGCTTGACTCGCGCAAACAAACAGTTACAAGAGACTGGCGCTGCCAGCGAAAGCGGCGACCCCCAGGTCTTCTACTTTGGAGTCTTCGATGGCCACGGCGGCGCTCAATGTGCCGAGTTCTTGCGAGACCGATTGCACACCTACCTCGAAGACTCGGCCATCAAGTTCCAAATGGAGAGCAGTCTCCAAGAGCCCAAAGAGAGCGACATTAGTCACAAGCAACTGCTTGATCTGCAACGCAACTTGGTCAACACTTGGAGAGATACCGTCGGCGGTTATTTTCGACGCTTCCGCCCTCAGTACTTCAGCATCTTCAAGCCGACCGCCAGCACTGACGAGCAACCCACTGCTGTCAACTCAATCCAAGCTACCTTGATGTATGCTTTCCTCCATGCCGACATGGACTTTACTGCAGCCCAGGCTTCCAAGCACTCACCCTCTCTCCCTGCTTCCACCGATGATCCAGTCTTGAGTGACAGACCTCTCAACGACAACGACATCCTTTCCTCTCCCGCAAAACCTGCCTCACAGAATCTCTCCAACGTTCTCAATCGCCCTATAGGCGGACATACTCGCTTTCAGGGCGGCTCCACAGCCTCGATAGCCCTAATCTCCACACCAACACCTACTCCCTTTTGGAATCCAGCATCTCCAGCTACAATCGTCACGGCACATTGCGGCGATACTCGTATCCTACTCTGTCGTGTAAGCGATGGTAAAGCAGTACCACTGACCACAAACCACCATCCCTCCACTCCAGTCGAAGCAACACGTCTCCGACGCTTTGCCGCAACCTTCGTAACCGACAGTTTCGGCGAAGAGCGTATTCTCGGCCTCGCAAACACCAGGTCCTTTGGTGATATCAGCTCCAAACGCATAGGTGTATCTGCAGAACCAGAGATTCGCATGACACATATGGATCCCAGTGAGTACAGTTTCCTGGTTCTCGTCTCGGATGGTGTGACAGCATCGCTCGAAGACCAGGAGATTGTCGACATTGTCAAAGAAGCAAAGACGCCGGAAACGGCTTCGAAAGAATTGGCCACATTTGCAACTGAAGTTGCTGGCGTCAGATCTGACAATGCTACTGCTATTGTCGTTCGTCTCGGTGGTTGGGAACGCAGGGTCGAAGGTGGTGGTGGCAGTATCGGAACCAAGGAGGTGCGGGACTGGAAAAAGGTACAAGCCGAGGATCCTAGAGCAAGTAGGCAGTAGATCTAGCCCTACTACACGATCTCCTCTGTTTCTTTCCTCTATTTCACCGCCCTATATATACTCATACACTATCATGTCTGCAACATGCGACGGCGTTCAGGGTCTAGGGCAATTGCAAGTAAACTTCTGAGGTTTCGCAATGGGTTTATTATTAGTTCTTCTACGAAAGCACTTTACTGGCGTTTCTTCTTTAGCCAAGCAGTCACCTCTATAGCGCCGAAAAAGACGAGGCACTGCAAACGATATTGTTGCCCACTGCTGTAATCATATCAGATTGGATCATGGTCAGTGATTGCTTTTCAAGTTGGGACAACAACTTCCACAGAACAAAGACGATCACTGGAAGCGGAAATCGGATGGACTGTTGGTAGCAATAATTTTGGGTATCGTGAAAAAAAAAAGTCCGAGGGGCTTATTTGGGGTCTAGGTACTAGCTCATCAAAGTTGCTCGACACTCCCCCTCGACGAGTGTAGTCAAAAAAGTCTAGTCCTCCCTTACATGATTGTGCGTATACATGAGTCTTTCATTGGATGGGCTACGTGATGGATGGTGATGATATTGGTGGGATGTGTGATGAGTGTGGGTATGGTGTCATGGATCGGTGTATTGTGGTGTAGGATTTGGGGGATGGTGCGTAGGACATGCAATTTCGTTCACTAAAGCGCTCTGCACGCTGTGCACCTTTTTCCGAAACTCGTTCGTCTTCCTCCTCGCTCTTCTGCAACTTAAAACGTGGCCCCTATTCTGCTGTGCAGTTGTCTGAAGTGTTGCGTGTACCCGCTTCATGGTGTCATGTGCGGGCTGGAGCCTGTGAGGAACGGGTCCGGTTGTCGATGCTCTTCTTATCGTCGATCTCTGCGCCGAGCTCAGATAAGAGGTGTTGATATCGACAGTCTCCGTGTGCGCTGGAAATTTCTTCCGAGCAAGGTCTGTTCATTCTTCTGCCATCCTGCCATACCTCCTAAGACATTTGAACGTTGGCGGCAGCAGCTACAAGGATATCAATTAGCTACGGAATCTTGGTAGAGTACTTTGGGGTAGTCATTACCAGATTGGCGCTTGATCTGCTCGCGAGCCCAGCGGGCGGTGTCTTGAGTGCGCTGAGAGTATTCCTTGTTGGCGCGAACCTCGCGGGCCATGCTAGTGACCCACTGCTGGCTGAAGGATGCACTGTACTCGCCATTGGGGAATGTCTCGGACAGGTCGCCAATGACACCCATGCTGGTGCGAAGCAAAGCCTCAGAGCGGTTGGGGTCTTGGTAAATGGTCTGCAAGAGGCTGAAGATGGACTCAACATAAGGAGACAACAATTGGCCTATGTAAAGATTAGCGTCACGGAAGCAGAAAGAAGTTGCTATTTACACTCACTCTTGCCACCAGTTCTCATGGCCATCAAGGCACCAGACCAGGCATCCATAATGCCTTCGCGGAGAGTGACGACATACTCGAGCATCTCGAAGGAAGTATCGGGCACGTTGATGGAGGCGGCCTGCTGCAGGACCTGTGCAACGACAGAAAGGTAGGTCTCAAAGGCACCGCCGATTGCCTGAGCGATGTCACCGAAGCACTGGAGGATGGCCGGCTTGAATTGGTTGCCGAGCGTCGAGCTCTGTCAAAATTCGTCAGAAAAGTAGTGGAACTCCGGATGATTCGCTAGACTTACGCGAAGGTCGTTGAGAAGGTTATTCATCAGAGCATCGCAGTATGGCTGGATCTTCTCGTTCAAGGCACGCGAGATGTCGCTAACAAGACCAATGGCCATGGCACAGATGGCGGGCTCTTCCTGGTTGGCAAGAGCAGTGTACAGGAAGGGAGCAAAGGCTTCCATGTACTTGGCAAAGTCCTCCTCGACGGCGCTGGCAAGAGCCCCGACAGCAGCAAAGATGGTGTCGGGGACCGAAGACTTGGGGCCAACAGTGTTGAGAAGTTGGAGCATGAGCTGCATGATGCGGTCGGCCTGAGGCTTGATCTCAGTCTCGAGACGTTGAATGATGGCAATAACGACACTGGTCAAGCTAGTCTGCATCTCCTCAAGCATAAGCTTGTCTTCAACACTGACAACCTGCTGACTCATAGGAATGGTAGATTCCAGACGCTCGAGAATGACGTTGGTAAGGTGGCCGACGATAGGGAGAGAGTCGTTGGCCGAGTTGGTGACGAAGGCGTTGAGGACCTCGTAAGCAGCAGTTCGGAGCTGGTGGTCGGCATCGGTTCTATATGACACGTCAGTCTGATTCCAAGGCACGAGCGTACTCATGTGCATACCTCTCGGTGACCTGCAGGAGATGGGTGACACTGTTCTGGAAGTGAGCGGAAAGAGCATTCTCCTGGCAACCAGGCTCTCCAGCAAAGCGGTCGGCAAGATTCATCAAAGCCCAGCAGCAGGACGAGGCCATCTTAGGGTGGCTGGACAGACCGTTGAAGAGCGAGCTGATCAAGGGCTGTAGGTGTGTGCTGGGGTCGATCGAATCGGAGCAGGTTTCGCAGATGCGACCAAGGGCGTAAGCGACGGAGTCTCTGACCTGGATAACCGGGTCTTCCATCATGCCAATCATGACAGGAAGAGCTTGTTTGATCAGGGGATCAAGGACCTTCTCGTCAGGTCCTTCCATGATGGCACCGAAGGCAGAGACAGCTGCATCTCTGTAGTGCCAATCCTCGGAGCGGAGGTGCTTCTCGACGAATTGAAGAACAGCGGGGACAATGACACCACCAACAGTCTGGGCCCAGAGCTGCAGACATTGGTAAGCAGCGCGAGAGATGTTGTACTCATCATCAGCAGCATCCTCGTCCTGCTTGGCAAGCAGCTCGAGCAGAACGGGCACCACCTCGGGAGTAGCGATGCGGGCAAAGTTGAAGTACTCGCGCATTTCTGTGGAGCCCTCAGCAGTAGCCTGTTTACCTGTCAGTCTTGTTCAAGGATTTTTTCTCGTGATCGCATACCTGAGAGTTGTCATCCTCAATAGAAATCTCCTCTTCGCAGACGGTGCACCAGAACTCGACGGCAAGCTTGGCAACATCTTCCTCGTCATTCTTCATGCCCTGAATGGTCAAGCCGAAGAGGGCTTTCTCCATGTAGAATCGCATCTTGTCGTAGTAAAGACCCATGATTCTGTTCAAGCATCCGTATGCACCCTGCTGAATGCGGTTATCGTCGGCCTGGGTGGCCTCGCAGATGACCTGCATGATGTAGTTACGCTCACCCTCGTTCTCGAAGTTGGTGCGGACGAATTCGAGCGAGTCTCCCAGAGCAGTGATGGCGGCATTTCTGACATCAGCGTTGGGCTCTTCCTTTCTTGCGCCCTGGACGACAGCGGTGAGGATGGCGTTGGAGTGCTGAGAGAGACTATCTCTAAGGTCCTGGTCCTCGGCTTCGCAGATGAAACCAATAGTGGTGAGGGATGCCTGCTTTTGGTGGTCGGCACCCTCGCCAACGTTCTGCACCAGAGTAGGCATGAGCTCGGGCCATTGCTCGCGGGGAATCTCGATAGCGGCGATTGAGGCGATGAATTGAGCTGCTGACTGTCCTGATCTGGAGTCGTTTGACTTTAGTGTTTGGAGGGCAAGAGCCTTGATTGATTGCTTGACGTTGGGGTCGACTTGGTTGATCCATCGATCCTGGACTTCGCGCAGGCGGGTGTATTCGCGGGCGGAGAAGGAGTTCTTCAGTGCAAGACCGGCGGCCATACGCACTTGGGGTTGTGCTTGCTCGTTGGCGAGTTCTTGTGATAGATGGGTGAGGTATCCAGACTAGTCATTCGAACGTCAGCACGTGCCCGGAAGGTTGTGAAGAGACTGTCAGATACGTACGAAGTTGGCCTCTGCGGCCTGGTTGAGCTGCGCTTCGGCAGCAGTTCTGACTTGAGTGTCTGTTGACTATCAGCTACCTGTCGAGCAGATGTTCAGGACGACTAGCACAGTCGAGGAATGAACGTACCAGGCGACAGAGTCGCCGAAAGCAACGCTGAGGCATCCATGATTTGCGCAATTCGTAACAAGTAACAGGGAGGGTAAGGAAAATAATTAAAACAGGCTGACCTGGCCTGACTAGAAGAGCGTCGGGGACAGAGAAGGAAGGAGTGTGTAGTTTGAAGGTCGTGGCGGAGGAAGCGATGTTTAAGGGGAGCTGCTGCTTTTCCTGGTTTGCGGTCGGAATGAACCTGGAAAATCGCCGGCAGGTGCAAGTGGGACCCTGGGACAGCCCGCTTCAGAGTGTCTTCACTCGATTCATCCCATACTCAGGAACCAATGCATTTCACTTGCTCTATGCACTTCTTGTCTTATACCACATCTATATAATCTAGTCGTTGTTTAGTTGTCATTGTCCATAGCACGTAATTCTCAAACGGCTCTTCGCTGTTCATTCAGACAACCTCGCACCTTCCGTAGAATGGAAAGGAACGCTGTCGTCACCGAAAAAGCCAAGACAAAAATGAAAGAAAGCACAGTGACACCTTCACAACATCCACCAAGTTGATCGATTGACGGAATAGACGTAAAGACAGCTGCACTACTGTATAGCCTACCGTCCTCAAAAACGTCTTGTCATCACTATCCAGGGTCTCTATATACTGCTGTTGCTGGAGGATTTCTTCCAATGGAGGTCGTCGCTGGGCTGACCCCTCATGACAGGGCCTGCTGTAAACAATGGCACTGACCATGTAAACAGTGAGTGGGCCGGCCTCAAGTCACCACCATCATTAGCAAATGCCTTTGCTCGGCCCTCTGCTACTTCGTTCTCATTCAACTAGCATGCTTTCTAGAATGGCACGATATGTCAATTTTTTCTTTTGAAGAGTGGGGCTGTGAGTTAAGTTTGGCGATAGTCCCGTCTTCGTCTCAGCCACTTTCTGTCACAGGGGCAATGACTGTGTCAAAAGGCATAACATCTTGTACTGTTCTGAAACATCTTATACATGCCAATATGCCAAGCTTCTCTACATATAGAGAGGCAGTAAGTATAGAGCTGAACTTGTCCTTCAACCTATCCTTCAAGCATCCATCACATTTCTTCCAGCCATGCTTGGTTTAAGTTGCTAGGGCGCTGAGACTATAGCTCGTCGCAGGGCAACGTCAATATTCTTACGGCGATATCCTGGCGCTCTCATCAAGCAGGTGCCTGATAAGCTCATCTCTGTACTTCAAATTAGTTTGTATCAGCTCGACACAGATGGAAATGCTTACGCTCGATAAATTTCCCAATGTCAATCGTGAATCGGGACTTCCGCACTGGCTGAAAGGCATAGGCGTACATGTTTCCTGTCATGGGCATTGTTTCGTACTGTTGGCCAACCAGGGGCATCGTCGACCTTCGCCCGTCAACCTGCGGCTCAAAGTGCGTTTGCATCTCAGGATAAGACTTCCGAGGCGGAAGATTGTCTAGGTCTGGAGGCATATATCCTATATTCGGAAGACCAGGATAATATGCAGAGTGGTTCGGACGCGTGACGTGCTCTGAGGCAGCCAAGTTCTGCACGTACGCCGTTATCGGATCCATAGGAGGAGATCCCACAGATGATTCTGGGCTGATAGAATGTTCTTCTGGCAGCTCAATCTCCGCATAAGTTGCACTAGGATCCAGATGAATGCCTCTCTCCACAAGGTAGCCCTCGACATCGTATGCGTCGAACCATTCGCCATCCTAATGCACGATTAGCTTTGCACGTTTAGTTTCACATTCCTTAGGATCTCACCATGCCCTTGACGCCGCGCAGCAACATCTCTGCGGTTAGAGCCTCTTCAATCGTAGATCCACCAATTTTATGGGGCCCAACTGTGGTCACAGCCCAAGAAGTCGGTGACTGATAACTAAGCCCTCCCTCCTCGGGTGGCCTAGGGTAGTGGGTACCGGCACCACCGACATGAATGTATGTGACTCCCCAATTTGAGAGTGGCTCTCTCGTGCTTCGACTCAAAGTCGACTGCAGACTATATTTGACTCGATCAACGGTGCCAGCAGCCTTGAGCGTCAATTTGAAGACATTGTTGAAGAGTACAGGAACTCGGGTAGGGTCGCAAGCAAGTCGATAGGCATACTCACAGCTCGCCCGGTGAAGCCTTCTACCAAATGTTCTCTCAAATGAACTGTAAGACGCCGGTATCCCCAAAGAGCGTAACATAGACATCGAGACAGTGTTGTCTTCAATGCTATGAGGAAGGTCTGTTGCATCAACGGGAGCAGTGAGAGGACTCCAGATTGCCTGCCTGTCTTCAGTTCGGGGCGAGACGTTGTTTGCGTCCGCCGTCAGAGACATGTCCTTCTCTTTGGTGCTCGTATTTGCAGTTGGCTCGGTCGCGAATGAGCTTATCTCTGGGGATCCCTTGAGGCTTAGCGAGTCGGCTCGACTGTGACCAGAGTACATCTGGCCGATGCTTTGAAGATCAGCTAGCATATGTGGTGGAACATTGGCGGCAGAACATTTTTGGGAAAAGTTGCTGAAAGTCTGGTTCATCGAGTGGATGGTAGATTGAAGTTCTTCGACTTGTTTACGAAGCTCATTGATAGTGTCTTCCTTTCTCTGTCGATAGGCTCTTTGGGCCAAACGGATCTGTGATCTTCGTTTCTGTACAAGTCAGCTGGTTGTTTGTATGATAAGGTGAGGCGGTGTCGTCGTATCAACAGTGATATGGAGACGGATTGATCAGTGCTTCTTCTTTATTGTTTTCGTTACATTCTTCTCTCACCGTTCGCACAATGAACAAAGTACTTACATCGGCAGTCGACTCGTCTTGTGTGTCTAATCGAGGTCTTCCTCTTTTCTTGCTCTCATCGTTATTCGAGTCAGACTCATCCCGTGATCGTTTCGACTTGAATTTCTTCTCGGGCTGAGCTGAGTCAATCCGAGCTGCCGACATGCTTGTGCTATACTCTGACAAGCCGATCCAGGCGAGTGGACCCTTCTGGTTCAGATTCAGAACCAGGTTTTTGCTGAAGCGTCGAGACGGCGTCGGAATGCCGTGGGATCTGGAGTATACGCGCTACACAGACCAATGCCACTTTCACGTTCAGACCTGTGGGGCTCGGCGATATAGAGAGAAGATCTGCTGCAATTTATCGATTAGGCTTTGAATATGGTGGGAAGAGCAGAAAGAAGATTACTCATCTCATCGACGAGAAGTGATGGCTGTCGCGACCGTTGCGGCGGGGCGAGGCTGACAGAGCGCCAAGGTTTCACTCAACATCATCATGACCGAGGTTCACACCTATCCTTACGCGTGCATATCTCTGCACCCCCCACGGCGCGAGCATCCAGACATCGAATGGACACCACTGGCACACGTTCTAAATGACCTTGAGGCCAGAGTAAGTTTGAAATGCTTGAGAATCATCAATTCGACCATTTCTTTGCAACATGCTGCTCATCACAAAGTGCCGGTTTGTGTCTACCACCACTGCGGGACTCGAAGCTCCGATAGGTTTATTCACCATAAAAGGTGCCGAGAACATCTGTAGCTACGCTCTACGGAATCTCGTACTCTCGAGCCAGATTGTTCTATCTGCTCTCTGCATGAGAAGAACGAGCTTCGCAGACTATCGGCGGGATTGCTCAGACTACACATCAAGCAAATGATACCTTGTCTGAGACTGGTATAGTTTAGCTGTTTGCTCGGAATCTCGAAAGTTTTTCTCAGGTCATGGTATACAAAGCAAAGTATAGAAGATTGATCGATTCAATTAAAAAATACCTTGTTCGCGGCCTTCATTTTTGCTTGCCCTTCCCCTTGTGCTAAAGTTTACAACCTCTATCGTACTCCGGCTGTAGTGAAGAGAAGAACATACACTGTAAAAAGGCAGAGTTGTTAAGTAAGCAGAGGCATATCCATAGAGAGATGATAAGTTGTCACTTCTCAGCGGGTACTTTCTCATTCCTGGTTGTATTGTGCATTTCTATGGTTGTACGCGTTATATACTTAGCACTCGGGGAGAGTGTACTTCCTGATGTGGACATCATCGTCAGCAAGCTTAGGTAAGCTTGTCTTTGCTGCGACCACCTGGCGCTACGTCTGCCTCATTCTCGAGTCAAGCAAATGCCTCTTGAAAGTGACATGAAGCGTTCGCGTTCGAGTGACTGGTTCAATGGACAATTGACTACTTGTAACAATAGCCGGCTTTACTCCTACGCTCACACGGCAAATCGTCCCTTCTTGTCAAGAAGCACAATAGGAGACACTCATCGATCCACCAGTTAGTGCTTTTGCACGGATACCGTAACTATGAAGCAGAAGCAGAGCTAGAGGAAAGACGCCTGTTCACGATCTGCTTACACGTAGCATCATCACGCAAGGAGGAAAACAGGACGTGCACAATGTAGAGAGAGAATGTACAATGTATATTCTGTTTAAATGGTCATGTCTCATGTCTTTTGTATGGCATATCTATTGGAGCTTGGAGATCTCCAAGACGGCCTTGCCGAAGTTCTTGCCTGAGAACAGGCCAAGGAGGCCCTCGGCAGCGTTGTCAATGCCTTCAGTGACGCTGAACTGGGGCTTGTAGGTGCCCTCATGGATCCACTTCTGGACGTTCTTCTGGTGTTCAACGAAGTACTTGGGGCCCATGCCCTGGTCGCCGACGATGAAGCCCTGAACCTTCAGGCGCTTTGCGACGATCTGCATAAGGTTGCGGATGGGGTACTGCTCGCCGGGAGCGGTGTTGTATTGCGAGATCATACCGCAGCAAATGATGCGACCAAAGTCGTTCATGGCGTTGATTGCGGCCTCAAGGTGCTCACCACCGACGTTCTCGTAATAGATGTCGACGCCGTTGGGAGCAAGTCTGGCGAGGGCATCGGCAGGCTTCTCGTTCTTGTAGTTGAAGGCGGCGTCGAAGCCAAGATCGTTGATAATGTAGTCCTTCTTCTTGTCATCGCCGACAGAGCCAATGACCTTCATACCCTCGTGCTTGGCGAGCTGGCCAACGAGCTGACCAACAGCACCCGAAGCGGCACTGATGAAGATGGTCTCGCCCTTCTTGGGCTCACCGATGGCGTAAAAGCTTGAGTAGGCGGTAAGACCGGGCATGCCGAGAGCGCCCACAAAGAGCTTGGGATCGAGGTTGTAGGGGTTCTCGAGCTTGCGAGCGGAGGCAGCCTGCTCCTTGGAGACGACGCTGTACTCAGCAGTATCCTGCATCATAACAACGACATCACCGGCTTTGAATTTGTCGTTGTCCGACTTCAGGACAGTCGAGATACCAGAGTTGGTGATGGGCTTGCCGAGAGTGAAGGCAGGGGAGTAGGACTTGGCGTTGGCATCACGCATACGGCCACGCTGGTAAGGGTCGAAGCTGATGTAGTGGTTCTTGACGGTGAAGCCACCTTGAGGAGGAGCCTGGTCAACATCGAACTCGGTCGACTCAATGGTCAGGTGCTCGCCGGGAACGGGGAGGCCCTGGGGCACCTTTTTGAAGATCAAAGCCTTGTTTTGGACCATTGTGTATGTGTAGAGCGTGAGAGAGTAGTGATGTAGCGGAGGGAGAGAGCAACAGAAGACGAGGGGAATACTTCTTATTAAGAAGGGAGCTCGAACAAGATGACGAAATGGCCGACAAGGCCTCGCAGATGAGCTTATAAAGCAGAGGACCTACCAAGGCTCTGTGAGAAATTTCCGTATCCGAGTTGAAACCTCGGTCTCAGCAACAGAATAGAAGCTCGCTTGATCTCGCATTCTGATTTGACTGCTTTGTAATCCTCGATGGCGTGTGTCATGTCAATCTCTCCTTCGAAACGGAGAGAAGGCGAATCTTGTCGGTTTCAGGGTCTTTCTCTGAGCGACTATCGATAAGCTCTCGGTCTCTTTGCCAGCTCGTACCGAGCATATCCAGGAACCATCAATTCGCTCAAGCAGCCAAGATATACAATCTCTGCCATCCACAAGGTCGATACAATATTCCAATCATGTCAGCATCCTATAGATCTTGGAACACTTCATCATCCTCAACTTAGTCCGTGGTTGAGCTGGCATAACGACATGCTTTCGTCAGTCGGCTGTTGTTTTCATGGTATAAACTCTCGCTTAAAAATTCCTTTCCTAGACAAACATGCGAATCTTTCCAAAATGCTTCCAGAGCACTCTTGACCGACATCACTTTATCTACCCAACACGCGGCAACTCACATCCGACGAGGGGCCAATTGAATCCAATATGTCTCCTCTTGTTGATCCGGTGGCACAGTTGCTCAGGAATGCTCCTGCCTTGATCTTGGATGGCGCGCTCGCAACAGAGCTCGAAACCCGTGGACTCGATCTCAGCTCAAAATTGTGGTCTGCCAAAGCTTTGGAAGAAACACCAGAAGCCATCTACGGAGTACATCTTGATTACTTCAGAGCCGGTGCTGATATCGCCATCACGGCAAGCTATCAAGCTACCCCACTGGGTCTATCACAACACCTGGGCATGAGCCTTGAACAGTCCCAGAAGCTCATCCGCCGTAGCGTGGAGCTCGCTCAACAAGCTCGTGACACTGCACTCCAGGAGGAGCAACAGAACATCCCTTTGGTCCAGCCGAGAAAGCTTCTGATTGCGGGAAGTGTCGGACCTTACGGTGCTTTCCTAGCCAACGGAAGCGAATACAGGGGTGACTACCACCTGTCAAACGACGACTTCAAAGATTTCCACAGACCTCGCATCGAAGCTTTGGTGGCAGCCAATGTGGACATCTTGGCGTGTGAGACCATTCCCTGTTTGCCAGAAATTAAGGCCTTGATTGAACTGCTCGAGACCGATTTCCCGAACACACCAGCCTGGCTGGGTGTGACATTGAGAGAATCCGATGCGTCTCTGCTGAGCGACGGGTCTTCAATGTCCGAGGTCGTCAGCCTCGTCAACGCTTGCAATCAAATTGTATCCGTGGGCGTCAACTGCATTCCTGAGCAGAATGTGTCCGCAGCTTTGGACTATCTCAAGCCTCTGACTGGCAAGCCCCTTATTGTGTACCCAAACTCTGGTGAGACTTGGAACGCAGAAGCCCGAATGTGGAATGGTCCACGTGTGGAGGGCAAGGAACATGCTGAGCTGGTCAGAGAATGGTTTGCCAAAGGCGCCAGACTGATCGGAGGATGTTGTCGCACTGGCCCCAAGGACATCCAGAACACCCGCGATACTATTGCATCTTACTAAACAAAGCATGTGATGATGTGAGATGAGATGCATGCTGTTCGCACAGTAAGCTACTCACATGCGACATGCGGTCAAAGTTGTCAATAGTACTGACGCAATATACAGACA
Source organism: Aureobasidium sp. Y128-05A (assembly GCA_037042735.1). NCBI lineage: Eukaryota > Fungi > Ascomycota > Dothideomycetes > Dothideales > Saccotheciaceae > Aureobasidium > Aureobasidium sp. Y128-05A. The sequence continues at coordinate 737,122 of JAXQKC010000109.1, read as the reverse complement.
AAAGTTACCTGTTACTTCTGTAGGCTTTACACCATGTAGCCTGTAACTTAACCTGTCGTCTCGTCAAGAATCTTCGCCTAGCCTTGACGAACGACGGCAAGCATGCTGGATGGTTCATTGATCACACTTGTGTGTTCGAGCCGACAAGCTCTGATAATTGTGATAGTCAGATGGACTACCAATCTCAAATATCAGAGCAGTCAGCAGAACAGTGCTCAAGCTTGCTAGTACCGAAGATTAAAAGCACCAAATACTGCGATCCTCGACATTTGTTGTGAGCACATGACTCAGCACTATTCTAGACCTTACTCGAATGGTTTGAGTGCTAAATCGATATGTGGACTTCATTCCTATCTTGATTTGGTTTGCGGAGGACAGCGATGTCATTACCGCCCGGTGAAGCAGATTTGTATGCTCATAGACCCAAGAATCGTTCGTGAATTTTGATCCCGTTGTGTGCTTTCAAGACTCTAACAATTACATGACACTACTTTCTTATTTGTCTCGTGCAAGCGGACCTTTTCTGCGTTGAATGTTATTGTTGCTGGTTCTCAAGATTGTTGAATGTTTTACAAACAAAGAACTAGATTAGAAGTAGCATCTTTCATACAAATCGTGAATAGATTTAGAGCCATTTAAACACCACTGCTGATGGTTCTGGAGTAGCGGTATCTAGGATCGTGGTCTGCGACCATGCCACCAAGCGGTTCATCACCACCTGCCGCTAGAGGAGCGTAAAGCTCATCGTTCGTCGCCATAGCCGGACTGTCCAGTCTGGGCTCGTTGACAATACTGTTCATTCTGGGTTGCTGAACACCGGCACGACCAAGGTAGCTGAAACGACCAAGCTGGCTTCCAGTGGTAACAGCCTGGGGTCTTCGCACAACAGCTGTTTCTCCTGAGCTGGTAGAGCCAGTGTGTTGATGTGAGTTTGAGCGGAATCCAGTACCGTACATGGCGGTGTCTTCTCCGGAATGGCGACGGCCTTGACCATTGGCCACAACCGCACCATCCGGTCCGCCCTTCTCGCTCACGACTTGGTTGGTCTGAAGCTCGTTTGCGACGTGGTGGGCGTCGACTTCGTTGATACCAGCAGCCATCAGCAAGTTTTTCCTCTTCTCAACCTTGGCTGCATGATCCATATCCTGTCCAGGGTTTGCCTTGAAATGTGTTAGTTGTTGTGGAAAGGTTGTGCTGAGCAAAAGTCACTACTTACAGTCTCGTATTCCAAGATCTTGATGAATTTGTAGAATCCGGCCGCTACGATCGATCCCAGCACGGGCCCCACCCAGTAAATCCAATCTGAACGCCAGCAGAGTCAGTAATAAGTTCGAAGGAACACCCATGAAGATGTGGCGGCAAGGGATAAGGGAGGACTCCACTTACGATAGCCTGCAAATTCGCGGTCTACAACAGCAGGACCGAATGATCTAGCAGGATTCAGACTGCCACCGGTGAAGAATACTCCAGTGAGTTCGGCAATGAATAGCGAAAGACCGATACCAACAGGGGCAATGAATGTACCCTTGTGTTTTTCGGCAGCTAACATGAAGATGGTAAAGACAAGCTGTGCGGTCAGGAACATCTCAATAAAGAGACCCTGAACGATAGAAGTACCTCCACCGAGAGTAGTGCGGACATTGAGCTCGCCAGGGAACATGCACGATACTAGAGCGGCAGCGGTCATACCACCGAGGATCTGAGTGACGAACAGCAGAGCACCACGAACCCATGGGAGCGCACCAATCAGACACATGCCAAAGGTGACAGCAGGGTTGAAAAGGCCACCACTGATACGGAAGAAGACCCAAGCGTTGACAGCAAGAGAAAATCCGAAACTGAGAGCAATGTATTGTAGCTGTTGAGGGTTGCTACCAGTCTGAGCAATGGACTGGCCACTAGATGTGTTGACACTGTTCGCGACCTGAGCACCAGACAGAGCGAAGTAGAGGAAGAGCACAGTTCCGACGAATTCACCACACATGGCGATGAAGTGGTTTCTTTTATGTGTTAGTCTGGACAAACACGTATGATTCGCTTAAGCGTTTACCTAATGTTGTCCGGAATACGATGAATGAAGGGGAGACGAAGGTCCTCATCGTCGAGATCGGCTTTGGGGTTGGCAGCCTTAGTGAACGGAATGGCTAGGCCTCGCCCACCAAGAGGTTGGTTGATATTCATCTTGGACTAAGATGGACAGGATATAAGATGGGAGAGTGAATGGTAAGAACAACAGAAACTGAGGAGAGATATCTGGGAATATATGGAGAAGGTACTTGAAGGAGCTTCATCATCGTCATCATCCTGTAGGCATAGACTTCAGCCCTCCACGCATCCAGACAGACAAGAATGAACTGCTGGGGCATGGCTAGAAACAAGTGATGCCACTTAATTTTGGAATCAAGCAACGGGATCTGACGTCGATCTCAAAGAGAAAAGTGTCGACACGGGAGAAAGTTAGGGGACGGATTGTCCAGAGCTGCCGCTTCTGTCATCACTCTCTCTTGGACTTGCCGAAAGTCAGGTATCTGTAGCTGAGTGCATGGAAAATGGCACGTTTTGGGGCTGGTAGCACGTTGGGATCGGCACAGGAAGGTTCCTTAGCGGGCGGAGTGACGGAATGCAGACGGAGATCGACGGTGGCTGCAATGCTCTAGCCACGATCTGAGGCTCATGTTGTATGAGGATTCAAGGCAAAGTCGTAGATCCAAGGTTCAAACCGAGGAGGAGGGCAAGGGAGGGCAAGCAAAGCCTTGAGAGAAGGATTAATTGACTTTTCCCAGAAAGCGTGCCGAAAGGCGAAAAGCGTCGGAGCTTTTGTCCTCGATTCTGGGGACGACACTGAGCTGCATCAGCCACGGTCAGACTTTATGAGATCGAGATCCGGCCTGGGCAGCTGCGACCGGATGGTAGGTTGAAGGATCAAGCTGGCAAGGCTGGTAACTAGAGTATCCGATCAGAAGAAGCCAAGGGAGAGCAGACAAGCGTACTCGAGTTTGAAAAAGAAAACTGTGGCATGAAATTCGGAGTCGACACATTGAAGTTAACAGAGCGGCCGTTGCGGCTCCCCAGGATGATTATGCACTAAGGTAGTCTAACAGAATAGGAGACAGACCCTCCTGGAGCATGACGAAAGACACTTTGCTGCGGACATGAGTTTTGGCGAAAAAGAGAGGTAGAAATGAGTGTTGGAGCTTATCAGAGTACTCAAGAGCGTCACAATAATGATATAGACAACACTTTCGCAAGCAAAAGTATAGCAATAAGTAGACATCGAGATAACATTATCTCTGTGAAAAGCACCTTATCTATAAAGTATCTTGTATGGCCGCGACTGTGATGGTTTAGCAAGCAGAAATGAAGGAGGTTGAGTGCTAAGAATAGTGTAGTGAAGTAGCGTCGAGGATATATTGATCTGATGGATATATATGCAGGTCGGGGTTCCGAAGCCGAAAGAATGTCTGCCGGATCGTATTGAGGTGTTTCGCCTTTGCAGGCAATCCAGATGCAGGGAATCGTTTGCACGTTGGCGAAACGGCCATCCAGCCATGCAATTTAGAGGTCATGTATTGATTGCGACAACGGCCATGACTCCTGTTCTGTAGTTTTTTCCTCCTGTCTGTCGACTGCCATCTTTTCTGCGTCCGGTCTCCTTCCCCTTTCTGCTTTCTAGACACGCTGCCGGAATACCGACGCTTACGACAGCAAATACCCAAGGCGCCACACGGCAGGACCTCGTTGGCGGACCTTCGGCAAGCCCGTCACAGTCAGCTGAGGCTGGCAAGGCATATGTACAAGAGATAGGTATTCTGCTGGTCAAGCCTACGGTACATATTCTTAGACAGTCGTGTCGACGTCGTTCCTTTGTCGCGCCCCTCGCTTTGTGTCGCAACCAACGACCATGGCGCTACAGTATCTTCAAGTCTCACAAAGAGACGTCCGGCGCGACAGCAACTCGATCATCTCTCCCACTGGTTCGCCGCCCAAGACCGCTCTATATGGCTCGCCACCCACCGTGTCCGACGGCATATCACCCCGCGCCTCTCCTCAAACACAGTTCGCCAACTGGAACAACAACATGGGCCCCCGTACGCCGCCTCAGCCCTTGTCGCAACCACAACACTTGGCCACAACCACCCTGAAAGTCGAGGGCATGACATGTGGTGCTTGCACCTCTGCTGTAGAATCTGGCTTCAACCATGTCGGTGGTGTTGGCAGCGTCTCTGTCAGCTTGGTCATGGAGCGTGCGGTTGTCATGCATGACGCATCTATAATCTCCGCCGACCAGGTGCGCGAAATCATCGAAGACCGAGGCTTCGATGCTACTGTCCTCAACACCGACTTGCCCACTTCAATACTGGATGACATTGTCGAAGAAGAATCGGATCAAGAGACCATGGGCCTCGGCATCACATCTGCTGCCACCGGCCTGATCACCACAACTGTCAGTGTAGGCGGCATGACATGCGGCGCATGTACTTCTGCTGTCGAGGGCGCTTTCAAAAATCTTGCTGGAATCAAGAGCTTCAACATTTCCTTGCTGTCCGAAAGAGCCGTTATCGAGCACGACTCCAAATTGATCAGCCCCGACACCATCGCCGAAACCATCGAAGATACTGGCTTCGATGCTTCCATCATCGAATCAAAGCCTTCAGAGCCGGTACGGACCAAGATGCTACCCTCAGCCAGAAGGCAGAGCAGGAAGAATGACGTACTCTTCACAACTATCGTTGCAATCGAGGGCATGACATGCGGCGCGTGTACTTCTGCAGTAACAAGCGGCTTTAATGACGTTCCGGGTCTCTTGAAATTCGACATCAGTCTGCTAGCCGAGAGGGCGGTCATTCTGCACGATCCAACGAAACTTTCTCCTGAGAAGATTGTTGAAACTATCGAAGATTGTGGATTCGATGCCAAGATCTTGACCTCGCGAGAAGAAGGAGGCTCTCGTTCCAGGAGAGCAAGTAGCACTGTTGAACTGAAGCTGTTTGGTCTTCAAAATGCGGAAGCAGCTTCAGCGCTTGAGGCCACTCTCAAGAAGCGAAAGGGGAGCACGGCTGTCAAAATTGACTTCAAAACTGGCAGGGCTTCGGTTGCTTATGACCCAACACAGACTGGACTTCGTGCCATTGTCGAATCAATCGAAAATGAAGGGCTTAATGCCTTGACTGCCGAGAACGATGACAACAATGCCCAGCTGGAATCGCTCGCGAAGACAAAAGAGATCCAGGAATGGTCTAGGTCATTGAAAGTGTCCGTTGTGTTCGCTGTCCCAGTATTCCTTACCAGCATGATATTTCCTATGTTTATCAAGCCCCTAGATTATGGAAGCATCAAACTTCCCTTAATACCTGGATTGTGGCTTGGAGATGTCGTTTGTCTGCTTCTTACCATACCAGTCCAGTTCGGTATTGGTAAGCGATTCTACAGATCTGCGTACAAATCTCTCAAGCACGGCTCACCGACCATGGACGTGCTTGTTGTTTTGGGAACATCAGCAGCGTTCTTCTTCAGCTGTGCCGCTATGCTAGTTTCGATTTTTACACCGCCTCATTCGAGACCTGCCACAACTTTCGATACCAGCACCATGCTTATTACCTTCATCATGCTCGGTCGTTTCCTCGAGAACAGAGCCAAAGGTCAGACTTCGGCCGCCTTGTCTCGTCTGATGAGTCTGGCACCATCGACTGCGCTTATCTACACGGACCCAATAGCAGCACAAAAGGCAGCCGATGAGTGGGATGGTGACAACGAGAAGTCTGCGAAGAACTCTCCGAGTGGCGCACTTGAGGAGAAGACCGTTCCCACGGAACTGCTCGAGGTCGGCGATGTGGTCATTCTCAAGCCTGGCGACAAAGTCCCAGCTGATGGTACCGTCATTCGAGGTGATAGCTACGTCAACGAGAGTATGGTGACTGGAGAGGCGATACCCATCCTGAAGACCAAAGGAAAGAACCTCATGGCAGGTACTGTCAATGGCGCAGGAAGGCTCGATTTCCAGGTCACGCGAGCTGGCCGTGATACTCAACTCAGCCAGATCGTCAGACTCGTTCAAGAAGCCCAGACCAGCCGTGCTCCTATTCAACGTATGGCTGATGTCGTCGCTGGTTACTTTGTTCCTATAATCATCACCCTTGGACTAGCTACATTCACAGCATGGATGATCTTGAGCCATGTCCTGCAGACACCACCAACTATCTTCACCAAGGATACCAGTGGTGGGCCCTTGATGGTGTGCGTCAAGCTCTGTATCGCTGTCATTGTCTTTGCCTGTCCTTGTGCGCTTGGTCTTGCAACCCCAACAGCTGTAATGGTCGGTACTGGCGTCGGAGCCGAGCAAGGTATTCTCATCAAGGGCGGAGCAACCTTGGAAACGGCCACGAAGGTGACTCATATTGTTCTCGACAAGACTGGCACCTTGACCATGGGCAAGATGAGTGTATCCCAATCAGACGTGCAAGGCGGCTGGACCGCCGACGCTGCTAAGCTTCGTCTCTGGTGGACAATCATCGGACTTGCCGAGATGGGCAGTGAGCATCCTATTGCACGTGCAATCACGAACGCAGCAAAAACATATCTCGGTCTTGGATCAGACGGCACACTCGATGGCAGTGTAGGTGATTTCGTCTCTACTGTTGGCAAGGGTATCTCGGCTTCAGTAGAAGCAGCCATCTCGCCTGAACGCAAACGCTACAACGTTATGATTGGTAATACCTCGTACCTGCGATCCCATGGCGTGGCAGTCCCTGAAGATGCGGATGACATGAATGACTTCGAGGCTAGTAGAGACGCGAATGCAGCCTCGAAGCAGCAATCGGCCGGTGTCACAACCATTCATACTTCGATTGATGGTGTCTACACAGGCGCTCTGTCGCTCTCTGACACTCTGAAGCCCTCGGCGCCTGCTGCAATCTCTGCTCTTCAGCGCATGGGCATCACCTGCTCGATCGTGACCGGTGACCAGGCAAGCACGGCTCACTACGTCGCCAGCCTTCTCAACATCCCTAAGCACAATGTCCACGCTGGTGTCCTTCCTAGTGGTAAGCGCGAAATCGTAGAAGAGCTCCAAGCCCAAGGCATCATTGTGGCCATGGTAGGCGACGGTATCAACGACTCTCCTGCCCTGGCGACCGCGAACGTTGGTATATCACTCGCCTCGGGCACAGATGTCGCTATCGAAGCTGCAGATGTTGTGCTCATGCGCCCTGATCACCTTCTCGACATACCCTCATCGCTCGCCTTGTCCCGTGCCATATTCAGACGCATCAAGCTGAATCTGCTCTGGGCTTGTTTGTACAATGCTATTGGGTTACCAATCGCGATGGGCTTCTTCTTGCCCTGGGGTCTTTCTTTGCCTCCTATGGCTGCTGGAGCAGCAATGGCGTGTTCAAGTGTTACGGTCGTAGTGTCGAGTCTCTTGCTTAAGCGATGGCAGCCTCCAAGGCACATCAGGCAGGCCGCTGCCAGAGAAATTAGCGGGGCCGAAGTGTTTGCGGATGTCGGCACTGCGGTTCAGAGCCGGAGTGTCAGTGATTGGTTCCACGGACTTGCTCGAATGGTGAGAGGGAAACGAGGAGACAGTAACGCCGATAGAGGTGCTTACGTGCCTCTACAGAGGTTCGAAGAAGTGTAGAAAACTCCATATTGACTACCTGTTATCTATCATTCTCTTTCTCACTCTCACATCTGAGTGCTGTGATCCTTGACGATAACTGCTCTTCATTACGAAGCTGTGACAAAGTGAAATCTTTGTTCTTGCTCGAACCTCAGACGGATGTCATACAGGTAAGGATAGGTCCGAATCAACCATCTAATTGTTCAGCGAGATTCCGTTGACTATTGCTACGAAGCTAGGAATGTATAAAATAAAAACTTGGACGAAGTTGACCTACGATATCAGATCAGAGTTATGCATCTCACTTACCACAACTTTTGTAAATCTTTGGCCTCTCGATGTCTACACATGGACAAGCTACTCTGAGTAGCCTTCGTGCAAAAATCAGCATATAATGCCCGAAATTCACCTCTGATGAGAACTACCCATCGGGAAGTGATCATGCGAATACACGGGCTCGCCAGATTTCCAGCGGACGGATCACGTGCGCTAGTCACGGTTTCCATATCGAGCTTTGTACCGACGACAAGCGATGATGATCGCGGTCTGCAGGCCGATAGAGGCCTCTCTCTCGAAGGCGAAGAGCATTATCATGACACTTCGTCCCTCGCACATCTAAGCGAGATCACTTTTACACGTGCAGTGTCTTGTCAACGTGACCGACACGCTAGCCTGATCTGGTCAATCGAGTGGTCGTTGCGAGAGATCATCAAGGCGTCTTCGAGAACCCACCGAGAGCTGCATGTAAATTATATTGTCAATCCAAACCTGAGCTTATCGCGAGAGGGGCATCTCCTGCATCTGTAAGTCCTTCTGATGGGACCAGAGAGACGTTCTTTACTGCAGGAAGCAAGGGAACACCCAGCATCTGCTTAGATATGACGATCTAGAATTTTCTACAGGCATGTCTATGGAAATGCGATTGCTCAAAGTGAAGGCTATCCCGAGCTGTCTTCATGACCATAGAATTAGAAATTGTGTCCAATGTTGAGCTCAGCCTCTGCTGAGCGAGAGACTCTGTCTGCTCGAACTACAGGTACCTTCAGACTATGTAAAGCAATCTGCCTTGGAGTCATCACCTTGTTTTTGTCACTATGCAAGTTTTATTATGATGGAAGACCGTCCGCCGAAGCTCGATCGTAATGGAGACTCGATGGTATCGTGCTGGCCTTCTTGTAGTGACGGAATTGACTGCACCTGCAAGCCGAAAGGCTTCTATGAAGCTGACTTCGTAAGGGTTCAGTCTAAGCGTTTGACATATTGTCGGCTTTGAAGCCTTGTGCTAGCAAGACATGAAAATGTAGGATATGCATAGCATCAGTGGTAAGAAAGATGACTTTGACTAGAATCTTACCTTGGTTTCGAACCATCATTAGTATCAGATACGAAGATGGCCTTTGAACGAAAGCTGTATTAACCAGCAGCAGCAGACAATGTTATGAGCTCGTGTTGTGCGCATCTGGTGGTCGTATACATGTATCTCGATCGCGGTGCACTTTATGGGTAGTCGGTAGCTTTGAATTTGGAATTGAAGTCATGTGTATGTCTGAACAGCAGGGTATGCCAGTACAAAACCAGGAAAGGGTCACAAGCAGCGAATGTGTAGCAGTTGGATCTTTTGATGTGGTGCGAGAAACAAGAAATTGATGCTTTGCTGTAATCATTGTAGTTTGTGTAGACATCACTGGTGCTAAGACACACAGACAGATCTCAGATCAAGGGCTGAAGGTCTCATGTCGTCGGAGCTGAATGAACTAGCAGGCTGAAGAAGTATGCATCTTGTTACAGCCATCCCCTGCTCCTCTCTGCCTACCTAAACATAGGTGCTATCTTGCTTGCAAATGGCTTGTTGTAGAGACAAGCAAAGGCCAAGACGTAGATGAAGGAGGTGTCAGCTGTGACTGTCAGCTGGAAGCAGCTACGAGTAATAGAGAAGGTTATTGTGACATGGCCCCGGACTAGACGGCCAGACCAAGGGTAACAGAAAGGGGGAATAGTGGTGCAAACGGTTGGATGAGAGATGGGAATATTTTGGTCGGACAGACAGCTTTTGGGCGGATTTCGTATTCGAGGGCCAGAAATAGGGGCGGACCCTTGCTGCGTCGTTGCCCCTGGCTGGCGTTGATTCGTGTAGCGGCGGGGTGATTGATGCACTTGGAACAGCTGGTGCTTCATTTCATCTCGTCCATTCCACTTTCACCTTGTTTGCCTTCTAGAATTTGCTGCTTCTTCTACTTCTTGTTACCTTTGGTTCTCTCTAATACACACTCTCTCTCTACTTTGTAATGTCGTCGCTACAACTTCCTTCTCGCAGCAGGAGCCGCAACCCTGTGCCCTCAACTAAAGCTGTCATCTTGGTGAGTCCAGCTGTGTTTGAGAGAATTTCCACAGCTGCTAACACAATCACTCAGGTCGGAGGACCCAGCAGAGGTACTCGTTTCCGCCCGCTCTCTCTGGATGTGCCCAAGGTGAATTGATGCGATTTCTTATTACCTATAGATCCTTGTCCTGACCAGGTTGCGCCAATTAGCCTCTCTTCGAGGTCGCCGGCAAGCCCATCATCCAGCACTGCTTCGATGCTGTCACCAGAGTACCCGAGATCACTGAGGTCTTCCTCGTTGGTTACTACGACGAGACCGTCTTCCGCGACTTCATCAAGGACGCCCACCGCGAATATCCCCACATCTCCATCCGCTACCTGCGTGAATACACCGCCCTAGGTACTGCTGGTGGTCTGTACCACTTCCGTGATGCCATCCTCAAGGGTCGCCCCGACCGCTTCTTCGTCCTCAACGCCGATGTCTGCTGCTCCTTCCCCCTAGGCGAGATGCTGCGTCTGTTCGAAGAGAAGGACGCCGAGGCCGTCATCCTGGGAACACGCGTCTCCAACGAGGCTGCCACCAACTTCGGATGCATTGTCAGCGATACCCACACCAAGCGCGTTCTCCACTATGTCGAGAAGCCCGAAGGCCACATCAGCAACCTGATCAACTGCGGTGTCTACCTCTTTAGCACCGAGTGCATCTTCCCCAGCATCAAGACTGCCATCAAGCGTCGCAGCGACCGTCCCCGTCTGCTGTCTTACCCCTCGTCCGAGGCCCTTGACAGCCGCGACTTCTCGCTCAACAATGCCGACGAGGACGAGGATGACGAGAACCGCAAGAACGAGGTCATCCGTCTCGAGCAAGACATTCTCTCCGACTTGGCAGACAGCTCCAAGTTCTTCGTCCTTGAGACAACCGATTTCTGGCGCCAGATCAAGACTGCCGGTTCCGCCGTGCCCGCAAACGCCCTCTACCTGATGAAGGCCTTCCAGCAACAGAGTGACGACCTTGCCAAACCCTCAGCCACCATTCTCCCTCCTGTCTATATCCACCCCTCGGCACAGGTAGATCCTACTGCCAAGATTGGTCCTAACGTCTCGATCGGCCCTCGTGCTGTGGTCGGTGCTGGTGCTCGTATCAAGGACTCGATCGTTCTGGAAGATGCTGAGATCAAGCACGACGCTTGCGTGCTCTACTCCATCATTGGCTGGTCTTCGCGCGTGGGTGCCTGGGCCCGTGTCGAGGGTACCCCGACCCCTGTTCGTGAGCATCACACAACCATCATCAAGAACGGAGTCAAAGTCCAAAGCGTCACCATCTTGGGCAAGGAGTGCAATGTTGGCGACGAGGTGCGCGTCCAGAACTGTGTCTGCTTGCCCTACAAGGATCTCCGCAGGGATGTGACCAACGAGGTCATCATGTAGAGGCTTCATTCATGTTACGACGACTCCAAAAACATAAGCATTCGACAAAATTTCTCAAGAGAAGCATGGGACTTCTTTCTTGCGGCGTACATGGGATGAGCATTACCCCTTTTTTTTACACTACTGTTCTTATGATATCAAAATAGGCATCGATACTCTCTTGCAACATGTTATACAGCCTGTAATTTCCATCTTAGGCCGACTATTGTGCAAAGTATCTAAGCTCTTGCTTCTCAGTGGACACTGTCCTCTTTCTTGATAATATTGTCCATTTTCGTATAGCGCAAGGGTGGAGAAAAAACTCGACAGGATTTGCAAAGAATGAAAAAGGCATTTATTGAATCGTATCTATATGTGACGGTGTTTTTCGTTTTCGTCTCTGCCATGTGCGCATGTCTGAGCTCACGAGTGTTTGCTCACACAGCGGGATAGTATCCATCTCATTGTCTATTTGTGGGCTGCAGGAAGAAAGTGTCAGCAAGCAAAGTCTCACAACTAGAGTGAAAAGCAAGACTTACGAATACCTTCCTCAGGCATGGGAGTAACGTCGACAACTTCGGCGGCCTTGGGCTTCTCGCCCTGCGACTTGTCATCCTTCATGAAGGGGAAGGTAAGAACCTCCTTGATCGAGTAGTGGTTGGTAAGGAACATGACCATGCGGTCGATACCCATACCCCAACCACCAGTAGGTGGCAAACCGTACTCGAGAGCCTGGCAGAAAGTCTCATCGACAAGCTGAGCCTCATCATCACCCTGCTCCTTCTGGCGAGCCTGCTCTTCGAAACGAAGACGCTGGTCGAAGGGATCGTTCAACTCGGTGTAGGCGTTGACAATCTCCTTCTTGCAGACAAAGGCCTCGAAACGCTCACACAGACCCTTGTTGCTGCGGTGGTACTTGGCAAGAGGAGACATCATCTGGGGGTGACCAGTGATCATGGTGGGGTTGATGCACTTCTCCTCAATGAACTCACCGACAAGCTTGTCGAGCATACGGGCGTTTGTGAGAGGAGCAGAGCACTGGACGTTCATCTTCTTGAGCATGCGCTTGAGGAACTCGTTGGTCTCATCGCTGTGCAACTGGTCACCTTCGGGGAACTTCTCACCACAGGCCTCCTCGAGAGCGGGGATCATCTCAATGCGCTTCCAGGGCTTGGCCCAGTTGACGGTGTAAACCTCGCCGTGCTGGGTCTCGAACTTGGTCTCGTAGCCACCGGTCAAGTGCTTGACGAGGTTGGAAACAAGGTCCTCGGTGGTGTCCATCAAATCATAAACATCGGCATATGCCTCGTAGAACTCGCAGGTAGTGAACTCGGGGTTATGGGTGAGATCGATACCTTCGTTACGGAACTGACGACCGATTTCGTAGACACGCTCGAGACCACCAACAATCAGCTGCTTGAGGTACAGTTCGGGAGCAATGCGCATGTACAGCTCCATGTCGAGGTCGTTGTGGTATGTCTTGAAGGGCTTTGCGGTGGCACCACCAGCGATGGCGTTCATCATGGGGGTCTCGACCTCGATGAAGTCACGGGTGTCGAAGTAGTTGCGAATGTAGGTGACCATCTTGGAGCGGGTGATGAAAGTGCTGCGGGTGTGGTCGTTCATGATCAGATCGAGGAACTTGCGGCGGTGGCGCTGCTCCTGGTCCTTGAAGCCGTAGTACTCGTCGGGCAGCTGGTGCAAGCAGGGAGTGAGAAGAGTGACCTCCTGGGCGAAGAGCGAGAGCTCTCCCTGGTCGCGGTTGCGAGGGTTTGTACGGCCGGGGTAGCCCTTGATACCAATGATGTCTCCACGGCGGAGGAGCTCGTGCTGCTCTGCGAAGGATCTGTCGCTGGTCGACTCCTGGGCCTGGCACATGATCTGCATGCGAACACCCTCTGCGCGGACATCGTAGAAGCACAGGTTGGCACCTGACGAACGCTTGTTGTAGATACGGGCACCAATGCTCAGAATCTTGTCCTTGAGGTGCTCGCCTGACTTGAGGTGGCCGAACTCGGCCTCGAACTTGCGCAGGTCGTAGTCGACGTGGAACTTGTGCGGGTAGGGGTTGGGCTCGTGGCTCTGGCGGAGCTTCTGGATGGCTCTGCTGCGGATCTCAAAGTACTGGTTGGGGTTCAGGTGAGCCTCCTCCTCCTCAGCGCTGGCCGTCTTCTTCTTTGCTGGTGGTGCCGTGGCAGTGGCTGCCTTCTCGGCCTTCTTGGCCTCCTTTTCACGCTGCTTCTGGCGCTTCTTGACTGGAACCTTCTCAGCATATGCCAATGCGGCCGTTGTCACACTCGGGCAGATACACACGCTCAGTCTTGCTGACCTTCTCGCCCGTCACCTCGTCCAAGTAGAGGTTGGGAGCTGCGGCATTGTCGCCAGTCGTCAGCTCGCTCACCTTGTCGGCGACGTTGTTGACTGCCTCCTTGACAGCGTTGGCTGCTGCTTGTGCTTGGTCCGCCATGTTTGCTTGTATGTGGATGCAGCTCCAATCGAAAAATGTCACTGGGGCTTCCTCTCAGTCATAGCTCTTGGCAGAAAAAATGCGCGGGGCTATTGTCCCGACACCACGACCCTGTTCCGTGCCACTTTTGCTGCCGTAGCAATCATATAGGCCAACGACAGAATTGTAGAAGTATTTCTTTGAGAGTCCGAGGAGGGTAAGATAACATGGAGAGGTCGCAAATCATCACAGCATATTTACAGCAAATCTAACCCCGACACTGAGCGTCCAGGAAAACAGCACCTCTGACCACGTCCGATTCATCTAGAACATATGAGTAGATCTGTGCAAAGCTCGCAATACAACACTCTTATCATTATGTTTGTTAATTAAGGTAGACATGATCATAAACGAATGACGTGACAAGACTAAGAGAGACATCATTACACGAAAGGAAATACGAAAAGTGGTCGGAGCATCATAAGGAATCCGTGATGAGTTCCAGCTCGGAATATCTGTGCACTGAGTGTTGTTTAGCATACAGTGATGTAAAGACCAATACTGCGTTCTCGGTTAGTTTCAGACCATATAAGAGCCATCCTGAGCAACTCACGGCGAAGGATTGTAGTCCTGGAAGAACTGCAGGAATGTGTCGTCTGAGGCCGAGAGACTGAAGCCGACCGCAGAGTTGGCTGGGCAGGCAAAGGTGGCGATGGTGTAAGAGTTTCCTGGGGCAACCTTGATCACGCCGTAGTCAGTGGCGACACCTGGCTTGTTGTTGAATGTAGTGCTGGAGCTGGCAGGTCCCTTCAACATTGCAAAGTCGATACCACCGGCGCCTGTGAAGTCAAATGAAGAAGTTTCCAAGTCTGCCTGCTTGGGGAACAGGAAGACCAAAGAACAAGTCTTTCCACTGTCAGAGCTGGGGATATCAAAGTTAAACAAGCTAGAGACAGAGCTCGAGACTGTGCCATTGTACTGAGTACCGAAGGCCTTATCCGGTTGCTTGGAGTCCACTGGGATGATGAGATGAGGGTACTGATAATCACCAGAAAGCGCGGCAGGGCAGCTCTTAGGAGCGGGAGCAGGGCAACCCGACTTGCAGTTGTCTGCACTCAAGGTGATTGAGACACAACCACCTTGGCCAGCGGGGGCAGTAGTGTAGATATTGTAGCCGCCATTGTCTCCAGTAGGGCAAGACTTGAACTCAGTGTTGCCCTTGTAAGAGAGCGTACCGTCACAAGACACGGAGAAGCCATCTGTAGGGCTAGCGCCGACATCACACTGGAACTGGGTGGTAGGAGGAGTGAGGATACATCCTCTTCCATTGCCATCAGTGATGCCACCATTGGCATCGATACAGTACTGTGCACCAGGCAGACCTAGAGACTGAGGTTAGTAAGAAAACCAATGAGCAGTCAAACATGAGATACCTTGTCCAATGCGGTTTTGACCGTCAGAAAGCTGGCCTACAACTCCGCCAGGGCCTCCAGAAGCAGTAAGATGGAAGCAGCTGATAGATCCATGATCAGCTCTATTCGATCATGACTGAGTTCATGACTCACCATGTAGAGTCACGAGCAACAAGTGCATCTGCTGCTGCGACCAAAGCTGCTGAAACGAAGATAGATCTCATGATTGTGGTGCTGTGATAGAGAAAAGTTGTTGATAAGTTGCTGATTGAATGATAGTGAGTTGTGGTGATGGAGAGAAAGCAGGAGGAAGCTGCTGGGGATGGACTATATATATTCTCGAGGTATATGTGATGAAGAAGAGATCATCATTTGTCAAGTAGACCTACCACTAGATCGTAAGATGAGGAGTACCCAGAAAGCAAGCTTGTTTGCATTAGGAATGTAAGAGCAGCAAAGCAATGATGTCGCTAATTGATCCTCCGTTGTCTGACCTGACATGGCTAGGACTGTTATTCCCGATCCATCATACGAGGTCATCTGAGGTCTATTCGGATCCTCGGAGGAAGAAATCAACGTTTGATGCGACTAGTCGATCTCACAGAGCATCTCACAGTTGAGGTATACCTAGCGCGATATATCGCTCGACTGGGCCGGATACGAATGTGGATGGCGGCACAGCATTTTGTACACGCTTTGTAAAGGCGCTTGCCAACATGGCCTGCTTCATGATGATCGATACAAGAGAGTGTTACGGTCCATTGGATGTAAGAAATGGTACAGTCACCACTGACTCTGACTCGAGAATTGTATAGGGTGTAGGTTTGAATGGGAATCCTTGGATGCAAGACCCCAAAGACAAAGGCGGGGTGCAGGCTCGGCGAACATCTTCCGCACTAGACGTCACCGATTGACCTCTGTTTTTACTTGAATCAAGCAAGCTCCATGGAAAGTCGGAAGTTTTATTCTATTGATAGCATTCGATGTTGCCAGATATACGAGTGGCAGACCGATCTGCGACCTTGATGGCCATGTGACATTTGATGTCAAGTCGGACCATCATACTGCTATCTTCCCATAGGCAGGAGGTAAATCCTAATTGACTCTGCTGTCAGCACAAAGACAAGCACGCTGACAAGCAATTGACTGGCTTGAAACCAAGAAACTTGAATAGCCTCTGTGCAACGTGGTAAACATATGTTACCATGGACGAGCTAGCAAAGTCGATCTGTATGCTCCAGAATCCTTCCGAGCCGCAGTATCGACGAACGATGCGCTTGACCGCCTCTCCGCGAACGTTAGTGCCCAAGAGAAACTAGTAGAGACGGTTGTTGCTCAGTGTCTTGGCCTACGTTCAAGGACGAGACAGGTTGCAGTATGAAACTGGGCCGACGTGCATACCTATCGAACAGTCCTACACCCTTGATGACTTGGGCGTGCAGAAACGATAGTCTGCTTTCACAAAGCACAATTCAAGGTTATGTATCCAAAGAAAACAGGAGAGCATACCAGTACCTGGTGGGAGTATCCATACCATATGCATCCGGCGGGGCCAATCTCGATACAGAAGCTTAGCTCTTAGGAAACTCACAGGAGACTGCACTTCCGCACTCACGCCATGAGTACGCGTCCAGCCATAATCCTACACCATCCTTGCCTGAGGGAGGACAGACTCTGCTGGGAACCCATCTCATGACTCTCTCTTGACAAATCACTGCAGTTTCATAGCTCGGGTAGCTTTGAACCGCCACCAGAAACGAATTGAGAATTACACATAAGTTATATGAGCTTGTATACGAGGACTTTTAGTTGCTCTACTGATCAGAAATCCGGAAGACCTGCTTCTTCATCATGACCGTCGTTCATACTCATCATGCCTGGTATCATCGATAGAATCATTCACCTCATCTTCTGGCCATCGCTGTATGCACATTCATTCTTCTTCGAGTTGTAAACTTTTACTTAGTTTATTTTCGGCAACACTCCACTGTTCCCCAGCGAATATCGATAACTCTCTCTTCGATTCTTTGCGTAGTCTTCTGCCATTTGTGGGTTGAGCATAGCTGGAACCTGTCACAGCTATGTGGGTCTTCAACCACTCTTCGATTTCTTTGCGGTAGGGTCCTCGTGGTCAACCTCTGACTTGCGCTTGGCAATCTTCTTGGTTTTCTTGACAACTCTGGAAGACTTGGGCTGGGTGATGATGGGACGAAGGAAAGCGTCAACGACACCGTGCTCAAGTCTAGGGTTGAAGGCAAGCTGCTGAATACCGCGAAGGCGCTTCAAAGACGTGAAACCAGGGACCTGGGTAAGAGACGAGAATCTGCGGCGGCTGGAGTTCACGGTGAAGTGTCCAGCAGGGTCCTGAGTGGCCAAGATAGTCAGAGTGAGCTTCTGAAGAGTGTCAGACTCGGTAAGGAGTCTGGCTCCAGCTGCGGCGGCAGACAAGTTGTCGTAATAGACAGACACGTTGCGCATGTGCTTTCTTCTCTCAGGGCCGATCTTGAGAAGGAAGTTCTTCATGATGCCCATGTCTCTGAACTGGAAGTGGTTCTCGTGGTAGAACTCGGGCATGGCTTCGTTGTAAACCTGCTTGTTCACCGAGAGCAATGCAAGGAAGTCGCTAAGAGGTGGCATCTTGAGGGCATTCTGAGACTGAGATTCCCAGATAGGGATCTTGTCGTCGTAGACAGTGAGCGATCTAGTACCGACAAGCAGGCGACATCCGGAGGCTTTCAATACGAGGTGAAAGACTTTCATGCGGATCTCGAGAGGGATTCTTAAGAGGGGACATGTAGTGAGTTCCTTCTCAGTGGTCTTGGAGCGCTTCTTGTAAGATGCCTCGAGCAAGGCATAGGCGGCCCCTGCTGTCATCGAATACACCTTCTGGTTGTGTTCGTCGAGTTTGGAGTGGACAGGGATGCCATAAGTACGCAGATAACTTAGCGTTGAGTCAGCATAGTGTCTCTAAAGGAGTAGACGTCATAAGGACTATCGACATACCTTTCAATGCGAGTTGGCAAAGTGCCAATACTCTGAGGAGTGGTGTAGAGGCTAGTTCTTCCGAACAAGAACTGGGCTGCTTGCTTCTGATAGAAGCGGCTGTTAGAGATAGCGAACTCGCCGATCTGAGCGGTGAGGAGCCATCTGTCAGAGTGGTACGAAAGTGCAAGAAGCACAAGTTCTTCGTCAGTAAGGTTGAATCTCTGTCTAGACTGACGCTTGTGCATGATCTTGTCGATACGTGCTTTGATCGCACGCTTCCCTGCAAGTCTGATGATTGTGAAGCCGAGCTCAGCTCTAGCGTCACCTAAACCGGTAGTAGACATGATGAAGTTTGGTAAAGCCACTGGACTTGACGTGGAAAGGTAAGGGGTTGTCAGTGTCGTTAAGATAGAAGATCTGCAAGTATGCGAAAGAAGTTGGAGTGAGACGATAGAGTGAGCAGACAGTGAGGTGCTGTGTATCCGGTTTGGGAAAGAAGCGGGTCCTGGTCGAGCTGTCGAACGCGAATGCCGAGAAAGACATTGAGAAGTGAACGAGCAACACATCGCGAGCGGTATGCAGCATGTGTAGTGTAGTTCTCGGCGCGGATCGAGTTGTAGAATGAATAATTGCACATACCGAATTCGACGCTGCAACGCAGCAAGAAAGATTCAACGAGCCAGGTCAAACATTTGAGATGTTTCTATCAGTTCTTGTTGGGCTTGGAACAAGCGACGATGTTACGAGGTAACCTCGTAGGCTTTAGATACCAGGCTTCAGGCACCCCAGGCTTCAATCAAATTGGGTTGGCCAGTATTTGCGTACCTCTCCCGAGCTATGTTGTGCCTAATGGAGCAGTTCCATCTGCCATAGGCCGAGGTCGTTAATATCAATAAGACAACTGAGCATGTATACTTCTGCTCCAAGCGTGCACTAGTGTCAGGTGCTGAGTGGCTCAAGACGTTTAGTAACAAGGACGACAAAGGAGGTGTTGAATATGAGCTTTGGGTCAAATGGAAGACAACAGAAACGACCACTGGGCGCAAGAGCTAGTAGAAACAAGTGGAGGTGAAAAAATGGATATTATACAAGAATGCAGACTAGAAGGAAGACTTTGAAGGTAATTGACCTCCTGTCAACTCTGCAGCCATTCTGCGAACTCTAGCAGCAGTCAAAGCAGTATCTCTGTTCATGGCTGACTGGTTGAGAGCACCGCCACGAACTCCTCTTGCGGTGGCCGAGTTGAGCATGTCTACAATAGAGCTAGGGGCGCTTGGGGTGTTGTCCCAGATGCTGGCACCGTTCTGGCCAAAGGCACGAGGCTGATCAACAGTACCAAAAGCCTTGTCAATTGCAGAGGAGAGTTGAGCATCGTTGACGATGAACTCGCGGGCGTTGACGTAGAGCGAGTGCAGAGCATCACGGCGGTCTTCTTGACGAGCGGCCTGCTTCAAAGCATGTCGTTCGCGCATGTCGGCCAGACGGGCCTCTCTGTTGGGATCTTGTAGAGGACCCCTTTTCAGAAGGTTTAGGAGGTTGGAGTCGACCGAGGGGGCAGTCAGACGCTCGTCTTCACGTTCCGGAAGATGCAGACGGGCCTCGCGTTCTTGCTGGCGGAGAGTAGCACGAGTAGCCATGTGATCGTCGGACTTGATTCTGCGGTATTGCAGAGCTTTGAGACCCTCCTTCAAGTTCTTCCTTCGTGAGGCGGCCATGCGCTCTTTCCAGACAGAGCGAGGGTCGTTGTGAGATTGTGGGCGGGAGGGTTCCTTAGTGGCCTGGTCCACATTGAGAGGAGCTTTGGGGTCCTGGCCAGCAAAGACATCGCGGGGAACAGGCAGAATGCCCTTGAGGCGTGTCTTTTCAGGGAGAATCTGCTGAGGCGGCTGAGGGATGTCCATGTAACGAGGAGATTCGGGACCAAGGGCGAGCTGGGCGGCCGAGACCGAGAAGGAGCGAGGAGACGAGCGGGCAGCACATGAGGGGCACTTGTAGAGGCCGGTAGGCTGTGGTAGACGGACAGGCATGCTGGGGTGTGTGTGGGACAGTAGGAGCTGTCTACCTCTTGGATATGGCCGGTCGTCGACTGGCAATTGCCCTCTTGGGCGGGCAGCGGGCTGTTTGCTGGGCTTGGCGTCGTCGGCCAGAAAAAAAGAGGCAGGCCCAGGCAGCCAATCATGAGGGCCGAGGCGTCGCAGCCGCAGCAGAAGGCGGCCGTGCCCTTGCGGAGTGGCTAGCGGCCGCGCATAAAAAAAAGTCCCTCTCTCCCTCGCTCCTACTTCGTCTCTGCGTGGGTTGCCGTTCCTGAGCTCCCTCCTCAGACTTTTCCTCCACCAAACTTTCGACTCATCGCCGTCGTTAGAATGGGTACCGGCAAGAAGGAGGCTGCCCGTAAGACCCGCCAGGGCAAGGTCGGCGATGGCATGGCCAACGTCAAGGTCAAGGGCGAGAACTTCTACAGGTCCGTCTTATCTGGTCTAGCACACACACCCTCACTATGCTGATGCCTCTCACAGAGATGCCAAGAAGGTCAAAAAGCTCAATGTCCTTACCAAAGGAACCGCTCAGCGCAACGCTGCTGGCGAAATCACAAAAGCCGCCGTCTTCCAGTCGCGTGAGAGACCTTCGGCTCGTATCGAGCCCAACCGCAAGTGGTTCACCAACACCCGTGTCATCTCTCAAGATGCCCTCTCCGCTTTCCGTGGCGCTGTACAGGCTCAGCAGAACGATCCTTACTCCTACCTGCTCAAGCAGAACAAACTGCCCATGAGCTTGATCAAGGACGACGAGACCAAGAAGAATGGCTTGAAGCAGCACCAGGCCAAAATCGCCGTTGAAACCGCTCCTTTCTCAGACACTTTCGGTCCCAAGGCCCAGCGCAAGCGCCCAAAGCTTGCCGTCAGCTCTCTTATCGACCTCGCTGGCGAGTCGGACAAGATGCACGAGACTTACCTTGATCGCCTCGAGCAAGCCCGTCTGGCTAGTGGTCAAGCTACCGAAGACGGCCAAGAGACTGAGGCCGATGGTGCTCTGACTGCTGCAAGAGAAGCCATCTTCTCAAAAGGCCAGAGCAAGCGCATCTGGAATGAGCTCTACAAAGTCATCGATTCGAGTGATGTTGTCATTCATGTTCTGGACGCCAGAGATCCTCTCGGTACTCGTTGCCGAAGCGTGGAAAAGTACATCCGCGAAGAGGCCCCCCACAAGCATCTTCTCTTTGTCCTCAACAAGTGCGATCTAATTCCCACAAGCGTTGCTGTAAGTTGTGCTCTACCCTCCCCTATCTGTACTTCTCTTTCCTGTTCTGCGTCCAATGCCAGCGTTCAAGTCAAGGCTCCTTCCGCATCTTGTGTGCGTTTCTCCCCATGGAAAGAGACTGTTACAACTCTGGCAGATCAAAGTCGGCCCGCCGCTAGACCCCGTTATGGACGTCTAGTAGATCGCTTGCCGTCTTGGTTTGCTTTCATAAGGGTTCGAGCGTGTTTCGTTTGAGTTGAGTACCTCTCCCGCTCATTGAGTGGCTCATGGAGGCTCTCTTAGTTATGATTCACACATCTCCATCTTTCTGTGCCTTTTTTGTTTGATTCTGTTTTGTTGTTCTTGTGCTACTACACATCCACAGTCTCCATCTATGCGTCTGTACTAACCACAGATTCAGGCCAACTGGGTTCGCCTTCTCGGCAAGGAATATCCTACCCTTGCTTTCCACGCCTCCATCAACAACTCATTCGGCAAGGGCTCTCTGATTTCGCTCCTGCGACAGTTTTCTGCTCTACATTCTTCGCGCAAGCAAATTTCGGTCGGTTTTATTGGATATCCCAACACTGGCAAGTCTTCCATCATCAACACTCTGCGCAAGAAGAAGGTGTGCAATGTTGCCCCTATTCCTGGTGAGACCAAGGTCTGGCAATACATTACTCTGATGAAGCGTATCTACCTCATCGACTGTCCTGGTGTTGTTCCCCCAAACATGGGCGATACAGATGAAGACATTCTGTTGCGTGGTGTTGTTCGTATTGAGAACGTTGAGAACCCCGAACAGTATGTTGCTGCCGCGCTTAAAAAGTGCAAAAGACACCACATCGAGAGAACGTACGACGTACGTGATTGGGAGACACACACTGAGTTCCTTGAACTCCTTGCTCGCAAGGGTGGTAAGCTGCTGAAGGGTGGTGAAGCCGACATGGACAGTGTTGCCAAAATGGTCCTCAATGACTTCCTTCGTGGCAAGATCCCTTGGTTCACCCCACCACCAGCCTCTGCAGCTGCATGGGCTGCTGCTGAAGAGGCGAAGGCCGAGATTCAGACCGAAGCCATCAAGAAGAGAAAGCGCGCAGTTACAGACGAGGATGGAGAAGCCGAAGAAGAGGATGGCTTTATCGAGGACGAAGAGGAAGAAGAAGAGTTTGCAAGCTTCACAAGCGACGAGGAAGACGAAGAAGCTGTTGGTGAAGGTGTTGCCGTCGACGCAACTGAGGAGGGTTGAAGAGGTGTCGGCCGACAATCGTGGTTTCTCCTTCCTTGATTGCAAGTTTGCACAACGCCCTATTCCCCCCTTCCGGTCAACACCAGTCTCTCAAATGAGATGTTGACATGAGATGCGGATGACGGACTCCTGGTTTACGTCCCATGATCACCTCCTGGATTGTTTCACTATCTCAGTGACTCGGCCGTGAACGTCAATGCCATTGACCCACCTCATCAGTGTATCACGCCAAGCGCCACCTTTGCATAACGTAGCTGAAAAGAACCAGCTACTCGTGCTGCGCCCTTGGCTTCTCATCCTCAAAAAGGAAGAAAAACCTCGCCGAAATATTCTGTTCACTGTCAAGGAAGAGACAGGTTTAGCCTGTTCCAGCTTCACACTACATCGTAAATAGTTTCTCATGAAGAATTTAATCGATAGCATTTTCCAAGCTCACCCATGCGTCCCTAATTGAGTATTGTGAATGCTGAATGCTATTCAATGAGGAAGATCAATTCTCTGCTCGCTGGTGCATCATTCTGCCGTGCAGGCGGTCTTCACGGACCACCATCCTCGGGTCAGTGTCAACCGACCTTCCCCTCTTTTTCCACCATGTCGTATTCCTCGTCGAGGTGCATGCATAGATCATACGCTACTTTATCCCGACCATGCTCTTGGGATCTTCAAGCACCATCTCCTCATTGAATGAAGCGAGAAGTGTCTTTTGATGATGCACACATAAACCCCCCAACCATTGGCGGATAATATCGTGCAAGGTACCTGCCTAATATGCCGCACCGTACAAAAAAGTACATATCTCGTAAAGACGCATCGACTGTAAGTATGCATTTCTTGACATTCGCACGATTTCCTCCCTCGTCTTACTATCTCAAGATGAGACTCTGCATGAATCTCCTCTTCTATACCTTTCTTCTGACTATCATCGTCCTCGCTACGGACAATGGCTTGACCACTCAAGTTACATGGGACCCCTATAGTCTTATGATCAATGGAAAGCGATTGTTCTTGTTCTCAGGCGAGTTCGCCTATGAACGAATGCCTGTCCCAGAAATGTGGTCCGACATTTTTCAAAAACTAAGGGCAAACGGGTTCAATGCAGTCAGCCTGTATTTCTTCTGGTCCTATCACTCTGCTTCTCGTGATGTCTTTGATTTTAAGTCTGGAGGCAAGGATATACAGAGAGTCATAGATGCCGCTGCAGAGGCTGGTCTGTAGTACGTATCTTGGTCCTCGTGTGATATCGTTCGATTCAACGCATTAACGCCAAGGCATTCGTATAGTATCATAGCACGACCTGGCCCTTATGCGAACGCCGAGACAAATGCAGGCGGTTTGGCATTATGGACTAGCGATGGTTCTGGAGGTACGAGTGACACTTGGTCAAGACTGCATTCAACTAACCAGCACTAGGAAACTATCGAACATCGGATCAGACCTACTTCGATGCCTGGGAACCATGGATGAAAGAAGTCAACAAGATCTTGGTC
Source organism: Aureobasidium sp. Y128-05A (assembly GCA_037042735.1). Classification (NCBI taxonomy): domain Eukaryota; kingdom Fungi; phylum Ascomycota; class Dothideomycetes; order Dothideales; family Saccotheciaceae; genus Aureobasidium; species Aureobasidium sp. Y128-05A. The sequence goes on along the minus strand of JAXQKC010000109.1, from coordinate 712,964 downwards.
AAGAACCAGATAACAGAGGGCGGTCCTATTATCCTCTACCAGATCGAGAACGAATTACAGGAAACCATACACAAGGCTAACAACACACTCGTCACTTACATGGAACAGCTCGAGAAGAGCGTGAAGAACTCTGGAATAGTCGTTCCTCTAACACACAATGAGAAAGGTCAACGAAGCATGAGCTGGAGCACAGACTACCAGGATGTAGGAGGTATGTATATGGAGATGATTTTCTGGTAGGATTTAGTGGCTGAACAGACATGTGTTTAGGCGCAGTCAACATATACGGCCTGGACAGCTACCCAGGCGGTCTGAGCTGCACCAACATCGACTCCGGCTTCAATCTGGTCCGCAACTACTACCAGTGGTTCCAAAATTATTCGTACACCCAGCCAGAGTTTTGGCCTGAGTTTGAGGCTGGATACTATCAACCGTGGGCTGGATTATTTTACGATGATTGTCTCGCAGAACACACTCCTGCCTTTGCCGATGTCTACTACAAAAATAACATAGGTCAAAGAGGAACCCTCATGTCACTATACATGGCAATGGGAGCCACTAACTGGGGAAATCTTGCCGCCCCTGTTGTATATACGAGCTACGACTATTCCGCCCCAATACGTGAGACTCGTGAGCTTCAGCTCAAGATGTCACAGACGTGAGTAGAGAGTCATGGTGCAATTGCTTGCATTGATTTCCTTCTATGTTCGATAAGTTACTGACACAGGTGTAGTAAACTGATCGCACTGTTCACGAGAGTGTCCCATGATCTTCTCTACACCAACATGGAGAGCAATGGTACTGGTAACGCTGTATCCACGCAAGACATCTGGACTTGGGTGTTGAGGAACCCCAACACGACTGCTGGATTTTATGTGACACAGCACTCAAAGTCGAGCTCAAGAGCTGTCACGGACTTCTCAATCTATCTCCAAACATCATTGGGTCCAATCACTGTACCAAATGTTCAGCTCAATGGTCGCCAGAGCAAGATTGCGGTCACAGACTATCATTTCGGGGAGCACACTCTGCTATACTCATCTGTCGACATTCTGACATATGGCTTGTTTGACAGTACATCAGTACTTGTACTGTATCTTGAAGCTGGCCAGATTGGTGGGTTTGCATTCCCTGGAAATGTCTCTTTCAAATCATACGGCACCACAAACGTTACGACATCTCGTGTGAAGACCAACGTTACCTCATCTTACACCCAGTTTGTTTATAAGCAATCAACCGGTAAGACCGCGGTTCAATTGTCAAATGGCGTCATGATTTATCTTCTGGATGTGTCGACAGCTTGGTCTTTTTGGGCAGCAGCAACTACCTCGGATCCTAATGTTGCAGCAAATGAGCAGATATTTGCCATAGGCCCTTATCTCGTTCGCAATGCCAGTGTCAGCAGTAATGTCGTCTCGATCAATGGCGATAACATCAACTCAACCGTGCTCGAAGTCTTCGTTGGCGATACAAATGTTGACACAATCACCTGGAATGGTGCAAGAGTTGCTACGAAGAAGACTGTGTATGGTTCTCTCGAGGCTGATCTCACAAGTACTCTCGACCGCAAGGTGATTATCCCGACTCTGGCTGGCTGGCAAGTAGCCGACTCTCTTCCCGAGATCGCAAGAGACTATGACGACTCATCTTGGACTATATGCAACAAAACAACTACACTGGCCCCAGTAAAGCCACTGTCTCTGCCTGTCCTCTATAGCTCAGATTATGGTTATTACTCTGGCATCAAAGTATACCGTGGCTACTTCGATGGCAAGACCGCTATATCAGCCAACTTGACAGCACAGGGCGGATCAGCCGCAGGTTGGAGTGCTTGGCTGAATGGCAAACTGGTCGGTGGCCATCCAGGAAATGCTTCGCTCTTGTCGACATCGGATGTGCTTGATTTCACAGGTGCTACACTCTTCGACAAGGACAACTTGCTAACAGTGGTGACTGACTATACTGGTCACGATGAAACCTCTACTGGTAAAGGTGCTGCAAACCCTCGAGGTCTTTTAGGTGCAGTTCTCAAAAGTTCTGGTAATGCCACTTCCAATTTCAAACAGTGGAAGATACAAGGAAACGCCGGCGGATCTGCCAACATCGATCCAATTAGAGGACCTCTGAACGAAGGTGGTCTGTATGGAGAACGTCTCGGATGGCATCTGCCGGATTTCGATCCCTCTGGCGTCAACTGGTCTGTCGGCTCTCCTGCTGAAGGTCTCAACTCCAGCGGCATCAAATGGTATTTAACAAGATTCGAACTCGACATTGACGCAGATCTCGATGTACCCATCGGTCTTGAGCTGTCTGCTCGTTCGGGCACTGTGGCTAGTGTGCAAATCTATCTGAATGGGTACCAATATGGAAAGTATATCCCTCACATTGGGCCACAAACACGATTTCCCTTCCCGCCAGGAATCATCAACAACCAAGGCAAGAACACACTCGCTTTGAGCGTCTGGGCGGAAACGGATGCGGGCGCGAAACTCGATAATGTTTCGTTGTTTGCCTACAATGTCTATGAGACTTCGTTCAACTTTGCGCAGGATTGGACTTATCTGCAGCCAGGGTGGACAAGCGAAAGACTACAATACGCTTAGAAGATGCGAAAATATTGCAGGTAAGCGGTCAGATGCTGTTATGGGTAGCACAATACAACCAGAAGATGACGCAGGCACCAGGGGGTGAGCTCAGCATGAAATGCAGTTTATACTCGCAACGTGGAAGCAATGATATAAAAGTAGAGCAGCTGTCAATTTAGCTCCCCATCTCCAGTTCGAGCCATCACTTGTGAAAGAATTTTTTGTCTCTTTGCTACGCCACATTGCAACCTTCGAGCTTAAGGTTCGTCCAAGGGATTCTCGTCGGCTGCATCTGAATCAGCATATAGAAAGACTCAGGGAGCGAAATTGAACATGTGCAAACCTTCGAGGATGCCTTCTTTGATCAGCTCAGCTGGTGAGGGTCGAGTCTGTAGGTGCTTCTCAATGGAATTACGACGCATGGCTGCAGCGAGCTCACGCTGGTGGCTCTGCAAGGCAGGAGCAGCAGTGGACTCAGGCAGGATGTTACGTTCGACCAGCTCGCCTTTATCTGGACGAGAAGCAATGGCTTTGTTCAGACTATCTGTAAGACGGTGGCGCTGGAGCTCTTGTTGTTGAGCATGTAGAGCTCTATACTTTATTAGTGGTCGTCAACTTCAGACTCAACTGAGGAAAAAACTTACGGTGCAGCATTGCTGAGAAGAATGTGCTTTTCTCTCAACTCGTGAGCTTCGGGCCGGTTCTGTATGGCCTTCTCAAGACTGTTTCGGCGCTCGAGAGATATGGGACTGGTAGTGGCAGGAGGCATATTATCCGACATGATTATTCAGGATTTGTTGTTGGGTTCCACAACAGCCAGGAGGTTGTCGACAGATTGATTAGTTCGCACGGCAGAAGTGATGTGATGTTAGTGTAGACAAAGGTGATAGACATTGTCAAGCTCGAGCTTCTTGGACCTTTGTTGTCACCCGACCTTAAGGACCCTGCATGCGGCGTGCGGGGTTGTGCTTAGCAAAGGTGTCACAGGGCTTCGTTTGTGGTACTCTGATCAAAAGGCTAGGCATAAGGACACGGCGGCATTATCATTAACGGCTAATGTACACAAAATACTGCTACGGCGAAGCAAGCGCCGGCCAAGGCAGCCAAAGGCGGAAGAGCTTTCACAGGAATCTTGTCAAGACTCATCCCCTAAATCATTCTCGTTTCTCAATGCTAGGTCTGAATTGTTCAATTCATTGCTAGATTTGGATGGTTGCTGGGCGAAGGAGTTTATGCGCCCTCGTCATCCTCACCAACGCGGATAGCACCCTCGCTGCTGACGCCGTGGGTCCAGAAGCCACCAAGCTCAACCTGAGTCTCGGGCATGCTCTGGTGGGTGAAGAGCAACCAAGCACCAAAGACAGGCTTGGCGAGCAGATCGAGGACGGCGTAGGCAATGATCTCCTGGTCAACGGTCATCTTGCGGGAGCCATCGGCGATACCCCAAACGCTGCAAATGCTGTTAGAACGGAAGCCACAAGTCATGTTTAGAAGCAACTTACATAGGGTAGATGGTCCAGATGACAAGAGTGAAGCCAGCAATGGAAGCAAAGAACTTGCCAACCTTACCACCCTTGGCCATGGCGTTGGCGCGGCCGTGAACGGCAAGCATCCAGATGACAACGAGGTAGGCAATGCAGGCAATGGCGTACCAACCCCACTTCTGGGGAGTGCCCTCACTGCCGTAGGCGGCAAAGAGACCGGTCAGAATCATGATAACATCGGCGACAACAGCCAAAAGGATGTGGCCACCGCTGAGACCGGCAAGCAGAGCCAAGTCAAGGAGGAGAAGAGGGGTAGTCAAGCTCCAGTCGACGTAACGAGCCCAGTAAACCTGGCGGTAGACGTCGTGGGTGGTGTCAGGGACGTGGCGGTGGGAGTCGGTGACAGTGGTGCGGTGGTAGCTGATGCCGTGGCCAGTGGCCATGGCGAAGTAGGACAGAGAAGCAAAGGTGACAATCAGAGTGGTGATGATGTGGTAAAGACGCTTGGAAATGGGAGTAGTCCAAGAGAGGCCAACGAAGACAATCATGGAAAGGAGCATCAGAACGAAGACGGCCCACAGGGTGCGGGTACCGGTCTCAGTGACGGTCTGGTACTCGGGAAGAGAGGGAACAACAGTGGGCAGAGGAGCCACAGAGCTCGTGGCCTTGAAGGCCTCAACAGGGTCGACAATCATGGCGGCGGCGTGGATTGTAGAGGGAATGAGTTGGAGGAAGGAGAGTGGTTGAGAGGAAGAGGAGCAGAGGGGAAGACGTTCTTATTAAACAAGGCAGCTACGAGCGAGCTCTGAGCTGCTGCGTGCGGAGCTTTCGATTCGATCGCGCCTGCCTCAAGCCTGTTGCCATGACGTTGACATGCATGCGACTGCTTCCTTCCCCACAAGCCCGTGCTGTTTCCATGGATGAATTCAAGGAACTCACCCAACGTTCCGACAGAGCCAATCGTACAACCCACACGTCTGTCAATGAGGCTGTCGAGCAGAGCTGTACCGAGTGCCCGAGCTGTAGCTACTGAACAAGACTCTTTTGCTTCCATGGTCTTTTTCGCACTCCTGCACGTTAGCTGGCAGCGCCCACGCTCGCTCACCTGATGTCTGGGAAAACAGGCTTCATGCAACACGCACCGGCTGCTTTCTCCACAGCGCTTAGTTGAAAATTCGCTTGGTGACATTCATGACATTCATGGCCTCGAGACTTCATTGGCTCGAGATCAAAACCTGTCATGACTCTCGTACTCGTGAGGCTCTATCGCAAACATGCTATGTTGCTATTCTTCTTCTTATACAGCACAGCACATAGGCAGCTCTACTTATGCATACCGGAGTCGAAGCTGGCTTATCGCGAGCTTGAGTCAGTTGGTCGATCTACCCACGTTCTGGGCAGGTGAGTCTTCTGGGCCACACTTCAAGCCTCATGTTTTGCGGAGGAATATCGTTGTTGTCCTCCACCGCAGATGTCTACACGGCCAGCCACCTCCTTAAGTTCCTCCAATGGCAGACAGTGTTCATGAGCATGAGAGATATGAAACGGCAGATAACGGCGACTGATCGCGATGTGATGGAAGCTGGCGGATCAAGGTCGTGTCTCGCAATCGCGAGACTCCCAATTAGGATCGAGTGCTAGCCAAAAGTGACGCGCTTGCCAAGGTGTGGGGTTCACTTCAAGATTTCTGAAAGTCAGAGTTCATGTGAGATCTCAATCCATCAAACACTTTCCCGACTAACCGTCTCGTTCAAGGTCTCCAATCCTACTGAGAGCACTCTTCTAAGCACGATATTCCAGCGCAACATTCAAGCACAAAATAGCCGCCATGTCTCTCACCGCTGAGCAGCAGGAAAACTTCGAGGACATCGAGAAGCAGTTCGCCGTCAAGGGTTCGCAGTGCCTCGTCATCGCTCTAAGCATGCCATAGCTGACTGTTCTTGACAGCCGTCCAGCACATGACCACCTACTGGTCCATCCTCGAGAAGGTCCCTGGCTCCAAGCTTCGCCTCACCAAGATCGACGACGAAATCTACGAGCACTTCAAGAAGGAGTTTCCCGACTACGACCCCAAGGCCACCATTAACGAGGACGAGATGAAGAGCAAGGCAGGCAAGGAGCGCTGGAGAAACTTCATCAACCAGTACGAGAAGAAGGTTGACGATTTCAACTTTGGCACTCTGTTGCGCACCAATCCTGCTTTTGAGTACGGCCAGGACGAAACCATCTTTGGTACTATCTTTCACTTTCAAACGTAATTTGAGTGTGGCTGACAGTCAATTTCTAGCTGTCCGTATGCAGTTCTATGCACTTGAGATTCTGAGGTATGCTTTTGAACTCTGTTCTATTGAATCCTTGCTTATGATACCGGACAGAAATCGCGAAGGTCTGAATGACTGGATCTACGAGAAGGCTCAAGGCCAGAAGGCATCTTGAGCTGCGAGTACATGATAACGACTTCTGCTAGGCGGCTGCAGGTAGAACTGTAATTTATGTCGACAGCCTGCAACTCCACTACCTTGTGTACAATCTGTTGCAGAGTCAGCCGCTGCTCAACGAACAAAGAAACACGATTTCCGATCTACCTTGAAGGATAGCCACGACGAAATTGCGGAGTGGAAGGAAAAGTAGTGGTCGCACAAGGATTCGAGTTCAGGCACTAGAACCTGCCACGCAGAATCCAAGTATATTCGCGGTAGATCTTCACAGTTGGAGGACACATGGTTGACCATGTAGCATGACATCTTGGACAGGGTTTAAATAATAGGATTGTGTTGCATCTGCTCAAAGCCAGCACAAGAACAATAGTAACGCGACACATTCTTCACACCAACCACCGCGACTACGCCACTTCACTGTACCGACCGGGTACCAAAAATCACGCAGTCGCTCCGGAAACGTCGTTTCTAGAACAATCGCAACAGCCACGAGATTTTGTACATCATTGCGAGCATTCAAGAGTGCTACGTATTCTGCTAGTCCGCCCTTCTCACCTTCAACGCATAGATGCCCAGCATATCAAGACCCATTCGCTCCAGACAGACCGGATCTGTTCATGAGCAAGATGTTGCTGCAAAAAGCGGTCCAGAGAAGAACGCACCGATCAACAAATCAAAGGGTGATGGTGTGCAAACAGTGCCATGGAGAGCTTTGTTCTTCTTCACCACGAAATCACACCTGACATGCCTATTCGTTGGTCTCGCGGCGGCGCTCACAGCTGGTGGTATTACACCGGCGCAGTCCTATCTTCTCGGTAAGGCTTTCAACGCGTTTACCAATTCCGACAGCCCTAGCGCTGTCCTTACCAGTGTCACCAGATATGCCATTTACCTCCTCGCTCTTGGGGTGGGAAGCTGGATAGTACATTTTGTCTTCTTCTCAGCCTGGTTGGCGTTTGGGGAGCTTCAAGCCAATAGTGCCAGAGAAAGGCTGTTCCTGGGTATGCTGGACAAGGAAATTGAGTGGTACGACATGCGTAAGAATGGAATCGGCGCATTGATACCGCGTCTACAGGCGTAAGTGCCACCTTTTCGACCCGCAATGGGACTCCGGCCCCGTTGACAATAGTAGACAGATCAGAGACCTTCAACTCGCCACTGCACAACCCCTTGGTGACTTGGTCTCGTCAGCCGCGGGTGCCGCAGCCTCTCTCGGACTTGCTCTATACACTTCTTGGAAACTCACGCTTGTCATCATCTCGACTACTCCCGTCATTGTCCTGATCATCGGCTACCTGGGATCGTCTATGCAACAGTCGGTCACGAAACAGCAGGAGAAACTCACCGAAGCTCTCAAACTCGTCAGCAATTCCATCAATGCCATCGAGACTGTCAAGTGTTTCAATGGTCAAGAATACGAATTAAGCAAATACTCATCTCGCCTCAAAGAAGCCGCAAGCTGGTACTATCGCGTTGTCAATGTCAATGCCCAGCAGTTTGCTTTTATGTCGTTCATGACCCTGGCGATGTTCGTTCAAGGGTTTTACTATGGCGGTGTCCAGGTCGATAAGCATGAAAAGAACACAGCAGATGTTGTCACGACCTTCTTTTCGGCAATCAGCGCTTTCCAAGCCATCTCCAGCGTTCTGCCACAGATGATAGTGCTCCAGAAAGGAAGAACAGCCGGGTCAACTCTCAGAGCCATTATGGCACAAATGGCGAAAAAGCCAAACGCCTTGCCGTCGCGACAGCTTTTGAAGCCAGATAGATGCAACGGTACTATTGAGTTCCAGAATGCAAGTCAATCAACGTGTATCATTTCTCTCTTTACTGACAAATTCATAGGTGTCGTTCGCTTATCCAGCGCGCCCGGATCGAATGGCTTTAAGCAACGTCACGTTTTCTATTCCAGCACACAGCACCACGTTCATCATCGGAAAGAGTGGATCCGGAAAGAGCACCTTCAGCCAGTTGCTCTTGAAGTTCTACCCAGCAGCTTCCGGACGGATACTCTTCGATGGTTTGCCTCTAGACTCTTTGAATGATTCCTGGCTCCGGAACCATGTCACACTTGTTGAGCAACAAAGTGTGCTGTTTGAGGACACTGTCTTCGAAAACATTGCCATTGGGACTGAGCATGGTCATGGTGTTTCGCATGAAGCCGTAACTAGTGCTGCCGAGTTTGCTCTCTTGCTAGCAATGATCAATGACATGCCTGAGAGATTCCAAACCACGATTGGTTCAAAAGGCGGCACTATGAGTGGTGGGCAAAGGCAGCGAATGGCTCTCGCTCGAGCATATCTGCGAGACACGCCTGTACTTATTCTGGATGAGTCTACAAGCGCACTGGATCAAGTGAGCCGTTCATTGATGATGGAAGCGATTCGTCGATGGCGCCGTGGAAAGACGACTATGATTATCACTCATGATATCACCCAAATTCTTCCCGATGACTACGCGATGATTTTCGAGGACGGTGAGCTTGTACAAGAGGGTCATCGCCGACGCATGGAGCAGATACGCGATTCGCCTTTCCAGAAGTTCCTGTCCTTTGAGGCCGTTGCCGCCCCAGATCCTCCAGAGACTCAAGCCGGCACGGAGAAAGAGCTGGATGAAGACTTAGCACATCAGGAGCTCCCAGACGACTCTTTGGAGGCACATCTGCATGCTGGTGAGAATCCGCGATATTCCTATCTGCCTGCACTCTTCGCGAACAGACACACAAAGGCAGCGTTCAAGGGAGCATATGGTTTCGCTACCCCTCTCAGCGAGCTCGGCTCACCAAATTCTCAAATCACGTCTGGGCCGTCCTCGCCTACGAATAGGAGATCTAGTGGTAAATCTTCCGGAACATCACGTGAATTGCGAACCGATGAGACCACGCGGCAAAGCAACAAAATTGCTACTGCGGGTAATGCAACAAACAACACAAAGTCTGTGGCGCCTGAGCTTCTCTACAAGTTCGTAGAGTCGACCGGAGATCTAGCTGCTCGTGCGCGTCTTACTTCAGGTAATTCCAGAAGACGACGTATTCCCTCTGACGGTTCTATGTCTGCTGTCGTTGGTGGCATCGAAATGCAGCCTCTATCGAAGTATAGGAAGAAAGAAGTACCCGAGGACAACCGGCAAACATTCTCCTTACGAGCTATCCTTGGCACCATCTGGCCGAGTCTCGACTGGTATACGAGGATCGTTCTCATTATCGCTTTGGTTGCTGCCTCCATCAATGGTGCATGTACTCCAATTTTTTCCAGCATCTTGTCCAAGCTGATAGGAACTTATGGTAAAGGTGACCAAGATAAACATACCGCTATGATCTACACGGTCTCGAGTCTTGGTATTGCGGCACTGAGTGGAGTGAGCAGCTATATCTTGCATTTACTTCTGGAGTTCGCTGGTCAGATATGGATCAATACCATGCGTGAGAGATCTCTAGAACGTATCCTCGATCAGCCCCGCGATTGGTTCACTCACGAAGAAAACTCCGTTTCGCATATAATGGAGGCATTAGACCGGCATGCAGAAGAGATGCGTAATCTCCTGGGCCGCTTCGCGTCATCTCTCTACATAGCGCTTGTTCTAAGTGTTGTCGCTCTCGTCTGGGCTTTGACTTCACAGTGGAAGCTCACCCTGATCGCAGTTGCTCTCGGCCCCTACGTATATTTCGTCACCAGATCCTTCAGCACTGTCAGTGGGAACTGGGAGGGTAGAAGCAATGACGCAGCTGAAGCTGCAGGAGCGATCTTCACCGAGACATTCACCAACATCAAGACCGTACGAGCCTTGACCCTTGAGTCTCACTTCCGAGAGAAATATTTCCATGCAACCAAGAACTCACTACAAGTTGGCTTCAAACGTTCTATCTACACTGGCTTTTTCTTCGGTCTCCCGGATTCGTCTGGAATTTTCATCATGGCCCTTATGTTCTATGCTGGAGCGAGGTTGATACGAGATGGTGCCAGTCCGACGGATATTGTTGAAGTTTTTGTACAGCTTGTCTTGGCGATCACAAACGTGAGCCTTTACCTGGGTCTCGTACCACAGATAGGTCTTGCAAAGGACTGTGCTTCTCGCTTGCTTCGGCTCTCGACACTGCCGAAAGAGTCGCATGAGCATTTTGGCAATACACAAATCACATCGATTGGCGATATCGAGCTTCATAACCTGAGTTTCAGCTATCCCTCACGACCAGAACAGACGGTACTCAGGAACGTCAATCTGCTCATACCAGCGGGCCAGACTACTGCATTGGTTGGATCTTCAGGGTCTGGAAAGTCTACTGTTGCTAGTTTGCTTCTAAATCTCTACACAACTGCAGGCGAAATGTCTGAACTCAGCGGCAAAACGCCGGAAATCATGCTGTCAGGTCGTGATTTGAAGCATATTCATACCCCGACACTGCGTTCGTTAATCACAGTCGTCTCGCAGACTCCCGTACTGTTCCCTGCAACCATAACGGAAAACATAGTATATGGACTACCACAATCATCACCATTCAACAATATGGCGTCGATTCGCCGAGCTGCAGCTGCGGCCGGTATTGATGGATTTATCATGAGTCTCTCACAAGGCTATGAGACTCTGGTAGGCGAAGGTGGTACTGGACTGTCAGGTGGACAGGCCCAACGATTAGCCATCGCTAGGGCTCTGGTCCGCAGACCGGCAGTCATGATTCTCGACGAAGCAACGTCCGCGCTCGACGTCGAAAGTTCGAGTTTGGTCCGAGAAACCATAGAAGGCTTGGTTGAGCACGATGGCACTGGTATGACTGTGATGATCATCACTCACAGCAAAGACATGATGAGCATTGCAAGGAACATCATAATACTTTCTCAGGGCCAAGTTGTTGAGCAAGGAAGCTACGAAGGACTTTTGCGCAAGAAAGGAGAGTTCTACAACCTTCTGAGAGGAGGAGAGTGGGCCGAGGAGCCGGACATAGATGATGACATTGCTGTGAACGGTCTGTCAGGTGCCATAGATTGGGGCAAAGCAAGAACATAGACACTGAGTTGTTGTATGAATGGTTCTAATGTATCATTGACCATACTATAAACAATCAATGTCTAAACACAAATATACACGAATCTACTAAGCCGACAAAAGCTGGGCATTTGTCAGTGATCATGCCCAGCGGCTTTTGAAACGCGGCCTCCATCCGCACAATCCGAGTGCTGTCACGCCGCGGATCTGTTGCTATGCGTCGGAATACTGTGGTTCTCATAAGGAAAAAGGAAATAGACACAGGGTGTGGTGGATGCAAATAGCCTTATCTCTTGACTGGCATTGGCTCGCTCGCTAGTAATGACAAGGGCTAAGGCACTTGAGGACTTGTCACATCCTCCGAAGCTGAAACATTGCCCCTCTCAACAAACAGAGTCATGTTGATCAAGAACTATATCATCTTCAGAAGCGCGCCTTTCTCAAGAAATAACCGTGTCTTCTGCTTGACTTCGTTTTTGTCCAACGTGAGAAGAGCAGGAATTGTTCTCAGCATAGATATGTAAAACAGTGGAAGTTAGACGTCTACCGATGCAAACTGCCATCTTTTGAGAGTTGGTAACCAGTCCAATCACAAAATCATGTAAAAGGTGCCGTGCTGCCGGGCTGCCGTGCAGCGAACTCATGTTGGGACAGGCATGGCAGTACATCAGATCACAGCCCCAATTCCGCATGGGAGCGAAGCATGCAGCGTGCCGGTAGCCATGGACCTGGATGATCGAAGTGCATGCGATAGGCCAAACTCACGAGATGTTCTTGCCCTCGGCCAGAAAGCAAGTCACATCACTTGCCTATACCCGGGACTAACGGGCGTTAGAATCATATGTGATGTTGAGCAATTGTAATCTCGACACTTGGCGTCGTAGTAATGAGAGCCGATGTAATGCATCAAGTCGCTGGAAGAGGTGTGAATTAAGCTTGGACGAGATCTAAGGAGGTAGCCAATTGAAATGGCACGGTGCTTGCCGAAATGCACGTGGTCGCAACCTTATTCTTCGCGTTCCTGTCAATGAACCCGACATTCATTCCAACACCCAACTTTTCAGCCCAGGAACGAGAAATCTTTGACAAAGCTTACACAAATATACAATGAACTGTTGCGAACAATGTGCAGTAAGTTCTGTCAAAATCCAGTGCAATTTGCTTGAGATATCTACATGCAAAATTCGAAAAGTGACATGTTCATCGACACCCACTCACTTGAAGAACGTCAATGATCTTTCGGACTCCCCTCACAGTCCGATGCGGCTTGCTCAAAATGTTAATGATCGCTCTGGAGCCGCATGCTTGCCACAGCAACACATGCATATTCGTAGGATAATGGATCCCTGCTAAACATGGGTGAACTTGAAATTTTTCAACCGTCATGAGTAAATGTTCGAGGTAAAGGACCATGCAGGGAGGCAAGGCAAGTCCTCATAAAGGCGCAGCCTGCTGCAGACCTGTCTTATACACTACCTTCCTGGTCCCGTCAAATTTCAATCGCGCAGCTTGCGCAGTCTTTCGCTTGTCAAGTCTTTGTAATTCATTCTCTCAGTATAGACACAATGGCATCACGCACGCTTCTATGGGTTGCTAGTCTTGCTTCGGTCCCCCTTACTTTGGCCGGCAGTCCGACGTACAGCGCCATCTTCCAAAATCCTTTGCCTTTGGCACCAATCGCAACTCCGGCAAGGTGAGAAGCTCAGCTACTGTGACAGGATCTCAGGCTAAATTCCTCTCAGCTCCGCCAATGTCAATGGTCAACAAATAGACTTCTACGAGGTTACTATCGAGCCATTCCAGAAGCAAATCTATCCTGATCTGGGGCCCGCCAACCTCGTAGGTTACAATGGTGCTGTACCAGGTCCAACTTACTATGTCCAGAAGGGCACGCAGACAATCATTCGTTACCATAATAACCACACTGACGATTCGGTCGTCCATCTTCACGGCTCAAGCACACATTCACCGTGGGATGGCTGGCCAAGTGATGAGATTAAGTACGGCCAATTCAAAGATTACTACTATCCAAATGAGTATGTCCCCTCGAGTCTGTCCTTTGTCTCAGACTATCATACTAACTGTTTCTCCGCCGATAGTCAAAATGCTCGTTCCATCTGGTATCATGATCATGCAGATGGTATCACTACGTTGAACTGCTTCAGAGGTCTAACCGGCACATACATCATCTACGACCCAGCAGAAGATCAGTTGGGCCTCCCCACCAGCAAATACGATGTTCCTCTGATGATCAGCGACAAAATGTACACTGATTCGGGTGATCTTGTCTCTGTTGCTAACCAGTCTGACGACTTTATCGGAGACATTATGGAGGTTAATGGCCAGCCTTGGCCTTATCTGGAGGTTGAGCCCAGAAAGTACAGACTACGTCTTTACAACATTGCCACAAGTAGACCTTACGATCTCCACGTGGAGCAGTCGAACGGCGATTGGCTTGTTTTCCAGGTCATCGCGTCTGATTCTGGATTGTTTGGCTCTCCAGTGAATTCTAACAACGTCGTAATGGGCATGGCAGAACGCTATGAGATCGTTGTAGATTTCTCACAATTCGCCAATCAGAACTTGACCCTGAAAAATGCCTTTGATCTTGAAGGACCAGGATACCCTCAATACGCCAACATGGATCTTGTCATGTCTTTCGTCGTTGGTAACTCCGTAAGCGATTGGTCGTCAAACAATGTTCCCAGCACTCTCAATCCCAACATCAACTGGCCAGAGGAGAGAGATCAAGTTGACCATACTTTCCGATTCCAGAGAGGTGGCGGTATGTATATCATGGTCCTCACCTTCTCAGCATCCTTACTGACCTGTCCAAGATAATGTTTGGACGATCAACGGAGTCGATTTCAACGATGTCAACAACCGAATCCTTGCGAGACCCCCCCAGGGCTCAACCCAACGTTGGAGACTGGTCTATGCTGGAGGCCCGGGATATCATCCAATTCATGTCCACCTTGTGGACTTCAAGGTCGGTCAAAATCTGGTTCTGACCTGCACAAAAAGATACTAAACGTGTACAGATCATTTCTCGAACTGGCGGTAGCCGCGGTGTTCTTCCGTACGAATCTGCAGGGTTGAAAGACATTGTCCTCCTCGAACCTGGCGAGACTGTCGATATTGAGGCACACTATGGCCCGTAAGTATATTCTTCATCTGTTGAATAGGATTTTGTGCTGACCTGAACTAGTTGGAACGGACTTTACATGTTCCACTGCCACAACCTTCGCCATGAAGATTCAATGATGATGGCCTCGTTCAATGTTACCAGGCTCGAAACTCTAGGATACGACAACGTTGAGTCTCTTGATGATCCTGACGACCCACGCTTCGTAGCACAAGATTGGTCAGCCGATGCCTACTCGAACGACCAGGTACAAAGTACAATCAACTATCTTGGCAGCTTAGGCGCGTACAACGAGCAAGATCAGATTGTCAGTGCAGTTGCAGCTTACTACTCGAATAACCCAAATCCCCCGACTGAGACTGGAACGACTACATCTCAGGCAGCTCAACCAGCGCAGGCAGTCCAGCCAACGCAGGCATCTCAGCCAACGCAGACACAGCGCTGGGGCCAAAACTGGCAGAACTGGCAAAACAGTAGAGGATCTGGAGGATGGGGCAGCCAGAAGGGAGGCCACCCGTGATAGAGATAAATGTCCTATCTGTCGTTTTCTACGTCTGATGTTTTTGATTATCGTTGTTTATTTAGACTTATATTTTTGCGTCAGTAACGCTGGCAAAGATTATGACACATATAGATGTCGATAAGATACTTACTAATGTTGATCTCTCTTGGCTCAATACACACTGAATCGCTTGGTCCGTTCAAGAGGCTTTCGAGAGGTAAGAAAGTGTATCGCTTCAACGTGCGTATGATATACGGCGGCTCGGGTCATGCTGACGGGGTAACCCTGTTACAAAATGTGTCCGAACCTCGAGATGCATGACACATGCACGGAGCATTCTCGAGAAGCCGTAAAGGAGAATCCCTTCTAAGGGTCTCTGATTAGACTGAATTGTTCATTGTGCGTCAAGTCATGATGCCAATGTTTTGACTGAAACGTTATCAGGATCAAACAGTCATCATTCACATCGTGGCTCCCGAGGCCTATTCTAAGACAGCGCGCAGGAGTAAGCTGCCGAATACCTAGAGCGGCAAGTTCAGACGAGCTCATGTCTACAGTGACATCGCCCTGCTCCACACGACTGAAAGTCTCACAACATTATTGTGTCTGTTCATCTCAAAAGAGTGACAGCGACTCATGTGGCTGAGCTTAATCTGAACAACCTTGTCATGCATTGGTATGTTTAAGCTCGGAAGAGACTTGTCCGAGCACGTTCCCTGCGCCGCCAGCGTCATTGCCGCGGGCCGCAGATTGATATTGCTTTCTCGTGACTACTGCATAGTAGGATAACAGTCGACCTGCTTGCTCTCGCCTTTGACACGACATAAGCTGATGGATCACGAGATATTGTCTACAACGACATGGGTCTTCTCGCGAACCAGTGCCCAATGCTCGACTTTTACACATGTCCTAGACCCTCAGAAGAGTATTCGAGATAGCTAAGTTGGGGTGCATGCATGTCAATAGCATGCTTGTGCTTGGTCGAGGATTTGCTTGTCATTGGGACCCCGGGACCGGTCGTCCTTCGGTCTCCGTCTCGATTATTGTCAGGAATAATTTGCTCGCGAGCGAAGACGAGGCTGGCAATCGAGGATCGCCTTTCGCGAGATTCTCGATTCACCTGCAAGACGCTGCTGAAAGAGCTTCGCATCACTCGTGAGAAAGATCGCGGGATAGAAGCTCGGCCAGGACAATTCGTAATGCTAGTCTCCTTGGACAGTGTCAACCTCGAGACGTTCCAGTACCGAAGCCACGCGACAGAGATCGGCAGGGGAGATGTACTTGTCGCAAGTCTTGTCAGCTTCTCAACGCATTAACCATGCTTGAGTGTCTTGAAGTTGTACCAAGCCCTTGGTTGACGCTGTATTTCTGGAATAATATTCCGATAGCGTATCGACAAGCCAGCTACCTACCATTTATACAAGAGATCTCAAGCAAGCTATTGTACCCATTGTGATGAGTAGACAATGTCAGATGGACGAACCACAGCTGCGCCTTTGAGGCTTGTTGACAGGCGTTGAGAGCCTCTTGACCCCTGAGTCGAGTTGTTGCTGCCGTATTGTTCTAGAAGAATGAGCAGATCGGTGAACATTGGTGTTGGACCAAACACAAAGACCACACCCAAACACTCCAGTTCTCTCCGCGGTTCAACTCCATGCACTATGTAACAACAAGCAGGTCTGCGTCATTCGAAATATCTACAACAGATCCTCATGCGGTGAGGTCCTGCTCCGTGCCATCCTCCACCATAAGGTCCACTAGGGTGTCAGGATTGTCGCCGGCATGCAATGGAAGGAAAACTCGGCAGCCGGACAACCAAATAGTGCGGGCCTGCACTGCCCAGCCCTAGGATTTTGGTGCAAGCAAATGCCAGATAGGCTGTCGGAATTTCTAAATCGCAGAGGCGTGGCACGTCAGACGAATCGGTTGCTCGGCAAGAAGGTAGACAACGCAAATAATCTTTCTGTCTGTTGGGGCAAAGAGAAAAGGACTCGACGTCATCCCAGGTTTGAAGATAGCATCTATCTCTTGGCGCATCGCGGCCCGTGAAGTCCGTGTTCCAGGCCCGAACACCTTTTTTCAACCGCAAAGCTCATCTGAGAGAGGCATCAGAAGGTATTTGGCTGCTATCAGTATACCATCAGTCGCGCAGTAGAGACAGAGCAGAGAGGGATAGGTGGTAGAAACGGTATAGTATGCTTGATACGAAGATATGAAAATGCTGCATGCGATTAAAGGCAGTTCAACCCGTAAGTCTGAGTTTTCGGTCCGTCAGTCGGTCACATCGCGGACCATCCAACGTCCACCGAGAAGGAACCTTAGGTTGAGACTGTGATCTCACTGGCATTTGCTTGTCGTGCCACCGCCGGTTTGGTGGGTACGTTTGATCAGAAGACGGTGGGTTGTTTCCAAGGCTATCCGGGGCGAGTTTTTTCGTGGGCCACTCCTCCGTCATCGTATATAGTTGCTCCATCCCTCCCCAGGTCACTTTGCATTTGCATCCCCCTTGTCATTTCCCATCATGAATACCGCACCTACACATCTCAGAAATCCTTCACGGAACGCCTCGACGGCCACCGCTTCCTGGACAGAGCAGAACTACAAGGAAAAGGATACCGAGTCCCCTCGCTCAGGTTCTAGCGATGACGATGCCACCGACAAGAAAGAGACCAACGTAGAGCCTCACTCACAAGGTTGGCTCTGTGGTGGCAAGCATCTCGAAGAGCTTCGCCAGAATGAGGAGCTCAACCTCGATGGGCCCTTGACTGAGGTCGATGTCGACTTGCCTCTTACTCGCACCCAAGTCATCAACCAAGGTGACAAGCAATTGATCGAGCTGAAGTTCGCCCCCGACGACAAGGAAAATCCCTTCAAGTGGGGAAAGTGGAAGAGACGATTCATCTCAACCCAGCTCAACCTCATGACCCTCTTCATTGGTCTCGCTACCACTGCATACAGCTCCGGTATCAACAGCATGGTTACAGAATTCCATCGTTCCACCGAGATGGGTCAATTGGGTCTGTTCACTTTCAACATGACCTGTGCCATGGCTCCGCTATTCCTCGCACCTTTCTGTGAGCTTGTCGGTCGCAAAATCATCTACGCTGGAGCATACCTCTGCTTCTGTCTCTGCTTCATTGGTTTGGCTCTGGGCCAGAACATCGCCACTATCCTCGTTATGCGTACACTCCTCGGTCTCTTCGGTTGTGTCGGAACCATCCTCGTCGGTGGTACATTCAGCGACATGTACGACGTGCACGAGCGTGCTAGACCCATGGCAATGTTCTCGTACGTTGCCATTCTGGGTACGGTCGGTGCTCCCATCTATGCTGGCTTCATCGACATGACCATTGGTTGGAGATGGATTGAAGGTATCCAGGGATTGAGCAACATTCCTCTCCTTATCTGCATCTTCCTCTTCTTCAAGGAGACCCGTGGTGGTGTCGCTCTTCAAAAGCGTGCCAAGGCAGTCCGCAAGGCTACTGGTGACGACCGCTACCAGAGCGCCATGGACTTTGAGACACCCAGTGTCCAGGCTATGCTCAAGGCATCCTCAGTCAAGGCTATCTACATGTTGGCTACTGAGCCTGTCGTGTTCTTGTTCGGCCTCTGGATTGCATTCTCTTGGTTCATCGTCTTCTTGTTCTTGTCCGTCATCCCCATCACCTTCCAGGAGAAGCGCGGCTGGAATGAAGGCGTTGGAGGTCTTCCTTACATCTCCCTCTGTATCGGTGTCACCCTCGGCTGGTCGGCTCATCACATCCAGATGAGAAGATACCTCAAGCTCACTCAGGACCCCAACCACAAGGTCGTTCCCGAGGACCGTCTGTGGGCTGCTCTCTGGGGAGCCGTCTGGATGCCTATTGGTCTTTTCATCTACAGTTTCACTCAGTATGGATACCTGACCTGGGTCGGCCCTACCATCGCTCTTGCCCCTATTGCATTCGGTGTTTACTTCATCTTCGAGTCAACCTACAGTTACACTGCCGACTGCTACGGAGAGAGCTCATCCTCAGCCATTGCCGGACAGGGTCTCATGAGAAACACCCTTGGTGCCGTCTCTCCTCTCTTCGCTTCTCAATTCTTCCACAATGTTGGCAGCCAGTACGCTGGCCTCATCTTGTCGCTCATTGCATGTGTGCTCACTCTGGTGCCCTTCGTATTTTACAAGTACGGACACCTGATGCGCGCTCGCTCGAAGCTTGCCATCGTCTATTAAACAGATGTTGGCGTCTGTTATGACATCGCATTGACTCTTATGGCATTTAGCGATTGGCGTTTGGATTTATTCTTTAGTTTTGTTCTAGATAATATGTACCTACGGGCTGTTCTATGTATGACTACGAAGGGGTCTTGATTGCAATAAAAGTAAAGCTGTCGAAAGACTACAATAACAACAAACAATTTACAATCATTTGCTGGTCCGTACGTGCAATCATTGCTGGTCATCCCTTGGTGATTAAACTTCACGTCATAGGACAATTCTTGTCAGAGACTGTGCTGGCAGAAAGAGCGAAACGATGGATGATGAAGTGGAGGAGAGATGCAATTGTTCATCACAAGAGCTACGTAAGTTATGAGAGCAAGAGATGCAGGGCGAAACCTGGCCTAGGCGATGTTTTAGTGCTCCATGCATGCTGTGGTGTATTAAGTGATTCGTGTCGTCGTCAAAAAAGGCCGTGTAGAAGAAGAGCTTCGATGGTCACATGGTCGTTGGTATGCGCAGTAAAAATTCTGGCCTTAGTGGGCGTGCAGTTCTTCAGACATAGTAGCGTCTACTGCTGCTGTGGTGGGATCGGCGGGGGGAGTTGCGTCTGTCGTAGCTACCACGGCTGGAACGTCGTTGACCGTGACGGCTGCTGTGGTATTCTTTCTTAATGACGACCGTATCGCGATCGCGGTGGTGCCTGTGAACCAGAAGGGCAAGAAGCTGGAGAGGTGTCAGTAGCTGCTAAGCAGGAATTATATGGACGAGCGACTCACGAAAGTAATGAAGAAGAAGACGATGTTCATGATGGCGAGAGCAAAGCAAGCCTTGAGCATGGCACATGTCTTGTTGATGTGAAGCGCCCATTCGCTACCGCTCTGACGGCCGTAGTAACCAAAGGGACCCAGACTGAGGTAGAGACTCCCGCTGCTGAAGTTCGCACAATCGTAGTTTGTGATGGCGCGTAGCTCGTAGACAGCGGCTATCAGGGTGCCCACGAATGCAAGATCAACCAACGCGACAAATATGGCAGAGTGACGGGCGCGCAGGTAGGTCACAAGCGTTGCAAGAGTCCATGCTGCCGCCAGAACCGATGTGATAAAGAGCAACAAAATGTAGGTAGGTGTGAGCTGATTGTTGACGACAAAACCATGAACGAACCACGCAAGCATACCCACAATTGGGATGAGGGTGAGTATTTGCGCAATGCGGAATGAGAGGAAGAGGAAGCCTGATAGTGCCATGTTCGCGTTTGGTAGAGAGCGAAGACTGGTTTGGAGAGAGTCAGAGGAGGCTCGCAGAAGAGGAGCACGTCAGCACGGCTGTAAGTCAAGGCGAGAGGTAGCACGCAGTATGTACGTGAAGTGATCACTTTCTTGAGCTCATGGGGGCACACGGTACTTGTACAAGGTGATGACGCCCACTAAAACCACACGCGTAGCAATCAAAGACAAGAAAAATCTTGATTGCAAAGGCTGGGACAATATATCCTATGCAGCCTACACCTCTGCATCGCTCTTGCTCTTTGGTCTGATCTGACGAGCCCGACAGCGCGCGGGGCTGGCAAGGGTGTGAAAGCACGGAAGGTGGTTGGGGATACGGAGAAAAGCAGGAAGTCGCACCTCAGCCTAGCCAATCACACAAAGCCACACTGCACTAGCCTTGCTTCACATCCTTCCACTGCCAGCTTTTCCCCCTCTTCTATCTTCCTTCACTAACATGCTCAATTTAATATGCAGCAGATCCAAACTTCCATCTACGCAGTAAGTCTTTTTGCGACTGGAGCTAGGTAAGCTGGCACACGCTTCTGTTAAAGCCATGCCACATGGGGGCAGCTTCATTGTCATAAGAACATTCTCTCTTGCATGTTTGTCTCGTTCTTTCACTGCCATCCTGCGTACTTGCACCATCCGACCCATGTAGAAAACGTCCCCTGCTTGGATACTGAAAGAGTTGGTTCGCTGTTATCTTGATTCTTCGTGTAGTACTGCTAGGTGCAACCAGCAGCAACGTCTCCGATTTTGGTAGGCAGAACATTGATCAGACACCCGAATCATGTGGATAGGCATCTTTAATAAAGGACTGTATTCAGACAGTCGTTGGATCGTAAGTGATGGTTCGCTTCATCGTCCAACAAACTCATTTCACATCTGAGGATTTCATTCACCACTACCTTCGCCACGCGTTTGTTTATACGCTAAGCCATTCTGGCGATAAGCGTGATAAGACACCCATCAAGTTCCATCACACACTATGGCAAACATTCACAACACAGCCAATTCGCTTGAGGCCATCATGGTACATCCTGCACTTCGCAAGGCTACTGACCTGGCCCCAGCCGAGCCTTGGGTCTCTGCCATGGCTTCGGTCAACGCTCTCATAAAGGACGGCATGACAAAAGACCTGCTGCTCGTCTTTGAGGGCGAAGCAGATGGAGTCAAGCGCTACAATGGTTTCGTAAGTACTAGCCATTTGCACTTCGCTTGTGTCCCTACTGACTTGATCAAGGACGACCTCTGGGATGCTGAAGGCGACTGCAAAGTCAGGTTGGACAGTCAAGAAGTCTGCTTCGATAGCAGAATCATCCTCGAAACCAATTCACAAGATCTCATCTCATTGATCTCGGGTAATCTCGGCATCTTGTACCCCATCCAGAACACGCTGACCACGCTGTAGAATGTTTTTGCGAAAAGGGTCGGCACTACCACTTCAAAGTGCCTCCTCTTAGCCAAGATATGGAGCAAGTCGAAAGATACAACCTTGCTATTCGCAACTTCATCGCAACAATCATCCGCAAACCCATCATCGGATGTACTCTGGTATCTGCTCTCAGGGATATGCAGATTATTTTCAAACACATCTTTAAGTTGCAGCACCAGCCAGAAAGAGCTGCCGGTTTCGTCCGAGATTATGTGCAGGAATCGAAGCTTGACAACTTCACCAACAGACCTGCCGATATAGGCAAATTTTTGGCACGGACAGAAGAGATCCGTTGGTCGAGAGCCTTTGTCGAAACTT
Source organism: Aureobasidium sp. Y128-05A (assembly GCA_037042735.1). Taxonomy (NCBI): domain Eukaryota; kingdom Fungi; phylum Ascomycota; class Dothideomycetes; order Dothideales; family Saccotheciaceae; genus Aureobasidium; species Aureobasidium sp. Y128-05A. The sequence goes on along the minus strand of JAXQKC010000109.1, from coordinate 690,605 downwards.
TCGCTCACTGCGTAGGCATGCTGAATTGTGGAGTGCTTGACCACGAATCTCTGGATGCTCTTTCACCAACGACACGAGCTCTCCTAGAACACAGCTGTACACACATGCACTATCGTCTCTCATATACCGAGATGCACATGGCCATGTTCGGCATTGACGCCGATATACTGGCCGAGCTCGAGCATCATACTGGTGTCAAGGAATCGCTCCTTGCCTTCCAAAACTTCCTTCGACAGCACTACGCCCAAATCTACGGAACATGGCCGCCGCCTGTGCACCAGAACAGCGGACACTGGCTGACTCGTTCTGTGGTTCAACGTTTGCAACAAGACTTTGGCAACCTCTACGATCTACTTGTCGATGAAAACATCCACAGTGGAGTGAGCACTCCTGCTTACGCTAGATCTTTTGACCGTACGCTTGACCGCAGACAGCTTTTTGCTTTGTGGGACTGCCAGAACGATTTCGACTCCATCTCACATTCCACTCCCAAAGCTCCAGATCATTCTCCTACCATGATCGTAGAGCAGGAAGAGGAGAAGGGGGCCAGACGTTCGTCTCTCATCCCCGCTATGCAGAAGCACCGTAAAAAGGCTCCAGACCTTCTCAACATCTACACACGTGCTACCAACAATGAGGCGCATTGTAAGTGATATAATATCAATGTTATGTGTATACAGGCTGACCCAATGAAAACAGTGTCGACATTCTGCAAAGCCTTCTTGAACCACGAAATTTCGACCAAGCACCAAAAGATGGACACGCACGAAGGTCGTTTCGGACGTTGGATCATTGTTTACTGCATGATGCAGCTCCTTTCCAGAATCGCCGTCGACATTCAGGGGCTTCGCTACACCATCGGCGTGGAATATCATCTCAATGCGGACCTCGATGGCACCCCACCATGGGACACAAACGACTTCCCGGTAGACATGCGCCCAGCCGGTCCTCAGTACGCTTGGGCTGCATTGTTTGCGAGAGCTACCATGCCTTCTCGTATCTCTGGTAGTGTTCAGAAGAAAACAACCAAGGCTAGACTCAAGGTTGTCCACCTGGCTGACGGTCGAGTCATGCTTCAAGACTCTGATGGCCATGTCATCTTCAGGTAGATGACAAGGTCGTGAGCGAGAAGGAGATGCTTTCAAAACCTTTGTCATTATGTTCTGACTGATCCGCCAAGAAAGAAGAACGAACACATTGAGCATCAGGAGAACTTTTGCTGAGATATGAGTCGAGGAACAAGCATGACTGAGATCAGGAAGTGCTTCAACAGCGAGAAGAAAGATGAGACTTCTCGTCAAATAGAAAAGGAACCACCCATGTTCTTACCACTTGTAGTTGAATCGAAGTGGCTCTTGCCTTATCAGTAAAAGCTAGGATGAAGCCCCAAATTCGCGTGTGTCATGAGTAACTTGTAGTCGGGTTGCTATCTAATTCCTCTCGTTATATCCGTAGAAGACTGTCAATATCGACACGACAGTAGTAAGAAATATGCCCAAACTCTATCCAGTGCTGTGCTAGGCAGTCAGGGGATATGAGGATGAGCTGAGAAGGCATGTATTCGTCTTTGAAATGGAACGATTAGCACTGCTTCATGGTTGTTGAGAGAAAGAAAGATACTCTTACCTTCTGTGAAGCCTACTCCAGCAATGTGACCAGCACTCCTAACAACTCTTGCACCCCGGAAAGCCGCTTCGTCTGCGATACGTACAAGACCGCCATCACTTATATCAGGAGCGATGAAAGTGTATTCTCCGCGTGGCACGTTTGGATCGCCTGTTAGCTTGATAGCTTCGACGCGTCCACTATATATGTCCTGTACATCCGCCATACCTAGTGAAGCTGGCGTAGAAGATTCATTGATAGCAGATGTGCCAGACTCAGACTCCTGGTCTTCTTGTGCACTCGTGTAGCTGCTGTTGCTGCTGCTCTCGGAGCCATTGCTGTAGCGCCGATACTGACCAGTAGCAAGCCACTCGAGCATATGGTTCATTTTGTCTGGCAGAGGAGTTTCTTCGCCTTTCTCTGGCTGCAAAACAAGGAGAAATTCACAGCCATGGCCACTGTAATCGCCACACCAGATGCCTTGCCAGGGCTTTTCTTTAGTCGGAACATAACAACTTGGCGGCAAGGTTCCGAAGGTGGAAACCTCCTCGCCCATGCGCACCGTCATGGCATGGCCGCCAGCGTTCATGAGTGTTGGAGCAAAGCCACCAAATCCAAGAGCAGTGTGAATGCGATCAGCAGCGCCCAAAGCCATTATTGAGCTGCTATGACGGCGGCCAGAGAACTCAACCCATTTCCGCAAACGAAAAGTGTTTTGGCTGACCTCGCCCAGGGTTGAAGGTCTGTGGGAAAGTGCTTGAAATGATCGAGTTGAAGCATTGCGAGTTCGTGAGAGAGCGGGAATCTTTAGCGGCGGCCAGACTCTGGTTCCAGGGCCTACGGCGATCTCGGGAAGGTCGCGTGCAAGCATGAATGATGTGTAGAGACCGGGTGGAGCGGAGCAATTCATCATGATCTCACGGGACAGTAAGGGAAGGGGTTGGCTCCCTTGATCATCATATTGATCCGGAAGACGTGCTTGAGTACGGGGATTTCCAGGATCGAGTTTCAAGACAGGTGAGTTGAGGTCCAATTGGACTTTAGGATTGAAGGTGTGGATGGAAACATCTTCGTCGTGCTCCCAGTGCTCAAACTTGCGAACGCCGGGCTCAGCGACGATGGCATATGCTTCGATACATCCTCTGCGCGAGTCATAACGAGCAAGCAACAGCTTGCCATTTGGCTCACTGTCCGAAAACCAGATCTTGTGTCGGCACAGAAACCAATAAGGGTGGTGAGTGATATAGAGATCGCGGAACGATGGTAGAGGAGCTGCACTGGTCAAATGGTGCGGAATCTGGCCATTGACGTGCTGTTGCCACAGAGAATCACTCAAAGCATGGTTACGAAGGAAGCGACAGGTCAGCGCCAGATCAGCCAGACACGTCGGCTCGAGAAAGCGAAGCACGTTTTGAATCAACTCGGCTGGTAAAGTAAGCAATCGTGGTACCGTGGTATCTTCAGCCATGGTTGTTATGATTAAGGTCAAGTCGTAGGCATGAGCGGCGACAACGCCATCACCGAGTCGTGTAGATAGAAGCGTCACCACCTCCACTCTTGCACCACCTCCGCACCTTCCATTTACGGAACCATTGCCAGACAGTTAGTACACAATAATACCAAGAGGCTAATGTTCACTTCTCCTGATACAATTAGAAGTATAAACAGGGATATATATGATCATGCTGCTTCACAGTGTCAAGAAAGCTATGGATCAACCGAAGTCATGACATTAAGCCACGGGTGGTTGAATCACACGACGACAGCCGTCATACGGTCAAAGTCTGACACCCATGCTGATATAGTCTAATGCTAAGCTCTCTGAGTTGGCTCATTCTTTTCCAAGAGCGCTATGCCTGTATAATCGCTCCCAATGCACGCAGTTGCTACCAAAAACGCTCGCTTATCGTCACTCACTCACTCTCACCATCGTCTAAACTTAACGAATCGTTGCAGCGTCGAATGCTGGAGTGGCTTCTAATTCAGCATTGCCATGCTCCTGGTCATCGGATTCTGCTTGTGGTGTCGAAGCACCAGCTGCTTGCTCCGCCTTCTCGCCCGAAGATGAAGATTTGGGCTTCTCAACCTTTGTTGTCTTGGGCTTGGCCGGAGCCTTCGGTCTGATCACAGAAGGTGTTCGCTTGGGAGGACTTTTGACTTCAGTCTTGTCGTGCGCCTTGCTGGCTGAGCTCGCGGTTGGTCTCATCATTCGTGCAAGGAAACTATCATCAGGGCCCTTAGAAGCTGTGCCAGGTTTGCTCTCAGTCCTCTTGGGCACGCTGGATGTCGACGCAAGTGATGATCGAGCTGCAGGCTTTGCAGATGCTGCAGGAGCACGCGCTTGAGGACGGTTGGCTACAGCGGGTTTGGAGACAGACACTGAAGTCTTGGAGGGCTGCGAGTCTGATCTTGCTGCCGAGGAGGCGGTTGGTGCAGTGAGATGCGATGACACCTTGGTTGGTCGTGTGGGCGATCGGGGACGAGTAGGTTTTGACTGAGGAGATCTCCTGATAGGCGCGTCAGCAAATCTGGCCTAGATGGAATCTGAACGTTGCGCCTCACATCTTGGTAGAAACAGCGTCAGCCTTCGACTTAGCTTGTGTAAGCGAAGAATTACTAGGCTTTCGAACGGGAGGCTTGGGCGAGAGGGTAGACGATGATTTGGTTGCTGGTGATTTCTTGATCGGTGTTGGTGCCGACGCTTTCTTGACAGAGGTTGGCGTCTTGGGCGGAGCTTCAGCTGATGGCTCGGGCGCGGTTGCGACAATGTTCGCGGGTCTATGAGGCACAGAGGCAGGGCTTGCATCGGCGGCTGTGACAGTGCCGCGGCGGGCGCGCGAGGGAAGCTCTGCAGGCGATGGTGTCGACTTATTGTCTGCACTGGCCTCAGGAGTAGGTGAGACAAGGGAGCGATCGGTGAGATCAGAAGGCTGCATGGAACCCGGCTCTTCTTGCACGCCGGACACCTGTAAACGGACTTAGCATCTGGAAAGAAAGGGGACCAGGTCTAGCTCCTAACCGGCTTGTCAGGATTGTCGGCAGGCATGTCGTCGGCAGGCATGTCGTCAGCAGGTAGTGTCATGGGTTGAGAGACGTTGCTGTCTAGAGTCTTAGTGGCGGCGGCAGGCTCATCCACATCTTCAGCCGAAACCTCGTCCCGGAGCTTGCTTTGGGGCATGTCGCTATTGCCATGAGCAATCTGTCCAGCGGCCATGTAGTCCTTGGCCTCTACTGCAGGAGTGGTGACGGCGGGAGTCTGTTCAATGGCAGCTTCTGGGATCGTCTCTGCCACCATGGGGTTTGAGCCCCTGCGCTCCTCCTCCTGGGTCATACTCTGCCTGAGGTTGGCAATGGCATTGCTACCATCATCCAGACTGAAGCTGTGTCGGCGGAGGCTGGCAGAGCTCTCTTGCTGTCTGGATTGATACTCGTCCTTTGTCTTTTGCGGATCGATGTCCATGGCAGGGCTCGGGCTGCTTGGACTGCCGTGCTCAACAGAGACGAAGCTCGAGCGGACCTTTGATAACGGACGGTCGCCGTTGGAGGCCGGAGACAGATGGCCGTTGGAACGACCACGATCAGGCGAGGTGTAATCGGTGGATGTGGTGTTGTTGGTGTTGTTATTCTCGAACATGGCGGCCAGGTTGCGTACTTGGCTACTGGAACGATTTACCGACATGGCTGTGGGCACCGAAAGGTAAGCATGTGAATCTGGCCGCATTGGAGTCTTTTGAGTCTTTCAGCCAGGGTCTTGGAGATCAAGGTTGCTGTTGATTGCACTCCTCGGTCGACAAATATGCTGCACGAGCCGCTTCATCTTATGAAACGAAACGCTAGTGTGCGTGCCAGGGCTGCTGCGATTGGAGCTCACTTACACTAAAGGAATCACCAGAAAATTGACATGCCAACAGGGAAGCTCTGGCAGATGGATTTGAATGTGAGTTGAAGAGGGAGACAAGTCTTTCTTGGAGTTGTCAACTCGTAACTATTCGCGTGTCCTGAGCCATCGAAGTTCCACTCGTTGCCAAGCCCTTTCACGTCATAGTATGCACAGACTGACTTTCACCTTGCTGTCTCGTGCTGCTCAGATGCTGGTTGTGAGACGAGTCTGGCTGCTGTTTTATATCGTCTGTCTGGCGCTATGACTGTCTTGTGCTGGTATGTCGTATGTCAAAGGCCTACAGCAGCGGTAGAAGATGTGCCATTTGGGCCAGTCAACGTGTCACCTCCTTATATAGATTGCTGCGTGAAACACGTCCAGGGCCAATTTCCTTCGAGAACATGTCGTTCGACCTGGCATTCGTTTTTCGTGTGCTAGTGACGAATCTGAGCGCACATGGATTTGAGCGTGCTCATGCAGGTCAGCCCTTGTTAATTATCTTGCACAAAGCACATGTTTCTGGCTTTGTCCAACTCGAACTGGTGGGAACATTCTAGAGAGAGCAGTCTTTGTTCAGACTTCTGACTTCTAATCTCTTCTGCTCTTACCACTGTCTAATTGTTTCCAAAATCGCTCGTGCTGTCTGAGTAGCTCATCCTATCGAAGACGGCAAACAGGTACAAGTAAGATACTCACGCGAAGCCGTTGGTGTCGGAGAGCTGCCGAAAGTCAATAGCCGGATTGTTGGTCCCGACCCAGCCATTATTGTCCCTGGCCAGTGATCACACGTTCATCCTCCACTCCTTGTCAACAGACTCGCTGGTGTGTCCGCTTGTCCAGAGCCCTCGTGCGCAGCCTTTTAGATACCATGGCGGCAGTCTCTCCACAGCCCTCGACTGCTTTCGATCTACGCAACACGGCACCTTACACGATCCGCTTGGGCCGCCAGCTGCCGTCGTGTTCTAGTATACAATACAATCATAAACCAGATCTCTCAGATCCTGAGAATGCCGAGTCTTCGATCTCCTGTGCCGCCGAGGACGGCCGAGTCACGCTCTTCTTGAAAGACGGCGCCGATGAATACAAGTACACCGGCAGGCGCCACCACGATGACGATGAATACCTTTTATTGCTCGATGAGGATGGTAAAGATTTTGTGCTAGAAAAGATCGCTTCCTCGTACGCTCTGAATTTGTCTCGTGCGCCTTGGGAATCGAGCTCCAAAGTCCTGGCCGACCGATACCCGCAGTTACGATCCACAGACGACGACGAGCATGGAGACGACTTTGATATTGCAGACGACAATGACAGCCGTGTTTCGCTGGATCCAGCTGATGCAGATGCCGACAATCCTTTTGATTTTAGACATTACCTGGACGTCGAAGAGTCGCCTAGTCCTCACCTCCCTCCGGTGAAAGTTGTACCAGCAGCCACCCCAGCAACCTCTCAAGCCTCGACCAGAACAAATACACCACTCGCCAAATCCATCCGCAAACAGACCTCTGCTTTCGCACCACAGACCGCCAAACTACCACCGAAGCCGCGAACCAAACCAGCTCCTTCTGAGATAGAGTCAGCCTCGAAGAATGTAGCACGCTCGCCCTCTCCAGGGACACACCCGCACCACAAGAATCAAGTCCCAGTGCCAGCTGTTCGTCTTGACCGTCGTGCTTCGACACGGGTTGCATTGCCATCGAAGCCTCCGCCAAAGAAGCGAGAACCAGAAGAACTCTCGCTTGATGACGATGACGATGATGGAGATCTTATCCTTGAAGGCGATGAGCCGGAGCGTATGTTATATCATGCCAACAACTCAAAGTCAAGTCTAGGTCTTGCCTTGACGAACGGACTGGGTGAAGGACCACGCAGCCTGCGAAGCGCGGCAAGTAGTCCTGCTGGTAGTCACATCAACTCGCCAGCTCCACAACGACCAAGCCCACTTGTTGAACATCGAGAACGAGATTATGACGATGATGAACTTGTCATGGATCCAGATGAAGAAGCCAACGAATACGATCACGTGGAGAGTGATGCAGACGAAGATGGCGATGTGGACGCCTTGCAGCTACCTAGTCCTGCGCAGGCGCACCGACCAAGCATCAGCGGACCGACGGTCAGTGGCGACGACGATTACGATCTCGAAAAGCAGATGCTACTGGAACTGGAAGGAGGCTTAGACGACTACACAGCATCCGGGCAGCCAGGCGGTGCAGACAGCGACGAAGAGAGCGAAGAAGAATAAGGCGCACTTGTGCTGTTCACAAGGCAGAGGCGCAAACACAATGACAAAGTGTCTCTGTGTCGGCAGCAGTGCATTTGCAACAATCAACGAAAATTGGATATACAGGAACAGAGTAATTTTACAGATACCCCCATTTGCTATAGGCTTTTGAATGCACGATTTTTTGTGTCTATCGCAGACTGATCTCGCCCTTCCAAGTTCCCTCAGTGAGGCCGAGTGTCTCGATCAGATGTTGCCATCTTGGGCCACCTCTTTCCTTTCGCCTGAGGTACTGGAGAAGTTTTTGTCTCTTGTGGACCAAGATGGTCAGGTTACGCTTGTTGATCTTATCGGGTCTTCCTCTGCTCTCCAAGAAATCGGCCAACGTCTTGATCTTGGCCGTCAAAATGGCGATCTGAACCTCGCTACTGCCTGTATCGGGACCGGCGCGCTCGACTTTTTGTGTGGTTGCGCTAGGGTTCTTCAGAAGGATTGAGTCAGCGACTGGAGGCTTGGGAGGCAGCTTCTTGTCGGTTTGATGGCGACCGAATGTGTCGACGCAGCGCTGAATGTTGACACGAAGGCGATCTTTGGACGAGCCGTTGGACAATGACACGATACGATTGAGAGCCTCGGTGGCCGTGGCGTGTTTCTCTTTGCGCTCTTGCTCGTGCTGCTGGCGTTCCTGTTCCCTGCGTTGTTTCTCTTCTGGGTCGTTGGTCTCGAAAAAGTCTTGTTCGGCGACTGAAGCAGTCAACTGTTCACTGCGGACTGAGGCTTCCTTAATTTCCCGCTGAGTAAGGAAGAAGTTCTTATATTCCTCGTTCTGGGCGTTCGGGCCTGAGGGAGATCGATTTGGTGAGGCTGATTCATTGCGAGTGGCGGCGTGCGTGTCGTTGGTGGAAGAAGGAGTGGGGGTTGAAGGAATGGCCGTCTCGAATGACTGGACGAAGGGGGTGGTAACGCCTCGTACGGGGTCACCGAGGGCTGCTAAGCGCTCCTGCTCAAGGACTTGCTGGCGCGAGATGTTGGCAGCTTTGCGAGCACGAGCTTGTGCTAGCGCATATGGATCGCGGTGCCGTCTCTTTTGCTGAACAGTCGAGGCCTGGTCTACGGATGTCGAGGCAAAAGTTCGACAGATCTGCGCTGACGGGGATGCCGTACAGCCATGTCCTGCGATAAATGGGTTGGTACTGGCAATGCGCAGTCTTTGAACAGATGACATACCATTCAGAGCTCTGAGGCTCGAAAACAGAGGGACGCGTGGTGGCATGGTTGTATGTGGGCTGAGTATACATTCATCTGGTCTTTGATTTTGGCTTGAGCGGAGATGCATCGGCGAACTTCCTTGCCAAGCAGACTTCCCGCAACGACCAAAGCTCATGGACTCCCGAGTTGCAGCCATGTTGACACCTAAGGTGATATCCAATATTCATGGATAGGACACGCCATAAAAGGTGTTGGAGATAAGAGCTGAGGGCTACTGGATATTCAGAGAAGAGCTAAAAGAAACATGATGGTCTCATTCATAGTGGAGAATCACATCACAGTAACCACCACAGACAGATTCACAGATCGAAGACGTTGGATGTGAGCTGAAAGCAACGTTTGAGCAGTCACACTCCATTATGATAAGCAGGCGTATATGTTCAATCTCAGGTGCGGCCTTAAGCAAGAGCATCCTCACTCAGGAATTCATGATGGCTTCTCAGGGTCTCGAGGTGACCCTGGCGCAAGTCACGGCTAAATCCCGGATGGAGCAAGATCGCGCCCACAGCTTGGCGCGGCCAAAATTCAGCTTGCCAGACGCGACTTCCATCTTTTACAGTGTTGCGCCTTCCCTCCCTTCTTGTCACCAGCCCCGTCGACAACTATACCGGTCAAGATGTCTCCCTCCAACACCCCCGCCTCCATGGCTGCTACCAGCCAAGACATTGAGATGCTCCTGGCTGCTCAGGTTCGTGCGACTGCGCAGTTTACCGACTTTCTCGACTAATGTGGACAACAGTGCCACATCGGTTCCAAGAACCTCCAGGTGCACATGGAGCCTTACCTCTGGAAGACTCGCCCTGACGGTGTCAACGTCATCAACATTGGCAAGACCTGGTGCGTTTGGTGATACTGCTGCGGGAAAGCGCGCAACTCGCAACTTTTCGCAGCTTCGAAATTTCGCAAAAAGAGCATTGTCTGACCTGGATGCGCCTTTAGGGAGAAGATCGTCCTTGCTGCCCGCATCATCGTCGCCATTGACAACCCCGCCGACATCTGCGTTATCTCTGCCCGTCCCTACGGTCAGCGTGCCGTCCTGAAGTTCGCCGCCCACACTGGTGCCTCCGCCATTGCCGGTCGCTTCACCCCCGGTAACTTCACCAACTACATCACCCGCTCGTTCAAGGAGCCCCGCCTCATCATCACCACCGACCCCCGCACTGATGCCCAGGCCATCAAGGAGGCCTCGTACGTCAACATCCCCGTCATCTCGCTCTGCGACTCCGACTCGCCCACCGAGTACGTCGATGTTGCCATCCCTACCAACAACAAGGGTCGTCACGCCATCGGTCTCGTCTGGTGGATGCTCGCCCGTGAGGTCCTCCGTCTCCGTGGCACTCTCCCCAGCCGTGAGGCCGAGTGGGATGTCATGACTGACTTGTACTTCTACCGCGACCCCGAAGCCGAGGAGAACAAGGACTCTGCCAACCAGGACGAGGCCAAGGTTGCCGGTGCCGACGAGGTCGGTGCCGCCGCCGTCGAGAGCGGTTTCGCCAACGACTGGGAGGTTAGCGGCGCCAACGCCGGTGCCTTTGCCGCCGCCTCTGGCACCGCTGGTGCTGCTGCCAACTCCAGCTGGGATGCTGAGGGTGCTGACTGGGCTGCCTCCAGCGCTCCTGTCCAGACCGGTAACGAGGGCTGGGCCTCCGAGACCAACGCCGAGACCGCCCCCGAGACCACCTGGTAAATGTCACATTTTCGAGGGGGGCGAGAGCCGGTTTGATGAAACAAAAGTCGATACAACCAAAAATGGGGGATTTCAATAAGTCCGACTACGAAAGTTCAAAAAGTCCATTTGCTGCTGTTCGGCCTTCCAGTTCACCGTCGCTATTCTTGCTCTACTCTAGATCAAAGAGAACGGCGCTTATGAGGGAAAGATATCCACTGGCCTTGCTGCCAGTGGGGGAAAGCCCTGTGCTGTCTCGAAGGGATGTACTTGAACGTTGCCCTATCTAAGTAGACATTGCCACTATATGTTCGCCTGTTTCTCAAGTGCCTGTTGCGTATGACTGTGAGTGCGTCAAAGTCGAATGATCGGCCTGACCAACGTGAGATGTGATGTAGAAAATAGTCAGTTGATGTGTGCCTTTGGATGCCGATGTCGGTACTTGTCAATTCGGCGTCCGAAATTTTGGGACACTCTTGTGGGGAAGCAGCTTGCGTGCTCATAATACTAGAGCCATGGCCAGTCCAGACACCTTTGAGTCACCGTGCAATTGACCTTCCCGCTCGCCCCGACCTTTTCGAGAGCTCCATCGCTGCTGCCGTGAGCCCATCTGTCGACCATGTCGGGCAGCTCAAGTGCCAGCGAGCCCACACGGGTTTCGATTCTGGGCAAGGAATCCATCATTATCGATTACGGACTCTGGAAGAACTTCGTTGTGCCCGACCTGCTGGAGAATGTATCCTCGGGCACCTATATCCTCATCACCGATACCAACATTGGCGCTCTCTACACACCTGCTTTCGAAGCCGCCTTCAACGAACATACCTCAAAGCTCGACAATGCGCCGCGCCTTCTTACCTACCAGGTTGCGCCTGGCGAGAGCTCCAAGAGCAGATCCACCAAGGCCGCCGTCGAAGACTGGATGCTCTCGCAGGGTGTCACCAGAGACAGCGTCGTCATTGCTCTGGGTGGAGGTGTCATTGGCGACATGATTGGCTTTGTCGCCGCTACATACATGCGTGGAGTGCGCTTCGTTCAAGTCCCCACCACACTTTTGGCCATGGTCGATTCTTCGATTGGTGGCAAGACAGCTATCGACACTCCTCTAGGCAAGAACTTGGTTGGTGCCTTCTGGCAACCCCAGCGCATCTACATCGATCTCCAGTTCCTTGAGACTCTGCCCAAGCGAGAGGTCATCAACGGCATGGCCGAAGTTGTCAAGACTGCTGCTTTCTGGGACGAGACCGAGTTCGCTACCCTGGAAGAAAACGCCGATTTGATCATGAAGGTTCTGGACGACAAGACCAAGAAGGGCGAGGGCAGATTTACAGAGATTGCCCACATCCTCAAGCGCATTGTCCTTGGTTCTGCTCGCATCAAGGCCGAGGTCGTTTCTGCTGACGAAAGAGAAGGTGGTCTGCGCAACATCTTGAACTTTGGTCACTCGATCGGCCACGCCATTGAGGCCATCTTGACTCCTCAGATTCTGCACGGCGAATGTGTTGCTATTGGAATGGTCAAGGAGGCCGAGTTGGCCCGCCACTTGGGCGTCCTTGCTCCTGGTGCTGTTGCCCGCCTTGCCAAGTGTATCTCAAGCTACGGCTTGCCTACCTCGCTCGAAGATAAGGTGGTCCGCAGGAGGACAGCTAACAAGCACTGTCCTGTCGATCGCCTGATTTCTATCATGGCTGTTGACAAAAAGAATGCAGGTGGCCAAAAGAAGATTGTCCTCCTTTCCGCTATTGGCAAGACCTACGAACCCAAGGCCAGTACCGTGGCTGACAAGGATATCCGCATCATTCTTTCTCCTAGCGTACTCGTCCACCCTGGAGTCGACAGTTCTTTGAACATTTCCTGCAAGCCTCCAGGCTCGAAAAGTATCTCTAACCGCGTGCTGCTCCTTGCTGCTCTCGGCTCCGGTCCCTGTCGCATTACCAACCTGCTACACTCAGATGATACTCAGGTCATGCTTACAGCCATCAACAAGCTTGGCGGAGCAAACTATTCCTGGGAAGATGAAGGCCGTGTCCTTGTTCTTACCGGCAACGGTGGTGAGCTCAAGGCTAGCGCTGACGAACTTTACTTGGGCAACGCTGGTACTGCCTCCCGCTTCTTGACTACTGCTGTCACCCTTGCTAAGCCATCTTCCGTGAACCATACCGTTTTGACTGGCAACGCTCGTATGCAGGAAAGACCTCAAGGACCCCTCGTTGATGCTCTTCGCTCCAACGGTGTTGAAATTGAGTACATTGGCAAACCTGGAAGCCGCAGTCTTCCTCTTCGCATCGCCGCTGCTGGTGGTTTCGAGGGTGGTGTCATCGAGCTCACTGCCAAGGTGTCTTCGCAATATGTTTCATCTATCCTGATGTGCGCTCCCTACGCTAAGAACCCTGTGACCCTTCGTCTTGTTGGCGACAAGGTCATCTCCCAACCATACATTGATATGACCATCGCTATGATGGCTCAGTTCGGTGTCGTCGTCGAGAGATCCAGCACTGAAGACAACGTATACCATGTTCCTCGCAAGGCCTACACCAACCCTGCTGAATATGAGGTCGAGAGTGATGCTAGTTCTGCTACTTATCCTCTTGCAATGGCTGCCATCTCTGGCACTACCTGCACAGTCCCCAACATCGGCTCGAGCTCTCTCCAGGGCGACGCGCGCTTCGCCGTTGAGGTGCTACGACCCATGGGTTGCAAGGTCGAACAAACCGCAACTTCCACTACAGTCACCGGTCCTCCTGTTGGCGAACTTAAGCCGCTGCCTGAAGTCGATATGGAAACCATGACCGACGCTTTCCTTACCGCTTCTGTACTCGCCGCGATTGCCAAGCCCAACGCGGACGGCGCTACTACTCGTATCCTGGGTATTGCAAACCAGCGTGTCAAAGAGTGTAATCGCATCAAGGCAATGAAGGACGAGCTTGCCAAGTTTGGTGTCACATGCAGAGAGCTTGATGATGGTATCGAGATTGATGGCCGCGGATTCGATCTGCACGAGGCACAGGGCGGTGTCCATTGTTACGACGACCACAGAGTCGCCATGAGTTTCTCCGTCCTCTCCGCCATGGCTCCCCACCCCACCCTTATCTTGGAAAGAGAATGTGTTGGCAAAACTTGGCCTGGGTGGTGGGACCAGCTGTCTCTGCTCTTCAAGGTCAAATTAGAGGGTGTGGAACCCAAATCCTCTGCCTCCGTCGGCCATTCGGTCTCTTCGAGCAACCAGAAGTCAATCTTCATCATTGGAATGAGGGGTGCTGGTAAGACCACTACAGGTGGTTGGGCTTCTCGTCTGCTCGGCTGGCCTCTTATTGATCTCGATACCGAATTGGAGAGAACTGCTGCTATGACTATTCCCGACATCATCAAAGAGAAGGGCTGGGAAGGTTTCCGCGAGCTTGAACTCTCCCTTCTCAAGACCGTGATGAAGGAGAAGCCCACTGGCTACATCTTTGCTACTGGTGGTGGTATCGTCGAATCATCCGAAGCTCGTGATATTCTTACATCTTACCATAAGAACGGTGGTAATGTGCTCTTGGTAACCAGAGACATCAACCTCGTTATGAATTTCTTGCAGATTGACAAGACACGCCCAGCTTACGTTGAAGACATGATGGGAGTGTGGCTTCGTAGAAAACCGTGGTATGAAGAGTGCAGCAACTTCCACTACCACAGTCAGACGGTTGAGTCTATGGATGGCGCCAGAGCCAAGAACACCATCGAGGACTTTGGTAGCTTCTTGAGACTGCTCACTAACCGTGAGTGTGCTCTGGAGCGCATCAGGAAGAAGAAGGAGTCCTTTTTCGTTTCGCTGACACTCCCGACGGTCGCTCCGTTCTTGTCTCGTCTCAACGAGATTTCCTTCGGAGTTGATGTCATTGAGTTTCGTGCGGACCTTTTGCAGGACCCATTTACACCTGATGGACGGCCGAGCCCAGAATTCCTTGTCGAGCAACTTGCGGCTTTGCGATCAGGCAGTTCGCTGCCTGTCATCTTTACCCTTCGCACCAAAGCCCAAAGTGGACGTTTCCCTGACGGTGCCGATGAAGAGGCCATCAAGCTCTACCGCGTGGCACTTCGCATGGGCTGTGACTTCGTTGATGTAGAGCTGACCTCTTCGCCGGAGCTTAAGGAGTTCGTGATCTCGAACAAGCGTAACAGCAAGATTATTGCATCCCATCATGACCCCGCTGGCAAGCTCTCATGGGCTACCGGAGGCAGTGCATGGATGCCGCATTACAACGCTGCTTTGGAGTATGGAGACATCATCAAGATTGTTGGTACCGCAAAGTCATTGGAGGACAACTTCGCACTTGCAGAATTCAAGGCTTGGGCCGCAAAGACGCATCCCGAGATCCCGCTCATCGCTCTAAACATGGGTGAGCACGGTAAGCTCAGTCGCATCACGAACCGCTTCATGACTCCCGTCTCATCCCCTGCTCTGCCCGTCGTCGCTGCCCCTGGTCAGCTTTCAGCTGCCGACATCCGTCGCGGCCTTAGCTTGATCGGTGAGATTGAACCCAAGAAGTTCTATCTCTTCGGTTCGCCTATTTCTCAGAGCAGAAGTCCTGCCCTTCACAATGCCCTTTTCGCGCAGTCGGGACTCCCGCACGAGTATGGCTTGTTCGAGACTACTGCGGCAAAGGACATTGAGAAGATTATTCGAGCTCCCAGCTTCGGTGGTGGCAGTGTGACGATCCCTCTCAAGTTAGATGTCATGGAATTGCTCGATCATGTTGACCCAGCGGCCAGAACCATTGGTGCTGTCAACACCATTGTACCTACCCAGACTGATGACGGCAAGACCATCTTGACTGGCTACAACACAGACTGGCAGGGCATGACTATTGCGCTGCAGTTCGCTGGTGCTGAAGGTAACAACGGTGTATTGAAGGAGGCAGCCATGGTTATTGGAGGTGGCGGTACCGCGCGTGCCGCTATCTATGCCTTGCACAAGATGGGTTACAGCCCGATCTATCTGGTTGGGCGTAATACAAGCAAGCTGCAGACACTGGCCGATTCCTTCGATGCTTCGTGCAATATCGAGGTCTTGAGTGATACTGAGCAAGTGTCTAAGCTGTCAACTGACAGACACCCTGTCGTGGCCATTGGTACCATCCCTGGTGACTCGCCTATCGACCCTGCGATGCGTGAGACACTTTGCTCCTTGTTCGAGGCTGGCAACAACCCTCGTGATATCCCAGGACCTGACGACAAGGCCAAGGTTCTTCTGGAGATGGCCTACAAGCCACGCGTAACATCGCTGATGCAGCTCGCTGAGAACAGTGGCTGGAAGACTGTCCCCGGCCTCGAAGCCCTTGTCGGACAGGGTGTCCACCAGGTAAGCAATGATTCCCACAATATATCAGACATGTCAGCTAATCATGTTTCGTAGTTCAAACGCTGGACCGACATCACTCCTCTCTACGACTTCTCCAGAAAGGCTGTGCTAGGTGATGAGGCATAAAAATATGACAAATTGATGGAGGATGATTTCAAGTAGAATGATCGGATAGATTCGACCAAATTCAAAAGAAAAGCATGCATTGCTTGACTGTTTCTTGTACGTGCCTTCTCCGAAGACATGTGGCCTACTTTGTGCACGTCTTTGTCCGCTCAAAATATCACATTCCGATATTCATGACGACTTTGTTGGTGGAATGACCCTGGCATAAATTCTTGTTATCTCATACATCGACTGTATCCAACCCAGGCCAGTCTATTGCGTCGACATACGTTCTTTGATTGATATCTGGGCTTTGGCCATTCAGTTGCGCAAATGTGCCTCGATTTACTTTCGGTGTTGTGCGCTTCGGTCTACCGTGAGATATCGACTTATTGTGGTCTGCTTTTGTGTGATCTACACGATAACAGTGTGTCTACAATTTGCAAGAATGAATCCGAGTTCTGCCGTAGAGCGATAATGTACCACTTCTGAGAGGTACATCTCAATACTAGAGGCATTGGAAACTAGAGGGCGTGCTGGGAAAAGTGACAGTGAGATGCTGCTTTGATGACAGGGCCGTCTTTTAATGAGGAGTCGTGACCATTGTCTATCAGCCATACTACTACATCAGGAACAAGCATTCACTGCATCACATCCGTATCGTTTCAAGAGTATGTACATTGATGAGAGACAGATTCCAGGGTATCGTACGGTGGTGTACTGAAAAGGTATGGGGTGTTGTTCGTTATAAGGGTACCAATTACACGCTTCCAATAGCGTTTATACAATTACGTCGATTTGATCCGAGAATTTACCAATTAGCTCTGCTCTTGAGCTTCTCGTTCTGAATAACCTCGATCCAGTAGTTGTCGGGGTCTTGATCAGTTAGTGGTGAACACTCATGGCGAGGTAGACAAATTGCTTACCAAGGATAAAGGCAACGTTCTTCATTCTGCCGTCTGTCAAACGCTTCTTCCATGAGACGTTCATGTCTTCGAAACGCTTGCAGGCAGCGTCCAAGTCATCGACAGAGACGCAGGTGTGGCCGACTTGACACAGGTCAGTATAAGATTGGATTTCAAGACAGGGTCCAAAGTAGAAGACATACATCCTTGTGGCTCATCGTTGCCGTTGTGGTACTTGACACTGTCGTCGTTCTCGGAGCCATGGTTCCATGTGAGCTCAAGGATGCCCTCACGGTCAGCAATAGGATTGACGCCATTTGCAGACTGCTCAGGGGCCTTGGGACCGTAGCTGAGGAAGTAGAGAGTGAAGCCAGCCTCCTTTTGCTCCGAGGTGCGTTGCAGAGTCATGCCCATAACTTGTTGGTAAAAGTTGAGAGACTTCTCAGCGTCCTTGACTCTGATCATGGTGTGGTTCATGCGGTATGTGGAGACGTCTGACTTCTTGCCCTCAGTCTCGCTGACGGGGTTCTGGGAGATGATCTCGACCCAATAGTTGTCGGGATCAAGTGCAAAGGCGATAGAACGCATGCGACCGTCCTCGAGACGCTTCTGGAACTTGTAGCCAGCATCCGAGATACGCTTGCAGGCATCCTGGATATTGTCGACGCTGATACAGACGTGGCCGAAACCGCGATTCTCCTTGCCGTTACCGTTGTTGACAGTGTAGTTGTCGTCTTTCTCGGTACCTGGTTGGTGTCAGTCGAGCTGTGGCAAAACAGGAGGGGTTCGAGGTACCATAGTTGTGGGTCAGTTCAATGAGGCCCTCGCGGTCGGACCAGTGCTTGCCATGGGAGACAGACTTGGGGTCGTCGTAGGCCATAAAGTAGAGATCGAACTTGGCGTCAGGGTTCTCCATCTTGTTGACCATCTTCATGCCAAGATGCTCGTAAAACTTGACGGATCGCTGAGGCTGTATACAAAGTCTTGTTAGCTCGAATGCACAAGAAACATGGCAGAGGCTTGTGCTTACGTCCTTGACCCGGAGCATGGTGTGGTTAAACTTGTAAGTCGAAGTGTCTGACATGGCGGCGGCGAGTGTACGAAACGATGTGAAGGAGCGTCTGCTGAGGAATGGTTGGACAATTGGTTTGAACATGACGGGGACTTTTCTGAGGGAGCGATTCGGGAACTGTTGCATGGCTGATGACGCACTGATAATAGTACCCCGCACTGCGCCTTAGTAATAACCACTTTGAGACGCATTCGACCAGACGACGGCACAAGCCATGCAGATATAGTGAATAGCCGGAATGGCTGCATATGTCTGCCGTATTCCATAAGAAACTCAGTAATTACAGAGGTAGCCGTAGACGTGGTTCAGGAGTCATTGTATTCTCTACGTGCTGTCTTTCGAGCTACCCGTATGTCTGCCTATATGCCAATTCCAGGCGAGCTCAAGACTAGCCATTCTCGAAACTACGAGCTGTATTTCTGGCCCTTGCTGCCCTTGTTGGGGCTGCCACTGCCGCTGCTTCTGGCTCTGTCGCTAGGACTGTCGCTCGATGAGGCGGCCGAGCCTTCGTGTCCTCCCTCTGTTGATCCTCTAGGCTGGCTGACTTCCTGGTTTGCAGGGCTGACGTTCAGAGGGTTTGATGCCTGTCCAAGCTTGCGAGTGGTTAGCTTCTGCTGCTTTGCGCCCAAGCCCCAATCTGCTCTCCTCGAGATATCGAGTCTTACCTGGGCCGACTCGCTCTCGGCCGAGTCGTGCTGCTCCTCGGGCGATGTCTTGTTGGGATCGAAAGCTGTCTGCTCGACGCGAGCTGCCTCGTCGTCCGAGCCGCTTTTGCTGTACTCATTGGGCTCGGGCTTGAGTGAGTCCTTGCTCTGAGCGTCCTTGCGTGCCTGGAGCTGGCACGTGTATGACAGAGGTCTGCTGATGACTCTTGCGACAGGGCGCTGGCTGAGCACGCGAGGCTGCTGCGCCAAAAGGCGACGGCTGAGAGGTCCGGTGATCATGGTTGTTTACAAGTCGAAGTCGTGAATGTGGAATTGAACCTGTGTCCTCTGTTGACGAGGTCGGTGTGAATTGGTGATGAAGAGTAGGGAGAAATGGAGTCGAGTGATGCTCAATTCACTTTGTTGCTTAATACCTTAGCTCGGCTTTGACGTCCTTGTCCTTGTCCTTGTCGTTACAACGTCACTGGGGAAAGCTACGACAACTCAGACGTCATCATCGCTTTGCCAAGCACAAATTTTGTGCAGAGCTTTGTGAAGATCTTGTCCATCTCTCTCTGCCAAAATTATGCTATTGACCGCCATGAAACAAGGACTCGCTCGCCGCCCCATGCTGCTAAACACATGCTACCTCAAAAGCACAATAGATGAATGCCCTTCTCTCATTCCTTGCCATGAATCACACGACTACCCTTTGCTCAGCCTAGAGCGATCAGAAAAACTTGTTAGTTGGGTCGTCGGGCATCTGTATATAATGTCAACTGCACTGCAGAATCGCCATGTACCATATCTCACGTACCTCAAAACCAGTCAGCTCTCGCTTGATTGTTTCCGCCATAATTTCCATCTTCCGGCGCTGGATGTGAAGGACACTGAGGCGTTGCGTGCTACTGACTGTCGTCGACGCTTTTGATCCAACAGATGTTCCGAGCATGGTGTCAGCGTGTTCAGATCCGCTCGAGTCCTCGGGTGGATACCGCGCATCGCCTGGTGCCTCTGCTGTCACTTTAAGTTCGCGTTTTCTCCCCGGCGGCACTCCGCCTTCGAGTACTA
The DNA here is from genome assembly GCA_037042735.1 of Aureobasidium sp. Y128-05A. NCBI lineage: Eukaryota > Fungi > Ascomycota > Dothideomycetes > Dothideales > Saccotheciaceae > Aureobasidium > Aureobasidium sp. Y128-05A. The sequence continues at coordinate 670,826 of JAXQKC010000109.1, read as the reverse complement.
ATAGCAGTTTAGGCTGCAGGTACTTGACAATCAGATTCCGGTTGTCAAATTCGACTGTGAGCGTTTCTAATGCGTCTGGTCGGACCACACGTTTTGACGGTTCGTTCGGACCACCTTGGCTATACTGTGGTTCGAATCGTTCATTGTCTTTGCGTTCTAGGTGTTCTTTCCAGGATATTGATACCAGTGCAACTTGGTCGCGAAGTTCTTTCATGTTGGCAGGCAGAGTATAGGCCATTAGCGATCCATTTGGAGTCATGATACTGCACAAAGTAAGCACATGTCTCAATCCTATGCCATAAGTTTAAGTTGTCTTACAACCATCGCACGAAGACTTTGTGGTCAACGTTTTCGGTCAAGAGCTTGTTGAGGGCTCGTACGTTCAACATATTGTCGGCGCTCTCTGTCCTACGAGTCTCCTACCAGATGGTCAGCGTCTGAGCAGAAACGTCGAAAAGATGCTCGCTGCTCTGCTTTGTGAATGGGAAAACAACGAAGGCTGATATATTGGCTCGCGAAAGGCATTAAAAAGGTTGGGTGCAAGGAAGTGAGCCCTCGGGGAATTGAGCAATGAAATAGCTGTTCTACAAGATCTTAGACACAAAATAATTCGTACCTCGTTGACTTTTAACGTTATCGGTATTGGGATTGTGGAGGGCTCGGATGGTGGTAGACGATGTTGGGTCGAGTGATGCGTGGGGATCGGCGGTCAAGTGAACAGAGGGCGCAAGGAGCATGTCGAGACCAAAATGCGTCGAGGATCGATGGTATGAGAGAGAATTGGAAAGAGTACAGTAGATAACAAGTGCGGCAGACAGCAGATAACTAGACAGGTGCGGCGCAGTTGGCAGCCGATATACGGAGTTAGGAAGTTCGGCCGTGACGCATTGACTTGGGCTTCCAGGTCGTGTCTATCTGGCAGCGGCGTCAGTCTGCAGCCGTCCTTCTTCCCTCTCCATACTGCACAGCACAAGGCGTTGACCATCACAACAAGCGTCGCAAAATGGCAGACCTGACATGCGCACTTGCTGGAAGCACAGGCTTGGTTGTGAGTGCTGTCCTGTATCGACAACTGCAAACCGACTAGACAAGTACACTGTGCTGTAATCAAGAGCTGCTGCTAAACTGTCATCCAAGGGCGCCAACATCTACTCGATTCTTTCGTCGCATCCCTCAGTCTCGAGCCTCTATGCATACGCCCGCAAAGACCTTTCCACCACCTCTGCCAAGGTGCACCCACTCGTCTCATCTGATTCGTCGACCTGGGTCTCGCTCTATCCTCAAGCTTCATCCATCTTCTTCTCCGCCTTGGGAACAACTCGTGGTGCTGCCGGAAGCGTCGCAAACCAGCGCAAGATCGACTATGATCTCAATTTCGAGCTTGCAAAGGAAGCCAAAGCCAAGGGCGCAACCACGTACGTCTTGATTTCGTCTTCAGGCGCGAATGCGACAAGCTTTCTCGCCTACCCCAAAATGAAGGGAGAATTGGAAGAAGCCGTCAAGCAGCTTGGGTTTGAACACACTGTCATCCTGCGTCCTGGTTTGATTGTCGGTCACAGAGATGACTCGAGACCTCCTGAATTCGCTATACGCAAGATCGCCGGCTTAGCTGGCAGGATCAGTGAACCCTGGCTCAAGGACTTCTGGGCTCAGGATGCCGATGTGATTGCAAAGGCTGCTGTTCTAGCTGGTTTGCAATGTCAAGAGGGCAAAATCCAGCAGAAAGTCTGGGTTCTTGGTCAGAGCGACATCATCCGCCTGGGCAAAACAGAATGGAACCGCACCTAAACACCTACTCATACATCCATCATCATAATGAGAGGCGGTGAGACTTGAAGCAACATTACATTGATACCAGAGCAGCTACACCTAACGTCTAATATGCTTTTCTTTTATCCTTCAGTTCACGACTTTGCGTCGGTACAGGATATCTTCTCGATTATGCAGCACTCGGACCCGAACCACTTAATAATCTAGTGTTGTCTTGATGGCATCATAGATACCTGGTTGTTTTTGTTAGCTGCATAATATATCGAAACACTTCACAGCATTTACTCACGTGTAACATCTGGAATGTTGAATCGCTGTAGCAGTCAGCGGTGTTTCGTTGATGACAATATTATGACAATCGACTTACCTCGTAGATGAGACCCATATGTGTGCTCCATCCGCAAATCCTGGCAACCGGAGCCTCTAAATTCAGGAAGCATTGCTCTTGTATCGTTGCTGCTACCTCGGCACCAACTCCAGAGTTAGTCATACTTTCATGAACTACGATAGCCTTTCCAGTTCGCTTGACGCTCTCAATGACTGTAGGTCGGTCCCAGGGGTAGATGGTGCGAAGGTCGATGAGTTCAACCTGGCAGCCAAAGTCTGCTTCTGCCTTTTCGATAGCATTCGAGCATGTATACAATGGGGTTCCGTAGCTGATGATCGTAACGTCCTTGCCAGGCTTGACGATCTCTGCTTTGCTGAGAGGAATCTCGTAAGCCTCGGCAGGTACATATTCCACTGCTGCTCGGTAGAGTATCTTTGGCTCCATGAACACAACAGGGTCATTACTTGCAATAGCTGCGAGCAGCAGACCTTTGGCTTGGGCGGGTCCGCGAGGCATCACTACACGCAGTCCAGGTATGTGTGTGAAAAGTGACTCCGGAGACTGAGAATGGTATCTGCGACTGTTAGTTTGCTTGATGGTATGTTTGGTGTAGAAGTACTTGCAAGGCACCTAAGTTTTGGTTAGCTTCTATCTCGACAACGTATAAGATGGTCGATATGACATACCATGTCCTACACCTCCACAAGGCATGCGCACCACTAGACCCCCACAGCTCTGTCCTTTTGCATTCACACCTGCTCTGAACCTAGCCTTCGCAGCTTCGTTGACCAACTGATCAAATGCAGGATACACGTAGTCGGCGAATTGAACTTCTGCAACAGGCCGCATTCCTTCAAAAGCCGCTCCAATCGCGAAACCAACAATGCCTTGTTCGGTCAAGGGAGTGTTGAAGACCCTATCATCTCCAAATTCAGAGGCCAGATTCATGCTATGATACCATTTAGCCAATCACACACAAATTTATGCATTAAAATGATGTGGTACCTGCAGCGGAACACTCCTCCAAAAGCCACATCCTCGCCAAAAAGTAACACTCGGGGATCCGTTCGAAGGGCATGCGAAAGAGCCGAGTTGATGGCTTGAAACAGATTCAATCGCGTTGCAGCGCCATTTTTCGCTTCGGAAGATAACTCATTACTGGCTAATGCAGACCGCGAGTTGTGATTGAGCAAGGTGGTTGCCTCGAAATCTGTTGGAGTGTTCAGTCGTGCTTTGGGCGGAAGAGTGGAGTACAGGCGTGATATTTGATGTTTGATGATGGCGATCCCAGTGGACCGCATCATTGTTCTTCTTGACATCGTGTACTCGAATGGTAGAGATGAAGAGTACCATCTGCCATCAAGGTAGACGCAAGCATCCCTGTCGGTTAATGGATTGCGGGGTCGGTGTCCTACAACGCGCCCTACGAGATGATATCTCCTAGCCTCGAGCATAAGAGTGGCTGCATAGGTAGTTAGACATTTAGACTGAATTCTCATAAAGTTCACAAGACGGTATCGTTGTTTGTGAAGAAAGAGTATGAAGCCTTAACTCTCGAAGGACGTTCATACCGGACTTCTAACACGCTATGGGACCACAAGTGACAGGCTAGAGCTTATCCCTCAGATCATATCACTGGAGATGGTCATCCTCGAATATCGACCGTGTGTTTCTTATTAACCACAGATATGAACTTTGAAACTACTAGGTACGTATACATCTGCGAAAGGAAGATATCGAAACGCCGCTATGCTTGGAGGATCAGTGATTGGGGAACAAGGAAATCGACATGATGAAAAGAACAACCTCTCTTCAGCTTTTAACGATCACCCTGGCTCAACAGAGGAGTACTGTCGCCACTACGGCTTTTGACAGAGTCGCCCTTGTTGCGGAACTTCTTGCCTGCTCGCTTCTTCTTCTTCTTCTTTTTGGTACCCTTGGAATCATCGTGACCTGCATCATCATGACCGGCATCATCTTGGTCCTCATCGGGACCACGTTTGTCGTTCGCGCCATCGCTGGCGTCGGCGGCCTTTTGTTCGTCTCCATCGGACGAGCTGTTGGCTTCCAAAACCACCTTCTTCATGCCATTCACATCAATGATGTTCTCAGTAATGCTTCCGGATCGAACTGCGCGACGGGACTTGTATCCCGGTCGATCTTCCATTTCTCCTAACGTGGAGTGAGATGATCCCGAGCCTCTTCTATCCCGAGAGATAGGACGGGAAGTGCTGCCTTGCACGACCAATTTTTGAGGCAAGTCAGGTTGTTCTTGTTCGGAAGTCTCGTGGGTACCGTTTTGCTGCTCCTGTTCATGATCATGGTGCTCCTTGTTCTCAAGTTTTGCTGCAGTGTGACCGTCAGCAAAAGCAGATGCTTCGCCAGCAGTCATGGGCTTGGGTGAAGTCGAGTCGTTCTCAGCCTGCACTTCAGATTCTTCGTAAATAGAGGGATTCTTGGAGCTAGGAGAAATTGTACCATATCCATGAGCGACAGCGTGTGCACCGTCCTGGGCGTCAAGAGCAGCCGAGCCGATGAGGCCAGCACCTATACCGCCTTCAGGCCTAGATGAATTACCGTTGACAACAGTCTGAGGAGTACCCGCCTGACTGGACTCAGGTTCTTGTGTCGAGGCAGGGGTAGGTACGTGGTTCTCAGGAATGGTTCCTACACCGGGCTTGATCTTCACAGAAGTGTATTTGGTGGCCTTTGGACGACTTGCAACGTTGCTTGGACCGAGATGTTTCAGGTGCTGGCGCAAATCGGCAGTGTTTGAGCGGATGGGCAATGGTTTGTTCTTGTCACTGCTTGTGCTGCTACGTCTGCGCAGCAGAAGAGTAGCCTCGCGAGAACCGGTCAGCGAAGACTTACGGCTCTGACTGCTTGAATCCTTGTGACCAAGCAGATGAGTACGCTCATCAACGTCAGTATCATCGTCGGTAGCAGGGGCATCCACAACAAGATTGCCCCTGGTGTATCTGGTGCGTGGTGCCGGTGCGATGCGTCTTATCGCCTTGTGAACATCGACAAATACATCCGATTCATCAATGATCTCCCTACAATGTGTCAGTGGACGATGCAACGAAAGGAGAAGACAATACTCACTCGCCAATAAGTTCCTCGATAACGTCTTCCAGAGTGACGACACCGAGAGCACCTTTGTCTTGGCCAGGGAAGTCTGATACAAGAACCATGTGCGACTTGCCCTCCTGGAAGAAGTTGACAATATCCAGACAGCTCGTTTCAGGCTTGGTCTCAGGGAGGGTGGCAAGGGCGAAATCGCGAACGCGCAAGCAATCTTCAGGGTCATAGGTGATGAGAATCTTGACAAGCAGCATGCCGATGAAGTTGCGAGTGTTGTCAGGAGCGTAGATAGGGATTCTCGAGTAGCCCTGAGACAGGATAGTGTCCATCATCTTCTCGTCCAGTACGGTGTCAGCCGACATGGTGAAGACATCACCCATGGGAGTCATGATGTCGCCAACCGGCTTGTCCTTGAGGTCAAGAACAGCGCTGATGATGGTGACCTCGTCTTCGTTCAGGCGGTCGGATGGGGTTGTGCCCAGAGTTTTGTGGAGAGTGACGAGCGTCTTGAGGCCTGCCTTCTTGTAAACAGTGCCGTGGTCCTCACCAAGCAACCAATCCAAGAGTTTAGCAGTAGGCCAGGCCACCGGGGCCATGATCCACATGAGACCGAGGACGAGAGGAGACATGGCAGCGCCAATGGGAAGACCGAAACGGACACAGATGGATTGAGGGACGACCTCGCCGAAGATGACTGCAGCTTGTCAGTGTCTGTGCATATAGGGCTGTACGCAGAGCTAAAGTATATACCAATGAGGATGGTACTGCTGAGCACAGCGGGCCAGCCACCACCCAGCGAGCGGTCCAGGACGATAGGCAGAGTTTCGTTGGTAATGACGTTGCTGAGCAGGAGCGTGACCAGGACCCAATGCTTGCCCTTCTTCAGCAGGCGCAGTACCTTGGCCGCACTCTTCTTCTCACTTCCCTCGCCCGAGGTAGCAATGACCTGCAGGTAGATCTCATCCTGACCCATGAGTGCAATGGTCAAGCCAGCAAAGACTCCACCCAAGAGTACGAGGGCAATGGCGACACCCAGATAGACCCATAGCTGCGGATCGTCTGGCGACTTGGGCTCTGGCTCTTCGCGTCTGTAGATGGGCGAGTCGGACTTGGAGAACAGCGGAGCAGCGTACGACAGAGGCAGGTTGATGAGCGAGACTCCAAGAAGCTTGACAATTGACAGAGCTGCCGGAGTCATGAGGCCTGCACGCCTGGGCGCAGCAGCTGTCCGAGTGCCATGCGCCAGAGACATGGAGAGCTGCTAACAAGCAAGAGGGTGGTTGGCACGAGAGCAAGTGCTTTTGCCTGTGCCGCGACGTGGGCTCAGTCTCGGTCTCAGTCTCAGTTTGCGGTATATTCGCTAGTGCCAAGCCGCGCACACCCTCAGGTACTTCCAAAATACCCAACTACGTCAGTCAGCCTGCCAACCATGCAGTGTCTGTCAACCACACTGTCATCAACAACAACAACATCCCATGCCATCTCGCATCTCTTCAGATACCGAGCCCGTACTGTTCCTCGCCATGGCAATGCACGGGCATGAAGACGTGTAGCGCTTGCTCAAGCAATGAGACTTTCCACCCCAAACTAACTACTGTGATTCGAAATGAGCCATGTGCATGCTTTGACCACTGAGTGTTACCTTCGGTCAATCATGAAGACAGGTGCTCAAAAGTCCCAGCGTCCAGACGACTATGTATCCTGCTTGACGTAGTTTGTACTCTACGGTGCTGCACCATCTCTTGAGCTTTGAATATGCTTGACATTGTCCATATGAATCCATCAGTCTTTGGCAAAGATGTTTGTCATGTCTCGCCCATCAGATGAACACCGGCTCTGTGTGCTATTGGTCTGGCTATGGACATGACAGGCGCCACCATCAAGCAGAGGCTCCCTGCTGCTTACATTGTTAGTATGACAATGGGCTCATAAACACTCAATCATGTCAAATATCCAAAATACCAACACGAACTGACCAATTGCCTATATCATCCATTGGGCGTTTGAGATGAGCGAGCATGCTGTATTTCACGCTCCAAGTGGCCACCCCACGCTCCCGTCCCAGGCACAGGTCATCCGCTTGTCATATAGAGTACCGCCTACAGGCGCCATTATTTCCAGCCGTGAACAGTCTAGGATCTCTCCCCCCGGGAACCCTTGTTATCATGTATCAGCGTGGAACGGTTTGCCGTACGCGCGTGACTGGTAGGCGGTGGACTAGTGGCACTATTCTCTCAGCCCCGACTCGGCTATAGGCGGCAGATATATGCGACTCTCAGCCTAAAGCCGTCTGATGTGCGCATGTTATTTCTCCGGCAGAGCTTGAGATCACCATTTCAGCTGAGCATGCATTGCTGCGACATCACTGGCTACCCACGAAGACAGGAAAAGCACTGCATAATAACGCGTAGGTCAAAGGAGTTGTTTGAGAGGACGCGATGAGACTTCGAGGCCCGAAAGCAGCGGCCCGACTCTGATCCTATCGGAACTGTGGCCGATTCTGCCCTATCCCGCAGCACGTTTGTGGTTGTCAGTTCTGAAGCCTGTTGCTAATAGTTTTTGTCAAATACGCACGGGTCTTGAAGGGACGGATGCTTCATCAGCAAGCGTACAGAGACAGGCAAACCTAGACTCCGCGCTCTACTCATAGCGTTCGGACGGGACCCTCTTGGAAGATGAGTTAGCTCGAGAATTTGGGCTGCTGACCGAGATCGTGACCTAAGCGGAAGCTACCCCTCATACCATTTGCAGCCAAGGGTCCGAAGACTGTAAAAACGTTAAATCGGAACCTACAGTAAAGTCACCCAAGTACACGCCCGGTCAAGAGGAATGCGGCGTTCTTGCCGCCAGCATTCACCAACTGAAGATCTCATCTCGGTGTCACAGACTCACCCCGGGTTTGAAGGGTCTGACAAGCGTTTCTCCAAAGCTACCCGCACACCGGGAAGAGTCATGAGGATCCCATCACGGAGCAGACCGGGTTGTACATCTGACTGACATGTGGAAGTCCGAATGTCAAGGTAGACGGAGGCATTACGTGACCTGCCTGTTCAGACATGTGATTTGTATGCCCACAATTACAGACAGCATCTGGGTCCTCTATATCTGATAACGAAGTCAAGCCAGGCTCTGTGAAGTGGTCTAGCCTGTGAAGTTGCCAAGTCAAGACGAGATCAAACAGGCGGCGTCGCATACTCTTCTTGGCCCTGTCTATTTCAGAGAAGGGCCATGCAGGCCGCCGCAGAGACACCGGTAAAGAACAGACTTTTTCGACCTCCAAAACCTTGCTGCAATTTTCGTGGGCCCGCTCTCACCAAGCCCAAACCCAAGCCTGCCATGAGGTTGTGAAGCAAGAGTCACAGCCACGGGCGCAACACACGTGGTTTCTTTGTGGCTTCAACGGCGCCTTCAAATCTGCGAAGTGCCAACAACAGTCTTATCGACTGCCGATACTGACAATAGACAAGTAAAGGCGCACCCAACAGTTGCATTGTTGTAATTTTGGAGCAAGGAATTCCAGAGCAGCGCGCCGTAAGCAGACCTGACTGTGCAGGCCGTCAATAATGGACATCGAGTCATGCACAGGAAGGAGTAAGGGTTCTTAGGTGTGTTCCCCAAAGCTGCAGCACATGTCCGACCGACCAACCAAGCTGCATGCAAGAACCCCCTAAAATGGCGATCTTGGATTCTGGAAGATGCTTAGGACGGCCAACACTTCTAGCGCAAGATGAAGGTACGCGAGAAGCGAACCGTGTTACAAAGGAAAGGCGGCGTGACCAGCCAGCGCACGAGTGTCGATGAAACAAAACCCAAAAGCAGGCATTCAATCGGCCAGCAAATCGGTCATCAGTCAAGACCTCAGGGTGTAGCATTCTTCGAGCGGTAGTAGTCTTTCTGGAGGGCGTGGTCCCGAACAGGCATGCCGGTACAAAGATTCCGAACGAACCGAGGCGTAGTTGTTTTTTTGCGAGAGCCCGAAGTGCCACCTTGCGGGTTAGCTCAGCGCCAGCTGATCTAGCGGGAGCCACAAAAAGAAGAGTGTTCCTTGACGACGAAAGCACGGGAGATTGGTTAAGTAAGTCGGCCTCCCACCTTCTGTCCCTTTCGTCGCCCCCAGAACGCGCCCACGTAACTAGATACACACCCCGCACGACTGGATCAGATTCAATCATCTCAGGTTGCCGACGCTCTCAACTCTTGCCACGACCTTGCTCTAGATGCTGTCGCAATCGACTGCGTTACCCATCAATCCGGCTCTTTCCACTTCCGGACCCTTCCTGTTCTGGCGATCCGCCTGACGCAACACATTGTCCGCAAACAGAGCGACCCCAGAGCCTCAACACTCTAGCATATACCTCGCCTCTTCGCTCACTTCTTACTTTGCCCAGCAGCGCTCGCTGCCCTGTACCCATCGCCATGCCTTTTCGACCCCAACACTCGTTAGTCATGATTGACGTCGACAAAATGCATACCATTGACACTCGTTCCGTTGAGGATCTCTTTGGAATGTGGTCAGGTATATCGCAACCAACGTTTCGTTTTTCTGTTGATTTTTGCTGACAAGATTTGCCGTCGTTACAGTTTTTAACAAAATCTCAGACGCAATGGAAGACGGCAAGCGACTTGAAAATCTCAGCTGGCGTCTATGGAATCGCGAAACATTCGTGTGTTCCCGCATGCCGCGTGCGCGGAAGAACATTCCTCTGCCTGCCCTTTCAAGCAGCGTGTCGTCGTCGGACGAGTCTGACGAAGAAGACGTATCGTCATTGCTACCTTCCCCCATCGTGAGACCCGAATTGAGAAGGAGCGAGTCCTCGGAGCACCGCAGCCGGGGACGCCAACAAAACCACATCACGCCCATCGACCTCGAGAAGATGGTTATCTCCATCAAGGAAAAGAAGAGTCTCGAACCGCTATCTGCATTATCCATGCCTTCGCCTACCATGCCGAGCCCGACGCCTTCTGATGACCACCAAACACCTACCGCCACGAAACCAACCACATCTGCGCCGGCACATTCACCTGCGCCTGCATTAGTTTCCGAAAAGCCTGTCGCCACTTCCATCCCTACCATCACCGCACCCAATCATCTGGAATCGTCTACCTCTACTGTTAGTAGCACCGACTCTCAAGCCATCGCCTCGTCCTCCGAAAGTTCGTCCACCGAGATGAGCACTCACAACATTGTACGAGGCTTCAGACCCGAAGTACCTTCGTCCTACCGCTCTCAAACAAACCTTGCCGCAACTCAGCCGACGCCCATCCTCAAGACCTCGCCTCAGTACCGCCCGGACCGCCTCAACCGCCCAAAGAAGGGCGCAACCTTCACCCTCGGCGCCTCTTCCGGCGAGGAAGAGAGCTCTCTGGACAGCCACATGGGACGCAACAGTGTCGGCTCGTTATCGACCGGTATGCCACAGCCACCAAAGAAGCACGCATCATTCAGGGATATCATCCAAGACAGAGCCATCACCGACAGCCCTGTATTTGAAGAGTCGGATGATGAGGATGACGATGATGCCTTTGAAAGTGTCATTGAGGAGGACGAAGACTCATCTGACTGGGAGGATGATGATGTTGGCGAGAGTGGTAACTCTTCAGCCGATGAAAACAAGAGCATGTTCCGCCGGGTGGACTCGCAGCCCAACCTCACCTCACGTCGCTCTCTGCTCACAACCATGATGCACGAGCCGGATCGCGCACGCGCTATGGCAAGCGCTGCGTCACGTTCTACCCCTGCTCTTCGACGTTCCCGCGGTGCTTCGCCTAACGGACCCTCAGCCACTCCTTCACCACATCGTCGGGAGGTCGAGCGCGCTGGTCCGGATCTCACCTCGCATCCTTCGCAGCTCTCTCAGCAAGCCCAGGAGACTTCAGAATCCTCGCAACCACGACCGATAATTATGACCACCTCGAACACACATCAACCTGCTCTTTCACCACGAACCACTAGACGAAACATGCTTTCCACCGAACTCACAGAATCGCTGCGCAAGAATCTTCTCTGGGAGCGTCAGCACAAGAGCTCCAACAACTTAGCCGCCATGAAGCGTAGACATACCTCTCACGACATCAAAAATCTCAAACAGCACCCTGAGCCACAGATGGTCATGTCGGTCAAGGAGAATGATAAGAAGAAGTTCTCCAACGAATACTTTAACCAAGGACTCCAGGAGTATCACGCCAAAGGCTGGTAGATGTCTTCTCCTTTCTCCGGGCCTTATTTGTTTCCTGTTACTGCATTTTAGCGACATGCATTGCTTTTATAGTTTCTCTCTTCTTTTGCATCAGCGAGCAGGCATCGCGTGGGTTTATTCGGATTTTATTTTCATGCGGTCACGGCATTATTCTCTGGCATCTGCCAACAGAAAAGAATTGTTTTTCGATACCAACGCGTGGTTTTCTCTTTCTGCTCCCTTTTTGTTACCTGCTTTTCGATGCTTCTTGTCCAGTTCTCTGCGTCAACAGACTACCTGCCATACTCTCGGCCCGACTGCTGTCAGGGGGCACGCGTTTGAGGGCGGCTGAGCTGACATCGAACATCGTTGTACGATATATACACAAGCTCTACCTTCGTGAGGAAGGGCCGAAGGGCCGAGCAAATTCAAAAACACGATCAAATGTAAAAGCTTCCGATCCTTGTGATCACGATCTTGCCGTCGTTGGCAGCGGTTCTGAGTGTTGTGTCAGATGCACAAGCAGTGTGCGACTCGAATCAATGTACCTTTTCACCGCTTTTTCGATCCCACTATGAATGGAGTGGATGCAGGCATCTCCGACCTTCGAATTGTGTTGACAGTGCAACAATGATACTGTACCAATCATCCAGGGGAGCTCTTCGTTCTCGTTAAACATGTGGACGCGAGTTTGCAACTAAGCTGTGGAGACTTTGGACAAGTGCGCCGAAACTGCTACAATGACGTGTACTGTGAGCATTGAAAGATCTCGACGAGCCTGAGCTCAACGGCTTGTTCTGTTTTTGCCCATGATTTATGATGCAGAGTAGATTCACGTGTCTGGAAGGTAGAACGGAACTGTCGGGATGAACCTCAACCATATTTTCGCGTTGTGATATCCTCGGTGCTTCTCGCCCTTGATGTTTGTCGAAGGATCGCTAAATGGGACAGAGGTAATCGTTGAGTTCAGCCACGTCCCACATCGATAAATGACCGGCATGATGGATATGTGCAGCTGCCTATACTAGTAATCTTTTCGTGCAGAATTGCCCTTCCAAGACACTATGTTGACTGTGAAAATAGGATGGAAACCAGGCGATTTGATTCGTCGAAAGTCCATCTCATTCATGACTCATGATGAATTTCAGGATGACAGCATCTCAAGCTCGTCATCACATGTCGAAATCGAAGCTGTGTGTGCCTTTCCAGTACAACAACGAGTTCAATCAACTTGTACGGAGGGGTCAGAAGCACATTCAAATTGCAGAACGTGATAGGACTTCGCGAGCGTATCTTCTACAGATCCCCAGTACAATTCTTGTGTACAAAAGCAGCAGCAGAAAATGACAACGGAGCCGCCTTCGCCTGCAGTGCAAGGGAGCCAGGAAACGGGTGAGTTCGATTCGGACCTTTATTTGCTGGCATTCCACGGAAACATGCCACCACTGAGATGGTCATCCGTTGCTCACGTTGTTTCGTAGATGCGGTGCTGGCAACTGAACCTCAGTCTAAGGTAAGTGTGCCGAAACAACCACATGCAAATCAGAAAAAGAAACAAGTCTGTCGATATTTCAACTCGAAGAAAGGTCAGTCTTATCATTTCTATACCCGTGGAGAATACACATGAGCTATTGTATGTCTGATACTTGTCTATCGCTTACTTACCAGCTGTGACAAGCAGGTTGCAAGGCAGGTACTCAATGCTCATTCGCACATGTACAACTATCCGAGCCAACAACCTCTGGAACCAAACCTCGAACCTCAAAGCAGAAAGCTGGAGGTGTAGATGATGCTACCACTGCCAGACGTCAATATGAGCCTCAGGTCGATCGTTCCAAGGTGGTCAGTAGACCAACCCCTAGGACAGAAAGGGAGGATCCACGAGTATTTCAGATGGGTCAACTTCGACGTCGCTTTGCTCCCACGGAAGAAGATCTCGAAGATGCCACCCTTCTCAAGTTCAAACTTGCTCCTAGCGACCCCGACTTTCCATTTGATCTTCCTTTCCTGGAGTGCTCTCTTACTATACCATTGACTTATCCGCAAGCTAAACCAAGTTTGCGTATAACCAACCCGGAAATGCCACGCGGCTTCCAACTCAACGTGGAACGTGGTTTCGATCAGATTGTTGTTGATTCACCGAACGCGACACTTCTCGGCGTGTTCAATCGTCTCGACAAACAACTCGAGACGTTGCTTTCCGGCGAGAAGGCTGACACAGTGAAGATTATACGAAACACACCAAGAGTTGAACCTCAAATGCAGCCATCACCTGCTGCTCGTGCCCCCAAGCTGCCGCAAGAAGTGACCGCTCACAATACAGAAAACACTCCATTTTTCACGACCGAACAGAAGCTACAAGCTGAAAAGAAGCGTCAGACCGATATTAGACAACTTGTTGCTAGACTGGGTCGACTACCAGGCTTCACAAAGTCTCCTGATGATGTCTCATTTACCATTCCTTTCGAACCTACAAAGAAAACTTTGTTACCGGAAGCCCTACAGAATCAGAAGTCAATTCGTCTGGTTGTGCCGCAGCTCTACAATCTACATCTGCCTCGAGTTGAGGTCGTCGGGAACCACGATGCTGCAGCCAGGGTTCTTGAGCAGTCGTTCCAAGAAAAAGTCAAAAGTGAGATCGAACTCAACCTACTTGCGCATATCAATTATCTCACTCAACATGCGCATACGATGTCCATTGCCAGAGTGCCTGTCGATGTACACAATACACAGGAGAGGTCCGAAGAATTGCCCAGAGCAAATATCGTAGTCCCAAGCTCAGCCCAACCACCTAGTGCTGTTGCGAACCAATCCTTTGACAAAAGCCATATTCACGTCATCCCAAGACCACCAGAATGGAACACCGATGGGCCAGATGGTTGGAGCAGTGACGATTCTTGCTCATACGATAGTGGAGATGAAACAGAAGAGGAAGATGCTGGTCAATCAGGGGAGTCAACTGCTAATGCGTCTGGTCTCGCTGAACGTGGCATTATGTTAGCATTCCCCAATCTGGAATTATACGGCTGCGAGCTCTTGGAACTCGTCTCACTTAGTATCACGGTCAAGTGCGAACGTTGCAAAGATCTACTTGACGTTCAGCGTTTGAGAAACAATACTAAAGGAGATGTTACTGGCATGCGTGACGAAATCTGCAAGAAGTGCGCAAACAACCTTTCAGTTGGTACGAAGATCTGCTCAAGTATCCTATCTTCCAAGATGACTGACATCAACAGGGTTTCGAGCGGACTTGATCCATCAGAATTCTGTGAGGGCTGGATATCTGGATCTTGACGGTTGTACAGTGGTTGATATGCTTCCAAGGCAGGTACACAACGCAGCATATCTGGCATGACTAATTATCTCCTAGCACTTTCATCCCGACATGTTCAGAATGCTCCACGTCTTATCCAGCTCCAGGAGTTGTGGGAGTTCGTGGAGACTCGATCCTGGCAATCTGTAGAGAATGCCATCGTAAAATGAGTTTCCGCATTCCGGAGACGAAATTCTTGCATGTCAGCACCGCTTCGGGTAGGCCACAAAACTCAAGAGCTTCAGAACTTGTAGCTGATCGAGTGCAGTACGAGCAAGCCGTGCACCTACGCGCAGAAAGGTCAAAGAGAATCTGGGCATAGTCGCTGGGCAAGAATTGCCCAGGCGCGGTCGTTGCGCGCACTATGCAAAATCGTATCGATGGTTCAGATTTTCATGCTGCAGCAAGGTCTACCCTTGCGATGTAGGTTGAGCAGACCATGACAATAAGGTATATTACTGACCTAACGCAGAGGTGCCATGACGAGAGGGAGAACCATCCAAATGAACATGCTAATCGCATGATTTGTGGCTATTGTTCTAGAGAACAGAACTATCGACCGGTTCGTGACTACCGGGTTTTCGCCATCAGAAACAAGCTGACTGTTACCTTACCCTTTAGGATGACTGCCACTTCTGTCGCTCTAGCCTCATTGCGAGAGTTGGTCATGGATTCTGGGAGGGAGGCAAAGGTAAGACCACTTCCTTCATCATTCTCCCCCATCGCATCCACGATCCCTACATCATTTCCGCCTCACCTTATCATCCTCGATGCGGCAGAATCGGCGGGTGTTTAATTGCATCGGCAATGACGATGTCCTGACGGATGACCATAACCCCATAGTTTCATGACCTCCAGCTTTCCCCGCGCACCGGTGTAAAAGCCTAAACCTCGTACCCTTGTACACAATGCTTCTAGCGCCTTATGACATTCTTCCAGCTGGGACCTGCAGAAGTTCACTGCTGCGCCCAGGTGGACACAAAACGCTTTGATCACGGGGGCTGACGCACGACCAGGTACTCGGGACAAGACTCGGATGAGCAGAAAAGGCAAGTACAACCAATCTCGTGTCCTCGTGTTCGAGTTTCATGAGCTTGCCTTGGATCGCGTGACTTGACAGATTTGCTAACACATTTTGACTCTTAGACCCTCGTAAATACAAGCGAAGACCTGGCACCAAAGTTGGTGGTAATTAGGCGAGAAAGACGGGATCGTGCTTCAGCTCGAGCGCGTGACGATATTCGGCGTGTTGGCAGACGTGCTTGCGATAGTCGTTTGATTCGACGGGTTCGTTGACTTTGATGAGATCAGTTGCGAGATCGCAAGATCGCAAGAATGATTGGCCAATCGCAGCGCTACATACGGTCGCATAGAATGGCAACGATGTTGACATCGTCACAGAGAAAGCTCGCAAGTGGCCACGGTAGGGCAACTCCGATGATTGCCATCATAGCTACATGTCATGTCTTCTCGCTCTCATCGGCATTGTTTGAGCTCACGATGGCGGCTTCGACGAGTTACACGGATTGCTTTACAAGCGTTTTGAGGCAGCATCGTCGAGTCTCAGCATATTCATTACATAATGAACCGGCTGTTCGAAAGCCTTCTTGTAGATATATAAGCAGGAAGAAGACATAATCCATAGTACTGAGATAGCATACTTCCTTCAGCATATCTTGTGCACTCTAGAATCGGTATAGCTTATAGCTCTATATCTTGTCTATGGTCCGTTTGACAATCTTTCGGCCAACTGCTTGCGCGATCGCATAATCCAGGGGCAGACCCTTGATCCGCTCACGACACACTACTGTGTTCTTCGTCCTTCTCTCCTTCGAGCCATATTTCATGCCCATCTCCATCCTTGACAAAAAGACCCGCCACAGCCCCAACTGCCGCGAAACATGCCATACACCACCACGATAACCCGACTACACCACGTCGGAGTCCGACGCCGTAGAGATAGCTCAACAGTAGCGGACCGATAGTACGGGCGGCCGAACTTGCACTCTGGCCTAGACCATGCACCGTGCCCAATACGGATGGATGTGGCGAGGCATTATTAATCAAGATTGCCGTAGCAGGCAGTGCAAATGTCCTCGCAGTTACTTGAATGCACAGCACAACGATGATTGAGATCCACAATAGTGGTCCAGAGGCTGCTGCAGGTGGAGAAGAGCTTGTCGGGACGAGGGAGAGGAAGGGGACTAGAAAGTAAGCCAGGGGAAACAAGCAGAGCGACAGCCGGAAAGAGGTCACTGTGCCTAACCGAAAGGACAACTTGGGGTAGAGTAGCAGCTGTAGCGATATACCGACGACGCCCAAGATGGCTAAGGCAGAGCCAATCCGTGCAGGTGGGAGAGCCAGGCCGCCTGTCCAGCTGAAAGGTGGATGTGGTTTATAGTCCAGAGGTACGCCTAGACTCGAGTTTGGGTTTGTCCCATTGTTTGTCTGACCATGTGAAACATATCTCGGTGTCGACAAAAAGACGAACCAGAGACTGTTGAAGGTACCCACGTGGCCAGCCAACAGGAAATGAGCTGTGAATGTGAAAAGCACATTGGCAGTCCAGATGCGTGAGAATGGTAGCTTCCTCCTGATCTTAGGAAGTTTAGGCGTAGGGGGCTCATCGGTTGGTGAATGCATCTCGATTATTGATGGGTCCACGTCATCACTGGATATTGCTTGATAGTCTTGATCGAACCTATGTTGGAACACAACCCTTGCGATCCATCGTCCACAACATATCCCTAGGTCTGGCTTGTCTCTCAACATTTCGTGTGACTGTGCTCAAGTCAGCGACAGGTCGAAGTTTGAGTTGGATGGCACAGGAGTTACCTCTTCGAGTCCTAGCAGCACTACCAAGGCCGACAAGAAGAGAAAGACAGAACTGACAAGGTTCGGAAGTGCATATGGCCACTGCTTCAACCAAGCGATTGACCCAAAAGTGGCAGGATAGTTTCCTGCTGGATCAGCCAACAGTCCACCAAGTACCGGGCCTGCGAAAGAACAGATAGTCAGATCAAGTTACAAGGTTGATGAACATCGTGGTCTGTTACCTATGATCACACCAATATTGAAGGTCATGGGAAGCAGAAGGAAAGCTCTCGATTGGTATTTCTTGTCACGAATTATCTCGGAGATCATCTTGAAACCGGTCAGCGTTGTAATGAGAGACGAAGACTGGCACTTACTGTTCTCATCACGCCGATGTTGCCATTGAGCGCTGGTATGTGTTAGTCCATAGAGTGCTCGAGTCGTTGAACAACAGAGGCTGTGAGCAAGCCGTAGCGCTGTTTCATCTTCATCCGCTCGCGGTGCTCGAGAATGAGCAGCGGCCATTGATCTGTTTCGGCAGGCACAGAATATGCTCACGTAGTTTGGACCAAAGCAACGCGCAATGCTGACTGCTGCAGACTATCGAATAGCAGAGCGCTCCACTTGGATTCATTGGTCGTACGAGCACAGAATGCCGATAAGCTCTCCACATTTTGCGTATGGCTCGGTGCTCTCTGGTTCGAGGGGCAAGAAACTACTTACCTCCGCCGAGGGCTCTCCAAAAGAGTGCCACAGCAAAACTGCTGCTAAAACCAAACCCCAGGGCTCCAATCCCAGTACCCAAGAGTCCTACCAAGATGACTCTCTTACGACCCATCTGCTCCCAATCAGCCATCCTGCCCCAGAAAACAGCTGTGCAGAATTGGGCTCCTGTGAATGCAGCCTGAAGCATACCGGTCTGGTAAGATATGGTACTGTCTGGAGCAGATGGAGAGAAGGAGCGAAGCTGATAAAACATATAGGATTGCAACGAGGTCTGCGTCAGTGGTTCTGATAACCGAGCCATTGTAAGAATGAATAATTGGTCCTTCCGAGGCAAGCTCTTCCACGAAACAGGCTCAGGCTTTTCAGACAACCGGTGAGATGGTTGGCTAGCGAGCGTTCTCTCTTCTTCCTCTATGGGTAATGCCTGTGGACCAGGTGGCGCATGGACACCAGGCTCGGCGACATCTTCATCTAGGTCATAATCTTTCGGTACAGCCGTCGAGCATCTTGAATCATGAAAGAAAGCGCGGCCGACCATCAGGTGTAATGCGACTGGATCTAGGTCGTTTCAGTAGAGTGATGCTGATGACAATGTAGTCAATAAAACAGAAATTCAAGTTTAGAATTGGAGGCGCAAGAGAAGGAAGCAGATAAAGAGTCAAGACGGGTAGAAGAGCGAACCTAAACTCGTCCATTCGGGTGATTCGGGTAGGGCAGTCACGTGCGATGCAGTATTTAGCGGGGCATTCGAGGAAGAAACAACGGAGTCTTGACAGGACAAGGTAAGAGACAGACTGAATAATTGGTGAATGACCATCGATTGTTCTAATTACACGATGTCATGCTTGATGTGTCATGCGCCATAAATGGCAAAACAGTCATGCCGAAAGGGTCGTCAAAAAGTGGTGGCTGGAGAAGATGGAAACTATAATAACACAAAGGGCAGCACTACTCATCTGCGTCCGTGTTTGTCTTGAAGACCCTAGGCCTTGTTAGTGGAACGTCTTCGGCGATTGGAGGGTTTGGAGGAATCGCCGTACAACTTGGACTCATAGTAGTCGAGAAGCTGGTATATGTTAGCAGTTGTGGCTTGTGCTTTGAGGTATATACATTTACCTTTTGAGGGCATTTCTGTCTGCACTGTTGTGCAGTGTGCTGTGTTCTGGAGCCGTTCTCCCAAAGCAGATAGATCATCAGGACGCCCTTGTGCTCTCCCTCGTCAGGCTTCTCCACAGCGTCAATCAATTGGACGTGCTCCTCCCAGGAACCTTCGGGCAAAGAAGACATCTTGTTGTCTTCAGCGACATCAGCGTCGATTGTCTTGGTTGATTTTCTTCCGCGCTTCTTCGTAGTAGACGTGGCAGCGACTTCTGGCGTGTCTTGAGCTATTGACTTTCTCTTTGTACCCTTCTTTGCTGGTGTCTTCGGTTTTGCCTGGGGCTTGCCGCCAATCTTGTCCCAGTATGCTCGTAGTACGTCCATCGCGCCCGACCTAGAAGGACAATATTATGCCAGGCTGGCCCCGGTGACTTGATGAGCGACTCACAGGTTGTCCTCAGGCTCCCAAGTGCGATCTTCAACGGCCTCGTAGCCGAGCCATTTCACTTCGTACAGACAGTCTTTGCCGTTGTCAAAAGCGTGGTTCAAGATCTTTTCGACGACGTATTCGTCGGCGTTGTCTTCTTCCTCTTCATCATCATCGTCGTCGTCTTCAGCTTCAACATGACCATTCGTGACGTCTTGGTCGATCTCTTCTTTGGCAGACTTTATGTTTGATTTCGTAGCGGCTTTCTTAGTGGCGGGCTTCTTCGGCGGTAGAACTTCCTCGTCGGAGAGAGGATCTGACATTTCCTCATCGGAGATTGCGGCTGCAATTGTTCAGTCAAGGTGGTGGCATTGGGCAGTGGAGATAGAGTTACGAGGCATGTCGGGAAAGATTGAAACCCTGGAGTGTATGCGACCGGCGCGGAAGGGATGTTATGAATGCGACCAAAAGTTGTTGACAAAGTGGAAGCAGAGCTAGATGGAGAGACGCGATGCTGCGCAACAAGCACGCGTCTCGAAGGTGCGGTGCGGAGGAAGGTGCGAAGCTGCGGCGCACGGACCTACCGAACAGTGAAAGGGAAAGTCTGGCGGAAAGTGAAGGAGCGACGAAAGTCTGAGAGCCAAGCAGCAGCGAGCAACAGGTCGACAACACTCAACCACCGATTGATCAAGGCAACAAGACCGACCCTCGCTCCTTCTCCTGCTGGTCTATAACTTCTTCGGGCTTCTCCTTCCTTCGCCGACGCTCCCCAGGAGCAGCAACAACTGCCCGCCATGGCTATGCGTATGCTGAATCTCCAAATAATTTAATTGTCCTCCTTGCTGACATGTCGGACAGAACTTGATATGTCCAACGGTACTTCCCTATCATCTCATCGACCCCTTCTGTCAAGCAAGACTGACGCAACTGCACCCACTCAGCCCAGGTCGCCAAAGATGAGAACGGCCGCCCTTTCATTATCGTAAGAGACCAGGGTAAGAAGAAGAGACAACACGGAAACGAGGCCGTCAAATCGCACATTCTCGCCGCAAAGACGGTTGCTGGTATTGTGCGCACTTCTCTCGGTCCTCGTGGTCTCGATAAGATCCTTATTTCTCCCGATGGCGACATCACCGTCACCAACGACGGCGCTACTATCCTTTCTCAGGTGCTTATCTACCACCGCCTTCGACCAATGAAGCCACTTCTGACTTGCTATCCAGATGGAAATCTCCAACCATGTCGCCAAGCTACTAGTCTCCCTCTCTCAATCTCAAGACTCAGAAATCGGTGACGGCACCACTGGTGTCGTTGTCCTGGCTGGCGCTCTCCTTGAACAAGCCGCCGACCTTATTGACAAGGGTATCCACCCTATTCGCATTGCTGATGGCTACGATGCCGCTTGCGAGGTCGCCGTCAACCGCCTCGACCAAATTTCAGACACTATGCCCTTCGACAAGGATAACACCGAGAACCTCTTCAAGGTCGCAAAGACCAGTCTGGGAAGCAAGATTGTCAGCAAGTCACACGATCAATTCGCTCAGATCGCTGTCGACGCTGTCATGAGTGTCGCTGATCTCGAGCGTCGCGACGTTGATTTCGAGCTGATCAAGGTTGACGGAAAGGTCGGAGGGAGTCTCGAGGACACATTGCTCGTCAAGGGTGTCATTGTCGACAAGGACTTCTCACACCCTCAAATGCCCTCCGAGGTCAAGGACGCCAAGTTGGCTATTCTCACCTGCGCCTTCGAGCCCCCGAAGCCCAAGACCAAGCACAAGCTCGACATCACCTCGGTCGAGGAATTCAAGCGCCTGCAAAACTACGAAAGCGAGAAGTTCGCCGAGATGATCCAGCAGATCAAGGACACTGGCGCAAACGTCGTCATCTGCCAATGGGGTTTCGATGATGAGGCCAACCACCTTCTTCTCACAAACAAGCTTCCTGCCGTACGATGGGTTGGAGGTCCTGAGATCGAATTGATTGCCATTGCCACAAACGGAAGGATAGTACCGAGATTCGAGGATCTCAGCGCCGACAAGCTTGGAACTGCCGGTGTTGTCAGAGAAATGACCTTCGGCACCACTAGAGAAAAGATGCTCGTCATTGAGGAGTGCGCCAACAGCAGAGCCGTTACCGTGTTTGTGCGTGGTAGCAACAAGATGATCATCGATGAGGCCAAGCGTTCGTTGCACGATGCACTTTGCGTCGTTCGCAATCTGGTTCGTGACAACAGAATTGTGTACGGCGGTGGCGCCGCAGAAATTGCTTGTTCACTGGCCGTTGAAGACGCTGCTGTCAAGTCTCCTGGCCTTGAGCAATACGCTATGCGCGCTTTCGCAGACGCTCTGGACAGTGTACCCATGACACTCGCCGAGAACTCCGGTCTCAGCCCTATCGAGACTCTAGCCCAGATCAAGAGCCGACAGGCAAAGGAGGGCAACTCAAGGTTGGGCGTTGACTGCATGCAGACCGGCACCAATGGTAAGAGATTCTTGATCCATCGTAGCAGGCCTACAATCACTGACCTTATTGCAGACATGAGAGAGAACTTCGTCATCGACCCCTTGATCTCAAAGAGACAGCAACTTCTTCTGGCTACACAACTTTGTCGCATGGTACTCAAGGTCAACAACGTCATCATTGCTGGAAGCGATGAGAACGAGTTCTAGAGCTTCTGATACTTGTTGCATAAAACCGTCATCGATGGCCCTGGCAATTGGACTCGCAAAATATAGAGATCTGATTTGACCTGAGGGAGATGTCGCTATGATATGTAGAAATATTACTGTTTAAAAGTTGCCTTCATCATAGGCTTGCCAAAACCCCAATCACCCTTCTGCTCGTGCAAGTGCTATGTAATGAGAGTGTTCATTCTTCGCAGAGTGACCAGAACGCCTGACGACAAAGCAATTACTCACGTTCTGCGAGTGGCCACAGGAAAACAGACATAGGAGAAAAAATCAAGTGTGGTGTAAACGGGTAATTCTTATATGTCTAGCTAATAAAACGATCAACGACAATCGTTTCCTACGCACGGAGAAAGGGTATCAAAAGGGGTTGTAACACATCAGATAAAAGAGAAATGTTGGTCATGATGAATGGGATATGAACAAAAGAGGACATGACATAGAAGAACGTTCTCATGGGTCATCCTCATCACCATTCATGTGTGCGGTATTGTTGGCCAGGACCAGCGGTAGCACTTCTGCCAGGAACTTCATATGGCTGACGGGGAACAGCCGTTGCACTCCTGGCAGGAACTACAGGTCGTTGGCTGGGAAGTGCTGTTGCACTTCTGACCGACGACTCATATAGCGGTTGGAGAGGAGTAGTTGAAGCGCTCCTGCCAGGAACTTGGTACGCTTGGTAGGGAGCAGTCGAGGTGCTCCTCGTAGGAGCTACGGGTCGTTGACTGGAAATTGCTGTTGCGCTCCTGCTTGGCATCTCACGACGGCCGTCTTGCGGCCGAACACGATACTCTTCAATCAGTCCATCATAGGCTTCGGGAGGAGCCGTAGCACTACGTTGAGGTCCGGCTGCCACTGTAGGCCTTGCGATTTCTGGAGGGCTCGTGGTACTGCGGTCCGGCAGCGCAAATGAGGATGCAGCAGCTGCCAATGTGAACGATGGATTGAAGGCAACATAGCCCTCGGATGCTGCAGAAGTCGAGCGCGGTTGATGCTGGAGCTGCTGCTCGAAGGGTTCTGGTGTTACTCCTTTACGTGGTTGCATCTCGAAGCTTTGGGACTCAGGCTCAGGTGTATGACGCGAGGCAAAGCTCAAGCCATTGTTTACGCCCGTCAAGGGAGTGTATGACCTTTGGAAGTTCTGTTGCCGTCTTTGCCGTGGCAGTATGGTGCTCTCTGGGTCATCGTAGTCCATACCCTCTTGTTGCGTAGGCAAGTGTTGGGAGTAGGGAGACATGAATCTAGCGGGTGGGCAGTCTAAAGGCTCTGGAGTCGTATCCCGTTCATTTTCTGGATACCTGTCCAGATTGGGTTGATCCCATGTATGAGATTGTTGTGGACCAAAGATTGCGTCATCACCTGGATATGATTGATTCGCGTATCCGAATTGATGGTCGAACGACGGCGGCGTCGGTCCGGAGGCAAAAGAGGTTGACCTGTCGAAGGTAGGCCGTGTTCGTGTAGGATAGTAGTCTACGCTATCACTGTATCCCATGTCGTTGGCATTTCCGAGTAATGAAGCATCTGAAGCATAAGTGGCGTTGGATGCAAGAGATGCTTCGGTGTCTGAACGGTAAGGCATGTTCGGACGTCTGTCAGCGTTGGGTTCAGAAGAGGACGGTTGGCGGTGCATTGCCATAGGTGGTGCTGTGTGAGTACGAGCAGGAGGTTTTGTTGCGTTGAGGCTGAGCGGTGTTTGTTCGCTACGCAGTACTGGCTCGGGAGCGGTTAAAGTGCGCAAAGGAGGCAAAGCAGGGCGGTCTTCGGTATCCTGTCTCGAAGGACCAAAGTCGCTCTTCGAATCGATGTCGGGGGTCTGTGCAGTGACTTGAGGCAAGGTCGGTTTTCTGTTGGTTTGCGGTCTGCTCGGAAGTTGATTGGCTTTTCTTGCCGCTTTTGCCTCGCTCTGTGCCTGCTTCTTTTCTTGCTCTTCCAGCGCTTGCTTCACCTTTTGACCCACAACCTTCTCTAGTCTGTTGTCAATCTTCCTTCGACAGTAGTTGCTCAGACGGCCATCGCGCTGAGGTATGTAGTGCCACAAGAAGACCAGGTAGAGCACGACAGCAATGATCAGGCAGAGGGCTGAGATGACCCAAATGACCAGGGTAAAGAGCATGGTGAATAGCACGACAGCCTGTTCTCGATTCGCTTCGGCCAGCGTTTCGACGTTGATCCAGAACTGTTCGAACGAGGAGTGATCTGCGGTTGCAGCGTGGTCGCCGGTTGGGATGAGGTCTGACTGCATGAACGAGTAGAGAGTGATGGCGTTGACAACCTGGCGAGGACCCTCGGCCAATATGATGCGTACAGCACCCTTGAAAGCAAAGTAGACGAATAGCGCGATGTAGTCGACGCCCTTTTTACTTTTGGTCAATTCAGCAAATACAAGAAAGCGCTTCCAGCCCTTAGGTCGCATCGACTGGAGTGTGACGGCGACCGAGTCCATGTAACTCTCGGCGACACTGCCTCTGCGAATCACGCGAATGGCGCGCACCCACTCGAATATGCAGAGAGCCCATGAGAACATGATGCAGGCCGCAAAGATCCATTTCGAATACTTTAAAGGGATGCTGGGCTCAATCTGAGAAGACCATTTGTCGTATGCAAGGAGATTGACGGCAGTGAAAGTGTCGGCGCCATACACAGCAACTGATACCAAAGCCATTAACCAAAGCCATCCGTAAGATACATAAGTCAAGCCGCCAGAAGCGTGGAAGTCGGAGAGGGTCTACGCCATGCCATGTCAGCAAGCACAGCGAACGCAGTAGTCAGGACAGTCAGATTAGTATACTTACAACGTAGTCCCATTTCTGCGACTCATCCAGGTGGCCCCTTTCCCTGTCGCCCGAACATCCCATCTTGAGGTTCTTCGGATGAGAGATTAGTATGCGAAGATGAGGGGGTTATCGTCAGTCCAGCTGCGATCAATTAAGGGCAATCTGAGCCGTTGAATGCTTGTGATGGCTACGTTTCGTACGGAAAAGCAGAGCGCGAAATCTGCCAGCAGATGTCGTGCGCGTGTGTAATGTCGAGAAGAAGGAAAAAGAGTGAATAGAAAGGAGTAAGATCAGTCTAGAATAGGGAGCGCAAGGCCATGAATGGCTGGGACAGGTATTGTAAGGAATGCACAAGGTTCCGCAACGGCCAGACCGTTTGTCCCCAGGGCTGGTAGTCTTTGTCCACAGTACGACGAAGAGCTCGTCGCGACAAAGACGTCTTGGACAAGGTCGCCGTCAGAGGCGGCTCTCTCCTTTGACTGTTGCACAAAGCGATAGGGAATTAAGCGCTTGCGCAAGTGGACGACCGATGCGCTGCGCTCTTGTATCGTGAGAGGCAGAGTTCGAACAAGCGCCCGCAGAACGAAGGCCAGGGGCTCTACCAGCCCGCGCCAAACGTCGTCGAGCAATCATTTCCTCTTGCTCAAAGGGCTTCCGCGTTTGGCTTCCCTCAGACTGAAACACGTGCCCCTGTCTCTTCACACCATCAAGATACCGAAACCCTGCTCCAGAATCCCGATGTAGCAATCTCTTCTCCACCTTTTGTGCTTCTTTGGTTTTTGTGAGTCTGTTGCGTTCCCGATGTGTTTCGAAGACAGGATATAACTTGCAACACGTTTCGACAAATGCTCCTTGAATAGACGATGACATAAGTCTGGTTCTGGCCCTGACATCACAGCATGTAATTGAAACAATTCCAACAGAACCGTGTCAAGTTGTTTGAGGGATTGACCTTCTAAATTGAATTGAAAATGAAAACTGAATTGAACATTTGGGTCTCTATTGAATGCCTGCTCTTACGAACCCCATAATACAACACTAATTTATGTTTTACAGCTCATCGTGGCTGGGTTCGTCATCGTAGTCGGGCATGCCTCCAGCACCGCCAGCGCCGCCGTAAAGCTTGCTGGTGATGGGGTAGGCAACGTTGCTGAGCTTCTCCTTCTGCTCATCGAAGTCCTCGGCGGTAGCATCGGCGGCGTTGTCATCGAGCCAGTCCTGGGCCTGCTTGACAGCGTCAAGGATCTGTTTTTAGGTCAGTATAGTGCTCTGCCGGTAAGGATCATTCGTGTCAACTTACAGTTTCCTTATCATCCTCGTCAATCTTGCCACCGAGACCGTCCTCATCGTTGACCTGGTTCTTCAGGGAGAAAGCGTAGTTCTCGAGACCATTACGAGATTCGATGCGCTGGCGAGTTGCCTTGTCCTCCTCAGCGTACTTCTCAGCCTCCTCGACCATACGCTCGATTTCCTCGGCGCTAAGACGGCCCTTGTCGTTGGTGATGGTAATGCTCTCGCTCTTACCGGTGCCCTTGTCACCAGCGCTGACCTTGAGAATACCGTTGGCGTCGAGCTCGAACGAGACCTCGATCTGAGGAACACCACGAGGAGCGGCGGGGATACCGGTAAGCTCGAACTTGCCGAGCTGGTTGTTGTCCTTGGTCATGGAACGCTCACCCTCGAACACTTGGATCAAGACAACGGGCTGGTTGTCGGCGGCGGTCGAGAAGATCTGGGACTTCTTGGTAGGGATAGTAGTGCCACGCTTGATCAGGTGGGTCATGACACCGCCAGTGGTCTCGATACCAAGGGTAAGGGGGTTGACATCCATAAGGACAACGCCGCTAGCCTCAGCCTCACCAGACAAGACACCACCCTGAACAGCGGCACCATAGGCGACGGCCTCGTCGGGGTTGATACCCTTGCTGGCCTTCTTTCCGAAGTACTCCTCGAGCATAGTCTGAACCTTGGGGATACGAGTGGAACCACCGACAAGCACAATGTCGTCAATGTCGCTCTTCTTGAGCTTGGCGTCCTTGAGGACCTGTTCGACAGGCTTGAGGGTCTTCTTGAAAAGATCGTTGTTCAATTCCTCGAACTTGGCGCGGGTCAAAGTCTCGGAGAAGTCCTTGCCTTCGAAGAAAGCCTCAATTTCGATGCGGGTGCTCATTTGGGAAGACAGAGTACGCTTGGCCTTTTCGACTTCGCGCTTCAGCTTACCCATGGTCTTGAGGTTCTTGGTGATATCGACGTCGTTCTTCTTGTTGTAGGTCTTGACGAAGTAGTCCATAACTCTCTGGTCGAAGTCCTCACCACCGAGATGGGTATCACCAGCAGTAGCCTGAACCTCGAAGACGCCATCGTCGACAGTCAGGATGGAAACATCGAAAGTACCACCACCAAGATCGTAGACGATGATCTGGCGTTCCTTGTCGGTCTTGTCGAGTCCGTAGGCCAGAGCGGCAGCGGTGGGTTCGTTAACAACACGGAGAACGTTGAGACCGGCGATGGTGCCAGCGTCCTTGGTGGCGGCACGCTGGGCGTCGTTGAAGTAGGCGGGGACGGTAACAACAGCGTTGGTGACCTTCTCACCAAGATACGATTCGGCGACTTCCTTCATCTTTCCCAAGATCATGGAGCTGACCTCCTCGGGGGTGAAAGTCTTCTGACCACTGCGCATCACATGTCAGTTTCCGTTTGCGCATAAGCTCTAGGGGCGTGACTTACTCCTGAACCTCGACCTGAACTCTGGGCTGACCATCCTTGTTGACAACCTTGAAGGGGAAGTGCTTCATGTCACGCTGAACGTCTCTGTCGTTGAACTTGCGGCCGATCAAACGCTTGATGTCGAAGACGGTTCTTTCGGGGTTGGATGCGTACTGGTTCTTGGCTGCGTGAATTGTCAGCAATTGTCTGGAAAGAATTGCTCGCGTGTGTGCGTACCTGCGTCTCCGACAAGTCTCTCCTCGTCGTTCCAGGCGACGTAGGAAGGAGTGATACGGTTACCCTGATCGTTGACCAAAATCTCGACCTTTCCGCCCTTCATGATACCGACACAAGAGTAGGTGGTTCCAAGATCAATACCGATGACGGGGCCAGAAACGGCCTTTTCGCCGCTGTCCTGAGCTCTGGCATTGGAGCCAAAGAGCACCATAGGTGCAAGGAGCACCAGAAGGAGGTAGAAGATGGTTGACCACGCAAAGCGTGACTCGGTTCCTGTGCGTCTCGCCATCTTGAAGTTGTGATGACAAGAGAGAAGCGTCCAAGTTGTGGATGGGTCTTCTTTGTATGCAGGATCAAGAAGAATTGACGGAAGGACGAAGCTCCTTTAATAGAAGCAAAAGAAGTTGCATCGCTGGCATCATCGGACTTAATGTGGACACCTATCCTCCTCCCGCGGCGACTTCCGTAGAAGCTTCCCGATTCTCCGCAATGAACACTTCTGTTTCATGCTGCGGCTACTCAATTACGGTAAACGTGTCTTCACTCGTCGCGAATGTATGGCAAATAATGTTGCGACTGTCATCTGTCCACGTCTATGGCTGCTTAGGCAGTCTCTGATTTGCTGCCTGCTCACTGCGCTATGAGTCAATTGTTCGGGCACAAGTCTGTAGAGACATTCTGCGACGATCCTTGTTATCGATAACAGACCTGAAACGTGCACTCTATTTGGTCCAGCAAACTTGCACCGCCAGCTAAACCTCACCAGAACTATCCTTGGCTACACAAGCTCTGGTTTTGCACCACTCCAAGTCTGAGCAACGTGTTGTCTCATGAGGCACCCGTATGCGCTATTGTCAATTGCTCATTCGTACAGAATCTGTGCAATTCTGTGGCCATTCAAGAATATCCAGCAAACCTAAACAAGATCTCCAGCCTCGAACTATGTGTTCCTTTTTGCAATGGTCACATCGACATTAGACATGCTGAAATCCTGGAGTTTTCGAGTGTGCGCTGACCAGGCCTGTCATATGAAAGATAGGTTGGGCAAGCAGCGCACAGCATCAACGACTTGGAGCAGATAGTTCTCCTGAACCCACATCTTCCCAGAAACGCCTGAGGCTCGACACACGATCGGTATTCGAACGTGCACGAGAGGGAGATTCTGTGAGTGAGTAATCGGTCTCTTTGCTTCTCTTGGTAAATCTCCACACCAGAATACCAACATCTCCCACGTGCGATTTGTGCTTCTTGATCGCCCGGGCCTTCTTCTCAAGCCAGGCTCGAATCCCCTCTTTAAACTTCTCTAGTTCAAGCTTGCGCTTGCGTTCAAACAGTCCAGAATGCGCTACGATGATGTCCCCACTCGAACGATCACGGCGACAGCACTCCTTGGGAAGAATTCGCGCGTTAACAAGCGAAGACACAGATGGTCGCCGAGATAATGAGCGATTGAGAGTTGCTGACAGTAAGCGGAAATGGAGATGACGTGCAGCAACATGTGTACGAGTCAAATAAATTGCCGAAGCAGGAGGCTGGAGCGATCGTAGTGGAGGACGTGTTGGCAAGAAAAACGACAAATGTACAGACGACTTATGCAGTCTCTGCAAACGTAGAACACGGTCAAGTGAAACGGAACGAAGTCGGTGTGACACCTGTCGTAAAGTGCTTTAGCAAGGGCCGCAGCAAAGACCGATGGGTCTCACTCTAGAAAGAGCCAGTAGGAAAGGATAGTCTAGATGTCCAAGAATCTGGAGCAGCAGCTCGTCTGGAAAGACATCGAGACTCGGACCAGCCCTCGTGAGAGACATGGCCCTGACTGTGACAGTTGACGCCATGCTGATATGATTATATATAGTTTGGACGATGGGAGTGCAGCAAGCAGCGTGCGATGCGGTGAAGCAGTGGTGGGGCTGGTCCAAGCGCGGGCCTTACCGCCCGTGACATCTTCTGTTGTCGTTCCATCGTTCTATGCATACCTACGCGCTCGCACAGGTGCCGATTGCGACCTCTGCCCATGTGTTCTCGGTCGGTGTTAGACAAGCAGTTGAACGCATAACAAGCTGTTCACAAATGTGAGCAACCCTTTCCTCATCTCTCTAGCACCCCGAACGTCCCTCAGTCCCTCTCCAAAACATCACTTCCAAGATTCTACCCCCACTTACCTCTGCTTTCATAACTTCACTACAAATTGCCCCTCCTTCAGATGCCGCCCTATCAGCATTGACCCTCTTCGTTGTCTTAACCTTTCCTCAAATTTGAAGAGGCTGGGGTGTGTGACAGCGTTTTTTCGCATACGTACTGCCTGCCACAAACCCACAGGGTTAAACCTTGAGACACCAGTCTTCCATGCAGGTTTTGCAGGTATACATGCATAGAAGAAGACTGTACAAAGTGTTTCCTTTGCCGCCTCAGGTTAGGGTCCCCACGTACTGCGCCAAGATTGGCCTCTACGCGATTTACAATTGGTCCTCTGAGCTGGCATTCATTGCACCAATAGGACTACGTCCGGGAGAACTTGTGCATGCCCCGGCTGGCAGCAGCATAACTTTGCCTCGCTGTGAGCGGTCCGCTTGTCTTCGCGTCCCAGCCACCCAGTCCGCTATCTCCCGCTCTTTCAATGATGCAGATTGAGAAAGGCGGGTCTATGAGATGAAGACACTAAGCAGCATCTGACGCTCACATGACCTGATTCGTTCGTTTGGCACCAGAGCTCTCGCAGAAAACCTGAGAAAGGTAAATTTCGACGTCAACTGTAGCGTGGAGCTTTGTCTTTTGCTCGCCAGACTGTGCTTACTCGTACCTGCTTTGTTTTTCCTTATTGCGATGAGCTGCTTACGCAACAAAGACCCTCGCTGCGTGTTCGCTTCTGAATAGCATCTTGACTACTCGATCGTTCTGAAACTGAATTTTGGCGCTCAATGGCGAAGAGCGCGACAAATGTTTCATACACCTTTCGCCAACATGTTGCATAACTATCTTGGAGCCCGATTTACTTCAAAGAAAGCTGACCTTTGGTCAAACTATGCAGTACCTTCGCTAAACATGACCGTGGTATGTGTCAAGCTGTCAGTTTTGTTCAGGAGTGAAAGTCCGAACACCAGGGCTTTCGCTGGGCGTGCATAACTTACCCGCCATCCAGCATCCATAATCCATAGAAGTCATGCATTGCTGTCGCTTATGAACCAGAATCCGAAGCAGACTTTTTCTCACGCTGATCGAAGGGGCTATCGTCAATTGCCTCACCAGGCGCTTCGAGGTGGTGAATGGTATGACACTAGATCCATAGGAAGCTTTTCTGATCATCATTTTAGCCCGCTAATCGACTCAGAAAAAAATGACAGTGACGGTGATTTTCTCATTAGCCCGCCATAGTCCTTCTGCCACGTCACAAGGGCGGAGACAAGGAGCATCCTCTCAATTCTAGCGTCGGCCAGCTCCAGCCGTGATTGCCTGAGGTGACGGGTGACGAAGGTACTCCTCAGGCTTAGGCGAGTACCATCAGCCCATCACTGCCGTCTGTATCGAATTGTCCCGTTATGTGGCTTCCGGCGCCATGCGCAGGGAGGTTGAAATGTGTTTCGACGATCATTCGAGTAGCGAGGAGACGCATGAGGCGTGGACCAGAGACGGACGAACCTTGTTCGTGGGCAATGCTCCACCCATGTGGTAATGTCCAGACACGATCGCAGTCCTTCACGATAAGCTGACTGGACACCGATGCTTGCCGCCCGCGTATGCTCTCGCCAAGTCAATGAATGATGCATGCATGCCCACAACCCCCTAGACCATTCCTCTGCGACCGGGCCTATGGCAGAACATCGTCTCAAGCCATCCGATGTCCCGACCGCTACCGTTCCTGCTAGTCAGCTCAATGAATTGCACTCCTGGTACCGAACCAGCATGTGCATCTTGCGCCCCCTCTCCCTCGAGATTGAAGCAGACCAGAGAGCAAGAAAAGCCGACACATACGGGACAAACCGCCAGAGCAAGGAGACCTTCTGCTTGAGGGTTTGCAGCAGAGTCCAGATTGGAAGGAAAAAATATTTGCCCAATGAACAGAGATCCTTGCCAAGGCAAACAAACAAACAAACTGCGAGCTGAGTTCGAGGGATGAGGCAGCGCACGTGATATCAAAAGAGAAGTCCGGTATGGCCTCCTGAAGCTTCAGGACACAGGCCCACTACCTGGCCCCTACCACGACAACACATTGAGAGCGCCTCAAAGTATGACGGCAAGTTTGAGCCTGAGCAATCGAGCATCGGCTAGAAGGAATAGGCGAGCAAAGCAAAAAGCCACACCGCTGGTGATCGTACGGAGGCGTGATATCTCTGCTCATCTTCTTGCAAGCGATGGAGGGTCGGGCGGACATATTGAACCATACTCGACGATCGACTAGCTCCAATGGCATCCCGTTGCATGGCTGCAGAACTAATTGACTGGTCCAAGGCAGAATACCGGAGGCGGTCTTGCAGAATGGTGGGAGCTGTTGCAGATGTACTTGACAGCAAAGCAGCGCCGGATGGATCAAGTCGAAAGCCCTTGTCGCTGAGAAAAGCATAAATAGCTGGTTCAAGGTCCTCCAAAAGACGGAATCATCAACCATTGACTCGTCTTCAATACCTTGCAACCAACTGAGCACCCAATCCTTGACCTTCCCCTCTTCCACCTCACACCTTCATTGGGTCAGCGTACCATCAGTCCAAGCAATTTCTTGCTGCTTATCTCAGCTCTTCGTCAACTCAACTCTCCTCGACACCCACGTGCTTTCCTAAGACACGACAAAAAGTCAGTCTGTATTCAATGCTGTCCAGAATATCTATTGCTGTATACTGACGAACAGCGGAGCCCTTGTATCCAGATATGTGTTTCTTCGACCAAGTCATGTGGACCTGCGGTGACTGGAAGTGGGACCGCTTCCGCCAGCACTGCAACCGCGAGTACCGCACCGGAGAGACTTGCGGCATGAAGCTTGTCTATGCGGTAGCCAGGAGCAACGACAAGTGCAAGATCTGCCAGAAAATCGACACCAAGCTCCGCCGACGTGCTGCAGAAATAGCAAAGATTCAGCGATGGCAATCCGAGGGCAGCAAGCTGAAAGCATCCATCGAAAGATCATACGAGATCATCAAGGATCTCGACCAGGAGATCTACCAGTTGCAGATTGAGAAACAGCGTAAGACTCAGGCAATTGGAAAGTCGCGCTGAGAAGATGGGTTCATGGTCCAGCGTTCCTTTCGTCTTTTCGGGCAGCTTTGATTTCTTCCAGATTGGAGCAACATTGTTTGAAGCTTTGATTTGGTCCAGCAAAGTTTTCTGACTCAGGGTTATGGTCATTACTCTAGTTGCAGTTCTCGGTCCTTTGGTTTCCTTTGTTGTTATGCCCTCGATCCTTCTCTTCTAGGTATGCGAGCACACGAATGTCATGACAGTTCAAGAATTGTGCATCGGGTATTGTGCTTGTGCACAGTGTGCAAATTGTGCAGAGATCGCGTATGCAGGTACGTACCTGGACAAATGATGTGCCTCAGGATGGTTGATTGCATTGGCGCTCCGACTTCTACCTTTCCTGCACTCGAGGTGCAGTATGTTACACGAAAGCGGCCGAGGACTGGGAGGAATGAGACAAAAGGAAAGTGTGAACGCGTTTGGAGTTTTAGCCATCCTAGCGTGTCACGTCATGTGATGTGATAGAGACTTAGTAAGATGTTGGAAGTCTTGTGACGGCAAGATGGTTGTTAAGGCTGCTATATAACATGCTACTAGACTGTCTACGGCTACTGGTTCCCATTGCTAAGAAACGGCAAACGTCAAAATCAAATACTCAGATCCTTCACCTTCTTCTTCTGGAGGTTCGTAGTTTCATGAAACCTGATCATAACGAATTCAGAACATCGCATCCATTAATCGTGACATCGTCCACGCCAATTAAGCAGCGGGAGTAGTGGCAGGGGTGGTGGGTTCAGGGAAACCACCGAAGGGCCCGTAATACCCTTGTCCTGCTGGGGGGCAGTTGGAATAGCAGCCGAGCAATGTGGTAGTCGCATACACAGTAGTGGCTGCTTCTGTGATCGTAGAGAACATCGTGACAGTCACAGGTGGCACATCGGTGCAAGTACCGTTCTTGGACGAAGGGAACGTGGCACTGGGCCCAGGAGGACTAAGACTGCCGCTGCGCAGGCCAGTCGGACCAGTACCGATCGGGATCGAGGAGTTGGCACTGGGGATGGGGAATCCAGACGAGGGGCCTGTGCCAGTAGGACCGATAACAATAGATGAGTTGGCAGTCGGAAATGGGAAACTAGCAGATGGGACGGTTCCGGTAGGCAGAAGGAAGGTCGAGTTTGCTGTGGGGAAGGGGAAGCTAGCAGATGGTGCCATGGAGGTTTTGTTTAGGCCTGGGACTCCAGTGCTCAGGGAAACGCTCGCACTAGAGTTGCCAATAGGGGTCGCCGTGGGAGGCGTCAGGGTGCCAGAGCGTTCCAAGCTGGGCATAGATCCAGAATATGTGCTTGGTGCGGTACCGGTAGGACCAATAGGGATCGAAACATTAGGAAAGCCATATGGAGTGGTCGGGGGACTTGCGAAGCCCGAGCGATTTCCTTCGGTGGAGGACGCTGAGAAGGGGCTGGAAGTCGTGGCATTTACAGATAGCGAAGGCGAGCCGCTAGGCAACCCCGTGGCAGAAGGAAGAACATATGCTCCACTAGAGCTATTGTACAGGGGAATGCCTGTAGGAAGTGTTCCGTTGGTAGGGAAAGATGGCGTGAGGCTTGGGAAGGGAGTGGATGTTGGGGGCGAGTCAGAGCCTGAGCGACCTGCATTCGAGATAGAGTCCGAGAACGGAGTTGAAGCAGTGAGATAGATGGTTGAGATCTCAGTCGAGAATATTGTGGAAACGATGATGTCGGTGCTGACATTGCCAGCTGCACCACCACCAGATCCGCCATTGCTGCTTCCATTGGCACCACCAGATGTTCCATTCATGGAAATAGTGTTGTTGGTGATGGTCGTGGAGTTAGTCACGATGATTGTGCCGTTTGTGACAACACCTCCACTGCCCCCACCATTTGCTCCTCCATTGGAACCTCCAGTTGAGCCGCTAGAGTTGCCGGCTGATCCATTTGCGGATCCGCTGGATGAGCCAGACGTACCGCCTGTCTCACCAGATGAGCTGCCAGAAGTTCCTCCAGACGATGAGCCGATGGTTGTTTGGGTGATTGTGGTGGTAGACGATGACGTGGTAGTGCCGTTCGACCAGTTATACGTGGTCACGATAGTTTCGTTGCGAATCTGCTGGTTTCCGTTGGTCTCGGTGTTGTTGTAGACAGTCGTAGTGATGGTGTAGCCGCTGGAGCTGCCCGAACCTGAGCCAGAGCCACTAGCAGCACCGCCGCTACCACCACTACCTCCAGTCGTATTGCCGGAAGAGGTGCCGGTAGAGCCACTAGTAGAATCTCCTCCGTTGGCACTGCCAGAAGATCCGCCGTTGCTGTCACTGTTCGACGAGGAAGAAGTTGCGTAGGATACCTCCTGAGTAGTAGAAGCTACCCAAGCAACGGTGTAGGTGGTATAGTAGGATTCGTACCACGAGCCATTACCAGAGACGTAGGTAGAATAAATTTGGGCTGATGAATAAGTGCTTCCGTCAGAAACATAAGTCGAGTAGCTCGTAGCAAGTCTTTCGTGACCGACTGCAGGTGCAGGTGTGATGACAGGCATGGATGTGGTACTGTTCTGGAGGATAGAGGAGAGCATGGAAGAAGTATCGACACTAGGAGCTGTTGAAGCAGAAAGGTAGACTGCGCTGGGGGTGGTCGATTCGTTTACTGCGACTTCGATTCTCAGAAGAACGACCGCATTGATACCACCAGCGACCACGGTCGAGTTGGCGGACTTTTTCAAGAAACAGTTCGAGCCTGAGTCTGCGCCGGGATAGAAGACGGCACCCTGGCAGACGGCTGAGCTGAAACCATAGTTAGCAGCACCACAAGCGGCGGCGCACTCGGTGAAAGTCTGATAACGATATTGGGCCAAGTTGTCGTCGGTGATATCGGTATCACACTGCACAAGGTACTGGAAGAGCTGGCCGTCGATAAGTTGGCTATCGATGGTATTATCGTCATCAGGGCAGACAATGGCGGGAGAAGTCGGGGTAGGCGAAGCTGCAGTGCCAGACACGCTGGTCGATGGCACCACAACTGCTGACGAAGCTGGACCAGCGAGAACAGTGGTGACGGTGCCGCTTGTGATGGTCGTATCTATGGTCTGGATCGTGTTGGCATAAGCACGTTGAGTGTAAGTCTGGACATGTCAGCTGAGATGCCATCAAGACCAAGCTTCTATGAACTCACTGAGACACCTTCAGTGTAGGTCACAGTGATAGTGGACGCAGTGAGAGTCTGACAGCTGCAGGCACTAGACAGAGCAGAAATAAAAGAGGAGTCGGCAGTGGCAGTGGCAGTGCCATTGTCTTCGGCTGCTCTGATATAACGAGCGACCGCACCAGAATCAAATCTGTTTTTCGCCAAATCACGCTTGACTTTGGCCATTGGGGTGACAATGGCTGAAACAGTGGCAACGACTTGAATTGTGTTGGTCGTGGTCGTGGTGATGGTCGTATAGGTATCGGTGACGGTTCTAAGAACGTCAGGCAAGTCATCAATGTATGGAAAGGCCAAGAACTTACGTGACGGGGGTTGTATAAACGGCGACGGTATCAGGGGGGTTGCCCAAGAATTGATTGCAGAAATCATTGGCGTTAGGATCTTCGTGAAGTTGTGTGTAGATGTCATCCTCAACACAGACTTGTTCTTGACGGGCAGTCAGACCGAATAGATCGCGGACGAAGTTGACTATTCCATTGGGGCTAGTTTCCTGTTCGACACGCTTTTGCTGACTGGTGGCTCGAGCGGCGACAAGTTGGAAGAGAGCAAAGCTCAAAACGAATGTTGAGAAGAAGACGAATGAACGCATCTTGAGTACACCAAACGAAGGATGGTATCTGCAATCTGGGTTCGAAAAACAGTCAACCGCGATATGATTCTAGTCATGGCGGGAGAAGATGTGGGCTATATACGTCGGCGAAGAGGCCGTTCACACGTGAAGACTGGACATGGCCACCGATCTAGGTGGCGAAGTCTGCCTTGCAGTTGGAAAACTCATGCGGTAAAGGTATGGTGTAAGCGCGTCTCGTCGCGCACGCAACGTCAGGTCTACATTCCCCGAAGTCAAGGTATGAAGGCAACAGACTGCAAGGGCAGTGACAAGAAGGATTAAGCTTGAATTATGAAACACTTTCTCTTGATGCTTGAGTCATAGATCAGAAATGGAGAGTAGAGAGAAAAAAAAGATATGGTCAGGAACCAATACAGGGAACAGGACGGAGCTCGAAGCGCGAGTGAGTCGAGTGATAATTACTTAGCCTCTGAGAGATGATCATGTTACCAAGAGGTACAGGTCCAGAAGTAGTGAGAACTTCAAGTGTTGAGTGTTTCACGACGTTCGTATCTGACATGTGGTCGGATATAGAGGGTGAGGTATGTGGTGAGTATGGAATGATGTGGATGGTGTGGATGGAGAGGCATGCAGGTGCTTGTACGAGGAGCGGTTGAAAGAGTTGGTTGAGGCTTGGCGGATGGTGCATAAAGTTGTGTATATGCATGGTGCACGACGTGACAGCAGTTGGATCTGCATCCGCATCCACATCCGCATCTGTATCAGTTCGGCGTTCATTCCTCAATGACAGCGGCCTTCAACGACCATGGGCATCTGCGCGAGCTGTCTCGGCCTTAATCGGCAAGCTGCGCGAGAGGTGAGTACATTCTGATCATGGCGCTCGCTGCCCCTTGCTGACTTGGTGAAGGCGTCGGAGAGCGAAGGCCTCCTGTACGAAGATGCAGCTCAGCCTCAGTATGGCACCGTAACCCCCGGCGCGACACTGCCAGAGCCCGATCCAGAAGAGCTGAGAAGGGAGCGCGAAGTGCTGGAGCGTATCTGTGCCCAGACATCCAAGTGTGTACCTTGTCCTGCCATCTGTCCAACCACGCGCTAACATGTCTGTAGCGAGCTCATCGACGTCCTCCATCACGACTCGAAACTCGCCAGCGACTACCCCTACCTTCTCAACAAACACTTCCCTCCCTCTTCTAGCGGCGCCTCATCGCCCACAAGCACAATCGTCGACGAAGACGCTTGGCTTGCTGCCACCCAGCCTACAGACCGAGAACTCTGGGCCTCTGTCAAGGGCCTCAACCCCGGTGAACTTATCGTCGACCTCAATCCCCCGAACCCTGCACCTAGATGATCGTCCATTCATCTCGCCAACTCTCCTTTGTCCAAAAGCACGATACCCTTTCTGCGATACCCGATAATCTCCTTGCTTCTGCTTCTTTTCTTAATTCATGTCAAGCGTCTATGCGGCTTTCTCCAGTCTTCTTTCCATTGCCATGATTGATCGACCGCCCTCCTAGATTTTGTGGCCATCCATCGCCATGATAGTATACTTTTCATTACATCGTCATCAATTTAGATCTGAATTTCATTTCGCTCTCATCCTGGTAATGCACTGCGCCTTTCTGCACTGTACAACATCCTTCAATCTGAGTTACACGTAAAGATACACAAACTTTCACAATTACACATGGTCCAGTTGTCCAACAAGACATGCTCTGAGCCGACCTGTATTTTCTAAAGTCTAATCTATGTGTAGTCACATTGTATCAAGAACATCTTAGAGGTTGGCATCCAACAGAGTCTTCAGTTGAGAGGCACCTCTCTTTGACCATCCCCATCTGATCTGGTTTGGCATGTTAACTTCAACGCCGAGTTCTTCAGCGAAC
This sequence comes from Aureobasidium sp. Y128-05A, assembly GCA_037042735.1. Taxonomy (NCBI): domain Eukaryota; kingdom Fungi; phylum Ascomycota; class Dothideomycetes; order Dothideales; family Saccotheciaceae; genus Aureobasidium; species Aureobasidium sp. Y128-05A. Next base: position 631,845 of record JAXQKC010000109.1, on the reverse strand, counting down.
GAGAACACAACACCGGGGTTCTTCTGGAAGAGACGGCCGACCATGATAACGTCAAGGCCTTCCTCGAGCAGCTCGTTGGCCAACTTGCCAGTGTGGATGCTACCGACAGCGCTGACAGCCATCTTGTCGCCGACTGCCTTCTTAACTGCCTTACTGAGAGGTGCCTGGTATCCAGGAGCTGCGTGAGGGTGCTGCTTGGGGTGGTTACCACCAGAGCTGATATCCATCAAGTCAACACCACGCTCAGCAAGAATCTTTCCGAGCTCAACAGTCTGCTCCGAAGTCCAACTCTCCTTGATCTCTTCGACCTCCTCAAGCCACTCAGTTCCGCTGACTCTGACGAAGAGAGGCATAGTCTCGGGGATAATTTCTCTGACGAGGTCAACAGTCTCGAGAAGCAGTCTAGTTCTGTTCTCAAAGCTTCCACCGTACTTGTCGGTACGTTGGTTGGAAGTAGGCGACAAGAAAGAGCACAGAAGGTAACCATGCGCAGCGTGAATCTCGATTGCGTCAAAGCCCACCTTCAAGGCACGGCGGACTGCATCGGCATAAGACTTCTTGAAGCTTTCAATGTCCTCAAGGGTCATAGCACGGGGGTTTGCGTGGTGCTCGTTCCAGGGGATAGCAGAAGGCGCGACGACATTGTCTGGCCACCCGTTCTGCTCCTTTGGTGCCACGGCACCTGCGCTCAACCAGGGAGCTACGGTGCTCGCTTTACGACCTGCATGTGCGAGTTGAATAGCAATGAGTTGGTTCTGATCACGAAAATCAGCACTTTCAACACAATTGATACAGAAAATAACTCACTTGACTGTGGGCAAAGTCGACAACTTCCTTCAAAGGAGCCATCTGGCTGTCCTTCCAAAGACCGACATCCTCTGGGGTAATTCTACCTTCCTTTCATATTGTTAGCTCAAATTTCATGTCTCATCACATATGGTCTTCAGAACTTACAGGAGTAACAGCAGTAGCTTCGATGATGGTCATTCCTGGGCCGCGGGACACGATTCCGCCGATATGGGCCATGTGCTACACGGCAGTCAAAGTTAGCGTAATCAGATAGATATCACTATAACACCTACCCATTTTGTGTAATGGCCGTCCTCTGCTGAGTACTGGCATAGAGGAGACAGAAAGATGCGGTTAGGAAGAGTCAGGCCACGGAGCTTCAGAGGCTGGAACAGCTTAGGCACTGCTTTGCCATCTTCACGGACGAAAGCTGCACCAGCGGGAGGAGATTGAAGAGGAGTGAAGTATGGAACCTGTTCACATGTTTAGTATGGTCCACATCTTTATATTCTGATTTCACTCTTGACATACACCAGGAGCGGCACGGTTGACGTGGTGAGATTCGCCAACGACGTTCTCGACAACGTTGTGGTGAGAGATTGCTTCAGGCATGATGAAGAATTGCTGTATGAGCTACAAAGTTGGGTGTATGAATAAGTGGGTACCTTCGTTACAATATATACTGCCAGCAATTGTTGGCCCTAGAATTAGGAAAACCGTCAGGTACATCACGATTCTCAATGCTTATAAATCAGATCATTTGGACATCATCGAAGACAAGACGCCCTGCCACAATGAGCATAAATCCAGACATAACTGTATTACTGACCCCAAACTCGTCATTAACCGAAAACGCGCGCAGAAAGACTCCAATTTTTGGGGGCGACCGAGACATCGCCGTCAGTGTTGCTATTGTTACTGACAAATTACTATCTGGAAGGTCAGACCTAATTCTGATAAGCATTCAAGCGCCAAAGCCAAGCCACTAAGTCGCATGAATCCGGGGCACTGCGCTGGTGCCTTCCACAAGTGGCAATCCCATGGCCATACGACTTTCGCGTTTGGTCATCATACATGCTGTACCACAGTCCAGCAGCTGTTCAACTTAACTTTCAAGCATTTGGCGTGTTCATCTCTTGAGCGAACATGCCGCCGAAACTTCCGATCCTCGTCAGTTCGGCAGCAGCATCAATACTGCTGGCGCACTACACGCCTGCCTACGCTCCTGGCTCGCGTCTTCAAACCTTCTTCCTTATTGCCTTCACAGAGTTTATCGCGTGGGCAACATGGCGAGTGGTGATATATCCGAATTTCTTCAGTCCTTTGAGGGATCTTCCTGAGCCTCCAGGAGCCAGCTGGTGGAATGGTCATGCATTTACGATCATGGCACAGCCATCTGGTCATCCGATGCGTGAGTGGATAGACACGATCCCAAATGACGGCCTCATTCGCTATACCAACTGGTTTAACTCTGAGAGAGTATTCTTGACTAATCCGAAGACACTTGCCGAGGTTCTGTCAAGCAAAAACTATGAGTTCATCAAGCCAGCACATTTCCTTGACCTCATCGGCCGCATTCTAGGCATCGGATTATTGTTCGCAGAGGGTGATGAACATAGAACTCAACGCAAGAATCTCATGCCCGCCTTCTCGTACAGACATGTCAAAGACCTTTATCCCGTCTTCTGGGCCAAGTCAAAGGAAATGGTCGAAAGAATATCTATTGCTATGCAAGACTCATCTACGCAGGATGGTGCCTCTGCCAATGTTGTCGAAGTCGGTGACTGGAGTAGTCGAGCTACATTGGATATCATCGGAGTTGCTGGCATGGGCCGTGATTTTGAGGCTCTCAAGAACCCAGACAATGAACTGAACAAGACTTACAAGACCATTTTCCACCCACCCAAGTCTGCCAGATATCTGCAAGTAGCCGGCATGTTCTTACCCCGCTGGTTTCTAAGAAGTCTGCCACTCAAGCGCAATGACGAGATTGCTGAAGGATCTGCTCTTATCAAACAAACATGTCGCGACTTGATCGCTGCAAAGAAGATCCGTATGGAAAAGGGTGCTGCAGATGAGACTGATATCCTCAGTGTGGCTCTGAGGAGCGGAAGCTTTGATGATGAGAACCTTGTCAGCCAGATGATGACTTTCCTGTGAGTCTCCTAGCGCCGATCTTTTCCGATTAGTATACTGAATCCACTATCAGCGCTGCAGGTCATGAGACTACAAGTTCATCTTTGCAATGGGCTGTTTACATGTTATGTCGCCATCCTGACGTACAGGCACGTTTACGCGAAGAGATACATTCCAAGCTACCCTCGGTACACGATCCTCAAGCGCAGATAACCGCCAGTGATATCGACAACTGCCATTATCTGCAAGCATTTTGCAAAGAGACTCTTCGTCTATGGGCTCCTGTAGCTTTGACCATGAGAGTTGCCGCCCGAGACGAGACAATCAACGGTCATCCAATCCCTAAGGGAACACTTGTAGTCCTCGGTCCATTGGCAATCAATTGTAGCAAACATCTTTGGGGCGATGATGCCATGGAGTTCAAGCCGGAACGCTGGTTGACAGATGGTGTCAGCAACAAGAATGGTGGTGCTGAATCCAACTACAGCTTCATGACCTTCCTCCATGGGCCAAGGTCATGCATCGGTCAAGGATTTGCCAATGCCGAGTTCGCCTGTCTTGTTGCAGCCTGGTGTGGTAAGTTCGAGACGGAGTTTGCGGACAAGGATTATGTTCTGGAAGTCAAGAGTGGCATCACTTCTCGGCCCAAGAATGGCTTGCGGGTCAGGTTGACGGAGGTTGAAGGGTGGTGATCTGCTTGCGTTGTCTTTGGGCGCACATGTTTCTGCTTTCATGTTCCCCTCATATACTACAAATTGATGCTTTTGTGTCGAGATGTTAGCCTTATGTTTGAAAATATTTTTCAAAATCCACTCGGAAGTCGAGTCATTTCGCTAGAGCATTGAGGGAGAATTACTGGCATTGCTTCGAAATTCATCCAACAGCACTCAACTCTTATCATCGGTACACATCTTGATACAAAAACATATCTATACGAAGGCCAGTATGCCAGCGATAAAGTTGTCAGCAAAAGAAGAGGTGAACATCATTAATTCCGGGTCCATCGCCAGGGTGACCATGTCAACAACATGCATAAGGCTTGTCATATCCTAACGTATATTAACTATACTATGAACGAATTGTGCGACAATCCGTTATACGACTTTTGTTCGACTTTTGTGCTTGGTATAGTTAGCGCAATAACATCTAACGAATTGTCATCCAGGACTCAGAAAACCGACGAACTAAAAGAGCCAGTATTCGAGTCGGGGACAGGCCGTGGGTCTTTTCTGTACACCTGGACAGGCGCAAAGCCTGGGAGTCCGATATGCGGGGCAATGTACAGCTGGCCTTTGTAAAGGTTGTACATATACCCTCGGAATTAGAATATGATCCACGAGGTCGTGGTAACTCTTTTGGTAGGGGAGGATGTCATATCCTAATATATATTAACTATACTATGAACGAATTGTGCGACAATTCGTTATACGACTTTTGTTCGACTTTTGTTCGACTTTTGTGCTTGGTGTAGTTAGCGCAATAACAGGCTGCAAAGATGCGTCCTATATCAAGATGAGAGTGGGTAACTACGAACACAGAAGACACAAAACAATAAAATCAATGAAGAAGCGAAAGATATTCGACGTTTGTGGTCAGCAACGTCGACCGTTGATCAGGGTTGAGAGAGAAATTCACCCCCACGCAACCCTTCTGGAGGCATTCTAGGATCAAATATATCCTGTACCCATTGGTCCAGTACCTCACCGTCGTCCTCAGCTAGTTTAATGATTACTCCCTTCAAAGACACTGCCTTGTCAACTATTTCTGCTACGTTGAACTCCTGGAGGGGCCCACCACGCCGACAATATTTGCGGAAGATCTCTCGATACACGTTTGGCCCTAAATCAGTCAGCAGTGTAGATTGAAGGCCAAGATAAAGCTGTACAGACCTTTGAAGTTTTGAAGACCTTCTACCAAATAGAAGGATTGCGTTTCGTCCCAATGAGGACGAGCGACATATGGGTTAGCGAGAGGAATCTGTCGCAGGTGACGGCCTTGTTCGTGGCTCAGGAAGGCACGACCCTCCATCGCCGCACCAAGTCTTTGGTCATGGAGTACATTCCAGCGCTGTCTCCATTCCTTCAATTTAAGGTCATCCTCATTTTCTCGATCAATTGCCTCTTGGCGCAGTCTCTGAGTCTGCTGGTTTTGGAAAGACTCTGCTGTCGACTTTGCCAGTTCAAGCGCTGTTAGCCGTTTATCGAAGACTTTTTTTACCTCCTCGATTCTGGCAACCATCGAGATAGCATGCCGTGGGCGAGAGTATGGTGTTTTTGCGACCCTGGCTTGGTTGGAGACATGGAGAATAGCCCTGACAATGCTTCTCGATGCTTGCAGTGGTTCGTAGGGAAGCCTTTTGACCGTCCCCACTTCTGAGAGATAGTATACCAAAGTTATATTTAGCATGCGTACAAGCGTTGGTAGCACACGTTTATAGATGTAACCGAGTCCTATCTGCTGGTCCCAAACAGATTTCTGAAAGATAGTCTCTGCTTCTTTCGTAATCTTCTGAGAAAGCTGGATAAGTTGGTCTGTTTCGCTGTAGTTTTCTGCAGCTTTCCACTGCAGGACGTTTTTCTTCAGGCTGTTGTAGCTTTTCAAGATGCGAATGCCATCGAACCTCTGCCGAAATAACTCAGCTTGCTTGTGGATAAGGTGTGAATTCTCAAGAGCCTTCTTCAGCTCTTCTGGCACAAAGACATCCTCACAGCTGTTGGTCTCGTCGTCGCAATTCTCGGGCCCTGCGAAGTCGTCTGAAGAGTCATCTCCTCGATACTTTTCATGAAGCCGATGGACCATTACAGTATCGGCTGCAAGTGCTGCGGTCTGTGATCGTGCATCCGTCGTAGGTTGCGTGCAAGGTTCGGAGAGAGGATTATCTTCACTGGTAGATCTCTGGGCTTCCTCAGTCACAGGTGGCTGCGCGTCTCCGAGATCAACCACCGCAGAAGTTACCGAATCTGCTGGGCGTTCTGAACTCACACGATCTCGATGACGATCTTGCAAAACAGTTAGTGGTGGGAGCGGCGAATTTGTTGCGCTGTTCGGGATCTGGGCAACGGCTGGAGGAGCTGTCGGCTGTTTCCTCGTGTTTGTACTGTCGCTTGGCAATTGGATTGAGGTAGGGTTGTCAATCACAACCTCGACCACCTGTCTTGATCCAAGATGTCCTTGAGCAGGAGAACTGGGGTAAGATTGCTGCCTGTCCAGGGAAGGAGATGGGTCATCTTCGGGGACAAAGACCTGAACCTGGGACATCGAGGATGCACGATCATGCCTCGGACGCTGTTTGCTAATAGTTTGCGATAGATCGAAACCGGCTGTCAGTGGCCGCTTCAGAGAGCGCGTCACTGGTCGTCCGCTTGTGGAGTCATCGAGTCTATGGCGCTTTTTGGAAGGTTCTTGGGATCCGCGAATTGAATGTACGCGGCCTATGGTAGAATGTGATTCAATCACACGGTCCGAAAGAGGATCTGTGTCCAAGATACCCCTCCTCGAGACAGTCTTTGTCTTTCTCTGCGGGCGACTGGGCAACGAAGACTTTTGCGACCTCTGGGAAGGGTTTCTTTGAAGTAGACTAGAGCTTGTATGGACCACAGTTTCGGGTAAGGTGGGAATGTCGTATATATCCCCACGCGGGGCAGGTGATGGTTCTCTGTGAGTGTAGCCGAGCGAGGGTCTTTTCAGCTTTCCAGATGCAGAAGATAGTATCGCTTTTGGCATATGAAGGCGGCTATCATCAGACATAATCATGGAATTGAGCAAGTCGACCTCGGACTGGACTTCAATTGCATGATTGCACAATTGTTCGTCTGGACCTTCACTTTCTAAGTTTTTGGTTAGTTCAGAATGTGTCAGGCAATTTGTAAGGCGCAATACCAGGCATATCGGACTGAGATGGAATTGGTATATTGCTTCCAAGTTTTGTTAGTCGCGGTTCTACGCCAGATTCAGAACGAAGATCGTCCCCATCTGACTCATCATCGGAGCTGCCACTCCCTGGAAATTCGTAGAAAGCCATGTTATGACATGGTTGATTGATTGTGTTGTAGAAGACATGAGTCGGCTCTGTAAGTTCGGCGTTGGCGTTTGGTATTGAGCTTGGGCCACCAGCGCGATGAGACTCACGACCGTGGAAAGAAAGCGCAATCCATAGTGACCAAGTCCAACACCACGAACTTGTTCGAACATGATGGCTGACGATTTGCGCAACGGTCATGGCATCCCATTGCTGCAAGTCATCGAGCCCACAGCCCAACAGCCTTTCGAGACGCCGTCCAAGCGTATCAACGATGGCGACGACCTTTCTTTCTTCTTGCGCTCCTCAGCCTATGCCGACATCATGACCTGGGTTCTTCAGTTGAACCGTTCTATGATCCCTGTCAAGCGTGCAGACGACTCGAGCCTTGTCGACACATGGCCTTTGCAGTCCAAGAACATTGCCCTATCTTCTGAAGTGGTCAGATTGAACCATCTCATCCGTTCACTCGATGCTCTCATGGAAAAGGCGCCTCCAGAGTCTGGACCTCGAAGGTTCGGCAACGCTGCCTTTCGTACTTGGTACAAGGTTGTTCAAGAAGCCACACCATCTCTTTTGCAAGACGCCCTCTCCGACAAGCTGTGGGGCCGTGCTCGGAACGACGCCGAGCTGAGCGCTTTGAATCATGAACTGGCTGCATACCTTTTGGGTAGTTTTGGGAGTCCCGAAAGACTTGACTATGGTACCGGCCATGAGCTGAGCTTCCTGGCCTTCTTGGCCTGTGTCTGGAAGTTGGGTGGCTTCGCTCGCGCCGATACTGGTGTTCAAGAAAGAGCCATTGTCACGGCCGTCATACAACCGTAAGTTTCTGTTTTGATACTTCTTTTTCCAAACATCTTACAGCCATGCAGCTATCTAGACCTCGTTCGAAAGCTTATTTTGACCTATTCTCTGGAACCTGCAGGTTCCCATGGAGTCTGGGGACTCGACGATCATTCTTTCATACCATACATCCTGGGTTCTGCTCAGTATTGTGCGCCCATCGATGCCGACGCAACCAGAATCCCCAATGAGGGCTCGCTCTCAGGCTCGCCATCGCCCAACCGATCGGCCAAGAGTGATTCAGCTGACATGTACAGAGACACCAACATGTACTTCTCTGCCATTGCCTTCATCTTTGACGTCAAGAAAGGCCCCTTCTGGGAGCACAGTCCTACTTTGTTTGATATATCAGGGATCAAGGACGGTTGGGCCAAGATCAACAAGGTCAAGAGCTATGCCCATGCTGATGTCACCATGAATTTTTGCTAATAGATCAGCAGGGGATGATTAAGATGTACAACGCCGAAGTTCTCTCCAAGTTTCCTGTTGTCCAGCACTTCCCTTTTGGTTCCCTTTTTCGATGGGAGCAAGACCCTAGTGCTCCGATGCCTGTCACATCTGCTCATATGGGTTCTCAGCCAAGGCCTTTGATGTCGTCCAGCACTAACAACATGAGCTTTGCACAGCCGTCGACGCGGGCACCGTGGTCAGGTACAGCGGCACCAATGTCGGCAACACCTGTCACTGGCGCGCCATGGGCAGCGACTGGACCATCATCTGCAGCAAATGTCACAAGAGCACCATGGTCAAGAGCTCCGCCAGGAGCTAATCGACCAGCTTGACGAGACGTCGCAGACAAACAGGAAGCGACGCGTATGTACTGAAATATGTACAGTGCCGTCTTCTGGAAATTTGGACGGCAACGAAGATAGACGGACCCGATAGGGACAGGACAAGCGGAATAGCCTCAACGTCTTATGGGACGTTCGCAGCCACCAGCGCTCGGGTACGATAAAGGCCGTTTCGGTTTCACGCACACATGGCCAACGCCGGTGGGGAAGAGGTCTGTACATATGCAGGTCAAGCAACGCTGTACGACCACTGTGCCACGTGTGTGCCGCTTTTCAAATAGAGACGAAAGAGGAAAGAAGGACATTAGACAGCACAGGGCAAAGGCAAAATAGCGATAGTCCGGAGGCTAGAGGCTGCGAGTCAGCGCGTGGAAAGCTGAGGGATCAGCGTAGCCGGACGATAATGGCGGTAGCTTCAATGGGGAAGCCAATAAGAGGCTGATTCGAGATTGCCCCGACTCTCGTCAATCGGCGCTAGAATTGTCCGCGAAAGCTTCTGGCTGCCGGCTGGGTGCTGGAGCACAAAGTCAAACATGTCTGGTCCGCATTCATTGGATCGAGACACGAATTGAAAAGACGTCTTTAGCTGCACCTGTCGCTCCTGCCCTCGGCGCAAGCATGCAGCGCTCCCTTCCTTTCCTTTGCTCTTTCCTTTCGAGTTGCACTTGACCCTCGACCATCTTTCTCTGACCTTCTTTCTCCGTTTCTGTCTTACAAAGTCTCTGTGTGCCCTGTTTTGCATACGCCTTGGGCAAGAGCCCCACCAGCGTGACATTATGCCCGGAACATGTTAGTATTGATCCTCGTCTCCAGGTCGAGTCTATCACAGGTCGTCTGACAATATCCCCAGCATCTCCATCCGATACATATGAACAGTTCAAACGCGCCTTCCGAAATCTATTCCGGCGTCGCAAGTTGAACATCAACGTTCCTGCAGTCGTGAAGCCACAAGCGCCAACGCGTCCACCACGCCCACGATCCGCATCGGCCGTCGCAGCTCCTGAAGTCTTCAACAGCCCAGACATTCCATCATGGCCCATGTTCACTCAGCTACCACAAAGCGGCGGTCTTTACTGTGCACCTGTTGAGCTGCCAGGTTCACTGGCACCCGTATTTCAGCACCGCTCCAAGTCCGACGCGGGGCAGCCTGTTTATCACTCGGACCTTTTCAGCGAGCTGGATGCCACTTCAATCCGAAGATTGAGTATCATTGGAAGCGACATGGCTGAGGATGAGGACTTGACCGAAGCATACAAAGAACTTCAAGCCGAATTGGACGCCCAGAGAGCATCGCAAGTGGACGAAGAAGGAGCCACATCAGGACAATCTACACAACCAACGTATGAGCAGCAATCCCCTGAAACAGATCCACAATCCACAAAAAAATCAGCACAACCAGAACTGGACCCCACACAGGATGATGCAATCTTCGAGGATGCAGAGGAGCATCTCCCTCAGCATACCGAGGTCGAAGACCTTGTAAACCCAGCAAATATCGCCCTTCCGGAAGGTTCAGATTCAGGTATGTTACAGTCTCCGCTCCCACTTCCATACACAAGGCTAATTGGTTCAGACTTGGAGGAAGACAACGTCTCAGTCGTATGCGAGCCCGAAGAGCTGGCTAGAAACGACTCGGCAAATGGCGGCAAGGTCTTGCACGACGATTCCAGCTCTCTTTACAGCACCGATGATTCCGAAACCGACGCCGATTCCACCACCGATGCAGCTACTGTTTCCACACCTCGCACTGCTTCTTTGCTCCGAGCAGACATGATGGAGTACTTCGACGAAAAGATCCCAGTACTTTCTGAACCTCCCCAGATTTCGTCTCTTATTCCTGCCCCTGGAATGGCCGCAACCTCCGGGCCTCTCGAAGAATTCTCATGGTGATGTTCCTCGTCACAACTTTCTGTTTCCTTTGTTTCTCCATCCTCCGCGCTAAGGGGTGCTGGATTATGGCGAGAAGGGGGCGTTCTATTGATTTTCATATGATACCATTTGATGAACATTTCCACTTCTACGGATTATTTGTATCTTTGGGTTAAGGGGTTCTTTGCTAGGCATCAATCTCGGACACTGCGATTGCTTGTATATAGAAGCAGCAAAATGAACCATTTATACATTTACAGCAAAGAACGTTCTTGGACTATTGCCTGTCGACGGACGGGCTCCATCACCGTGTTCTATTGACCTGCATGTCTGATGCTGCGCGAGTCAATCGACCGAGCGGTGTGTTGTCATTGAGTTGCTAGATTTAAAATGGTCGCTGCTGATCTCGGCATGGACCAACGCGCGAAAGCGGGCGACAGGAGATGATACCATGTGCACTCCACCAGACTCGTGTCACGTATACATGACTCTCAATTTTGTTACGCACGAGAGAAGACAAATACTTTAAAAGGCTACATTCTTGAACAAGACTATGGCATCAACGACAACAAGACTGCTACCGATCGGCGAAGGGCCACGAGTCATCGTCTACCACCAAACAATACACCGAGATGGGCGATACGTGTCTCTATTGCCGCTCATCACCAACCAGACGGGCGTGACGCATGTAATAGTGGCGGCTATACATTTGAACGAAGGTCCGGGCAACATCACCTTGAACGACGATCCTCCGCACGCTTCCAAATACGAAACGCTATGGGGAGAGGTGGCATGGTTACAGGCTTCTGGCGTCAAGGTGCTGGGCATGCTGGGTGGTGCTGCAAAAGGCAGTTTCGAAAGACTCGATGGACCTGATGATCGAAAGGTGAGCACTGAGATGTTGCCCTCTATCAACAGGTACATGTCTGGAATACTGATTACGTGTGTGGGATGCTAGTTTGAAGAGTACTACAAACCATTGCACGCTTTGATCTCTAAACACAATCTCTCAGGCTTGGACCTGGATATCGAAGAACACATGACTCTGCCGGGAGTTATCCGTTTGATCGACCGTCTGCGCGCTGACTTTGGACCTGCCTTTCTCATCACGTTGGCACCAGTGGCCACAGCATTACTACCTAATCAACCCCATCTCTCAGGTTTTGACTACAGACTATTGGAGCAGATGCGCGGCAACCAAATTGCATGGTACAACACGCAATTCTACTGTGGGTGGGGTGATGCGACAACGACTTTCTGGTACGATGCCATCATGAGTGTAGGATGGCGTGCAGACAAAGTCGTCGTCGGCCTAGTTACAAATCCAGGAAATGGTGCAGGTTATGTGGAGCAAAGCACCTCTCATGATGTGATGCGAATGCTACGAGCAAAGTACCCGACATTTGGCGGTGTGATGGGCTGGGAGTACTTTAACTCGATGCCTGGGGAGCAGGGTGAACCATGGCAATGGGCTGCAGGTATGGCGAGAGCAATCAGGCAAGCACTACCGCCAGCGGGTCAATTGCAGGGCGGAAGGGGCGTGGAGAGACCCGGTGCAGGCAGCTTGCCGCCAACAATGCCGGTACCATCGCACTCTTTCCCTGCGCAGGACATCGAGACCCTGCAGAACTTGGGGTTCTCGAGTCAGCAAGCGATTGCAGCACTCAATGCAACTAACGGCAACGTAGAATATGCCGCAGGGCTGCTCTTCGAGTAGCAGAACGGATCACTCACTGTATACGGACTATTGTTACACGTAGACACTGAGGAGACTGCACACATGTCATGACTAAAAGGAGATTCATTGTGAATAGAGAAGCCTATCAAGAAGACGCCCTCCCCAAAAGCCTTTCCTGAAAATAAACGGGGCGTAGGTCGGCATGGCTCGATGAGATGTCGAGACCGAAAAGTGAAACAGAATTGAAGAGAAATGTAACAGTGACAGTGGAAGCCGTGAGCCCATGTCATTCGCCTTGAAACGCCAGTATTGAAGACGAGCCATGCCGATGCAGAAGATTGGGTAGTTTTGAAAGGAAAGAAAAGAGTTGTTGGGGACATGAAAAGATGCGGAGAGGAATACGAAAAGACATCAAGACGTGACGACGACGATGGCGAGGTGGATTAGTGGTATCCGTTTCGCGCACCGTAGTACTTTGAGTCGTTGAAGTAGGGGTGTAGGCAGGCCTGCTTTGCTGAGATTCTGCCAGCGGGATCGTAGATGAGCAACGACTCGAGAAGGTCGATACCGTCCTCGCCCAAAACTCTTGCGCCATCGTGGTTGATGATGTCGTCGTCGGGGTTGCGAGACCACTTGGGGAAGCTGGGCTTGAAATCGGGGAAGCTGGTGACACCGGGCCAGTCTGTCTCGGTAGGAGTACCGAGGATGCGGAAGATTTTGAAGATCTCGTCGATCTCCGAGTCGCCAGGGAATAGAGGCTTGCGTGTGGCCATCTCAGCGAAGATACAACCGACCGACCACATGTCAACACCAGTGCTGTACTGACGGCCGCCGAGGAGGATCTCGGGTGCGCGGTACCAGAGGGTTACGACCTGCGCTCACATTAGACTTGGTCGTCTTTTCAGTCGGCATTGGCTGGCAAGGAAGGGAATTACCTCGTGGGTGTAGGTGCGGAGAGGGACACCAAAGGCTCTTGCCAGACCGAAATCAGCAAGCTTGAGGTTGCCCTCCTTGTCGATGAGCAAGTTCTGAGGCTTCAAGTCGCGATGGAGGATGCGGTGGGCGTGGCAGTAGCGGATACCAGCGCAAAGTTGGTGCATGAACTTCTTGACCATAGCCTCGCCCAGACCCATGTGGCCAGCGCGGCCGTCCATGCAGCCCTCGGGCAGAGGCTTTCCGCGGCCTCCCTGCGAGACGGGCAGAGCCTCCATGTACTTCTTGAGATCCAGGTCGAGGTATTCGAAGACGAGGTACAGCTTGTGTCCGTCGGCGTGGACGATGTTGAACAGGCGCACAATGTTGGGGTCGCTCATCTCTTTGAGAAGCGAGATCTCACGGATGGCCGTCGATGGTACACCCTCATCCTCGGCTTCCAGACGGATCTTCTTGAGTGCGACGATGCGGTTGTCGGGGGTGGTGAGGTCGCGGGCTTTGTAAACAACACCATACGTGCCTGCAAGACAATTGTCAGAATCCTTCGAGACAGGGCCGAGGTGCTGCGAGGCACTCACCCTCGCCAATCTTTTCCATCTTCTGATAGTTCTCCATGGCGGCGGCGACGGCGACGACGACTTGTGAAAGTGAGCTGGAGTGAGAGTCGGGTTGGCAGCTGGCGGGCTGTAATGTATGAGTATGCGCTGGGTCTGGGGCTCAAAGCAGTAGCAGCAGCAGCAGCAGCAGCAGCCGTTTGTGCCTGGATTGGCGACGAGAAAGGGGCAGCCACAAAGTGAAGTCGTGGCAATTGCTAAACGACTTTGCTGCAGGTTAGTAGTAGACGACTGAATCAAAGAGCGAAAGGCTGTCGAGCTGTCAACCAAGTCTAGATACAAAGTCGACTTCTTTTATTTTCGTCAACAAGTTGCCGCTCCACCAAAAGTAAACACAAAGTGGGCAACAGAGCCAAGATGCAAACACAACAACCACAAACCGCGACCCGAGAAAACATCAACATCAACATAACCCCCAGCCCCTCGACCACAAACATCAACCTACATCATTGTCATCAATTCCATCAATCAAAATCTCGCCAACAATAATGGCCTCTCATCTTGATGCCTATGCTCGTCCGCCTGAAGACCTCCGCCAACAGTACAAGCACTATCAAAAGGCCTCCACTCAACTACTAAATGCAGACCCTGATCTGTTTGATACTCACCGGCCAAATCTGCCCGCCTATCAAGGCCGTAATCTCTTTGAACGAGCTCCTGATGATCTCACTCGTGTCTATTCTCACTTTCTTGGCGAACCTGTCATCACATTGCCGCCGTCAATCAAATCTGCCAGGCTGTACGAACATCCGGATGCCCCAGGTACGCCAAACCCTTTACACGCCGTTCCAAACTCTTTTCTGAGCCAATGGTAGGTCTTTTGATTGTCCCCTCTCTACTTGACAAAGACATCCAGCTTGCCTTGCTGGACAAACTACTGCATCGCGACCTTTCCAATCCTTCTCACAAGACCAATCTACACATGCACTATGACATGACACATTCCCAGAACCCTGACGGAAGTACAACATCTTTCTTCAGTTACAAAGCACGAAACATATCGCACCAGCCAAAGGATCCTTCTATCCACAAGCCTTTACATATGTCTTCTTGCTTAAACAGGAAATTGCGCTGGGTCACTATTGGTGGTCAATACGATTGGACCCAAAAAGTCTACCCTGAATCAGTGCCGCCGCCCTTCCCGGAAGATGTGGCTGCACTAGTTGAGGGGCTCTTTCCCTCGATGAAAGCGCAAGCGGCCATAGTTAATCTCTACACACCTAGTGATACATTGAGTTTACATCGAGATGTGAGTGAGGAATGCGACAGACCATTGGTCAGTATCTCTTTGGGATGCGATGCCATCTTCATGGCGGGTCTAGAAGGCAGCAAAGGTGTTGCAATTCGATTACGATCTGGAGATGCGCTTGTCATGTCTGGTCCATCACGGTATGCCTGGCATGGCGTGCCCCAAATATTGCCAGGCACCTGTCCCGAGTGGATGGCAGATTGGCCCTGTAGAGAGGACGGAGCAGAAGCAGAGGCATATGAACATTGGAAAGGGTGGATGGCACGCAAGAGGGTCAATCTCAATGTGCGTCAGATGTGGGAGTAGGTTGATGCATGACTTGATCGCTCATGGCAGTATGCATCTCTGCTGCATGTACGAGTAGCTATATGTAGTTGTATGAATAGATGGAGCAGTCAAAAAATCGCTCTTAAAGACTATCTTTTGGATAAATTGACATATTTGTGACTGTAATGGAGAAGTGGACGTGTAATTGTCGATCTGAAACAGCCCATGACGGAAGAGAGAGCTTACACAAGATCAACTTCTTGAAGCTTCACACTCAAACCAACCAACTCGCATCAGTACTACTCGAATAGCTACACAAAGACGTTTTAACTATGACTTCGACAATTGATTCCTCTCTCCCACCATTGAAACCTGTCTACGAGCCAAAAGAAAGCTCAGCCCCGCGCAACGAATCACCACACTTGGCCAAACTCATCTCGACTCTCCAACTGCAACAGCACATCGAGGGAGGCTATTTTGTCGAAACGGATCGCGACACTAACCGCGTATCGAACCCTTTCCTCAACACCTCTCCTTCAGCCTCAGACAATGAGCAAACAACCTTCTACACTTCCACCGGCGCCGTAAGCGCAAACCTCAGCAACAAGCTTACCGATGCCGACAAGAATGCAAACGCGACTTCAGAATCCGAGGCCGGGCAGGACAAGACAAGAAACGCAAGCACAAGTATCCATTACCTCTTGACTCCCGAGTCTCCTATGGGTGCTTTCCACCGCAACAGAGGAAGAACAGTGCATACACTACACAGAGGACGAGGTCGCTACGTCATTATCCACGCCGACGAGGTCATGCCCGAATACGACTCGCACTCGGGAATAAGGTCAAAAGCAAGAGTGGAGACCTTCATCGTTGGTCAGAATGTGGAAAAGGGAGAGAAGCTGCAGTGGATTGTCGATGGAGGAAAGTACAAGAGTAGCTTTTTGCTGCCACTTGAGGGCGACGATCCCGCCAACAACGAGGGTCTCCTCATTAGTGAGACAGTGGTGCCAGGCTTTGAGTACAGCGATCACGACTTTATGAGAATTGAACGACTAGAGGCGCTGGTCACCAAGGAGCAGGCCGATGAGATGAGATGGATGCTTAGAAAGGACGACAAGCCAGTCTGAGCATGAAGAGGAAGAGTCATATGATGACGAATCAGTACAAGAATTATAGACAGCCAACAGGAAAAGACAATCATGTTATTATTGCTGTGCTATTGAATCTCAAGAGGTATAATGCATAAACCAGTCAACCGCTTCATAATCATTGTCCCTGTATTCCAGCATTCCATTACGTCGTTGATTTGAACATATTGATTTAAACCTTGCTGTGGGTAGCGACGCCGTCGTTGGGTCCAGCTGCGGCATATGCTGCCTCCTTGCGCTCAGCCTCAAGGGCAGCAGCATCAGTGGTCTGGGGACGAGTGTCCTCCTCGGAGAAGACCTTGGTGGGCTCAGAAGAGGTCTCGCTTGATGGGATGGTAGCGCTGGGCTGTCTGCTGACTGCAGGGCTGGTAGGAGGAAGCTCATTGGTGGTAGTGCCAGTCGAGCTTCTGAGGCACTCATACCACTTGGTGGCGTCCTGGGGAGTGTGTGCCTTGAAGGCATACTCGTGTGCCATGGAGAGCTTGTTGCCAAAGCTGCTGCCCGAGACGTCCTTGCCCTTGACCTGGAACTTGAGACCATCGAGAGCACCGATCATGCAGTCAGGTAGATACAGGGAAGTCTCGGGAACAGGATCCTTTGCAAAGTCGTCGTCGGTCTTGTATTCGTGCATGTATCTGGAAGGAGTGATGACCCAGAACGAGGACTCGTACTTCTTAAGCAACTTGCCCTTGCGCTCCAGAGAACCAGCGATCAAGGGCTCAGTAGCTCTGTGGTTCTGGTTGGGGAAGCTGATGTTGGCCATGGTGCGTGGAGGAGCGTTGGGGTCAATCAAGACCTGGTTGTTGCGCTGGACGAAGCCATTCCACTCGAAGTCGGGGGCAATCTGCTGAGCAGTGCTGGTCATGTTGCCATACATGGTGCGAGTCTGCTCGGCCTGGTTACCAACAACCTGGTTGAACTGTGTCAAGCCATTCTGGATGGTGGTGAGGATGTGAGCCTCGAACTGGGCAAAGCTGTTCTGGACAGCGATGATATCGTTGCGGTTGTTGTTCTCCTCGATAATCTGCTTGTTCAGGCGGTGGTAGACACCACGCTGAAGGACGTAGGGGTCTTCGTGTGCGCTGATCTTGCCTCCGGTGCTTTCAAAGGCAGCTGTGTGCTGGCCAAGCAGCTCGATGTGCTTTTGCGATGTTGCGCGAGCCTTGTCGACGAGCTTGCCACCCTTGCCCGCACCCTTGGTGAGCTCCTTGGTCTTGTTCTTGATCTCGCTGTGGAGACGCTCGAAGATGGGAAGGACGGAACCCTTGAGAGTCTTTGCTGTCTCGGCGTGCGAGTTGGAGATGCCCTAATGCTATTACTCAGTTTCATACTTGGCTTTATCGATGCTTCACGTCATACCTGGGTGTTTGAGCGGATAGTGTCAAACATGCCTGCGACACCTCCCAGATTCTGGTCAAAGTGGTGACCCTCCTTGAGGGGGTGCGACACGGTCTGTCATGGGTCGTCAATATCTTGTCGAGTCGAGTAGGAGGGGTGTTGAGCTCACCTTGAGTACCTTCTCGTACTCCTTGGCGTGAGAATGTTGCATCTTCTCAGTGGCCTGGATGTAATCCTCGAGGTAACCACAGGCGTGCTTCCATGCCTGCAGGCGCTCGTGGAAGAGCTTGGTTACCTCGCTGGTATCCTCATCAGGGATGGCATCGTCGTCGGTCACGTTGGTGGCCGTTCTGGTAGGCAGGGCGCGTTCTGTGGAAGCCATGTTTGCGATAGTGTGTGGTATAGAAGTTTGATTCTAAAAGATAGGAGGATTAGCTGGATGTCCAAAGGAGAGATTCTCTCAGCAGCTGAGAGAGTTGCCGGGCACTGCCACCCACGCTCGACGATGGGACGCGGGGTAACTAAATGAGTTGAAAGCTTACCTGGTTGTTCGGTGCAACTCGTGAGGAGATCGTGTCGGTTGCAAGGTATCAGAAAGAGTGGTCTTCCTCCAAGTACGAATGACTACCCCTTGTATATATATCAGATTTCATCCGAGGCGCAGCTCACCACCCTGCGACCCGCTGATCATAAAACGTCAACTCTCCCCTCCGGATCTTGGTTGGCAATTCGTGCATGCAATGACGATTTCAAGCCACTTTCGTAAATCAGGGGGCTCGTGCGGTTGTTCGAGACCATCCCCGTTTCCCAGCCAACATGAAATCAGGACCCTTTCAAATCTCAACACCACCCGTTCGAAAAGCCACAGTCCTCGACGGACGGCATGCTGCCACATGTGAACGCCGTTTAGAGATGTGGCTTTGGACGACCAACAGGCGGTGAAGTCTGTGACGAGCCTTCGAAAATTCAGCCATGACACCACCATCCTGCCTGTATTCGGCAAGTAGCGATCTTTTTCACTGCAGACCTGACTTCCCGTGTTCAGAAGTATGTAACGCAAATAGTTATAGAATTGTCATGTAGTTGGATCATGATGGAAGTCACATGCTTTGGACACACGGAGGTATTAGGCTTGCGAACAAGAGATGCCTTTCATCTCTTTACTGTTCATGTCGGATCCGCAAGACGTCGTTTGAGCTCTTGCTCACACGCTATATGACAGACGTTCAAGGATGCTTTGTCGGTCGAGCAGAGACAGATTTGATTGACTCAATGCAACGTTTCCTCAGCTGCAAAGCATTGAAGTAGCTCATACAACCAACGCATCGCGACGCACTACTGTGGTGCCGAGATATGGCTGGAAGACAGGGTCACACAATTAGCCAGGTCTCCGGGGCTCTAGCCGTACAAGGCTAGTGCGAGCCCTCGGGATCTCGTATCTGCCATCTCTTTGGACGTGGATCGAGCAAGGATGAGATATCTTGTCAAGAGGATTGGCATATTGACAAAGTCGTGGCTCTCGTTCGCATTTCGGTGATCGCTAGACATAGTAAAAACAAGAGGAGAGACGAGGAACAGCAGTAAAAGACTCATACGACAAAGTCGTGCTTCAAGAGAAAGCCGAGAACCCAAAGGAAGATAGAAAGAACAACGCCGCTCGTGTGTTTTGTTGCAAAAACTCCGGTCTCCCAATGCATATGCTCTGAATAATCACCACAACTCGCTCTTCTCTTCGTCTTGCCAGAGGCTGCTCTGATCACCAAAGGGCTGTGAGTCGGTCGAATATCCCAGGTAGTCCTTCTGACTCGTGTTATTGGTGGGAGTTTCGTGGGATAATTGAGCAGGTACTTCGGCGCCGGCAGAAGTGCGAGGTCCAGATTGGTGCTGCTACAAGGATATTGAGTAAGTCATTTGAATGAGGGCAGATTGTTCACATAAACGTACCTTGTCATCCGCCGCAACACCGTCTTGTTGCTGCTCTGACGATTGCTGCTGCTGCTGCTGATGTTGATGTTGCTGCTGTTGTTGCTGCTGTAATTGCTGCTGTCTGGCTTGGGCAGTCTTTTGTGCCACTGGAGCTTGACTTTGTGGGTGATACATTTGTACTTTGGCCAGATAGCTGTACATGAAGTTCGAGAGCAGGACTTGACTGTGTAGGGGCCTCCTAGGGTTGGCGAGCTTCATGTGTGCCATTCGGTAAATAGCACGCTCCTCCAGTATGCTGAATCGTGTCCAATTGTAATCAATATCCGGCCGAAGGATTCGCGGAGCTGGCTCTGGAGAAGGCGCACGCAGAGACTCCTTTGAAGCTTGATATTGTTGCTTGTGCTCTTTTGATCGTTTACCACCTCCGAAGATGGCGGACAAGATGCCAGAATCCTTATCTTTCCTGCCATCCGCAGATTTTCTTGAGCTTTCCTTCTTGCGCTCTTCCTCAAGTCTGAAGCTCTCGCGATCCAGTACCAGTGACTCTCGACCTTTAGGAATAGTAGCGTTGCCGTCTATGGAAGACTGTAGGACGTCCAAGCGAGTCTTTTCTGCAGTCTTTGGATGCTGTTTAGCAGCAGCCTTCAATTTCTTAGATGCCTCCTTCTCGCGCTCCTTGTCTTCTGTCCTACGCTCCTTCTCTTTGTCTTTCTCTTCGCTGCCAAGAAGCCAGTTCCAACTGGTTTTGCGGCTGTCCTTCTTCTCGACCTTCTTCTCTTCGTATGTTGGTACCATAGTGAGGGCATCGGTCCGTGTATTTCCGCTGCCAGGTAGAGGTGATGGGTGAGAGGATATGTCTTCCAGCGTAGATTTCGTAGATCGGGTTGAACTAGAGTGAATGAGGGAAGGACGGGAGTGAGCGCCTCTAGCACTGGAACGAGCACGAGGGGGGCCATGATGCTGCGTTGGTCCATGTGAAGGAGTCGAATGCTGCTGTTGTTGCTGCGATGATAGTGGGGTTGAGGGTGGGACATGTGATGATTTTCGTTCTGGAACGGTAAAGCTGTTGGCAGATGGAGGTGTCTCTACTATTTGCGGAATTGGACTACTAGCACCGGGGATTGGAGCAGTTGTCCGACCATTGGTAGCAATCTTTGAGTGGAAAGCGGTGACGGGAACAGAGCTCTGAGAAGAAGCACCATCCTTGGCTTGGTTAGCCGGTGTCTTCTGTTGAACCAGATCTTCTGAAGACGCAGAGGTTAGACGTACAGCGCCAGCAGCAGTATCACGAGCCAGCGCAGGCTCAGTCTGTACACGGTTGATGCCTGGGGAAGGCGGCTCTCGCATAGACAGCGCGGGCGAGGGCGCCCGGCTGCCCTCACCATCGGACTCAGATTGCCTGCCAGTTTCTGATTGGCGGCTAAGACCTCGTCTGGAGAATGGTGCACGATCCTTGCGCATATAAGTTCTTGTAGAGCGCTTCAGTGCAGGACCTGGAGCAGGCAGAATAGGTGCATCGGCCATCTGGACACCTGAATCAAGACTGTTCCTGGCAGACTCAAGGTTGACGTTGTTGACCAGACCTTCCAGCTCTTGCAAATTTTCTGCTGTTGGTGAAGTCTGTGATTGCTCCTTCTCTGATCGTTTTCGTTGCAAGCGTTCCGCGCCATCTTCATACCCCTTGGACGAATCGATCTGACGTGAAAGCATGCTCTTCTTCCTTGTGAGACTACTACCGGAATTTGATCTTTCTACACCAGGCATCAACGAATCCCCGGACCCAGAGCGCTTCCGTATTCGATCAACGCGGTCCTCGACAAACGTCTTGAATTCCTTGGGGGCAAGTTCGGGGTGTAGGCGCGCTGGTACCCAAAACAAACGCGAGGCTTCATCATCGTCAGTAGCTTCTGGTGAAGTGGGAGCGGATGACCCAAAGCTGGGGAGGTCCGGATCTGCATTGTCGACACTCATGGACATGCGACGAATGGCTTGCAGGTTGTTGAGCTCTTGAGCTACAGCGGCAGGACTCGACTCATAGTCAATGTCGTTCAGGGGAAACTGCTGTACTGCTGTCTCAGCCGACGACGATGACTTCCTAGATAAGGTCGGGGGAGAGGATGAGTCCACAGGAAGGTTCTCAGAGCCGAGACTGCCTTTGCGCGCAGCCGTATCAGACGAGGGCAGTTTCTCGTTGCTACCAGTCTGCTGAAGCGGAGAGCGAGGCGGTGAAGAGCGCTTGGTATCAAGATACGAGGGCGCAAGCTGGTAGGTCTCCAGGGCGGAACCCACGAAACTGAGCGGTCGCGAGTTGCGGTTCGAGGGCGTCAAGTAATCGTCGTCGTCGCTCCCGTACATGCCTCCGATGGCCTCTGTGACGTGGTGGTTATCGTCGGATATGGAGATTTGCGGCGTGTGCCTGCGCACATAGCTCGACGCATCGTGTGAGGCCTGCAGGGGGTTAGCCTGTGGCATTTTTTGGTCGACTGGCAGTCGTCTGATATGATACGCACCTGCATGGCGAGGGGAAAAAGAGGCAGTCGAGGGAGAAGCCAGTCACTTCAAGAGACCGTCATACACGCGACATGGGCCACCACATCAGACTTGTGGCAGAAACACACTGTGAGCCACACCAAAGATGTTGGATAGGAATAAACAAGCAACAATAATACAAGACATGTTTATTCTTCGCTTCCCTGAACTGCTCGGGGCCTGACAAGCAAGCCTTGGCAAACGCTGTTCACTCGGATCCGGATCTGAGAAGCCGACCGGCACAAGAGCCAAACCACTGCTCACTCACTGCCCGCCTTATCCAAAGCTTGATCTCTTCACTCGTTGTCTCGTAGTCTTGCTGTTGTCGCAAAT
Organism: Aureobasidium sp. Y128-05A; assembly: GCA_037042735.1. Classification (NCBI taxonomy): domain Eukaryota; kingdom Fungi; phylum Ascomycota; class Dothideomycetes; order Dothideales; family Saccotheciaceae; genus Aureobasidium; species Aureobasidium sp. Y128-05A. Next base: position 609,384 of record JAXQKC010000109.1, on the reverse strand, counting down.
CGTAATTTCTCCTGAGCTGGGTATCTTGATGCTAAAATCACCGTCATAACTCCACACATGCATTCATTCCTCTTGCGCCGCTCTCCTCCTAGTTGCTGGCTGCTACACTTTTCCTCCACATGATGGCCAAAGCTGCTCCCGCGCATATAGCCGCTCCTACCCCAATGTACAAGTTTGTTCGGTCCACATCCGACTCTTCGTTCTTGGGGAAAGCCGTCGAAGGAAATGTCGCGCTCTCGGCGAGGTGCACAAAAAACTCCGAAACACTAGCCCAAGTCACGCTTACGTGGAGCGGTTTCGGTACACGCAGCTCCTCTGTGTAGTGATCGGGCTGCATCTCACTCCTTTGTACCGCTCTGTCTTGGTCTGCCTTCAAGGCTGTGTATACGGCAGGCAAGTGTTCGAGGTGGGCATACTTCCTGCGCATCTCGACAATATAACCGAAACTGTCAGGATCGCTGGAATCGTACGTGTAGCAAAGAAGATCACAAGCTTCAAGCTTGGCCTGGTTTTCCAGCACAGCAGGTTCCAGCTCGCCAAGCTCTTTCAGGATGAGATAACATTGTCGCCCACCAGGCAGCTCGACACTGTTGACGGCGATCTCTGGTTTGATGGTTGGATGATAGGTTGTGCTGAAAGGCCTGTTGAGGAAGGCTGACAATAAACTCGACTTGCCACTGCCGCCAGCGCCAATGACATAACACAAGAAGACATTGCGTTCCACACGGCCAGGTCTGTTACGTCGCTTGCGAGCTTTGGTGACCTTTAATGCAGCGGTGGTGCCGCCGCGTTGAGGAGACTCAAAGCCGAGATAAGCCAGATATTCAAGTGTGACTTTGGGCTCTTCGTAGGTTGTCATGCTCCATTGCGCCAGCCAGCCTTGCAAGGTGATGTGACCAGCCTCATTACGGACGGTACAAGAAGGAAAGTCAGACTCGATCCAGGACGAGGGGAGACCAGGGGTGGGTGCAAACAAAGCGGCGAGTTCGGAGTCGTTGAGGCCTCCATCGTTGTCCTTGTCATGCAAAAGGAAGAGATCGACGAAGAAGCGGTAGCCCGAAGGACTGAGCTCGGCCGAAGAAGAGGAAGCAACATCGAACTTGGGATGCAAGAAGGTGTCCTTGAGACTCAGACTATCGGTGTATTGGAACTTGCGTAGGATGATCCAAATGGTCTCGTGACGACCCTTTTCGGCAAACATTTTGTTGAGGAGGATGAAGCCGTCGATATCGATGCCACCTGAGTGAGCGTGGACAGAGCGCTTGATGCTAACAAGGTCCTGATCGGAGAGAGGTTTTTCGAAACATTTGAGCTGGAAATCAAGGATCTCCGAGTCGTTCAGCAGGCCGTCTTGATCCTTGTCGCACAGGTAGAAGATTCGGCGAAGGGCAGAAACAGCAGCAGGCTTGAGACAAGACTCTTTGGCGTCGTATATAGGAGCAATGGGGTGGGTGACGGCCTTTTGGCACAAGAAAAAGACTTCGTTGATGTTATGGTGCTCGCGGGCGCTGGTGCGGATGCAAGAGTCAATCTCTTTGAACTCTTGCATGACGGGTAGCATCTCTTCATCGACGACCTGTTGAGTCGAGACATTCTTGGATAGATCGGCCTTGTTGGCAGTAAGGACAACGGGGACATTTACGCCTAAGGAACGGAAGTAGGGCAGCCAGAAGAGGGCGACACGCTCGTAGCTGTAATGGTCCGAGTAGACGAGAAGAATGACATTGGACTTGCGCAGTTCGTTGCGCAGGTTGTCGCGTTCTTGAGGTAGGGCTGAGGTGTCGACAATGGTGGTGGTGACGCTTTGCGGCGTACCCAAGGTGGGTGGAATGGAAATGGGCGGCAAGACAGGCTGGATTTTGTTGGTGACAAAGAGGTCCTTGACCAGCGATGTGATCAGGCTCGACTTGCCCGTGCCTTCGTCGCCGCAGACGCAGACGCGCACCGTCGCCATGCTGCTGCTGTGAGAAGATGTCGAAGCAAGCAGCAAGCAACAAGCCACAAGCATCAAGCATCAAGCATCAAGCAGTCGCAAGGCGGAACATTTCCCCGCGATGCGTGTCGGCCTTTCCCCACACCTCGGCCTCTGTCGCGTGGGTCTGGGTCTGGATCTGCCACTTGCGACTCTGGAAGTTGCACCCATCTCCTCCTCTACTTGTCGCTTGTCGTGGCTGAGGTGCTGTCCTGCCAGTGTCCTGTGTTGTTTCCTTTATCGATATATAGAGTAAAGGCTCGCTGCCTCGGACCTTGCGACAATCCCTCCGACCAGTCTACCCGGACGCCGCATCGACTTGACACACCCACTCTGAAGCCTCGACACCAGTCACCGATTCTTTGTCACAATGTTGTATGTATGTCTTTCCAGCGATACCGCCGTGTCTGACAACTTGCTAGTGTCTTGCCGCCGCCTCCGCGCTATCCCAGCGGGAACCTGTATACCGGCTACCCACCCGGCGCCATCATCGAGACCAACAACACTCTTTCCAAGCATACCGGCCCTGACTACCAGCTTCTCGTTGGTGAGGGTACCTATGTCCAGCGCGACGAGCTTCTTCTGGCCACACCTCCGCCTCATCCCTCGGACAATCCTGTTCCCAACACCAATCCGCTCGCTACCACCATCGCTCCTCCAACCCAGGGCACTAGACTCTCGCTATGCATAGTCGCCCCCAAGAAGCTTCCTGACAACTCTCTCGCCCGCACCCTCACCAGCAGTAGCCAACCTTCTGCTATCCCGAGTGCCCAAGAGGATCCCATGACCCCCACCACCGACTCCGCCTCGTTTTTCAGGTCATCCGCTCCTGTCTTTGGAGACAACAACCCTGCTCTTGCTCCCGTGCCAAACAAGGACTCCAAGGATCCGTCCAAGAGGCGCAAGCCCAAGAACAACATAGTCAAGAGCAACTCCTCGTTTGTATCCAGAGTCATTCCCCATGAAGCCCTACAGAAGCGCCTGCAAGAGCGTAACCCACAGGGCACTTTTGCTTTCTCAAACATCAACAGAGCCCTTCAATGGCTAGATCTTTCTTCCGACACAAAGACCGAGAACCTTACCAAAATCTTGTTTACTAAAGCCCACGCTCTGTGCCACCACGTCAACCCCGTCACCAAAAGCACCACCCACCTGGACGTCATCTTGGGCTTCTCCTCGTCTGACATTATCTGGTACGAGCCCGTATCTCAAAAGTACGCTCGCATCAACAAAAATGGCGCTATCAATTCTTCCGCCGTCTCTTCAATCTGGTGGCTGCCCAACAGTGAAAATCTGTTCTTGGCCGCTCACATGGACGGTACCCTGATCGTCTATGACAAGGAAAAGGAAGATGCTCCTTTCGTACCTGAACATGAGTCTTCCGAATCTGCTGATGGTCAAGCTGGCCCGGCGTCTTTGGTCATTAAAAAGTCTGTTCAATCGCGCAATCAGAAGACTAACCCTGTAGCTGTATGGAAAATCAACAACCAGCAGATCAACTGTATTTCCTTTTCACCTGACGGCAGACACCTTGCTGTTGTGTCTGAAGATGGCTCCCTGCGTATCATCGATTACCTTAAGGAACAGCTTCTCGATGCTTTTACCTCATACTATGGTGGCTTAATCACTGTGACATGGTCGCCTGACGGCCGATATATCCTAACCGGTGGTCAGGATGATATTGTTAGTATCTGGTCCTTTGCAGATGCTACTTTGGTAGCACGTTGTCAGGGACACAGTAGTTGGGTCACTGATGTCAAATTTGATCCTTGGAGATGTGACGAGCGCAATTATCGCTTCGGTAGTGTTGGTGAAGATTGCAAGCTCCTACTCTGGGACTTTTCCGTTGGTATGCTCGGCCGACCGAGAGCAGTAAGTTCTATTCTTAGTTCTTGTTCGCCATGCAACCTACTGATCCAGGCTGCGTAGATGTCAATCAAACACAGAGGTAGTGTGACTTCTAATGCCATCACACGGAAGGAAACGAATTCTACAGTCGGTCGTATCAGATCACATTCGACAATCTCAGAGGACGGTGAGGGTGCGACAAATGGCACAGACGTGGTTCACGGCTTCAGAACAAAAGCAAGCACAGCCATGTTACCGCCCGTCATGGTGAGTCAAAGAAATTGTTTTCGCTTCGACAATTTTGGCGTGAGTACTAATGTTGAGATTGCAGTCGAAAAAGATAGACAACCATCCGTTGAGCTGGCTTGAGTTTCAGGAAGACTGTATCATGACAGCGTGCAAAGATGGTAAGTGTCTTGCAGCTCTGTGTTGGGACGTCCGGGATCCACCAACAAACATGATTATTGCGCGTCTTTAATGCGTCGCGCGAAGCTGATCGGGCCTTTTGATGACAATCTGCAAAATTTCACGTTGGGCTGACACGCTACACAGGTCACATCCATACTTGGGATAGACCCAAGGAGGGAGCCGGAGAGAACGGACACAACTCCAGCGATGCAGACAACAGCGCGATCTGATGCAGGCACGTAGTCTGATATTGACACTATATATGAAGACCGTGAATCGGTCAGGTTCACTAATATACAGCTTTGGTAATAGGTGACAAGGCTTCCGACCGCCCCCGAGTGGCTAGTAAAAGTCGTCTCGTCTCTGTATGAGAAGTAGCTATCTGTAGATTGGATAGACATTAGTATTGTAGAGGTTATCAGTACGCCCTTGTAGCTGCTACCTGGGTCACTATTCAGAAGAACAACCCTAATGGCTTGCCATGACTCTGCAATGCGCTTCATGCAGAGCTCAGGAGTGATGAACCGCTACTCGAGTACTCATCACGCCATAATTAGGGATCTGGATCAAGGCTCAAGACCGTTGCACAGCAGAAAGATTCGGATCGCGAAAATCCCAACCACGGGATAGATAGATTTGTTGAAGATAGAGGCGGCGGAGAAAAACGAGGTTTCTTTGTCCAACGAGAAAAATCCAGGGTTCTCTGAAGGTAAGACCGAAGCGTGGCCGGACCCTTGATCACCGGAGAGCCGCAGCGTGGCAGATGTGAATCATGATGAGCTTTGCATGTGCATGACTACGGGTTCATGATTTGTTTTTACGACGACAAGATAGCCCGAAGAGTACAGTGCACTTGCAGCCAGCCCGGGCAGTTGTCTATCTCGGAAGACCACGAGTGCTAGCCGGCGCGGTAAAGGTTCTAGGGGGCCGAAGGGGCCGCAGTGATCGAAGTCACGGCTTTGCGTTTACTCTCTGTCAAACAAAGGACAAAGAACGGCCTCCCGTCTCGCGCCGACACCAACGAATCTTTACTTATCGCAATCGGGCACGAGCTTCTTGGTTGTTTGAGAAACGTCATCCGAGGTCAAGCTTTCGTTTTGGCATTTTCCACCCAAGCGCCTCAGACTCTCCTTTGCATCCTCTACCACATCGATTGCTGCGTTTGTCGCAAAGACTCGACCCTTATTCTTGATCGATTTGGTTGTCGCGCTCGCGACCAACATCCCACGACCCCGCCATCGCTATGGTCCATACCCCTCGAGCCAAGCCCGTGCTTGAGATCATGTTAGTACTTGTGACCGCCTCGCAGTGAAGCCTTCACGGGGCTGACTTGTGCCAATAGCCCGAACAACCGCTTCATCGTCTTCCATGGCGACCAGCATGAAGCCGAGACCATCAAGCTTAATGGTGTTGTCCGATTGACGACACCAGATGCCATGAGTATCAAGAACGTCAAGATCTGGCTGGAGGGGAAACGACGAATCTCGTGAGTCACTCGCCGTACAGCATTCAGCAGAACTGCCATATTGACTCTTGTCCGTGCAGATGGTTCTACATGGGCGGCATGGCAGCAGGCGAAGTGTCGGACAAAAAGACCTTCTGGCGCGAGGAACGTGCTCTAGGCACGTCTGGCACGCACAAGATCAACTCGGGAACGATAGAGTGGCCTTTCGAATACATCCTCGACCCTAGCATGCCTGAAAGCATTGAAGGCATGAACAGCACATACATCGTCTACTACCTGCATGCAAGCGTCTCTAGACCCGGCTGGAACGCAAAGGACATTACCACCACGCAGCACATCCGTATCGTGAGAACTCTGGGCGCCGAGCAGATGGAAACAACTCGCTCAAGGGTATGCTTTTCGACATCGAGTGTCGCAACCAGTATGCTGACTCGCTTTTTAACAGACCAACGCCGACATTTGGGCGAACAAGCTCAGCTACAGCATCTCGATTCCTACCGACGCCGTTGTTTTTGGAACTTCGATTGTTGCAGACGTCGAACTGTCGCCAATTCGAAAGGGTATCAAGCTCGGCAAGATCGAAATGAGGCTCATAGAAGCAGTAACCAAGCGAATACAGTCGTCCGAAGTACCCGACCAGCGAGGTGACAGATGCAAGGTCGATGAATCAGATGTTGCAAAAGCAGAAATGGAATTCCCTGAAGACTCGCGTGTCACTTTTGCCGATGAGAGCGCCGACAACCCCATCATGGAAGACGAGAAATACGTTTTCAAGGCTACTCTGGAATTGCCCAAGTCTCTCAAGCAATGCAGACAGGATGTCGACTCTCACAACATCAATATTACTCATCGTTTTAAGCTCATGGTCAACATTCACAACCCAGAGGGTCACATCTCTCAGCTCGTTTGCCGTCTTCCTGTCAAACTATTCATCTCTCCTAACCTGCCAGTCGACGACTCGAACGAGGTCCAAGTCGCTGCAAGAACCATGACCGACGCCGAACTCAACCAACAAGAAGTCACCTTGAACGCTCCACCAGAATACGGCCGACACCAGCTAGATGCGCTCTACAACGATATCAATACAGGTGGATACATGAGTCGCGCTCCCAGTGGATCAGCCACTCCTTTCTATGCTCAGAGCCGCAACGCATCTTCAGAAAACCTGCAATCTTTGAACGGTGTTGCAGACATGCATCACTCGCAGTCAATGCCTGCACTTGGTGGAGGCGAAAGTCACTTTGTACCCGCTCAACTTCGTTCACGTCTCGCCAACTTGCAAGACCAAGGGTCAAGCAGACAAATCCGTGCCGCGCCTGCAGCCCACCATTCTCCATCGGGTGGTAACACTCCCGCATACACTGGTGGCTACTTTGCTGCTCATTTCGCCCAATCACACTCAGGTCATGCTTCACCGCCACACCAATCGCCCGCACACAGTGTACCCGAGTCCCGCAGAGCTTCTGGAGATGGTGAGGACTTAATCGACGACAACGTACCTCATATGGACGATTTCGACATGGGCACGCTATCAAGAGTTCCCAGTTACGGAGCTGCTGTTCGCACTCCCGGACCATTTACACCTTTCAATGATGGACCTCCTAGTTATATGGAAGCTACCAGCAGACCGCCAAGCCCTACTCTGCAACTCCCACAGAGGCCTGGCGCTGCCCATGTTCGAAGCGGCATCAGCACTCCTGGGTCTCACTCGAGCAGTCAGACATTGACCGGCGCTGTTACCCCTGGTAGCTTTGCTCCCAACGGTCTCACTCCCTTGACACAACTTCATCCCCATGAGGACAACCGGTTGCGCATGTTGAGAGCAAGAGCAGATTAGACTTCAGTGGATCAATGACGACGATTAATATTTTTTAGCATTGGGAATGGTATTTTTTTTGCTACGCATAGGCAAGGGGTTAGGTGTTCAGGAACATCGCGCGCTCCAGAGCAGGTCGGAACAGGTTCTCCTTTACAAAGCATCCTCTTTTCTTCTTGTTGGTTTTCGGGTCCAAGGAGTATAGACTTGATAGACCAAACTTCTCACCACTTATGCGAGTTTATGGATGCTTCGTAGCACTATCTAATTTTTCTGTCACACTTTCAAAACATTATTGTCTGTGTCGAAATTGAGTGATTTGATGTATGTGATCGAATGGTACAACACACTGATCATATTGTGATACGCTGTGATCGTGAAGGTACTTCTTGCATAGTCAAGATTGACTTTAGCCGCATTTGAGAACAAAAAAAGATAAGCGGCGCGTACCTCGCTTGGACTCACAATTTGCTCAGCCTTCCATTTACAGCAGTCGTTAGAGCGTAGATGGTACTCAGCACCGGGACGTCCATGCCAAATTCGCTAGCTTTCTTGATGGGATATCCCAAGATGACATCTACCTCCAAAGGCCTCCCTTCCTTCATATCTGTGTGCATGCTTGAGAAAATGCCAGGCATGGCTAGTATCTTGTTCACTAGATCATCTGCTAGTTTGTGCTCAAGAAGCACGTTGCATCGATTGGCTACCTCGATTACTTCGTGCATTAGTCGCTTCGTAGTGACCATTGCTTGGGGTGATGATTTCAACCAATCCTGAGTGTTGACGTCTGTGAGTGTAGTGATGGAGTTCCAAGCGGCATTCCAAGTGACCTTTTCCCATCGCTTGATTTGAATGTCCTTTTCGACTTGGAATTTTGTTCCGCCAGTTTTGAGTAGTGTTGCAAAGGTTTCTAGCTTTTCTTGTTCGAGATCGCGTCCAAGAGTTGGATTTGGGAATAGACCCATTTGCATATCTTCTGACTTTGTGTGTTTGATCACTCCAGGTGAGGTTTGAGTGGCTCCTACCCAAGTTACACAGCTGATTATTGTGTTGTTTGGGAAGGTACTGCGGAACGGCTCTTCGTTGCCGACACCATTCTGGATAATGACGAAAGCGGTTTGATCGCCGACGGCAGATTCGAAAAGCGGTGGTACCTTGTCTGGATTCACAGCTTTGTGGGTACAGACAATGTAGTCGAATGGCGATGTGATCTCATCTGGTGATTTATAGACTTGGTCTATGTTGACTTTGTGGTTGCCATGATTTTCACTTTCGATAGCCAGACCGTGATCCTGGACTTGTTGGTAATTTGACCTGGCTACTACGCTCAAGGACACGTTCTTGTTGCGTCCAAGGACAAATGCATAGAATCCTCCGATTCTGTAAGGATCAGTCAATTGATTACTTTTAGATGATGAACGATCCTTACGCTCCAAGCCCGAAGAGTAGGACTCTGATGTCTTCACCTGATTTTGCCATCTCCTCTCAGCAATGCTTGCACAGAATCGAATTGAAACGACTAAGGATTGTGTTCTTGCTGGGCCAAGAGCTGTGATGAGATCCAACCTTGGTGGATACCAAAAGCCGACGAAGGTGGGGCGAAGCGGGGAAGCAATGTGACCCCCACTCTCCTCCGCAAACTTTCTCTTACTCAACAACCAGACTGACTATCATGAATATAGCAATCATGGCCGAGTGTGATTCAATATCTGAACAATTCGTTGCTCGACAAGCATGGCGACAATAGAGGGTGCAGAGCTCGCCAAGCATAACAGTAGACAATCTTGCTGGCTTGTCATTCATGGCGAGATCTGGGACGCCACCGACTTCCTCGATCAACATCCAGGCGGCGCGAATCTGATTCTCAAATTAGCTGGCAAGGATGCTTCTGAAGAATATGATCTCTTTCACAATCCTGAACTGGTCCGGGACACTCTTGGAGCCAGAGCAAGAAAGGGCACGATAGATCTCTCGACCATGCCGAAAATGGACAAAAAGCCGGAGCCAAAATCAGAAGCCAAGAAGAGTCCACCGCTGAGCTCCATGATAAGCGTCAATGACTTTGAGAACGTGGCAGAAAAGGTTCGTTGATAATTCTAGAGAACAGTCGAATATGAGCTGATCTTGCAGACAATGACTCCAACTGCATGGGCTTATGTCTCCTCAGGAGCCGACGATGAGATTAGTGTGATGGAGAACGCGAGAGCGTATCGAAAGATATTCTTGCGTGGTCGAATCCTACGACAGGTAGGCAAGGTCGATTGCAGCACCACCATTCTCGGCCATCGTTCTGCTCTGCCTATCTATACTTCTCCCGTCGGCCTGGCCAAGTTGGTACACCCGGCAGGAGAGTGTGCCATTGCTGCAGCTGTTGGAAAGGAAGGCTGTATCCAAGTTGTGAACACCGTATCTAGCATGCCGATTGAGGATATCATGGATGCACGGGTTTCTCAAGATCAGATTGTTTTCTGGCAGCTGTATGCGGACAAGGACCTTCAGAAGTCAAAAGCATTCATCGAAAGGGTTGAAAGAGCCGGTGTATCGGCTATATGGCTTACTGTTGACTCACCTGTTGTCGGTAATCGTGAACGAGATGAACGATCAAAATCAGTTGTAGATGTTAGTTCAGTTTCCGTCAAATCCATACAGCTCATGCTGACGACCTAGCAGGTAGAGGAGAAACTGGAGGAAGTCGTCGAAACCACACAAAGCGTCGGCATCGCGAAAGCAAACACTGGCTTCATCAATGCTGACCTCGACTGGAACATGATTGCCTGGCTTCGGAAATCTACCAAGTTGCCGATTGTGATTAAGGGAATTCAGTCGGTTGAGGACGCCGTTTCTGCTTTCAATCATAAGGTCGACGGCATCGTACTTAGCAACCACGGAGGTAGATCTCAAGATACTGCACAGCCTCCTCTTCTCACTCTTTTGGAAATCGATCGATATGCTCCTCACATTTTGGGGAAAGACATGCAGGTTTTTATCGACGGTGGAATACGAAGAGGCACCGACATCATCAAGGCATTGGCCCTAGGTGCAACCGCAGTTGGCATGGGAAGACCAGTATTATACAGCCTATCCGGTGGTTATGGCGAACATGGCATCAGACGCATGATCCAAATACTTCGAAATGAACTGCAAACTAACATGGCATTCATCGGCGCAAGCAACGTTGCGGAGATCGAGCGTAACATGATCAACACCAGGAAGTTGGAAAGGATGATGGTAGGCTCTGTGAAGCTTTAGAATTAATTGACAGTTGGAGGAAGAGACCCGATCATATTCTTCTGAATTACACGTCCTACCAAGAGAAAAAATTCTTGTCAAGGATCACAAATTATTGTTCGATATTGCGCAAGTGGATAGCAGATCAAACCGAGCGGATGAGGGGCCTGTCCAGCATAGACACTCTTCGAGGTAACATATCGGATAGCGTCATGGGTCCGATAACTCTGGACCATCATACACCTGATTCATACCCTCAAAAGCTCAGCATAGACCTGATAGTCAATGTAGACAGATAATCCGCTCTCCGAGGTCAGTAGGCCATGATACTGGGGGGCCCCAGATGAACCCCTGGTACCCCCACGCTGATCTGCGGGGTTCTCACAACACACTACCGTCCATCATCACAGAATCTAATATCGGCTTCTGACTAGAGCCTATTACAATTCTTATAATATGAAGCCGAAGAACCTTCGTACCTGGTACTGCGTTCGCAATAATTGATACGCCGACAATAGCGAGAGCGATCGACATGGCGCCAATCAAGCTTATAGAATACTTTAGAGTCAAGCCGCGATGGCTTTTCGTCAAGATCACTGACGAAGATGGAGGAGTAGGGTGGGGTGAAGGTACGCTCGAGGGGCATACCCTGGCTGTGGAAGGAGCATTGGACGAGATCATTGTTCGCTTGATTGGGCAGGAGGCTAAGTAAATACCCATGAGATTGTTGCATGCAGTCTACTGATATACAGAAGCCGCATTGAGCACATCTGGCAATTGGTAAGTTCAAATATCGGATTTTGGATCATTACAGTCGCTAATCAGTTTGTGTTTTCACGGTAGATTTGGAGACTTGGTAAGCCGAGAGACGAAAGCGCAAAGTCTTATGATGCATTCTGACCGGATATTGAGGTTTCTATCGAGGAGGACCTGTTTTCATGTCTGCTTTGTCCGGTATTGACATTGCATTGTGGGACCTCAAAGGTTCGTGATCAATGTTTCACAATGCAATAGAATTTGACCCAGACTGACTTCAATCATAGCGCGCAGGTTGAACGTTCCACTCTACGAATTGCTGGGAGGCAAGGTTCGTGAAAAGTGTCAGGTCTACTGCTGGATTGGTGGCGATAGGCCCGCTGATATAGAAAACGCTGCGTAAGTTATGCTGCTGACGAGAGCAAGGACACAGATCTAAAGGTTCACACAGCAAAGCAAGGAAGGAACAAGGGTTGACTTGTGTGAAGATGAATGCTACCGAAGATATTGGGTGGCTTGATGATGCAGCAGTATTGGACGCAACGGTCGAACGCTTGAAGATTGTCAAAGGTCTTGGCCTGAACGCTGGTCTTGATTTTCATGGTCGACTACATCGTCCAATGGCTAAACAGCTGGCAAAAGCTTTGGAACCATATCGACCACTCTTTATTGAAGTAAGTCGGTCCCCGAACACACACGGACAAAAACACTGATTCAGCTGTTCTCACAGGAGCCAATCTTGTGAGATCCTCTACGACTACATGCATAAAGATACTGACTAGACATTCGAAAGGGTGGAACATCCTGAAGCTCTCAAGCAGCTATCAGCACAAACAAGCATCCCAATTGCCCTTGGTGAGCGCTTGTACCACCGCTGGGACGCAAAACCGTTCTTTGAAGCTGGATTGATCGATATCCTACAGCCTGATATTGCTCATGCTGGCGGTATATCAGAGACGAAGCGATTAGCCAACATGGCAGAAACGTACGACGTTGCTATGTAAGACGACCGCTATTGCTGGAGGAATAAACTTTTATGCTGACAATCCTTAGTGCGCCGCATTGCCCTCTGGGCCCAATTGCTTTCGTAGGTCTCGCCTCTTGGCTCGAAAACAAGTCAATTGCTTTGACAAGAACCAGACTAATGTTTCCGAATCAGGCTGCGTCGCTCCATGTCGGGCTCTCTACGCCAAATTTTGTCATCTTAGAGATGTCTTTGGGTATGCACTACAATACGGAAGCCGGTGATATAGACCTCAACACCTATTTGAAGGATCAGTCAGTCTTCGCGATCAATGGCGGACATGTTGCAGCCCCCACCGGACCTGGATTGGGCATTGAAGTCGATGAGGAGATGATTCGCAAGATATCGGCCGAGACTCAGCCATGGCCACCAAAAGAATTCTTTGGTCCTGATGGCTCCATTAGAGAGTGGTAAAATCCGTAGCATTATGTGTACGGACAAATCAATAGAATGAAATTCTGTCTCACTCATTATACACTGATTTTCAACCATATGGAAGCACAGTGCTTCAGCATTGGTAATTCCATCCACTGAACGCTTTTTCATTGAAGGATTCATTCAAGTTTGGGCTTGGAGAACCGTCGGCACCGTGCACTACCATCGTATTTGTCAATTGATCTCTGACCTCGGGAGTCGTTCCTGCTTTATATCAGGCTCTATTCAATATCAAGTCTGCACATGATTCGAGTACTCTCGATGCTTCGACTAGCAGCTCCCATTCAGCATGGGCAAAATCTTGAGCCAGAAGCTTGCATACTGCACCACACCCCTGTACTGACATCTGGTCTGAAAAACTGTCGATTCCTGATTCGGCACACCTTCGAATGTAGCTGCAAGCAACATGTTGTGACAACGCTCGGTCAGCCTCGAACGATCTTTGCGGTGTGATGTGTGAGGACCTCGTGTTCAGAGCGTACTGATAGGACCATATGGTCAACGCTGCCAGATACAGGACCCAAGGGCGGTATGAGGACGGATCAGCACGACAAGTATAGTTTGTTGTTGTTTGATCAGATGCTTGTCTCGCAGTCCTCAAAGTTGCACCTAAAAGAGTTTCATCAAGCAACTCGAAAGCGTGGGCGACAGCCAATCTAGCAGAGGATGTTGTAGCCCAATTACGCATTCTTGTTGAACATCCAAGGTAATCTTTGTCAGTAATCTTGCGCCCGAGCAACCGCTTCGAACCTGCATAGACCTGAGCATCTAGAATGTCTATATGTGAGGTGATGTATGCAAGACGATAGAGGATTGTTGGATCAAATACCACGTCCCTGATGTTTTCATGCTTCCGACTATGCACTTTCGACTTTTCAAGCGCCTGCTTGAAGCTTCGACACCAATGGCTGTATGCGTTCAGAAGCAAGACTCTCCAGCGCTCTTGTTCCTGGGGCGCTGGAATTGACTCCAAGAATTGCTGATTTCTCTCACGGCGCCTGATATGCCAGCCAACACTCAGCAAACCAGAACCTAGGATAATCCGCGCACCATGATTTGAATGTACATCATGCCCATGTAGACATCGTCTCAGACTGTCAAGGAAGGGCTGCTGGCCAATACCGTGCATTGAGAAGGTTTCCTCTAGCCTCCAAACTTCCTCAGGGCTCTGAGCGAACCATATAGAATCATCACAGGGTAGTGGAAGTCGAACTTCGTACGGGAGAAGTGAACTCTCATGTCCAAATGCCACAGCGTGTAGAGTATCCATGTGAAGAGCCGCGAATACGACACGGTGCCATGACTCATTTCGAGCCCAGCGGCGCCACCAGCCGAGCTGCTTGGAGACTCCAATAGTTTGTTGTGAGGTCAATCCTGGTGAGGGGCACCGTGTAGGAGGCTCTTCATCTTCGGCATGACCGACCATAGGGCTTCCACGTCGTAGCAACGCTAGTGTGGAGGCGTGGTGTATATATGCACGCTCATGGAGGCGACGGGTTGAAAACATCTTCTCGTAGAATTCGAGCAACAAGAGCGCCTGAGCGACCCACAACGTTATGGGAGGTTCGGCTTCCGGAAAGATCTCCCATCGAAGATTGATTGCCATGAGGTCGGCAAAAACGCGATAGTCGTTTTGCGTGCCGACTGGGTGTAAGCGCACCCACTGGCCGGCACCCAACATGAGTATTGCAAGTAGGAGAAGCAGTTGGCAGTCGTCATTCGAGAAAGTTTGCTGATGGATGACGGGCAGCTGAACAGCCACATACGACCAGAAGCTAGACAAGCAGTTCTCAAGAATGTTAGTTGTCAAGTTTGGAAAATCTTTGCCATCGATAGTGAACAGCAGATCTGTCTCTGCCGTAGCATCTTGCATCCCCGGTGGACGTTTTTTCGCGAGAAACAAACTGATACTGTGCACAATCTTTGATCTGCAGTCGATAGAGACACGGAGATGGCTGTTCAAGCCGTAATAATCGGAATTCTCACGCAAGGCGTTGGCTACTGGAGGCGTGCTCAATGATTCTCCAACCGAAGCGTTGACGGTACTCTGGTTGGAGTCAAAGTGTGAGAAGTCGTTCATTGGGGAGCAATAATCGAGACTAAAATCCACATACGGCAGGTAATTCGAGAGATCGAAATTCTGCTGTTGAGAGCCAGGACTATCAAACAACCAAGTCACAAAGTTCTCGTTGCCTTGCTGGGGAGAAACTGTTGCAAATCCAGAATGATCTTCCAGCATTCCATGTTGAACCCAGCCTGGCATATCTGTTCCCATGTCTAGAGATATATTATGATGCGAATCTGTTACGCTGGTGTTATGCGATTGAGGTTGGCCACTCATCATGTTTGCTCCAGTATCGTTGTGGAAACACGATTCCACTTCGTCAACAAGGTTGTCTGTGGTTTCGAGAACACCAACATCCTGCTCTCTGGCTTTTGCTGCTTCACCATGTCTGGCTTGATGCCTTATGCAAAGGTCAAGGCGCACAAAGGTTTGATCACAGCCTTCAGCCTGGCAGTGAAACAACTGTTTTGGTTTGTCTGCAGCATGTTAAGAGAGCTTACACAGGTGTGTCCAATGTAACGCACGATTCAGTTGATGACGCTGCAAATGCTCGGCTCGAGAGTAGATCTGGTGTGTCCATAAATATTGTGATCAGGTGGATTGTTGATCGAGCACGCGATTACCTTTGTGCAACCCTCATATTCACATTTAAATCGTTTCGGGGTGTTCTTTCGGCTTGCCCTCTTGCGCTTCTGCTGTTGCCCTGTGGGTTGTGGACTGTCCATCGTGCACACTGCGACGTTGAGCTAGATGCAAGAGAATGTGAGAGCGGGCCGACATGACCCCCAAGGTCGAGCAAACAGATTCTGATATTCCCGAGGTACGTTGACCCCGCAGGCAGCCCGCGGAGGTGTTGGGGGCGCATTGGGGGTCAGTCCAGCACCAGTCTGCAAACGAACGCGCTGGCGATCATTGTCACGGACGCGCCAGAATTACAAATGTCCGTACATGCACATGCTCAAGGAGATGCATTGTATGTTTGAAGAAGATACTTACGCATGAAACAAAAGGCGAGGAAGAAGCTTCGCCAAGGATTGGTGCCGCTTGTAAACCGCACGATACTTTCAAACATTTATCATCGAGGGATCGCTTTACCTGAAGGGAAACATTCATGTATTCAGTAAAAAGATTACGTCCTTCACAACTTCTTCTGAAGACTGCGCTCAAGCTCAAGCAGTCGACCAAATCCGGCCGTAATTTCTGATTGCACATGCTCCTCTGGCATTGCACATGGCGACCTTGGGTGTCCTCCGTAGCCACAAGCATCATTCAGCCCGACCTTGACAGCTACGAATCCGCCTTTAATTGCGACCCAGTCAGCTTCTGCCAGGACAGCTTGCATCTCGCGCGCTCGTTCAAGCTCGCCAGCCTCGTATGCTTGCATTGCTCGAACATTCGTTACTGGTGCGAGATTGGCCAGTCCTGCTATGACGCCAGCACCACCTACCGCTAGAGTCTGCAAGAGAAAGTCAGAAGATCCTCCAAAGGTCAGGAAATTCGAGTTCTTGGTAGCAGCCACAACCCGAGCCAGTTTTCCTGTATTGCCGCACGTGAGTTTGACGCCTACGATCTTAGGGTGCTGCGCCAACTCGATGATCTGATCAGAGGTAATATCGAGACCGCTTTGCACCGCTGGGAAGTTGTAGATCAAGATGGGAATCGGTGAGGCTTCAGCGACTTTTCGGTAATGGTCAAGGAGAAGCTTCGAGGATAGCAGCGAAGCGAAATAACTTGGTGGCAAGACCAGAGCGGCGTCGCCGCCAGCAGAAGCAGCATCCTTGCAAAGCTTTATTGCTTCCCTCGTAGACTGAGCTCCGCAGCCGACGATGAGTTTGACATCATGACCCGAGTCGTCAAGAGCTTGCCTGGTCGTCTGGGTGATGAGAACTCGCTCCTCGTGGCTAAGATGCGCGGCTTCTCCATTTGAGCCATGTGTGACTGCCAATATTAGCACATCTTCGATTTCGAGAACGTCAGCTGCTCACCTATGCCTTTTATGCCGCTGCTGGCCAGTCTCAAAGCATGCTTGCGCGTCGTCCCGACATCTACTTCCTCATCGTCTTTGAAAAAAGCCACAGTCGGAACATAGATGCCTGCTTCCAATCTTGACCTGGCTGCAGAGGCTGATCCGGACACAGTAGCATCGAAATCGTGCGTTGATGTTGGAGCCATGGCCACTAGTATGCTAACAATGTCGCTCTGCAACGATCAAAGATGTGGGAGAAGCGTAGTTTATAGCCTGAGGCTGTGACCCCCACTCCAAACAGACGTTTTGGCTGTCTGATGCCATCAAGACACGCCGCACACATACTCATATTAACGCCAAGATCAATCATACACTGTATGGTGGATCCGGATTGGAGGAGATTGTGATGCCTCGCATGGGTGATATTGATGGCTTCAATCATGCAATCATGGAATGGGAGGTGTTGATGGTCATAACCAATTTAGGAAATACCTTGATGGCGAGCATCGCTTAAATTGCCCTGACTGCGTACATCCTGTGGCAGAAAATCCCTCCAATGCCCTGGCATACGCAAACAGAATTGGCTGTGTTTAGACAACAGAGGCGAAACAATCCAGCTGGAATCTAACAAGTCCCTGCCACCCCTGAACCGGCGATTATCGACCCATCCAACCTCCATCGACTGTCAAGACTTCCCCAGACACGTACAAACTCGCTCGGCTCGCAAGATACACTACTGAACCAGCAAAGTCTTCAGGCAAGCCCCATCGTCCAGCCGGAATGCGTTCCAAAATACTTGCTGCACGCTTTTCGTCCTTGATTAAAGCATCGTTCATGTCAGTGTGGATATATCCTGGAGCAATCTATCACACTAATCAGTACATCGCTGTGTTGTGCTTTGAGTATACTTACAGCATTAACATTAATGCCGTGCGCGGCCCAAGAGTTCGACAGCGCCTTCGTCAACTGTGCTACACCTCCCTTAGCAGCAGCATATGCCGGTACGTTCAATCCTCCTTGGAAGGATACCAAAGATGCGATCTTGTGCCATGTCAGCGCGACCTTCAGCGACACTTTGGATCATATACTTACATTTATGATAGAACCTCGGTGTGGTCCTTCTCTCGTCATCATATGGTCTCCTACATCGCGGCACAGCGTGAATACGGTGTTCAAGTTGACTTGGAGCACCTGTGCATAAGCTGTTAATAATTATTTCAACGGATGTGAGTCTGTACATACCTCGTTCCAATCGTCATCCGGGAACTGATGGGGTGGATGGCGCCTCTGTATACCACCACAGTTGACTAGTATGCTCAAGTCATGACCGTCTGAGACAATACGCTTGATCAAACCCCTGATTTGGCCATGGTCTGCAAGATCTGCTTCATATATGGCCGCCTTTCTTCCAAGCTTTTCAATATGTTCTTTGGTGGCAACGTTACTGGAGTCACGCTGTATCAAGACGATATCAGCTCCGGCCTCTGCTAGAGCGATCGCAAGCGCCTGACCAATCCCTCTCGTCCCGCCAGTGATCACAGCTGTTCGGCCCTGTAACGAAAAGAGGCTCAATACTCCAGACATGACGGTAGCTTTTACAAGAGTTGTATGTGTGAGTAGAATCAGTCGATGTGATCCTGGCAAGACAGTCTTTCCAGCCAATCTGTGATTGTACTCTCTGCTACCAGCCAGGTAAGTACCAATTGTTAGTCGAGTGGGGGTCAGTCAGCCCCGCACTGCCTGCTCCTTTGCCTTAGTTTGGGGGTCAACAAGTAGGATGTAGGATCGACGTTGTACCCCATGGGGTATCATGCATTCACAGTACCCTAAAATCAATCCTTCACGGCGAGGTAGCATAAGTATGTGGGTGATGCTTGCTTCCATCTCTGGCTTTCTGTAGTTGTGCTACGATTGAAGTCTTAACATGTCCGCTGCCGAGAACAAGATTGCCACACAACATGTCGAAGATTTCGACAAGGTACAAGATGCTCAACATGATTTCGAAGACCTCCCTGAGTCTCTTCGCGAACTCAGTCCCCAAGAACTGTCGAAACTCGGGAAATGGACGACTTTGAAGCTGGACTGTATAATCATGCCAGCACTGACTATTCTCTATATTCTGTACGATCTACCTGAGACGCAACTGTTATGCCATACTGATGGATCACTAGAAATTACCTGGACCGTCAAAACATCGCTGCGAGTAAGCTGGCAAATATCATGAAAGACCTCGACATGTCTGTCCAGCAATACAATACATGTGTGAGCATATTGTTTGTTGGTTATATTCTTATGCAGATCCCGTCCAATCTCGTTCTCAGTAAGATCAAATGGCCGGCGGTATGGATTTGCAGCGCGGTCACGGGCTGGGGCGCAGTCTCTGCTGCCACCGCAGCGGTATCATCCTTCGGCGGCCTTGTAGCCGCAAGATTCTGCCTGGGTTTTGTCGAAGCAGTGTTCTTTCCGGGAGCATTTTTCTATCTCTCCATGTTCTACAACAGGAAGCAGAGTAGGTTCTGTCAAGAGTTTGGTACATTTGGATCTTGCTGAGCAGAACAGTTGCCCTTCGTACTGCCATCTTGTATTCTGGGTCACAACTTGGCAATGCTTTCGGTACACTACTGGCCATCGGCATATTGAAGCTCGACGGTCACCATGGCCTCGAGGGTTGGCGCTGGCTCTTCTTGATAGAAGGTGTGCTCACCATAGGTGTCGCATTGATGTAAGCAAAGCAAAGCGCGTCATCAAACGCTATCAGAATGTTCTAACATCATCTTAGTTGTGTAACATACCTTCCAAACTCCAACAAGAAAATCTGGACGTTCACACAGCAGCAACTTGATTGGTTGAAGTGGAACTACGAAAGAGATCAGAAACAGCAGGATGAATCCGACGAGGTTACAGCAATGCAAGGGTTCCTACTTGCAGTCAGAGATCCAAAGACCTGGCTTATGTGCAGCACCCTGTATGCTACATATACTGCGGCTGCAGTGAACAACTTCTTCCCTACAGTTGTAGGAGGTTTGGGATTTGGCAGAAACCTCACCTACGTGTTGACAGCACCTCCTTTCATTCTCTGTGTGATTGCAATGCTATGCAATGGTTTTCATAGCGACAAGGTCAGTATATCTTTCATGCTTTCTGGCCTGACCAACAAAACTAATCATGAATCCAGATGGGTGAACGCTACTTGCACATTGCTCTGCCCTTGATCATTACAGTCATTGCAAACATCATCGCCGTCAGCACGCTTAACGTTGGTGCTCGCTACTTCGCCATGTGCTTGCTGCCTTTGAGCTTCTACAGCTCTGCCATCTGCCAGCTCTCCTGGATCTCAGGCTCGCTCTCACAACCAGCAGTTAAACGAGCGGCTTCAATTGCAATCATCAATGCCATCTGCAACACACCTAACATCTGGACGAGTTATCTATACTACGATTCCCCACGATATGTCGCTGCCTTTTCAGTGAATTTGGGTGCTGCAGTAGTGGCATTCACGAGCGCTACTGCTACTTACTTTTATCTAAGGAGGCAGAATCAGTTGATGGATCAGGGCAAGCCGTTGGGCAGATCTGGACCTACACCAGTTCAGCAAGCAAATGGATTCAGGTATATGTTGTGATATATTGAGAACGATGTCCTGCTTCGCTAAATCACAATTACTTGCTCGTGCCATCGACCTCGTATCTGCCATTGTTCCAATCTGCTTCGCATGCGTGTTTCGTCGGAGCTTCGCTCATGGGTGCTTTGTATGAATGCTGGGCCATGGGAGCGGTGTAGCTGGAGTTGGAGTATGGCTCATGTGATCGCATGGCTTGCATCTCTCTTCTCAGGGTTTTGACTTTTCTCATCATCCAGAGTAATCCGGTTAGTGCAATCATGCAAGCGACACCCAGAACTGTACCAACAGCGGCACCAACAACTGTCGTAGTATTGCTCGATGGGGTCGCTGTGATGGTTGATGTGACTGTTGCTGTGGTTGCTGCATCGGTGGAGTTTGAGCCGTTCGAGGTGGTCGAGGTGCTAGGAATCACGTTGTCGATGAAGCGACCGAGGTAAGAGGTTTGATCAGAGTCGAGCAGCATAGTGCTGTTGTTACAGCAGTTTGATGAATCCGATGCCTCGCGGCAACACCATTTATCGAGTGTGCAGGGAAGCACGTTGTATGATCTCCATCCGTTGGTCTCTGCAGATCAGCCGTTAGAAGAGGTGGAAGATTTTGGTATGATTAATGTTTGCTCACTGGCCATAGGACATGCGTAAGGACAGGAACTATCCATTCCAGTCGAATCGGTGCAGCCGTCGCCATATATGTAGCCGCTATAGGAGCCCTGTGTCGCATAACAAAGGCCTCCTTGAATACATATCTATACCTGTTTAGTAAATCCGTTTCGAGGCATCTGTTATACTATATTTACATCAGGCTGTCCTTTGTTGGTCGCCTAGAGAAAGTGTAAGTAAGGTCATCATGCTCGTCGAAGCATGTGATACGTACGCAGCACGCGCTCACTGCTGCGGTTGAGTTGCAAGGCACAAAAGAGGCATCTACAATGGCTATACCTTGAGTGTCAAAACACCTGTTGGCAGCGCGTGCGACATATAGCAGCGAGGAAATCAAGAGAATGAGCCGCATGCTGAAGCAGAGAGAGAAAGGGAATAGAGAATTGGGAGCTGTAATGACAAGTGGACAACGAAAGAGGGGAATCCTCAAAGCGACGAGCGCTCGATGATATGTATCGGCATAGTGCTGACAGGAAGGCTGAGCAGATTGTTATTAGAGTGCTTAGCCTCGTATCTGCAGTACAACCATCTCGCAGGTCCAAAAGTGGTGCGGATTGGCCATATCAACTCTGACAAGGACGTGGGTCCTCAATACTCGGCCAATAAGATCATCCGTGTTTACAGTAAGAAAGAAGCTTGGCGAAAGTTTGCAAATCCTACGGTCAAGGTCAATATCAATGGAATGGAGCGATGGATGCTCGATATTAATGAGAAGGACTCGCAGTTTCTTAGAATGAGCAAGGGAAGCAGCCTTTCGAACGTGGCAGTCGTTGCCAACAGGAGCGTTGAGAATGGCCCCGACGATCAGGTGTTAGGCTAAACCTTCCAAACTTAGCTTGGTCATGAGCGTCGCATGATCTCAAGAGTCTGGACTTTATTATGCGCAGTCGCGGAGCTCATACTCGCAAGCCTCTTCTCTCAGCCAACATAATGGACGAGAAGTTACAGGCAGATATACGAGAGGTCGACCCCGAGGTCGCCTTTCCGGCTAACCAGCAGCACGTACACTCGACATGGGCCCGCACATTTCACTCGCGACCCGAGCTATACATTCAACCAGAGACGACTCAAGAGATCCAGAAAATCATCAAGCTCGCTCGACGAAGCAGGAGGCGCATTGTCGTCGTCGGCTGCGGCCACTCGCCTAGTGACCTGACCTGCACTTCATCATGGATGGTCAATCTCGACAAGTACAACCGTGTGCTCAACGTCGACCACGACCGCAAGCGCCTCACTGTCCAGGGTGGCATCCGCCTGCGTGACCTGAACTTAGCCGCTAGCCGCCATGGTCTCACCATGCCCAACCTCGGCAGTATCCACGATCAGTCCATTGTCGGCGCCATCTCGACCGCCACTCACGGCAGCACCCTCAAACACGGTCTGATGTCCGACTCGGTCAAGTCTATTCGCATCGCCCTCTCCGACGGCTCAATCGCTTCCTGCTCGCCCGACGAGAACCAGGATCTCTTCCGTGCTGCCCTCACATCGCTTGGTGCCCTTGGAATTATCACTGAGGTTGAGTTTGAGATGACGGATGCCACCAATATTGAATGGGAACAAACACTGAAACCCCTTGACTGGGTGCTTTCGCGCTGGGAAAAAGATCTGTGGACAAACAAGGAATTCACCCGTGTTTGGTGGTTGCCCTACATGAAGAGAGCTATCGTCTGGTCTGCCTCCAAGACAGACAAGCCAGAGAGACCTCCAGTATCCAGCTGGTATGGAGGTTCTGTTGGCTTCCATACCTACCATATTCTTCTCTGGATCTCAAACTACATTCCACGTATTCTTCCCGCCATTGAGTGGTTCGTCTTCGGTATGCAGTACGGCTTTTCTGATAATGCTGTCACTAGTGGCATTGAACCTCAGCGAACTGGTCTGCTTATGAACTGTCTATACTCACAATTCGTCAACGAGTGGGCTTTACCTCTCGAGAAGGGCCCCGAAGCCATCACTCGTATGTCTGCATGGATCAACGGCGAAGAGGGCTCTGGAATCCCCTTCAGCAACAAGGGGCTATATGTTCACGCCCCTGTTGAAGTCCGCGTCTCCGATACCTCTCGCGTCCAACCCAGGCCTTGGATGGACAACACCAACCCTAATGGCCCCACCCTCTATCTCAACGCCACTCTCTATCGTCCCTTCTTGAAGGACCCTCCTTGTCATGAACGTTATTACGAAGCTTTTGAATATCTTATGAAGGAGCTCGGAGGCAAGCCTCACTGGGCAAAGAACTTTTCTACTGTCTCTCATGATGATCTGCAAAACATGTTCGGCGACAACCTGACATCCTTCCTGCGCGTGCGCAACGAGGTTGATCCCGACGGTGTTTTCCTTGGTGCATGGCACCGCCGCTATTTGTTGCCTGCCGACACCCCTCGTTTCGCTTGCGAGGAGAAGGAATTGGCAAGGACGAAGGCTGCTGATGGTGGTAGAAATTGGTTCGGCGATTTGACAAGCCATCCAAGAACTGCAGATGAGAAGACAGCTCTGCTCTCGACAGAACAAGGTCCTAATCATGATGATCTGGATGATGCACGTCGCTTCAGAGAGACTGCTGCCGAGAGCTTGTTCGGCACGAAAGTGTTTGATAAAATGTGATTAAGATGTAAATGATTATGTATGCTGTCATGTCATATGAGCGATGTTCCGCCTATATTATTTTGTTTTGCGAATTCGGCTTTCGTACTGGCTTTGTGGTGCATCTTCGATATCGGGAGTGGGTTTTGACATGCGGCTTTCGGCTGTTTCCAACACAGTTGCAGCTTCCCTTCCATACAGAGCGTACAGAGCGTACAGTTTTCCGGTTTCTCGTACGCTGTGCAGTCGCAATCATGCCAGACATGGACATCCAATTCTCCGAGCAGCCACCTACCTAGGTATTCTGATTCTTCCGTTCTCTTCATTGTTGGGTGCAATATCCCTATTCATCAAAAAGCTACGACTACTTATCCTCACCTGCGAAAGATTATACTCAGTCCTTCAGAGCGAACTCAGGTTGCCTACAGTCGCATTACCCGACCATCAAGCCATCTCCACTTCTCATCACATACAAGGCTGTGAAGCTTCAGGACACCGCCTTCATAAATTTTCTCGCGTAAGTGACCTTCAGATATCTGACCAACAATACTGGAGTCAGCACTTGCGCTATGGCACCTGCGTCAACAAGAAAGGCACAAGCACTGCCTGCAATTTCACTCTCGGATGCTGGACTTCCTTCGGATGAGCGGCGTGCCCAAGAACTCGATCGATACTACACACCAACCAACGTATCTGTGCTGCGTTTGACAGAAAGAGACTCTGCGCTGCCTGCTCATATGCAACTTTTGTGCTGGCGCCTAGGCATGCGAAGAGCGTTGGTCAGCCTCATTGATCGCGACACCCAATATTATGTTGCCGAATCCACAAAGACCATGGATCTTCACGACTCAAACAGCTTTGTCCATGAGAAAGATGGCCCTTTGGCTCTCGTGAGTTCATCGCCAATGCGATGTCCGTAACATGCTAACATGCTTTTGGCAGAATGCAAGCCATCCCAAGACAGGCATCCTATGCGCTGAAACCATTCGAGCCGTAGTCGGATCTGACAAAGAGCCTGCTTATTTTGAAGTCTGCGACCTGGCCGCCTATCCCAGATTTTCTCATCTCAACATCGTCGAGGAGTTGGAACATGCTTACTACTGCGGAGTTCCTGTACGTACGAGTAGCAATATTGTGATTGGCACTGTTTTTGTCCTGGACGACAAAATCCGAGAACCTCTTTCGTCAGAGCACATACACTGTGAGTGTCATTCACACATATACCTAGTGCCTACATCATACAATCCATTCTCTATCTATTGCATTTCGACTTCTCGCATTCACGTTACTAAATCTTCAAGTCCTTACAGCAATCGCCGACAACGTCATGATCCACCTCGAGAACCGCAAACAACGAATGGACGTTGACAGAATTATGAAGATGAACAAGTCTCTTGCGTCTTTCATGGACTCGCATCAAGATCAGAGAATGCAAGCTCCGCCGGATCAAGACTCCTCAACAGCCAGTCAGCCAGACACTCGACGAAGCAGCACGGACAATTCCTCAGAGGATGAGCTTCCCCATGGTAACAGAGGGAGAGAGTACAATGAGATCTTCAACCGTGCTTCGATTCTACTGAGTCAATCTCTATCTTTACAAGAAAATGGTGGGGGCGTCATTTTTCTGGATACCGCACCAAAATGCTCAGGAAGGAGCAGCTCAGCTCATCGTCTCCAGAGACGTGAAAGTGGCCCCAAGCGAGATCCTTCCAGACTCGTTGCTAATACTGCTCGACTTTCACGCACTCCATCAGATGAGGAAGGGAATAGGGACGATAACTACAAGACCTTTGCAGCTATGCTTGCTTGCAGCGTCTGTGCTGCATCTTTCAGCTCAGCCGATCAGTCGTGCCAGCTACATGGAAACACGCCTGTCAACATACCTGTCAAAATTCTCCTAAAGTTCATCAAGAAAGTCCCAGCAGGGCAGATATACCATTTTCCAGAACTACGCAACCCACGAACCGGTGAAATGGTAAAGACGAAGTGCGGCAATCCACAGCATCAAGGCAATGTAGAGGAGGCCGACGTGAGGTCCCTCTTCTCACACCTTCCTGGGGCGGTTGAGATAATCCTAGTACCGTTGTGGAACACTCACCTTGGGCGGTGGTCTGTCTGTCTCGTCTACACGCTCTCAAGCGAACGAAATTTCACCTTCGAGATCGACTACTTCTTCTGCCGAGCATTCTGCAATTGTGTGAAAGCTGAAATTGACCGGTGTGCTGTCGAACTCTCGAATCAACAGAAAGGTGTTTTCATCGGATCAGTCAGTCATGAGCTGCGATCTCCCCTCCACGGTATCTTGGCCTCCTGCGAGCTCATTCAGGAGACCGAGATGTCGCCTTTCCAGACATCGCTCGTCGATACTACAGAAAGCTGTGCGCATACACTTCTCGACACAATCCAAATGGTCCTCGACTTCAGCAAGGTGAACGCGTTCACAAAAGATCAGCCTGGCGAGAAGCTCAACGTGAGGCCACATGTAGTCAAAGGAGGCGTTGAACCACTCCTCAGCACGTACTCACATGTCAATATCGCTGCTATTGCAGAAGAAGTTATTGAAGGCGTGACTACTGGCTTTCTTGCCAAAAGCGATCCGAGTATAGAGTTAGGATTTGCTGGAGAAAGAGCAAAACGCGATGCCAAAACGTTCGAAGAGCTACTTGCAATGCCTCAAGCGCCCGTGGAGGTCATTCTCGACGTCAAGCCACCACAAGACTGGACCTTTGTTACCCAACCTGGTTCGTCCCGGCGTATCATCATGAATCTTTTTGGCAACAGCCTGAAATATACTGAACACGGCTACATTAAGATTGCTCTCCATTGCGAAGAGATGAGCACCAAAATTTCGGATCCCTCAATGGCCATGGTCCAGCTAAAAATCACAGATACAGGCAAAGGAATTTCCCAGACATACATGGACACCAAAATGTTCACATCTTTCGCCCAAGAGAATCCTTTAGCTCCTGGGACTGGTCTCGGACTATCTCTGGTCAGATCGCTCGTTGATATGATGAGTGGAGAAATCGAAATTTGGTCTGAGGTTAATCGCGGTACACAGGTCACAGTGAGAATTCCGATGAAACGTGCAAGCTCGAGTGTTCCACGCGATGGGTTCCACAGACCCAACGAAGACGACATCCAGACTCTGCGCACCATTGTACCGCGGCCCCAGATTGTGAACTTTCAGCAGGACATACTACCCGAGGACACGCCTGAAAAGCAGCAGGGCTATGAAATGCAAAAGCATGCATTGGCTGCTTGCATCAATGGTTGGTACAAGATCGATACCCTTCATGATTGGGATATGGTGACCAAGCCCGATATCATCCTTGTAGACGACATTCACCTCTTAGCAATCAAGGAACATCTGAAACTTCTGGCAGAGTTTGATGCCGTTGTTGTGATCCTTTCTTCGGATCGATCGAGAACAACAGCGATCTCGAAAAATGTCAGGTATCCCAAACTGCACATAATGCCAAAACCATTTGGACCTTTCAAGCTTGCAAAGGCACTCAAGCATGCATTGGACAAGAGGGGTCCTATTTCCAAGACCGGCTCCGATCCTCCCCTCTTGGAAGAGGTCGGACCCATTCCTGAGCTCAAGCAATTAAGCCCAACCTTGAGACGAATTCCTTCACACTCCAAGAATATGTCCAAAAGAACGAGGAAACCATCATTCGACAAGAGCTTCCCTTTCCCTTCCATGTTCGTCACGCCGGCTCCTCTGTCACCCACACCGTCTATACCAGGTATCACGCCTCAGATTGAAGTGCCTGGTACTTATCATAGACGGCTGAAGGCTCTTGATGTACCACTGTCAGATCAAGTACCTCTTGAGAAACACAACGAACTTGTCCGCAGTCACAGCGAAGGCCACATAGAGCGTGTCCATTGCAAGTCTGTCAATCCCAAGATACTGCTTGTCGACGACAACGAAGTCAATCTCAAGCTCTTACAAACTTTCTTCGTCCGCCGCGGCTTCACGAACATGAGATTGGCTCGAGACGGCGTTGAAGCAGTCAAAGTGTACGAAGATGCATTGCAGCAGTACAACCCTTTCCATCTAGTGTTCATGGACATCAGCATGCCAGTATGATTCGATCCCTCAGCTCTTCTAACAGACTCGAATGCTAATCTGTGAGCTAGGTCATGGATGGATTTGAAGCTACCAAGATAATACGACAGAAGGAGATTTCAGCGTCAGCACACTCTGACACACCATATCACAGCTTGGTCATTGCCCTGACCGGCAACGCTAGTGCAGAAGATCAGACTGATGCTTTCACAAACGGTATGGACATGTACATGACGAAGCCTGTTTCACTCAAAGATGTCGGGGAGCTGATGAAGGCTTGGGAAGAGAAGACGGCAGTGTATGGGGCGAAAGGTGCAAGATCTGCGCTTCTTGAAGGCAATGCAGCTTCTGATGGTAGTTGAAGGCTGCTGCATTTTGCAGCTCTTGCAGACCCTTGGAGTTCCACATACATATCCTCAGATTACACTCAATACACAATTGTAAGCATTCCTCAATGACCAGCTAGAGTCATGTCATCCTTTTCTCGACACGCGTATCATGCTTGGTTCAAGACAGTCGCAGAAGACTTGAAGATGCCTTCAGGAAGGAGTCTAGAGTTTTCAATTGCTCTTGCAGCTATATTTGTATATTCTCGCGTCGCAGTAAAGAGAGAAACAGAAGCATGGCCACTACAAAGAAAGCACCTGATTCATACATAGCCCACAATCGTTCTCCTCCATCACTCCGAGTCCAATCATGCTCTTCTCATGCTATCTTCCATATACGACTCTCACTTCCTTGCTCCTCACATGGTAGGTGAGTGACTAACACTCCTCCCCTTTCCGAACCAGCCCCAAGGACTAGCCTTGCCACCAGCACCTCCAGTAGCAACAGGTGCCAGCATCTCAGGCGTATGCATGGGACTGGGACCCTGCATGGAACTAGGGGTGTCCGGTCTCGACACCAACATCTTCATCCTCTCCATTTCAGCTTCGTGTGCTTCCATCTGAGCAATCATCATAGCCTCCATGGCGTCAATCTTGGCTTGCATCTCCTCTTTCTGCTGTTCCATTTGTCGGCGAGTCTTGTCGAGAGAATTTTGCAAGAGCTCTTTTTCGTGGATGGCGGTTGCCTCGCGAGTTTTGGCTGCGACTAGCTCGACAAGCAGGGTCTCGTCGGAAGGAGGTGTATGAGATGGTGTCGAAAGAATGTTTTGTGATGTAAGCGAAGAGTTGCGTTTCGGGATGGCCGCTGCACTGGATGTGGGAGTGGTCGAGCCAGAATCCTCTCTTGCAATATCTGTATCGGTGACTTTTCTGGCAGAGCCAAATTTCTGAGGCTTTGCGAGGATTTCAGTCCCGTCTTGCGATCTGATCATGCGAAGAGGAGGACCAGGGCGATGTTGTTGGGTGGTTGAGCGAGGCGATGGAAGGGTTTGGTGTGGTCGTACACGAGGCACAGAGATTGTGATGTCTGGAAATGAGCCTGAGAGGTCGCGAGAAGCTTTCTTGTCATGGCGACGGTAAAGGGAGCGACGGACTCTGATGGATTCGGAGGAAGGAGTTTCCCCTGCCTTGAGAGACAATCGGGCATCCTTGAGATCTGATGTTCGTTTCATGTGGCGATATGTGCGGTCCTTGGCCACTCGCTGACGCAGCTTGACAAGCTCATTCTCGAGCTTGACTGTGTACCCACTGGGGAGTGGCGCCTGTGAAGGTGGTGTCTCGCCATTTTCGGATCCGCTGTCGGAGTCAAGTGATGTTTCGGCGTCGAAAAGAGCACAAAGCTTGAGCAAAGAAGAATGAAGACCAGCATCCCGATCTTGACCAGCAGCGTTGCCGGCGATGATGCTCTGCGTTACTGATCTGACAAAGTTGGATTGTCGTTTCAGTGCTGTCATCTCCTCTCGGGTCTTCTCATGGTCGATTCTTGAGGGAAGAGTAGTGCGACGCTGTCGGCGATACGCATCTACAGTCTTCTTCTCGCGGAACAGCTCGAGCAAGTCCCCAACGATCTCTTGGGCTCTGACTCTTCTGGCTTCCTCTCTCTGCAGGTTCGCTGCTGTCTGAGCTGCCTCGCGTTGCACTTCACTAAGTGCAATCAACAGACCCTCTACTTGTTCGTGCAAGTTCCTGTCCTGCGAAATAAAGGATTTGCGAGGCTTCGTCGGTGTTGCACTATCTCTCTCAAGGTCATCAACCTCGGTGGGCGCGGTGCTAGCATAGCTGTCAGTGCTTGCCATGCTGGCCCCGCTTCCCGAAATGGAATTGAGAGTTGAAAGGGATTGTCCAGATGCTTTGCGGCGAAGAGGTGCAGCCGGCGAGAGAGAATCGCTCTTGGATGTAGACCAGAAGTCAAAAAGTCTGAAGGCATTTCCATAGGTGCTGGTGAAACCTAGAGCGCGAACGGTCTTGTCTGCCGAGCCTCTTTCTGCCTGCTTGAGGAACTGCTTTCCCAGCTTGTCCAGAGCATCACGAGTGACAACTTGCTTGAAGAGAGTGGTCACTTCCTCGATGAGTTGATCCGGGTTGTTCTCGTACGGCTCCCAGATTTCGCGAGAAAGAAGCAGCTGTAACACGTCCTCCAGTTCGGCCATAGCCAATAGCTTTTGCTCGTTCTTGAGTACAAGAGCCAAGGCGACACGCATGACAGTTTCGTCAGCGCCCTCGGCCAGAACAATATCATAGATGCGGAAAAGAGTGTCCAGTGGGCATGTTGTAGCAAAGATGGTCATGAACCATTGTGAGAGGTAAGCAAACTCGACACCCAAGTTCTTGAAGTGTGCGACAAGTCTAGGAGCTAGTGGGGTAAGTAGCTGTTGGAACTGGAAGATACGTGAGTGCAGACCAGTCAACGAATGTGAGTAGGAGTCGCGAAGTCCGTGGTTCTCCATGAGTCTGACGAAGACACAGAAGGCATCTCTGGCATCCATCTTCATGAGCAGAATGCCAACAATGAAGCCCATTCCTTGACAGTAGCCAATCTCCGAGTCATATAAGTTGTAGCACTTCAGGACATGTCCGAGCATTGTCTGACCCTCGCCGCCAGCCTGGGCGAAGAGAGGGTGGTTCGGGAAGCAGCGGCCAACGTCCTTGTCAATGATAGTGTCCGAAGTAGGTGGTTCGCTCTCAATCTGTGCGAGCAGGCGATCGAATTCTGAACAGAGCCTTTCTTGGCGTGCTCCAGCGATGCCTACCCAGACAACAGGCCTTAGGAAGTCGGGCACCCCTCTGTGTATCATAATCGGTGTCATTGTAGGCATAGATGATAGAGCTTCCTCATAGTCGCGGGTGACGAAGGCCCAGAAATCGCCTAGACTCATGCCGAGAGCCTCCTTGGGGATGTGTAGACTGAGTAGCGAGGCGCCGCCGATCGAAGCATTGCGGTCGTGACCAGAGCCGATTACGGTGGTGATGCCAGCCTTGGGGTCGGTAGCGAGGGCATTGTTCTCCATTTCAAGACGGGCGAGTAGGGCGGCC
The DNA here is from genome assembly GCA_037042735.1 of Aureobasidium sp. Y128-05A. Taxonomy (NCBI): domain Eukaryota; kingdom Fungi; phylum Ascomycota; class Dothideomycetes; order Dothideales; family Saccotheciaceae; genus Aureobasidium; species Aureobasidium sp. Y128-05A. Next base: position 578,043 of record JAXQKC010000109.1, on the reverse strand, counting down.
ATATGCTGTGGCTGGGTAAGTACTTGGTTGATTGCGAAGAGGGACATTGTTTGACGTACCTCTTCATCGTCGTGTGCACCATGTCTAGGGGTAGAGTCGTCGAGTGGAGAGCTGAGGACCGAGTCTGTGAGTGGCACACTGACCAGAGAGTCTGTTTGTGCGTGGTGAGGGTGTGGGAAGGTGGGCGAGAAGGGCGTCTCGACGGATGTTTCGAGGGCGGCCATGTTGGGCGGAGCAAGTATTGTTGATATTCTAGGGGTATGATGTCGTCTATGTCGTGTTGTGAAATGCAATCGAGGGTGACCAGCAATCCCTTTGTTCGTCTATAACATGTCGCTCTGACCGGAGAGAGCAGACAAGACAGCAAGCTGCGTGCAGTGTTGCTGTCGTTCTAGAAAAGCAGTAAATAAGGAAGGGACGCGTCGAGAACAGCCAAAGGAATGAGACTGATGATATCGTCGCTTTCGACCAGACGTTGTCGTTTTTTGCACACGCAGCTTCAGGAGCTCACCACGACGTGCAATTCGAGTAACCAAGTAGCAACCTCGAAAACCCATCAACGGCCAAGTCTGAGGCAGCCAAAGGACTCGCTGTATGAAACGGCCATAAGGACCCCCTGATTGCATTTCCGCGCTACCCGAACCTTTTTCCACACAACGCACGCGCCCTGAGTCAAGCTAATTTCACCGCACCTTGACATCTGGTTGTTCCATGCGTTTTCTATCGCTTCTGTAGCCATCCAATCATCAACAATATACCATGCCCATCTCCTTTCCAGTCACGCCTTTGACGACCATTCTACGCGCTTAGGAGCTCAATATCCTGATCTGCCTGGTAGACGCAACCGGCAGACCTCTTCCCCGCGTTGTCATGGCAAGTATCTCTACCATTCCTCAACCGTTATAATCTCTGCATAACCGTCGTCTACCGTCTTGTCTGTCTATCCTCATCACGCATAGCCATCAGCCGTGTACATGGCAAGACGACATAGATATTCCGTCTGCAGACAATCTTTGCATCATAAAGCGGCACAAGTCTAATGACTTCTTCATATATTTGAGAACGCCGTCCATAGTATCTTCTTGCATCCACGTCATATCAAATTTGGCAGAGATTTGATGACTATTTTACTGTAGCTTCTGGAAGTCACGAGTCCCTGCAAGACACAAAGGTGACCCTGAGTCACAGTCTAGTAATTGCTCGACAAGGTCGTCTTACGTGAACTGCAGCCATGGAAATATACGAATAAACAGCTATACTGTAAGTTTGTTGCATACTCGACCATCTGCACAAACTCTACGCGCCATTGACACGCTCATCGATCTATTCTGCTTCTTCTTTGTAGCAACGGTTTGCAGACACAAGCCTCCCGACGGCACAGACAAGCGGCGGGTAGTGAAAGGGGCAATAGTTCTAGAGTATGCTGTAATTGACCTAAGACATGATGCATGCAGTGCAGCTCAACAGGAGCATTTCTACCAGCTTTCCAGTCCTCAGATTTGCAAGGGAGCAAGAGTGTTGTTCGTAGCCGCGCGGTTGTGCAGTTTTCTGTGCAACCAGGCGGCTATTTTTGCTGGCCTGGGAGCCTGACGAGCCTGGAGAGCCCTTGGTCTGTGCACGCTGTAATGTTGACGAGCTACAACTCCCCTGAGCCCTCGACGAGTTGCATCTTCTACAAATTGGATCCGAGACCCATCCTCAGATCACTTGTTGATGCTCAATACCCCATGAGTCGAGGTCTGTGTATGTTTCGTTTGGCATACAGGATAGCGTTGACAAGTATCCTCGAGATGAAGGAATTATGCAATCATCAGCTCCCTCATATTCCTTACACACAGCGAGATCTAGCGCTCTCTTTATCAGCTCAATCGCTTACTCGAGAGCCGTCAACCTCGTCATTACATCCATCTTCAACAACCTAACGCTTGCTCTTACCTTCTCTCCGATTTCAACTTTGGTTCAAACCTAATTGGAGTTGACGAAGTCTAGGGCTTCATTGTATGCAGAAGCTCGTGGGCAAGCTTTGAGTTCGTGTCTCCGGTCTGTGGCCTTGGATTCTGCCTCTCGGCTCTTTCATTCTCTGTGATATGTCTTCAGTGCAACAATGGTGAAAACGTCTTCGACTTCGTCATGTGCGACATCCTGGATACCGAGTTCAACTCTATTCTTGGCGCTGACACTAGTAGATTGAAGACGCAACAAGAGGAGGTGCAGAAGACCTGGTGTTGGAGGTAGACGTGATTGTGCGGATGTGGAAAAGCAAGACAGCGTCTGAGATTCAAGGTAAAGTGAAAGGCAAGCTTCGGTAGGGGTAGAAGCTCGAAGATGTAGATTTTGTTGCCTGATAAACATTGACTCGAGAGTCAGGGTTGTGTGGTCGCTGACATAGCTACATCCTCAAGTCCGAAGTTCAATTTCTCAAGTGTCACCAAAGAGCTAGCACAGCGCAGCCACATTGGTAAGACTGTCGCATCGGTCTGCACACTGGGCCAGATTCGTGGCTGAGGCATTTGGCATGGTGACTTGTGAGCACATTATGGCACAGTATGGTTGACATGATGGTGAAAATTGGAAAAATATTGGCGTGGTAGAGCCACCTTACGATGGCTTGGACAGTCGGTGTCGTGTGTCGGGGCGCCAATTATTGGTTCTAGACGAGCTGACGGTTGTGGCTTGAATCACTGCAGATCCTTGTATCCCTGGAGACCGTCATCAGACCGACGTTCGCACCCGTGGAATGTGCAAATCAAATCTCAGTCTCCAACTGCTCAATCTCTATGTACCTCTACACAAACAAGATCAAGACTTTTGCATCCAACAGTGTCAGCACTTTGCTCTATAGATTGACCATCACAAGAACGTTCAGGCACGAATCATCTGCAGACCCTTTGTGGATCCTCGACAGCATCGACCTTGAACCTCTTCCCGCGCCTTGGCACCGTCTAGCGCAAGAGCGAGCTCACCGACGTCATCTGCGAGCAGCAATTGGCAACGAACCTTGTTCGAGCACTCAGACAAGGCCAAAGCAAAAAAGGTCCTCTTCACGTCACCAACGCCGACGACTCGTGCGACTCTTTAAACCACCCTGTGACCTGCCCTGAAATATCATCTTCCTCCTAGACACAGACACCCCCCACAACACCCCCCGACCACTCCCCTAGGGCACACATTGATTAATAGCTTCTCCATCTCCCACACACAACAACACAATGGCTGTAGCGCGTATGTTTCTCCATTTAACATCGAAACAACTTGCGACGCTGACATAGCTCACAGGACCTGTCTTGGGATTGGTTTCCCTCATTTTGTTGGCCGCTGGACTTCTCTTCCAATTCTTCGTCATCCTGTCCGGCGTGTCAAACACCACTCCCCTCAACAAGACCTACTTCATTCAGGTCGACACGACAGGCACTGCCGCTCCTCGCAACCCCTCTCGTTGGACCTTCTTCTACATTTGCGGTGTTCAGAATGGCCTCAACGCAAACTGCGGTTCTCCCGTCCCTGCTCTGCCTTTCAACCCCCCTCAGAACTTTGGCAGTACTCAGGGCGTTCCTGGAGCATTCATCGGAACTCACCACTATTACTACCTGTCGCGTTTCATGTTCGCTTTCTACCTGATCGCTCTCTTCTTCGCTGCCCTGGCCTTGTTCACTGGTATCCTTGCCCTCTGCACTCGTCTTGGCTCTTACCTCTCTGGTCTCACCGTCGCCATCGCTGCCTTCTTCCAGGCTCTCGCTGCCGCTCTTATGACGTAAGTTGCCTAAACAAGCATTCTCGTTCCTCAATCAGTACTAATAGTCTTCTCAGTGCATGCTTCGTCCAGGGTCGCAACGCCTTCCGTCGCAACGGTCAGTCTGCCAGCCTCGGTCGCTACGGCTTCGGCTGGACCTGGGCAGCTTTCGCCGCCTACTTCATCGCCATGGTTCTCTTCTGTGTTGGTGGTGCCGTTTCCAAGTCTAGCGACCGCACTCCTCGCAAGGGCGGCATGTTCGGTCGCAAGGCTAGCACCCGCTCCCGTGGCAGCTTCATCGACTCCGAGAGCCAGAGACGCGTCAAGGAGGAGTACGAGTAAAAAGATCGACATACTCTAGAACAGTCCCTTGTTTACGAGTTTCCTTGTTGTCTTTTTATCTCACGCTCATGATATCCCCCACACCCGCAAGCCTGTCGCTTTCTAGAAATGCACGGCTTGCCCGGATGGTGCTGCGCACGCACACCGCTATTTCGTAATGTCATGTTGTTTGGTTGTATCATTACTACCCATTTCCTTTTTTGTTTTTTCTGATGTCTTATGCGAGCAACGAGCAACACAATACCTAATGTCTTTTTCCTCACATTGTGTAATATATCCTTGCTTCGGTCGTTGGTTTCTTCTTCAAATCTCGACTATCATATACATAATCGAAGTTGGAAGCAGTTGATTACGATAAACCGCGCTATCAAACCTTCGTGTCACTCGCAGCCGCCTCACAGTACATCCACATATTTTCCCTGTGCATATGTCGAGGAGATAGTAATATCGAAGGAAACATGTGCTAGGTGCAAAACAAATGCCTTGATGGCTAGTCATGTCAAAGCTTGCGCGAAGACAGGGTCATATCCCAAACACAAATTCTCAACATGTCCTCTGTCGATTGTGCTTGACAACATGCTTTCCTTGCCGATAGGTGTACATTGTGTTGCTCTGGCAAGGCCTCTGAGCTCTGTCATGGTGCATGAAGGCAATTTAATTCGTGGTTGTTGAGATATCGTCAAATTGGTAACAAAACTGTCTCGTTGGTTGAGCGGCCACAACAAACAATGCTTCTGAGTACTGGCACTCTACTAGCCTGTGCATAATGTTTTCTTTTTTTGGCCTCTATCATACCAGTGACATCTGTGAGTGCTTATTGCTATTGTCAACTACTGGTAGAACTCGGAGCGATATTGTTGCTTGTCGACTTGAGATGCAACCTCATCGTTTTCCGATGTTTGGTAGTTATATATTGGTTTTTGGCCGTGCTACATTCATAATCACATCCGGTGTGGTCTAACGGCTAGGATTTCTCGCTTTCACCGAGGAGGTCGGGGTTCGATTCCCCGCACCGGAACGTTTTCTTTTGTCTTTGTGTAAGCTCTCTTCTCTTTTTCCCGAATCATGGCACAGAGATTGTCACCTCTTGATGGTTTTGCTCCAACACACTCGACTGCATGTCTATTGCAGCATTTGTAGCATAGGGCGATCATTTGAGTTCCTTTAGACTTTATCATCTCCGACTCGACTTGACCATCCTGACGTCTAGAGATATATGCACATAACGCCACCAATGGTTGCGCCTAATAAGTCGAGGTCACAGTGACAGAAGAAGGGTTTAGACAGAGTCATCCAAGCATGAAAAAAGGATTGATAGTATGGCAATGAACAGTTTGTGTTCTTGAGGATACGTAGGAATTGATCTGTCAACTCGACAGTCATAGGAGTACAGTTCTTCATGTCTCCTGATACAGAACGCCAGCCCAAGAAGCAATAACCCCTCCAACGCCATGCTGCTGACCCCAATGCGGTAATGCTTTTTAAAATATCAAACTTGACTTGCTCTTTCATCACAGGCCCGATACCTTGTAGCTCCCTCCAATTTCTCCTCTTTCTGCATCAGTCGAAGCCCGGTAACGATCGCCATGATTGGTGTTGCCGAAACTAGAACTGCGACGCGTCCTCTCGTGGTGTTGAGGTCCGCTGATGCTCGAACTGCGTCTCTTCTCGTCATAAACATGGTCGGGAGCACGGTGGGCATCTCGAGGCACATTCAGACTATCACGAGTACGGTCAGAATCAGCACCATCATGTGTAGTTCCAGAAAGGGTACCATCGTAGCCACGTCCTGAACCAGTAGCGTTGCCTTCTCCAGATGACACTTGTTTAATCGGAGGAAGGGCGGGAGCGGGACCGGAAGGATGAGTGTTACCGTAACCAGTGTTGCCATAGTTTGCAGGAGCACGAGGAGCAGCTGCAGCTTGACGGACATCTTGTGAGTGATAGATGCCGCGCCCATCAGCAATGTACTCACTACGTCCGATTGCCACGTTGGGTCTTGCGACGTCTGCTGCAGTAGCTGCCGTGTCCTCATCCACCTGGAAAACCTCGGCTTCCTTGTCGTTGAAGTCCTGGCCGGGGTTTGCTGTTTCGTATTCCAAAACCTTGATAAATTTGTAGAAGCCGACAGCGAGCACGGAGCCTAGGGAGGGGCCCAACCAGTAGATCCAGTCTTAAATGCCAGTAGAGTCAGTATTAAGTTCAATTTGTTGTGTGAAGGTAGAGATGGGGCAACTCACGATAGCCTGGGAAGGCAGCAAGAACAACGCAAGGTCCGAAGGAGCGAGCAGGATTGAGACTGCCACCAGTAAAGTAGACTCCGGTGAGCTCAGCGATGAAGAGTGACAATCCAATGCCGATAGGTGCAAGGAAAGTTCCCTTGTGCTTCTCAGCAGCCAACATGAGGATAGTGAAGACGAGCATGGCAGTCAGGAACATCTCGATGAACAGGCCTCTGACAATCGAAGTGCCACCTCCGAGGGTTGTGGATACATTCATGGCGGATGGGAAGAGGCAGGAGACGATACCAGCAGCTGCAATGGCACCGAGGAGCTGGCCAATGAAGACAAGCAGACCACGGATCCACTTGCAAGCACCGATTAGGCAGAGGGCGAGAGTAACCTGCGAAGAAATTTTAGTATCTCTCAGCTAGTGTGTGGACAGGTGCTGGACTTACTGCTGGATTGAACAGGCCACCAGTGATGCGGAAGAAGACCCAAGCGTTGACAGCAAGAGAGAAACCAAAGGCCAATGCAATGTACAACAGGGCAGATGTGTTGGGTGCTTGAGTGATGGAACCATCATCATTGTTTTGCGTGGAGGCATTACCAGTAGCGGCGTTGGCGACTTGGGTAGCGCTGAAAGCGAAGAACAGAAAGAGAAAGGTTCCGACGAACTCGCCAACGACTGCGATGAATTGGTTGCGGACCTTGTTAGGGAGCCAACCGAATCCAGCGAGGCGGCGTTCATGCTGGTCATTCTCGCGGTATTTCATGAAAGGGAGGGTGAGGCCCCTGCCTGGACGATCGAGATTCATGATGGATTATGTGATGTAGGGACGAGCTTGTGTAGAAGGGATGCGGTAGTGGTGATGCTCTCTGAGGATGTTTGCTGCAGGAGTCTGTTGTGCGACGAATGCACTAAATAAGTTTGAGGTAGGACAAGCACAGGGTAATGTACGTTGGATGCCAAAGGTAACGAGGATGTGAGGCGATGTGAGATGCTGAGAAATGCGAAGGCAAAGTCGGAGGCGAAGGCGAAGAAGACTCGAAGGCTTCAGGGCGAGCGAGCGACGCGCATACAGACGGCAGGGATATACTCGAGGAAGGAACTACTGCGATGTATTTGTCTCTTAAAGCATGACGGAAGTGCTGCTGCCCGCACCGCACGGCAAGCGCCATGGCAAGCATATCTCTCAACACTGAACCTACCTCGTTGGAAAAACGGCACAGACTTCATGCCCTCACCGTCGTGCCGATCTCTGGTAGAGCCGCGTATTTCTGTACGATTCACATGGGTAGTTTGGACGGTTAAGTCGAGCAAAGACGAGAAACGCTGAGACAAAATATGCCACTGACGCAGCCCATACCAAAAAGAGCTTCATGATCGGTTTTCAGAAGATCCACCCCCACCTCACCCCACACAACTGTTTGTCATTCTCGACTTGCTCCTTTGAATTTTTGTGCCCATCATAGTTTTGCCATGTACAAACTTTTGTCCCGAGCTGCATCATGCAAGGTTGTTTTTTGCCATATCTCAGTTCTATGTGTACATCTGTTCCGGATAACCGTTTCTGCTATGAGTATTGGTCAGGATCTATTCGGAGCTGTCCACCGGTGTTAATGCTTGCAACGAAGTGATCGGATTGCTTTTGCATCGGCTACACACGGTCCTCTATCAGCACGGGTGATGCGCGTTTACCGGCACATCGTTGATGTCACATCCAAAAGTGTTTTGCGAATGGACAGAACTGTTGAGCAGACTCCCGAGATACGAGTGGATCAAAGAAGATCCTAAATGTACAAAGAGAAAATGGATGACTCGAGGTTGGATATGCGGACTCGAGTCATGTTCATATCTGGAGTTTGCTTCGATGAAAGTAGTACGCTGCAGTGGAGAACGTGTTGGCAGTTCCAACATCCAGACCCAACCGTTCATTTCGTAGTAGTGCTTCTCTGCAATTCAGCTCTTACGTTGCTTCCATACTGCACACTGTCTTGATGTCGACATTGACTCTCAACCTGACAAACGCTCGTGAAATAGAGAAAGGATGGACAATCAGACACACAATGGAATCAGTGTCGCGACGTCACGTGGGTGTCGGCTGTCGGCAGAACCAATCCACAGATTGAGTGATCAGGTCCAAGTCAGTCATGCGGCGCGCAAAAGGCAAAGCACCCAAGGTAACTCGACACTCGGCCACCACCCCTCAGTCTGGCCTGGTTTGGTGTGTTGAAAGAGAAAACGGCTGCAATTGTTTATACTCTCAAATACTTTCTGTTGTTCGCAGACGCGTCTGCTTGTTGATACTCTTCTCATTCTGTAAGACACAGCGAAACACTTCTCTCACGTTCAGCTTGCCGCCATCATCCTTACACGCTGCCATCGCCACTTCTGCCCGGCATTCGGGTTCAGCGGGCGCATACCAACCGATAGCACCCTAATGATATGACCCACACTCGAGACAAGCATCAACGCGCATTGTAACTGCTGCGGTAACTCGCTCTGTATAATTAACCCCATATTACAGCCAACATGCGGCCTCTACGACTGCTTCTCTCCCTGTCGTCGTGCTTGATCTTCATCATCGTCCTATCGTTCGTCGCTGCATCAAAGACGAGGACTGTATCTGCAGCACGCGACCACACCAATCGTCTCGGAGCTTACTTCAGCTGGAATTCTCCCTCGTCACTATTTCCACCGTCAGCTATCATCAGCTTAACCGACGACAACTCGACATTCTTCCTCGCTCGCCCCGCTGCCTTTGGCCCACCGTTACCTGGACGCGGTCTTAGCGGTCAGATTTGGATCGGCGCCGGCTTCGGCGACGACAATCCTGGCCATGGAGGTATCACTGGAGCAGAAGGAGAGCTCGGCTGCAGTGATGTTCCAGGATGGAACGACGGCGAACACTCTTCTAAAAGCTTCGAAGCGATTTCTCAGGATGTCAAGAGCAATAGTCCGGGACAACAAGGGGCCAAAGGAAGCAAGAACAAGAGGAGTATGGAGTCGGAAGAACAAATAGAGGATGGCGCTGCAGACGCCCAGGCCGATGGAACCGATGACCACCTACACCAACTATTGTCTACCTCGTCTGATACCGGCTCGACACACTTGAAGCAATCTTCAAAGAAAGCAAAGAAACCGAGTCATGCCGACATCCAATCACTGCAAGAGACAGCAGAAATTGCAGGCAAGGTCGTACTGCTGAGTCGAGGTGGATGTGGCTTCCTGGAGAAGGCCAAGTGGGTACAGAGAAGAGGGGGTGTCGCCCTGATCGTCGGTGACGATATGCGTGGAGGTCCGTTGGTAACCATGTACGCCCGGGGCGATACGTCCAACGTTACCATACCTTCCATCTTCACTTCCCACACCACCGCACACCTTCTGTCAAAGCTGGTACCTTCAGGAGGCTTCCGTGAAGGCATGTCTGCTCAGGACGCTGCGCGCCTGGGTCTAGGTCTGCCAGTGAGCGGTGATCCGACTACAAAAGACAAGAAGCAATCAGACTCGGCCAATACTAGACCAACTCACTCTCCAGTCGTCAATCGCCAGAAGGAAGATGACGATGGGCGATCAGACAGCTGGCTAAGTTCGTTGTTCTCATCTTCGGACGAGGATCGCCACGATAGTCGAAGACCACCTAGCAGCGGTAAGATTGATTGGGTCCTGCAAAAGGATTTTGAAGATGAAGCTCCGAGAAAGTACAACACCAAGTCTACTAGTACCACCAAATCGACCAAACAGACAAAAGCTCCAAACAATGACGAGTTCGTCATCGGTGTTCATGATTGGAGAGATCCAGACTTGCTTGATTCACAGATCAATGCCACTCCAGAAGCATCGAGCAAGCTGCCCAAGTCGGCTGAACAAAATTCTGCTGTATCTCAAGCAGGGCCTAAAGGGGGCAGCATCACTCCCGGCAGCGGAGAATATCACCAGTCCGGCGAGAAGTCAATCAACCTTAAAGCTCCCAAAAAGCCCGAGAAGAGTAGGAAGGATTCCAAGAAGGACCCAGCTCCTGACAAACTTAAATCATGGATGGGCCGTCTCGTTGGTTCTGACGACGAGGAGGACCTCAGTTCTGAGAACAAAAAGTCATCACACGCTGTATCACAAATCAACAGCAGACCTGTTTCCAAGACTACTGGCGAGCAAGGCAATATAGGCGAGGCGCACGATGGTTTGTGGGTAACTCTTACCCCTGCATCCATGTCCTCTTCGCCTTTCTTCGACACCCTGCTGGTCTTGGTTGTGTCGCCTCTCGTTACATTGACTATCGTGTACGCCTTATTACTGCTTCGCTCTCGTATTCGTCGCAGAAGATGGAGGGCTCCCAAATCCATTGTTGACCGGTTCCCTGTACGGATCTATCACACTGTACCCAGCAGCAACAGCTCCGATGCTCCGGAAAGTACTGCAACATCTCCACGTGCGCCGACTCAGACCACGCCTCTTCTTCAGGCGGGAGCACGACCCATCTCACAAACAAGATCAAGACCAAGATCCCGTACTGTTAGTGAAGTGCCTGTGTCTGGTTCTAGCCCTGCGAACACTCCGAGCCTAGATCCAGTTCAGGAGAAGCGTGAAGCTGGATTAGCCGAATGGCGTAGAAGATATGGTGGGAGGCAGCGTGACTGTGCGATCTGTATTGACGAGTTCGAGGACGGTGTCAGCCGTGTTATGAGCTTACCTTGCGGCCACGAGTTCCATGTCGATTGCATGTAAGTTCCTCATGCGTTTTCAAGATGTTTACCTGATCTAACTTCATCTAGCACACCATGGCTCACAACCCGCCGCCGTACTTGTCCCAATTGTAAAGCTGACGTCGTGCGTTCGTTCGGTCGGGGTGGTGGTTCTTCATATTCCTCATCGTCTGCTCAACCGCTTCTCGCGCACTCGCACGATAACTCATTAAACATTGACAGCGCGCAAGAGCAAGCAGTCAACACTCGCAACTATGATCCTGCTGCTAACGAGCCAATTGCTGATCTGGAGCAAGGAGGCGTCAATCCTGATCGCACAAGATAAACAGTCAGGTGCGATATTAATGATTGGAATGACTGGCGTTTCCCCTTTAGTACTTTATAAGCAGACTCTTTCTCCTTCTTTCTTGCATTGCTCATAGCATTAGCGGTGGAGTGAGTTAAGGGTCCTTGCGCCATAGATCTTGCTTCATGATCTTCGCCCTGTTAAAAGAGGCTTTGGTCCTTTTCAGCTAGGCTTCGCCAACTGTTTTCCCACAAAGCAATGGAAAACTCTCTTCTCTTCGTTCCAGTATTTTCATCATGTTTGTGACTAGTGCTTTGGACCGAGATCCTGGATCGCTTAGGTTCGAAGTGGCAGCTCTCGTGGCATGACTAAGAAGGAGACGACTGCACCGAAGGAGTCCGTGATTAATATAGACCACATGGTAAGCACTTCCAAAGCATCATATCCTGCATCTTACGCCGAATGCACTCATTTCCGGCATCAGCAGTCCTAGCCTCTGCTTCAAAGTTGATTGGCTGCCGGCAGTGCGTTTGTGCTATTTGACTAAGGATACATGCTTTCGACAAGCTGGTCTTCCAAATGCCGATACAGACAGAATGCATGGATTCAGAATTCCCTGGAGAGACAGCAAGTTTGTATCTTCGAAATGGTCGGGTCACTTATCCTGAACAGCAAAAGGAAAGGAGTGACTACTGACAAGCGCGACGGTCCGCTGCCGACCGGATCGTAAATGGATCGAGCTAGCAGTGTCTTGGCTGTGAGACCCTCCGCACCTGCAGCCGCTGTTTCCCATTACACTTTTTGAATTTCAACCAAAGTCATCCCCTGCATGGTGCAGCTTGCGCTACAACGATCCTTCGAAAGCCACACCACCACAAGAGAAATGGACTTATCGCCTCTTGGTTGTTCGCTCGCTCGCGTGTTCGGGCGAAAAGTCATTTGCAGGATTTGAAGCCTTCGCGTAAATAAGCAGGCGGGAAGAGCTGTCAACCCAAGCACGATTGACTTGCTGTGACACTTTATGCCGCGGAGTCTTGCAAAGTCACTTCATTTGCACTGCTCTGTATTCCAGGGTTCGCTTTAGGCTTCCTGCATGATCTTCGAGGTTCGTGATGAATACCAAAGTGCTTCCTGCACGATATATATTTGCGACGGAATGTCTCAATCTAGCAGTTTCTCATACCTACAAGCAAGTTTTACAGCATCAGGAAACCACAAGAAGAGGCATACAGATTGGGTTCGGTTGACTCAAGGCAATAAGACGCCATTCACGTACGCGAGCTTACGCCAAAGATGCAAGTCATGCTGCAAGTCGACAGTTGACGTGCAGAGGCAATTTGTGGAGACACATGGCTGGTTTTCAGGGCCAGAACGCCCCTGACAACATTTTGACAGAAACTCTAGCAACGCGCCATCCACTCACACGTCGAGAGAACTCGACTCGTTGACAGGACTGGACCCAAGATCCCGTGTACATATGTCTGAATACAAGTCGCCATGCGCTATCTACCCGCACTTGCAGAAAGGTGGATGGACGGGCCACGAGGTCTCTAACGTAGGTATGCCATGGATAAACCACTACATGTACCCCGTGTCCTGGTTTTGTTCTTTGGCCCCCTTCATCTGCTCAACAAGCCGTCATCTGATCTGACTTATATGAACTCACCCTCGCTCAATCTTTGATCTGAACCAGTCTACCGGTATATCGATTTGCACTCGGCACTCTTGGACTCAAGCGAGTTGATCCATCTTCAGAACTCCATTGACTAACATCAATCTCTGACGGTCCAACAACGTCGCCGTTACCATTCCTGCAGGACCATTTTCGACTGCGTTGCGGTGTGAAAAGCTTGGTGTTGCAAGAGCCTCTTGAGCACTGCTCAAATAAACGGACATTTCACAACTCGTGATCTCAAGTACAACCGTACTCATCACTGATCAGACACATTCAATGGCGACAGTCGTCGGAGCCGCAGGGTCATCTGCAACAATGGCAAGCTCGTCACTACCGGCCCAATATTTTCCTTTTCCAGAGAGTATGTCGCCGTTACCGTCGTCCCTCAAGAAAGGAATGCTGGTACCAGGAACGATCGGTCTCTTGTCAGCTGCCTCAGCCATCGGCATGCTGCTCTTCATTATTTACAGATTCCTCACATGGCGCGCGCATTATAAAACCTTCGTTGGGTACAACCAGTATGTCGCATTGATTGTCAACCTTTTGTGTGCGGATCTGTTACAAGGTGTTGCGTTTATGTTCTCTTACCATTGGGTTTATACCGATGGCATCGTTGCACCTACAGTCAAGTGCACCAGCCAAGGGTTTCTTCTGAATGCAGGTTGGTCACTCATATCACCTCCGCTTTATAAAATAACACTGACCGTCTATATTCAGGCAATCTGTCTTCCGGTTACTTTGTCATGGCTATCGCTCTACACACCTTCTATGGTGCTGTCAAGGGCCGTCATCTCAGGCACTCCATCTTCTATGCTGCACTCGCTGGTGGCTGGTTCTTTGCACTCTTCCTATCTGCTATGGGTCCCATACTGCATGGAAACCATTACTACGTTCGAGCAGGTGCGTGGTGCTGGGCTGCTCCGGAGTTCCAAACAGAACGTCTGGCTTTCCACTACATCTGGATCTTTTTGATCCAATTTGGAACAGTGATCATATATGTTCTGATCTTCCTCCATCTGAAGAACACTTTGACGACCATCTTGCCATCTTCACATTCGACCACACACGCCAAGGTTGATAGAGCAGCACGCTTGATGCTGTTGTTCCCTCTTGCTTACATTATTCTCACATTGCCTCTTTCAGCTGGACGCATGTGGGCTATGGCACACCATGCCTACAACATCCACTATGGCTACCAAATCGCCTCGGGAGCTCTCATCGCCTGCTCCGGAATGGTGGATTGCCTACTCTACACATTCACCCGTCGAAGCCTGGTCCAATCAGCGACGTCCTCTGAAAACAAGAGCACAACGAGCGGGCTCGACAGCTATGACCTCTCTCGCCTCAACGGCATCACACAGACTCGCACCGTCACAGTCACTGGTGACAGAGTGTCAACGATCTCTAGCACCACACACATCACCGATGACGACGATGCATATTCCATGCGTACTATTTCCACAAGCCCCAAGAAGAAGCACCATCATCTTAGGGAACCGCCACGTACACACTCGCCTACTAGTTCAGTAGACAGAATCATTGGAGTCGAGGGATTAGACCCGAGGAAGCCGGCACACAGAGTACAAATCTCTACTTGCGAGGCAAGAACCTCTGAAGACGTGGACAGTCTGCGGGACAGTGAGAGATCAGAATCGCCTGTCAATGTCATGAGAGGGCTTGCCAAGATGGTCAAGTTGCCGAATTTGACCGACAGAAAGTAGCGATGTTGTCTGTTGCTGTCTGTATCTTTTATGATGGATGACTGTCTTTTGTTTTTGTATATACCCTCTTTATGTACCAAGTATCCGGATGTTCTCAACGATAAATGCATGCTGAATTGATTCATCAAAGATTTCCACTCACTTTCATATCTCTACTCTACTCACAGTAGGACATGATATCCACCAGTCCCGTCAAAACCCTACGTTGTGCTCATGGGTATCTGGATCTGTGATCATTCTCGCGGATTTCCAAGCCAAGATTTCGCCCCACACAGAATTTCGTCCAAATCACGATGCATATGGAACAAACCAAGCGATTGGTATACCCATCATCTCAGCTTCGTTTTGATAAAGCTCTATATTGTATATTGCCAGAGCACACTCCATCAACCAGTCACAAACGTGCTACTCGGTCTCGTGGTCTAGCGGTATGATACTCGCTTAGGGAGTTGCTTTACAGCGACTTGAAAACTCTAAGCCAATTGCGAGTGGTCCCGGGTTCGATTCCCGGCGAGACCCCTTTTTGCTCCTCTCATCGTACTCAGGGCGTCAATTTTTGCCTAGGAGAATGCTAAGCGACGTTGGTAGCATCGTGGTGAATTTGGGTGGGCTGGGGTGGACAGTGAAGCCTCAAATTGAGGCCGGGAACGCACGAAGCCTCACAGTGACACACATTCTTCTGAATGCATGCGTGAAGAAGACGCAGCGAACTTATTGTTTGTATCTGGCGATGTACGAGCACAATGCATGCCAAAGGGTAATAAAGACTTGCCAAAGATCACTTTCGTGAAGGCCAAAAACAAATTATCAGGACAGAGAATGCGACCAGCTAGAATGACTGTCTATAGTCTCTCTTCTCCAGGACAATGTCAAACTAGGTTGATTCTGTGGGGCAGAAAGATACAATGCTCTCCCTTACATAGTTCGGAGAACAGATTCGAGCAGAGCATGCTCTAGGATTGTGTGCTCCTTCTTGCGATGATTGGCTGAGCAGATAGAATCAAAGACAGTTTTGCTCCATACATCGCAAGAATCTGGCACATTCCCTTCCCATTTGCTCAATTCTTATCTTTTTCCAAACTTGGATCTTTGCCTCAGCTTAGGACCGTAATGATACAGGGCAAATAGACCAAAGATACAGCCAATCATCAGTCCTGCTAATAGACTGGATGCCTTGCCAATACCAAGATACGTATACATCCTACCGAAGCACGTTAACAAGGAGCACAAGATTGTAAGAGGCATATCTTACGGTCTGCTGAACAACACGGCAGCAAGTGCAAAAGTGCAGCGTGTAAAATCTGACGCTGCGAACAAGCTGGCAGCATATCTCGGGTAGAGGGTTGGCAGGTACATGAATATACTTTGGAACACAACAAACACGCCGAGAGGATAGAGTGCCACACCTACCATTGACACGATCCATCGAACATCAGACCGGGAAGACCAGCCAAAGATGAATAGTCCAATCGGAGGGAAGAAGCAGCCAGCCAAACCTGGTATCAGCAGGTCTTCTGGTTTAGTGGATGCGCCACTCCTGACTTTCGGTATCTGTGTCTCTCCAGTCAGTCGCGAAAAGTCTCTTTGTAGTTTAGAAGACTTACACGATAGAAGACTAGATAAGAAACGTAAAGCAAAAAGGACAAGACTGTGCCGACAGTAATTGGCAAGAAAGCCAATCCCTGCTGGAGCAAAGTGAAACCGTATATGTCTCCATAAACCAAGGGAAACGCCTCGAAGAAGGAGTAATATATGCCATATATCAAACACATGTAGACGTTTGCAAACAAAATTGCGGGATCCAGCAACGTGATTTCCAGGGGTTTGATCAATGAGTCGATCACAATCTTTCTGAAAGAAATTCCTTTCTGTTCGATCTCCGAGGCGGAACGAATGTTGTCTGAGCCAGTCAGTTCTCTGAGGCGACAAGCCCTGTGGTGGAGTATCGTTGCCGCGCTAGTTTCCGGGAGAAAAAGCAGCATCACACCTATTGGTGCAGAAGCGATTAAAGACTCCCAGATCGTGAATGGCCAGCACAAGTACGGGACTGCTGCACCTGCGATAATTTGTCCAACTGTAGGTGCCACGAAACAAGCGAAAGCCCATCCAGTCATAGCGCAAGGTAAATACGTTGATCCGTAGACATCTGCCAGAGACGCACCACCAGTTGCGAGGACTGGTGATCCAAAGAAGCCTTGCAAAAAGCGTAGGAACATAAAAGCGGGAGCGTTACGAACTAGAGCCGTTGGAATGGTTACCACCATATACAACACGAATGCAGTGATATAAGGGAGATTTCTGCCAACACTGGCGATCTCGCTCAATGGTGCAAACAGCAATGGACCAACACCATAACCAAAGACGAAGAGGGCGAGCCCGAGAGATGTGTACTCATAATTTGTACCGAAGATGTTCATAAATTGTTCTTCGCCCAGAGTCCAGATTGGGGCGGACATATAAACAACGAAAGAGCAGCAGCAGATATTGGCCACGACCCAGACCTTCTTTGGCGCGGGCCAATTTTCAGGATTATCTGGATCAGAAGAACAGTACCAATCACAGAGAATGGCGCCATCTTTGCATATGACTGGTAATGCTTGGTGATCATCTTGAGCCTTCTCGGATGCACAGGCTTCAACATCTGCCTGCGTGGGTGAAAGATGTTCATCGCCAGAGTAGGGTATTGTATTCTCTGACAACATAGGGGGTATAGAGCTTCTGACAGCAAGCTCTGCATACTGGTAATTCGTCTTATACGTGAAGGTTTCCAGCTCTTCACGATGCGGTAGTAGCTTTGGATGGAAGAATCGTATAATCTGCCCGGCAGGGCTTTCCCGGACTGTATTTGAGATCATCATGAATCAATCGCCGATTATCCAGAATCCTGTTTGAAAGAAGGTGATATCGAAATCGAAGGGCAGTGAAAATAATCAAAAGCACGATGCGGATGCTGTCATAGAAACTATGGATACATGGCGTGTGGTCCTTATATCGGCCAGTTTTTTTGATTTCAAAGCACATCTCAACAAGAATCTTGAGTGATCTCCAATTGATCTCCAATTGCCAGTGTGCACAACGTTTGCAGAGTATACTCATATTGTTAAATCCTGCGATGTGATAAATGAACTTCGGATACGGGAACAACGGGTTGTCTTGCGAGAGCATCTAGTCAAAAGCTCAAGCTTGCATACCTACAACTTACGGACTCGAGTTTATGATTCTGCATACTAACCATACAGCATGCTTAAGTTTGACTCAGTGATGTGGCAGGAGCAATGCAGTCGACCTCGACGTCAGTGTCAGCAGCAAAGTGACTTTCTTGGCATCTCCAAATACCCCAATTTTTGGAGCTCAACATGGTGCCCTAACTTCTCGACATGATGAGGTGCATTCGCCCTTGTTGTGTGAGCGATAATAATTTTCTGTCTGGCAACATGCAACTTGTACTCCAATATGTCAAGCAACACGTCGCTGAGAAGAATTTCTCCATCAAAACCATTTCATTGTTTGATCTGCAAGCGCGACTTTCGTCGTCGTGAACACCTTACGCGACATATGACCACACGTACTTGCCATTTATGTCCGATACTTAAGATGCGTGCTAAGATAAAGTAAAGATACGAATGAGAAATCATTCACATGTTTCTGTGGCAAGTCTTTTGCCAGAAGAGATCTCTTGAAGAGACATGAACAAAATGGCAAGCACTTGGTCACACCTTCCTCCGAAGGTACGCCAACTTCTCAGTCAATGCATCCAGAGCAACTTCCTCATGCAGTCAATTGCTCCAACAATGCAGTTGAGCATTTGAACCAAGGTCAGTCAGCTCAAACAGCTGGAAGAGTCTCTCGTCCTTCAATCGAGCCACAGACAACAGTTACTGCGAGCGAACAGAGCAATCAGCCGGAAGCGTCAGGTATGCTTCAATTGCAAGATGTTGCCGCATGACTCTTACTCCCTCAGATACTTTCTCGAGCAACCAAGACCTGTTTTTCTCGAATGACTTCGACTACTTCTCCAGTTTCACAGACCCTATGGGTCTGAATGCTGGTCTCGACTTCTTGTTTGATCCGGCTTTCAACATACACGACCTATCCTTCTCAGGGAACGAGCTATCTCATGCCGCCTTCGAGTCAACTCAAACACCTATGCGGATTCCTCAGACTGCATCAGCCGCGCCAGCACCCACTCGTATCAGACCTATGGAAGACGACTTTGAAGAATTGGGTCCTGTTCCCTGCCCATGGAAAGTCTCGGACGACCAACGTTCGAACATATGCGCAGCATTGCTACCATTTAAGAAGCGATTGGAAAGCTTCGTCTTGCCATCGCACTTGCAACTTGGTCGTTATATTACACCTTTCTTCGAAGTGTTCCAAGACCATTTGCCTATTATACATCCTGTGTCGCTCAGACCTCCTCAATTTCACAAACACCCAGGATTGTTATTGGCGATGGCAGCGATCGGAGCACAATATCGTTATGAGAACCGCACTGCAATGGAGCTCTTCCGTGCCGGCAAAGAAGTCGTGCTGCAGACTTGGCAAGATGAAGAGACATATGGAGCAGACGACGATGCTTGCTTAGAGAATGCTATCACACAGATGCATACTGCGCAAGCAGCTCTTCTGCTTGACAGCTTTGCCGTCTATCAATGCGACGACCGAACGGCAAAGGACACATTGACATTACAGAGTCTGCTCACTAGCTACCTACGCACAGATAGCTCTTTATCAAAGTATTCAGGTTCGAAAGACTGGCATGAATGGATGATGCACGAAAGCTATCGAAGGACGCAGCTCGGCATATTCGTTGTACTCAACATCCACACTATTCATTCCAATGCTCCTCCAATCGTGTTGAGCAGCCAGATCGATGTCGACTTACCATGTTCGACAGCGGAGTGGTTGGCTCCATCTGAAAATGCGTGGAAAGATGCTAGATCTCGCTCGCCCGGTGCCGTTGGGTTTCAGGATGCCCTCTCAATACTTTTCTCAAGTTCGCCTACAGACAAAGAGTTGCATTATTCACCATTCGCCAATCTCGTACTCATACACGCTCTGCAGCAGCGCATCTATCTGGCACGACAAATGAACACACACCACAGAGGCGCTCTTCGTGGCACCGACGTTGATGAAATAGAGTAAGTCGAATGAAACCTTTGCTTCGTGCTACAATACGAACTGACAGCTCTAGACTGGCACTCAAGCGGTGGACTGCTATCTGGAAGCAAGCTCCTGAATCGATACTCAACCCATTGGACATGGACGGCTCAATCTCTCTCACTTCTACTGCATGTCTAGGACTTGCCCGCATCCGTCTGTACTCGAACTACAGCATTTCCATACAATCAACCAGATGGAACCCACAACAAGTAGCCAAGAAGCTGTTTGAAACATCACCTCCAACCCGCACTGACAGTATGACACTAGCCCTACTCCATTCAGCTCATGCTCTCACATTCCTGGTTAAGTTTGGTATCAAATATATCAGTCGTGTCATGTTCGGTCGTTGGGACAACCAGAATATTCTATACTATCTCGAGGCCGCCGTATTCCTCAGTAAGTGGCTAAGAGTACTTGGCGAAACTCACTATATCAATGTTGCCACTGGTAAGTGATTTTGTGTTCACACAAGTTCACTCGGTTGATAATGATTATTTAGATGTCGAGCTCAAGATTATGGGGATCGTGATACGCATCGTAGAAGAAGTAGCGGCATCTCTTGAACCTCATGAGAGCATAGGGCATATCCACACGCTTAACGATCTGGATCATGGCAATGTTCCTCTGATTCTTGGAATTCTGAGCACCCAGGTTGCTCGTTCTTGGGCAATTGTGTTTAGCAATAGCGGCTCACCATGGGCTATTGTCAAGTGCGTGGGTGATATCCTCGATCACTATGCCGGCATGCTAGAGAAGCACCCGCTTACCATTTCTGGAGCTTGAGACATCTGATCCACTGTTCCCGCAGATTGGCTTTGAAGTCTCGATGTTAATGGCCATGTGATTGGTGAACGTCGAATCTCGTAGCTGCCTTCGGTAGGAATATCTCAGATTAACGCATCAAGTCAACAGTATATACACCGCAGAATGACTCATGAGGCATGGAAAAGCTCCTGCGGATTAGCATTACCGTCCGAGTATGATTCGGGCAACATGAATTCATTGCGCTCTTGACAGCATCTGCGCGATAAAATACAAACCACATCTCACTGGACAACATGAAGAGTGTCACATCTACAAAAATATCGAGAGTTAGACGATTGCTTCGAAGCTCCGGATGCAGAGGCTATGCAGCTCAACAAGCAGAGTAAGAGTGTCGAGTTGAACAATGATCCGTTCCAACTGTGGGAAGTCAGCGGCCTTGAATGACACATGCCTCGATCGGAAAGCGGTTGGTATGGGCCACGGATACTTTTTGACGACAACCTCGCAACGCATACATCTATAACTCGCATACAATTTGAAATCACAAGCTGCCACTCATCAGCACACAAGGCAACAGAGAGCCATGATTTTACGTCGTCCCGATTAGATCCCGCACTCCCAGATCCCGAGATCGAGTAACAAATCAAGCCGACGTACATCGGCCACGGCGCAATCGAGCAACCTCTCACCCACCACCTAAGACAAGACGCCGACCTCGCTTTAGCAAGATTGGAGTCGCGGATGATCAGGTACATCAATACTCAGCACGAAGACCTCGCCGTTCGAATCAACAGCATGACCACCAGCTGCGCCAACACCAAAAAGAAAATAATTGAGCGAGATCATACTACGGCAGATACCAATCAGAACACCAAAACAGCAGATGGTGCACGCGGGAACTTGGGCGATACCTTGAGAGGCTTTCATGAGTCTATAGGGCGGTTATCTGCAGCCGTAGATGCCCTTGGCTCGAGATTCGGGGTCCGGGAGAATATGGTTGAAGAAGACAAGCGAAGTTTCTCACAGGGAGTACTTAACGAGGACGTTTTCCTTGTAAACCACCTCAATTCTTTCTCATCACATTCACGACTTACCATTACTTGGAACGAAGCGAATTAATATCAACGACAGCATCATGGTCAACATCACATCTTCTCTCATAACTCTCCTAGCAGTCGCCTCTTTTGCAGCAGCTGCACCAGCTCCAATCGAACCTCAATCAAGAGTTCCCGCCAGCATGCTAGAGAAACGCGATGTTAGCTGCAGAGAAGACAATTATGACTCATGGGAGAGGGGATTGGTATGAAGTTCAGTCGACTAATGGGCTTAGATGCCTGCCGAAACAGATAATTGCAGACCGCAGACGCAGCAAGATGCATAACTGAACTTGCGGCACTCGGAAACCAGGCTTGCACGGCTGGTGTGTCAGGAACCTTGTTCAAGAAGTGTGGAAACACTATCATTCACGGCCAGAACGTGTGTGCTCCTTCTGAGGGAGCAACTACAACAGCAACTTGGTAGGTTGTCAAAGCAGCAACTTTGTGTGTTGTTGATCGCTGACTTCTTGACAGCCAGAAAGCCGCGCGTGGTGCAGGCCTCATTATGGACAAATGCTCCAGAGGCGATGGCACAGTGATGGGCGAGAACCTTGCTTGGGGAAGCAGGTGTCTTACAATCCATATTGTTGCAGAATAAGCATGTTTTGTTCTTGAGGGGCTTTTGAGGACCGATTGCATAGTTGACATGACTTGCAACGTTGACATTCTTTTTGCTTTATTGCTTTTTCATCAAGTCCCTTGAACATCGCACCTGCCGATCGGACCTGAATCCTTAAGCAAATCTCTCAACACAATCATCTTTGTCCCCGATTCATGCATTCGACCTCTGAGTAAAATGCCAAGCTGGACCAGCTGTTGTATGCATGTTTGCTTACGAGCACTGCAACACTGGCGGCTTTTGCACGATTCCTGAAGTGTTCCTTTGACTCAACAACTACGCACAAAGGATCATCTATAAGCAAAGCAGTCTATTTTCATACGGGAAATGTGGAGAAACACTATAGGGAATCCTTTCCCAGCCAGCTCGCCAAGAACTCCGATCTATTGATCTTGGTAGCGTGCAATCCTTCCTATTCCTCTCTCTCGACCTTAGTCTATCACATAACCAGAGAGGTACAAGAGAGCCATCACTATCACTGAAGATGGCTGTGAACTGGCAACGTTGCAGCGTGCTCGCATCTATTGTGGAATCAAGGCACGACCAGGAAGGTGTGCATTCAAAACTCGTAGACGCATACTGATTGATGTTCATTCGTGAGCCAAACACCTGGGCCACCAAGACGAAGCTCAGACTCTGTTAACCCTACACATCAGCTTGACCCACTCCTTCTCTTGTAGAGTATATTCAAGATGCAGATCGGTCTGAACGAGCTGCCGTACTCAAATCAAAGACCGAAGCGCAATTCATACTCACCGGTTTGTCTGAAAGACAGAAATTCGAAGGATTTTCCTCAACGTCAAGACAACACTCAAGACAAGATCCTCCAATTTACTTCACGAGCAACTTTGAGGTTGCACAGCGTATCATCTCCATGGTTCGTCAGGTTACAATGCTTACGATCCTCGTGTTGATGCTTGGCTCTCCGTTGTAGTCTCGAGCACCGCCATGTACACCTGCTGCAGACACGTCGTCGCAACTTTCTGTCAATTATCCTGACCAGGTAAACATTTGGTACAATCCCTAGATTTCTGGCAGATCTCGAGACAAGATATGATTGCAAAACCTAAGCACCGGGTTCGTTCTCGGGCGAGTGTAGATAAATGTCAAAAAGTCAAGCTTTTCGACAGACGTGCGATGCTACCTCATCGAACCACCTTGAGAAGTGGTCGCGTGGTGTCAAACATTCTCACATTGAGGCAGTTTCCATTGGCAGTTTCTGGAGTTTCGTCAAACCCACAATGTCCGACAGAATTCTTCATATTCTAGCCCAGATATCCCATCAAGGAGCACGTCTCCAAGGCCATTGCAAACACTCATTTCTCAAAGTCTTCAAGACTTCCGATTCATCTTCTTAGGTTTGGAAACTCCGAATCAAATCCCGATACCACGATGAAACTGGTTATCTCCTTTATCATCTTCACAGCTTTTTCCAGCGCTCTCCCAACATCAACTGTCCTGGACAATGCTGCCACGGCTGCCTTGACCGCTCCTGAGCAAGCAAGCATCGCGCCCAGTTCGACGACACCATCTGCATCAACCACATCAGCGACCTCCATTCGCTCGAAAGCATCCGTCCAGCCTTACGTCCCGGAAGAATCTGCCAGTTGCAGAGAGAACATCTGTTGTGGCAAGAACGGCAGATGTTGGAGAGTCAGTCCCACAGATGTGCCTGAGAAACCTCCTGGTGCTTGAGTAACGTGATTTTCGGAATAAAATCTCAGAATATAGGGAAAGAGATGATGGTCCACTGTGGTTTGAGAGGAGTTTGCCTGGAGAGCACGAGGATGACTGCGTGTGGAAAGGCACGGTCATCTTCTGAGAAAAAAGAGAAAAGAAAGAAAAGAAAAACAGAAGCGTGACCGAAGAGAGCCGTGATGTGTCGCTTCTCGATGGAGGCTGACCTGTTCATCAGTAGTATTGTGCGTTGCTACAGCTGCTCACGTCACATACTTTCGAGAAGGGACAATCATTGTCATGAGCAGACCGGCACGTGTTGTCTCACGGTCTTCCTCGCAGTATCGCTGGACTCTCGGTGAATCATGGGATTTGTTTATGAGGCAAAATTTTTGGTGCACAATGTATCTTGGAGAACAAACCACGACTTCATTTGCTTGTGTTATAAACATCCCAGTTCTCAAACTCGAGTCCCACACTTTTTCCGTGGCGAAGCAACAAGCCTCAGTCACTCTGCGGAAAACCATACCCAGTTCCTGCCGATAACATCTCAAATGTCATTAGGAGGAGGAGGGATAGGGTTCCAACACCAGCCACATCTGTAATTGTATTTGCTTGTGTCCCACTCTGGAATATCACACTCTTTCTTCCTGTGACAGAAGACGGTAAGGCAGCAAGGGTCACCCTCCCAGAAGCTGGGGTGATGGCGCTCGACAGGAGTGACTCTGGAGAGCTCGGTGAAGATTTGTGCCGTGGTAGTGTTGATGACTTCGCCCGTGGTGGCGTTGAAAGGGACGTTCAGTGCACCTGGAGGGGGCTGGCCACCACAGATTGGCTCCCACCACCAATCGCACCACCATTCCCAGTTGGTGCCGTCGCGCTCGATAAGTTCGATGTCTGCGCCGGTACTGTTGTTGTGATTGGCGGAGTGTGTGTTGTCGACGGTGATGCCCTGAGTGGTAGAGTTGATGGGAGCGGCAGCTGACATGTGCATACCCAGGCAGAGGGTCCAGAGAGTAGCTGAGAACTTCATCTTGAATGTTAGAAGATGTCCTTTGTTCGTGATCGTAGAATAGGAGTCTGATGTAAGGAGAACGTGTTTTCGAGAGAAAGAGATGCAAGAAAGGAGACCGAGATCGGTTTACATCACCGTCGGCGAAGCGTATTGAGTCACATCCATGAAAACTCCTTCGTCCGAGAACAAAATTGAATTTGCTCATGCAGCTCATAGCAATGACTCCAAGGTCAGAGACATTGCTTTCAAGATGCCGCTTTGCGACGCCGGGGACATTGATTTGAGCAAGATAGCGACACTAGCCAAGATTGCTGTCCCTCTCATACCAAGTCGTAAATCGTAAGCAGCAAATTACAGTATTTGCAAGACCATACCATCCTTCAATGCCTTGATCTGTTCGTCAGTCAAAGGATCTTTCTTATCGAAGGCGTACTTTGCTCTCTCTTGGCGAGACCATTTCGTGATCTTGAATTGCTCTCCACCGATCTTGCTGCCTGATCCGTACGACTTTGTATATTTCGAGAACTTTGAAATTATCAGCACATAGAGTCTGTGTTACTAGAAATAAGAAATACCAACCTTTGTCTTCCAACCAAAGCGGTCTGCTTTTTTGGGTGGCAATTTGACTTTTCCTTCAATTTGTGAAGACCACTCATCAACTTTGTCGTCAATATCTGTGACACCCTTGATAGGTATACCAGCTTCCTTTGCAAGAGCAAGGAGGTAGCGGAACCAAAGTAAGCTAAAGCCAGAATAATCGCCGAGGCTGGAGTCACCACCACCCTTGGCGCCATCGAATTAATCGTCGGTATCTCCACCTAGATCATCGGCTACTCTAGCCCAAAGCGACATGACCAGCGAGAGGTCTTTGTACTTGGAATCGAGTTTTAATTCGCCCTCTTGATCAATGCGATTAAGTCCGGCCAACAACATGAAGCCAAGCAGACTGTATGTCAGCCATGATCGTTCGCCGTCGTCAATCATATGCCAGGGAACATTGGGCTCGTCCAGAAGCCAGACTGGCATTGACTCGAGGATAGTCCAAAGCTCTTCAGTCTTTCCATTCTTGCTGTTCAAAACCTTGTTGAATTCGGCCATGTTGTTCTCGACAACTTCCTGATATCCATAACCAGCAAAGTCATTGTAGACATACATGTCAAAGAAATCAGGCTCACGATGTGGGACTTCGATGGTCTCAACATCTATTTTTCTTGAGAAGGCTTTTCGCATCATGGCCCAACCATCAGTGCGGTTCTTGTCAAAGCAAGAACATTTCTTCTCATTATGTTCTTTGGCCCAGGTTTTACCTGCTTCTCTGTCTTCCTCGTCGAAATCTTCGTCTCCCTGGTGCTGTCTATTATAGCGGGCTTTGAACTCAAAACGAGGGAGGCAGTTCATGATGTAGGTGTAAGGGTCTTGCTTGAGCTTTTCTTCGGTCATCTCGTGATCGTCACTACCAGAGTCGGAAGAGTCATTATTGGGTGATTGCGAGGTAGGTCCGGCCTCTTGAACATCTGGTTGTTGTTGAGCTGACTCGTCTGTGGTCGCGCCAGCAGTAGCTGAGGCATTGGTCTTTGTACTCTTGGCTTGAGATGTCGAAGCCTCAGCATCGACAGCTCTCTTTTTGGAGCCTTTTGGTGGCATACTTGGTGGCAAGAGAACGATTTATGTCAAGAAGAAGGATGTCAATTGAGTTAGGAAGAATTCATAAGACCGAAGCTGTAGAGCTTGGTTGGGTGTGCCGCGTTCTTGTACGTGCACACGCGTTGATTGAGTCACTGACGTAGCTACTTCTTGGACAAGCAGCATCCTGGTACCTTGTCCACTATAAGCAAACCTTGCCATTATATGTGATGAACCGAATCTGACAAAATTTAACATGCTTCATGTCATGATATATATTGGTCAAATCTGACGATATGGGGGCAGCTTAAAAGACGAATGTCAAAATGATGGTTGCTAGGGAGGTACTGCAGCTCCAAACCGTTGGCCGTAGCTTCCCCCAGATCTTTTTTCGCGGCGCGTCTCACCAAGAAAGATCGATTTAGCCGCCATGATTCCCCATGTTCGTCCTCGTGCTTGCGTGTAGGAGTCAAGTCTGTACAGTGATTGGAAGATTCGGCTGCATGCACAACCTATATCTTATCTCGTACTCGTTTCAGCCTTGAAAAAATGCAGACATGAATCCGTTTCGGGTTGCTCCTTGATGTCATGGTCACCGCGGAAGTGCGACAATGATTTGTCTGGGGTAAGTGCCAGCCACCAACACCCGTTGCTGCTGTTCGTATCAGCATTTCCTCCTTCTCTTTTCTTTTTCTCCTTGTAAACAAACCACTCTTCTATTCCACTCTTTCTCCACTCTCATATCTCACACAATGCCTCCGAAAAAGGGCAAAGCTGCGCCTAAAGGCAAGGCCAAGAAAGAACCACAAGCCGAACCTGCTACCAATGGTGCTGCTGAGACCACTGAGGAGACAGCAGCTCCTGCTGAGGAGGCACCTGTTGCTGAGGAGCCGAAGACAGAGGAACCTGTAGTTGGAGAGACCAAAACAGAGCAGCCGACCGGCGAAGCTGTAACCACAACTGAGGAGCCCAAGCCTAATGAGACTGCTGCTGATGCGCCATCCGAGGCCCAACCTGCAGTCGACGCTGAGCCCACTACTGCAACCGAGGAGAACGAGTCAAAGAAGCGCAAAGAGGCTGCCACTGAGACAAAGCCAGAGGAGAAGAAGCCGCCCAAGAAGCGCAAGGCTGACATTCCACCACCACGCGAAGGTGAGCGCAAATCCGGTCGTGGCGCCCAGAAGGCTGCACCAACCACTGAGCAACTCCTAAACTATCTGCTTTCTCCCGCTTCCGCCGAGCTCTGCCGATCCGACGACGAGTCTGCAGCGGTTGAGGCTCAAGGTGCAGATTACAAGACCTACTCCTCCTCTGCCATGTCTGCTTTCGAGGAACTCATCTGCGCTGTTGTCTTGAGCCGCCCTATCAGCCACAGGCTCGGCCTTCGCACCATCCGCACGATTTTCAACTCTCCTTACGACTTCACCACTCCCTCCGCGATCATCTCTGCTGGCAAGGAAAGAAGACACCAAGCCCTGAACGACGCAAGGACTCAACATAAAGACAAGACCGCTGAGCAAATTGGTCTCGTCGCTGATGTCGTCGCCCACAAGTTCAGTAAGAGCGACACCGATACCAGCCTCGACAAATTGCGCGAACAAGCCTCCAAGGGCTGGGATATGGAGCGCGATTTATTGCAAGAGAACATCAAGGGCCTCGGAAAGACTGGCTTGGATATCTTCTTTCGTCGTGTACAGTGGTTGTGGCCTGAAGCATATCCTTTTGTGGACGAGAAGTCATCGCGTGGAATCGAGAAGCTGGGTCTTCCCAAGCATCCTGACGAGCTAGCCAAGGTACTCGATAGGTACTGGGCTAAGCTTGACACGAGCAACTTGGAGAAGGGCGACAAAGAAATGCAGAAGAGAAGAGCCTTTGTCGTGATCTGTGAGAGAGCTACCAGTGCTGATCTGGAAGGCAAGTCTGATGCCATCCTCGAAGCTGCCGCTTCCTAGACGGCCCCCGGGACCTTCCACATGAATATGAGGCTTGAGACGAAGAGATGTTGAGATGCTAAGATATCGAGACGATGGGGGTCTGGGATGACGCGTTGCTGAAACGTACATATCCCTAGATAGTAATCAGCCGTTGCGTTCGGATGAAGTCCTCCGCCGCGGCGCAGATATAAAGATTCATGACTTTTGTTTTTCCTTTTCACGCTTTGCAGCTTCGATCTCGGGAAATAATATCGTTACAAGGTCCTTCTAGGGCATGTGGTGTTGTCTCACAGCCATGGTATAACATGAAACTGATGATGATATCTGCAAACGATGGGGAGATAGTCACACGAGAAACGGTGAAGTCGTTGATATGAAAGTAGCATAAAATAGATCCAGAGATATGTAACAATACAAGTACTGCTTTGTTTATCTTCTGCGAACCATATCGACTCTGTTGAGCATACACAGATGGAGATTTGATTATGGTTGACCCTTATGTGGGTCTTTCTGTGTTCCCTCGACTTCAGCTTGATGCGATGTTCTCTCGTGAGAAGATTTGGAGGTCTAGTTGGTCAGTAGTGGAGAACAAGTGTGAAATTGACATCACAGAATATGCGAGTGTCAGCCGATGGCCCATGTGGCTCGAAGAGTCCAACCCGATTTAAGCCAGCAGTAGAGGCTGGACAGTTGAACGAATTGAGAAATAGCAATTCTCGACTTTCATATCGAGTCCATTGATTGGCATTGCGAATGCAAGAAGATATGAGCTGGGCTTGAGACTGAGCATCTCGGCCGTTGACTCTCGATAATGGTACTTGTAGATTGACAGGTGATTATGACGCGCAACAGCTGATTTGTTAAACAACTCAGTAACGGCACTTTGTCTCGCGTATAGACACATGGAGTGCTATCTTTCTATGTTTCAGTTGCTCTTGAAAAGCACGAAATATATGCTGAATTGCCATAAGATTCTCAGATTGTATTTGCTCGGATCTTGAGATCACGCTCAAGACCTACAAATACATTTCACGCAATCAATTAGTAGGCTTGCTCGGCATTGTTAATTGTCGCATCCTTCTCAACTGCTCAAACGTCATGAGGCACAACCCCACATATGGCAGATCCCCCACGGGGCGAAAGGAAGATCTGGGGTATCTCTTCTTTTATTTTGTTTGAGCGGTTCAAAGGAAGAAATTATGTCTTGAACATTTGGACCAAATGGGTAGCCGCTCTAGCTGCAGTTATTAGGGCAGATGTGAGTATGGAATAAGAGCGTTTTCGGGTGTGGGAAAAGTGCAGACAGGAAACGGTGGAAAAAGGTACATTATGGTCAGCTTGCTCAGCGATCGTCCATACTTTTGTCCAAGACCGTCCAAGGTTTGA
The DNA here is from genome assembly GCA_037042735.1 of Aureobasidium sp. Y128-05A. Lineage (NCBI taxonomy): Eukaryota > Fungi > Ascomycota > Dothideomycetes > Dothideales > Saccotheciaceae > Aureobasidium > Aureobasidium sp. Y128-05A. The sequence continues at coordinate 548,084 of JAXQKC010000109.1, read as the reverse complement.
TGTCTCGTGAGGGCGGCTCGGCGGGAGTAGCGGCTCTATACATGCGAAGCAGGTGAGTTATAGGCGGGGTAGTCAGCCAATACTGAGAAACGGATACCTGTGACTCGGTAGCGATGATAGGGTCATGATTCGACCAATACAAGCCCACGAAATGGAGAAGGATCTGATGGGGTTTCGGACTGACAACCTTGGTGACATAGAGGGCGCACGTAAGCTTCCATATGTTAACCCTCCAGCTCTTTGCTGTTCGGATCGTCAAGCCCATTTTTGCTTCAACCCTGTTTTTTGCCTACTCTTATACACAACTTACATCTCTTTCTGGAAGCTTGCTATACATAGCAGACAAGCTTATACTACAGCAACATGAGCAACCGCCACCCAGACGAGCAGAGTTCGGGACAGTGGACTAATGCTCAGACGTCGAGACCATACGAAGAATGGTCGCAAGCTTCCACGAGGCACGACAGACAGCTCTCTGGAATGACACAATATCCTGATGCTGTGCTGAGCCAGTCTCACGATCCGGATGAGGATCCCATGAAGTTGAAGAAATGGTCTACAAGACCAGCTGATCATGTTGAGCACATTGGCGAACATGGCGACGCAGGTGGTGCACCCTTGGACATCCGCACAACGACATCGTCGTCTCAGGGCCTGCAGTTTACCAGATCAAAACTGTTAGGTCTTCATCCGCACGCACCAATTGCAGAGGAACATGACGTGACAAAGTATTCCAGCTTGTGGTGGAGCAAAGTGCGATTAGCACTACGAGAGCCCTTTGCAGAGTTCTTTGGTGTCATGATCCTCGTTCTATTTGGCGATGGCTCAGTAGCTCAGGTGCTCCTCGGGGCTGGCGACAAAACAGCTCCTGGCGGAGATGGTTTCGGAAGTTACCAATCCATCTCATGGGGATGGGCGTAAGTAATATTTGCTAGCACTCGTCTGTATTCGTGACTGACAATGACGACAGTATTGGTGTGATGCTGGGTGTATATGTTGCGGGTGATTCAGGGGCATATCTGAACCCAGCAATTACCTTTACCAACTGCCTGCTCCGCAAGCTTCCTTGGCGAAGATTCCCTGTGTACTTCCTGGCGCAGTTTCTTGGAGGCCTGGTCGCTGCTGGCATAATATACGCCAATTATGTCAATGACATCAACGCTTTCGAGGGCCATGGCATCAGAACTGTTCCCCCGAGCCCGACAGCGACAGCAGGAATATTTTGCACATACCCCAAGGCATACATGACAAAGGCTAGTATGTTCTTCTCCGAGTTTATCACCAGCACCATCTTGATGTTCGTCATCTTTGCCCTCAAAGACGATACGAACAACGGAGTGTCATCAGGCGGCGGCAACTGGTTCCCGTTGGGTTTGTTCTTTTTGATCTTCGGCTTAGGTGCATGTTTCGGTGTAGAGACGGGATATGCTAGTGAGTACACAGGTTCATCATGTAAGGACCATGCTAATGTTTGTAGTCAACCTGGCTCGTGATTTTGGACCGCGTTTGATGAGCTACGCTCTTGGGTACGGCCATGAGGTGTGGAGTGCTGGTGGATATTACTTTTGGATTCCAATGGTGGCTCCCTTTTGTGGATGTGCGTTTGGCGGAATCTTGTATGATGCGTTCATCTATACTGGACCCAGTCCTCTCAACACGGAGTGGCTGGGCTTGAAGGACGTATTGCATCCTCGCCAGGCAATCCATGAGAGGATTCGAGTGCAAAAGAAGGAGGGACTCGTCTAATTTGGACACCTGCAAAGATGAAAATGGCAGAACAGGACCTTAGGATAGAGACACAATTATGGTAGTTTAATGGACAGGAACTGCATGATACCAAATAATTGTTACATGTTGAGAAAAAGAAAAGAGAAGACGATCGGTGCACTTGACACGCCAAGCGTCGTGTGGTCATCAAAAACGCGCCAAAGTTTGGGCAGGCGCGACGCGTGCTTCGAAGCCAATCCGCGTGCCTCGAAACTCCTCCCTGCACCTGCGTCGAACAAGGATACACCCAAGCCGCAGAGGACGCCATTCTTTTACTTTGTAGAGCACTGTACAGCTGTGCCCGAGTATCACATCCCACAATACGCTCTGGTAGACAGAGTATGAGACATTACGAAATTCCTACAGAACGCGTCACGACCACGACTTAGATCGAAGTACGACTCTTGTAAAGACTCGCCATTGTCTTTCTTACGCATGACTTGACGAGACAACTCCTTCGCCATGTATCTTCCGAGGACGCTTCTATCACATCTCTACACGCATCTGGTCCGCAACACCCATCCACTTTCACCACCAGTCTTGATACTCGTATCTCTCGACCCCGATGCTCTCTGCGCGTGTCGAATCCTCACAGCACTACTAAAACGCGACTACATCCCTCACAAAGTCCAGCCAGTAGCTGGCTATAGTGAGTTGGCTGCTGCCGGCAAAGACCTGGTGCTACCTCTGACGCGTCAACATGGCGGCCAAGGTGGTATTGTCGTCTGTTTAGGTGTTGGTGGTCTGGTTGACCTGGAAGAGATGCTCGGTCTGGATGGAGGCGAAGATCCGGAAACACAGATGAACATGTACGACCATGGCGTTGAGGTCTGGGTTGTTGATGCAAGAAGGCCATGGAACTTGCAAAACGTCTTTGGAACTGGAGCCATGGCCCCACCCGAGGACGAAGATACTGCCATCACCCCAGCGATAGCCAAGAGGAGAAGGGGTGTCGACGCAGGCAAACTTCTACCATCTTACACACCCGGAAGAGGAGGAATCATCGTCTATGACGATGGTGATATCGAACAAGAATTGAACGCCGAGAAAGAAGCCTTCTGTGCTCTGCAAGACATGCCCGATATCGACGAAGAAGCAGACGATGATGATCTTGACGCCGAGAGTGACGAAGAAGATGCTGTCGAGGACTCGCAGACCCGAAAGCGAAAGACATGGAGTGATGATGATGCAGAGGAAGAAGCCATTAGTGATGACGATGAGGATGATAGGCCGTACCAAAGGCGGCGAAGCAACTCGGTGAGTCTGGTCTAAGACAACAAGATGAGATTCCATACTGACCACGACATCAGAACACATCAATACCTGCCACCCCTAGATCACCAGCATCACGACATGAACGATTGGAAATGTCCAACCACCCTTCATCATCCCAGCTTGGACCAGTCCCTTCATCACCACCGTCACAACCCAGAGAGCCATCAGCACGCTCACTTCGTCGCAAGCTCCTCAAGATGAAGCGAAAGCACGAAGCTGTACTGGAAGCATACTACTCGTTAGGAACATCATCCTCCGAGCCAATATCCTCAATGCTGTATTCGCTTGCTTCTGAGCTCGGCCGAGAAGACAATGACCTTCTCTGGTTAGCCTTGGTCGGTATGTCTTCTACTGAGCTCTACGGCAGATCCAAGACAACAAACTCTTCAACACGTCAAAACCCATGGAACATGAGCCGAGGGGATCAGATTCGTGACGTACTCCGAGATGAAGTGCGACGTCTTAACCCCGTACCAGCTTCAGACATTGCAAGAGAAAGAGATGAAGCCGCGGGCGTTATCCCAATCCATGCACGCTCACCAACAGACACGTCAATACGTCTGTCGCCAGAGCCCCGCTTCCTTCTGATCAGACACTGGTCGCTATACGAAAGTATGCTTCATTCGCCATACTTGTCATCCCGGCTGCATATTTGGTCAGATGCTGGACGAAGGAGACTGCACAAGCTGCTGGCAAAGATGGGTGTTTCTCTTGCAGAGGCTGAAAAGGGTTACACGCACATGGACATGGAACTAAAACGTGGTCTTCGAGAACGCCTCTTGAAGTTTGCTCCTATGTATGGCCTTGATGGACTAGTACCGCCAGAAAACAGCCATCTTCACAGACATGAAGGCTGGGGCTTCGTTCGCTCATGGGGTTGGCAAGCCTGTCTCTCGGCGGTCGATGTCGCCGTCATTACCAGTGCCATCCTCGAAGTCGGCACAGAACAGTCTTTTGACTTCATCTCAGCAACCACGCCACACTCCGATTTCCGCATGAAGGTCATTTCTTCAAACTACAATTCACGTATGCAAGCACTGCCCACACCACCCACATCACACAATGGCGACTCATCACCCTCAGCATCTCAACTCGAGCACGAAGCCTCAATCCTGGATCCTGACTGGACAACTCATCGCTTCTTTGCCGCTTACGATGCTTTATCACCTTCATCATCTGCTCTTCAACTCTTATTATCCCACGTACCCACAGCACAGCACCTTCACCGAGCTATACTTCGCACCGGCAGTGCCTTGATTTCCAAACACCAGATCCGCCACTTGCGCGCTTTCCGTATGGGTGTTGTACGCGAAGGACCAGATGTCGCTCTCTTCACTCACCCTGGTGCTCTCGTGAAGCTTGCCACCTGGCTCTCCGAAGCCATCTCCGTGCTGGAAGCAGAGAAAGGAGCCAAACGTACAGCGGACAACGCACTTGTTCTTGCAGCTCTTGACGAACGCAGAGGCGTCTATGTCGTTGTCGGCTTGGGCGGTGGAGACGCAGCTTCAGGACGTGTCCGCAGCCGCGCAGAGCAAAAAGCCCGCGCCGACAAAAAAGCAGCTCGCGAGGCAAAGAAGGCAGAAAAGAAAGCTCAGAAAGCTGTTCTTCGCGCTCAACGCAAACAAGCACGCCGTGAGCGGGACGAAGCAAACGGTATATTTGCCGACTCTGACGATGAAGACGCTTCTGAGGCTGAGTCCCTCTCTTCTTCTGACTCCTCGGACTCGGAGGATGACAGTGAGGATGAAGAAGAGGTGGAGAAGAGAAAGCAGAGAGGCTATGGAAGTAACAAGTTTGGCTCGGCGTTCCAGCAGGTGGTGGAAGAGACTGGAGCCAGAGTTCGAATCGACTCGTTCGAACACGAGGTTGTGGAAGTCAAGAAGGAGGATCTGAGTGGATTTTTGGAGGCGTTGAGTTTCAAGGGCGTTGTTGGGTGAGTTGTTTGTTGCGGATGCATGGTTTTGATATCCGCTTTTGATGTTGTGGCTGTTTTCTCGATGAGGCGTTTGTTTTCGCGCCTCTGTATTGCTGTTTGATGAAAGATGAAATAGTTGCTGTTTTGGCATTGAAATGGCATTGAAAGGCATAGGACGTTTTTCTTCATGTTGTGTTTTGTTTTCGCTAGCATGGATAGCAAGAGTCTTCTAGATAGTTTCGCTCTTTACTTCAATTTTCTTGTTTAAGCAATTCTCGCCCTTGTATTACTCTCATCTTGAACACTGACTCAATCTGCTTCTAATGCAAGAGATTTATGATGGATGTTGCTTTTTGATGTTTATATACCTTCAATGATAGACTCAGAATCTTCTACACTCATTTGCTGTTCGATATAAATGCTCCGTCGTCGTCCGCCCTCGTTCGGTCTGCGGTATCTCAGGTGAGCAGGAGGCGTAGTCCAGCATATCGAAGGCATATCCAAGGAAGAAAGTGCATCGCCCGGCAAACGAGGTACAAACATTGAAAGCCCTGTCACAGGATCGATTTGCGTTTCCCACCACCCCTTTTCAGATGTCGCAGAACTGACACTTCTACCTCTTTTCAACTCACACAATGCATTGGCACACTAAGCGACTACATCATTAGCCTGTTCCTCTGCCTTTTCCTCTGTTCTCTGCTCGTTCTTGTCGAGTTTCTTGCCACTCTGGTCGCTTCTCACCGTTTCCAGTACGGCAGCAATTTCCCGCAAGAATCTGGAGACTTCGTCTTCAGTGCCGACAGTGATGCGTAGACAACCCAGACAACCCAACTCCTTGCCGCGGAAACGGACGACTACACCACGAGACTCGGCGAGTTGTTCGTAGACGGCGAGGGCGACTTCATTACTGGGTTCGTTGGAGGCATTCAGCATTTCGACGAGGAGGAAGTTGCTTGCTGCGCCGCCGCGGAATCGGCCGATACCGGGAATGGAAGGCATTTCCTTGAGCATACGGTCACGCTGTGCAATGATCTTGTCGCGGTTTTGGCGCATGACAGAAAGGTTCTTGGGTTGCAGGGCAGCAATGGCGAGTTGAGAGGTGGGGTTAGAGATGTTGTAGGGAGCCTTGAGGGAGTTGAGAAGGCGGGCGATGGGAGGAGAGGTGAAGGCGGCCCCTAAGCGAATACCAGCAAGACCAAAGGCTTTGGAGAGAGTTTGCATGACGACGAGGTTGGGCCAGTCATTGACCCATTCGGCCAAAGAAGTGCCATCGGGGGCGAAATCGATATAGGCTTCATCCAGCACGACAATGCCATTCCATGAGGGGTGTTTGAGAACGGCCTCAACATCTTCCTTGCGCACCAAGTTTGCTGTTGGGTTGCCTGGGGAGCAAATGTAGACCATCTTGATGTGAGGATCTTGTCCTAGCATCTCGTTGATTAGGTAGGGCTGGAGGGCGAAGTCGTTGTTGACGTCTAGCGGAGCCTTGATGACAGCGACGTCGTTGACTTGGGCGGAAACAGAGTACATGCCGTATGTGGGAGGACATGTGAGAATCTTGTCTTTGCCAGGAGTACAGAAGGCACGAATGAGGGCGTCAATGGCTTCATCGCTGCCAACACCGACGAAGAGGTTTTCCGGTGTTAGGTTCTTTTCTGTGTGGGTGTGGGTGTTGCGGAGGTTGCAGAGCAGTTGCTTGAGCTCGGGTTGGTGACTGTCGAGTCTTGTCAGGCACGAGTCTTGTGGTGGGTAACAAGGATGGGTTTACGGGTCTGGGTAACGATTGAGGCCGAGAAGGTCGACCTCGACGCTGGCATCTCCGTTCAAGGCATTCTTCAGCTTGCCAGAAGCACTGTCAATCGCTAGACCGGGGCCGTAGGCGTTCTCGTTGGCGTCGAGAAGAATATTTGTGCCATCGTCTTTGTAGTCGCTGCAGTGACTCACGCGTCAGTGGATTGATGTATCAACTTGAACCAGAATAGAAGTGACGGACTCTCTGGCACATCTGTAGGGCTCGAGAGCCAGGATGTTGGGACGAGCACAGGTGTCGAGGTTAAAGGCGTTTACTTGTGCAGGCATTGTGAACTGATATGTGGTTGAATGGAGAAACAAAAGATGGCTATTGTATCTCGAGTTGAAGCTTCGAGATCGGCATGTGAAAGTTGCGAGTCATCGCGGTGCTCGGCTTCGGGTCAAAAACGTCACCGGGCCGAAGCAACAGCCTCATTCTTGTCGAGAAAGAGCAAGAGCGGCCGCCGGACATTCCGTTTCCTGCCTGACCTGACCTGCCCTATCACATGCTTGAACACTGGACAGCTAATTCTAATATCCTTTTCTTCTTCTTCTGCTAGACTTTGAATTTGTTAAAATCTCTTTTCTCTACCATTTCTAGTTTCAAAGTCTGCTTCTCGAACCTCACTGTCAACAGTTACATCATCTTGCACCGGCACTTGAAGGCCGTTTGACCTGCATCCTACGCGACACGTCCGCCGTCATCCTGGACACTCTCGCGTGCCACCTTCTTGTTCACTCGTATACGACCAAGACCAGCACAATATGGCGTCTTCTCAGCCTATACCCGTAACCCGCGTCATATCTCCGTCACCAACTCCCACAGAATCATCTTCCGCACGCGACAGCTACTTCTCCTCCACAACCAAGAATCGCAATGGCCGCACCACAACTCCAGCTCCCATCGCAGAATCGCCAGAATCCTCAGATCCAGAAAGCAGCCGCGCTAGACCGCGAAGCCGAAGTCCGCAGATCCGTCGCAAAGATTCGTCAAAGAAGTCCATCAAGTCTCCTCCAGAGCCCATAAAGACAGATGGACATTTGGATCCGAGCAGTGCGGGCATGGGCTCGAGTTACTGGCGCAATCTCAGTCGTAGTCCGAGTCCGCTGGGCTTGATTCCTTTGCATCGCGAATGGCGCACCTTTATACACAGGCACGAGATACCCAGGAAAGCTTTACATGTCTCGATCGGTTTCTTTACTCTGGGCTTGTTTGTCTCTGGTGCTCAAACTAGTGCTATCCACCCTCCTCTTCTGACAGCTCTAATACCCATTTTCGCCATTGACTTTGCTCGCATGCATTATCCGTAAGTCTTGCGCCCTTCTCTGATCTCAACCGGCAAGAAAGCTAATGTCATCCAGTCCACTCAATCGCGTCTATATCCGTGTCCTGGGAGCTTTCATGCGCGAATCAGAAGCACACGACAAATACAACGGCGTCATCTCCTACCTTGCAGGCGCCTGGGCTGTCCTTCGCTTCTGCCCCAAGGACATTGCCGTCATGTCAATTTTGCTACTATCCTGGTGCGATACAGCTGCTTCCACTTTTGGACGTCTTTGGGGCCGCTATACGCCTCGCGTGCGCAAAGGAAAGAGCTTGGCTGGCACCATTGCCGCCTTCGTTACTGGTGTCGCTGCTGCAGTGGTTTTCTGGGTCGTCATTGCACCGAGGGTCCCTGCAGAGTGGAGTACAGGAATCAATGCTTTTGCCTATGATGGTACCTTAAGTCTACCACCTATGGCCAGAAACCTGCTCGGATGGAAAGAAGCAGAAGCTACCGTGTCAGGAAGTGTAGCTACTGCTATTGTCGCCGTCGTGTCGGGCCTCGTAGCTGCGGTCAGCGAAGCCATTGATGTCTTTGGCCTCGACGACAACTTGACCATTCCTGTCCTTTCGGGTATCGGATTGAATGCTTTCTTCTGGGTGTTTGGAAATGGTTTGCCATGAAAAAAAAAATGTGGGAACATTATGTGGACTGATAGGCAAGGAAAAGGTCGGCAAGGACCGGAATAGGATACACTACAATCTGGTATTGGAAAGAGGTCAGGCACAGGATGAGCAAAGACAAGGCCTCAAGCAGGCTACGACAAAGAATTTATTATCACTAATGTAGAATATTTACAACCCCCCTTCTGTCAAAGATCCAGTGGACTATCATCATCGCTATCGACGTCTTTGTCGTTTTCCTCCAGTGGTACTGTCATCCAAGCTGGCTTCTTCTCGGCTCCGAAAGTGAAGGTGAACCAATGCGGTTTTGCGATGGCGAGAAGCATCAGGATTGTAAGTGGCAGCATTATGAGTAACAGAAAGCGAGAGGTTTGACCATCATGACATGACTGCGTCAGGATCTGCCTGGTTTTTGCTGATGTGATGATGTCGGTGGTGCCTGAGACTAATGGGGCGATCTGACAGGTCCAGCGTTCGAGAGTATAAGTCCCATCCGCGCTAGAGTTTCCGAAGACTGCGTTGCTTGCGCTACCACTGACTAAGAAATGCTGTAGTTGATCTGTAACCTTGTCGCTGGCTAGATTCTGCATCCCAGTGACAATGGTCGGATACAAGACCCCAGTCACAGCAACCAAGGAGAACAACCATGCCATGAATGTATCTCTTGCACCAGTAGCATTGACCCATGCGGTCATATTCAGATTTTTTAGCCCTTGAATATGAAACTTCAAGAGTTCGCCTTTTGGAACCTTTTTCGCACCTTCGTCTAGCGCAAGTAGCTGGGAGAAGATGTGATGCTGGACTTTATCGACGACATAAGCTCCTGCACATGCAAGTGCTAGCAAACCGCACCAGAATACTGAAGAACGGCCATGGTCGTATAAAGAAATGGGTATATAGGCAGCCGCAATGATTGTGTCGCTATGGCCAGGAATCTCGAGGCGCAAAGTCTGGTTGGAGAGGAGTGTTGAGAGGTCCTGCGTTAGTGGGAGAGGTCGGTTGACAACATCGCAGGTTGAATCCGAGTAGAAGAATAGGGACAGCTATGAGTATCCGGAATAGTGATGCCGTGATCTTGAACGCCATGATGTTGGCTGTTGTGCATGAGAAGAGTGAGATACCGCCAGAAGATTAGAGGACGTGGAACTTTTGCGGATCCTGTGTCTTTGCATCGACAAGCCGCAGAGTAATGACTAATTATTGAACAGAACGATTTGGTAAAAGTCTAAGAAGCTATCAGTCAAACTTGTTTGGTATGTTCTTGGTTGAGAAATCGGTGAAGTGCTCGGATTGAGGTTCTTAATGCCTGCTTGTATAGGGCAGCCTCGTATTCGGAAGAAACGCGCTTGCCCAATTTGCCGATCCTCTCCCCTCCGCTCCTTCTCAGGCTTCTCTGGCACCACCACAAGAGCACGTATAGAGGCATAATACACATGTCAAACGACATATATGCGCTTATGGCGAAGAAGCGGTTGCTACCTCAAGTTGAGATACTTCCGATCAAATGGGGCAACCTCGGATTTGCAACCCCGACTGATCTTCCACCTCATGTCAGCCTTCGCCCATTCGCAGGAGTCTATGAACGCACATCATTCATAATCTAGATCTGCATACAGCGACTTTTAGTTCCACAGAGATGCAGAAGCTTCTATGCACACATCCCGCAGAGGATGTCGTGCACCTGATACACAAGATGAGTTATATACTTAAGCACGGAGAAGGCTGCTGCCTCCCAGAACTCTGGATCTAAAAGAAGTATTGAGAGCATTTGTGCTCATACAAATGTGTGTCACGACCTTTTGACTCACTCATGGCTGCTACAAAGTCTAGCACATGCTGTCTCACCAACAAAACAATTTTGTCGGGTTGCATTACACTGATTACATCGCGAACTTGCATATAATGCTCATATCAGGTTCTCATTGTTATATCACATCAAGCCCACCAACATGGATCAAGTCTTGAGAAGCCCCGAACTTCTCACCGTGATCTTGGAATTGATATGCCAGGACAATGCGAGATTGCCTGCCCGTCTCCAATCTTCGCTTGCACCTCTGGCACGCGTGAATTCTACCTGGCGAGATCTCGTACACCCAATGTTGTGGTCATCGGCAGACGCTCAAGACCTCGCAGAGATCAAGAGCAAGCGCCGACAGCAATACGCATCGCATATCCGCACACTAGACTTTAGTGGCCGTGAAATCCGCACAGATCCAACGCTACACGCTTTGTTCGCAAGCCTACAGTTTTCGAGGATCAGAAGGCTCGTCTTGGGTCATGAGGAGAATCTCTACTTTCGGGACCCTGAAACATTTCGTCCTTTAGCGATACACAGAGGTTGGAGTATATCGACGTCTCAGTACTTCCAAGAAACGCTTGAAGATCTGGAGCTGCTTTCATGGGACTCGCTCTGTACGAGGCACTTTTTTATGCATATCGCCGAGAGATGCCCTCGCCTAAAGCGTGTTCGCTTCTCGGCGATTGGCACCCAGCTGCAATCTGACGACTTACTGGACTTCTTTCGCGCTAGTGGTCGCATTGAGCATATCGACCTTCATCTCGCGCCGGAATCGAACAGTGCGCTGATCACTGGTGACTTACTGCTCCATTTCTCCAAGATGTCGAAACTCAGTTATCTCAGGATTGACAATGAGTTGTGTCAACCAGACTTCTTCTGGGCAATCAAGAAGCATAACCTCAACCCCTTCCAGAACCTCAAAACTGTCCTTTTGACCGCAATTTCGACGGTTGTGTCTGCTGCAGTACATGTGCTACCGAAAGTCGAGTCACTCTGCCTATTTATCCCTGACGGATTATGCTTCAAGGATCTATCGACCATGTTGAGCCTACGCGAATTGAGCATATACATAACCACAAAGGCCACACTCACTCCAAGGCAACTGCTCGTGCTACGAACTTGTTACAGGCTTGAATCCTTCAATATGAGCACAGGATTTGGTGAGTTCGACGATCCGGAAGCATCAAGTCCCACAGATACCGATTTTGATCCCATGGCATCTGGGTGGTCTGGGTTGAAGGAGCTTCACTTAGATGTCATGTGGACAACGCGTTCTGTCCAAACGTTGGCAAGTCTCTCGAGATACTGCCCTAATTTGGAGCTACTGTCCTTGATTGGAAGGTATGATATACAGGCTCTTAGTGACATATCAACAGTCATGTTTCCGAAACTGAGACGCCTCCATTTGGAGCAGAGCAATGTGGACGAAGGACCTGCTCGCTTGACTCCATCACAGATTGCTCGTCTCATAGATTATCACGCTCCGGTGCTTGAACACCTGAAATTTATAAGCGAAGATGATGGGGTAGGAGACGAAGCGGCAGAGCTGATTGAAAGAGTTTGGAACAAGCTTCGTGCTTGATTAGTCAATGCAGTGTTCCGCAACACTGTGCAGTAGCTCCCCCATAGAGAGGGAGCTGCGATTGATATACCGAGGACACTGTCGTGCAATTCCGAGACTCGAGTTTGTAGCCTTTGGCAACAGGAGGAAGCAAGCAATATCCCATCGCCGGGTAGAGATTAGCATGAACCAGCAGTCATATGGAATAATCTGAGCAGCCTGCAGAATCAACCTGCCTGTGGCTCCGCGTGTCGATCGCACATTTTATTATGCAAAATTGTGTTCGCCTGTTTCCTCGAATGATCCTCTGAACATCAAGAGAAACCGAAGTACTCTGTGACGTTGGAAATCTCTTTCAGATGATGGCCAAATTGGCCACTATATGTTTCAAAGCTTACTACAATATCACACTGTGACTAAGCAATCCTTCAAGTACGCCCCAGCGATCTCGGGAGCGGACAGGCGACAAAGTACTCCCACGTATCCATCTGGTCGTACAACAGCAATCGCTCCTTCCTCCTTTGAGATGCCGTAGACATCGTAAGCATCTTCCTTCTTGGCCAACCCATATGTTCTCATCTCCGCGAGTCGCTTGACGTCTGCCGGAATATGAGTCCACTCGAATCTCTCTCTGATCGGATGTAAGACCACAAAGTCTAGTGTGCCAGCAGGATGGCTTTTCACCATCTTGGCACATGCCTGTAGTGCTGCCTGAGATTTGCCCGCGGGGTCAAGAAGATCTGTGCTGGTGAGCACCAAAATACGGTACCGTCCGTGAGATGGGAGTTCTGTGATAATTAGAATCAACTCATGTAATCAGACACAACGTATAGAAAGCCCTGCTTACCATCTTGTAGTTGACGAGTTGTGTTATCAGCATAGCGCTTGAGCTCAACATTCAATACCCTCCTGCCAGTCGTGAGAGCACCGTAAAGAGGATCTCCTTTAGAGGTCATCAAGTTTTCAGATCCATCAGCAGCCCGAACAAGCTTGCTAGGCTTGTACTCAAGACCGCAACCACTAGTAAAGCCACTTCCGTCGCGGAACACCTTCAGAAATTCGTCGTGCGTGAGTCCTGCGGTGTCCTCGTCGCCTGCACCCATCTTTCCAGAGAACATGTGTGAAAATTTGGCATCAAATTCGATGAGTTGACGAGCGGTATCAACGCGCTCCAGCTCAAAGGTCTGCAGAATCGGATCTGCACTACTATCGATGGCTTGAGGTGTCAAGCCGAGAATAGAATGTGCGAGCTTCCAGGACAGGTTGTAACTGTCCATCATGCTGACGTTCATACCTTGGCCTGCTTTTGGACTGTGCGTGTGACATGCTACCTGGTGGTCAGTCCTTTTCGTGTGCTCTGTACCGTGTCCATTACGTACCATCTCCGACGATAAAAATTCTATCGACACCATCAGGCGTCCTCGAAGAGAACTTCGGTGTCATTCTCTGGCCGATCTGGTAAGCGGCGTACCAGTCTGGAGCGATTCCCTCCCGTATCTTGATTTTATACGGTGCAAATACCGCGTTTGCTTGCTGAAAAATGTAATCGAGAGTAACCTCAGCACGCTTCTTCTTGCTCGAGTTTCTCTTTTCGTCCTCGGGTGTTGTCGTACGGTCTGCCTTTGTATCAACGTCGCCCGGAACCTGGACGTAGAGACGAGTGAGATATTCTCCAGTGGCTATCTGCTCTCTTGGGATAACCATGATGGAACCTGCTTCAGAATGCACCGCAGAACGATTGCGAATGTCCGGGAAGTCTGTGTCAGCGACAAAATCACAAACGCCCCAGATATGGTCAGATGTTTCTCCTTCCAGTGAAAGTCCCATAGCCTTTCTGACTTTCGAATGTGCACCGTCGCCTCCTACCAGGTACTTTGTACGGACAGAGCCTGGAACACGAGTACCGTCCTCAAGCTCGTGCTCAAAATTCACAAGAACGGGGTACTCTGGATGATTGACCGTGTCAATCGTGTAGTCCACAAAATGATGAGATCTTCGGATGGTATCCTCAGGGGCATAAAGATTGAGATTCTCCTGGAGAATTCTTTCGATACGCCCTTGATGGATAGTAACCTCAAAAGGAAAGCGTGCCGGGACATTGACATCGGGCACAAAAGAGGTTCGCTCGATGCCACTCTTGCCGTCAGCTGCAGGGTTCCAGAAAGCTACTTCTTCCATATGACATCCTTCGGCAATGATTTCTGAGGCTATCCCAAGACTTTGGAAGACTTCAAGTGTACGAGGTTGGAGACCATCAGCTTGTCCTGCTTTCAAGGTGCCTGGCTTGGAGTCTAAGCAAAGTAGTGAAGATCCTGTGATTCCATATCTAGCAAGCAAGAGAGTGAGGAAGAGACCGCTTGGTCCTGCCTATGATGATTTGTCAGTGTTGAAATATCCACCTATTCTCAAAATACTTACTCCAATCACGACAACTTCGCGCTCGTCATCAGTCGTGGGACTCTGAGATGATAGGCGTGGTAAAGGTAAGGCCCGCGATGGTAGAATCCTCAAATCTCGCCGCGCATCGGCGGTTTCCTCGAAGACGGGCATGATGATGATATGGTGCGAATTTGATGTGGTCAAGAAATTCGAGATAGAGACAGCTAACGATCAATATAGAGGTCGAGAGTCAACATAGAGCCTTCTTGTTCAATCACGTCTTGGTCCGAGAGATCGTCGAGCTTCCTCGACGACAACAACATATGGCAAACTTCCGAGCCGGAAGTTGCAAGTCTGAGGGGATGCGGAGTTGAGCCGAACTTCCGGAGCCTTGGAACCTGCATGCAGTGTTCATCCCGAGATCTTGGAACAAATCTGATCAAACAATCTCAGACCGTTCATTTGGAAGCGAGTACCTGATGCAATCAACTGATGAAACCAGTGGACCAGAAGCTGTACTCTGGTCAAAAGGAGTGATATCCAAGAATTGCTAGACTTGGTCTGTGCATACCATTCTTCCGGACACGCGTTTCAATCAACACCTACGCGACACTCGGATCTTGTTGGTCGACATAGTTGAATACGAGACCAAGCATGGTCGGGAATCGGGAACAAGATGTGCAAGACGAGTCTCCGACCGCCCGACCACTAGGACCTCGTAATCTACCTCGTGCTTCCCATGCTTGTCAACGATGCAGGGAGAAAAAGGGAAGGTGCAATCAACAGCAGCCTTGTTCATCATGCATCCGCGTTGATGCAGTCTGTATCTATGGAGAAAAACGAAGGAAAAGAAGGAGAATAGGCGATGCGATGGAGGAAACTTTTGAGCAGGATGATACTCAATCAGAAGTCACCCCTCGACCCTGGCCATTGACGAATGCAAGGTCAAATTCTATCCAAGATGCTGTCGAGGATATACCTGGCGGTAACTCGAGGATGAATATGAGTCCTGAGGTGAACATCAACTCCGTGCGCTCAGGTATGTGCCTCTTCAGGCTGATATTCGATGCCATAATCTAATCTTCATAGAGGCTACTCTAACCTCAAATGACCGTGACGTGTTAGGCGACGTGAATCAGCGGACCCAGGGAACCGAGTTCTACGGAACATCGTCCAATTACGTGCTGCTCAATCAGTTATTCTCTCATGTCCGCCAACACAGTCTGATCACGCGTCCCCCAAATTCCGGTCAGCCAGCAACGAGTCCTAATCAGAGCGACCATGGCCCGACTGGAAGAATGTCTCTGGTCAACTTACTTGCACATGAAGATGATTTACTGCCACCATCGAGAGAAAAATCACCGCTTCATAGCATTCCCTCTGCGAGCCGCTCGACTGCTTTTCGTGCTTTACCGAGCGGTCATCAACCAAGCAACCGTACTCTAAGCAATTGCTCCCCTACTTCAAACCTTCGTGTCGCTGAGAGACGTCTGGATAAAGCACTCATTCGCAGTTATATGCACAACTTGCACTATCTGCATCCCATGATTGACACTGGCACATTCATCAGTCGATATGAGGAGCATTTCGCACAGTCTAATAACGCACAAGAAAGGTCTCCTCAATTTCGACACTTTTTTGCTCTATACAACATTGTCGTTGCTGTAGGAGCTCTGGTGGCTGGTTCAGAGCTGAGTGACGAACTTGACCACGAAATCAAGACGGTGCTGCATAGCAGGAAAGATTCTCAGGAGCTCTCAAAGGCTTCATTACAAAGATTGTCCAGGCACTATTTTCGGAACTCGCGAAGTTTGCTTGGCGATGTATTTGAGGCATGTTCTCTAGAAAGCGCGCAGACGCTTTTTCTGATGGTCAGTCTTCTTAATTCTGTGTAAGTGCCCGTGACTAATATCGGATAGTCTTTGTACTGCCAAAATTCGCTCAAACCACATGCATGTTACATGTATTGTGGTATGGCTGTCAGAACTGCGCTTGCTATTGGCCTACCATCTGAATCAATGTCAACTTCGTTTGAAGCTTGCAAAGCCGCACGAAGAACTTGGTGGTCAGTCTTGATTTTTCTGCGTAATATATACCTTACTAAAAGTCTACAGGTGTATTTACTCTCACGAGATGCAAGTAACAAGACTAGTTGAAGAGATTACTTGGCTAATTCATTAATTACAGAGACATGTGCTGCTCTGCCGGGCGTTTCGACAGCCTTGGAAAACCACGAAAATATCCTATCCCATTACCTCAGATCAAGGTCGGTTTGAATGATGAGGAAACTCCGCGAAAGTTTTGCTGATCAACAAGAAGTCATTGGGCATAGACTCGAGCACCGACGTTGCCTATCTCGAGGGACCTAATATCTCCATGATCAACGTTATGGTAGACTTCGCTGTAGTTTTGCGACGAATCTCTAAGGACATATACCATTGTCAAAAAGAGGTGACCGCCTCTCAGAAGTCGGCTTCGGCTTTCTTCATAGACACACTCCTCGACCAATGGAAACTCAATCTCGCAGCATGGCACAACTTTGACGTTGTCGATTTTCGGGAACCAGAATGGGCTGCAAAACAGAAGCTGGTTCTTCACTTGCGTTATCTCAACGCTCGTGTGATTTTACATCGCCCATTTCTATCGGATCTCGCGGCCTCTGACTTACTGGAGAGGAAGAAACATATTGATTTATGTCTAGCCGCCGCGCGGAAGACTATCCAGGTTCTGTACGACGCCTATGCGAACAAACACTACTTCCGTACGTGGTGGTACAATTCGACTTATACTCTGTACGCTGGAATGATTGTATTGTATGTCATCATGCTTGGACACAGTACAGTGGCCGACGATCTCCTTCTTGACGACGTTAAGAAGAGTCGAGACATTCTAAGATCCATGGAGGAAGCAAGCGTAGCTCGCCGCAGTGCAGACTTGTTGACCGAAGTGCTGGAAGTCGCTACTGCTTATACACACCAGAAGAAGGATACAAGGACCGAAATCTCTGCGATCATTCCTGCAGGCGATGCCGCCGATGATCAAACACGCCAAGGACCTTCTGGTTTCTCAAATGACATTACTAGCACCAACTTTGCTCAGGACCCGGAAGCATTCATGGCATCTTTGATAGACCCCAATATTCTTCAAGATTTTACGACAGATCCAAATGACTGGACTTGCTTCGGCTTCTCATCGACATTGGACTTCCAGGGAGCAGCCAATGACCAGAACAATGTCTTCTCCATGGGCAGCACTGAGTGGGACAATATCACGACTTGACAGCTATGAATATTATGTTCTCGATGTCTGCGTTTGAGAAGGCCGCTAGAAACACGCTTCGAAATGCTGTCGGAAATTGTTCACTGTACAACATCCGTAACCCTTGGAGAATCTTCCGTCTTCCGGTTCGGACGTCCGACCCCACACGCCCTGGTCGCTCACCCCACATGCTGGCTCGCTGAGGTTGATACATTTTCTTGTATCACTCGCGTTCTGCACATCTGGAATACCAAGAAGCCACGGAGATTTTACCAAAATTCAGCCATGGACGCTTCCGGATTCAATGTCGACCATGAAAAAGTCTTATTTGGTCCAAGAAGCGTCACTAAACTTCCTGACACAATCAAAAGATTAGGCGGCTCATCGCCAGTCATTCTTACTTCTAAGGGGTCACATGGAACTGCACGTGGCAACATGCTGGCCGAGATCTTGAGCAATGCCTCGATGACTCCCGCCGCGATACTCAATGTGGCCGTGATGCATACTCCGAAACCTGTCACCGAAGAAGCACTTGAACAACTCAAAGCTCACAATGCGGACAGCATCGTATCTATTGGCGGAGGTTCTGTCGTCGGCTTGGGAAAGGCCTTGTCTATTCGTACTGGAATCAAGCATATTTGTATACCCACAACCTACTCTGGTAGCGAAATGACACCCATCCTTGGCGAAACAGAAAATGGCCGGAAAGTCACTCGCTCTGATCCAAAGATTCTTCCGGACTTTGTGATATACGATGTTGATCTCACAATGTCATTGCCAGCGGCGACTTGCGCATACTCGGGCGTCAATGCAATGGCTCATGCGGTGGAGTCTTTGTACGCCGTCAACACCACTCCGACCATTTCCAAACTTGCTCTAGAAGGTATTCAAGGACTAGCAGAAGCGCTTCCGGCAATTATCAAGGATTCAAATGATCGATCTGCTCGCGAAAAGGCTCAACATGCCGCATGGCTTTGCGGTGTGTGTCTGGGAACCTCTGCAATGGCATTACACCACAAGCTTTGCCATACACTCGGTGGATCGTTCAACCTTCCTCATGCCGAGACGCATACTATTATTCTTCCTCACGCTGTAGCTTACAACGCCCCTGCTATCCCTGATGCTATGCAGAAGCTCGCATCAGTGTTGCCAGGTAGTGAGGGCGACGCAATCAGAGGATTGAATGTCCTACTTGAGAGGCTTAGGGTATCTCGTGCGTTGAAGGATTTTGGTATGCGAGAAGAGGATATAGACAAGGCTACAGAGATTGCGATGAGTATGCAGTATGCCAATCCAAGAGCGATGGAGAATCATGCAATTCGTGAATTAATTCGCAGGGCATGGGCTGGAGAGCCAGCAAGAGTCTGATCTTCAAGCTTGTTGCAAAGCATCACAGAAGGGAAGAAACATTTATGTCGAGAGAAAATGAGTTTATGAGCGTATCGAGGAATGCGTTGATCATGCGTATCTCAAGCCCTTCAAAAGCGCATGAAAATTCGCAATGTACAAACACCAAATCCAGGCTGTAAACGGCAAGCAGCAACAAGTCTTCGTCAATTGTCTGGCAGCAGCTTCCTTGACTGACTATGTCTTCATTGATTTTTGACAGCAACTTTCTTAATGGGGCATGTGCTTGCAAAACAACACTGTGACGGCTCCTTCCTTGCCACCCTCAAACCCCTGGTCGACATCTGAACATCATAGTTGCCACCTTTGATCTGACTGTTGCACACTTACAACATATGCTTAAGATTGTTACTTGGCAATACTTTCCGACCAGAAAATCTTAGTCGAATTATATTCAAAAGGCGGCATTTTCAGGTAGCTACAGCCACTCATACGAAATAACTTTCATCAACTCAGGCGAGGAATCCAGGAAGTTTGAAGCTGTCAACCAAAAGAGATAGTCGACGAGAAGAGCAAACATGTCACAAAGAGGGAGAGAGAAGGCAAAGAAGATTGTTTGTATGAAGAGAGTGAAATTTTTAAGCTTCGTAACTGTAGTGTGTATAGACATCATCGTTATCCCAAAAATCACCTCGAGAGAAGCGCCATCGCTGTTCTGTTCTACCGCAGACCCATATAACAAGAAAACTCGTGATCAAGATAAGGAAATATTTACAAGAGACGCACTAGTTGTTGGGACTCGAAAGAACTGTTTAGTGCTTGAGCTCGCCAACGTACTGCTGCTCGGTGACGGACATGGAGCGCTTCTCGATAACGGCACCACCCTCGACACCAGCGGCGGCAACAACATCCTCGTCGGTCTTGATGCGGAGGATGGCGAAGCTCTCCTTCTGCCAGTGGAAGGCAACGTAGGCAAGGACGACGAGGAAGCCGACGAGAGGGGTGACGAAGGAGATGCGGGTGTTGGCAGCATCGGCAATGGCACCCTGGATGGGAGAGAAGACAGCACCACCAGCGACACCCATGACGAGGATACCGGCACCGCGGCGGGTGTGGACACCGAGGTTGGCAGTTCCCATGGTGAAGATGGTCTAAAGAATCACAGTTAGCAAGAATATAGAGGTGATAGCAGATGTCGAAGACTTACAGGGTACATGGGGGCCATGAAGAAGTAGATGGCCATGACGGCACCGATGGAGCCCTTGCCGTGACCAGCGCAGACGTAGGCGTTAAGAGCAATGGTGGCAATGCTGTAAATGACCATGATGAAGCTGGAGGACAGGATGGTGGCAAGACCAGTAGCGATGAAGCGACCGACGGTGAAGGTGATCAAAGCGTAAGAGAGGAGGTTGGAAGCAGCGCTCTCGGTCCAGCCAGCCTCATCGACAGCGTAGTTGATGAAGAAAGCACCGATGGTAACCTGGGCACCGACGTAGCAGAACTGAGCGATGAAACCGCAGATCATGTTGTACTCCTTCCAGATGCTGCCCTGACCAATCTCACGGCCCTCAAGATCGTGCTCGGGCTCGACGAGGGAGTTGTTGCGTCTGGCCTCCTCAGCAACCTCAGGGAGCTTGGCGAAGACGAACAGGATGGCAACAGCGACACCAAGGCAGGCAACACCGAGGTAGACGAACTGGACGTTGGTGAGGTTGTTGGCGTTCTTGCCGGAGAAGAAAGCCTTGGAAGCGATGAGGGGACCGATGAAGGAAGCAACACCGTTCCAGGCCTGGCAGAACTGGAGACGAGGAGAGGCAGTCTTGGGGTCACCAATGACAACGGCGTAGGAGTTGGCAGCAGTCTCAAGAGTAGCAAGACCGCAAGCAATAACCAGAGTGCAGGCACAGAAACCACCGAAAGATGCAGAGGCGCGCTGAGGAGAACTGAAGTGTGCGGTGGGCCAGAACATGATAGCACCGATGGAGTACAGAGAGAGACCCATGAGGATACAGACTTTGTAACCAAAGCGCTTCAGGACCTCAGCAGCGACGGGGGAGAAAAGCAGGTAACCACCACCGAAGTACATGACCTGGAGACCGGTGGACTCGAGCTTTGTGATACCGAGGACATTCTGGAAGTGCTTGTTCAAGACATCGAGAAGACCGTAAGAGAAACCCCAGAGGAAGAAGAGCGAGGTGATGAGGGCGATGGGGAAGATGAGCTTCTTTCCTGTAAGGAAACCACCAGCGATGGTGGTGGTAGCGATGGGAATACCGCCGCCAGCCATTGCTACGATTGTTGTTGATGTAGTAGTGATAAAGGATAGGTTGGTGTAGGAGCAGTAGCTAGATCCTTGTGATAATGAAGGTGTTATTCAAAAGAATGAACGATAGTAAAAGACTGATAGTCTGAATGAGAGACTTGGATCTGCTGATTGAAGCTGGTTGATGATCGTTGTTCAGCAGGAGGAGCAGACGATACTTATACTGCTTGCCTCTCTGTATGTCCTACATGCTCCAAACCCATGGGGACTCCAGATCTGGACAAGCACGTACTGTCTAGCTCCATGCATAGACCATGCAACGACGAAGTTAACCGTTCAACGGGCCAATGCCCAGCAGCCGACTGGCGCTAGGCATGATGATTCGGTCCGATGAGCAAAATCGCCTGGGGTTCTGCTGGGGTTTGCAGGACTCCAGATCAACTCCGGCCGTCAATCGGTCCTTCTTTTTTCCTGAAGAGCTGGGGATTTGGTGGGGGATGGGCCGGCTGGCCAGCAATGGCTCGTCGATCTAACGACTCATTCAAATTTTGCATGAGTAGTAAAGTGTAAACTGTTACAATGTCTTTGCTTACCGCCCCCCAGCTGGTCGTAGCTCTCTGGGGAACGGTCGCTCGTGCGTGAACATGTCGCAAGTGCTCAAGGTCTTTGGTGCATCGGACTCGGTATGCATGCAGGACCTCTCTCGGTGAGAAAACCTATCGGTCTGCAGAACAGCTCAGGTGACGCCACGTCAAACTTGATTGCATAGCTCCGGCAATTACCTGTATGTGCCAACGTTGCGGCTGTCAACATCATCTCACAGGATTTTGTTTCCGCAACTTGCGGCTGCTAGCCAGAGTCAAGGGGGTGCCATAAACGCCCACCTTCGTGATCATGCATGAGCAGCGTGAAAGCCTGGTAACGGCACGCATGGTGAGTGTGCCCCTCGGACCTCGAAGGATTTGGTAGTCTCGTGCGCTGAGACGGTGGTTTCCCAGTGTTGGACGGGTTCGAGGCCCAGTACAAGCATACCGCTCATGTTCGATATGCTCGACACCACAGTCGATCTCTTGTCCTTTTGCTGGATCTTGGCAGTTTTGAGTTGCTTGTTTCTCTGGGCGGTCTTACCCATCATCAATTTGACTGCTCATCAAGCATGAGCAAGGTTTTTCAGCGGCGTGTTGTAGTAAAGCTAAGCGGTCTGGGTCACGCTAAGATGGCGGCTAATCTCGCCAGGTTTCGTGGGGTTTCGTGGAGATTTCACGCTAGGGGATGACCGAAGAGGTAGTCGGGCCGAAGATCATATCTCGGCTAGACGCGGGCGTCGGAGGCATCTCCAAAGGGGAAGTCTTCTCGACCTTTTCGAAGCCAACTTTGTGTTCACCTTGACTGTTGGTGCCAAAAGTTGCCTTGCTGTCTCGGTGGTCACAATGTGGCTGGCGTTCCGCAAGCCCACGGTACAGAAACACCGGCATTTACTGATGAGGCTACTCATGGCTTCTATTTGCTTTCGAAGAACTGGCCAACAATTTGACTTCGAGGTTCGCGTTAATCTCCCCACGGTCAATAATGTTTCGCGCAAAACGATGGGGAGTTGAGACTGGGTATGGGGAGGGCTCCACTTGGTATAGCGCTATCCCTCGAGAAAGACCTAACTGGGCAACGCTTGGACAATGGGGAGCCGCCGCAATCGCTTCTTTTTTCCCACCCTCAATATGCTATTCCGTCGATACTGCCCCGTGGAGATGGGATGATCTGGAGAGATGGCGGCCTACCTCGGAGAGTTTACAACATGCTTCTCCAGCTGGGGAGTGACCCAGTTTGTGCTCAGGAATCGATTCAGCGCTGGAATGACGATTCAGTTGCTTGTGGCAGGCTGGTAGCGTGACCACACTCGCCTACTTACTCGAGCCGCATCATGCATACCATGCCGGCATCATGCATGTTTTCTTTTTGCTTGACTTTTGCTTGTGTGAGGGGCTTCCTTGCTGATGATTTTGACTTCTTCTACGTACCTCGGCGATCTTCGAGAAGATCATGAGACGCAATGAAGGCATCAAAGCGCAAGCGGATTGTCAAAAAGGAGAACCTCCGCGCATGCACGATGATGGTTGAGGCGACATATTCAATGGCGAACGGTGTTAGCCTTCCACAGTAGCAGCGTAAAAAATTGCTTGTCCTCTTTCTGAGTTCACCGCTTGCATTCGGGAAGGATGCATTACGTCTTGGCCGGCGGTAAGGATTGAGGCAAATTGGATAGAGCTCATTTGTTGAGCGTCTGGACTGTACGACCAGACCTCCCTGTATGCTGAAGACTGTCACCGTGTGACTAAAGAGATGCTCAGTGCTTTCAACGAAGGAAGTAGCTACCATGGAGAGAACATCGTCTCAGGCTATCTCCAATTCTCCATGGCACAGACTTCTACTGGAATAGTATGTATTTGTATGTATCTTGACAGCTTATGATGTTGACATGCCTTGCTTCGAGAGGGTACAGGTTCAAAGCATGACATCCATTGATCATGATAAGTACTAGTAGGACTAATAACTCTTTTCGTAGCGATGTGAGGCAAGCACACAGACCGGCAACCCCATCAGAGCACAGTCGCAGTCGTGCATTGGCCTTTAAAAGTGTGAGCGCGAGTCATCCTCATCATCACCACCACTTCATCGTGTCTGAAAGGTCATGGTCGGCAGTATTTCATGGCTACGCGAGATTAGTGCTCACCGTAGCGATCATGAAGAGAAACGCAGACTCACCGACCAAGAGTCGAACTGACTCGATCTTATTAGCACATTCGTAACACATGTTATCGAATGCTGAGTGAAGGTCGCTGTGTCGTCTATGTTGATATTTCGCTCTTTGGGAGTGACTGCCTTGGAGCAAATCGTCTCCTTGCAAGAACTCGGTTTCTCTGAAAGTGATGCTTTACTGATTGGATTCCTACCTGGTGAGCGGACTGCCCTAGGCCATATGTCTTTGTAAGACGGGATCTTGTAGGTTTCCATCTGCTAAAGCATAACCATTACGAACAGAACAAATACTCTTATCATACGAGACAGACTTCACAAGACAGAAGAAGGAACGTGTCTCGTCTGAGGAGCATGGTTCTAGCTTGTCTGTAATGTATACACTGCGCTTTCCATAATGGCCAAGTTCGCATAAGTTACTCCATCATGTCAGCCCAGGACTTTTTCTCCGTTCCAGGAGTGATCTGGTCATCGATATCGAGCTTTTCAAGCTTTGCTTTTGTCGGGAATGTCATGGTCGGTGGTGGAGCATTATCGAACTTCGGAGCTGAAGCAGAACCTGAAAGATCTGGAAAGTCTGTGGGCTTGGGGACAGATTGAGAGGCCGACTGAGGGCCACGTCCGCCCCTGCCAGAGCCACCACCACGACCTCCTCTTCCACGACCTCTGCCTCTGCCCCGATCTTCGCGGTACATATACTCGCGCCCATCGGAGTAGTCTTCCCTATCACCGCCAAAGCCCTCACGAGAGCCATCTGAATTCCGTTGACCAGCAACACCCCCGTATGCACCACGGCCTCTGCCACCAGGTTGTCTAGGACCACCAAAGGCGTCTGCATCTTCAGGCTTCTCGGCGTCCCACTCTCTGCCACCCACAGCCTTAAGTTTGCGCAGCCTGTTCTTCTCTCTTTCGCCCATCATTTGCTGTCTCTCTCTTCGTTCTTCCTGTCGACGTTTGGCAGCGACCTCTTCGCGCTCAGCAAAGTCAGCAGCATCTGCTTCAGCTCGCGCATGGGCGGCAGCGAGTTTTTCGTTCTTGAGTGATATTCTTGACATCTTTTCGGCCAGCTCTTGTTCGCTCAGTTTGGGCTTGCGGAGGCCTCCTGTAGCGGTACGGTCACCTCGTACGGCATTGGTGGCTGGCTTTGAGGGCTCTGAAGTAGTAGTTGATGATTGTTGTTGTTGCTGCTGCTGCTGCTGCTGCTGTTGTTTTGGTTGTTGTTCTTGCTGTACGTCTGGTGTATCTTTTGGTTGCACCTCCTTCTTGTTACGTTCTTGATTGTTGCGGCGAGAGTCATTGTTGTTGCGACGAGACTCGTTGGTATTGCGATTCGAAGTGGGTCGGTCCTGATTATTGCGATCCTGGTTGGTGCGATCTTGATTGCTTCTATCCTGGTGGTTGCGACCCCTGCCCCTGCCTCTTCCCCTGGTACCTCCGCGTCCGCCGCGAGCTGGTGCTGAAGTCGTGGGTGCTGGCGTTGATTCCACTGGGGCGGTCGATGGTTCTGGTGCTGGCTCTGGAGTCGCAATTGACTCTTGTACTGTTGATGGCTTTTCAGGATCCTCTTGCTTCTCTGGCTCGGCAGTATGAGAAACATCTTGATTCATGGGTTGGATCTCATGGCTGAACAAATCATCCCCACGAGTCTGCATTGAGTGGTCGTACTGGATATCGTCAAAGAGATCATCCTGCTGTGCTCCTGTCTGTGCAAACTCGTCCATGTCTTTTCTTGAATAGTTATTGTGTATTGTACTGTTTGTTCTTGGGTAAAGATTGGCGAAAGGAGAAGGACATTGAAGCTTGAAGATGATCAAAGTGTCCAGACCTCGGGACGTCATTTGTCCGAGCTCATTTCTTGACGCTTTGGCTTCGAATCATCAACTTTCTTCCATTCATCTTGTCGACCACTGTACCGTTCACACCATGGACGCGCCTGATCGCAAGAGACTAAAGTCGACGTATAAGCCGGTACAAGATCTGCCGCCGCTGCCGCCCGGCTGGACTGAACATACAGCTCCAACAGGTACTTTTCCCATAAAGTTATCAATATTGACCCCAAGCATTCTGACGCGCTGCAGGTCACAAATACTATTACAACGCCGCTACGAAAGCCTCGACATACACACGTCCGACCGCTACTCCTGCTGCCCCTACTCCGCCTCAGCCACAACCTGCCTTCTCCCCGCCGCCTGCTGCTCAGTATGCACCAGTTTCCGCCGTTCAAAACAGCTATAATCCCGCTGCTCAATACAGCCAATTCGCTGCCACTGCATACAATCCGTACCCAGCAAATACGCAGTACAATGCACATACACCATACGGCCAACCTGGTTATAATCCAGCCGCTGGATCTCACGAGCCGCGACGCCGACCGCAACCTCAAGATCGTCCTAAGCGCAAAGAGGTCATTCCAAACTGCAAGCCATGGGTCGTTGTCTACACCAAGCTTGGCCGTCGATTTGTCCACAATCCCGAGACCAACGAGAGTTTTTGGAAGTTCCCAGGCGATGTCATGAAGGCTGTTGTTGAATTCGATCGCTTGAAGCTGGATGAGAAACTCAAGACTCCTGACGAGGCTAGTGGTGCCAACAAGGTCCCTGTGACAGAACGCGCTCGCGAAGAAAAATCTGAGGAAGCGACGTCTAAGAAGCCTGAGGACAAGGCCAAATCGCAAGAGCTCGAAAAGCCAGAACAAGATGCTGCTGGATCGGACTCGGAGTATGAGGAGATCGAGGTTACAGACGACGAAGACGAGGAAGGTGGTGCGCAACGTCAAGATGAAGCTGACGCGAAAGCCGAGGATGGGCCTCTTGAATTTGACGAAGACGATATTGCGTATCAGCTGGCTGCGATGGAAGATTCATATGGCCTCGATCGTGGCGAATTCGGAGGTGGTGGTGAAGATGAATACGAGGAGGGGGTGGAAGGCATCCCCCTGACCGACGAAGATGGTGCAGCACTATTTTGCGACATGCTCGAGGACCAACACATTTCGCCCTACATACCCTGGGAAACACTCATCTCTGACGGTCGCATCATAGACGATAGCAGGTATACCGCTCTACCAACCACAAAACGCAGAAAGGAGGTTTGGGGTGACTGGACCCGTACAAAGATCGCACAACTCCGCGAACAGAAGGCCAAACAGGAGAAACTCGACCCACGTATACCTTACCTGTCGCTCCTCTCTGAAAAAGCAACACCAAAACTTTACTGGCCAGAATTCCGCAGGAAGTACAAGAAGGAGGATGCGATGCGCGATGCAAAGCTCAGTGACAAGGAGAGGGAGAAATTGTACCGCGAACACATTGCTCGCCTCAAGCTTTCATCATCACAGCTGAAGTCAGACTTGATTTCTCTACTCAAATCTCTACCCCTGAAGCACCTGAACAGGGACACCAGACTTGAGACTTTACCCAAGGATCTGCTGACTGATATTCGATTCATCTCTTTACCTCCCAAAGCTCGCGACGATCTTCTCGAGGCTCACATCTCTACCTTGGCACCTGCGCCAGATGATGAAGAAGCAGCGACGGAAGAAGAGAGAGCAGAGCAGGAGAAGCGTGCTAAGGAAAGAAGACGCAGAGAACAAGCATTGAGGGAAAGAGAACAAAAGGTTGAGGAAGAGAAGAGAAAGAGGGAAAGAGAATTGGCATTCGGACGTGGTAGACTGGGTGAGGCTGAGAGAGAACTGGAAATGGCCATGAAGGTCGGAAGGAGCGGTCTGAGGGCGCAGATTGACGAGGCCAAGGAGGACAATGAGTAAGACATATTCTCTTTGGTCTTCAAGATCACAATTAGGACCTTCACGCGCTACCTTAATGCGTACGGTTCATCAGTATCTAAACAACCAGCCGCACATGCTGATCAAATGATCTCAAAAGTCTCGATCAACCTCCCGATTCAAAGCGATCGTTATACACAAAACAGAAGACACGACTTCAGGCAACAGTCTCTTCTTCTTTTGATCCTCACAACATAATTCACCTCAAGACTTTCCATTAAAGTTTATCCCCATGTATAAGATTATAAGCATTATCAGCGCCAAGTCTTATTCATGCCCCACTTTTCCCTTCCGCAGAAAGAAAAAAAAAAACTTCCACCCAGCAAGAGAAGGACCGAAGGCAAAGAAAAAAAAAAGAATGCCTCGAGGGAGAATCGAACTCCCATCTAAGGATTACCCAAGCCATGCTTGGTCATATGGATATGACCGATATGAGACCTTCGTACTAGCCGTTATACTATCGAGGCTTGATGAAAGATAACTCGGCTTTACAAAATATATACCTTTTGTATTCATCGTGATGGCTGCGAATGGTGGCAACAGCACATCTTCTGTTTTGTGAACTTTGTATTTCCTTCTCACGACATAGCCATATGTCAATAAGCTCGCACTAATTCTTTCTGGTTGTGTAAAGGTGATAATTGGGCTGTGACCGTGAATTGCGCCAACTCTCGTGACGATTGCACCACGATCTACGCAGACATTCTGTTGATGAAGATATCACCACGTCTCTTCGCCAATCGTGGCGCATACCTGCACTCAGGCTCTCTTAATATGCGTAGAAGTATCCAAAGAGTCGTTTAAGGTAGCCTCGGGCAGTATTAAGTGCTTACAGAAGAGTGAGTTGCCATCGGAGACGATGAAAATGTAAAACCAGGGTCGTACCATCAGCAGCTCTGACTTACGTAAACGGAAGACGGTCTAGCAGCACTACAATTTTGACAATAAAAGCATACAAGTAGAAGCGTTACCATGGATATACACAACATTTGAGACTAGTATCCTCTGTTGGACAGTAACCAGGAGCATTTAGAGTGAAAAATTGTGGCATGACTTTTTGTTGCTATTCATTGTGTATTGATCTCTCATGCCAAACTCGCCTGTGCAAGCCAGCTTCATCAAATATCAGTCTGGTATTAATTCTATTCCAGTATTCCATAGAGCTACGGACTAGGCCAATAGCTTTGAGTCAGGTTGATTGAGCTTGACAGCTTGACATGTGTAGACGTCTCATACGATACGTGCTAGTCACGAGCGAGAATGTGATCTCATATCTAGCCGACCGGTATGTGTAGTAATGGTGCATATCCGGACAATAAAAACACATCAATGATTTTTGTCGATTCCAGCTCAAAGAGATGAGATGAATCCGACCTTTTTCTGCTTTGTTCGTCGATTGGCCACGAGGCATCCTCGAAGTGTATGTAGGCAATCAATCAAATCCAGAAGAAGGCGACGATATCCGGTCCTGAGGGGTACAAGGCCAAGGACTTAACCAAGCAAGATATCCAAGTGATGATATACGAAGATCATGTCGGCGTTGCAAATCCGAGACCTTACTCCATGCTGACCAGAAGCTGTGCGTTTGTGGAAGAGTCGAGTTGGCAAGTCTAGAATTGGGAGAAGTCGGAAGCCGTCTACCCATCACTGCCTTCATCAGAGCCATGTAATTCGGACGCAGCCTTGCCATCTTCTCTCTTCTTCATTTCTTCCTTCTGCCTCTGCTTGACCTTTCTAGGTTTCTTCGCACTGATAGGTCCATCGGCACTTCTATCTTTCCACTGCACTTCCTGTCAGCAACAATTTTCCATCTCAAAAGTCGAAGATATGATGAGACACACCATACCACCGTATCTATAATACGGATATTTGCCCTCTAAACCACGAGCATCTTCCACACCTCCAGAAACAGACTTCCAGCAAGCTCCAGGACAGACGAAATGCCATTTTGCCGTTTCGTCGATTTGGCAGCGGATGAGAATGTCTCTGGGTGTAGAGCAGAGAGTACAAGATTTTGTCATGATTGATATATGTTGACAAGGATGAATGGAAGAGAGATGAATGCATGATTAGGAAGAATGGATTCGAGGTGTCAATGACATCATCGTTGAATTTATTTTTTGATTCTTTCTTTGTTCATGTGAACGACTTTCTTGAAGATGTTGTTTTGACGAAGTTGTTCTCATAATCAGTTCTAGAGGGATCGAAGAATTGTATTGAATACGTAGTTGTTCTTGGTGTTCATGGTTGTCCTCTTTACATTCCAGGTTCCAGTGTACAAACCTTATTCTCGGAGCCTTGTTCATCATGGAGAATATTCTTCGATGGATATAGAAGATGTGCGAAGTTGCAGTGGTAGTAGCATTGCGGGTATCAGAAAAGAAGGCAAAGTGCCTTGCTACCTACCTAGCGCCGAAGGTCCAGTCATCGAATTCGTCGTCGTCGTCGTCATCATCATCCTCCTCTTGATCATGTTCTTGATTTTGCTTATCTGCTACTGGAGCTGGGGCATCCGGTAATACGTCTTGATGCTTGGAGAGACGCAGGGCTTCCCTCTTCTCCCGCAAGCGTCTCACTCTCTCATCCAACTCGTCCATCTCGTCAAACTCTTGTTGTAGTGCGAGTGCGGCATCCTCAGTATCAGCTTCCATTTCGGCTTCTCTTGCGGTTCGTTGTGCACTCTGTTCTTCACGAGCCTGGGCAGCTAACTCCTCGGCCGTGACAGGGGCGGCTGAGATGGTTGCAGATGCGCTGTTTATAGGAAGTGTAGCAGTCTCGGCGGCAGCCATTTCACGCTCGAAGGCGGCCCATTCGTCTTCATTCACATCTGCCACAGGGGCCAGTGCAGAAGCGACAGGCTGTGAATCGACGACGGGGGCGTCTGGTATTGACGGAGCAGGTGCTGTGTCCACATCTTCGTCTTCGCTCTCGTCTGGACCCTCCTCAGCAGCGTCAAAGAAGCCCTCGGGCACAAATCCGCCAGGCACAGCCTTGACTCTCTTCCTGCCTTCATCATCGCCCTCTCCAGCCTTGCGCTTCCGGGTCTGCGTCGGTGTCGGTGCTGGCGGAGGGTTCGCGCGCAGATGATCTAGGCGAGCAACATGTTGTGACGACTTGATGTGGTTCTCCCAGAGCGACTCGGTCTTGATGTAGACGTTGCAGACGGCGCATAGTAGTTTGCCCGAGTCTGAATAGTTTGCGTGAGGGTGATTGATGCGACGCGAGGCGCGCTCATTTCGCAACAGCGAGCGCACATCTGCCATTTTCGATGATTGTCTAAGACAGCGGGGAGATCTGAGATCGCGATGGCGTAGTCGCAACTGGCGTGTGGCAGTTGTTGGGTGAGTGTCGTGTCTGACGATTGCTTCCAACTTTTGCATCGCAAACGCATCATTTCGCCAAGAAAGGGTTATATGGAACCAACCCTGTCACTACTAACGTACTCGACCCCATCGAACAAAATCAATATGATCGTGTGATGCTTACTAGATCGGTTGGATCAAGTGTAAGCGCACACGAATGGCCCTGGCGACTGCTCATATCTTGGTTGATGATAATATCAATGATGTCGTTGCTTATGGTATCGAGGACTCTGCCCGCATGGCAGTTCGCCAGCCTTCATCTATTTTCGTTCGGTCGCAGCCGGCTGCCGAAGACGCAACTCGAGACAGCTGACAGGCATGTGACCGCGAGGCTTGGACAGAAGAAAGCGCATGGTAGCCGTCATGCCTTTCTGCCCAGCTTTTCCACTCGATCCGACAAAGCCACCGGCCACATCGCCGAAGGTCAACCCTATCAAGAATAACACGCATATCGTACTCTCACCTTGCCATATTGTTCCGATCTCGCTCGAATATTCATCTTCAAGGATAATCAAGTGTTTCAACAGTTAGAGTATGTGCGCGGGCCTATCTTCTTAGAGTTGACCATTTCCAATAATGCCACGCGCGGCCTGTCGGCACGCCTGCTCAGTGCTGACGCTTGCTCGCTCTTGCTGCCACACTCACGACCCGCGAGCATTCCTGACGAGCTCCTGAATCATCTGATGACTCCTTGCGGTGCACTCAGCCTCGGCAGGGTTCTCCACGGCTGTTCCTTTGCCACTCTATTCTATATCGTTGAATCGTAAGCGAATAGGGCTCACTCGCGCACAGGAGCCGCAACGCCATGATAAGGAAAAAATGGACTAACGGATCAACTCCGCTGGCGGTCGTCGCTCCGTCTCCCCTGCTGGAAATCGACCGAGTCGGCCACTTCGATCCTGAGGAACGTTGCAATATGCTCTCAAAGACCTGATTCGCCCACCTGTGAGGCCAAGCCCTATCCGATGGGTCAGCCCATGTAAAGAGCGCTTGGCTCCTTGCTATGGATGTGCAGAGCCTTTGAGTCAAATCCCGAAGGTCAAACGACGGCCTTCATGATCCCAAAACCATCACCAAGTGCTTGGGTCAGGAGCACCTTACTTGCTCCCGAATGCGAGGCAGATACGCAGTACGCACGTAAATTCCACACATGCAACTTCGCTATTATCCAGGCTGAACTGACCGTGCTTGAGGTGTGAGAGTGTGCCCTTCTCGATATACAGAGTACTCTAGAATTGCGCTGGAATATGTGTGACAGGCAACGGTCTCCCCGGAGTGTTCGGTTTTGACTTTGGACAGAAGGAACTGTACTTGGTACGCAAGGGCTTTGGGGAACATTTGCCGAGTCATCCAAACGCAAAATGCGCACCAGAGAAGCCCCTGTCGCTCGCAAGCCCGACGTCATTTCGCAAATGTTTTCCATCTCGCACCGATGCTCAAGAGTTTGTGTCAATATTTTGTATCGTATGCCCTGCACATCTGTAATCTGAGAGGAGAGTCCTCGCGACAATGAGACGTCTGAGCCCAAGATCGGCTCGAAAGGCAGCCCAGAGTGGCTGATACAATACGTCTGTCATCACCCGAGTCAACAAGACTACATGCAGGCACACGCCGATCGATGATATGCAGGTGAACATGTTTAGACGGTTTAGCAATCCGAGCGTCTATTTGACAACGTGCATGCGTCTCCACCAATCCATTAAGTTAGCCTTCGCTTTGGTTCCCTCTGATATTTACCCTCTTGGTGCCCGCCCCGCTTCGAGGACCATTTTCGCATTGCTTGACCGACTCGGCCTCAACACAGTCCACCATACCAATCTCGTCTTTGCACTCGGAACAAAGTCCTTCATCATGCTACAACACGCCCAAATGTCTCATGCTTTTCAGTCGACGGCCACTGGTGTAAGCATTCTTATAGAGACTGCCGAAAGAGCATGACATATTAACACCGTTCAGGGCCGGACATACCAAGTCTCAAAACTGCCAGAGCTTGACTACGCCATCGATGTGAAAATATTTCGCGACATTTTGGAATTGGATGACGAAGACGAACAATACTTCACTCGCTCATTAGTGTGTGACTTCTTTGCTCTCGCCCAACGGACCTTTGCAGAGATGGATGCATGCCTGTCAGTACATGGCAGTAATCTGCTTCCCTGAGTGGTGCTAACTCAATGAACAGAGAGAGCCAAGACGTGAAGCAACTATGGAGTAAAGCCCAATTTCTTAGAGGTCCGAGTGCGACATTGGGCATCTACAAAGTCGAATCGACTTGCGCGCGGATTGAGCAAATGACAGCGGTTGCCGACACATTCCAAGCCGAGGGCGACTCGAAAACAACGCTATGCAACTCGTCGAGGATCTTGTTGGATCAAGCTAAGCAATACTTCGCCGAGGCAGAAACTGCCTTGCGGCGTTTCTATGGGATGGATTGACTGAATGAGACATGCCCAAAGAATGGCATAATATTTTCACGACCTCTCGACAGTAGATTTGATACAGAGGATTTAATGACACAATGGCTGGATCCATCGACTATTATCTCGCTTATTACCATGCCCTCTAGCTCATGAGCGCAGCATCGCCAAATTGTATACTCTATATTAGCATTGATCTGTGGAACGATGCCCGCATCGCTCCACCAAAGCATCGATCCAGCCAGCAGTCATTGCGATGTATGCGCAGAAGTGGTCTCTTTTTGAGACTTCGACCAACGTACTGGATACACAGCACGTTAGATTATGAGCCTTCAGATGTCGAGTCATAGGTACTTACATCCACAAGCATTACAAAGCGTTTTCGAGCCAAGAGGACCTCTTCGCCATTCTGGCGAGTCGGTAGTGCCACATTCTTTGCACAGATACTCTGTGGAGGCTTCTTGTTTTCGTTTTTTCGTACGTGGCTTGGCTGTCCATGCACCGGTTTCCTTCATGGTCTGCAGGCGTGACGTGGCGATCTCAATTCCTATATCACCCACTACGGAATCCACCTGTGGTTTGGTGGACGTTGTTGACTCGGAAACGCTCCTTTTTCGAGGAACCCCTGGCGATTCTGGTTTTGGAAGGGTGGCCGATGGGAGCTCCAAGTTCGCCGTCGCTGTAAGCTAGTTGTTCGTTGTTAGTCATCCTTTGACTATACAGAAAACGCAGATGCATGCGCAAAAACGTTATCAGAATCGCAATCTTGTTTTCCTTGTAGCATGATGATTCTGCCAAGATCCTGTCCTGATCGAAGTCTTTGCCAGTACATCTAGGTTCTGGAGACACTCACTGTCGTAGTCGCTGTCCCCGTCGTCATTGTTGCCTCAAGCTTGAACGTCGCACATTGCACTGTTGTGTCGGCGTTCTGCTTTGACATTGTGCTTTCATGGAAATCCTCGGCCTCCCCTTTCAGTTGTGCCAACTGGTTCGACAGGCGAATATTCGTGGTATAGTGTTCGAGGAATGAATCCATTAGCGATGTGCTGGTGATCTGATAAGGCCGTGAGGTCATCAAGCACAGCTTGGTGCTTCTTCCGGAGCCAGTCTCACGATCGATCATCTTGTCTGTGTATGGTTTGAATGTCGATTCAAAAGGCTTGTAGGTATCGTCGCCTTGTCTTAGTCGATGATGAGTTCTCCAAGAGGATCCCAGTGCCATATTCTCCTTCCACTCCATGAGGAACACTGGAATATCATCGACATTCATGTATGTGCTGATGTAGTGCCCAACAAGAGCTTCGGGCTTGACCTGTATGAGTGACAAGCTCTTTGACGAGGCATACAGAACACGGCCATCCTCGGCCAGCACCAGTAACAAATCTTCAATACGATCCACCACTTTTTGATGAAATCCAGCAGAGCGATCAACTGGCAGGCTATCAATTTCGATGCGGAAATTAGGTGCCATCGTGGCTTCTATGGGGGTTCCTGGTACAAGAGGGGACTCGGTAATTTCGGTTTCGTGGAAGAAGGACAAAAGAGCAACAGAACGACCAAACGATTGGGTGCTTGGAGGGTAAATACCAGTTCAAGGTGCGAGCGGTGTCCGTGCCCGGGGTCAGGTATTCGCCCATGAGCCGCTTAGGCACTTTCTTCTCGAGCACCTTGTGCAAGGGTTTAGCTTTTCCGCGCCCATACCACCGCCGCTCATCCTATTTGAGACCTTTTCTTTTTCTGATTCATGTGCACAAGACCTCAGAGGCTCAACTTTGACAGCTTATGCACCCTTCCCCACGCTAAGCCGCAGTGACCTAGAAGAAGGATCCACCATTTGGCACGTTGCGACTGTCATTTCGCATAGCAATGCATTCTGATGAGCCCTCGCGGATCTCATGCTTGTGTTGGTTAGTCACTGTCAGACTAGCGCAGGATCGTTCGCCAACAAGACCCGACAGTATGGGAGGGGCCACGAATGCGAGGGAATATCGACCACCTTCAAGCAGAACTGTCTACCGACTTGGCGGCAAGTAACGCAAAGCTTCACGGCGAGACAGTCCGCAAGTCGCTTGAGGGCTCGTTCTCGCATGCACTTTTGGTGCACCGGCGCAGGTCCGGCGTCCGCCGACACCGCGAAGCAAGTCCGAAAAAGGCCGTCAAGTCAGCCCATGCAAATTCTAGGCGAGAGTCCAAAATGTCATCACCGATCTGTTAACCAAAGTGGAAAAGTGGTTGTACAGAAGCCAAAGCAAGCAAAGGTCGAGAACAACTGGAATTGCATCAGAATTGCGTTGAAGCCAATTGGGATGATCGCCCCAGGTCCCTGGCGTTCTAGATCTTTTTTTGTGCGTTCTAGATCTTTTTTTGTGCCTTTGCCCACGCGCATTTGCATGAGAATTGAAACAACACTCCATGGTCCACGGACTCCTCCATCCATCACCAGATACACGTACGTCCCGACATATGTGATCGCCGTGCGCGTGTTTTTGATCACGTAGTGAGCCCTGGTTTCTCTTCGGAAACTCAAGGCGACCACCACCACCAACGTCAGCAAAAGATCCACAATGTTCTTATTAGCATATAACAAGGTCCCACGTGAACAGCCGGGCACCTAAAACACTCCCGCTGCCGTACTCATCCCTGGTGACAATCGATGGTCCAAAGTAGTTACGATCGTCGCCATGTCACTTCTAACCACCGGACTGTTATACACACGGATTGTGGCTTGCCACTTACCAGGCACATTGGGGTATAGTCGGCGACTAAAAATCCTATCCAGGCAACTCTGGGGCGTTCAACAAAACAAATCATCGACAGATTGTTTGCCTCCCTCTCGCAGAAGTTATCACCATTTTGCTATCACATCGGTCCAGCACGGTTGCGACTTCGAGAGCCACTTGTGTCACAGTGTTGGCTTACCTCTGCATGGTACGCGTGAGCATCAGCCTTAAGCGAGCAGGAAAGCCTGCATGTGCAGCAACTGCTTATGGATCTGTAACGCAACGATTGTTTGGGTGACTTTTGCCCCGAGTATGTCCTCAGCATCCGAGACTAGTGTGATATATAATTGATCAGCCTATTCTCCGCGCGTCCCAAAATCATATCAGATGAGACGATTCCTGGGTCTGTCCTTGCTCTCACTATGTTCAGCCTTTACTCATCCCCTTGTGCTAAAGTCTGTAACTTTAGGCACAACTCTTCTCAGAAAGCAGAGGCATATCCGTTAAGAGCCGATGAGTTGTCGCGTTCTCAGTCGACATGCTATGTTTCCAGGTAGTGTTGTGCATTTCTGTAGTTGTACACGTTACATACTTCACACAGAGAGTCTCAACGATACCGAGCATAATGATGGAGTACTTCTCGTGCTCGAGAAGCCATCTCTCTACTGCGGATGCCTGACAGGATTGTTCAAAAATCTTCATATACAGGGCAAAGTTACTCCCTCACAACAACATGGTTCTGTGGTGTAGTTGGTTATCACTTCTGTCTAACACACAGGCGGTCCCCGGTTCGAACCCGGGCGGAATCATCGTTTTGCTTGTGGTATGCACGATCCTTTGGTTGAGAAAGGCGGTGGTGAAGCTTCGAAGAATCTTGCAAAATTTTGGCGAAAAACGGGCAACCTTTGGCTTACCCCGACCATCTTGATGCTAAAGTGTGGTTCAAGGGTATCATATTCAAGGTAGGTTCTTCTCTTTTGTTCTCGTTGAATGCTGGTACTGTAGGTAAGATTTTGCTTGAAGATTGAAGGCTTCAGAAAGCAAAACATAATTGAGGCCTCATGCCATTCTTCTTGTTCTCAACAGGTTACGACGAGCTGGTTGGCCATTGACAACTGTGACAGCACGGCCTGAAGAGTATACGAGTAAAGAGACATATCTCAGGCTTCAATTACCATGTCACTGCTATATCCTTGTGCAGACTGGGATCTTGTTCCACAGCCTGCAGCTCGTTGGTAACAATATGTACTAGCAAGCTCAACGGCCATCCCAAGATCCTGAATCTGGCCAACCGGATTCAACCCTTACAAGCTAAGGTGATGTGGTGTAGTGGTAGCATGTGTCGTTGTGGAGGTTAAATTCCAGCAACGCCGACCCGACGGCGGTTCGATTCCGCCCATTGCCAGGATCGTATCTCTTTTTGGTCAATTTTGCTCTGTGATTGTTTTTGGTTGGCGAGATATCTTCCAGAAATTGTCCGGCAAATTTTCAAAGCCTGAGGTTGGTGAGGCTTAGGGCCCGAGGGCTTTCCGGAGCAGTTTCAGCCGATCACCGACAGCCAAGCCGTGTCTGACTACCTTCTCTAATAGTGTGAGCAACTACATGGAGCAAGGCATTACTGTATGTTGATCTGAGGGCTCTGATGATAGCCTGGCGGAAAGTCATAGATAACACGCAGGCAAACAACTACAGATAAGTCGTGAGTACTTATTTTGTGCCTTGACAAGTTGACCATCCCCTAATCCTTCTCGACCTAAGTATTACCGCGTCCTTTTCCTTGGTGTAGTTGTTTCTTCCTGGCTGCAAGTCTCGTGTTAGATGGATTGGCAATAGTGAGGTAAGATCCGGTTGACCCTGTGTGAAGGAGACGAGACTCTGTGACAAATTGTAGCAACAGGAAAGGCTGAAAGTGCGTATTCGCATAGAACTTTGGGAGAAGCTATTTTAGGACCTGAGGTATCGAAAGCCTCAAAATGACTAATGCTGAGTATCCGTTACTATGCCCTGTTCTTGCCTCTGACGGTGATTGCACCACTGTTGACTTCCAATAGCCAACCATCTTGCTCGAGACCTTTCTTGACCGCCGGACCGAGGACACCCTTGCCACCAGCACTATGTCTGCCAACACCCGTTATGATGCGGAACCCGCTGGCACGCTCAGCAGCGCCTACTCGACCATTCACCTTATTCTCGCCTAAGCCGTTCCACCAAGCATTCGTCCTCTGTCGAGCTATGCGTACAGCATTCTCAACAGTCACACCGTGCAAATCGATCTCGAAAGCAGAAGACTGGGCAGCGACAATAGCGTTTGCCTCAGCAGCTTGTGATTGATGCAGCGCAGCCCCGTGGTCGCGACCGACCTGCGAATAATATCCAGCAGCGCCGCCCATAAGGCGGTCAGATCGTGATTTGCGATAAGCTGCGCGCGCCTGTTCCATTGCAGCCTGCCTTGCCGCCCTGAGCTTTGCTGTTGAGGCAGAGGCGGATCCGAAGTCTACGCTTGATGTATCTGTGTCGAAACCGCTCTGGTTGGAGAAGTCGTCTCCATCGGAAATGCGCACAGGTGCATATTGTGGAATGATGACTCGACTGCCAGTTTCATGAGTAAGCGGCTTCGCTGTTAAGGCTTTAGCCAACTCATGCGCTGCTGTAGTCGAAGGCTGAGTCAATTTGATGAGGGCGACCAGATACGCGGGCGCAAGTCCAGGATATTCTTGACCCAAAGCAGAAGCTTCGACTTGGACTTCGGGTTCCTCAGATCGAGTGTCTTCAGGCAAGAAGGTTTTAAGAATAGCCGAAATTGTTCGTGGGACAGAGCGATTTTCTTGGTTGTATACAGATAGCACGACCTGAGAAGGGATGTTTGCGCGGTCCGAAATGAAATCAACATCACCTTTCGCAGTCTGCCACTGGTTGGTCAAAGGTCGCGATCCAGTCGGTAGTGAAGACGACCTCATAGCATCGATAGCCTTGATGTTCTTGCCGCGTTTCTTTCCTTTCCGACCTCTTCTGACCACGTTTTCCTCGCTGAAGGCGTCGATGCCCTTAGCCGACACCTTGTCTTTTCCGTCAATAGTACCGCCTTCCTCAAAATAAACCTGGTTCAATAGATCGTCGAATGCGGGCTTCCATTTTGATTCATGATGGGCGAGTGTGTGCGAAATGGTGTACTCAGAAAGCGAAGGGAATATGTCCTTTAGAATAGAGACCTTGGTAGTTTGGTCGCAAGCCTCGAAGTCGTATTCAGCACGATCTGGGGAGCCTTCAGAGTCCAGATCTACACTCGACAGGCCGTTGGACAGGCTGGTCATATCGGTCTCTCGCGACACGGAAGCAGACCCTGGCACAGAGGCTGGATGTCCTGGGCTGTAGTCTTCATGTTGTGCGCCGCTTCCAGAGGCATCGAAGCCAGTGGCCTCTTCTTCGATAGCGGTGGCTTTGAGAGCATCTAGTGTAGCCCTGAGGTCAGTCGCGGCATCAGAACTGGTCAAGTCGTAGTCGGAGACAATGGCAGAGAAAAGAGCGGAGTCAATTGGTGGACAGTATTCTGCCTGGTT
Source organism: Aureobasidium sp. Y128-05A (assembly GCA_037042735.1). Taxonomy (NCBI): domain Eukaryota; kingdom Fungi; phylum Ascomycota; class Dothideomycetes; order Dothideales; family Saccotheciaceae; genus Aureobasidium; species Aureobasidium sp. Y128-05A. The sequence goes on along the minus strand of JAXQKC010000109.1, from coordinate 508,191 downwards.
GGCGTCAGTGGACTGGTCGTCGGCGGAGTAATTTGGCGGCTGACCTCGAGCTGGTGGAAAAGATCACCCATGTTCTAGCTTGCGATAAAGGGGACAAAATTCAAGGTCTGTAACAAATCGCATAATCACAATATGTAGGGGTGTGAAACAGGAGGAGAGAAGAAGAAGACCAAACCAGACTATGAACGTGTCGCGTGTGTTGGCTGTCTATGACCGCGCGATCAGACTTTCAAGGTTGGCGCCCGAGCTTTGATAGAGACCGAGAACGTTTTGCGTGACGACATGGCTGCTTGGCCGGCGTTAAGAGAACAGAGACAGAACAAGCACCAGGTTGGAATAATGATTTGCAGACATGTAAAAAACGGGAGAGAGTATGGGCCAGCGTAACCTGGTAGCATACGCTGCAGGACGAAATTACAAGTGTGCGACTTTTGTCTGAGCGGTGATTGGAGCGTGACGAAAAGGCATTAGGATGTGGGTGTCTCGGAGAAAGAGGCAGGCCCTGGGGCGCTTTGATCGCTTTGGCACGTCTATCAACGGGGCTGATACGCTCGCTGTCTTCTGGCACTACCCTGGCCAGTCTTCTGTCACCTGTAACTCTGAAGATACCTGCTATACCATACCATAGCTTGTTGTCTTGTTTTTGTTCAAGTGAAGCATCTGTTTGTGACAGACATCGGCTTTCTCCCGCGCAGGCTTGCTCTTTCCGTTCGCTTATGGAGCTGTGAAAGAAAGCTCCATGGATGAGCCAGAGCCACCATTCGAACATTCATCAAGTGCAACCGCCTCAAGGTCAGCCAACCCAACACCCTCGCGTTCATCACCCTCTCACTTCCATCAACCTACCTTGACCTTTGCTTTGCTTGATCCATCATCCAAATACCATCCATGACACGAGACCTTTGGTCGACCTGCCGCTCATGCCACCCAGAGTAACTCGCTCTTCAGCGAGACTTGCCGCTCCGGCCCACCCTAATACCGACTATACTGCTGCTGCTTCATCTACCAATTCTTCCCTATCCCAGCAGCCATCCAATACCGCCACCTCGTCCTCTGCCCGCAAACGCAAACAGTCCCAAGACGAGCTGCCTCCGCCTGCCTCTCCGGATACTACACAACCCCGCAGATCCAAGAGAGCTCGTCTTTCCAACTCTACCTCTGGCCAGTCCCAGCCATCCCAGCGCTCCAAGAACATGTCTTCTTCCAGCCATGACGACCAAGATCTTTCTCGTCCTACTGTGAACAGATCCAAACACTCTCCCACATCACCAGACGACCACGCCTCTACCAGCAAACGTAGGTCGTCCCGCAGAAAGAGTAGCCAAGGTCCGCCATACCCTCATCGAACCCTTCCTATCACCCTTCTAACTCACTCCTAGGTCCCTCGTCTGCTCAACCCTCGTCCTCACGCAAATCTTCCAAAAAGTCTTCCCGCAAAAAGGCCCCAGACGCTTCGTCCAGTCGCCCCGAACCTGATCCACCACGAATGCCCGTTGACCACGACGATGACGATGATGAGCCGGAAGAGAACGACGATGATGATGGTCTAGGAGATGAAGACGATGATGAAGACGCTGCTGCCGCTGCCGCTGCTCTTGGTTATTCTGGCGGCGAACCGGGCGACGACCCATTCTCTGGTGCCTTCCTGAACCGCTCAGGCATGCCCGCGGGCCTATCGAGTACCCTTCGCGCTCTTAGTGGTATGATGTCTGGTATGACGACCCGCTTGCGAGGCATTCTGGAGAATTTACGCGCGAAGGATGACCCTTCGGTGCAAATGATTGCTCTTACCGAGCTCTCGGAGATCTTGCTCGTCTCAAACGAAGACAATCTTGCTGGTCACTTTTCTCCCGACCAATTTGTCAAGGAGTTGGTGGATCTCATGCAGCCTAATGACTTTACTGGTGAAGAGAACCCTGAGATGATGCTTTTGGCTTGCAGGTGTATTGCCAATTTGATGGAGGCACTGCCTCAGGCTACTGCAAGCGTAGTGTATGGTGGTGCTGTCCCTGTTCTGTGCCAGAAGCTCCTCGAAATCCACTACATCGATGTTGCCGAGCAAGCACTTAGCACCCTGGAGAAGATATCGATCGAATTTCCCGCATCCATCGTTCGTGAAGGTGGTCTTGCTGCCTGCCTGACCTACCTCGATTTCTTCGCCACCAGCACTCAGCGAAGCGCTGTCACCACCGCCGCGAACTGCTGCAGAAACCTGTCTGATGACTCGTTCCCTACTGTACGCGATGTCATGCCTATTCTTCTCAACGTCCTGTCGAGTAGCGATCAACGGGTTGTTGAACAAGGCTCGCTCTGTGTTTCTAGGATCGTAGAGAGTTTCAGATATCAAGAGTCCAAGCTCGAAGAGTTGGTTAGTCCTGAACTGCTCAAGGCTGTACTCAGACTACTTCTACCTGGTACAACCACCATGATTGGACCCAGCATTCATACCCAGTTCTTGCGCGTTTTGTCCATCACCGCAAGAGCAAGTCCGCGCTTGGCGGTTGAGTTGCTACGAATGGATGTTGTCGACACTCTCTACCAAATCCTTACCGGAGTTTCGCCTCCCTCAAACGATGATGACGTTGCCCTGAAGATTGATAAGAACATCATTATGCAAGCTCTCATCCGGACGCCACGGGATCAGATCTTCGAGACTCTAAATGTCGTCTGCGAGATTCTCCCGAGTGTTTCACCGGATAACCTCATGTTCATCAACGACCTCACTGATGCTGGCAACACTGGTCCAGGCAGTGTATCAATGGGTACTCGTGCTCGCAGCTCGCCCAATGACAAGCGTTTGGAGCTCTTAAAAGAATGTCAGCCCCAGGTTCGACGCTTTGCAGTTATCCTCTTCCCAACTTTGATGCACGCATATACGAGTACTGTCAATCTCAACGTCAGGCAGAAAGTACTTACTGCACAGCTCAAGATGCTTTCTAACTTCGACACCACTGTGCTCGAGGATGCCCTCTCGGGGGTGGCTTACGCTTCACACCTCGCATCAATTCTAACACAGCAAGAGAATCCGATGCTCGTCACCTTTGCTTTGCAAATCGCCGAACTTCTCCTCAAGCGTCTTGAGTCGACCTACAGACCTCAGTTCTATCGTGAAGGTGTCATGGCCGAGATCAGCAAGCTTGCACAGCGAGAAATCACCTCCGACAACTCAAGCGAGTCCAACACTACCTCGGCACTGCCTGTCGATGCACCTTCTTTCTCTGCAGAGCTTCCTGTGAGATCGGAGCATGGTGAGGATGATGAAGCTAGTGAGCCTGATTATCCCGATGAAGGCTCTGCTGGAGAGCATGACGACGACAACGATGACCACGACGACGATGATGACGACGATTCGGAATCAGAATCTGGAGCACCGAACCTGCGTACACCCATTACAGCCAGCGTCCAAGACATCATCACAACCCGAGCCCGCAAGTTCGTTGAGGCCTATCAGAATGATGGTGGACTTGGTGAGGCTTCAAGGGCACTGTCGGAGCTCAAACGTCTTGCTGAAGACCTTCGCAAGTGTTACAGTTCGAATAATTTGTCTGATGGGCCCAAATTATTCCAACGTCTCGCTAAGCATTTCGATGGTGACACTCCCGAGACTATCACGAGCTACGAGTTGCTTACCTCTGATATCGTTGAAACTCTACTCGAAATCTTTAAGTGCCCGGACAGCCACACAGGCCGTGCTGCGAGATCTGCCTTCTTGGACGCGTTCATGTCACAAAGGGGCCGAACCAAAGTCGCGACCAGCAACGCTACTTCACCGGCTAGTGCATTCAGTGCGTTGATTCACAAGCTACAAGACTTGCTCAGCCGTACAGAGCACTTTGAGGTCATCACTGTCCACCAGAACGCTTCTGACAGTAGCAGAAGTGGTGCAGCTTCAATGCTCGCCAAGCAACTGCGCATCAAGTTATCAGCCGACGATGAATCTGGCATTCCACGTCCTTACAGAAACATCATGGTCTCGATCCATGCCATCGCAACATTCAGAGCTCTTGATGATTATCTTCGCCCACGTATCAGTCTCGCAGAGAGAGCTGTACGCAGTCGTGAAGCGTTGACTAACAGCCTCGCCGAAGCAGTTACCCGCAAAGATGGAAATGCTACAGAAGGAGCTTCGACTCCTCCCGCGAGCAAGCGCGCTCATACAAGATCATCTCAACCTGACAGCACTCCTCAGAACAGTGGTGATGCTAGCAATCGCTTGCGTAGATCTTCCCGCAAAGTCACACAAAAGGACTCTGATGCGGCCGAGCACGATCAACATCAGCTTGAATGCGCTGACGAAGCCGCTCTCTCAGATGATGACGAAGAGGACGGAGAGGACCTAGACGCCATCGTCAACGACTTTGAAGACGAAGATCAGGACATGGAAGATGCGGACCAGGATACTTCGGCAGTCAATTTGGAGGTTGCTAACAGTGGAAAAGTGACTGCTCACAAGGAGGATGGAACCCGTATCAGTACTCCGCTACAAAGCTCGCAGCAGTCTGCAACTTCTCGTACCTCTGCTTCCGCAAGGCTTGCTGCGGCGCGAGAACTTCTCTCTACGCCCACTTCACAGAGACCCACCAACGCACCTGCAATTCAACCTGTGTCTCAAGACTGGCATATCGAGTTCAGCGTCGACGGCCAGCCATTGTCAAATGACACCACAATCTACCGTGCTGTTCATTTCAACCAAACTCACCCTGACGAGGTATCGAGCCGCAATATCTGGCAAACACTACACAAGATATCTTTCAGACGTGCTCCCGGGCCCCCTCCTGCAGAGCCTAGCACGCTCCATTCGTCATCAGATGCTTCGACAGCATCCACCTCTGAGCTTCCACCTTCACTCAGTCAGCATCCCGCCACCGCTGCCATTCTTCGTCTAATGAGCACCTTGCATGACATGAACGCCAATCTGGAGGACATCATTGCTGAAGAGCAAAGCAATGGCATTCAGATGAGCTCGGAGCCGCTAGCTCAGTTCGTCAACACCAAGTTGACCGCTAAACTCAACCGTCAGCTTGAAGAGCCGCTGATTGTGGCAAGCAACTGCCTTCCTACCTGGAGCGAGGATCTTGCTCGCCTGTACCCATTCTTGTTCCCATTCGAAACCAGACATTTCTTCTTGCAGTCGACCTCGTTTGGCTACTCGAGATCCATGACTAGATGGCAGAACGCTCAATCAGAAAATGAAACTCGACGTCATCGCGATGAACGACCTTTCCTAGGTCGTCTACAGAGACAAAAGGTTCGCATCTCTCGCAGTAGAATTCTTGAATCTGCCATCAAGGTTATGGAGCTCTACGGTTCATCACCAAGCATTCTTGAGGTTGAATACTTCGAAGAGGTCGGCACCGGCCTTGGCCCAACTCTTGAATTCTATTCGACGGTGTCTAAGGAGTTCTCAAAGAAAAAGATCAAGCTTTGGCGTGAGAACGAATCAATTGCTGGCGATGATTATGCGTTTGGTATGCGCGGCTTGTTCCCAGCTCCAATGAGCGAGGCACAATCCAATGACGAGCACGGCAAGAAGGTGTTGCACCTGTTCAAGATGCTGGGCAAATTTGTTGCACGCTCGATGCTGGATTCGCGCATCATTGATGTTTCTTTCAACCCTACTTTCTTCCGCATCAGCGCTGGCAACTCCACAATCAAGCCATCCCTTGGAGCTGTCGCCTCAGTAGACAAGGACCTTGCAAATTCTCTGAAACCTCTTGTGCGCTGCGCGAGATTAAAGCAGGATATTCAGGAAGATGAGGCGCTGACTGCAGAGCAAAAAGCCCAAGCTATCAAGGACATCAAGATCAAAGATGCCTCTATTGAAGATCTCGGCCTCGACTTTACGCTGCCGGGCTACCCTACCATCGAGCTCCAACTCAATGGTGCTGAAATTGATGTAACAATTGACAACGTCGAGACGTATGTTGAGAAGGTCATCGATTTCACCCTTGGCCAAGGAGTACAGAAGCAGGTCGATGCATTCTGTGCTGGCTTCTCTCAGGTGTTCCCATACTCAGCCCTCAAGGCGTTCACACCGGATGAACTGGTGATGCTCTTTGGTCGTGCAGAGGAAGACTGGTCGCTTGAGACACTTATGGATTCGATCAAGGCTGACCATGGCTTCAATCTTGACAGCGCAAGCGTCAAGAACCTTTTGCAAACAATGTCAGAGTTCACGATCCCTGAGCGACGCGACTTCCTGCAGTTCGTTACTGGCAGTCCCAAGCTTCCCATTGGAGGTGAGTTTCTAGTGAGATTATGCAGATTCTCCAAGCGTGCTAACAGTAAAACAGGATTCAAGTCATTGACTCCAATGTTCACGGTGGTGTGCAAGCCCAATGAGCCTCCACTGATGCCTGACGACTACCTGCCGAGTGTCATGACATGTGTCAATTACCTAAAGATGCCCAACTACAGTTCCCAAGAAGTGCTGCGGGCCAAATTGAGTGTCGCAATCAAGGAAGGACAAGGAGCTTTCCACCTGTCTTAATGGACAGAATTTGCATTCACAAGCAAACGTAGGAGTTTGCAACTGGTGTTTCGGGGAATGGGATAAATTATTACCATGGAGTCTTGGAGTGACTTTTGTCGCAATTGGGTGGAGGGAGGACATTTATCACATGGCTTGCCATCTGGTGGCTCTGCATAGCATCGGCGTCAACAAACACTCAATCGAACTCCCAATTATGCATACATGTTTCGAAAAAAAGTCATATAGTATCCCCTCGGTGGATCTCGGTGAGGTGAAAACGTGTGAAGTGTTATGCTAAGGAAACCCTGACCCTATACCTATGACGTCGAAGCTCGCGACATTCATCATCTGTAAACGCGATAGATAGCGCCCAACTCTCCTGCACCACGACGTCAAGGAACGATGGCACCAATACGACGGTACCTCCGCATCACACGCTACTCGGTTCTCGAAGTGCGCATCTACCTCGACAATCCCGCCCTCGCCAACTCGTGGCTCCTCAACTCACGCGACCCTGTGCTGCCGCGAGTCATCGAAGCCGTACGACCGCTCGTCCTACCCAAATTGCGCGAAGAGAATGAGAATGCAAAGAAGAAAGGCGGCAAGAAGAAGAAGGGCGTGAGGGATGTAGTTGCGCAAGGTACATCTCCAAAGCCTCCATACTGAAAGAAGAATCAAATTACTGATGCTTGGGTGCTTAGATGACTTTGAAGTCTCGATATTTCTGACCGAGACATCGACATCGCACGCCATGCTCACAAAGCAAAAGACGTTTACGCAAAAACCACGGCTCGAGAGCAATGCCTCGAAGTTGACGAGTTATTTTGGAGACAATAGCGAGAATGCTATTCACGTCCACGATGACGAAGAAGCTCCTGCTGTTTTACTCGAAGAAGACGCCGATGAGATCAAGCTAGGAGATATTCCGGAGGCTGCTACTGGCAACACGAACAAACGCTCCCGCGACAACGACGAGGACGAACATATCTTTGTACAGAGTGAAGAAGACGAGGAAGAGGAAATACAACCGCGAAAGAAGAAGAGCAAAGTCAAGGATACTGCACCAGATGAGGATGATAAGAAGAAAATGGGCATCAAGACTGCCTACGAGGGATTCAGTATCTATGGCCGTATATTGTGTTTGATTGTCAAGCGCAAGGGAGTCAAGAAGAATGCTTCTGGGAATACTGCTGGTAGTCAGATGCTCGAGAACTGGGTTTCTACGCAGATGGATAATGAAGGCGTGCTTGATGATGCTGAGGATGGATGAAAGCATTGCTTTTGGAACAAAAGATCAGAGAGAAGCTATTTACACAGTTCAAGCGGACTGTCCACTCATGCAGCCTTTTTGGCTGAAAGCGCGGCAGAAGTGCTGGAGGGTTGGGAGTTGATGTCCGATACCACGACTCCCAAGATCCAGCAGTTTATGCCAAAGAAGAGCATACTGGCCAACCACAACCCCGGCACGAAAGTCGACTTTCCGAGGAACTCGAGCTCGTATCCTTGCTGCAGCCACAAAGCCTACAGAATTACTATCTGTTAGCCATGGAAACACGTTTGATATAAAGAAGGTTGTTCTTACCTGGCCGATGACCCATAAGGCAAGAGCAGTGTAGCCGAGTTTAGGCTGACGAAGCAACGACGAAGTGGGAAGGTAGAATGGAAGGAAAACCATATACCACAAGAAGTACTACGGCACGCCATCAAATTAGCCAAAATCAATCTTCAAGCAACAGATGAATATCCCAAAAGCTTACCTGACTTGTGCAGACCTTGTTGAATGTGACAAAAGCGAAAGTCTGGGCCAACATCGTACTTGCCAAATCCTTCTTGGACAAAAGTAGAGGAATGGCAATTACAGAGAGGAAGAGTTGAGGAAAGAAGGCCAGAGATTCAACGCCGAGTCCTGAGGATGAGCCTAGAGCTGATTTCAGGTGAAGTAGAGTGTTGTAGACTGAAAAGTTGTGACGGTGATCGATGCGGGTAAGGTGGTAGGTATAGCTGTGTCGAATGAACTCAATGCCGTAGCTAGGAAGATGGAACTGTCAGCAATCAAAGAAACAAATCTCTCATATCTCAGGAGAGATTGAAACAGAAACTTACAATCTGAGCATGAGCATATTTAACCCACTGAACGTGATAAAGCTGAAAAGAGCCAACTGCACTCTCTTGCGATTGATGAGTCCACCAAAGAGACCTCCTGTTCCATCCCACGAACCAGCTTGCCGTCTATCCAACCAGCAGAACAGACTGATTGCATAGATAAATGGATAGATCTTGAAATGCACCCCCAAACCAAGCAAACAGCCTGCAAGCCTGATACGTCCTACACTAGCTGCCCACAGAATGCCTACCACAATAACAGCAAGCAACCCTTCTGAACTACCTCTGGTGCTAATATTCGCAACCATAGGGTTCAAAAGCCAAATACTCGCAAATCCCATTGCCCTTGCCTTGTCCATCTTCTGTCTCAGCAGCAAGAAAATCAAATATCCAGTTACGACATCGCCGATTGCAAACACTGCTTTTCCAAAACAGAACCAGCGGCCTCCCCATGCTGTTGGATATAACAACCAGGCTAAGAGGGGTGTATAGCGATACGTGTCGCGAAGGTAGGGAGATTGATTGTGGTATACATAGCGAGATGCATCGGTGAAGACCAAGTAATCAATATCGGTGTATTTTAGAGGAGAATTCGCGTCTTGGTATTCACCCCAGAGAAGAAGAGCTGCCCGTAGTAAGAGGGAGATGCTGATGATCAGGCGTGTATTGGAGAAGAGGTTGGTTATTGTGCTTGTTTCTTTAGGTCTTGAATCTGCGGGCTTTCCAGAAGTTTTTTGTGACATTGTCTCGAGAGGCTCCAGCATTGGAGGTCTCTTGATGTTTTTGATGAATTTATGTTTGGTCGCAACTACAGGGATAGGAGAGGCTGAGGTGGAACTTTTGGCGATCCAAAGTCTTGGCATTTCAAGATCTCTCCATGAACCTTTCCTTCTGGTCAACCTGAGCTTTTGCCAGCTCAACCAGCACCTAGTACATAACGTCTCGGCCAGCATGGGGACTCTGGAGGTAGTGACCATCCCAATGATTTCATGAATTTCCGGATTTGTGATCAGGTAACCACTAAGAGATACTCAATCTCGCCAAATAGAAGGATTGTGTCAGCGATTGTCACTTGTGCTATCGTTCCATTTATCGATCAGTCGATAGCAAAATGAAACCACAGGCAGCTCCAACACTGTCTAGAGTAAGTGCACCTTGTTGTCGGCCATGTTTGCTACGTCTTCCATTCTTCTGTCATTTTATCAATGCTCTGTAAATTGTTTAGGCATCGTTATAGCCTCGAGCAGTGGTCTCTTGTCTCAGTCATCAGCTATCCATCGAATCACTGGGTGTACAGGTTAGCGACAGAATATTCCGGAACTGCAAAACAAGTGCTTGCGGTATTCTGGAGGTTGCTTCACTTGCGCAACGCTTTCAGTACCGAAAAGCACGCACAACACAAACACAAATAGTTCACTTTTGTCTCTTTCTCAATCTCTTTTTCTACTGCACGTCCGCGTCCATTGCTTTCTGTCGTCAACGAGTGTCTTTCACTACATGGCAGCACCTTATATCAAGCGTGAGCACTCGCCTATTGAACACGCTCCTCGCGTCTTCAACGACTCTTCCTCCTACACTACCTCCGACACCTCCACCATGGCCACGCCTACGCCCGCGCCTGGCGATCGCATCGATGCTGGCGTTGACGCCAGTGCCCAACAACTCGATGTTCTTGGCCGTCCCGTCCAACAGCTGGTCAAACTCATCAAGGAACTTGAAGGATTGGGTGTTGAGAAGACAGATCTACCTCTGCCCAAGATCGTTGTCGTCGGTGACCAGTCTGCAGGAAAGAGTTCGGTCAGTGTCATATTTATCCAGCTGTACCGTTGAAAACTTTTACTGACACTTGTTAGCTCATCGAGGGTCTAAGCGGCATCAAGGTTCCTCGTAACCAAGGCACTTGCACTAGATGCCCTCTTGAGATAACCTTACTTTCGTCGTCATCCGAACAAGACACTGCCTGGTCTTGTGTTGTTGAGTTGAGACAGCAGTTCTCATACCACCCAAACGCCAGCCTCGATGGCCGTTACGGTAAATGGCACAAAGACCACCTTCTGAAAGACATTCCTTTCACGACCGTCACCGACAAGGACGAACTTGAAGGAATCATTGCTCGGGCCCAGTGCGCTACTCTGAACCCTGACGACGATCCTCTGAAGTATCTCAATGCAGCCTCTCTCGGTGACATGCCTATGAGAGTTGAATTCTCGCCAAACAAGGTGGTTCTGAAAATCACAGCACCTGGCCAGCCAAGCCTATCTTTTCTTGACCTACCTGGAGTTGTTAGACAGATGAACAAGCCTGAAGGCAAGTGGTTTGTTGGCCTTGTCGAAAACTTCGTCACCGACCATATCAAGCAAGGAAATTCGCTGATTCTGCTTGCTCGAGCTATGGACAACGACTTGGCCAACTCAAGTGGAGCCGCGTTGATCGGTGAATGCGAAGGTGCCCTTGCACGTACAGTCGGCTGCCTGACTAAACCTGATCGCTGGCCTCTTGGTAGTAAGACCCAACTCCTCCAGAACGTGCTCTCCGGCAACTGGTTCGCAGTTGGTCACGGCTACTTCGTTACCAAGCAACCCAACCAAGTTCAGCTTGAAGCAAATATCTCTGCCGATGAGGCTCGCAGCTCCGAAGACGACTTCTTTGCACAAGTGCCATGGGGCACCGAGCTCCAGGAGTACCAGGATCGCTTTGGCACGTTCAAACTTCGTGACTTTTTGTCTGTCAAACTCACTGATCAGATTCGAGTCACTCTGCCACACATCACAAGAACTGTAAACACTCGTCTCGAGCAGATCGAGCTTGAGCTTGCTGGCTATCCGGATCCACCTGAAAACGCACTTGGCAAAGTACTTGAAGCATTGTCTAGCTTTAAGTCGATGGTCGAAAGAAACGTGCAAGGTATCCATCCTTACAACGAGATGCGTAACATGTTGAGAGATCTGGGCGAAACCTTTCAGTCTAATCTCGAGAAGCTTCGCCCTCGCCTCAATGTCAGGTCTCCTATCGTCCACTTCGAACCAATCTCCCTGTGTTCCAGTGATGACGACGACGACAAAGGTTCACCCTGCCCTCCGCAGAGTAACAAGAGACAATCCAACTTTGCAACTCCTGCTATGAAGAGGTTCAAGCCCGACCCTGAATCCAGAGACAGCTCGGCAGTACCTTCTACAAAGAAGTCAAAGGCTCAGCCAAAGGAAAAGGGCAAGAAGGACCTTCAAGATGTGCGCGACACGCTAGCTACTCTCTCAGCTTTCGAGATCCCCAATGAAGTTGATCCTGTGGCCATCAATCATCTTCGCAAGGAAATGCTTGTTGGCTGGGACGGACCGACTATGGAATTCATTGACAGCATTCAAGAAGAGATCCAAACCACATTCGACCAGCTGCTCGAGCAGGCTTGCGCTCAGTGGCTTAACACCGCATTCTTCAAGGACGCAGATCAAGTCGTCAAGGCTTTCATCTGCAAGACCATCTCCAAGCAGAAGCAACATGCAGAGCGAGACTTGGTTCTCGAGCAGCGCAAACCTTCCACTATCGATACCGAGGCGTATGAAAACCACTCCAAGAAGGAGCTTCAGATTTTGGAAGAAGCCCGCATAGTCCAAAGACTCAAGGAGAAGTTCAGGGCCTCTGATCGCGCTTCCGGCGAGGATGGCCAGAAACGTCTTGAGAAGTTCTTGAAGGACACCAAGGCAAGAGCCGAGCTCGGACCTGATCCCTATGAAGATGAAGTCAAGATCATGGCGAAAGTTCGTGGCTATCACCGTGTGGCTTTGCTTCGCTTTGTTGATCACATCGTTCGTGGTATTCATGTTGAGCTTCTTCACGAGCTGGAGTACGACTTGCCTCATGAACTCAAAACTCGATTAGGAGTCGAGAAACACGATGCCCAAGAGCGCTGCAAGGAGTTACTCGCCGAGGACCGTGATCGCGAGATCCGTCGTAAGGAGCTGCAGACCGAGAGAAGCAACTTTGTCGAAGCCCAGCGCAAGCTCGCTGCTATCGGACAGATTGGAGAGGATGTCGGTTTGCTGTCTGAGAACTGATACTTTCGATCGAGTCAAAGTCACGATGCTGCGAGATGTTTGTACAACAAGAAGAAGGACGAGGAAGAAGGAACATGAGAGAAGAAGCACCAAGAGTAATGACTATGCGGATGATGAGAAGAGATGGAATGAACATCGGGGCTGTATTGTAGCGAAGCGGTGTTCTCTTTCTGTAGAACAGACGAAGGCAGATAAACCAATCAATGCAAGAACAGTAGCCTACCTTTTGATGTGTTTACCGAGTTCTACACGCCAGCAGCAGATGCAGTACTTGTCTGTTTTGTAGAGCAGCGCTGTCGCCGAGAAGAATGCGCTTAAGAGCAGAAAAGCTCTTGGCAGGTGTAGCTCACATAGATATCGTGTGTTCGTCGTAAAGGTCGTTTGATGCATTTGCAAAGGATCAATCGTAGCGTGGCCTCTTTTCATCACGACCACCGCGATCATCGTCTCTCCGTCGCCTTTCGCCAACAGCAGAGGCGTTAGCTCCGGTGGCCCCTTCTCTGTCCCTGTATCTGTCGCCTCCATAACCAGGACCATCTCTTCTATCACGATCATCAGCACCCCAGCGTCCAGTATCTTCGGCTTTCAGGTCTTTGTATTTCGTCCTTCCTTTCCTTCCCAGTTTTGTCATGTCGCGGATCTGCATGTATTGTGGCAGTATCTCACGATTGCCAGAGTCGTCTTGGAACTTAGCGCCCATGATGTCGCGTTTCGAGATCTCTGCCAATTGCTCATCATCCTGGAAGAAGGCGCCCTTGTGGTGGTATTTCTGCATGAAGCCCGCTTGGCCTCTCCCTTCCTTTTCCTCTTTCTGCGCAGCAATGTGTGCTGCATCTTCTGCTTCTCGTTGTTCGGCTGTCAAGTTGCGTCTTCGTTCGATCTCTTCGCGCTCCTTTTCGGCGGCTTCGATGGCTTCACGTTCGCGCTTGACGCGGCGTAGTTCTCGCAATTTCCAGGCTGCGAGCTCGGCTTCTGGGTCGAGGTCATCGGTGTCGTCGACATCTTCGATAGCGTCTGGGTCTTCGTCGTCCCAGGCTCTGCGGCCTGCCGCTCGTGCTGCGGCGTCCTTTTCGATTTGTGCTTGAAGCAAGGCGTCGGCTTTTTCTTTGCGTTTGCGCTCCTCTTCTGCTGCTATGTCTTCCTCGTTCTGCTTTGGCGCCGCAGCGGTTTTGCGTTGTGCTTTTGAGACAAAAGTCGGTGCGACGAATTTGCGAGTTGGTGCTTCCTCTTCTGACTCGTCGTCTTCCTCATCTTCATCGGATCCAGACTCTTCCTCGCTGCCGGATTCTTCGCTTTCAGAAGCAGTCTCGAAGCCTTCTTGTGCTTTTTGCGCTAGCTCCGCTTCGCGGGCGCGTAGGGCCTGGGCTTCCTGTCTCCGTCGCTCGAGTTCGGCTTTGCTGATGTTCGAATTAAATTTAGGGAACGAAGTGACTTTTGGAGGTGCGCTTGTTGTTGTCTTTTGCTGTTGCTGCTCGTTTTCCGATTCGGAGCCGGATTCTTCTTCTGATGATGACGATTCGTCCTGGCCGACGGCTTTTCCTGGGCGGTAGCGCAGAGGCGCCAGGGGGTTCGCTGTCATGCGTTTTGGCGGCATTGTGTGGTTGTTAAGTTGTGAATGTTGTTGTGGAAACAAAAGTTAGAGGGTATTGAAGCATGGAGCAAAAGTGGCTGTGACGACGATGGGCATGACGCGCCGCGCCGACCAGCCGAAAGAGCTCTCTACACTCTCTTTATATTGACCACCTTCTTCTTGATAAATCATCTGCATATCAACATTTGATCCTTTTGAAGTGCTATGGACATCATCATTACGCTCGTTGTATAAGTACTCCATGTATCCATTCGCGCAGACTGTCAGTCAGTTGCGCTTCCACACCATGCTCTCTCCAAAAGTGTCCTGCACCCTCGACCTTCGTCCACTTAAAGCACGACTGTCCATCTAGACCAGCAGCCTGCGACGATGACGCATTCATCTTTTTGCACCAATTGTCCAGCTTGTCAGAAGAGGTAAACACATCTTTCGTGCCAAAGATGACCAATGTAGGATGCCGTACCAAGTTATGCGCTGCGTGGTCAGCATGGCGCCAGAACATCAAGTTCAACGTTGACAGAGATAGAAGGTTTGACAATGGCGGTAGCAGAGGTGAGATTAAGAGATAATGTGTCAAGACGTGAGGCATGCTCTCTAGTGTAGGTACATTTCCTGTGGAAATAGTCCTTTCCGAGGAGTCCCGTGAGAGTTTTGGGGTTGATGGAGAAGAGTGCTTGTGATTGCGATGCATCGCATGCTTTATCCGTGCTGGTACTTCCATACCCTTGTGCATGAAATCGGTGCTGTGGCGATCTGCAGGAGAGGGGCTATCGCTGCCTCCGTATACGATGGAATGTTGAGAGCTCGATTGACGCTTATGTTGTCTTCGTATCAATGGATCCGGCAATCTACCTCGAGTATCCACTTGATTTGAAAGAGATGTGTTCGTCTCGAGAGCCAGCTCTTTGGCCCTTTTCAAGATGTCAGAAACCCAGGTCGATGTCTGTGTTTCACGGAACATGGCCAGAATCTCTGAAGTTGGTGGAAGATGCGTGACGACCAAGGAGCCATAGGAATATCCACCGAGAAGTAGGTTGATGTGTTCAGAAGGTGTACTGAATACTCCCTTAGTGGGAGACCCTGCAAAACTGGTGTCATTGGTCCATGATGTGTGTATCTGATTGATGTAGAATAGTAGATGGCCGGCCACCGAGATATAGTCATCTCGTTCTGCCTTGCCAGACCAGCTGGTATTGCCATGAGAGCTCGCGGCACCGCTATCTGTAGATTAGTACTGCAGTGACAGGATGCTTCCAAGGCGCAGCATACCGGAAATTAAATGTTCCTACAATGAATTCAAGATCGAGTAACCGATTGACCACTGTCGTCACGACAGCGTCGTCCATAGAACCCCCAAGAGGCGCATATGGATGTGCAATAAGAGCAGCCTTCTTCGTGTGTTGCTGTGCTGACTGCGGATCTTGTAGAGAAACAGGGTGGTATAGCCGACAATCCAGAAGAGTTCCGTCGGCTACTGACGGAATCGTAAAACAATAAACAGGCGTGTTGTCCGTCATAATGGTGCACTTATCATGTTGGATGCGACAACAAATAGAAAATATACGATTTTCGCATTATGTGCTTGTGTAGTCAGGAGTGTTTGCGATGCCGCGGAGGGAAGCTAAAGACCTCGGTCGTACTCTGACGATGACTAGCAGATATCGCGAATCAGCGATCCCGATATCAAAGTAAAAGGCTAGGGATACAATGCAAGGAGCTTGAGACAACAACAAATCACCATCAGGTAAGTAATGTGTAGAGAGAGTATCAAAAGTCTAGGACTCAAGTTTAATGGATAATCATAAAATCATGTCGCGTCTACAAGCTGTTCATCACAGAAGTCTCACGGGTATCAATCTAATCCGTGTCTGTATCCTGATGCGAAATCAAAAGCTCTGGGTCAGGGCCATCATCTTCAGTATCAGTGTCTGAAATGCTTTGTGTGGGACGCTTGGCCGCAAAAGCCTTGTCCAAATCGCGAATGGCCTCACCGTCATCATGCTTACTGCCTCTGGTAGTCTGTGCCCCTTCCAATTGGCCAGAACTACTCGAGGTGCCTTTCGTCTCTTCAAAAGTCTCCTCACCAACCGCAGAAGCAAGAGCGGTTTCAAGAATCTGTTTTCCTTTCAAGAAAGCTTCGAGCTCTGCGCCAATTGCTGCAACCAACAGTTTCCAACTGCGTGTTTCGGCAAGCTTGTGCTTGCTCTCGAGCTCGGTAGTAGTCTGCTCCAGCAAAGTGAGTAGCTCCTTTGTCTC
Organism: Aureobasidium sp. Y128-05A; assembly: GCA_037042735.1. Lineage (NCBI taxonomy): Eukaryota > Fungi > Ascomycota > Dothideomycetes > Dothideales > Saccotheciaceae > Aureobasidium > Aureobasidium sp. Y128-05A. The sequence goes on along the minus strand of JAXQKC010000109.1, from coordinate 491,717 downwards.
AGTGGGTGAGTCGAGCTGCGATTGTGATTCTTTACTCATGCGCGACATAGCTTTTGCAAGTGAGCGCTCGAAGGCGGAGACTTGCCTCACAGCATCTTTCCACACGATAGCACCCTCTTCGAGCGCCTCTCGCTCAGTATCACTAACACGACGCCTTTCAACCAGCGAATCTCGCTCTCGACTGAAGACATCCTGAGCAGATTTCAAGGTTCGACTCTGAGAGGGCGAACGCCAAAAGCGGTCCATGTCCGCGATGTTGACGATCGCTGACCAGCGGTTCGCAGAATCATTGTGAAGGAAAGTTCGAATGGAATCCTCAACAATACCTAGGCTTTCCGTGTAGGATGCAAGGCGTGCGTCAACAGTATTCTCGATCTCCTGCGCCTCTGCCCTTAGCTTGCGCTGGTCAGCCTTCAAGCGAGCTAGTCTGTTTTCAAGCTCGTTGATCTCGGTCTGCATGTCATCTGCTTGTTTGTGTAAGTTGAGGGCGCGGTTGTGTTCATCACCAGAGCGAATTTGAGAGGCGCGTGACTGCAAGGCATTGCACTTCTTCTGCCAGGCGTCGAGTTGGTCGACGACGGATGTGAAGTGATCAAGGCTTGGAGCCAGATACTGAGACTCCTGAGACTTCAGTTGTGCAAGACGTCGCATAGTAGCATACAAGCCGATCCTAGCATGACGGAGATCAATCTTCTCTGATTTTGGGGTAGGTTGAGGCTTCGCATTGAGGGCACTGGCAGTTGGTGTGCTGGAGCCTGTCGATAGACCTTCGTCTTCGGCAGCAGAGGTTGGTGGTGCATCAAGGCCAGAGAGTAGAGCATCAGCTTGGGCATCGAGAAGGACTTGCAAGTGAGCTTCGAGCTCGCGTTGTTTCCGTCGGAAGAGCAGGAGAGTGTCGTCGGTCTGAACGGAGGGGCTGACAGAAGAGCGCGATTTCGTGGGAACATAGATACTGTTCACGATGGGTTGAGGTACAACTGAAGCGGCCATCGGGGAAGGCGTACGCCATCGAGGGGTCTTGGAACGGTGACGACTGTCGGGCGACACAGCAGAGGGAGAGTAGCGAGGGAGCGCATTAGAAAGCCATGATGAACTGCGATCAGTCAGTCCGGCTGTTTTGTCTTGGTGGTATGGGTAGAAGCAGGCATACCCCTCCATGTTTAGTACGGATGAAATGGCAGGACAAGTATCACAGACAGATGTCCAGAATGAGCGGTAAAAGCAAAGGACCTACTGTTGTCAAGTCCTTGGTCAAGTTGGACGACTATCATGTGAACATGAACACATGGATGGACTGCAAACAAGGCAAACTTCGTGGTTCAGTCTGCAGGAATCCAAGTGCTTTTGGTGAACTACAAGATGGTGGCTGTGGCTGTGGCTGTACTAAGAGTCACCGGCCCAAATTGCCGAAGACAAGCTCGAGCGACACATGCCTGATTGAATGGACGGCTTGAGGTGAAAATCGTGAGTGAGGGAAGAAGAGTGAACAAAGAAAGAGCTGCCCGCTGCTTGGTGGCCGTGCGGGAAGAGCCGCTTTGGAGCATCGCCATTGCACGTTTCTGGAGCATCTACCACCAGCGTCAGCGACACGACAATCTTGCTTTCCGAGTCAACTTTCCTTCTACAACAACCACTCATCGCCCTGGCTTGAACGCCCTTTGATCATCCAACTGGCCAACTGTCACTTTCACTATTTCTACTCGACAGCCGATTGAACACCAACTACCTTCGTAGCGTCGCCGCGTCGCTTCATCCACGCAGCATACCTCACAATGTCCTTCCTTAACCAAGACTTTGGCGATGCCTCGGATGATGAGGAGGAATTCAACCCCGCTCCTGCTGTGGCCTCTGACGATGAAGGCGACAACAACGATGACAACGACCAGAGACAGGATGACAACAACGATGATGACGATGATGCTCAACCCAATGCTCGCCGTTCATCTGCCCAGGAAGATGACCAGGACGACGACGACGCTGCCCCAACGAGGGGTCGCGCGAACAATGACGATGACGAAGAAGATGACGAGGACGATGAAGAGGACGACGAAGAGGACGAGGAAGACGAGGATATAGTGCGTCCCCTTGCTCACTACTAACCCTATACTGCTAACTCCTGCCTCTAGGGCCATCCCCGTAAGCGTCGCCGCAAGGGTCCCCGCAACCAGTTCCTCGATGTCGAAGCCGAGGTGGACGATGAAGATGAGGAAGAGCCCGATGAGGATGATGAAATTGCTGGCGAAGAGATGCATCCTGACGACTTGCTCGAGCTACCCGCAGGCGCAGAACGTGACGACCGTAAGCATCGCGAACTCGACAGACAACGCGACCTGGCTGCTAGCATGGATGCCGAGAAACAAGCACAGGCTTTGAAGGAACGTTACGGAAGAAACAGAGCTGCCAACGTCGATTCAGCCGTCGTACCTCAGCGCTTGCTCCTCCCCAGTGTCGATGACCCGAAAATCTGGCGTCTCAAGTGCAAGCCCGGAAAGGAGCGAGAAGTCGTGTTTGCTATTATGAAGCGTATCGAGGACCGCGCAGGTACCAGAGAGCCGTTGCAGATCATTTCAGCATTTGAAAGAGGTGGTGTTATGGCTGGCAACCTCTACTGCGAAGCTGGGGTTCTTGAACATGTCACAAGTGGTTTGGAGGGTATCCAGAACGTCTACATGGGCACCAAGCCTATGATGGTCCCTATCACCGAGATGCCCGATCTTCTCCGCACACGCAAGAGCAAATCTCTTGAACCTGGCATGTACGTCCGTGTTAAGCGTGGCAAGTACGCCGGTGATCTGGCCCAGATTGACGAGGTTGAATCCAACGGCACAGAGGTCACACTTCGCCTTATCCCCCGTCTGGATTATGGTTTGAATGACGACGTTAACGCTGCTGTCGACAACAAGCGCAAGCGTTTTGGCTTTGGCGCAAATACTGGTCCTCGTCCTCCTCAGCGTCTGTTCAGCGAAAACGAGGCAAGGAAGCGTCATGGACGTTACTTGACCAAGGGCACTGGCTTCACCGCAAACACCTGGACATATATGAACGATACATACGTTGACGGCTTCCTCATCAAGGATTACAAGGCCAACCACTTGCAGTCTGAAGACGTCAACCCTACCCTGGAAGAAGTTACCAAATTTGCTGCAGATGCCGAGGATGGAACTGAAAACCTGGACTTGTCTGCCCTCGCTGCTACTATCAAAAGCAACAGCTCTGGTGCTTTCCTCCCTGGTGACCATGTCGAAATCTGGCAAGGCGAGCAACGTGGCGTTGTCGGAAAAGCCGTCTCTGTACACTCAGATATCGTGCGCATCCAGGTCTCGTCTGGCGAGCTTGCCGGCCAGATCATTGAATCTCCAGTCAAAGGTCTACGTAAGCTCTTTAGAGAGGGTGATCATGTCAAGGTCATTGGTGGCAGCAAGTACTTTGACGAAGTCGGAATGGTTGTCAAGATTGTTGAAGACCGTGTCACCATTTTGACTGACTCGAACCAAACCGAAATCACTGTCTTTAGCAAAGACTTGCGTGTCGCTACAGATTCAGGCGGTCAGGTTGGCGTTGGAAAGTACGACCTGCACGAACTTGTTCAACTTGACGCTTCGACTGTAGCCTGTGTGATCAAGGTGGATCGCGAATCACTTCGTGTACTCGACCAGACAGGCACAGTCAGATCTCTCCTCCCATCAAACATTTCTAACAAGCTCGAGCGCCGCAAGAACGCTGTTGCCACTGATCGTGAGGGTTCAGAGATTCACATCGACGACACAGTCAAGGAGGAAGGTGGCGAGGGCAAACAAGGTCGCGTCCTCCACATCCATCGCAACTTCCTTTTCGCGCACAACCGAGAACAGACTGACAACGCTGGTGTCTTTGTTGTTCGTACAAACAATGTCAAGACTGTTGCAGCCAAGGGTGGCAGAGTCGCCTCAGCTCAGGCTGGTCTTATGAAGATGAACCCAGCACTACAGCGCCCCGGTGCTCAACAGGCTGGCGCTCAAGCTATGCCACCGCCACGCCAGATGGGTCGCGATAGACTTATCGGCAAGACCTGCACTATTCGCAGAGGTCCCCACAAGGGTCTTTTGGGCATTGTCAAAGACAGCACAGACACTCATGCGCGTGTAGAGGTCCATGGTAGTAAAAAGATCATCTCCATTGCCAAAGAGTTTTTGACTGTCAGAGATCCGGTCACCGGTGCTGTTATCCAGCAAAACGCAGGCCAACGTCCTGGTGCACCACCAGCGGGTGGTGCTGGTGGTAGACCCCCAGCATGGGGAGGCGCGACTCCTGGAAGATTCGGAGCTACGCCCAGAGCATCTGACGGTGGACGCACCCCTGCATGGAAGCCAGCAGCTGGCGGTCGCACTCCTGCATGGGCTGGCGCAGGTGCAGGTGGAAGAACTGCTTATGGTGGCAGCGGAGTCAGCAGCGTACCGGCATGGCAAAGAGGAAGTGGAGGCAGCACATCTTATGGAGGCGCAACTGCATACGGAGGTCAAACGTCTTACGGAGGCCAGACATCCTACGGAGGCAGTACCGCATATGGAGGAGTAAGTTACCATTCGCACACCGTACTTCTGGATAATGAAACTGACAAACCACAGGGCACGTGGAATCCAAACACTCGCACACCATACCACGGAGGCGGCACAGCCTACGAATCGGGATCAAAAACTCCGGCTTATGGCATGGATGCTCCCACACCTGGCTTCAGTGCACCCACTCCTGGCAATCTGGATCAACCCACACCTGGATATGGTCAATACCGTACTCCGGCGGCAGCGCCCACACCAGGTGCCTTCCCCGAAACTCCCGGAGCCTGGAATGCTGAGACTCCCGCCGGCGACGGCGGTCCTGGCTATGACTGAGCGCGTGTAGAAGAAAAACACAAACGTCGAGCGAAAGCCAAAGAAGGAGTTTGCATCTACTGAGGCGTTGTTTTGTGCCCTTCTTTCTTTGGGCGGAGCCATTGAGATGTTGATTTTGAAACCTTCTTTGCAAAACACAAAAACAGCTTTTATGTGATATTGGGAATGATCACAAAATGCATAATCCTTCATTCTTGCTGATCTGAATCCAAGCTTGACTTTGATGCCTCTGCTAATCTACTACTGTGACTTTGTCAAAGCGCCTGAGAAATAACAACCCACAGATATATAATGCTTTTCCTGCTCCAGAGGGAAAAAACAGAGATAAGTATGCTTCATAAGACAGGACCGACATGTATGCTCATCAAACCTTGACTCTCACCTAAGATCATGCTCAGGACATCGACCCAGCACCCACTTCTCCCACATCTTCCACTTCCTAGTATCGACACTAATACCATCATCGCCCAAGTCGTCAACGGAAACTGGGAAAGCTCTGCCATTGCAATTGCACCACGGTACAGAGTTCGGTGTATCTGGTGAATTCAAAGGTGGAAAGTCCATCTCGTGGGCTGCTCTGCCGCGCTCTTCGTCATCGGAGTCAGAGTTATTGTGGTCTGAGTCGGAGTTGTTGCTGTCCCAGTCTGATGCCGTTGAGTGGTTTGCATAGTCTTGTTCTGCCTCGTCCCAGTAGAGATCGTTGTCTGAGTCTGATTCGGAGTCTGACGAGCTCAAGCCACCAGGAGGATCGTCTGGCAGTTCAATACCTGCATTCTCCCAGACCGTGTCGAAGTGGGTCGCGTAATCGATACGTCTGAGGGAAACCCAATCTAGTCTTTTCATCTCGGCGTGTAGGAAAGCGAGGACGGTCTTCCACATGCTACCTTCTCTGAGCATTACATCTCTAAGCCGTAAACCTCGTAATCTGTCTTTGTGGCGTTGCGCGAAGGCGATGATTTCCTCAGAGTGAAGACGCCAGCCTTGTATTCCGAATGCTATAAGTTTGCTCCAGCGCACGTGGTGGAAGACTGTTTCGAGAGGCAAGCCGATGGGTCGATGTGAGGGGAAGCCCACGTGAATAGCTTCCATATTCACCGCTGCCGTGAAGACCGTCTTGAAGAGGTGAGAAAGTTCGAACATGCGGACTTCGAGGTCTGTACCATCATCGAAGTAGCCATCGTCAAAGTGCAGTTCCAGACAAGTGAGTCTTTCTGCTAGTGTTGAGAAGGAGCCTGTAGGATTTTCTGCCAGCACGAGTGCGCTCTGCGGACTCAGCATTGGTGAGGAGAAGCGTGAGCATGGTGATCGGGATTCTAGAAGCGCGTTCCCTATCGTTTTGGCACTGTGCGCACAGGCAGGCGCCCATTTGAGCTCAACAAAGTGAGTGATGTTTTGGTGATATCGGATGTAGGTGAGCAGTCTTTCGTCTTCTTGATCTTGAACCCGCAAGATCTGGACGTGCTGTAGGACGATGAACGCCTTCATGGCTTTCCGCAAGACTTCGACATCTCGTTTTGAATTTACTATTTTCTGCTGCTCGTATATTTTGCAGCGAAACCTCTCGATATTGGATTTACCAATGGTTTGCTGGATCTGAGCATCCAGTGAATGTATACTTTCTCGGCCTTTGGGTGTACATCAGCAAATTATCTAGATGATCGCTGAATGATACCGCTCTTCTTGATACCTTGCGTGCAGAAATACGGCACCTTGTAGCTGAACTTCTTGACATGTTTCGCCAGGTGCGGCTGATCGGCGATGGCCTCTAATCTCGCTAGCCCCTTCGACGAGAACCTGGTCGTGACACGTACGAATTGATGAGAAGCACCCAGAGCAGCAAATCGTCGACAGAGCAATCTAAACTTGCCAATGTTTACAACTTGGTCTTGCGAAGGCAGAGGCTCCGGCCTGAAGCTCTCTTGAGATAGATATGCTCGCTTGTCGACACTCACGAGCTTCTCAGGATCGGCGGCTATGAGATCGAGGATATCGTGAAGAAGCTCGTTGGATAGATCGAGGGCCCCTCGATAGCGGGTCATCGCGCAACTCGGTGGATTTGGCTCCAGTAGAATTGCTTTATTGGACTTTCAGTCTGACTTGTAGAGCATTATACCCAGCGGTTGAAAAGGCGGCAAGGATTGAGAGTCGGAGATGGAAAATTGGGTGTAAGCACACGACAGAACAAGTAGACTCTCTGAGCAAGTTGCAGGCACATGACGACAGCAGTCGCAACTGCAGAAAGGGAGGTCTTTGGGGGGTCAGGTGGGTGCGCTGTCGTTGGGTGCCTCTGTTGGCATCTGAATATTCGACGCCACCAACACGCGCCGACGGGAGAGCAAAGTGTTATGCCCGTCACGGTCGGACCGGGCCATCACTGCATACGAATCAGATCATGTGATTGTGATATGGGCGAGAAGCGGCAATTATACAAAGCCCCTTCATGCAGGTCGCTTCGCTGGCACTCGAGGGAGATTGTGGCAGGGGACGCTGAGTGCGCCATGAGCGGGGGCTTTGCAGTATTAATTATGATTTTCGGCTGATTGCACTTGCTGCATGATTTTCTTTTTGATTCATCACAGGCAGGTACACACGAAATATATATGAGCATCGAGGTCATGAAAGCACGGCTGAAACAGGTAATTATGCTTTGCAGCTTGCTTCAGCAGCCACCTAAATCTCGAAGCCAGCAGAAAGACACCCTTCTATTGCCTCAAAGATTATCAATATGAAACTGATGTATGCACCTGCAGTCTTAGACCGAGCAAGACTCATGGTCGCATGAATGACATGGCTGTTTCATCCATGCATCCACCCTGGCATCCTGGCCACAGGAGGGTATAAATTCAACCTTTGGTTACACTGCTTCGCCAGAATCAAGCTGTCGTGAGTCCAGACAATTTCGCAACGTAGAGAGGAAGCGCTGAGTTACTCAGATGTTGAAGCTGATCTTCTTGTGGATCTGTTGCTGTACTCCATTGGTGCTGCCATGTTCTGATTACCGCGATTGCTTCCAATTTCCCGGCTCGTTTGACAGCTTTTGTAAGTTCGGAGTCTCTCTTGGACTCAAGGCTGTCTTCACGATTTGCAGTCCCCTGATCGTTTCTCGATCTTGTTACCCTTAGCACTGCGACAAGCTCACAGGCCAGGCCGTCGCCATCATATTGGCTACTTTCATGTTCTCGAAGCTCTGCATATTGACCACTCGTCATAAGGATCCGAAATTTGCTTTTCCTCGATCCACACATTGGTCAGAATTGTCGTCGGTTAAAGGATGGCCAGATGCTCAAGTAGCATTACAATGTTCCTTTAGAGCGACGCTGTCTTCTGAGCATGCTTCTTCCTGATCTCAGTGCTACTAAGCTTGCCCTCGAAGTTGTGCTGTGTTGTAGTACTTGAAGACTCCTTGGCATCCAGAACATCGACTTCTAAGACGTCCAACTTGGGCCATCCATTTTCAGTGCGCTTCTCATTGACAGCACTGCCACCAGCCCTAGTTTCTGCAGAGATGATGAGGGCGGAGATGTCCTTCTCAGTGATGGTTGGGCCAAAGGGATCCGAGATCTCGACGCATCGGACACTCAGACCATTGGGATACTTGACATTGACTGCATGACCATTGGGGCCGGGCTCCTTCACCTCTTCAACGACAGGATCCGCAGCATCCGCAGAAGCAAAGTTCAAGATTGCGTCGAGAAATCGATGAACGGATGCCTGGCGGTCAGACCAGCTTTCGAGTTGCTCGGCATACTTCTTGTTCTTGAGCAGCTCATCACCTGTAATGCCAATAGTGATGATAGACTCGGCCTGGGTTTGATCAATGGTAAAGGCGGTCATGGTAAGTAAGAGCTTGTGACCAATGTGCAGATGGTCAAAAGTACCACCAACAGCGACATGATGGTGTTCTTTGGCTGAAAGGCGAGGAGTTGTAGTAGGTCTCGATGTTCCAGATGTTGGGTGGCAATCGCAGTGATGGTTAGCAGCAGCCTGTTTAGCAGCGACAAAGGCGCGCACAAAGACCTCTCCTTGGTCATTTTCTACACCAAATGCATACTGCCATGGACGTTGGCTGGCAGCAAGTGACTGAAGATCGAGTACAGGCCCGTAGGCCGTGGGATGTGCAGAAGCATCGAAACTAGATTGAAGGGACCAGGCGACAGGCAGGATACGAACATCAACACCGTCGGCATCTTCGACATTGACATGTTCTTGAGCAGCGATCAGGCAGATGAGTTTGTAGACGGCAGCAAGAATGGTTTGTGTTGGCGCATAGAGCTCCGCACGTGGGAGAGAAGCTTGTGCAGTCAGATGTGGTATAGCCAGTGCAATGTCAAGGATGGAGGGCTGAACCGATTCTTTGGAAGCCAGATCGGCCTCTTTCAGAACTTGGGTAAGAGTGTCGCCATACAATTCTTTGAGAGCAGGAATAGTTGCAGGCGATGGCGGAGGGGGAAGTAAGAGGAGAAAGCTTGCAGCGTCGTCCATGTTGATAGAGCAGAACCTTGAACAGATAGGGAAATAGAGAAACAAGAGTCAATTTGTAACTTTTGTAGTTGATGATGGGATCTAGAAGGCGACGAAGATATGGCATAAAAGTGTGGAGCAAGCTATCACATCTGTCGTCGTAATGTGGACCGTGCGGGCGATGGTCGAACAAGGGCTCGACAAGGCAGCGAGGACTTACAAGTAGCGCCCTTATCTTCTAATTGTGAATGATACTTGGTAGGATAAGGTCAGAGCTGGGTTTTGGTTATGTCGCATTCGAACAAAAAGTCGATCGCGAAGGGGCTAGGACTGAGTGCAGCATCTCTCGGTGCTATCGGGAGTCCATCATCGTTGGCCGACATGCAGCGCCAGCAGCACCCAGACCAACATTACCCTGACCGAACCCTGTTCCACCACCATCCACAACCACCACAAGCTACTGATCAGGTCGCGTCGCCGTCGGCTTCGGGCAGTAATCGCGCACAAGCGTTCGCGCCGGCATCATTATCCACGACATTGGCGAGCAGCGCCATGTCAAGCGGCCTCGACACGCAGACGCAGACACCAAAGAAGGGTGACTTCAACATCCAGCTTCAACAAGCCACGCCTACCCACTCGTCGTCGTCGCAACTCGCACAGCACAACATGTCCGCTCTACCGAATACTCTGCTCCCTGGCGCTTCTTCGTCTTCGCGACCGCCGACCGGTGCGACAACCTATTCAGCTCCGCAAACCGTCCCTACCATGCCCCCTCCCATCAACACCAACCAGCAGCAGTATACCCCTCGTCCACCCACCCTCAATCCCCAGCATGGTCACTCGCGCTCAAGTCCTGCTGGCCTCGACCAAAAGTACATTGCTTTCTCCACCACTCCTACAAAGACCTACAACTCCGTCACCCCCTCATCAAGCCACTCTCCCCTAGGCCTGGCCGACATACGTCCGCGTACCAATTCCGACCTACTCAATCGCCAGGGCACCCAACCAGCTGCCGTCTACGACTATGGCCCCAGCCAGACAAACTGCAGCTACATGGCTCCATGGGCCGCCTACTCGTTTGATTGGTGCAAGTGGCCGGTGCCCAACGGTAACAGCTGTGGTAAGATGGCCATTGGCAGCTACCTCGAGGACCCTCATAACTTTGTGCGTCGCACCCTTGTTCCCATCCATCCAGTCGACTATCCTGCTGACAAGCCTTGCAGATTCAAATCGTCGATACCCAAATCACCTCTCAGGACCAGTCAACCACGGGCGGTCCTGCCTACGGCATAGATTATGTCAAGGTCGCCGAAGCCACATGCGCCTACCCAGTGACACGTATTTCATGGGAGCCGCCATCTTCGTCCAAACAATCTACCGATCTTCTTGCGACCTCGGGTGATCACTTGCGCCTATGGTCCCTCCCCTCATCCTCTCAGCCCGCCATGCTGTCCAATAACATCAACCGATCCGCCTCGGCTAATGCACGCGATCCGCCCGTCCAAAAGTTACAGCCCCTTGCGCTCCTCTCAAACTCGAAGACCCCTGAACACACTGCTCCTTTGACCTCTCTGGATTGGAATACTCTCTCGCCGAAGTTAATAATCACATCGAGCATCGATACGACTTGCACTATCTGGGACATTCCTACACTTACAGCCAAGACCCAGTTGATTGCACACGACAAGGAGGTCTTTGATGTCCGCTTCTGTGCAGGCAGCGTCGATGTGTTTGTCAGTTGTGGTGCCGATGGAAGTGTACGGATGTTTGATTTGCGAAGTTTGGAACACAGTACCATTATTTACGAACCCTCAGAGAAGTCGGACAAAGATAAAGGTAACCACCATTCTTTTTCCGTCATGAAGTGCGATTCTAACAAGTTATACTTAGCGGCTATGCCATCCTCTCCAACAAAATCATCGGCAGCAGGGCTACCATCATCCCCTCCTCTTCTGCGTCTTGCTGCTTCACCACATGATGCACACCTTCTAGCAACCTTCGCTGCTGACTCGAATATCGTGCGCATCCTTGATGCTAGACAACCTGGCACTGCTCTTCTGGAGCTCCGCGGGCATTCAGCCTCCCTGAACTCAATAGAATGGAATCCCAGCCGACGAGGCATGCTTGCCAGCGGTGGCGATGACAGTCAAGTACTCGTCTGGGATCTTCTCAACTCTGGCAATGGCGCCAGCATCAACGGCGGCGCGCAAGGAGAGGCTCAAGCCAAGGGCCCTTCAGCAAGCTGGAGATGCGATTACGAGGTTAACAACATTTCATGGGCACCACAAAGCGCCCTTACTGGCCAGGGCGGCGATTGGTTGGGAGTCTGCGCCGGCAAGGGAGTGTGGGGCGTCAAACTGTAATGACGATGATGAAGAAGCAAGCATTATGGAGCAAAGTGCGATCATCAATTTGCATATAATGCGTACGCGAGCGGCCTTTGAATGCATTTACGACCGGCGGCAACAGGTGGGGTTTGGAAGCGAGGCGTCTTATGGATAAAGTATTGTATGCTTGCACCTTTTTTACGTTTGCTGTGCAAGATGCAAGAGAAATCTAGGCATGACACGAGACTGCCAAAAGCACATAGATCTCAGTTTCGTGGTACCCTCACTCTTTCTCTCTGCTGGTCTCCGTGACGTTTCTCCATCATCGCTTAAGGTCTTGTCTGTGTGAGCGACCACATTTGGGTGCTTGCCAAATGTCTTTCCACGCTCCTTCAGGGATGCGTCTTTCTTGTCCAACGACAACATGCATTCAATGTCCCTCGTCGGCGCTCAACACCTGCTCGCGATGGCCCAAAATCAGCGTCGCTCAGCTGTCTCGTCATCACGAGAGCAGCCTGAGCGGACACCCAGCGAGCCGTAATCTAGGCGAGGACAAGTAGTATGGATATTCTTCTCTTTTTCATTCATCCGAGTCATTCAATCCTCGACCTCGATCTTGGTGATGTACCTTCCCGGCACAACGACCAGTCCGACGAATCTCTTGACCATGTCGACTTTGACGTTGCCAGTGTCGCCTTTTAGTTGCATTTGGTATGCTGCATCTTCGACTACACTTGAGGGAGGCTGGCGGTACTCGTGTGTCAGGGAGAGGATGATGTTGCGTTCCTTGCTCGAAAGTCAGCATGAGTGGTATAGAAGAATCTAGGAGTAACCTACTTGATCAGTGCATTTCATGGTGCCGACGAAGATGCGCGAGTCCGTGGTGTGGATGCGAAGGGTCTTGTTAAGTAGAGCAGTAAGATACTCTGTGGCTTCTCCATTGCTGCGATCCATGATTGTTGTTGTGCGGTGACACTTGAAGGTTGCTGTTTCCTCGTTCGTGATGGATGGTAGGTTGTCAACATAACGGAACTGAAGCCGCGATTGTTGGAGACGGAGTGCCTCCTTCTACTCAAACTCTCTCTTCTTGGTTGACTACCTCCACCTTGCTCTAGGTGACCTCAACATCGGCGACGGTAATATATCGACTCGATTGTGTCGATCTTCGTAACATACCGGATGGAGCATACTCCTGTCGTCGTTCGAGCAGGGTTTCTCCCTAACGTCGAGTTTCTTTTGTTCCTCTGCCGGAAGTCAATTCTTGTGCCAATCCCGGTGCAGCCCATTAAATTTACAGCATCAGTCGATCTTCTCGAGTGGCCTGAGGACTCTCGAAATGCCTCTCGAAAGCTTTAAACTTGCGGTGATAATGTCATACTTGCCAGACACAGCGTAGATGGCTCTGCCACGAACCTGTTAGAAGCGTAAGTATGAGGGAATCGAGATATCCTCTGCTTTACACTTTCTCTCTTCGTTTGCTTTTCTTGACCTGCAGTTAACAAGTACTGCTCTTATCTGTGAATCTCTGAGGACACGCTCTTTTGCCTGCTCACATACGGCTACATGATAGACTGAATCTCATACAATTATGGCCCCAATTCCATTAACGCCACCCTCATCTGGTAGCGAAGAATGCTCACCGTTGTCTGGTCGTAGAGCCGGAGTGAACAAGAAAAGACCTCCAACAAGATCGAGTACATCGTCGAAGTCTGTATCGCCAAAGTTCACCTGGAAAGAACACCATAGGAAGATCTTGCTAGTATGCCATCAACGAAACCTACCCAAGAAGGACCTCGTTAGCGTCTTCAATACAATCTACAGAGAAGATTGCGTTCTTGCCGGTTACGAAGATGGCATCAGTCAACGAACACTTGAATCGCAATGGCAGGATCACAGAAAACCAAGCAACAAGTCATGGCAAAAAGTCCTAGCTTGCTCCGAGGACGAGCTTGAAGAGTCCAAAAGAGAGATCGAAGATTGTCTTGTTAAAATCTCCACGTCCAGGCATGAAGTCTCTGATCATGTATGGAGGACCTCGACTACAAATACCCGAGTTCATATTTTCGATGCTCAAAGGGCTCCTCGTTCTATGGCCACAAGTTCAACTGTCCAAAGTTCGGACACGATAAGCATTGCGAACGAAACTGCAATTTCAAGATCGAGTACATCCAACAAGAGGACAAGGTCGACAGACCAAACCCGGGACCACTCTGGCTTATCAAGTGAATCTGGATTTCCTCAACAGCAGACTCGACGCAAAGCGGTCAGTATCATCAAAGCTCGAAGCATCGCAAGCAGAAGGGATAGATTTCCGACATACGACAAAGAGACAAGAACCAGGATAGTGGATGGCGAGCAGATCCCTCTTGCAAAGGCAACGGACAGGTATTTAGCTGTGCCCAGCCCTATCCGACCAGATGAAGCCCATTCGCCAGTGCCGGCTCTCCTGTTTAGAACCTACGATAGCAACAGTCAAGGCGTCAGGAGCTCAGCAGCGAGAGGAGAACTTGCACAGAACTACGTTGATTCGACCTGTGAAACACCTCGACCTCCACCTTGTGACGATGATTGTTTGTTCGCAACAATCGTCAAGCATATTAACTGTGTAGAATTTACTTCGGACGTAATCAGCACGACGTCAAACCTCTTCTTTGCTCTAACACAGGCAGCGAAATCCACTGCAAACCCAAGAATCAAAGTGATGCGTAGTAGCCTTCTGCCCAAGGAAGCAATCTACCACGCAAGACCATATCACTTACGCATAAAAGGGAAGAGATGGTTCTTTGCTGGAAAGTGGAACAACTCAACTTATCACGAGTATCTTATATGGGCAAAGATTCCTCAAACAGCCGTTCTCTGCGACTTTTCCTTTGCCGATCTGGAACGGCATCTGGTGGGTAATCCTTCCATGCAGCGAGTTCTTCGTATCGACAGCTTGCGATCAAATGATAGCAACACCAATTTAAGGAATCAGTTCAAGAAGGAGAACCTAATCCTGTCGTTCCCCATGGTCGAAGGACTTGCCATATTCCTAAGACATTTTGCAATCGACGTCAGGACTCCCGGCACAATCATTGCAAGACTCGTGTCCGAAACTATGCGTGGTTTCGTAATAGGTCTCTCCGAGACAACTGCACTGCGATGGGACATGTTGGCACAAGCTTTTGCCTTTGCCCTCACAGCTCACGAGCCAAATGCTATCATTTCGGAGAGAACGCTCTTTGAAGTAAAAGAGGCGTTCAAACTAGGTCTTTGCACGAGTCTGGGAGATATCAACTGGCACTTGGATGCCAACAAGAAGAGATTGATGCTCATGAGAGGAGTGCAAAAGGGGCTGGATATGCGTATGGTGCTGGCAGATGAGATTCCGATCAAACAATGCCGGATGGACTCTGCAAATGTTGGGAATGGCTCACATTTCATTGATCTGACTGGTGACGATAATGACGACCACGACGAAGACGAAGAACACAGCGAAGAGCCTGGCGAAGACAGCGGCAATGGCGACATAGTCGTCGATCAAGCCAAGGAGAGCGAGGCTGAGATCAAGCAAGCTGCTCAGCCAAAACATCACAATCGCGTCGACACTTCCAAAGACGACCAGATGACAGACGACCAAGAAGCCGAAACCGAAGTCAAGGAATCAGCTCAACCGAGACCTCGTCTCCAGAACCTCAACAAATACAGATTGGCAGACGTTGAAGACGAAGAAGCTGAAACGGAGATCGATGAGCTCGCTCAATCGGGACCTCGCCTCTCGCAACGAATGCGGTTGTCTTCATACACAGATCAGCGACGACGACGAAGTGCTCGACGACGATCTACTCCCATCAGATATAACTTTAGCAGAGCCGACGAAGTCTTTGACATTGTCGGACCGAGCGATGGTAGTGATGATGACTACACAGGTCTCGAGGCTGACGAGGACGATATGGAGTTTTGAGCCGTTGCATGGCAAGTGTGAGTTCTCTGTCCTAATATCTTGCCTACCAAGAGTGATAGAATAAAACTGACACAAGGTAATTCGATCCTGGCAATAGGCGGAATTGAATCATCCTATCCCTCATCCTTGAAATACATATCTGCATTGTCCCTTAGGTATGTCGGGTTGGCCTTGCTGAGATTGTAGCTCCACAACGACACATGCTACCACTACACTGCCGGATAAGGAGCTTAGGATGACCGTTGGGTTGTTCCGTGTAAAGAAGATCAATGCAAGATTGAGAGGTCTGCAAGAACGTTTGACTTATTAGCAGCTGAATTGTAAGGGTATCTATCTTTCTGCTCTCCTGAACAAAAAGTACTGTAATCGCGGGAAACCTTTTCCTCCTCTCCTCCGAAACGCCCGCTATGATAAATAGATCAAGACAAAACATAAGAAATGAAGCAGAGACTGTTTAGTCTGGGGCTCACTGGTTGGAGTTGTTGCTCTTGTGGCTGCCGAGCTTGCCAGTGACGGCGAGGTAAATGATGACAATGAGAATGATGACAACAACAATGGCGACGCAGATACCCAAGCAGTACCACTTCTTTCTTCTGGCAGATCTGGCCTTTGAGGTAGCGACATCGAGGTGCTCGTTTGCTTGAACCATATTCGTCTGCGTTTCTTCGGCCTTCTCCTCAATGTTCATAATCATGGGCTCTTGCTGCATGACAATGGTGTCAAGATCTTGGAACAGCTGTGCCAATTCGGTCATGGTGCGCTCAATCTGTTGAATAGCATCGTGACGCTGGCGGACGTTTGCCAATGTGCTCTGAGCTTGGCCTCGGCGGTCCGAGTTAAGGAGAGCCTGCTGGAAGATCTGGGTGTCGGCACCTGACTCGGTTGCTTGGATGATTTCTTGCTCGGTAGCGTCAGGGTTTACAATGAGGTATTGGCGACGCTGCTGCTCTTGAACTTCCTTGCGGAATTGTGACTCGACGGTCTGGTAGTTGTTGATTGCTTTGCGGATACGACGGTCGAGGGCATTGACTTGAGCTTCGTTACGAGGGTTTCTTGACTCGGGTCTGGACTTGATTCTCTTGACACGGTCGGCGAGGGCACGGTAGGCGGTCATAATCTCAGAGCCCATGGCGTCGATCTCTTTGTTTGTGGCATTGGTGCCTGAGACGAATTGTCTGTGCAGGCGTTGGAGACCTTGGAGACGGCTCTCTACGTCGTCAATTGCACGGCCGACTTCACGGCAGTCGTTCAGGATAGCGTTGGGGTCTGCTTGTTGGTTGGCGCCATATGGGTCTGCGAAAGGATCGGCCAGTGGCTGCATTTCGACATCGTTCTGAGCTCCTTGACGGAGTATTAGCAGGGGTTCTTGTTGTTCTCGAAACATGTCGCAGGAAGTCGAGAAAAGGAGATGGAATTGCGATGGGTCGAAGATGAGCTCGCAGGCAGAAAGAACGTACTGTATGTAGGAGGGTTGTCGTAGCCGCCATTGGAGCCATAAGGGTTGCTCTGTCCATAGCCGTTGTACTGTCGCATGCATGTCAGCATTGTTGTACCCCAGGTCTCTTGGTGAGCTCGTCTGTGCTTACCGCCATGTTGTTTGTTGATTATGTTGATATGGTTGAGGAATAATTGGCAGTGATGCAGACAAAATCAAAGCACGAGGCGGAAGGTGCAGTGTTGTGAGAGCAAAAGAGAAAACTGTTTCGTTCCAGACGAGCAACAGGAGCAGATGGCGAGATTGTAAATGAAAAAGACAAGGCAGGAACAATTCAAGGGATGCTGAAACGCTAACAAGCCACAGCCCCCTGAGACGGTTTTAGCAGCAAACGCTAACCTTGATAACTCTTATCACCCCACATTCTTCGTTCCTTCGCTGATCTTGCTATTGTGCTGCCTGCACTCTGAATTGTGCTGCCTGTTTAGAGTGGATTCTTCCCAAAAGAAGCGATACAGAAAGTTCAATACTTGGTTGCCTGAGCAAATCTATTCCTTCTATGCTTGTGTACTCGTCATGTCGTGGCTTTGTATATCGTGCTGAGCATGATGACCTCTTGTCATTCTCGGAACGCCGTTTCCTTACCCGCTGCAACTACTCCGTGTTTTCTTCAAGCGCCTTCCTTTGCGGTTCCCCATCTCTTTGTCTCATCGCCTCCTGACCAAGATTTCTCAACATAGCCGAGCTCGTGCTTGACCTTTGCCACCAGCTCAGAGTCGCCCATGTTCTTGCCTAGGTTGTCGCTGATCTTGATGCATGGCTTGCCGTCTGCCTCGAACAGCTTGATGACGATGTTGAGCGGCACGCTCTTCTCGCCAGAGCTCTTCTTGCTGAAGTCGTTTGTGAAGAAAGTTCCCACGCCGAAACTAGGCACCAATTTGGCTGCCTGTGTTGCATACATGTACTCGATGCAGCGGTCCACATTCAGCGAGTCTGAGAACACAATAGTCTTTGGTACTGTGATGTTCAGCTCGTCGTAAAAGTCGCGCATTCTCTTGATGAACTCGAAGGGGTTGCCAGAGTCTTGTCGTGTTCCAGTGTAGACTTCAGCAAAGCTAGGATTTGGCTTGTCCAGGCTGGGATCGCGCGAATGACCTGGTGGTGCGGGTTTCTTGAAGGCCTTCAGGAAGTCTGGTGTGCCGAATGTATCGGTAAGAGCAATGCTTAGAACTCCACGCCCAAAAGTGCCGCTCCAGTATTGTAAAGCTTTCTCGTTGGCGTTTTTGTAGTCATCAGTGATGGCGGCGATACCCATGAACCATTCGTGAGCGACGGTTCCTACCGGAGGAACATTGTATTTCATGGCCAAATGCACATTGCTGGTACCTGCCCACTTTCCAGGAAAGCTGCGCTTAGTAGCCTCATCCTTTGCTTGGTGCAAGCCCTGCATGACCATGTCATGAGTTTTGTAATCCCTTCTTCTTCTGCTACCGAACTCGGAGAATGAACAGCCAGCTTCGAGCAGGCGAAGACCTTTCTCGTAGGCCTTGTCGATTTGGCCGTCGTGGTCCCAATCTGTGTCGCAGAATTTGAAGTATGCCTCAGACACAAGAGCGAGCAATGGGATTTCGTAGAGGATTGTGTCTAGCCAGCGACCTTTCACGAAGAGAGCAATGTCGCCCTCATCTGATTGAGATTCTTTGGCATTCTGAGCAGATGGTTGGAAAGAGAGCTCGACTTGTTCACTTGGGCGTAGCGAGAAGTTGCGCAGGAAGTCGAGGTACTCGGGTGTGAGATAAGAACAATGCTCGCTAAGGTACTCGATCTCTTTGTCTGTGACGCGAATATTGGCGAGCTGAGCGATTTGCTTCTGCAGCCATTGATAAGCTTGGCGATTAAGCTTGAGATCGGCAGTGCGATTGGTGAAACGGTAGGTGACCTCTACATAGGCGGTCAGCAAATACAAGAGGTGTTTGCGAGAAGTTGACTGCGCATACCAATGTTAGGGAAGTATTTCAGGACGGCACATTGCATAGTAAGCTTGTAGAGATCCGTGTCCAACAAAGAACCAATGCCCTCAGGCATCTCATTATTTGAATGCGCCATGTTGAGTGTTGAAAGAGTCTGAGTATGACAAGAACAACAGAGATGACTGATAGAGCTCGGCGCGGAAGCACCGCGATGGAAAAAAGTCATGACCCCGGATGACGCATGGACAATGTTTCAGCTTTCGTCTCACCTCTCACGTCTCATCCAACTCATATCTCAATTGCTGATCTCTAACTTCTCGGCCGTCATCTACGATGTAATGCCTCTGTACTAAAGGATACAATGCGCATAGCTATCAAATTGCACAATAGTGAGAGGTAACAAGACAGTATCCACCGAGAAGCAACAAATTGTCGACTCTCTGTGAACGCGCCTCTACTTCAGATGAACACTTGTGCCTTCCTATAGTCTATATTCTGCTCTCAGCTGTAGTTGGAGTACGGTGAAAGCTACAGACTTAGTATACGGAGAGCCAATTGATACTTGGTGCAAATGTTTCCTTACCTTCAAGGTTCCACTTCGCGATAACATCAAGTTCAATCTCGCTGTCACGCAGAGAACAATACTTCTTCATCTTTGTTGCGCACGACACGAAGAGACGATCAAGGGTCCCGTAGTGATAAGAGGTAATGTCCCATCTGCTCGTCAAATTCCCATTCATTGTCGATATCAGTTTTGCTTTGTTGAACACCAAAGAGCTCTGGGTCTCAAGGATGAGAATGGCTTTCGGATGTGCCCAATATCTTTCTGTCTAGATACTTGAAGCCAGCAGCAGGATTCCATTTGGCTCTTTCTTATATCAGCCCGTATATTTGTTGCATATCTCGCTTGAACTCACCTTTTCGTAACTTGCCTCTTCGTACCTTGACACTTGGTACTTACCTGATACTTCCAATTGCAACATGCAACACTTAGAGCACTCTTTCCAATACTACTTCGCAGCAACTTCCTCTTTTTGTTGCTTCCATCATGTCTGATAATCCTGAGCTTTTTTCCTTCTCACCACATCTACTGCTTGTATCTTCTCTAGACCCATATCCTCATCGCCGTGAAGCCCGCAAGTCTCGAAAAGCAGGATATGATGTAGGTCTCCAGTCACTTTGTTTACCATCCTGCATTCGTTTTGTTCCTCTCTCTTGTCTTTCAACATTTTCTTCATACTTCTTGCAAATCTGGCCGTCTGCAAACACTTATAGACGGGCCCTCCACAAGAGTCAGCGCTCAAGCACGGAGGGCTGGCAAAGCCTAGTAGACAGGCAGTCTACATCCAGTATCTGAAGCCAGTAGTCTGAGGCTGAAATCTTCAGGCTTCACAGGATTGCGGCGCCTCGGGGTTCATTATCCAGCATTACCCCGAGGCACGGACCTCGTTCACGGACCTTGTTCACAAGTATCGTCATAGCCGCACCCGCGTGGGTGATAAACAGCCTGCCCGGCTGAATTCGTTGTTGCTCTGATAACAATTATCCATCTGCAGTGCGACAGAAAGACTGGCGCTTCAGTTTTTATCAATTCAATACCTGTCTTTCTCTCATCTCTTGTCATTCGTCTTCGAAGCACAGCGCGCATTGTTCATCAGCCATACACCCTCTTTTCCACATCTACAACGTCAACATGGCCTCTTTCCTTCGTTGGTCCGTCCTGTGCGCTCAGCCTACTCCTTTTCATGGCTAACAAGCATTCAGGTATGGCGTGAAGCTTGCTCAGCGCCCCATGCTCACTCAGAGCATTACCACTGCTGTATGCACAATAAAATAGGTGACGGAGATGTTCAATGGTTGATAGTCATACTAGGTTCTCTTTGCGACTGGTGATACTATGGCCCAGCAGGGTGTCGAGCAAGTTGGCTTGAAGAACCACGATCTCGCACGTACTGGACGCATGGCACTCTATGGTGGAGGTATGTGTTCATTGGCACAGCACTCTGTAACATCACTGACTTGACTCGCACAGCTGTCTTCGGTCCTCTCGCTACCACCTGGTTCGGCTTCTTGCAGCGCCGCGTTCGCATTCCCAGCTCTCCCAACATGGAGATCCTTGCTCGTGTTGGTCTTGATCAGACCGTCCTTGCTCCCACCAACTTGTTCGTCTTCCTTTCGTCGATGGCCATCATGGAGGGCTCGGACCCTCAGAAGAAGATCGAGTCTACATACTGGAACGCTCTGTCCAAGAACTGGATGCTCTGGCCATTCGTTCAGGCTGTGAACTTCAAGTTCGTCCCTCTTCAGCACAGAGTCCTGGTCGTCAACGTTGTCTCGTTGGGTATGTGCTGTTCCTTCCCATTTCGCACAAGCTTTATGCTGACAAGTTCAAGGCTGGAACTGCTACCTCTCTTACCTGAACTCCACCGGCTCTCCTATCCCCAAGGATCTTCCTCCTTCATAAGAGCGAGATCAGAGCTGAAGAGGATCACCATTTTCGCATGATTACCAATTCCAAGGTTGAATGCTCCCACTCGAACTCGCTCCGTGGTTACAAAAATACAGCAGTCAGCCACGATTTTGCTTGGTCTTGACAATTATTGTCAGACCTATACCTAGCTTTGCTACATGCACCACAGATACTGTACATTAGCTAAACGAGCCATGTTCCGAAATGCTATTCGACTGGCACATAAAAATGTTATTTTTACTCTATTGTGCTTTCAGGGGTTCCGTGTGTTTTACTAGCAGTGTTACAAGAGTGCACAGTCATGACTAAAGAAGGTCATGACTCTCGTGCTTTTGCCTTCTCCTCTTCCTCGGGCGTGCGAGTCTTGAGCTGGAGAGCATGGATGCCGCCCTCAGCAGCCAACTCATCCTTCAAGAGTGTGTAAACCATTCTGTGTCTTGCTGGCTGCATTTTTGATTTGAAAGCATCTGAAACAATGTTGACCCTACAGCATGTTAGTGGCGATCAACATGGATCCACCGGTGTCCCTTTTTAATGTGTCAAGACGAATCACGGAATGTACTTGCCTGAAATGCGTCTCTCTCGAGGTGACACCTGCCATTGCCTTGTGGTGAGCATGCTTGTGCGAATCATTGAAAATCTCGAGCGAAGCTGGCTTCAGCTCTTGTGTGATCTGATAGTCGTCAGGAAACATGCTCAGAGACCAGCATCTGTCAAGTCAGCCTACACACCTTTTGCTTGATAGCATCTTCCATCGGTGTCATTGAGGAAGTCATGGTGGAATACGGCCTTCTGGATGCCGACGCTACGAACCGGCGCAACATTCGACTGCTTTCAAGATGATCAGCCTCACAGGGTCCAGTGTATATACTTGGGCTTGACTTTAGTCTCGGTTCTACCTACCTAAACTTGCACTGATGGCGAGCAGAGTGATAGTGAATCTTTGGCCAAAATGATGACCAAGTTTGGCTAGAAGAGTGTCACGCACGGACCATCATATATGCGGTCTATCTCCGAGCATCGTTGTGATGCTGTTTCTTCAACCTGACGAAGCTGGTGCAATGTTCATGTTCTTCCATATACTTGCATTCGTTCAAAGTCGCCGACATACTCCAGTTGGCCTTGTCTAGCATTATGCACACATCTCTGAAGAAGAAGAATGGGACTGCTATGCCTACAAGCCCTGCTTCTGTTGCCAACAGTGATCGCCTGGAACTCCTCTTTTGGGCACTAGCGTTTGCAGAAGACCCCTCCAAGCGTGGAGTATCGTTTGGTGGGGCAGCCGCGATTTGTAGCTCTCGAGGGACACGCCGTGCCTTATCGTTACCCAAAAACATCCGTACTAGATCGAGGTTTGGCCGGTAGTGATTTATCTTACGTAGGTGTAAGCATATATCTACCAGGGCACTTCCCCCTCTTCCTTGTGCTCCATGTACCGCTCTCTCCTCCGTTCTTCTGTTTCTCTTTCTTTTCAGTTTCCAAGATACCCTGCTCCTTCAAAGCTCTTTGCGATTGTTTCTCGCAACATGTCTGGTCTTTCGGTCGAGCTTACGGCACCTAATGGTGTCAAGTACACACAACCTACTGGTCTGTTCATTAACAATGAATGGGTCAAGTCCTCAAAGGGCAACAAGATTACTAGCATAAACCCTAGGTAAGCCTGCTTTCTGGAGTTTTGATCGCGTGCAGTACAGCTGCCATGCCCAACTTCGAGACGGCATGAGAGGAGAGAGCCAAACCTATCTCTGCTGAGTAGACCTTCGGTGGCCTCTAGACTTGTTTGACTGTACAAGCTGGGCTGGTTGATACCTTCAGAACTCAGCTACTTCTGTCCAACCATAATTTATTGAGACAGTGGCGAGGGCTGACACCAAATCACAGTGATGAGAGCGAGATTTGCTCTGTAGAAGCCGCCGAAGCCGAGGATGTCAACAAGGCTGTTGCCGCAGCAAGAAAGGCCTTCAAGGGAGAATGGAGAGAGATTGCCAGCACAGACAGAGGAGAACTTATGATCAAGTTAGCAAACCTGATCGAACAACACAAGGAGGTCCTTGCAACAATTGAGACATGGGACAATGGTGAGCGACAATCTCAGGAATGATTAGAAAGATCGAAGCTGACAGGATGGACAAAGGCAAACCATACTCGGTCGCATTGAACGAAGACCTGGGCGAGGTCATTGGCACACTCAAATACTACGCCGGATATGCAGACAAGATCCACGGACAAGTCATTGATACCACACCAGCCAAGCTGGCCTACACAATCCGCGAACCCATCGGTGTCTGCGCCCAGATTATCCCATGGAACTATCCTCTCGCCATGGCAGCATGGAAGCTTGGTCCCGCTCTCGCTGCTGGAAACACCATCGTCCTCAAGCCCGCTGAACAAACACCCCTCGCTATTCTCTACCTCGCCAACTTGATCAAAGAAGCTGGTTTCCCACCAGGTGTCGTCAACATCGTCAACGGTCACGGTCGTGAGGCTGGCTCTGCCCTTGTGCAGCACATGGATGTTGACAAGGTCGCTTTCACCGGATCCACTGCAACAGGTCGCGAGATCATGAAGATGGCAGCCGTCAACCTCAAGAACATCACACTGGAGACTGGCGGCAAATCTCCTCTCCTTGTATTCGACGATGCAGATCTTGACCAGGCAGTCAAATGGGCACACATCGGTATCATGTCAAACCAAGGCCAGATCTGCACAGCCACCTCGCGTATCCTTGTACAAGAAGGCGTTTACGACAAATTCATCTCGGCATTCAAGGAGCACTGCAAGGAGACTAGTGTTGTTGGCGATCCGTTCGCGGAGACCACTTTCCAGGGCCCTCAGGTCACAAAGCAACAGTACGAGCGTGTCTTGTCCTACGTCGAGGCCGGCAAGTCCGAGGGAGCCAAGCTCATTTCAGGTGGTGAGCCCTTCAAGCAAGACGGCAAGGGTTTCTTCGTCAAGCCCACCATCTTTGTCGATGTCAAGGATGACATGAGAGTCTTCAAGGAAGAGGTGTTTGGGCCTTTTGTCGTCATCTCGTCGTTCAAGGATGAGCAAGAGGCAGTGGACAGAGCCAACAACACTACCTACGGTTTGGGCTCTGCTGTCTTCACTCAAGACATCACAAAGGCACACCGCGTGGCGAGAAATATCGAGGCTGGTATGGTATGGATCAACTCGAGCAATGACTCGGACTACCGTGTTCCTTTCGGAGGTGTTAAGCAGAGTGGTATTGGCAGAGAGTTGGGCGAGGCTGGTCTTGAAGCCTACACTAACAAGAAGGCCATCCACGTCAACTTGGGCACCAAGCTGTAAAAAGTTGCATTTGAATAAGACTCTTGTCGTAGTTCACTCGTACATAGCTATTGAAGCTAGTCAAACCACTGTCATGATTTAGTGGTACATGATATTCGTTGTCCACAACTTCGCATGCTTAAGCATCGACTTCGACGTCTCTGCGTGGGCCAGAGTCGAGATCGGGCATCCAGCCCTTGGGTCTTTCCCTGCCTCGGATAACTAGACCGTACAAGGCCTTTTCCACCTTTTCGACACTCGTCTGCATGACATCCATCTTCTTGTCCACATCGCGGGCGAACGAGCTACCGAAGCCGACATTAAGTCCTTCGAGCTCTGATCGCAGCGCACGGAGATCTGTGAGAACATCTCTGTGACTGCCGGGTTGGACATCCACATCCATCTTATCTGTCGATGCAGTGCTGTCGTTTGATTCGATAGAAGGGAGCTTGCCATCTGTAGCCATGGTGGTGATGGAGAAGCGCATCAGCTCACCCGTCATGTCAAAGACACCGAGCAAATAGTCCTCGACTGTGAGTTGTACCGGGCCACCCTCTCCACCTAATGTGCGCAATTGCTCTATCGACTCTTCATATGTGAGTAGTGTTCCAGTTGTAAGATAGTGTTGGAAAATGGCAGCTTCCATGTACTCTTGGTTGCCGCCAGTAATGTTGCGGGCATATCTCCAAGCATTCAATCCTTGAAGGTCGGCAGAGACTGTCTTGTAGCGATCTTTGATGATATCATAGTATTGTGCATTGTTCTTGTTGACATGTGCAGGTAGTGGTTGCGCGAGTTTGCGGATTCTAGGTCACCATGCCATCAGCTCTTTGTCACCGACTTTTTATGGAAGCTGTTCTAAACACACCTTTGAAGTGTGAAGATACTACAAAACGCATTCTTGTCAGCCCAAACAGTGGCAATGACTTTTGTTGTATCAAGGGACGGACATCTTCTTTGATGCAGCGGTTATGTCTCGCGATGCTTTAATGGTGCGCTCTCGACGGTCGTGGTGTTCATCCAATTCGGCGCGGAAGGTCTCGAACATGGGCATGAAAGGTGATTGCTTCTCTTCGGTGGCCTCCATTGTGTCTGATCTCGGTCGCTTCTGGCCCATTTGCTGTGTATTGTTTCGCTTTCTGAGTTCTTTGTAACTGCTTCTTTCGGCGAGCTTTTGGTTATGTCACTGCTGCAAGAGACTCGGTCTTGGCATTTGAAGGTTCCGATCCTCGTCCGCATTTGATTCCAAACCCATTTTCGGCCCGCGTCTTCTCTTTCCGAACCAGATCATCACGACTTCTTACCATCATCCGTCCAGTAATTGGACTGGGGCTTTGGTGGAGTCTATCGATTCATACATGCTTGTAGGTCTTTACGTCCTTCGATCCAGCTGAAAGGTAATTGCTGCTTGTGCAGTATGCTTGATCGTTGAGAACACGGCCATCCGCCTAGGACCAGACAACTGGGAGGGTGAGCACATGGCTCTCTGTTATCATCGGTAGTTATGATTTCAATCGTGTCTTTGGTCGACTCAGATCTGTGTGATCGAGAGAGGCTTCCGAGCCACATGGTTGTCGAGGGTAAGGAATGTGCAGCCGGAACAAAGGCAGTTTTGCAGCCCTCCATCTCAGGATCCAGATCATGCAGCAGCCCTACGAAAGTCCGCAAGCGGAAACTACGTAATTATCATACTGTTCTCGGTAGCTGGGTTGCGCGGCCGCGTCTAGTCGTAAATACAAGTAGGCTTCAGGGTCAGCCGATGTTCTCATTCTAAGATACATCAAACCTCTGTTCAGTCACTATCTCTTTCGAGATCTTTCAACACTAGTCATCATGATCAGAGCCTCTGTTGGCAAGCCGGCTCCTGACTTTACCGCCACGGCTGTCATGGATGGCAGGCTCAAAGGTAATATCGTATTGATCTACTCGAAATACCATCAGAAACTGACCGACACTGCAGAGATCAGTCTGAGTGCCTATACTAGTGCTAACCATTGGGTCGCCCTCATTTTCTTCCCCAAAGCCTGGTCGTTTGTCTGTCCAACCGAGATTCGCGCATTCAGCGAACGCCTGGAAGAGTTCCTCTATTCCCGCTCTTGCGCTGTTGTCTTTGCCTCGACTGACACTGAGCTTTGTCTTCGTGCCTGGAACCATACCAACGAGATGGAAGGGGGCCTCGGTGGCGTCCATGTGCCTCTCATGAGCGACAGCAACCACAAGATCAGTCGCGACTATGGTGTTTTGCTTGAGGACGAAGGTGTTGCTGAACGTGCTCTCTTCATCATCGATCCCAAGGGAAATGTCAGAAACATCACCATCAGCGATGCAGATGTTGGACGCAGCGTTGATGAGACTCTGCGTATCATCGATGCTCTTGCCTTCAAGGACGAATATGGCGAGGGTTGTCCCGTCAACTGGAAGAAGGGCGATGCTGGTCTAAAGATGGTCGAGCAGACCAAGGTTGAGGGCCCCATCGAGATGAAGAAGTCTTGGTCTGAGTGGGCCAGACCCAAGCTTCAGCGTGCTTGGAGTGGTCAGTCACAAAGATCCGTCGGCAGTGGTACTATTCGGACTTTGAACACGTTCAAGTCTGTCTCAGAAACACCACCTTCACCACTTGTTTCGCCTACCAGCTTTGGTAATAACATCATGGAGAGGAACATGGAAGCTGCCATGGCCAATCACAACATTGGTCTTGCTACTTAGTTTGGAAGCAGGTGGTCGGAGTGGTATAGTTATATAACGAATGTTCAGGATAATGACGATCCTACAAATTGCACATTCCAAGCTTCAATTTAAAGTGTATTAGGCCCACCCCAGAGTTCGAAGCAATAAAACTGTCTTACTTTGGATCATAATGGGTTGTGAAATAGAGGACACAGAGCTACTAAGCTTATAGCCATACACAAGCCACTAGAGTAGAGCAGAGCCATTGCTTGTGAAGATATCGTGAATCAAAACTGTCGGTTCCACAGATGCAGGAGGCACCCTGCCCAACTCTAACCAATTCTCTAAAGTCGGTGCGCACCGAAATGCTTGCTCTTTACAGTAATGGTGCGAATCGATCTGCACTTCTGATGCTTTCCAGGAGTGATGTTTCAAAGGACATGTCTCCATAAATTCGACGAGTTCTTGAGGTCAAACAGATATGGAGAAAGAAGAAACAAGCATTCGTCTTCCGCTAGGAGATGTCGATTGCTGCCGATGACAGGTCCCGCATTCCCCAAAGTTGGCAGGAATAGCCTTTCTCGGCATTAAAGATCCGAGCGAGATGCTATCTCCATAATACGCAATGACATACCTGTGCGGTCGTGAGGAAAGAGCGGCCCGCAACAAGAGGGAGGGGGCTAGAATGGGAAAATAATATGGTAGTCACCGTTCGTCGTTTCCTCTATCGATAACTTCTGCTGCGCTAGATTCCGTGCTCTTGATGACAAACCAGTGGTCCAAGTACCACGCATGCGCTGTCGCTCCCTTCGTCACATAAACAATTCACACCCGTCCAAAACGTCGCCTTTGAGTCTTGCGCACTCTTCGGCCAAATTGCAGCAGACATGGAACGCAACGAATCAGAAAAGGCCGTACAAGAAGACGAAGAGCGCGTACCCTTCGACGTAGTGCCCAATCCAGATACACAAGTCGACCAAGGAGCAGACGAAAGAGCAGTGCGACAGTCAAGAGAAAGCGATACAGATGAACAGGCTAGACCAGGGTCCAAGGATGAAGAGAGTGGAATCACAGCTGTGGGCGACGAAGGCGCTCATGAGAAGGATTTCGAAGTCACTTGGGACGGCGACGACGACCCCATGAACCCCAGAAGCATGGCCTACGCCCGGAAGTGGATCATTGTCATAATCGTTTCTGCAAGCTCTCTATGCGTGTACGTAGATCTTCCATTGATCCTTACCATCCTCGAGAACCACATCAGAAGACCATGCCTTCGACGCCATGTCTACGGTACCCGCCTACCTGGGCCGACATACCGACACAACTGAGTATGTCGAATCTGACTTTCATGTGAACTAGAACCTGCACCTCTGCACTCTACACGTCAACTTATGCGCAATTGGAACCAGAGTTTGGCTGCTCAAGAATTGTCGCTACTCTTGGTCTATCCTTGTTTGTCGTAGGACTAGGTCTCGGACCTATGGTTATGTCGCCACTCTCAGAAGTAAGTGCACAGCTTTTCAAATGAGAAAGATGAAATCGAAATTGACTGGATGGAAAGTTTTATGGAAGAAGACCCATCTACATCGCCTCTTATACTTTCTTCTTGATCTGGCTGATTCCATGCGCGGTGGCGCAAAACATCCAAACAATGTTGGTGGCACGTTTCTTCGACGGACTTGCCGGCAGTGCCTTTCTAAGGTATGTCCGGACATCCTAATAATCGAAAAAGGCTTTACCCAAAGCAGAACTAATCCGCGATGATGCACAACAGTGTAGCAGGAGGAACTGTTGGAGATTTGTTTCCTAAAGCCCAGCTCTCTCTGCCTATGGGTTGGTTGTCAAACCGTGGATACAAGCATGGTAAGAAGCTGACGTGATGCAGCATTCTATACAGCGGCACCTTTCATTGGACGTGAGTTTGCTCTCTCCACGTGGTCAGGAATTTATGCTTACAACTGTGTAGCCGAGATCGGGCCTATCGTGGGCGGCTTCATCAACTATTACACAAACTGGGTATGTATGCACCATGTCGAGCCATGAGATTACTAATTTGCGGCTTCCAGCGATGGACTTTCTATGTTCTACTCATCTGGTCAGGCGGCATGCTAGCCGCAATCATCTTCCTCGTGCCCGAGACTTATCATCCGGTCCTTCTGCGAAGAAAAGCCATCAAACTAAGAAAGGATACTGGTAATCCAGCCTGGCGAGCACCAATTGAAAACATGAACAAATCGGTCTTCCGGACCGTTGCATGGAGCTGTGTCAGACCATTTCAGCTTCTTTTCCTCGAAGCGATGTGCCTGAGTCTCTGTATCCTCTCAGCCATTCTTCTGGGCATTCTATACTTGTTCGTAGGCGAGGATACCATCGCTCATTGGACATACTAACTGTGCCCTAGGTTCTTCGGAGCGTTTCCCCTCGTTTTTGAAAATAATCATGGTTTCGTACTATGGCAGACCGGACTTACATTTATAGGTATCTTTGTCGGCATGATTACAGGTGTCAGCTGCGATCCCATTTGGCGGAAAAACTATACCCGTCTGGTCACCAAGAATGGAGGCGTTTCTGAGCCAGAGTTCCGTCTACCGCCAACAATTCTGTATGTCTTTGAAATGTTGGGATATGCAAAAGTGTGTTGAATGTGCTGACATTTGTGCCAGCGGTGCGGTCTTGGTTCCAATCGGCCTGTTCGGTTTCGGTATGTGAATGGAGAGGAGGTGGTTCGCACAAAATAATTGGATAGCTAACACGAGACATTGCACAGGCTGGACGACGTACTCCTCGGTAAGTGGCTTGCATTGGTTATTTCCCTTGGCGTGATGCAGGAAGATCTTTGGTTCTTATTGGATGCGAGATACCTACTGCCCAATATCCACTTGCAACCCCACCACAGCATCCCACTGGCCCCAGATGTGCCACTTTGCACGACGGGCCAGGTGGAAGCCCAGATCCATGGTTGAAGAAGAACACCCAGCTAACCCCCGTTCTGCAGGTACATTGGATCGGTAAGACCATAAGAAGCTCGATGCCTTGCATAAGCGACTGAACACTGACTGTTGGATTTGCCAAAGTTCCCATTGTCTTCAGTGGCATCTTTGGTCTTGGGTGAGTCAGAACGAAGCGAGATGAAATAAGACACACGCAAGAGGCGTGTTGCTAAATCGGAGATAAACAGAAACATCTTCGTCTTTAGTGGCGTCTTTACTTTCCTTGTAGAATGCGTAGGTGATCACCAAACGGCGTGGGCGGCTACGGAGCGGACCGTAGGGTGGCCACGATGCTTCATTTGACCGCCCCTGGTCGAGGTGTGCATGTAAAACTGATTTTTTTGTAATAGTACCCCTTGTATGCCGCGAGCGCGCTGGCAGCTAATAGTTTTGCTCGTTCAAGCTTTGCTGCCGCGTTCCCTCTATTTGGTCAGTTGAGCTATCAAATTATGGTTCGATCATCGCTAATTCTTCTTGCAGGTGTGCAAATGTACAACAGTAAGTTTCCAATTTTGGGCAATGATCAAAGAAGCGGTCACTAACGCAGAAACCTGGAACAGAGCTGGGATACCAATGGGTGGGTAGCAGGCATTCGAATACGATGATTGTGGTCAAGTGATGCTAAATCGGTGTTAGGCGTCGTCATTACTGGCCTTCCTAGCCCTTGCCATGGCACCATTTCGTAAGTTTCTTTCATCAGGAACCCCGTACCATGGATAAAAAGTGCTGACCCTGGCATAAGCGTACCTATTTTTCAGTAAGAGGCATTACTTGGTTAGAGAAAGAGCGAGGAGGAATGCTGACAAGCCAATAGAATATGGCAAGCGACTGCGCAAGAATTCCAAGTTTGCGCAATCATGAGGACAGATTGGGAAGGCTGAGGTACAGAAATAGATGAGGTCGGATCGGTGGCACTGCATGAAGAATAGTGCATCGCGTTTTCCCACGAGGCAAGAGACACCAAAAAGATCTGTGCTCGGGCCCCTTGGTGGTGGAGAACAGCGAGCTGGGATTTGGAAGCCAGTCAAAACATCTAAGTGGGACGAAAGAACGTCCAGCCGCGAGACATGAATGGCGGTGACAGGACGAACAAGCGAGCATGTACTACCCGAAGAACCATGGACTTGACAAGCTGGCATGTTGGCCTGGCACAGGAAATGGTCAATGATACATGTTCAGGCGCTTGGACGTTTGACATGGAGGCGGGCAGACTGAGGGGAAGAGTTGGAGAAGCAGGCCCCAAGGGTTCTTCGGCCTCGCGGGAAGGATGCGGGCTTGCCAAGGCCGAATTGCGCATCTCAGTCGAGGTTCACGGTATCCACGAGCTACTCAGTCTTCGCAATCACAACGTTTCCGCAGCTCGTACTGTCGTCGCGCAAAGGTCGCGGACTCAGTGCATCGTTCGAAGTATAGGACAGCTTGTTGCGACTGCACAGTGACACCGCTCCGCCGTTCCCTCGGCCCACACGCGCGTTCCCGACAGTCTGGCATAGACATCATGACTTTAGCGAGGGTTACACAAACTGCGTAGACATTGCTTTGGTAGACAGCGCGCTGCTGCCCCTGCTTACCTTGCACCGCGTGGGCGGGATCCGTAGCGTCTGCCTCTCTCCCTGGCGGACCCTTGTGGCACGGCGCATACACCCACTCGTGATCTCACATCCATCCACCTGGGAGCTCCTGAAACGGAAACAATCCACGGGAAGCTGCAGAAAACGTGCTTCTGTACAAAACCACCTGCCCCGTGCCACTCGAGTGGACTCGACTCTTATAACACCCTGGTCATGGCCCCCGATCCAGTCCAACAAGGCTCGCCCAACGAGCAGACAGACCCCACGTCCAATCAGACACAGACACCGTCTCAGACACTACCCAACATGTCCGACTCAATCCAAGAACCTTCTCAGAGCGACGACAAGGCCTCGCCCGCCTCTGCTTCGTCCAACAAGGACCAGAACGACTCAGCAACTAAGCGCGCGAATGCAAAAGATCCCTCGAGACCTAGGAGGAAGAAGGCGCGCAGAGCTTGTTATGCTTGCCAGCGTGCACATTTGACATGCGGTATGTCTGGTATACTTTCTGACCTCCTCAGAACACTCCTCTGACTCGACTAGGTGACGAACGACCATGTCTTCGCTGCATTAAACGTGGCTTACAAGACCATTGTCACGATGGAGTACGAAAGAAGGCTAAATATCTACACGATGCGCCCAACGAAGCCCTGGTACCACACTCTTACAACCAAAGTCAGAGCTCATTAAATCAAGCTACGCCTGCTACCGAGTCAACTCCCGTAGCTCAATCCTCGTCGTCATATTATCCTACTCCTGTTGGTGCTCAGCCTTTTGCGAATTTCGGTCATACTCCCTCGGTGGCTGCTATCAACTCGCCCTCAGCCACAGAGTCTCCTATGGTGCATACCAACCCGTACGCTCCGCAGCAAAACATGGTCACTCAGCCTTTCACTTCGACCGCTTCTCAACAGATGCCGCCTCCTCAGGAACCTATCTCTTCTATCGCACATACCTCTGGAGACGGAAAGTCTGGCCAACCCTTTAACGCCCCATTCTTCGATCCCGCCGACCCTTCACTCTTCAACTTCGATATCTCAAGTCTAAACTTCGGTAACCATTATGGCGCTCTGGAGTTTGGCATGCTTGGACACATGTCTTCTGGTGCAGTCGAGACTCCTGACACTGGGGATAACAACCTGATGACCTCAATTCCTTATGACCCAGCCAATTCGAATTATTCATCAAACTTTCCTTACGGCAATACAGGTTTCAGCGATTGGCAGCGCAACAACGATGGCGCCAGGCAAAACAGCTCTGGCCAGGTCTTCTCCATAACGGGGGATGGCAGTTTTGACGGACAGCTCAACTTCCCGAATGCCTTTGCTATCGGCGAGAACGGCTCTATGTCAGGAGCAAGCCCCAGTGCTGCAAACATGATGGACTTTAGCACAGGGTACAACTCGAGTCCTGTCGCTTCAGCGCAGCACATGCTGCAAAATCCTAGTCAAGATTACAGTCGTCATCAACATCGACCGCAGATAAGAAACAGTCTTTCTACAAACGACATACATCAGACACGGCCGAATCAACACAGACGGCGACGGGATCCTTCTGAGATATACACATCCGTCACTGCTCCTTATTCGTACACCACGGGCTTCCACGCCCTGACCGCATGTCTGCAAAGGTTATACTCACCACAGAAGACTGCGCGCATCGCCAGGGCGCTAGCTGCCATTCGACCATCGTTCATCTCGTGCACTAAACAGCTGAACGTTGATGATCTAATTTTCATGGAAAAGTGCTTCCAAAGGACGCTATTCGAATACGATGACTTCTTGACGGCTTATGGAACGCCGACATTGATCCTACGTCGTACTGGCGAAGTCGCCGCTGTCAGCAAAGAGTTTTCGCTACTGACAGGATGGTCAAGGGACGTCCTTTTGGGCAAAGAGGCAAACCAGAATATCAACATTGGCAATGCATCGGGCCGCCAGACGGGGACCAGCACGAGAGGTACTGCTACACCTCGTGCCCAAAGCAATGCAGACACGGCAGGCCGACTCCAACCGGTCCTTCTTCCGGAGCTCATGGAAGACGACAATGTCATTGACTTCTACGAAGACTTCGCAAAACTTGCCTTTGGCGACTCGCGTGGTGTCATGATGAAGCCTTGCAAGCTGTTAAAATACAAGACCAAGGAAGACCCTGGCTGGAGTGCGGACTTGCTGGCTGAGCGAGACAACAGACTCAACAACGGCAAACCTGTTGGTCCCCTCATTAGCGGCGAGTCTGGAATGAATTCGCTCGGTGATCGGGACGGCAAGGTGTCTTGTATGTTCTGCTGGGTGGTCAAGCGAGACGTCTTTGATATCCCCATGATGATTGTTATGAATGTGAGTTCTGGATTCTTGATTCCAATCGAGAAGAGCAATATACTGACTCCATGCAGTTCCTACCGATTATCTAAATCTCGAGGCATTGATCTGGCATAGTGGCGTTCTCCATCGTGGTGGTAGCTGGATGAATGGTACAGTCAATACATGCAATACCTAATTAAATCTTGGTTATAATGAGTAGACGATTTATTGCCGGAGAAGATTGATCTGCATGAAGCAGGCAGGGGATATTGATTTTCTGCATCAATACTCGCGTACCTATGTCCGAGCAAGTCCGTTCGACAGGCATACAATAGGTTTATGCTCATTAATATAATCAAATGCATACCACTGCACGAGCTGCGTATGGTTTTGTTTGCTTAAGTCAAAGTTTACATAGTCTCGCATCAACCCTCTCGTACTCGTAAATGAAACACGGGTTCGATGCACTGGAGCAAAGAAGACGAGGAGCAGCGCTTGGGCCAATGTCGCAATCACCAACTTTCCCCACCAAAAAGTTCAAGGTGGGATGGAAATCAATGTTGACGGGCATCCAGCGTCCTTTGAATTCCAAGCTCTTCAGATCAAGTATATACTCAGTTCGCTGCGTACATATAGGTTTCCGCAAAATGGCAAACGTCGCAAGCACATACTCTGGTAATCGCTGCACCAACGAAAATTGGGACTTCTATACCAAACAAAGAATGAGGACCTGACATTTGGCGGCTGTTCGCATTCAACAGATCCCATCCACATTGCCGTCATTGGCGGCACTGGTCTGCAATCGTTGCCAGGCTTCACCCTTGCTGCCAGCTTGAACGTCGACACACCATGGGGCACCCCTTCGTCACCCATCAGCGTGCTGCACCACAAGTCTCCTTCGACCGGCAAGGACATCCCCATTGCTTTCCTGTCTCGTCACGGTCTGCACCATGAAATCGCTCCTCATGAGGTTCCTGCTCGCGCCAACATCGCCGCTCTTCGCTCGCTCGGTGTCCGTACCATTATCGCTTTCTCTGCCGTCGGCAGTTTGCAAGAGGAGATTAAGCCCCGCGACTTTGTCGTCCCCGACCAGGTTATTGACCGTACCAAGGGTATTCGTCCCTTCACCTTCTTCGAGGAGGGTATGGTTGGCCACGTTGGCTTTGCCGATCCCTTCGACGAGAAGCTCGGTGCTGTTGTGAGAAAGCTTGGTCACAGCCTTGAGGGTGACAACGTGCACCTTCACGACAAGGGCACCATCATCTGCATGGGTGCGTAGGAATTCAGAAGAAAAAAGATGGTGGAATGAGATCGCTAACACAATACGCAACAGAGGGTCCTCAATTCTCTACCCGCGCAGAGTCAAACATGTACCGCTCCTGGGGCGGCAGTGTCATCAACATGTCCGTCCTCCCTGAGGCCAAGCTGGCAAAGGAAGCCGAAATCGCTTACCAGATGATTTGTATGAGCACCGACTACGACTGCTGGCACAGCTCCGAGGACGTGACCGTCGAGATGGTTATGGGTAACATGAAGGCCAACTCGGAGAACGCTCGCCGCTTCGTTGGCGGTGTCCTCGATGAGCTGAGCAAGGAGGAGCACACTGATATGATCCTCGCTAAGCACCTTGAGGGTCAGACCAAATTCGCTGGTGGTATTACTGCACCTGCTGGTCGCAAGGAGGCAGCCAAGAAGAAGTTGACCTGGTTGTTCCCTGGTTACTTCGACTAAATACGTCGAATTATCTTGACGACAGATGATAGTACATGAGCTGTATAGACGAAATGCATACAATATATGAAGTTGAAGAATCTCCAAAGACATCTGTTGGTATGATTTTATAGGCATGGGTAGGCGTGTTGGCAACAGAAATGGTCGGCGTCGGAGAAGGAGCTGAGCTTGGGGCAATGCGCATGACGATTCAAGCTCCGGGTTGCCAGCCAGCAGTCAAGCAACGACGACGAGCACTCACTTTACCATCCATCGCTCTTTCCGTGTCTTGTGCATATCGCCCTTCCTTCCATCTCCGCCACTAGCGTATCGTATCTTGAGCGCACTTTCCCAACCGATTCCGCCTCTGACCGACACTTCTACACGCAAGCGCCATGTCTCGCCGCTACGATTCACGAACAACCATCTTCTCGCCTGAGGGCCGTCTTTACCAAGTCGAATACGCTCTTGAGGCCATCTCGCATGCCGGAACTGCCTTGGGTATCTTAGCAAAGGATGGCATCGTCCTGGCTGCCGAGCGCAAGGTCACCAGCAAGTTGCTCGAACAAGACACATCCGCTGAGAAGCTGTACACCCTGAATGAGTTCGTCGACACATCTCATGCCTGCCTCGATATTAATGCTGACCCCTTATAAGTAACATGATCTGCGCCGTCGCTGGAATGACTGCCGACGCCAACATCCTCATCAACTACGCCCGCTCAGCCGCCCAAAACTACCTCCTCACCTACAACCAAGAGATTCCTTGTGAACAGCTGGTCCGTCGTCTGTGCGATCTGAAGCAAGGTTACACCCAACACGGTGGTCTGCGTCCTTTCGGTGTCTCATTCATCTACGCTGGTTACGACGACCAGCGCCAATTCCAACTCTACCAGAGCAACCCCAGTGGCAACTACGGTGGCTGGAAGGCCACCAGCGTTGGCGCAAACAATGCCAGCGCTCAGAGTTTGCTCAAGCAAGACTACAATGATGAGTGCTCGTTGAGAGAAGCCTGCGGTCTGGCCGTCAAGGTCTTGAGCAAGACTATGGATTCCACAAACCTCAGCAGCGAAAAGAGTACGTCCGATTCATGCAACTACATTCCATAGCCCAGCTAACATTTTATCAGTCGAGTTTGCCACGGTCGGCAGAACAAAGGAAGGCACCGTCTACCACCATCTCTGGGGTGCCGAGGAAATCGACGCTCTACTCAAGGAGCACGGTCTGTCTAAGCCTGCAAGCTCAGAAGAGACCACTGAGCAGGCTGTAGGTAGCGCCGGCTATGCTGAGAACAGACCCGAAAACTAGACGTACTTCACGTCTCTTTTTTCGTTGTACCAGTAGTTTAACTTATTGACGGGCATTATCGATCATGCATCTTTGGGCTGGGGGGGGGCTGCGATGGCGTTTCTTAGACCTGCGAAGTGGGTTTGTCACGTAGAGCGAGAAGGATACAAATGAAAAACTGCATGTTTCTCCTCAACCCCAGGGCCCCGTCCCTGGTTTTCCTCTTTTGATACCCTGACATTTGTGTCAACCTCTCCTTTGTCATGATTCTTTGAGTCGATTTTCTCCTGAGAAAAAGAAAGAAAGAAGTTACTGCCCGATCAAACAAGAGGACATTTGGACCATCCTCTTTGGCTAGCAAGCAACACGAATTTACCTTTGGCATCTCCATCACGACCTGTCTCGATTATAATCACAAGTCAGACTGTGGTTTATCAGGGCACCCTGTCGCGAGACTGGCTGAACAGTGCCAGGAACTCTCATTCACATCTGGGTACCAATCACTGATTCTTCATCAAGCCTTCATGGAAGACAGCAGGGGCTAAGGGTATTCGATCAAGACCATATGCTGTCTGTCAAGCACCACCTTCTAGACCTTCGAGTCTTTGCATGCTTGCCACCTCTAAAACAAAATAGAGAGCATAGGCAGGCTCTCTGTGAAAGTTGTTGATGGATGTTAAGATGACAGGCAAGGTCAACATGCTCAAGGATCTTGTTCCCAGTCTCTGAGCACTACATCAATCATCCGGACATACTGCACAAGACTGACTCCCTGTTGTTACCTCTCACTCGGAGCTCGTTTGTTGACAGGCACGGAAAATCTGTCGTCGACTCGACTGGTGTCGTAGTTCCGCACACATAATTTCGTTCACTTGTCTACCATAATCATCCACAACTCACCTCGCAATTCATTTCTCACTCTTTAAAAACTTACGCGCGACCCTGTCGACCTTACGTCGCTGTCGTCGTTACATCACTTTGTTACTCTCGGCGGCCACTCGATCGTCTCGGCGCCTGCATAAACCTCTGTCGTCAACCATCTCGGCGCTCGCATAACTTTACGTTGTGTTCCTGCGCGCGGCACTGCCCTTCTGATCCCTTAGATCGTTGCACAACTATCAACTACAGCAGGTGGACCCGCATAATAGCGACATCATTATCAGCAGTAAGTTACGCCGCCCTTTTATGCGTAATAAAAAGCGCTTAGTCGTACCCCACTGCACGTATTGAACTTTTCGTTACGCATCTCGGCGCCGAGCTAACCTTGATGGGCGTACATAGTCTTGACGAGCAAAATGTCTACGAAGAAGGTGTTCACCACGGCTGACCAGCTGTGGGAGATATTTGACAGTATCAACCAATATGAACTGGGACCAGGCAATTACAACGCTGGTGGCAACATTTCTCTCCATCCTACAGGTCACTGGTGTGACGATGAGGCTTTCGAGTTTTATGCTAAGAGAGCATTTGCCCTTGATTCTCTCCAAATGATCCGTACAAAGAACTGGTTGGAACAAGGCCTGCGTAAGGAAGGTGTTCGCGAGTACTTTGGGCTCGAACGTCTCGTTGCCGCTGCTATGGAGTACTCGGCCAGCGATTATGCACACTTGATGACAGTCTTCTTCGTTGAATGGGAGAAGGAGCTCAAGCCAGACGGCCGCACCAAGAAGAACAAGGACCAGTGGACCCGCTGGTGTGAGATTCACCTTGTGCGCCACCACAGAACCGCCAAGGCAGTTCGTTGTCTCGACGTCTTGGAGGCATTGGGTCTTCTCTATCCAGGCTGGTGGAAGCAAGTGTACGCTCACAACCACAACACACCCATTCCCAACGACAACTACGCCTCACCTTGGGACAACCAGCCATCTGCCAACGTCGCCGAGATGAATGAACTCAACAAGAAGTACGCCAGAGCGCCTTTCGCTTCGCGCGATCAAGTTCAAGCCGCATCAGAAGCCGCATCGCAAGCCATGCAAGCCGCACCAGTCTCGCGCGAGCACGGCTCTCGCAAGAGAACGAAGCGCACCAAGACCTCTCACTTCCAAGAGGGTCTTGAGCAACTTGACGACGCTTACGAGGAGACTGCTCCTGCTAAAGACACCGACAACGAGTCCGAGAAGTCTTTCATCCCTGAAGCATACTACCCTGACTATATCCACGAATACGACGCCGTCATGGGTAAGCCTGCTACTACCAACCCTCAGCTCCCTCACACTGTTGGCTTTGCACCTGCTGCTGGCGCCTGGCGCGACCTGAACCGTGAGGGCTTTGAAGGCGCTACGCGCTTCAATCCCGAAGTCAACGCAACCAACATTGTTGATTCAGCCAGCAAGGACGCCGTCCCTCGTCCCAGTGCCGACACTCTTCCTCGTCCCAGTGCCGACACCCTTCCTCGTCCTCGCGCCACTGCTGCGCCCGCCCAACCTCCCACCACTGTCAACCCTGCCCACCTCAACTGGCTTGACCTCGACGAGCGCGACTTCAGACACGCCGTCGAGCAGGTTGAAGCAGACTATTCCCCTCCTTCCCAGAACCAGGACGGCCCACGCGACTACCTGGTTGAAGCTCGCGAAGATCTCGCTAAAAACCCTGAATACTACCACCCCCACCGCGTCGCTCAGCGCAACGAGATCTACTACGCTGTCGCCGGTTACAAGAAGGTCCCTCAGTCCGAGCTCGCCCGCCGTCAGGCCGAACTCCAGGCTGAGTCTGATCGTCAGCAAGCTGAACTGGCCCGTCGTCACCAGGCTGAACGTCAGGCTGGGGTCAGAGGTCAGCAGTTTACTGGTGGCTTTCAGGGAGGAGATGGTGATGACGAGATTATCTGGAATTTTGTCGATGACTTTGAGGACCCCCCTGGCACTGTCTGGCCCCCTGTGTACAAGGGCGGTGCTCCCCTCTGGCCTCTCCCCAAGTGATCGGCTCGCAAACACGACTTGATGACTTGTTTTCTGGTGTTCAAAAGGTGGCATGGGCCGCGAAATGATACCCCCCTTTGCTGTTTTTTTTTCTGCTTCTCAATGATTCGATGTACAATAACGAGGCGGATTTGCTTTACTCTCAGCTCAACATGGCACTACAAAAAGGTGCTTTTCTTCAATCACAATGGCATAAATTAGCTTTCAATCAGAATCAAACATGGCTTTCAATAGAAATTACTCCCATCTGTGAAATATTGTGCAATTTTATAGCTAGAGATAGTGACACAGTTCGCCATCGGATATCATTCATCCTTGCTGTGTACTATCCCTGTCTCCCTATTCGCTCGTCTCCCAGGGCAGCTTACATCATTGTCTCTAGCTAGCAAAATGCACAAATGTGTTCTGATTTTAGATATATCTACAGAGAGCCGACAAATTTTGAGCTCTCAGTGGACACTGCTACAATCTATAAACTGTTGTGCATTTTCATAGCTAGATATTTTGTAATACAGCTTCTCATACAGGAAGATTTGAGGGAACATGTATACCCCTTCATGAGATCAAGCCCTGTTGATCATCTCCATAACGACAAAGAGGCAAATATGCAACATAGAAATGCACAATCGAATGCAGATCATAGTATTGTCCAGAGAGAGCAAAAGAAGCAATGACTCTCAATGGATACTGCTGTATTTCTGATCTGCAATGTGCATTTTGATAGGTCTCTCAAAAATAGTACAGATGTGAGGGGAGAGAGGGAAAAGGTCCAAAGAGTATGCTTATGCACAAAAAATGGGGGATATCGATATTGAGTAGGTTTTGTACAAAAGGCTAAGAGTAAAAAGAAAAAGAGATAACAGCTCTTCATGCATGAGTCTGAAAGACGCGGGAGAAAATGAGAGAGAGAGAGGAAATACGAGATTGCTTTCTCCATCGCCGGTTCCTTGCTCTCACCTATCCTTGTATGTATGTCTGGAAGGGGAGAACAGGCCGATGTAGTGTAAACAACTCTTCAGAAGCAAAGTGAACGGCGATGAGCCCACCTTTGCTTTCTTATGCAAAATCATCATTGTGGCTTTGCTCCCATGAAAACCCGGCTCTTTCTTCCTGAGAAAAACATCATTGAACCAATCTAGGCTTTGCAACAATCGACAAAAAATCCAGATGAAGTAAACATGAAACACCCGCTGTTCGCCTATCACCATCCTTTGTGCTTCACGCCGCCTGCTCCAGGAAGAAAATAAACAGATAGTAAGCAAACAGCCAGTGGATGACAAAAAGCCGCAACGATTAAATGGGAATAGAACGGCAAACTGATTTCCAGAAGTGGTCCGTGGTTTGAAAGGAAGAGAGATGGAAACACTGTTCAGAGATAAGCTGCTCAGCTTCCGACGACTACTCTGGCGCCCTCTTTGCCAAGAACACCGCGTTCGCGCTCCTTGGCCTTGGGGCTTCGATCTCTGCCCTTCTTGCGACTGAGGAATCCGAGCATGCCGGCAGGCTTGCGTTCCTCTTGGGGCTGGACGAGGGTCTGACTCTGATTGGCCATTTCACTCCAGCTGCCAGTTTCGTTCAGCACAACCTGGACGCCACCACTCATAGAGGTGCTTCGGGTGCTGCCACGAGGACGGTGAGCCTTGTTTGCGGCTTGTTGCGGGTGAGAAGTAGGAGGAGGCGGAGGCGGAGGTAAATCATAGCGCTCAGAACGAGGCAGTCTCTGTTGTTGCTGAGCAAAGTATTCGGATTGTGCAGGTGTGACATTTTGAGCTTGATGAGTAGGTAGCGGAGGAGAGCCATTAGGCGATTGTGTTGACGAGCGGGTACGAGAGACATTGTGGGGTGTAGAGGCATGAGGGGTGGGTATTGATCGGACCTTATGCAGGTCTTGGGGCGTTTGGCTATCGTTAGTATCTGACTTTGTAGTTGTAGTAACGGGAGATTCGCCTTCGACGCTGACAGGGTTTCTGGGATGCGTCAGTCTGGTTGAATCATCAATCGCTTAATGAGGAAGATTCGCACCTGTTTTCGGGAACGGTCAGGTAGTTGAAGGGCTCGAACATGGTTTCGATCATGCGGTGAAGCTCGTCGGCACGGATTTCGGCTTCGGTAGCATCAGCTCGTAGTTCAGGACGTGGCTTTTGTTTCCTGGTGCGCGCTTCGAGTGGAGCCTCCTCGAGTAGTAATTCCTCCAAGTCGTATGTGGCATCGAAGTTTGTCTTTTCGCTAGATGGCTTGAAGATGGGTTCAATTTCTTTGCGCTCGAGCGCATCAAAGTCGAGTTCACGGAAGAAAGGGTTATCGGTGAAACTGTTCCAGCTGCTCGCACCAATTCTTTGTGTCTTGTCTTTTTCCAGCAACGAGCTGATCGCATGCATACACACCATCGACACAGGAGGGTTGGTTACAGGGAAGTTGGGCTCGCCTTTGACGATGGCCTGAATGAGCTGGTCGTGGTGATGGCCTTCAAAAGGTCGCTACAGGGAGCATTGTTAGCTCATACATATCAGCTGGTCAGAAGCACGTCATACCTTGCTGTAGATGCACTCGTAGAAGAGTACACCCAACGACCACCAGTCGCATTCGGCTCCATAACCCTTGCCACGATACACCTCAGGCGCAAGGTAGGCTAATGTACCCGATCGACTGGTGAGAGGCTTACCAGGCGTGAGATCTGTCGCAACGTTCTGCTTAACAGTTAGCTAGATCATGGCAATGACCAAGGAGCGAAGACGCACAAAATCAGCCAGATGGACGTGGCCATCAGAGTCAAGCAGCACGTTATCGGGCTTGACGTCACGGTGGACAATGTTTTGCTTGTGGATATATCGAAGAGCGCAGCCCAGTTGTGAAATCCAGAAGCGGATGGCCTCTTCGGTGAAGGACTTGCGAGAGATGTGGAAGCGGAGATCACCGCCCGTCATGAGGTCGACGACAATGTACAGGTATTCGACGTCCTGGAAACTGTATCGCAAATTGCACAAGAAGGGGTGGTTGAGATGTTCCAGCATCCGTCGTTCTCGAATCATATTCCGTACACTCTCACTGCGTACCACTGGCCGTATGTTAGTCCAAGTCGTCGTGGTTGGACGGTGATTGTCTCACCCTCATCTTTGCGGATGTATTTGAGAGCAAATGTCAAGCCAGTGTCCTTTCGCTCTACAATGCGGACCTTGCCAAAGGCGCCCTTGCCGACGACACGGAGTAGTCTAAAGTGGTCGAGGCTTACTGCTGCGTATCAATGTCCGTCCTCTTGTGTGCAGCATGGCGATATCGAAGGCTTACCTTCGTCGGTGAAGACGACGGGCTTGCCGCTGGAGTTGCCCATTCTGGGAGCAGCCTGGCTGCCTTTGCGGTCGACGGGAACGAAGGGCGAAGCGACGTCGTGGATGGATTATAGATGTTGATGCGGGAATTGATGCAGGCTTCAGGTCATAACTCGTGTCGTGTGTATGGCGTCGTCGTCTCTATCTTGTTGAAATGCTGCGACGAGGGTGTCGAGAGAAGCTGAAGACTCTCCAAATCGCCATGTCCATGCTGCATCCCTTGGCGAGCCTCCCGTTGGTACGCGCTAGAGCACCTTCCGCCAAAACTTTGAGCACCCGACTGACTCAGGCAGGGCCTCTTTTC
The DNA here is from genome assembly GCA_037042735.1 of Aureobasidium sp. Y128-05A. Lineage (NCBI taxonomy): Eukaryota > Fungi > Ascomycota > Dothideomycetes > Dothideales > Saccotheciaceae > Aureobasidium > Aureobasidium sp. Y128-05A. The sequence goes on along the minus strand of JAXQKC010000109.1, from coordinate 447,880 downwards.
TTTTGCTACCAGAAGCAATTCACCCTGCAATCTTCTGATAACCACCATTGCTTGCACTTTGAGCATTGCATCGTCTGTTGTAGTTCCTGCCATGCCTTGTGTTTCGCTCTACAGCCCCTGCCGGCCTCACCTGCCTAGTCCATCTTCTCGATGCTTAGTCGATCGTACTAACCCTGCATTGCATCGTCGTCTCAGAACAAGGCAAAGGAACCAGCCACGCGGAAGGCACGTTTTTGCACCACCTTAATGACATCCTTCTGGGTCTCCTGCGTCTCTTCACCGCTCACATGTCCCACTTTGGAAGACGCTATCTGTGCCGTTGTCCTACTCGACAACGCTCTCCTATCCGTCACATCTACTTTTGATTCTCTGATGATCAATCTTGCTCCCAGGTCATTTCTTGTGCTGGATTGGTCTGCGCATCGAACCTTCTCTGCTTCGCGCGCGCGCACGCCCGCTGTCCTGACTCTTGCTGCCTCTCCTTTTCCCTGAGATCCTCCCACCTCCCACAGTGGGGCCGCATCTGGAGAAAAGCCATTCTGATCCGCTAAACCGTTGTCCGTCTAGCCCTTTTGTTAAACACACACCTCTCATGCGATCTGGAAGCTTGCTCGGTTTCAGCACAAAGTATCTTCAAAGCCTATTGAGAATTCGTCCTGTGTACTTATGCGTTCCTCGAATAAAGATTCAGCTCCTAGTCCCTCCAACAGAATAGTAATAGCAATGCAATGAGATTAAAAACCGCCATTCCCAATTCCTTGAACGCCCCAAACCGCTGTCCATCATGTTGCGCCGCTTGACTACCTAGCAATGCCACGGCCTCGGCCCCGAATAAAGTGTGCAGACATGTGATTCGCGCTTCATTTTCCCTGAATCAGATCTCGTCCATGTTGCCCGCGGGTTCGTCGTCGTCGCCAGAGTCGAAACTGCCCACACTGCTCATCTCGTCGTCGTCGTCCGAGTCTTCGCCTGCGTCCTCGGCCGCTTCTCTGGATGCATATTTGGAGACGTATTCTGACAGCGATTAGCCGTGTCACTAATATCGAATACTTCCAACGGTTCTTACCCTTGACCTTGGCTTCGTAGCTCTTTGGTTCCCTCATCATCAGAGCTGCGGCCTCACCGTTCAAAGGGTCCGTCGGATTGGGGTAGCGCAATAGTTGGGGAAGGAACACCTCGAAGATGTTGACCATTTCGTACATTGGCGACCACGTTTGGTTGATGACGTCGAGGCAGACGCTGCCAGATCTGGCGTATTGTCAGGCTCTGATTCGTGCTCATACATGCAACAGTGCATCTTACAGCTCGTCGATGTTGGGGTGGAAGATACGGTTCACGAACCCAATACTGGGACTCTTGTAAGGGTATTGGTCGGGTAATTCGACATGGATTTTCCAGAGACCGCCTTGAAAGGGTGCTGTATAATGCTTTAGCATGAAGTCGACCTCGTCGTCTCGAATACTGTATCTTACTCTCTTCAGGGCCCTTGAATCTGACGAAGAACTCCTGCCTGCACGTACGTAAGCTTCAGGGCGAATGGCATGCGAGTGAGCGTTTGGATACGAACACTGGAATTGAAGTTAGCAGAGAAAGAAAAACGACATGACTTGATGCGATCTCACTATTGTCGTTGACCAGAGTAACCTCGTAGTCGCTCATCATCCTGGTGGGACTGTCAGAGCCGCACGTGCTGGCTTGAGGTGGCGTCTATACATACATCCTGTCGGCAGTCAGTACACGGGACAGTGAGGGCTTTCTGTGCGGTCTAAAACTTACTTCATGACCTGTAGGCAGAGAAGAAGAAAGCTGTCAGCCCATGCTACTTCCCAGCTCTTTGTTCTGGGTTCCATGAACTTACATCCGTCTCGATTCTTCTTTTCGGGCTACTCATGTTGGCTGTGGTTGTATGGGTCTGAGGGGATAGGGGAGTGTGTTTGAGGCTTTGCGAAGCTGATCAGGTCGTCGTCACTGCTTGGTTCGACGATGACTGGGTATCGATGCGGGGTGAACGGTGGTGCGGAGTGGAGGGTGCTACAGGCTTGTTCTTGTGCAAGTGGAGAGCGATGGGTTGGCTGTCGGAGAACGTATGGCGAGGAGGCTTGCTGAGTATGAGTAGGTTCTTTGTCTGGTCTGAGGCGAGAGTTAGTCGTGACTGAGAGAGAGGTTGTCGTAGTCGGTCGGATCTAACTGCTTGCTCGGTGTTAGCCATCACAGTCCCCGGTGTCGCATGACGGCCGGCCGAGATACGAAGCTTGGCATACGTTCTTGCTTCTTTCAGTCGACAACAAAGAACGTGACTTGCAACTTATATCAAGTTTCCATTATATCCATGTTATTTATATAAACTTCATATTCTCAGGCCCATGAAATCATGTGCTGCATTTGAGAGTCATGGGCTTTGTGTTCGGTAGAACTGCTAAAAGCTGCCTGCCATCTTGACATTCAACTTCTCACTGCGCATGAACAAGGAGATCTCATCACAAGCAGATCTCAGGACTCTAGCCCTGCTCAGCCCTACCATATGACTCCTGCAGGCATAAGCCCAAGCTGCCCCGGTTTCCAATAGGAACTGATCTTGTTCTTATGCTGATGAACAATTGCATCGACCCAGATAAATGCATATGTACAATTCAGCCACAAACGCAACGGCTCCACAGTGTCGAGAAGCTCAGCCGCCCTTGCCGGTGGAGCGTGGCCCGTTCTTCATCTTATTATGTTATGTGTTGTATGTAACGTTATAGCTTTGAGAGCAGCAAGTGAATTGTAAAAGCCAGGTCGATAGCCCCAAATAGTAATTGCATTTTTGACAACATTTTTCACGCCTGAGGTGGATTGGTTCTTCGGAGAGGCATGATACGACTCATGAGATGGTCTCAAGACATTCCGACGTGATGAGCAGCCGCTTACAGTATACAAACCGATGATATGTAAATATATCCGTCTATCTCGAGCAGACAAAAATATTGTCGCCAGCGAGAGCCTTACCTAGCAAAGTGCGGGTTGCGACGCTGATCAGCTCCGCAAGGGTATTAAAGCAATAATGATACATTCTGTATGATCACCGATGCCTCCTTTGCCCTGTGCTCAACCAGAATCTTCTTCCTTTCTTTAGACACCTCCTTGTATCGCGACAGTATTTCTTCTCGCATTATTTTGCAGTGCTTGATCGAGGCGTAGGACGATAGAGTCAGGCTTGTGTCGTGGAGATCGAAAATTCAGGATCGAGAACCTTGGAAGTCGCCCGGGCGCAACTTCGCAACTTCCAGGCCAAGAAACGTCCGAAGGGAAACCAACTTGCTCTCGCGCTTTCCGCCATCGCCACCCGCCGCAATCAAGTTCGCAAGAACATCTCTCGAGTGTGGCCATCTCGTCCTCTGACCTGTACGCATCCATCACGAGTCGTCGACCGGCTTACACGGCCTCTCATTGTTTCCAAAGCTCAAAGCACGCAGTCGCTCCGTCCTTCTGGCTCAGCCCAACGTGGCGTCACTCTCATACGCCTGCCCATCTCGACTCGAAGTCTGGCCCCTTCTTCGCCGACAACGCTCCACCGACTAGTATTCACTCATTCATAGCGGCCATCCTGTAATCCTACGCACCTACTGCGACGACCCTCCTTCTGTGCTTGGACGTCTTGTACGTTCCTTGCCATCGCCACACCCGCGCTCACCGAGGCCGACGCCCACCACCATGGAATCCGAAGATGAAAGATCTCGCCGGCCAGACAAAAGCCCGTCGTTGCACTCCGAGTCTTCTCAAGAATTTCAAGCGAGGTCGTCTTCGGAGCAAAATCGTCCGCAATCGTATCTATGGCCTGGCGCAGACAATGCACAGAATTGTCGCTCTCCAATTGATCCGCTGAGCCCAGACGTCGCCGACCGCGTCTTTCCTATTCGCTCTGTCGTTTCCGTTGACCCTAATGCCACCCCTTCGCATCGCTCCGACACTAGCAACAATGGTTATTTCTCCCAGGCGCCTCAACAGGGGAGGAGGTTTTCGGTCGCCAGTGAGTCCGACCACAAGGGTCACAACGGAACATCGAGGAACAAGACCAGCGGGTCTGCCGAAAGTCACCAGAACAAGTCTCAAGAACGCAAGAGCTCGACTAGCGCGAACCAAAAACAACGGCATTCAGCACAATTGTTCAACGAACTCGCTTCTAGCAGAAACGATAGCGACAATCGCTCTACCGACTCGCGAAGTACTCGCCCACGTTCATCAGAGCGTGCATCTTCATTGAAGAGTCTGGGAGCCACGGATGAAACAGGTACTGGTTTGATTACCGCTCGATTCAAGCACGTAGTCTCCGAGGGCGGCCACGCTATCATCACCGGCAGAGATGGAGACACTCTCCAGCGCTGCGAAGACGAACCTATTCACATCCCTGGTGCTGTCCAGAGTTTTGGCTTGCTAATCGCGTTCGAAGAAGAGACCGAGGGCAAACTAATCGTGAGAGTCGTTAGCGAAAATTCTAAGAGGCTTATTGGCTACACGCCAAAGCAATTATTCGAGCTCGACAGTTTCACAGACATTTTGTCTGAGGATCAGACAGACAACCTTCTGGACCATGTTGATTTCATTAGAGACGAAGAGGCTGATGTCGGCTCAAATGGCCCTGAGGTCTTCACCATCTCAATACGAACCCCGCAGCGAAAGTTGCAAAAGCTGTGGTGCGCCATGCACATAACCGACAAGAACCCTGGTCTCGTCATTTGCGAGTTTGAACTCGAAGACGATCCCGTTTATCCTCTAGTACCCCACAACGAAGGGACGCCTGACCTGCCTGAGGATACACTCAGCTCGAATCCAACAGCCGACGAGTTTGCTGAGAGTACAGAGATCGCGAGCAAGCCTTTACGAGTGTTACGGAGTGCTAGAAAGCGCAAGGGAGAGGCTGCCGCCATGGAAGTCTTCAATGTCATGTCACAAGTGCAAGAACAGCTCGCGGCTGCTCCTAACCTGGACAAGTTTCTCAAGATCCTTGTTGGCGTCGTCAAAGAACTCACTGGCTTCCATCGCGTCATGGTGTACCAGTTTGATTCTCAGTGGAACGGTCGTGTCGTGACCGAGCTAGTGGATCCTAGGGCCACCAAAGATCTGTACAAAGGATTGAACTTCCCCGCCTCCGATATCCCAAAGCAAGCACGAGAGCTCTACAAGGTTAACAAGGTCCGTATGTTGTACGACCGTGACCATGAGACTGCTCGTCTGGTCTGCCGCACTGTCCAAGACCTCGAGAAGCCTCTGGACCTCACATATTCTTACCTCCGAGCCATGTCTCCCATTCACATCAAGTACCTTGCCAACATGGCCGTGCGGTCATCCATGTCCATCTCTATTAACGCATTCGATGAACTATGGGGTTTGATTTCTTGCCATGCCTATGGTTCGAAGGGAACTCGTGTTTCGTTCCCTATCAGGAAGATGTGCAGACTCGTCGGTGAGACAGCTTCACGGAACATAGAACGACTTTCATATGCCTCACGACTTCATGCTCGCAAACTCATCAATACTGTACCAACATCAAAGAATCCATCAGGATACATCATTGCCTCATCAGAAGATCTCTTGAAGCTGTTCGATGCTGATTTTGGCATGCTTTCTATCAGAGATGAGACAAAAGTACTTGGGCATGTCGAGGAGACACAGGAAGCTTTGGCTATGCTTGAGTATCTGAGAATGCGTAAACTTACCTCCGTCACGGCCACACAGGATATCAAGGAGGAGTTCCCCGATTTACGTTATCCGCCTGGCTTCCACCATATTGCTGGTCTACTTGTCGTTCCTCTTTCTGCTGGTGGCAACGACTTCATCGTTTTCTTCCGCAGAGGACAACTTCGAGAGGTGAAATGGGCAGGCAACCCTTACGAGAAATTCGTCAAAGAAGGTACTGAAGGATATCTCGAGCCGAGAAAAAGTTTCAAGACTTGGAGCGAGACGGTTGTCGGAAAGTGTCGCGACTGGACTGAGGAGGAGATCGAAACAGCTGCTGTCCTCTGCCTTGTCTACGGCAAATTTATTGAAGTCTGGCGGCAAAAGGAGGCTGCATTAAAGAACAGTCAACTGACCCGTTTACTTCTAGCCAATTCTGCACATGAGGTGCGAACGCCGCTTAATGCCATCATTAACTATCTTGAGATAGCCTTGGAAGGCAGCCTGGACGACGATACGAGAGAAAATTTGTCCAAATCACATTCTGCATCCAAGTCGCTCATCTACGTTATCAACGATCTTTTGGACCTTACCAAGACCGAAGAAGGTGGCAGTCTCACCAAGGAAGAACCATTCAGCTTGTCTGCTACCCTGAAGGATGCCACAGATCAATTTGCTGGTGACGCACGTCGCAAGAAACTTAGCTACGACGTCGTTGAACATCCTGGTCTTCCCGCCACTGTCATCGGAGATCAGCGAAAGGTTCGTCAAGCTATATCGAACGTCACAGCCAACGCCATTCAGAACACCAAGACTGGCGGAGTCAGCATCGAGATGTATGTGCTTTCTAAAGAAGAAAACCACGTCGAGGTCGAGATCACTATCACCGATACTGGCTGTGGCCTGAACAGTAAGAAGTTGGATAGTCTGTTTAGAGAACTGGAACAAGTCCAAGGTGAAGTGCACGACATGTTGGACGAGCAACCGGCTTTCAATGCGAAACAAGTCGAGTCGGGATCAGAAGAAAATCGCACGATAGGTCTCGGCCTGGCTGTGGTGGCGCGTATTGTCAGGAATATGAATGGGCAACTGCGACTCAAATCCGTTGAAAACAAGGGATCGCGTTTCACTCTGCAATTGCCATTCGATCTACCTACCACTGGACAGAAAACGCTTGCAGGCTCTATGTCGGAAGGATCTCAACGCTCTACGCTCATTTCCGCCGGTAATGAGGGCGAGATCACACTTGTGGAGCGTGGCAGCCACAGGCGTAACTCGACCGAGCACTCTCTGTCTCGTACAACAAGCAACGAAAGTATCCATAGCAGGCGCAGTCTGCCAAGCATGAAGTCTGGACGCAGTCATGCGAGCGAAGAGTCGACCCGTAGTGAGGCGGACAGACTAATAGACGCAATCTCATCTCCTGTCGATACCAATCGAGGCGCGCCTTCTCGTGGAAAAGGCTCTGGTAGTTCACAAAGACCTAAGTTGGGCTCGCGACATAGTACATCAGCACTTCCAAGCAACAGCCAAGCACTTCGGCCTCGCTCCTTTAGCGACGAAACGAATCCACAGGAACTGACTACTGAGGTGATCAAAGATCCCCCTGGAAGATCCAGTATTATGGATCAAGGACGACCTGTGAGACCCGTGCGCGTGCCAGAGGAAACGGATGATGTCCCCGCCGCAGCTCAAGACCAACCACAAGAATCATCGCGAGTTCTTGGTGCACATCAGGAAGAACCTCCGGAGACAACAGACGAAGCACCCACAGCAGACCACATGCGTGTCTTGGTTGCTGAGGACGATCCGGTCAACAGTAGGATCATCAAAAAACGACTCGAAAAAATGGGTCACGAAATCTACCTCACGTCTAATGGTGAGGAGTGTTCCAGCACTCATGGAGACAAGAGTGGCTACTTTGATGTCGTCTTGATGGACATGCAGGTTCGTTTTTGAGAACATCTGCTCACCAATTTTCTCGCTAACTTCACACAGATGCCCATTGTCGATGGTCTTACAGCTGCCAAGGTTATTCGTTCGTTTGAGAAGTCACACCCAACTCATTTGCTTTCGACCCGAGCATCTCTTAATGGCCGAATTCCAATAATTGCAGTTTCTGCATCTCTTCTTGAGAGGGAGCTTCAATTGTACGTCGATGCTGGCTTCGACGGTTGGATTCTCAAGCCTATATCTTTTCCACGTTTGCAAGAGATCATGACAGGAATTGTCGACAAGCAAGTCCGCCACAAGAACGTCTACGTCAAAGGCGAGTGGGAAAGAGGCGGTTGGTTTGAGACATCACAGTCTGATGTCTGGGAAGCCGAAACAAAACCAGATGACGACAAAATCGCCATGTCTGGACCAAGCGATGCCGTGCACAAAGAGGCGGCTAGTGATGATCCGCAAGAGAAGGGAGATGATAACGACGACAGCAGACAGACCCAGGAGCAGCACAGAATAGCCGCCGTGCAAGACCGCGATGCAGGAATTGAGCCTCCTCCGGAACAACAGGGCAAAGACGACCCTGATGTGAATGGCGAACCACACGATTTCTAAGGACCATATGCGTCGGTCGCTGCATATGCGCAGAAATATATGTGGGGCTTTTCAAGCTCGGTTCACTTTTCTTACCTTCTGCTTTTGATTTCATTGTTTGGGAGTACTCGATATGGCTCGAAGTTTGAGCATGTCGTGGTGTTGAAGGCGTTCGTTCAATCATGGGAGGTTGCATATGTTCCACTTGGGCTATCAGAAGCCGATTCATGCAGCGCTTGTTTGTTTGGATACCAACATGCTGATTGCTTCTTACCTTGTTTTAGAAAAAGGCGATGCTGACAAGGGGCCGTTCCTTTCTGCAGCGCGCACTTCTTCCTTTTTCGTTCTTCTTTCCTGCCATTGTTCTGTCTAGCTTCGACGACTCGATGTTTGCAATAAATCCATACCTCACGCATCTTAACGAGGAATCCGAGTTTACTTTGTCTTTCTCTACTTTTGTTCTCTTCATCTTCTCTTTTTCCACATACCTCAGGCCTCATCTGTTGTTTTCCTTTCGTTTGAGAACTCTTTAGACAGCGGGTGTTGACATCTACCGGTGGACTAGCGGGTTGTGTGTATGAACAAAGTTACGAGGATAGGGCTGTTAGGGACAGCAGTAACGTAAAGGACATTGCTGATATGCACAAAAATGCCAAACTTTCTTCTGAACAGCTCGGAGATTTTCTCTCTCCCACAATGCTATCTGTGACTTTTATCATTGCACCTTCCGTACAAGGTAAGAGTGAGGAAGATCGTCGTATTGACTTTCTTGTGTGGTTACTGACGATCACAAGAAAAGGAAGGAGTTACCGAGCTGTATGGTTCTTTGAGTTCATGATCGCTGATCGTTACCTCAACCAAGTGGGAAATGCTCCACCTTAACCACTGCTTCACATGTATCAAGTGTCAAAACCTGCAGATCCGAGTGACCTCGGGAGCCCCATGGTGGTATAAGCACAGTTACACGAGTACACGAAAAGCCTGGAAACGAAATTTGATTCTCATCCTTCGCGGATGGCCCCCTTAACCTAGTATCTTTGCCTATCAAAGATAACCTTTGTTTTACATCTTGTGCACCGAAGAGTTGCGAGACCTAATTGAGCAGCAAGTGTTAGCGAAACAGAACGGCAAGGAAAAGAGTTAGGGGAAGGAAGCGCTAACCATCTTCTGAACGTCTTGCCCTTGTAGTAGAACAAGATACCGAAGAGACACCACAGCAACACAAGAGAGCCGTTGGTCATGATTGGTGGAATGAAACCAGCTTGTTCGACCCAAGGTGTGATGAACTTGGAGAAACCATAGCCCCAGACGTTCTTGTTGACGGTGACAGCAACGAAGAGCGGGCCGGCGACTGGCTTGTACGAGTCGACGGCGTAGGTGGAGACGATGGAGGGAATCGAGGCCACTTGAATACCGGCGGCACCGAAGGCGATGACGACGATGACTTGCCAGGGCCATTTTCTCTCCATACCGATGGCGGCGACGATGTTACCAATGTACATGATGATCACATAGGGAATCATTGCGATCAGACGCATTTCAGGCTAAAGTACACAACTTTGTCAGCGACGCGAAGCAGAAGTCTGAGATTATTCTTTCTTACCTCACGAATACCTCCATTTCTCTTTGTGGCTCTGGCTGCGACCCAATCGCTCAGCTTACCGGACGAGGCCAGACCGATGATGGCGCCAATAAGGATGGCGAAGTTGAAGAAACCAATGCTTTCAGACGAGAAGTTGTATGGAGGAGCAGCGAAAGCCTGTGCTTGGGTCAAGTTGAGGGTCAAGAAACTTGAGCAAGACCACGAGCAGACAAAGGCAGCGAATTCGACAATTGGGAATGCGAACAGCTTCCAGGGAAGCCAAAGGTCGTTGATCATGCTCTTGAAGGGGTGGTCATTCGGCTGCCAGAGCTTCCATTGTGCCTTCGAGGGGTAGCCCTTTCCGAGGAAGGGGTCACGGTCTGCGGTCTTGGTTGCTGCTAGTGCAGGAAGGCCGGTCTTTGACTCGATCTGCTGGATCTCAATGTCTTCGACATGGCCGCCTGAGAGCTTGTCCGGCACTGGTAGTGTTGAGTTGCTACCATTCGAGTTGCTACCATCGTAGTTGCGAGTGACAGGCTCAGCGATCTCGTGAGGGTGAGGACGGTGGTACTTGGTCTCAGGGAAGCAGAAGATAACCATCAGGAGTGACACAGCGACAAGGCCAACGTTGAGCCACCAGAAGGAGCGCCAGCCAAGACGATCTGACATGACACCAGAGATGATAGGAGCGACCATCAACGAACCCATGTACGCAGTCCAGTACACTGTGTTCTGGAAACCACGGTTGTGAAGGAAGAAAATGTCAGCAATGACGGCAGGCTGAATAGACTCAGCAGGACCGGCACCAAGACCGTTGAGAATGCAAGCACCCATGAAGGAGCCATATGTTTGAGCTCGTGCTCTCCAGATCATACTAGCCAGACACATCAACTGACTGGCAATGTACACCACTCTGCGGCCGAACGATGAACTCAATGGCACCCAGATGAAGTTGCTGAATCCAAGGACCAGAATGGAAACACCTGTGAACTGCACAGCATCGGCCAATGAACAGTCAAAAGCTTTGATATAGTATCCGAAGGCAGGGGCAAGGGCAAGAGGTCCGAAACCTTGACTGAAGGACACCAAACTGCTTGATGTGATGGCGAGGAACTTCCATTTTGTGGACCAGTTCAAAGGGTCGTGAGGGTCGTCTGAGGGTTGAGGGACGAGAACACCGTTGTGGCCTTTTACGAAGTGGTGGCTTCCGACATCGGTCATAATCTGGGTGTTGTCTCAGCGAAGGCTCTTAGGTTGTAGTCAATGGGGTTGATGTACCTCTGTGCCGGGCAAAATCTCCTGGCCAATCTCCTCCTCGATCTGATGCAATTCTGCATCATTATAGTTCATCTCCATCTTGAAGACAATTGGGGACCTTTGGCCCAATCAATCAGAGAAAGTATAGAAGATTGTGTCACACTGGGTGTTCAGAGGACGGAAGGATGAAGATGTTTCGAGAGATCTGTCGAATGTCCAAAAGACAAAACCTCAAAAAAGGATGAACTAGAAAGAGGGATGCGATCGTCGCAGACAGCAAGCATACCGACTTATATGTGCCCCCAGCCTCAGCTCTCTCGAAGAAACATACTCCACACACACAGAGCCCCTCGTCCAATCGCTGGTTTGCACTTACAACGGCAGATGGTCGAAAAGACATCTCCAGAACGCCACCATGCGGGGGCTTGTGTCGAAGACTCCTGGGGACCCCACGTGGGGTGTCGATCCAACAAGCATTTCCAAGCATTTTACCTGTCCACCCCCAGACTCCCCATCTTCTTGACTGCTCTGGCTCCTATTTCTTCTGCCGTTTGGTGGCCTCAGCTCTACCGGGCCTGCTCGGATGGTCCAATAAGCTTTCTGAGGCTTCATGGATTTGGTATGGGAATTTGAATCAAGCAGATTGTCACTGTTTTCGGTTCCAGAACACGGCAGTTGTGCTTGGGGCAAGTACGATGGGACACAGCGGGGACTTTGCGCAGTACTCCGGTCGACTAGACCAATCTCAGTCTAACCGCTCCCCACGGCAGTTGCGAATTTGGATCTGGGCCTCTAGGATGCGAACGCGAAATCTGGGACTTCGACAACATCAAGTCATTAGGGATCTAGAGATGAAGAGAATCTCTTCAGGTCGGAGATCTGTATCACATGGCTCACGTTCTGTTTGTATTAGGTTCGTCGATGTCCTGGTTGATGCGTGTAATATGAACCACATTTGACGTGTTGTTGACCAAGTTTTCGATGGTCACGCTTGAGTTTTGCAACAGCGACGACGACCGGTCATTTCACCCATTTCTCACAGTTCATAGCGATGAATGTGATATCTGAGTATCGGGCATCATATGGATTTCAATGCATTGAATTTATCTGCTTCAATGCAGTGAGAATTGCTCTTTTGAATCTGCAGAAATATGTCGATGGGGTAACCCTGTCAAAATTAAGCGATGTGCATCCATCCAAGATGCACACCTGATCCTTCGATCTCTGCGACATTTGTTCACCGAAGATCCTGGCAAGTCACCTGCTGAAGGGCTGATCCCAGAGCTGGACTCGAAAGGTAACATTTGGCGACGGCAATTGCTCACATACAACCGTCATAACCGAGGTCATGACTGCCATAACCGACATCCAAGGTTATCTCTGGCTACGAGTCGAGTTTTGGTAGCCGCCGTTGTATGTTGAAGATGACCAGACAAGCAAGAGATACGTTGCCTGTTCTGTAGTGGTAATGCGGAGACCTGGTCGATTTGCTTCGATTGTCGTGTTCTTCCAGGCGGTCATCTCCAGGCGGTGAAGTGCTTCATACTGACCTGTTGTAATGCAGATGGTCGACCGAGAGTGTTGGAAGTCCACTGAAAGGCTGAGCATACGGCACTCTCAGTAGACTCTTCGCCCTCCCGTTCAATGTATGTTGTTCCAGGGATGGGATGTGTGAGCCACAAGTATACAGACGTGACGAGGTGTTGCCTGCATTCCCCTTCTCTTGTCTGCTTTACTCTCAGACATCACCTCTGTCTTCCACACTGACCGGTCCAATAGCTACTGCCATGTTTGCTCAAGCCCCTGCTCTTCTCCACCGATTGTGACCGCTCATTCTTTATCGATTGCCGCTTCTGCAATGCCAACAAAGAAGGCTTCCATACGTATCGATCCAAGGGACCAGAGATCGTTTGCGCAGCATCAAGATGGTCGAGCTGCTTGTCGGGAGTGAAAAGAGTTGTAGACATTCGTGCGGTGTACGCAATGGTTTCGAGACATATTGTAACAGCACATCGTTACGAGATCAAGACAAAGCTATGGAAGCTTCCGGACCATGTGTCATTCTTTCGCGTGTCACTCCAAGATAAAACTGTACCCACAGCCGTGAACAACAAGACCATAACGACTCACCATACATAAGCTGCTCCCCCAGCCTAACGCACTCGACCATCGCAGATGGCACTGCGTCTCCACTCTACACACAGCATGACAAAAACAGAGAAAACAACCATGCGGCCATCCTCTGATAAACTCCAGGAGAAAAAGAGGAAGATCGTTCAAGAGCCTTCCGATGTAGAGCAGCAGACCACCAAAAAATTTCAGGCGGATCTGGGTCAGAAGTCTTGCCACCTACTACATCAGCCGCATTGGTCGCAAGTATCCAGCACAGCCTCAGCTCGTCTCTGAAAGCCTTTGCACCGATGAATCCCGTGACGAGGTTCTCGACAGTGAGCCAGAAGCTGGTGAGAACAATGAGGCTCTCGAGCGCGCAAAAAAGCCCACAGTCAAGTTGAGACTCGAGACCAGAGCTAAAGTCGAAGCCAAGAAGGACTTGATCTCCCAAACGGCCACAAGCAAAACAACCAAGGGAGAGAGCAGAGTGAAGAAGGAAGAAAGCAGTGAGGAAGACACGAAGATGAGGAAGCTCTTGGTCAAGGACACCACCGAAGAGAGGTACAAGTCATGCGACACCTGTATCTGGGCAAGAGTCAAATGCGTTCCAAGCAAAAAGTCGAACAAGATTGGTGACAAGATATGCCTCCAGTGCGAGAACAATCGCCATCAATGCCACTGCAGCTTCAAGGAACGGAGACCCGTCAAGCCATGAGCTATTTCGTCGGCACATCGCCTTCCTAGCACTCATTGACCATGACTCTCCCAAGATCGATGTGTATGTTCGATCTCAAGTATCGTCGTCGACCAACATGACTCAAGAGCAGACCAGACCCCTGCAAGGAGCAGTCGAGTAAGATAATGGTGGCTGTGGAGTTCGATTCTCGACTATCTTCGGATGGCTGCGGCATCGCATAATCATCATTCAGCTCACTAGTCGCACCGCTAAAGCTATTAGGATGCAACCAAAATTTCACGCTCGATCTGAGTGTACCAAGATGCAACTACCAAGATGTGATTGCAACCACTCTTCTCGGTCATGCTAATGAGTAGTTTGGCGGCGAGAATCTGGTGCCAGGACCTGTTGCTGGCTGTCTCGGAGATCCGCCACACGTATTTTGTTCAACCAAGATTGTGGTTGCTGATCGAAGAAGTCTGGAGACGTCTATTCTGCTCATCGAGTCATCTTTGCAGCTATCTGCTCCACTTCACGATCAAGTTGTCTTGTGATAAATACAAATGTCGAATCATGCATGCCCAGCACTATCGAATTCGTGCAGTTGTAAGCGAAGATCGATAGCGCCAGTCATCTCTGCTGGTCTCAGCCATCACATCATTTAGACGCCATCCTCAATCGACGCCAGGAAGCATAGTCAATGTTGACAATGTAGCCATGCCACCAGAGGTGCTGGTATCGCTTGCTTGTTGTCAAGCTAGGTGACGAACCGATGTCATCGAGACCATATGCTCTACAACCCAAGGAAACGGCCGTCTGTCTTATCAACCTTCTCAACCACCAAAGCCCTGGCACGTGTCTTGACACTTTCCACATCGGCAAGAAACCTTTTGGTGGCCTGATGCTGTCTCCGAAAGAAGTATCAGACCGCAATCAGCGACGACACTCCCTCGATAGCTTCGTAGCGTCGTGACTTCGTGGCAATTGCTATTTTCACGACTCCCACAGACAGAGCTGCTACGGATACTTAGGTAGAAAGAGTGAGGCATTAAATTTCACGTACGCAAAGCACACAAGACCAAACGTCCAGGGAGGATATCCCCATGGAGGATGTTCACTGCCGAAACCTAATGAGATAGATTATAGACAAGGGTTCATTATCCATTGGCTCTCATCCATGCACTCCGACCACAGTGGCTAAGGAGTCGGATGATCTAAGATAGTTCGATAGAGCAGAGCGATCCTGTTCCTGAGAGAAGATCCTGCCCCTGATCTTACCGACAACAGCTCCCCTGCGACGATCAGAGCAATGGTCATGAACGAACGGCTGATGCAAGAGAGACATGGGACCTGGGACCTGGGAAGAAGCGTCGACTTCCTCTGCCAACCGAGTGTTTTTTGACTCGCCCAGACTCACAAGCTTTCTATGGAATCTTCCCCATTGACAGATCCACACCTGTAACATGTCTGTCACTCGAATCCTTCGCGTGAATTCGATCCACTGTAAGGCAGTGGTGTGACAAAATAGCACAGCAGCCCAAGAGGATCCCATAAATCAAAGCCCGCTTGCGCCCTGGCCCTTTCGCTTGTGCGTGACGCTTTGCGGCACGTTATATTATTGTGGGACATGAGCCGTGCGTCTGGGCCGCGCTTGGGCCGTCTGTTCCACCACGAGGTCGTCTGAAGTTTGTTTGCTGTCGCAGACCTGCAGGCTCTCGAACCAGGTGTATGGGCTCCTTTGGTCCTGCTTGGGTCGGACTGTGACCGAGATGATACAAAGCGTCATCAGTCATGATTTTCGAGAAGCATTGATCTTTGGAAGCGCATCAAGAAACGTTTCTTACCGCAAAGCAGGCTGCAGACGTTCGATGAAACTGATGTACTTTATCTTGCAACAGTCAGAGGTTGATCGTTTGGGGGCAAGCACAAAATCTTCAGACATGCACCTGTCTGTCCCCATCAGGCAGGTGCGAAGAATACGACCTCTACGTATAGAAGATTTGCGCTCGACTTCTTTTTGAAATCGTTCAAGAAAAATCAAGGTTTACGATCTCAAAAAGCGAGCGTTTCAAACAGCGCAATGACACCGTTCTTGCTTTTTGTCCTTCTCTTGGAAAACGCTTGGTAATCACGGCATTTGATGAAGCAGGATATCGGGACTTTGCTGTGTGGGACTTGCTGCTTTGAGCGGTAGATGCAAATTCGTGAGAAGCATTAGTATGATATTGTGATATGGACTTTGGTCTGTCGAAAAACAGTGATCCCCAGATGGCGCCAGCGCTTGAAATGCAAGGACAAAATTAATGAACAACACTTGTAGGCTACACTCTCTCATATGCTTGTATGGCCCGTTGTGAGGTGTTGCCGGCAACAGATCGATCATCCTGTAGTCTCTCCTCGTATTGTGTGTCGATTTGAACACTGTGTAGGATACCCCCATCGTGTAGTTTGTTGGCGCCAGGTACAATTTCCTCCTCGCTGTCGGTTCTGGAGAGTCCACCCCATTGTGTGTCATCACTGCTGGACGCGCCTCCGCGAATGGTGACAGTCGTTTTGACGCCTCCTTTGGTTGTAAAATCTTCTAGCGGAGTTGCTCCACTGTTTATGTAGGCGTGGGTTCCGTTTCTATTGCGCTTGGTCCAGGTCCTCGAGCCAGGTGCCGAAGAGCTTGAGATGCCCATGAAAGTCATGAGGCGCTGCAACAATGGTCTCAGAGTCCCTAGGTTTCCAGCAGTGATGCCGATTCCGACCTCGACAGTAGTCCAGATCGCCACATCGGCAGTGCGCCAGAGGAACTCGCCCTTGTAATGTTCCAAAGTCCAGATGTAAGGCAAACGAATGATTGTCGCGGAGCTTCCGACCGCAGCAAAACCGAGAATGACTGCCACGACCGCTTTTTGATGACGATGCATCTGCAAATCTTTGACGATGAAGATTGGTAGCAAACCAAAGATCCAGTCGGCCACAGAGTTCAAGGCTGAGACTACGTAACCCGCAACGGAAAAGACTGAAGCACTCATGCAACGTCCGTGATGGTTGGGGTTAAGGTCCCACCAGAAAGAGATCGGGTGGCACTGGAACAGCACGATGCCGAAGTATGTGAGACCGAGCACAGCGCTACAACACATGATTGTCTTGATGATCCAGATGTGCCACTTGTTGTTGGCGATCCGTAGAAAGAAGAGTCCGATGGAGATCTTCAACATCGATGTTGCCACAGTGTAGAACAGCTCGCAGAAGAACCAGTACTGCGGAACTGGTCAAAAGACTGGTGTGCGTGGTAGTCAGGTTCGAGCTTACCATCAATCCAATTTGGGCTGTTGCATCAGTCATGGTCGCGCGATGTCTCCCGTTACCATGCGCGAGACTGCCGAGTTGACATATTAAGTAGGCCGTGAAGAAAAGCAAGGTCACAAGCATGGCTCCATCATCCCAGCCGACCTGGTTTAATAATTGAGCTCTGCAACCAAGTCAGCCTTGAACCTGTCCAGAATTCATGCTTAACACACTTTACATATACGCGTAGTCCCACAGAAACCCAAGAAAGAATGAAGAACAAGACACATACGGCCAGGATCTGATTGGACCTGTCGTACATTTTGGCGTTAGGTAAAGTCGAGTGGAGCTAAAGAGAAGACCCGAGTAGATGATCTATGATAACATGGCCTGGGTTTATGACGAAAAGAAAGACTGGAGAAAGAGATTTGATAAAGCTGTGGAAAGAAATCGGAAGGGTAAGAGGTCGAAGGGTTGTCGTAAGCGATGGTCCACGGATCATATAAGGGACTAGATACGTGAGGGACGGTCGGCTACCTACCGAAAGGCGCAGGTGCAGTGCCCATCGAAATGCAAATAGAGAGTGCCGTGTTTGTGGAGCTCATCCAACGTGTCCATCGGCCTGGTCGATAGCCACAAGCACTGGCTAGTCTTGTAAATCTCGCTACCAGGGTCGTCGGCAAGCCTAAAGGCTAATGGCCCTTGCTCGCACCGTCCGCTCTCGGGTCTTTGCCAAGCTGCACTTCTTACAATTGATCCTGAAACCAGAGATGGTTTTTGAGACCATTGCGGCAATAGCAGATACGGTAACGTCGATGACTCGAGCAATTCCATCTTTGGTCGTGATTCGAGGCAACGGCTGGAGCGGGCCATGTGGTTGTGTCTCGGAAAGTCCACCCGCGCCTGCTAGACTGCGACATCTCCACGATCAATAATATAACGTGATGGAAGGATTGGCGACTGTCCTCGGGTAAACATAAGGTTGACCGTCAGCACGACACTACTTGCCTGCTTTCTCAGGCGTCCCTCCGACCCTAGTGGCGGTTTCGAAGTTATCAAGCGACATATCGAAGTCTCTCTTCCAGAAGAATTCGAGCACGATTTCCGCCAAAAAAAAGCGTTGGAGCCTCCGGCATTTCGAGCTGACGACGGCCAACGTTGTTGTTCTATGAGCAACCGTGCGTAGCGGCTCACCGGCATGAACTTGTTGGTTCCTTCCTGAGTCGCCGTACCCACGACCAGCTGTTTCGTTTGACTCTCGAAAGGCCTTTGCGTTGCCCAAGCACCAGATCCTTGAGACTTCTCAGATCACGTGCTCGGGGCTCAATTAATTTATCCTGGATCCTCCGACAATCATCCCGGTGCGCAAATCTGCCGTATTCCTGGAGTCGATGCGACACTGATTGTGAGGACGGATAACAGGTCCGGAACATGACATTAGTATGCAAAAGATTGTCGTCCTAAGGAAGTCTCATGGTCGTCGCTACTTTTCGCCAAAAGATAATATGTTCGCAAAGGCATAATGTGACGAGATTTAGTATACGAGGAGGAAGGATTCCAAGCACGGTTATTCTCGGCTGAGATCGCTGTGGACCTGCTATCTCGTCGTCGCAACTGTATGACTACAACCCCCATCAGATAAGGATATCTATCGCATATAGCTTCTTACACCGATCCTACATTTTCTATAATCCAATTCATATCATCAGTGTCCAGAGCTACAAGGAAAGCCCTGCAAACAACGCTCAGCATGGCCTCCGCCGACAAGCCCCATGCAGCTCCTCAACCAGCCTACCTTCCAACAGCAGGCAGCATCTTGAATGCTAACAAAGGCTTCTACGACTCCTTGGCCAACAGCAAATCCAGAACACTCAAGCAAACCATCGATATCCCACCACGCTCCGCCAAAGCCTGGAAAGTCCCCGCTGGTAGCATTGTCCGATTTTCGACTCCAGAGGGTCCTCAGGTTGGTGACTTGAACATCTGGAATTTGTCCAACCCACGCGAGAGGTTTTGGGCATCTCGTACAAGACAACTGCAAGCCAGTCATGTTACTGTGTATGATCGCCTTTGGAGCTGTTTGCCTTATCTGAGGCCTATGGTTACTATCATCGCGGACTCGTTGAAAGACTATGGCGTGGACCAGTGGGGTGGTAGATGCCATGATTTACTTGGCACTCGCTGCGACCCGTATGTTAACACGATGCTCACTGGCGATCAATACGACTACCATTGTCATTCAAACTTGACAAGAGCAGTGGTTCCATACGGACTCACGTAAGCTACCTATCTAAATCTCCCCATTCATTGACCACTAACAAAGGGAAACAGTGAGTTCGATGTCCACGATGTCATCAACATCTTCCAAGTCACCGGCCTGAATGCAGAGGGAAAGTACTTCATGGAGCCAAGTCCAGCCAAGAAGACCGATTATCTCGAGTTCTTTGCCGAGCAGGATGTCTTGATGGCGCTCTCTGCATGCCCTGGTGGCGACCTTAGTGCTTGGGGCTGGGGCGAAGGTGGCGCAGGTGAAGAGGGCGAGAAGAAGAGCATGCTGGACTGCTGCCGACCGCTTCGGGCGGAGGTTTATAGATTAGATGATGAGTCTTTGCTACAGGGTTGGACACAGTTCGAGCCTTCAAAGTATACTGGACTTCACGGTATGAAGGTACCAATTGGAGAGAACGTTTCTTCTTGATCGAGATGAAATTGTCGCAACGATAATGGCTTGATGTTTTCCAGCCTCAGCCAGAGGATAGTTTGGACGGGCACAGCCAGAAGGACCATGCCCTAATACTAGCATTCAATGGCCGTACCAAGGAGATTGCATGGCCTTTATCGCCGCGTCGATGTCGTGATGGTGTTGCTTGGCATATTTTCGGCCGAAATTCAGATGAAGGTGGCTGGCGTTGGAGACAGAAAATAAGACGTTGGCATCATGTTGGCAAAAGTATAGGTCTAGAACAGAATCCACGAAGGTTGACAACATCCAATCGATCTATGGCTCAGCGAGCCCACACTACCACATCGTGGTTTGCCCGAGCGCACCATCTTGTAGCATACTATCTGGCATCTTGCTGAGCTGGTCAAGCCAGAACGCAGCATCGAAATCATTGAGCTGAGGCATCTCGGTCCAGGCAGGTAAATCTGAAAAATCATGAAGCGGATCAGCTGCATTTTCAAGCATGAACTGGGTACTGATAGGTGCGGTAGGAGAGAGACCCATCGATGGAGCTGCCACGGATAAGATACCATCATCTTGGCTGGGCGCTGACTCGAGGCTACTCGATTCTGTTGAGCTGGAAAGATTTCGATGAGGAGAGCTTCGAATCTTGTCATACAGTCGTTGGATGACAGGCACAGCTGCTCGTGCAACAATGTTGGCATCCTGGATATTGGCTAGAATAGAAAGAGCTTGATGAACCTTCGTTTCAATCAAGTCGATCTGATCCTTGTCCGGATATATGAGAGCAATCACAGCGAGCATCATTGCTGCGTTGGTCGGATAAAATCCAAAACCAAAGTATCCGTAGTGGTGCCGACCTGATAGCTCCATCAACGCCTTCTGATTATCGATGGAACCGACGGCAGCTTTTAGAGCGGCAATACGACTCTGCGAGCGCTTCGCGATAAAGGGTCGATGTAGTTCCATAAGGGCCAGGTTCAGTTGACTCGAAGCTTCTTCTCTGTGCAAAGGAAGATATGGGAAATCGGAGTCGAGATTTGTTGCAGGTCCGTTCGGGTTGAGATAAGGAGGCAATTCGTTGAGCACATTCTGAAGTCTATGGTGGAAAGTCCACACTGAGCTGTAATCGGCGTCCTGTTTGTCTAAGCCGTACTCGCGAATCTCGTGAATCTTGCCGGCAATACTATAACGAACCAGAAGCAAAGATAGAGGAGAAGGCGTGTGCTCGGTCTTTGGTATAGGTATTGTCTGCGATGGGTCGTCCGGAAATGATTGATCAATCGGCAAGATGATATCGCAATCTTTTGCGTTTATCATGCGTGGACGGCCAAGATTCATCGCTGTTCCTGAATCCCAGCAAAACACGTTTACCCAGACTCTTCTTCCATACTCTTGCAACCAAAACTGCTCGAGGTTCTTCGAGGAGTCGATATTGTTTGGAGCAGGCCGTGGCTCGCGGTGTAGATTCAATTGTTGCGCTTGTCTGTGATTGTGAGATCCAGAACCATGAAATGATGTTGATCAAGCAAGTGCTGACTTACCTGACTCCATCACTGATGGCATACCAACTCTCAACACCACGACCATTGTTCTTCAACCAGCTCGCTCTGAGCAAATCGTAGTCAACGACTGTGATCGAGCCATTGTGTCGACCAAGTATTAGCATTAGCTCAGAAGCTATATCAGTATACCTCCGCGACATATGGGCAGCTGATTTCTGGTCAGTCGCGTGAAGTATACGGGCTATCTCCCTATCCTGCCGCATATATTGCAGAATGACGGCGAGTAGCTGGAACGAGAACGCCACAAAATATGGTAGATCTTTGCTGATACTAGCTCGCTGCGAGGCAGGATCCTTGACCACGACAGTCCAATCCTCGAGCCGTTTGTCCATGTAACATTTTTGACCGACATTGTAACGCCAATGTACTTCGTCAAAGTAGTACTTGAATGCTCTTGTCATGACAGCAGGATCTGGCAGATGGGCAGCAAGGACCCAGAACTTAGCACAGGGCTTGCTCTGATCAGCAGGCCTCTGACTAGAGTCAGAGATCTGGAAGGCTTCATCATCTTCGAGCAACTGCAACAATACTTAGTAGGTGACGAGGAACGAGAAACGATGGAAACGTACCTTCTTCAGATCTGTAAAAGCATGGACATCATAGAATGAGGAAAGCGCAGTGCCATCTGAAGTGGATTCTAGAGGGAACGAAACATCTTCGGCCGAAGCAGGTGAATGCGATCTTGACTGCGAGACTGTGGACTGCGGTCTAGATCGTATGTCAGATGCAACACCATAACTTCAATTGGTCCTTGAGCTTACGTTGGCTGTTCATATATGCATTTAGCAGCGACATTGCGGCCCACGCAGTTTTGGCATGGCCTTTTTCTATCACACTAGAATAAATCAGATTCCAAGCTGTCGTCAATCCCACTTGAGCTGTTAGGCACCTTCTGCTTGCGTCTGTGACGTGATTAGAACGAAAGCCATCTAGTCTAGCTTGATCGGAATAGACTGACCTATAACATTCTAGACACGCTGTCACCACGCGTTTCCTCTTCAAGGGCGGTGCCGAGGTCGATTCAGTATTCATGAAAGCAGCGAAAAGGGTACTCTCGAGTAGCGAGAAAGAAGAAGAATGATGCAAGTCTTTGTGCATCTGGACAGGAACGCCCTTTCCATACGGGCAATCATCGGGGATGAGCCCCGTGTTGGCAACGACTTTCTCGAGGTTTTCTTCTGACGAGGTCCTCACTCGCTCCAACAAAATGTTACAAAGTACACGTCGTCGTCAAGATAGGAGAAGACGTATTTCGCGTCGGGCACTCAAATATCGTCTCAGATATGCCAGTCTCGAAAGCGACGACTGCTGCTTACCGTCCCGTGTATCCTGCCCATGCTCATCTTGTTCTTACTTCCCGTGCGCTAAAGACAGTTACAATGTAGCTAGAGGATTGCACAGTTGCGACCGGAATATCAATCTGGTCACTGTAATAACCTTCAACACGTTTTCTCTGTGGAGATCATAGCCTCCACGAAAGTATCAGGCATCTGATAGCTTGTAATGAACCTAAGTCTCAGGGATAAGAACCACACTTATGGAAGGTCGTGAGTATTGAGGGATCTCGAGACTCCCGTTCGCGCATGTTCACTCACCATTCTTCATCACTTCCAGTCTCGTCATTTGCACGCCGCCACACCTTCAAAACACCCTCTACCACAGGAGCAACGCTACACTCTGTCACTTCTCTCACGCCACTGTGCCTGATCATCACCCTGATCTCACTGACCTCGCGTCATCGAGCGCACACTAGTCACTTCAAGATTTGCAACCTACGTGCAGCAAGTTGGTTGCAAAACAATCGTAGGACAGCACTCTCACTGTCAAATTCAGCGTCCAGGTACCAGGCTCTACCACTCTGACTTGTTTATGCCACATCTTCTCACGCTGATAGTCTAGCTCTACTCTGCGCCTCGCTCCACATCTTTTGGGGCGAGACCAGCCATGACGAAGCGCCAGCACACGGCAACCCCCTACAGGTGGAGTACACTCGAGCGACTACCTTGGCCAAACTCCAATTCTTTCGAGGCTGCAAAAAGAGAAATACGGATCCGTGCAAAGGAACTTCCAAAGCTGACACTCAAGGAGTCCAAGCCACAAAGAGACACATACGCCGCTGAGTTTGTGAGCAACAACAAAACCTGGATTCCCCAAGATCGCCAAACATGGACCAAAGCATGCATTTCTAGATTGCTGTACGAAACCTATATCGAGCGCAGCAAGCGAGCCTACCACAAAACAAAGTCTGCCAACCTGAAGATACAAGACCGCAGCGTAGCTGATGGTCCAGGCGACGGCGATCAGCCCATGCCATCGCCTGTGCTTTCACAGAACAACCACGAAGCCAACAAACACAAAGACAATAACCACGAAGGCAACATCCAACCAGACAACAATCAGGTAGACAATGAGACAGATTCAATGGCCGACGATGTTCATTACCACACAAGATCTACCAGTGCATCCTGCAACCCTGTCGAAACCGATGGCTTTACACCAATTGATAAGTTCAGTCCCGAAGCACTAAAACAATACACAATCCGACTTGACATTCTTGTCAACGGCAACTCACGACCCATCAAAAGAGTTTTGCTTTGGCTTTGTGGCGATGGAGGAACGAAACGATCTTCTTTGATTGACATCGGAGATTTGAGCTTCGACAAGCTTGCTAGGTTGGCGAATTTGTCCGAGATCAAGACTATTACCTATGCATATGCTAGATCTCCAACTGCTTATATGCAGATCAGAGATGATGCCGACTTCATAACAGCAGTTCAGCACCTTATCAATCAGAACGCGTCGCCTGTTGATGATCTGGTGTTGTGCATTCAGGAGGCGTGAAGATGTGTGACAAAGCGGGCGGGAAGCGCCAAAGCTCTATTAAGGAACAAGTGGGGAGCGCGAAAGTTTCGATGAAGAGAAGGAAGAGAAGTTTGATCAAAAAGAATAGAACGGGCAATGAGCCTATAGCTACCACAAAGAAGAAGAATACGCAGAACCAAAGCAAAAAACTATATACAACCACCACCACCCTCTCCTTCAGATCCAATGCTTACAGACACTGGTAATACCAATCATTCTGGTACTTACAAGATGAGCCAGAAGCACACTTGGTAGGACCATCATATCCAATCCCGCCACAACGACCCCACTTGGGCACTTCAGTGTAAGCAGGGCTAGGTACAGCAACAGAAGTAATCGCTGTAGTGCCAGTGAAAGTCGCAGTCTCGGAAGTAGAGGTAGGAGCAGAGGTGATAGAAGCAGAAGCAGGAGCCGAAGTCACGGTCGCAGCAGAGGAAGACACCACAGTCGAGGAAGCCTCTGCAGTAGACGAAACAGCCTGAGTAGCAGTAGCCGAAGAAACAACAGCAGAGGAAGAAGCAACAACAGGAGCATTGCCAACCTTTACAGCAGCAACCTTCTTAGCAGCAGCTTCGGCTGCAACCATGACGATAGCTTGAGTATTGCCAGTAGGCAAGTCAGGGTGGAAAGAAGCATCCACGACAAACAGGTTATCAGTACCGTAAACCTTAGTATCTAAGTCAACGACGGCAGCACCGCCCTTGCGACCATCGTCTTCGCCCATCTTAGCGGTACCGACGAAATGGCTGCCGGTAACGAAGGTCTTGATCAGATCAGCGCCAGTGACGTTGGATGAGGCAGTGAGCCCAGCATCAAGGGTCAAAGTCGAGTTCTCTGATTGTGTGAAGCTGATCAAGCGGTCAACGAAAGAAGCAAGAGCTTGCTTGTCCTCGGCAGTGTTCAACCAAGGCTGGGTAATGTACTCAGTCTTGCCATCTGCAGTAACGCCGATCTCACCGGTAGAAGTGAGACCATGGGTAAGGTAGACCTTCATCTTGATGGTGTCATTGGAAGGCGAGTTGCAAGTTCCTTGGACGAAACGCTCAATACCATCAGTACCCTTGACCGAAGACCAGAAGTTCAAGCGCTGGCCACCCTGAACAAGCAAACCGCTGCCTTGAGCAAAGGAGTCGATGTTGATTTGGTCAGGCTTGGTAAAGGCAGAGGTATCAAGCGAAGCCAACGAGGACTTGGTCTTGAACTTCAAAGTCACGATAGGGTGGTCCTTGAGGCCCTTGCCAACAGGAAGGTCAATCCACTCAGACTCTTCGGGAAGAGTGACGCCGACGCTTCCACCCTGAACAGTCTTAATCTGGTCGGCAGGGCCGATACCAGAATTGATGAGGATACGGGGAGTAGATAGTGCACCACCAGCAAGAACGACCTTACCGCCAGTCTTGACGTTGATGATTTGACGGCTACCATCCAGAAGTTCAACTTCAACACCAGCGACAAAAGAAGACTCACGGACGGTGCGGACGACAGTGCTGTTAAGTTGGATGTGGAAGTTCTTCTTTGCCTTGGCGAGCGGGAGGTATGTCAGAACAGGGCCAGCACGGAGACCATCCTGGATGTTCCATGGTGGGTGCGAGAAGACATCTGTCTTCTTGTTGGGTTCCTCAAGGGCATTGACAGAAGACCATCCATTGCTAGTGAAGAAGGTAGAGAGCACATCGTAAGCACCTTGATCGTAACGTTGACCGTCCTTGGAAGGAGAAATGGTACCAGGGTTTCTCTCGTAGAAGCTCTCAGCAGAGGCCGAGACATCAGACCACTTCCAACCAGTTGGCCACTTGTCGTCAAAGTCGCGTTCTTGGGGACGAACGAACATGAGAGCGTTGATCATGCTGCTACCTCCGAGCAGACATCCAGCTTGATCGGCAGTGTCAGTGCAGTACTCGTTGGTGACGCCAGCGGTAGAGAGGTAGTAAGCCATGGCGGGAACATCGTATTGAGTCACAGTGTCGTTCCAGGACTCGAGAGCACGGCCACCGGATGCATAAGTTGAAGCGTCACCACGCTCGAGAAGGAGAACCTCGGCACCAGACTCAGCAAGTCTCTCGGCGACAATGATACCAGCGGGACCAGCACCGGCAATGATGTAGTCGTATGTTGTGTTCAAGGTAGTAGCGATGGGGACAGTAGAAGTGTTGTTCTGGCCTGTGGTAGAGTTCGATCCTACAGTGCCGTTGCTGGGAGTTGTAGGAGCCGAAACAGTTGCTTCAGCCCAGGAAGCCCAAGTATCGTAGCTTGTAGATGAAGAGTTGGCAAAAATGACGGCAAATGCACCATATCCAGAGTGCATGTTCAAGGCAGTGTCGGCCGCAGACGGCTTAGCAGGAGCGTCGGAAGAGTAAGCCCATCCAAAAGCATTACCCTTGACAGTGCTAGGGAAACTGTCCGATTCGCCAGTGATGCATCCATTACAGACAAAGGTGTAAGAAAAGTGAGTGCTGTTGACAAAAGTACCATTGGCGATGGGAGTTGTGGTCACATTGCCTGTATAGACGGGAGGAGTGGTGTAACCACTTGCTTCACGAACGGAAGACATGACCTCCTTGCCATCAGGCCATGCAACGACCAGAATGTGGTTCGCCATTTGAGCGGACATGTCAAGACCGGCCCATCCCTCAGTGGTAGGAGCAACAATCTGACCGATGAAATCCGTACCCAGAGTCTCAGGTGTGGCGACACTGAATCGTGCTCCAGTCTCAGAGTCCTGGAAGCTCATGAAATCGATACCGGTGTTGGGATCAGTGTATGCCACGCTCTGTGCAAAGGCGCCCAGTGCATAGGCAAGGGGAAGAAGAGCGGCGAAACGAGCCATGATGCAAGAGAAAAGAATGAGTCGCGAGGACTGTTTCAAGACTGAAAAGAATGAAGAAATGGACCCTCAGGGCCTTGAGACGACTCTGAAAAGAGGAACAGATTCCACCAGGGAACTGTCCAAACGAAAGACTGAGCCGTGAAGGCTGGAAGGAACGAAGAAAGAAAGGCGAAAAAGCTGACCTACGAATGAAGATACTGGCTGCGGCCAGGTTCTATATCTTATGTACCCACCCAGACAGAATGTAAAAAGAGACTTTACTCGCGATAGCAGGCGCCAAGTCGGTAGGTGCATAGCCGTTTCGAAGGGGTATAGCATGTTTCGTGACAGAAGACAGCGGGGCCGGAGCTATGAGCAAATGTCGCGAAGTTTGATCAGCCAAGGTCAGCAATATCGTAGTAACAGAATTCTCTAGAAGAGAGCTGTAGACGAGACCAATAAAATTCGACCGATTATGGCCGAGTAAAAGAGATCGAAAAATGAGTGGGAAGTCGGAGTTGTATGTCAGCAAGTGCGATGACTGATTGTGGTCGAGGTTGTGCAGAGAAGGCACTTCATCAAAAAGCTGCGCTAGCGTGTTAGAAAGCAGAGGTAAGCGAAGGGTTGGCATCGGCAAAACGATACCTACAGGCCTAAGATAATCTATACCAGACCTGTCACGTTACCGTGATTAGGAAGATGGAGCAAAGGGGAAGATGTAGTGGGCCATGTGTTTGTTTCAAATTGCGCCACTGAGCGTAGGGCTGGGCTTGGTTCATGCGGCTCCCGAGGCAGCCTCTAACCGAGCTGATGATTTTTCTCGGAGTAGGACCGAGACAGGTCGTGATCCTGATATACATGCAGTCGGCTTTTGACCAAGTTGTTTATAATGGTAAAAAGTCACCTAGAGATGGGTCTTTTGACCATATAGCAAAATGTGGACCTGATGGTGGAAAGCCAAGATGGATGCTCGAGCCCAGCGTAGCAATCGAGTTTCAGCATGGATATTCTTGGACATGCAAAGCCACGAGGGATTTGATGCCGTACAGGGCAAGAGACGGCGACAGAATTGGGAACATGTACCTGAAGTCTTTCACCATGGGACATGCTCTCTGCTCTGTGTCTGTGACCTGTTCCCTGTACATGCGACAACGATGGATTGAACTGTCGGTCCGTGGGCAGAAGGCAGAGCAACTCAGGCCGTGCACTCAAAGTGAATGCACAAGACACAGAGCTGGGCTCTACTCGAGTCTTCTCAAAGGCCAAGACGACGTCTGTGGTCAAAAAGATGTCATCGAGACAAGTCGGTCGTTGAGTGAGATCGGATGCGAGATTGCCGTGCCAACAGACGCGCCAATCTCGCGCAACGCGTAAAGTGGAATTTGACCGCTCTCTTCGACATTCATTCGTCCATCTTCTCTCAAACACCTATACAGCAATCTCTCTGCATAACTATCGAATACTTTATATTGCACAATACCAGCATGGCACACGTCCGCAAACGCCAGTACCAACCCTCGAACCAGTCTTCGATCAAGTCCTTCTTCAGTCCTGTCGGCACCGGTTCACCCTCATCCTCAGCAGACACCGACGAGTATGCGCGGCCACTTAAGCCCACCGTGCCTGATCATGTGCAGTCTCTCCTCATCAACGTCGGTATGCGCGTTCGCAAGTCGGTGCCCGAAGGATACAAAACGCACAAGTCGCTGCCCGTGCCAACCATTTCATACATGCACCCTGCCAGCATCTCAGCAAACTCGGAAAACGAAATACCTGCCAGCAGCGCACCAGAACTCTACACCAAGCCATCTGAGCTGACACCGTTCTGTGGTCTACACAAGATTGGCGGCTTCAGCTCACAACCTACCTCATCCGCTCCTGGCTTGTCTTATACCCAATCGACCACGGCCTCTTCATTCGACATGCCGCACACACCAAGGACAAACACACGCAAGAGAAGCTACGCAGACGACATGGAAGCTGAACTCGACTCGTTTTTTGACGACGAGTTGGAGCAGAACGACTCGATGCTTGACGACACGGCTTCAACCAAGCCCAAATACCCTCTCAGCCATTCTTCAATGCCTAACCTGAGCGCTGAGAGTAACATCGTCAGCCCTCAGAGCAGACCCAAGGCTCGCTTGAAGACTCGTTCACCTCACAAGATAATCAACGACTTTTCTGACGAGGACGTCGGCTTCCTTCAGCCCATGGACTGCGAGTAATGGCAGATGGAATTCGTGTAATGGCACTTGTGATTTTTGGGAGCGGATATACCCGGCGTGGATATTGGTTTGCTGTTCTCGTATTGGCTCTTTGCTATCATGACTCTTTCTTGTCTCTTTCTACCATGACTTTTGCTTGTCTTCCAGCGCTACTGTACTTTTAGTGTAGATGAAGCAATCTCAATTTCGTACTTTCCCTTAGAGGCAGTCAATGATGGCGGAGAGGTGGAGGCGGGCCGCGATGCGGAGAGACGCCAAGCATCACATGCGACCTCGGAATGCATCATCATCAGAGGGACGATCGTGTTGACGGCGTCTCATGCTCTTGCATGCATCTTCCTGACTCCCTCTTGCTGCTTCTCGATACTTGTGTCTGCTGCCAAACAACACGCGTGATGTGAGTCTCGACATGGCAGCGCAGTCGACGTTACGACATGGCCCGGATCAAGCACTCCGGGCCCTCATGAGTCGCATGCTCGATCGTCTCCGTAGACGTCTCAAACGCACACCGCCAACACTACGCCTTTTAGCTGCGGTTCTCTTCACTCTTGGTCTAGTTGGTGGTGGCATGGGCTCGTACAAATGGTGGGTTGACAGTCGCAAAGAGAAAGAGACGGGAAGACGGCTGTTGCGACGTAATTCTGGTCTGAAGGCCAAAGATGGTACACGAACCATCTACGTTGCATACAAATCCTCTACCGCAAAGGTCATCATCAAGCCAACCAAGCCGACCACCTTCGATGCCCATCGCCGCCTGTTCTTGCAGCCACCTCGTGCTGTAGGCCTTAGTGACAGCAACCTGCCACAGGTCCCGCCCCTCCAGACCAAGCCAGGTTTGAACCTCGCCTTCTTGCATCAATTCCTCAGTCTGATGAACATCTTGATCCCGCGTTGGGGTAGTAAAGAAACTGGTTTATTATTCAGTCATGGTGTCTTCCTGCTTCTCCGGACTTACCTGTCCCTCGTTGTTGCCCGTCTGGATGGTGAGATTGTGCGAGATCTAGTGGCTGGCAAAGGCAAACCATTCCTCTGGGGTATCACCAAATGGTGCACTATTGGAGCCCTAGCCAGTTACACCAACAGCATGATCAAGTTCTTACAGTCCAAGGTCTCAATTGCCTTCCGCACTCGCCTGACGCGTTATATTCACGACCTCTATCTCAACGATAACCTGAACTTCTACAAACTCTCCAACCTTGATGGCGGCATCGGCCATGGAGCTGACCAGTTTGTCACTCAAGACTTGACTCTGTTCTGTGATTCTGCCGCCAGTCTCTACTCAAGTCTAGGAAAACCATTCGTCGATCTCCTGGTCTTCAATTACCAATTATATCGCTCTCTCGGCCCATTAGCTTTGACGGGCTTGCTAGCAAACTACTTTGCTACTGCTACATTGCTCAGAAGACTCTCACCTCCCTTCGGCAAGCTAAAGGCTGTTGAGGGCAAGAGAGAAGGCGACTTTAGAGCACTTCATGCTCGACTGATTGCCAATGCCGAGGAAGTTGCTTTCTACGGAGGTGATCAGATGGAAAAGTTGTTTTTGGACAAGGGCTTCCAAGAACTCAAGAGATGGATGGAAGGCATCTACAGCCTTAAGATCCGCTACAACATGCTTGAGGACTTTGTGCTCAAGTACTCTTGGAGTGCTTTTGGCTACCTCATAACCTCTCTACCAGTCTTTCTTCCTGCTTGGGCTGGACTCGCAGAGATTGGTGATAAGAAGGTAGCACAGCCTGCCTCTGAGGCTGCTCTGATGGCTCAAGCCCCTACAGACGAATCGGGCAGTCGCACCCAAAACTTCATTACTAATAAGCGTCTGATGCTTTCGCTTGCCGATGCAGGCGGTCGTATGATGTACAGTCTGAAAGACCTGTCAGAGCTGGCAGGCTACACCTCTCGTGTATACACTCTGATCAGCACTCTACACCGAGTACATGCCTCCGCATACCACCCACCTCGCAACACATATCCCGAACTCTATTCTCTTGCCGATGTACAGGGCACACTACACAAAGGGTTCGCTGGTGTCCGTTTCGAGAACGCTCCAGTCGTTGCACCTGGCCTATGGCCCCAAGGCGGCGAAGAGCTCCTTGACAACCTCAACTTTGTCATCCAATCCAACCAACATATTCTCATAATCGGCCCCAACGGCGCAGGAAAAAGCGCTGTTGCCCGCATTCTAGCCGGCCTCTGGCCTGTTTATCGTGGCCTAGTGTCTCGCCCCCGAAGCATCGGTCAAGACGGCATCATGTTTCTGCCTCAACGACCCTACCTCTCCCCCGGCACCCTGCGTGATCAAATAATTTACCCACATACCGAGTTCGACATGCGCAATTCTTCACGCCGGGACTCTGAACTCGAACAAATCCTCACCGAAGTACGTCTAGGCTACCTTCCCTCCCGCGAAGGCGGTTTCGACACACGCAAAACCTGGAAAGACGTTCTTTCCGGCGGCGAAAAACAACGCATCTCTTTTGCACGTTTGCTGTACCATTCCCCTGCTTTTGCAGTCATTGACGAAGGTACTTCTGCCGTGAGCAGTGATGTAGAAGGGTTGTTGTACGAGACGCTGAAGCAGAGAGGTGTCACTTTGCTTACTATATCTACGAGGGCGAGTTTGAAACGTTATCATGATTATGTGTTGACGTTGGGATTGGGATCTCAAGGTGATGAGTGGGAGATGCAGAAGATTGGTACTGCGAGCGAGAAAGACAGTGTGGAGAAGGAGATTGCGGAACTCAAGGAACGTCTTTCTCAAGTTGAGGCTTGGAAGCAGAGGAAGGCGGAGATTGAGGCTGAATTGGCTCAGGTGTGGGTGGAAGGTGGTGGTGTGTTGGAGACACCCGAGTATGCGAAGGACGCAAATGAACAGGATGAGTATGAGCAGAAGCAAGATTTCGCGGAAGAGGTAGACGTGCTTGCCGATGAAGACGGCGAAGAAGTTGCATTGAGTGAGACTGAGACGGAGAAGGCAAGGAGTGATGGCGAACGTGATGATGCAGGCACTGATGGCTACAACACTGACAACACGCAAGAGTTCGTCACGCCTGCTGCTACACCTTTGGAGAGAGCGTCACCTTAGACAAGGTACCTGGCATCTACATATTCACATTACGGAATTAGTTTCTTTCTTTGTTTGTTATGATGCTGTTATCTCATGCTTTCTAATTCTTCCTTTTTGGTGGTGTACCTCAATACCTGATTCCCTTCTCGAAGTCATCCATCTCAGCGAGCGTGGCCCCGTTCTTGTAAGGTCGCAGAGGTATACCACTTGCCTCACTATGTGGCGATCCTGCAGTCTCGACAGCGGATGAAGGCTCAGGAGACTTGACGTAGCCCATACGCGTCGGAGTTGCAAAGCTATTACGCAAATGTGTTGTTCGTGACCCAGAAGCGTTGGAGGTCAAGGTTCGTGCGCGTTCGGTGAAGTATTTGTAGATGGAGCGGGAAAGAGCGAGGTTTGCTGCGATGATGCCTAGGAGAAGTTCGGTGCTATGATTGAAAAATTAGCAGTTGTGTCGTGGGGGAGATCTCCTGGTGTTGATGCGTACTTGGCCCATATCGCAGCGATGCAGTAGGCATATGAAAGATCGTCCGTTGTGGTTCCGAGAGATGCTGCTCGGATGGCTGAACAGATCGTTGCCCTTGACGACAGAGTCAGCGTCAGTTGTGTTGAGTGTTGCAGTGCCGACGTACACCAAGCCCATACTCATCAGTCCGCAGACTGCCGCTTTTGTCGACAGAGGTATCCTAACGTTCCACACTACATGGATAGGCAAGATAGTGCAGACCACATCAGTCGCAACCGCATATGCTGAAGGATGTTAGTTCGAAACAATATTTGTGCGTAGCAATACGAACATGCTTGAAGGTAGATACTGTATATTCGCACCTTGGCTGGCCAGCAGTGATCCGCAGATGTACCATTCCAGTATGCTCTTAGTGGTGAGCATTCAGCGAGCAGTACCACCAAGCACTCCAAGTTTGTCAAGATCAATCCTGTAATGACGATAGCCAGGATATATCTGAGAGTACGTGTGTCCTTGATGCGCAAGATCAAGATACAGATCGAGACTTTCATCAGGCAGATAGTCGGGAAGAGCAAGACTTGTGTGTACCAGGTAAGCATATTGATTGTCTGGTAGTCGTGATCCGAGACGTATTGCCGGTGCTTCCCATTGCCATAGCGGACACTGACAATCTGGATAGACATACGAGCTACTGCAAGTACAGTTGTCAAGGCCATTGCTCCATCATCGAATCCTAGTTGTCGGTTTCCCCATCGTACCCAGCAGCGCAAGCTAGTCGTGATTATAGCCAGAGATGTAAGTATACAGGTAAGTATAAGTAGAGTAGGACCTTTGTTGTCATTGTGCGAGTGTCCTCCCATCGTGAGGGTTGTTCAGAAGTCGAGTCAATCCGCAACAGCAAAGAACATCGGATGCGAACCTAACCAAGGATTAAAGTAGTGTATGTCCCTGCAGGAGGATCGATAGTCTTGTTCTTGGGCCAACTGGTAAGATTTGTGTGCACTACATCATCCTGGCCTGAGCCCTAAGCGACTCGTGTATGCAGTCATTGCTGTGGATAAGCAACACGGCAAACACAGGGTAGTGATAATTTCCCTGCAGCACATCATCTTTGATCACATCTTCACCCAGAACAACGCTGGTATTGGAAGTATCATGTCTCGCACGACCTACCACTAAATCTTCGCAAAGCATGACAACGAGCCTGTGGAAGACACTAACCTCTGCACATCTGGCCATTGGAACCAAGGCTAGCAAGGGCCGTATCCATAAGCAGTGAATACTCAGCGGATGTTGCAAGCTCCTTCCTCCATTGAGTTCAGCCATCAAGGCTAGCCCGAGCAACCAGGATAAATGCTTTCGAGGGCCGAGGTACTTGTCCTCACAAAGTCTTCGGTTGGCCAGGTCTATGACTTGACTGTTGGCATCAAAACATGAATCGAACAAGGGCCTCGAGGAGACGGGCCGTAGACGAGTGATTATTCAACCAGACTCGCACGGCTCGGTTAGGTGGTGGATCCTTGCAATTTAGGTGGATGGTTCGGCGGAAGACGACGAGCCGCAGGCGGCCCGCATCTACGTTATCAGACGTGAACCACACCAAACAGACGTATTTTCTGGAAGATTCATAGCGCCGCTACACAAGCCGAGAGTTT
The DNA here is from genome assembly GCA_037042735.1 of Aureobasidium sp. Y128-05A. Taxonomy (NCBI): domain Eukaryota; kingdom Fungi; phylum Ascomycota; class Dothideomycetes; order Dothideales; family Saccotheciaceae; genus Aureobasidium; species Aureobasidium sp. Y128-05A. The sequence continues at coordinate 413,461 of JAXQKC010000109.1, read as the reverse complement.
GTGAGCAGCATGATGCTTACAATAGTGATGAAGAGGAAGGCGTGTCAAGGTTCGAACCCAGGTTGAGCGAGAATCATTTCGGCACATGCCAAGGAAGTTGCCGATGCTGATCGACCTTGCATTTCTTGTGAAACCACTCCTTCGCTGCTTCCCATCTATCGGTCGCTGGAGCCCTAGTGACCAAGGTACATGCTGATACTCTCGAGCGAATCTGCAGAAAGTGTTGGCCCTGGAAGCGCTCAATCGGGTGCCCAGGACCTTTTACACTACCGGCGACTCACGCCTGCTTTTGGTGCCTTTCTTTGCATGATCTTATCCTGGTGCATGGCAAGTAAGCAGTGCCGATCGGAACATTGTCTCTGTACCTGACTGCTATTGGTCTGCCCTATAATATAAGAGCACCACTTTATCCGCCATGCATCACCGGATTTTGGCTGTGAGGACCGATCCAGTAGGGTTTCGGGGCTTCGTCTAATCCTCATCCAGTATTTAGCTTATGGCCCTAGCCTGCCTCCATGTGAACTGCCGACATTGCTCTAAAAGCTTTGCCTCACCCGGTTCATCTGTCTACAAAAGCAAGATATCCTCAGGTAGAGTTCCATCACAGATCTTCTTAGGGTTTCTTGACTTGAGCCATCAACATGGCTCCCTCACTTTTCTCAGCTACTCTAGTCTCAGCTCTTGCTACTCTTTCGGTCGTGCAAGCATCAACTTATGACTTTATAGTTATTGGGGGCGGAACTGCCGGTCTTGCTGTTGCAAGTCGCTTGAGTCAATACTTGCCAAATAACACAGTTCTGGTCATCGAAGCTGGTCCTGATGGCCGCGATGTTCCTGGCATCTACATCCCTGGCATGAAGGGCAGCACACTCGGTGGTATCTATGACTACAACTTTACTACTGTTGCGCAGCCCCATGCTGGCAATCGCGTCTGGGCACAGAACCGAGGAAAGGTGCTGGGAGGGAGCTCTGCTCTGAATCTCATGTGTTGGGACCGAGCTTCAGTGGCCGAGTATGATGCCTGGGAACATATCGGCAACCCTGGGTGGAACTGGGATAGTATGATCACAAATATGCTCAAGGTTGAGAACTACACTCAGAGTGTGCATCCTGCGCAAGAAATTGATCAAGGTGTTGGCGTTGATGGCCCGATTCACGCAACCATCAACAGAATTCAGCCAACTGATCAAGACACCTGGATCCCAACCATGGAGAATTTTGGCTTTCCGGAAAACATGGAGTCTCTTGATGGCAACCCCCTTGGTGTCTCTCTTCAGCCGAATAACATCGACACTGCTAAGTACACGCGCTCGTACAGCCCCGAGTATCTCAAGATTGCTGGAAGCAACCTTCATGTTATGACTGGATCTCAGGTCATCAAGATCAACACCGAGAAGAGACATGGCCAGGTCATTGCCACAGGTGTCACACTCAAAGGCAACCTGACCATCAATGCTTGCAAAGAGGTCATTCTTAGTGCTGGTTCATTCCAATCACCTGGTTTGCTCGAGCTTTCAGGTATCGGAAACTCATCCATTATCGCCGCAGCGGGGATCAAACCGGTTCTCGAGCTTCCCACCGTAGGTGAGAACCTACAAGACCACATCCGCATTCAGAACAGCTTCAAGCTCAAAAAGTTGACTTCTTTTGATGAGCTCAAATACAACGCAACTTTCAAGGCTGAACAACTGACACTCTACAATGCAAATAACGTGTCGAGCTATGACTATGCCGCCTCTGGCTTCGCTTACTTGACTTGGCCACAAGCACTTGGTAACGAGTCTGCCGCACTCATCGATGTTGCTAAGAATGCTACCAATGCGAAGGCTTCTGTCGTTGACAAGACCAAGCTTGACTTTTTGACTGGAAACAAGAGTCACACAATTCCTCAACTCGAGATTATCTTCTCTGATGGTTACACCGGTGTTGGTGGCTACCCCATTGTTAACTCTTCCGAGTACGGCTCCAATTACTTCACTTTGCTGAGCGTTATCATGCACACATTGTCGCGTGGCCACGTTCACATCAACACATCCGACCCTCTTGGTAAACCCATCATCGACCCTCGTTATCTCAGCAACGAGTACGATCTTCAAGCCGCCATCGCCGCCACAAAGCTCAATCGCAAGATCGCACAAACTGCACCCATGAAGGATATCATCGCCGAAGAGTACGAACCTAGCTCGGCGATTCAGACTGACGAGCAATGGAGAGACTTTGCTCTCAACCATACTTTGACCATTTACCATCCTCTTGGCACTTGTGCTATGCTTCCCAAGAAGGATGGCGGTGTTGTCAGTCCCGAATTGAAGGTTTATGGCACGCAAAACTTGAGAGTTGTTGATGCTAGCACCATCCCTGTTCAGCTTTCTGCGCATATCCAGACAGCGATTTATGGTATTGCTGAGCGTGCTGCTGAGATGATTGCTGCTGAGTGGTCTGCTTGATTGCAACTCCATTGTAGTTCTGATTGAAATATAAACAAATACACAGGCTTTCTATTAACAACGCTACCTTATCTAATCACTTGTAAATATTGATCTCAACACATTCTTGTTCGTTTGATCTAGACGGGCGGAGGAATGGCCGGTGAGTAGGCATGCCTCTGGACATCAGCCTCGAAGCTCTGCTGCACCTTGACATCATCCACAGGCGATGGTGCCTGCTCCGATGCCGATCGCTCTGGCATCTCATCGGCCTTTCCCATCTCCGCCTTCATAATTAGCTGTCTTTTCTCCTCCTCCATAGCTTTGTGCTCTCTTTCCGCAACTGCACAGCGATGATTTAGCGCCACAACAGCCAAGGGTAAAAACACAATCTCCCAAGTGAAGAGAATGGGCAAGGCTTGGTAAAGACGATCCACAGCACCGCCGGACCAGATCTGTATCAATACTTGCCACACTTCGTGGGCGGGGAGTGCGTAGCCCCAGCGGTAGAACCCAGGTGCCAGCTCAAAAGGCCAGATTGTGGAAGTGACATTGAGGATGACCCAGGTCAAGACGAAGAAGGGGAGGAACTTCATTGGGATAAAGCCGGTTGCGACGTCGATCTATTCTTATTTAGCAATGAGAACTGTTAGTTGCTAGATAGTGCAAAACGTACCACAACAAAGTTGATATGCATGAAGAGCCACACGATGACCCAGGTGCAAAAGAATTGGCCTGCACCAACGGACCAGTTCTCGCGGAAAGCCCAGATGTAGCCGGCCCAACAAAGCGAACCGATGAAGGTGTATGACAGACTGAGGGCCAATCGAATGATGCCATTGTTGAGTACCGGCAAATGCGAATATAGATTGAACTGTGCACTGACGCCGTTGACGGCCATGAGGAAGAAGAATTGCATGATGATAGGCATCACCATGGCGACAGTGTTGTACAGAACCCTGGTTCCCTGACTCGTTGGCATAATGTTGATATCCCCTCCTTGAATCGGATTGAGGAAAGCTTGGAGGGCGGCAGGGTCATTCTTGTTCAGAGTCTGCAGAGCGCCAGTGCCGTTGATATGGTTGTATGCGATGCGGACGACCGCCATGAGCTGCGACATGCTTGATTTGACTGTGCCATCCTCCATGGCTGGATATCTGACCTCGTTCCAGACGTATGTTAGTGTGTTTGTCAGATCGTAAGCCGCTGCTGCATCTCCGCCTTCGAGAGCAGCTGCAAGGCGTTCTGAAGCTCCAGCGCGAGTGAATACAGCAGCCCAGTGGTCGCCCTTCCTAACTGCTTGGACGATATCCTCAACCGCTGGGTATTTGGTGCTGCTCTCGATATCGAAGGTTGGGAACGTATCAGCCTTTAGTTGTGTTATGGCGCCTTGAAGACTCTTTCCAATGACACCACCATCATAGTCGACTGTGAGGACGTGGAGATTGTGTACCCTGTGTTCTGACTTGAAGAGAGAGCCGAGGAGGTATGACATGTTGACGAGGAACAAAATCTGAAGCAGCATAAACGAGGCAATAGCTGCGATCATGAAAGGCTTCTTCCTGCCATTCCAGAACGGGTCTCTATGACCTATGCGATGGGCAGATTTCTGCGGTATGAAGAGACTAACAAAGCCCATCTTGAGTCTTGACGGACGGATTGGAGCTTGCCCCGAGCGACGGAAGCTGGTGTGATGAGATGATAATGCAGGTGAACTTCTACTCAAGCTCCGGGGACCTGGAGCATAGACGTGTGTGTGAAATATGGAGATGAAAACGAAAGAAGACCTACGGCATTATAACAAGTCCTATACATATACATTTTCACGCCTCCTACCTGGATACGACGTTATTTCTGGAGTCCTGAGACACTGTCGGATGGTCGGAGGTTCAACAGTTCCAAGATTGCGAGATCAAGTCGGACCAGCGTCAGAGAAATGATGGTGAACGAGTGGTCCCGGGTCGGACCTCTAAGCGCCGACGTGGAGGACGAGCTTCTGCAGGGCTTTAGGGCTTCGGTAGAGTGTTCCGAGACCCTCTTCGCCTTCTTCGTCTCGGATTCGGAGCCAGTCGCACCCGTTCATGGCCTCAATCATAGAAAATGTTCGTCTGCGATGGCAAGGTCGACGGTATCCGCCATTTTCAAAATCCGGCGCGAACAGAGCCATCTGCACCATCGACGTATAGACATGCCGCACTGCCCAGAAATACTTGAGGGCTGTGCATCCTCCGTGTTTCGCGTCGTTTGATAATTGGACATCAACCCGTCCATCGAGGAGCCATCGCTCTTCTATTTGTGCCAGTATTTTCGGACTCCGGTGGGGAGATCTTGACTTCACAGACTTCGTCTAACATTCGGATATTTTGCTGTATTGTCAGAGCTTACAAGCTAACGGTGTCACCTACGAGACGGAAAGTTCTCTGAACTATCGACCAGGGTACGAACGTCCTTCGACTGATCTCGATGGAGAATGTTTATGACACTCTACCCCAAGCAACAATCAGGTGTATTAAGTGTTTTGTTCAGTGGTGATGCTCGACTGAGGATGCACAAAGAAGATGCAGGTGGGGTTGCTGCAGCTACCTACCTTTTACGCGCCGCGTTCTAGCGCTTGACATCTTTGTACTGGCATCCATTCCAGTACCTCTCCCCAAACCCTCCGTCTAATACTTGGTCTTACCATCGTTTCCTTGCCCATCACATGGCTCGCTCACGTATTGAAAGTCTACCGGCTGAGACTCTTCTACAGATCTGTGAGCTGCTCCGAGATAACTATACTGAGTGCATTCATTCCTTTACGCTAGCTCGTAGACACATTCCTGCAGCAAGCATCTACAGCTTTTCCGAGACGTGCAAGAGCGTCAGACAAATCGCCAACATTGTCATCTTCAGAAATGTGATACTTCCGATACGCAGCCTCGATAGCGTCGAGGAAGACGTGCAAAGACTCTGCGATGCTCTAGAATCTGCCTCAGCCTTGAATCACATACATAAGTTAAGGCTTTGCGACGCTTGGAAGCCTCCAGAGACCAATCAAAAGATCGGCAGAGGATGTCCCCATTTCTTGAGTAGCGACATGGCTCCTGCTGAAGATGCTTGGATTCACGACCATGCTTGGAAACCAGTAGCCAGATTGTTGCAAAGATGTACAGCTCTCACGGACCTGCGCTACGAGCTAAGTCACCAGCTCTCGCCTTGCTTGCTGGATGCATTACATCAGTATCGCCCTGTATGCCGGCTACATTTGAGGACCTTCTGCGCCAAAACTCTGTTACAGCCTGAGCAAGACAAGCACGAGCTAGCGATTGTATCTTCACCATGCCTACACAGTATCTGGTTTAGGTACATGGACGCAGAAGAGGATGAAGATGCCCAATATTCTCAACAAGTTGTCCAGCAGGTGCTTGTATCATTGGCACCAAATCTTGAGGAGATACGTTCCTTGCGGGCAAAGCTCGTACACGGACAGTCACACAACAGCTTAGTACCGCAAGGAGCAAACCTCATGCTTTTCGATCAGGGACAGTACAGTCGTTCTACACGGTTGAAGCGATTGAGCGTGTCGAATAGTCGTCACGGAGGTTGTGTTTTGACCAAGAAAGAGCTGGAAGGATGGCATACACATGTTGACTTCTCTTGTCTGCAAGCCTTAGTGCTGACCTTGCCACTCGTTCCCGGTGCTTTAAGGTGGCTGATAAAGTGTAACCTTACTTCATTGAAAAACTTGACCTTTCAACTGCATGACCACAACGACAGGGAAAATGAGCAAGCCATGCATCTTGCCAGAGAGTTTGTAACAGGCTTACCGCCACTTTCGAGACTCGACATCGCAGACCTTTGGAGAATGCTTCCGTCATGCCTGCACGCCATCTTACTGCGACACGGTGCTACCCTTCGTACCTTACGGATACGACCTCGGAATGGAATAGCAGTTCGTACCGCAACTCGTATGCTCAAATCAGCACAAAGCCTGTGTCCACAGCTCACAGAGTTATCATTACACATACTTAGAGATCAGGGTAGCATCAAAGAGACGCGCCTTTACAAATCTTTCGCCGGGTTTCCAGCTCTACGATGCCTTCATCTGAATCTTGTCGCTGGAGGGGGCCTTGCATCGAGGTATACCCTCGGGGAAGAACGCGTGATAATACCTACAAGGCAAATACGCTACGACGACTTTGACCAACAAATCTTTGAAGGCGTGACTGGTAATCACAACCCTTGCTACGGCGACATTCGGAGAGCATTCATCAATAAAGCAATCGATGAAGACTTTTTCAAAACCGTCTATCATCTCGCCTGTGCACCCAACCGGCATCGTAGCATCAAAGAGTTTGTGCTGACGAGCGATGCCTACTTCTTCATCGACGCTCGCCGAGCGAAATCACCACTCCAGGAAGTTTTCAGCCACATCTGCAGGTCTTGGACTGTGCAGCCCGGCATTCGAGATGATATGCCTGATGAATTAGTGGTACGAGAGATGGACATACCCCGAGAACTCAATGTTGAACCTGCTCCGGAAAAGCTGGACCCTCGCATTGAGCAAATCTTCAGACGCATCTGGCCTGGAAATGAGGGTAGAACTAGTGACTGGCGGACAGACTGGCACAGTTTCCTAGCATGTGATGGAGAAGCAGAGGAGCACAAGAACCCTCAAGCCGGCCAATTCTGAGTGCGTTCGTGACAGTCACCCGATGCACACAATCACATTGTTCGCAACCACTCACTGATAGAAGAAACCGGATGGCCACGTTCCTTGTTTCGAGAAAAAGAGTGTATTGAAAGGTCATTATGTCATTTATCCAAGCTGCTGATTTACCCAGATTTAAACGCCGTGTTCCGATCCTGCATTAAACTCCCAAACTCAATATCATATCTAGCCGTTACTGTGCAATTCTTCTGTCAGCAGAATGCTCGTTAATCTGATGAAGAGTGCCCTGCAGCATCTTCTCCTTTTCCTTGCGTCCCTCATCTCTAACCGTCTGCAACCGATCAACAGCAGAGCTAATTAGGTCGATATGCATCTCCAAGGGCATCCTCTTCCTATCTACGATGGTGGGCGCAGCAACATCATCCCTAAGTTGACTGAGATTGTTCTCGATATCCTTGAGTTTGACGAGTGTTGAGATGACGTGCTGCATAGCTGTCTTGCGGTATCTACTAACGTCATTCAAGGTTGCGAGTTGTTGCTCTTGTTTGGCCAGAGGCCCTCTGTTGCCGCCAAGTTTTGTCCAGAGGAGGCCTAATAGCTCGGCTTTGGCATCACCAACTTTCAAATCTTCGCGGTGGGCGATATCTTGAATTTGGTGGAGGCGATCGTCCAGGTTCTCAAGGACTTCGAGGAGGGTATTGGCTTCCAAGATACAGACTTGGATCTGCTCCTCGACTTCAGAGGTATGGCGAATGTACTGATCGTAAATCACGTCTTCGGTAGAATGTGGAGGTGTGGTCAAGGAGAAGACAGACAAGTACTGTGAGAAAAAGCGAGGAATGATACCCTCGGTGTCTGGCGAGGCTTCGATGCCCTGCAATACTTTCATCGTCCAGCGGTTGGCAGAGAGTATGCCATCCAAAGCTCGCGAGATTCGTGAGTTGAATTGCGACAGTCCATCGCTAGCTTGGCGAGCTGTCTCAATGAAGCCATCAAATTCGTTGACGAGCTCATTACGCGAGCCCAAGCTGGAGTGCTTGACCACTGTACGAAGATCACGAATAGACAACTCGGAGTTCTTCATGGCCAGAGGCAGGGCGGCTTGGTGAACAGAGGCTTCCAAAATGTCTTCGAAGTTCGACTGTGTAATGACCAGCTTGTCAAACTCGACAGGACCTCTGTGGCCATCATGATGGCCGATGTCGCAGAAGGGAAGATTCAAATAGCCAGCCCCTGGGATGTTGCACAGTGGTGCTAGAGCATTAGTGACGCTGTGTACCACCATAGTCTTGGCAATACCCATGCCGACTGCCATGAGAAGTACAATCAAAGTGTAACCAAGAAGTGGTTTCAGTGCATGTGCAGCAATGGAGAAGACAGACAAGACGTATTTGAGCAGAGGAAGCACAACATTCTGCCAGGCATATTGAACGTAATCAGGTGAAGCATCTTGGACATTGGACTTGACAGGTTTACGCCTTGATGGTTGAGCGACTGGAGTAGCACGCCTAGCAGGCACAGATTTGCGGATGGCAGATGCTCTCACTGCGGGCCTAGGAGACTGTCTCGTCGTTCTGACCGGAGGGGACTCAAGATAACCACTAGATTCAGGCGTAGGCATGACAAACTCGGTTGACTGGCTTATCTGGGAAGCATTCCGTTTGCGACGAGTTGGAGAAGGTTGATTCTGCGATGGAGTCTCACAGAGGTCGGATGGGCTTCGTGGAGTCGACAAAGTGGTAGATTTGTGAGAATTGTAGTACGCTTCACGAAGACGTGGTTTGAATTCCTCTTCCTCGGTCTGGGAATCGTCCATGTCCGCCCAGGATTCGGATAACTGGGGCTGTGTGCGCGTGCTGATGCGTGTCATGTTGACGGCGTCGTCGTCCAATCGCTTCGACTTCGTGATAGTGAAATGATCAATACTTATAGGCTAAGTCATGCAACGTGAGCAAAACAGAGTCACATTGCAATGTGATAAAAGGATCAGGAAAGTGAACCTGGTCTTGCCTCCTTTGAAACATCCAAGACGCGAAAGACGCGAGGGGTTGCGATCGCGTTTTGATTGGTTTGGGATGATGTCACCGCCTTGTTTGCAAGTCACGCACTCTCAGACCTGGACCTTCCTTTTGTTACTGCCCAGTTGACATGAACTCGAGATTGAACTACTTGTTCACTCGCCATGCTCGACCAAACCTTCGTTTGAAATCAGTATTGGACGCGCATCTGAGGCGCGGACTGCTTACCACCACACAAGCTGCGCCATTTCGACGCACCCACTTCTCAATACGCAGCCATGTCTTGAAAGGTCAAAGGCGAGCCATCTTTGCTGGTGTTTCGCCTTTCATACTGGTTCCAGGTGTTTTTGTTGGCCTGCTCATAGGTCATTGGATTCACAAATGTCTGCTCATGGTCTTGTTTCAGAACAAGATCATATACATGCCGTCGCTTCCTCCTGGCTCGAGACGTGAGAAGTTGGGAGACTACTCCAAGACATGGGCTGGAGTGTCGTGGGAAGAGACAAGCATCAAGTCTCTGGACGGAACCAAACTCTCTGTAGCCATCGCACGTCCTGAAAACTTACCTACCATAATCCAAGACGAGCGCAAACAAGTAGTTGTGCTCTATTTCCAGGGTAATGGCGCATCAATTCCACCTCGGACCCCGATGCTTTCAAACATCCTGAGAGCTGCAGCAAAAGACTCGCCTCACGAGTGGACCTTGGTCGCACTGTCTTACCGCGGATACTGGACGTCCTCTGGACGTGCTCATCAAAGAGGCATTGAGAAGGATGCACAAGCTTTCGTGAATTGGGCTGTTGAGAGCTACGGTCAAGACGCTGAGAACACCGAATTTATCCTCTGGGGTCAGAGTATTGGATCAGGAGTTGCTGCATATGCTGCGTCGACATACCTCGAATCAGCAGAGACAACTGGTGCTGCTCGGATCTCCCGGCTCGTGCTAGAGACTCCTTTTGTAAGCATCAAGAGTATGCTCGCAGCCATCTATCCGGACTGGTGGGTACCATACAAACATCTTTGGCCATTCCTGCGGAGCTGGTGGGACAGTGAAGATGCTCTGCGCAAGATCGCCGCATCGTCTCATTCTCCCAAAGTCTTGATGGTTGTTGCCTCTGGTGATGAGATTGTCCCACGAGTTCAGGCCAATCAGTTGGAGACACTCTGCAAACACTTGCGATTGGATGTCTCTAGGAGAGATGTTCTAGGGGCTTTGCATACTCAAGCAAGTACTCTGGAACAGGGTAAGAGAGTCATCTCGGACTGGATAGCAGACCGCAAAATCGACTGACGACACATCTTTATTGCTTTACTCTACACTATGTTCATCTGCAAGAAGCATTCACATACATGCTTTGCATTGCAATGCTTCTCTGTCACTGTCCATGCTGGAAAGATTTTCGGAAGAATCTCGGCCTTCTTGGGATGAAGAAAAATTTGCTTCACCTTCTTGCTCCGACACAAATATATCCCAGAGATTATTGAAGCCTTGACAGCTCTGCGGTTTCCTTCTGGTCCAGACATCCCATTGTTGAATCTCCCTAGCGTTCAGCCTCTCATCAATCTGGTCGGTTAGCTCAGTTGGTTAGAGCGTGGTGCTAATATCCGGTGATCATCACCTCATGATATGGCACGCCAAGGTCGCGGGTTCGACCCCCGTACTGACCATCATACCACCTTCTTTTGCTCGTGGAGGGGGAGGGGGGCCTGTTTTGCTGGCGGAACATTTTTTCTCTCTCGTGGATCTGTGGCGGAGACGGGGCAGGCTTCACTTGGAAAGCCGGCTTTTTCCCGCCGAACCTCACTGTACAATGACTGAAACGAACATCCACGTTTAACATCTCTTACTGGACATCTTGGTCCAATAGGTTCAATGTTGTCTTTGATTCAAGTGCAAAGTAGCACTGAGACCGTGAGGATCTGAAAACAAGCAAATCTGGTGTATTACTAGTGCTTCTTTGCTTCCAAATCATGTCTACACGAGAGAGATGGACTAGGATCAACCAAGAACCACTCGTTTCCTGCTGTCCAACCCATGATCTGGTTGGCATAGGCAAGTTCTTAGTTGGCTGCTGACTTCAAAGACCGTAGTCTGCTTGAACATGTTCATAGCTTCTCCAAGGTCCCAAGCACACTGTGGGATATAACTGCCTTGATCATGTAGAGAGAAACGTGTGGTGCTTCAGACAAGCAACAGATTAGCAGCCGATAAGACTGTAGCGTATGAATTGAGTATTGAGCAAAGACGAAGAGAAGACAGAAGTGATGAGTAGCAAGCGAAAAGCACTTTAACACTTACCGCGAATGACAACAGTTTTATTCTAAACACCTACCTGACTTGTATGCAAAGTATGAAGAAGGAGAATCGTGAGTATATTTTGTCGATTTTCAGCTTGCTCTAGTTGACCTCGGGCCAGTCCGCAGCCTGGGTTGCTTGAGATATCTTGATAGGACTGTTGACTGTATCATCAAGAATGAATGTTGTGTAGTTTATTTAACATCACGATCGGAAGACTGGAGAAGCTGGAAACAAGATTGAGAAACAGAGAATGCCATTAGAGAACGCTCAGATAAGATGGTAATGTTAGACAGAATAGAGAGTCATGCTTGAAGTGAAGGACTTGAGGGATCACGCAGTCTAAATCCCCTCGCGGCGAGCAATCGGATATCAAGTCGAGAGATGCTCTTTTATATCGTACCACTGAGCAACTGCTCGACAGCACCCTCCACACTTCCACCACTCATGCGCAAAGCGCGGACGTTGCGATCAAATTCGTAGAAGCCCATTGCGTTGAGTTGTTGCAATTGTGTGGCATACTGCTCCTCCGGCGGACGGCTGTCCTGCTGTTGTGGTGGTGCACCGAAGCCTCCCATACCTCCCATACCACCGAACGCTGCGAATGGGTTCATGCCGCCAAAGGGGTTGGCAGCAGCCGCGCCACCTTCACCGCCAGCGCCTGAATTGTTGTTGCCGCCGTACATGTTTTGCATCATGTTCATTGCTGAGCGCATCATCTCTGGGTTCTGCATCATCTGCTGAGCCATCTGTTGGATGGGATCTGAGCCACCACCTTGAGCGCCTCCCATACCACCGAACAGACTTGCGAAGGGGTTTGCTTGTGCTTGGGATGCATTGGCACCAGGGGTTTGGCCTTGTGCGGGAGTTCCTTGGCCGGCGGTGGGGACAGGAGGAGTACCAGCAGGAGTTTGACCTTGAACAGCACCGGGGTTACCACCGAAGAGAGCAGCGAAGGGGTTGGCGCCGCTTCCTGCACCCTGACCACCACCAAACATGGCAAAGGGGTTTGGCGGTTGCTGGTTCTGCTGTTGTGTGTTTTCTGATCTTGAGTCTGACTCGGTAGTGTCTGTTGCGCCGGGAGCAGGGAAAGCACTTGCACCTCCCAGACCACCACCCATGCTTCTCTGCATGTTCATTTGCATACGAATAAAGTCGGGGTTCATGAGCATGCGACGAAGTTCGGGGTTGTCGAACATTTGCTGAGCCATAGGGTTATTACGGAGCATAGGATTGTTGCGCATCATGTTGATGACGTCGGGGTTGTTCATGGCTTCGTTCATTTGTTGGGCAAAGGCTGGGTTCTCGAGCATGCGTAGGAGAGCATCCGGGTCCGGGGGTGCACCCATCTGTATTGGTTGTCAGCAGCAGTCATAGGCCACAAGATTATGATACTACTTACACCTCCGTCAGCGCCGAACATATCAGCGCCAGGCAATTGGTGGAAACCGGCATAGCGTGCGCCTGTTAGTTGAGCCAGGGGGTTGTGTGCGCCAGTTCCGGCAGCGATGTTGGAAGGGACATTGGCAGCTGAGCCGGCTCCAGGGACGGGAGTTGAGCCTCCTTGGTTGGCAGGGTTTTGGCGGTTGTTGCTCTCAGCACCCTTGACCAGATGAATAGTGTTGCCGTCCTTGATCTTGTAACTTGCTAGCGTCTCGGGGTCCTTGAGCACACGACCAGAGTAGATCAGACGTTGGCGTTCGGTGGGAATGTCTGCGAAGTCCGATGTGGCCAGCTTTTCCTTGAGTTGACTGACGGTAGAATTGGCTGAGATGGTAATGGCATATTTGGCGTCGTTTGACGACTTGACCGTAAAGGTCAGCTGTTGCTCACTCTCGTCCGACATGGCAATCGCTTGGTTGTGAGCAGATGTAAATGCTGAGATGTCAAGTTGGTGGAAGTCGCGGATCTCAGGCACAGACGAGGTTGATATGAATGTGCTGTGTATCAGTTCAGCTCGGTGTCAATCAGTCACTTCTCTCTCGTCCAAGACAAGCCAACACGCCGCTTAGAAGGCCGCAGAAGCCAAAGGACAATGACGTTGAGACCCTTGCCAAGCTCTTGTGATTGTGCGCGAGTCATGGGCCGAGGCATCAATTCATCCTCCGCCTCCGCATTTCGGGTATTCTCTCTTGTCCTATCAACTGCATCTCTGAACTCGTGCAGCCATGCCTTGCTTCTGTCATCTTTCTTGTGATATTATATCTACTAGCATAACGCAACCATGAAAGGAATTCAAGTCAAGGAATACGTTCAGGTATCATCTCCAGATTCGAATCTAAGGCTTCAAAGCTGACAGCCATCAGGGTCCTCAAGACCTCAAAGTCACCGATCTACCTGACCCGACTCCTAAACCGAATCAATATCTGATCGCTGTTCATGCAGCTGCTACCAACTTCTTCGACTTACTCCAGATTCGTGGTAAATACCAACATCAACCTCCGCTACCATGGGTATCCGGTGCCGAGTTCTCTGGCGTTGTTCTCAAGGCCCCGCAGTCGTTGCCAGGAGGAAAGAAGCCCACATTCAAAGAGGGGGATAAAGTCTTCGGTGCATCCCAAGGTGCTTATGCTACCAAGATTTGTGCCACCGAGGCGCAATTGAGACCGATGCCCAAAGGCTGGAGCTATTTCGAGAGTGCCGGTTTGATGGTTACTGCTCCTACCAGCTATGCAGGTCTGGTGACAAGAGCTGGCATCAAGAAGGGTAGGGCTCGATGTTCTTTCTAGTTGTCTTGAGAAAGCGACTGACAGTATCAGGTGATTGGGTCTTGGTTCATGCTGCTGCTGGAGGAGTGGGTCTTGCAGCAGTCCAGATCGCGAAAGCTTTCGGAGCAACAGTGGTTGCTACAGCTGGTACAAAGCACAAACTCGATGTCGCCAAGTCGTTCGGCGCAGATCACCTGGTTGATTACAGACAAAAGGATTGGCCTGATAAGGTCAAGAAACTGACACCCAAGGGTCGTGGTGTCGACATTGTCTATGACCCCGTTGGACTGATTGCCCAAAGCATGAAGTGTACAGCTTGGAACGGACGACTGTTGGTCATCGGTTTTGCGGCAGGCGACATTGAAAAGATGGCCACCAACAGAATCCTGTTGAAGAACGTCAGTGTCATGGGTCTGCACTGGGGTGCCTATGCTACCAACGAGCCAGAGATGATCGAGGTAGTGTGGAAGGGCCTGTTCGACTTGATGGATAGTGGTAAGTTTCGCGGAACATGTTATACAGACAAGGAGTTTGTCGGACTCGAGACAATCCCTGAGGCGCTAAAAGCACTTGGAGCGCGCGATACTTGGGGCAAGGTGGTGGTCAAGGTGCCGCAAGAAGGACAGAGTAAGCTGTAAATGGCAGGTACCGATCAGGCAGTCAAACGCGAAGTCCCTTTCAAGTCGTCCCTTCCTTATGAGAAGTATTGAGACCCCCAACCAACCTCAAAACTCTGCGCGTTTCTTGTTTCAATGTCTCATGTCGATTCCACACTCCCTCTGAACTATTTGATTCGTTTCTTCGAGAGAAAAATGGCGTCCACAGGAAATCATGAACCCGTTCTGAACGATGCCCAGCGCCGCAACCTGGCCCACCGTCTGCTGCTCGATGAACAGCAGCGCCGCCTCGAGACTCACAAGATGCTAAAGGCGTCTTACCGCGTGCCCACTTGCCCACACTACACTATCTCTGGCCACTCAGATTGCTGGTTTTGTCACCAGAATGGCATCGCCCAGCCATCCACCTCGACCGACACTCTCCTGAGAGCTCTGACTCGCCCTCGCTTCGAGGTAGGTCCACGAGCACACTCTGTTTCCATCAGTGACTGATCAATACAGCCTACTCCCACTTCTGTCAAGGCAGAAACTCCTTACCTTCCATCTTCAGCCTCGACAGATGACATCAGCAACCACTTCAACCAGCTCATTACGCCCAGATCGACTGCTTCAACCATTGCTCTTACCGACGATGGTATCTTCAACCAGGAACCATACCGTAAGCTTATTTCAAGCAAGCCTCGTATGCCTGCTCTCACCCCGACCAAAGCTGTTGCTGCAGTCACCGCGCTTTCAGTGCTCACTCAGCCCAAGTCTGCTCCAAGACTTCCCTGGAAAGAGCTTCCTGTCGAAAAAGGCTTCGTCCCCGTTCGTATCCCACCAACTTTCTCCCACTTCTTGTCCCTTCCCGACGAGATCCGCAGACGCATCTATGTCTACCTTGTCCACAACGGAGTTCACGGTCTATTGATTCCAAAAGATCTGAGAGCATACCACCAGGCTCCCATCACCCGCGTCAACCGTCAAATTCGCAGCGAGTCCATCGAATTGGTCTACACTGAGAATGCCTACAACGCCAAAACTCGTGAGCTCATCAAATTTGGCCCCTCCTTCACACTTCTCGTTGGCGATGCCCGACTGAAGCTCATTCGCAACTTTGCGTGGTACACAGCAAAACGCCATCTGTCTGTCAAGCTCTCTTCTGATATCAGTGGTTCCCAGTACAAGGTCGCTTTCAATGCTCCCAAGGGCAACCAAGAGGTAGGCGCTGTAGCCTATCAGAGAGCCTGTGAAGTCTACGAATACCTGAGCAAGCAGGGCAATCTCACTGGCCTCACATCTGAACAGTTGCGTACGATCGGCGAAATCGTCTTGCGTATCATTCCCAAGGTGAAGACAAAGGTGGATGGAGAAGCCTCTCAGTAAGAAACCGTAATGGGGATGTGTGCTGAAGAGATAAAGAGATGAAGAGGTTGCCTGTTGACGGTCTCGATGGAGAATCTTATGAAGACATGGATTATGTGTATGAATATGGTTGGTTGCTTGGTGGGTATGGAAGACATGATATGCTGTACGTGTTTTGCTTTTGCGATCAGTATGAATGACATGGCTATAGCTGTATGAAACAAATGAAGTTTGATGATTATACTTTTTACAGATGGTCTATTTGGAACCGAAAGCGGCGCCACCAACACTCTCGTCAAAGGCCATAGCCTCGTTCAAACCACAAATCTCGAAGAGTGCCTTGGGGCCAATGGGTTCACACTCGTCAGTGCCCTGCTCAACCAACATCTTGTAAGCCTTCTCGAGTGGTCTGACCACAGCTTCCAAGCCCAGAGTAGGGTTGATGTAGAGCTTGAAGCCAATCTCCTTTGCCTGTTTGACACCCATCTGGGGAGTCTTACCACCAGGCACCATATTCAACAACACAGGCGTAGGAGCAAAGATCTTGACAGCCTTCTCACACTCTTCCTTACTCTGTAGAGCTTCAAGGAAAAGAGCATCAACACCACACTCCACAGCACCCTTCAATCTCTCCACTGCCTCTTCAAAGCCCATATCCGCTCTTGCGTCTGTGCGGGCGATGATCATCATCTCACTGCCCATTTCGTCTCTAGTCTTTACCGCTGCTCTGAGTCTTGCATAGTACACTTCTCTAGACACGCATTGCTTGCCGACCAAATGCCCACATCGCTTTTCCTGGACTTGGTCTTCGATGTGTAGGGCTGCGACGCCTGCTAAGGCGTATTGACGTACTGTGCGGGCAACCATGATGGGACCGCCGTAGCCAGTGTCTGCGTCGCAGATTACGGGTGTGGAAGGAGATAGAGAGGTGATTGTTGAAGCGTTGGAGAGCATGTCGTTTAGGGTTGCAATGCCGAGGTCTGCGGTACCGAGGCGGGACATATTTGTGCCTGCTCCTGTCTACGAGATAGATGTTAGCACGGAGGTTTTGAGGGAGAAAAGAGGGAATGATAAGTGGGAGAACGTACCATGTAGAGAACTTCTGCACCGGCAGCGAGAGCGATTCTACCGGATAGGCCATCGTAAACACCTGGTGCAACGACGATGTGGTCTTCCTTGCTCATCAATTCTCTCAAACGCTTCGCTCCTGTCATGGCCATTGTCGAGGATATGCGTGATTTGAACTCAATATTGTCGTTGACTGATATACTCCAGATTCCTGAAAATAAGTCGAGGTGTATTTGCTTTGACGTCGTAACTTTTGGTCCAAAAACTCTTGGAGCTCCTTACCTTGATGGATTGAGGGTTTGACGTCCTTATACTCTTTCCTGCTTAACTCGACACCGACTTCGGAGGGTTAAGACTCTTATATCAGATTTGTTTCATAACACTCAAGTTTGGCACGCCCTAAACGTAAGAACAGCGAATAGACACCGAAAATCAGTTGTCGCCGCTGACCAATATTTTTCTACTCAGACGTCACAGCACTTTAATTTGTTTTGGATGGGAAGCTATCGGAAAGCCGGTCCGCAGCCGTGGTGCCTTGCCACGTGGGTGCGATGTCGGTGCCCGAATCTTCTCCGTTGGAAGCATCGATCTTGGCTTGACTCGAGTCCGGTCGATACACTGATAAGGTCACATTCAGATTCTATTTTTTGTTCGATGTTCCGCGTCCACATATATTTACATGGGATATGTACGGCTGAGGATCGATTATCATGCACATCGCTTGACACATTCGACAGCGCAAGAACGAATCTCGTGTACAGATGTCTTGAAGTTCAATGATAAGGAGAATATCACATACACTTCTTGGCTTCTGACAATCGAGAGGGTTGTCACTCGTGGACTCGAGGATGCCGAAGCCTTTCGTGATGTCGAACAAGTTCTTTGAGCCACCAACCCAGTTCATTGTTCGCTTTGTTCGATTTGTGGATTTCGCACCGTAGACTCAAGGTTCAAACTTCGTGCGATGAGATATAATCACCCTCATCGTCTACTTCTGCTTTACGCTCCCAACTCCCCTCCAGACCTACTAACCATACTCAGAAATGCCTATACTAGAAACCCTCTGCATCGCTCTCTTCATCCTCTGGATCTTTGTTGAGGTAAGCATCTACACATTCGTCCCACTCTTGATCCGCATCGACGACATTGGAGAAGCATTGGACTTATATCTATGGATTGTTCCTCGCTTGCACATCTTGTGTGTTCTGCTCGAGGAGGTCATCGTTGAGGTTCTCGAGACAGCTGCGAGATGGGTCCTGGGTATGGAGAGATAAACATTAGTCTGAGGTAAGTTCTAGTCTCAGTCGTTGGATGTAGGAATACGAAGATTTCATGTTTGCATTTGAGGTAAATTATTTGTGTTTCTGTCTTTCTGTTGGTCCCTTCTTAGTACATGCAGATCAAAGTTCTGGTTTCTCGTCAAATCCTTGGTTTCCTCCGTTCTTCTCTTTTGTGTCCTGTCTTTGTGTGCTTAACCCTTTGGTAGGTGATTGTGTCATTTTTCTCATCCGCTCAACCCAGTCTTGATAGATGCTTGTGACAAGCCGTCTTTGATAACTTGATCGGCTGCTTCATTGGATCAAGTACGGGTTTCTTCTGCCACGAGATAATTTTCTCCGAGGTGTTGCAAGGATAACAGCACTACATTAGCAGTACTCCCCCTCGTTGTGAACGTGGTAGTAGCATTTCCCTCGCCACGGCTTTTGGTGCTTTTCTGCGGTGACTTCTTTGTTGTAAAATGCTCTGGCAACATCTGCAAGCGCTTCCCGAGTCCAGAGTAGCTCTTTGCTGGGCGACATGAGATCATTGACGTCTGCCTCGTACACAACCTGGTCCAAGATGAAGTTTCGAAGCGGTGAGGAAGGCAGAGTGTTCTCCCAGATGAGCTTGACGTTGTCTGTCGGTATCCAGTTTTCCATGTCACTCTTCTTCCGAATCGAATTCATAGTACTGTTCTGGAGAGCTAGCACTAGATACTTGTCGCCCAACAACCAGGGCCTGATGAGCTGGTCCCAAGGGAGTGTGTGGCCTTCTCGATCTGCCAGGGAACGGCTGTAGATGAATTGGTTGAAGATTTCAAAGTCGTCCTCGCGCTCATCAGGCAGAGAGACTTTGCCATCAGTAGCCTCCTTGAAGGTACCATTGAATGCGCCGCGGAAGTAATCGGAATAGAAGACAAGGAGATCTTTATGAATCACGAAGGCTTTCTTTTCTGGTCCAACTTCGACTGTGACGACCTCTTTGTATGACGAGCTTGTATTGGTCAGGGAGCTTTGTTGCGAAGCAAGTGGCTAAGGAAGGTACTCACCCTGGAGGCCTCTTGGAGACAGATGACACGGCATTTTTGCCTTGTCGTGAAGAGTTCTGGATCAAATTGTTCGATGTGTTCGCGGTCGAGAACGAAGACATTCGGGTGATAGTGGGGGGAGAAGCATCCCTAATGGACGTTCGCAGTCGTCGTGAGATGAAATTCTCGCTATACATTGCAGACGCCTTGACTTTACAATCCGCGTATCCGGTCACTCTTGCAAGTGTTGGAGATGTATCAGAAGCAGAGAGATGTAGAAGATGAGAGAGCGTTGCGAGGTGATGTAGCCCTCGAGACAAACGGTCGAATTGGATTTTGATTTGGATGCGATGGATGGTCGTGAACATCTCAGTCTCAGAAAATTGGATGACAAAAAGGTCACTTGAGTTCCCGATTCCATATACTTCACTGACATACACGAGTGCGAATTTTGCAAGGTCACTGTTCTTTCTAGGATCTTTGGCTCTCAGACAATGTCTTTGTTTACACCGCTTATTCTGTCTCTCTTTCACTGCGCTGGTGTTTTCATTGTTATTCTATCTGTTTGCCTTCAACACACTCTCACACTTCCCATTGTTCTACTTGTGAGGAACAGTTCATAACCATGCTCAGACCCATCCCAGCTTCTGTACTCACCATCAACATTCCTCGAAACAACAGATCTCACTCAACATGATCAAATTCGCTCTCATCTTCATTCTCAGCCTCTTCATAAGCCTTGTGCTCTTCGTGGTCAACAACTCTCCTGCTGCTCTTCTGATCGACATCATCGGCCCTGTTGAGTTTGCTTTCATGGTCATTCAGATCATGTGGAAGATGTTGCTTACTCGTGCTCGCATTATCTGATTTCGCATCTTGAGATCCTTGGTCTTCTACCTGCACTCCTCCACTAATGAAACACATATGGCGAGCAAGTCAATTCTGTGATAAACTGGTATTCTATTATCTTTTTTTCCAATCTCAACTCTATTCTGTTCACAAATCGTATATTTCTTTTTTATGCATGCGTGAAGTTCTGCCGAAGCAAGGGATGTTCTTAGCCAAAATCCAAGCAAGGAATGCCTCACTCCGGGAGTATATAAACCCTTCTTCATTGACATAGGACTCTTTTCTCCTCATCCTTGAACATCCTCTTTATACAGGAGTTGGCCTCGAGAACAACCTGGACATCGCCTGCTGCGTCTGTTTGTTTGATTTATCTATCTTGCCGCGTCGACACCTAAGGTCGCCAACGTATACCTCGCGAACGAGGTTACGATCGTAAAAAGCCTTTGTTCAGTATCTCTAGTTCGCAGTCCGCTGGTTCTGAGACTATGAATACTGTCGTAAGGGATGATAGAGAAGAGTTCAGGGGAAGAGATGTGACTTCAACATCGTATACCTTATGGTCGGTTCATGCCTTACCCCGTCTCTAAACAAGGATCGGTCTTCGTATAGAGTGCATACATTCATATGCTTGTACACATACATGATATAAGTCAGACATCTAGCATAGTCAGAGAGATCAGACAACTCGTATGTAATTGAGGAGGAGTTTCTTAAGATAATTAACTTGGTTCAGATAAATATGTACAGGGTGTCAGAACCAGCAATATGACTACATATATAGATATACAAGAAAAGGAAACAGGAAGGTTTCGTGCATCGCTTGTCAAAAGCGACGAGTGATTATGTCGTGAAGAGCCTATAGCATAGAATGCTAAAGAGTCTACCTCGTTTCATGAAAAGCGTCATAGATTGTGTCAAGACACTTTAAGGAGCGCCAGCGCTGCAGGCAGGGGTAGTAGGTGCGGCACTGAAGTACACCTTGCTGTAAACGTTGTTGCCAGCGTTGGTAGCCTGAGCGGAGGGAGAGTTGATGGGTCCACCAGTTGCGCTGGCGCTGGGGAAGAGGATATCGGCCTCATTGGGAGAGAGGGTGTCCGAAGGGCAGCCAAGAGCACCAATGCCGAGAACGGGATCGAGCTTGCCCAGAGCCCAGCTGACAGCCGAAGCGACATCCTGCTCAGTTCCAGAAAGGAAGAGAGGGGTGATGGAGTTGATGCCCTGGTAGATGTCACACAGGAGGGTGGTGGCGTTGAAGTTGGGTGTAAGGAGGGTAGAAGCTCCAGGAACGACGATGTTGGAGGGGTAGATTTGAGTGTAGGCATCGGTGAGAGCCTCGACGGCACCGTAAGGGGTGCTACGGCGGTACCAGTTCTCGGGCCACTGCTCAGGAACGTATTCGAACTCGCCAGTGCTCTCATCCAGCTGCCAACCAACGATGCTGGAGATAGACTCGTAGTTGGGAACACCGCCAGAACCGTAGGTACCGTTGCTGAAGAAGTTGGGGTAGAAGGCGAAGGCACCCAAGGAGACGATCTGAGGGAAGGGGAAGGCGTAGAGATAGGGGTTGTATTGCTTGCTGAAGTCGGCGTTCTTGGCGTACTGCTGAGCCATGGTTGCCATGTCGTACTTGCCGCTGCCAGCTGCAGCAATAGCAACACTCTGCTTGACAAGGCGGGATGAGACAACGTGGTTGTTACCACAGCCAGTGTAGTAATCCTCACGATGGGGAGAAATGTCGGCCTCGACAGTAGAATGACGGTTCAATCCACCGACATTGCCAGGGCCAGCACCGAGGTACCAGGACTCAGTAGCAATGTCACCATCAGCCAGAATGGCGAAGACGGCAAGAACTGTAGCAAGGTCGGTACCCATGTTGAAACCACGTGCAGTAGCTTCCAAGACTTGGCCGTAGTTGACATAGCCATCACGAGGCAAGTAGCCGTAGTTGGCGAGAAGGTTAAGACCAGGGCAAGGACCACGGCTATCGTTAGGGCCAGGTGCCTGGAAAGTGTAGCCAGATTCGGGACGCTTCTCGTCAGGGTTCAAGATACCCTCAGCGACAGATCCTTCAAGAATGTTAGCACCAGTCATCTGATACGGGACTATTGCACATACCTAGGAGACCTCTAACATCATTGACCACGGTGCTGAGAAGACTGGTCACGCCAGAAAGAACTTGGGGTTCTCTCTTGACCAGCTTCTCCTCGGCGGCTCTCTCCTGGAGCATCTTGAGCATGTCCTCTTTGGAACCACCCATCATCTGGGGGAAACCCATGACGACGGAAGGGAGCACAGCTCCTGCAATGGCGAGATTGAACTTCATAGTGAGGGACGTTCAGAGAAGGTGTTTGACTGAATGTGTGACTGGTCTGCGTTGAGGCAGGGTGAGGGCCAATATATAGCCCGACCACGGGAATACTCTGGTATCAAACAAGGATAAGCGTTCTCCACGGCCAGCTGTTGTTAAACTCTTTCTGGTCAGTCTGATGCTAGTACACCTTTCATCAAGGGTACGTTGAACGGATACTACTGCATGTCGGGAGAACGCATTGACGGATGATCTTGCCTGATGCTTGAGAGCTGGAGTAGCGATCAGCAGTGACATGGGTGGTAGTACAATTTGTTAGGATCTGCACGAGATACCCAACGAACGGATACCAGCATCAGCATCTGTGCAGAGTATCGTTCTTGCCGATGACCAATTGACAGCCTCGACAGGCTCATACAATTCTAACTCGGTCGTGTAAGGACCATGTACGGTAAAGCCGGGTCTCATCTCTAAACTGTGCCGAGATTCCATGCCTATGACGATGGAGAAGTTGACGTCGGCAGCTGGATGGAGCTTTGCGAGAAGCGAACGGTGCATGGCAGCTGATCTACAGCGCCGCCCTGCTGGCGTCCCAGTCCGTCAATCTGTTGACCACGATTGTTCAAACAAGCCTCATCTTCCTCTAGGTTGAGAACGTCCTTCCACAGGCTGAGCTCCGAATTGTGAATCAGGGCAGTTGTACCTTTTTGCATATTGCGTCGGGAAGGTTTCGGAAACCTGTTGTGGCTTGCGAGATAGGCGTACAACGGGGCACAGAGCCTCATCACCATAACGTATGTCTCATCTATAACCGCAACCCCTAGCTGCTAGCGAAAGGCATGCAGCGAGAACTCACAACTTCTTCATCGTGAAGCATCAATCCCAACTGCTGACCTCGTTGTGCAGCGAAGACAAGGCAACACAAATCCTCGTCAAGCTCAGGTCTCCCCAGGAAATTCTTCAGCCGCACGACGATCTCTCCTTCCTGATTCAAGCATTCAAGCTCCCCGATCGAGAGATCGGAAGGACAATTTAGGTCATCGTCGACGACAAGCCTTGTGGATACCCACTCCGTCTCCATCCGTCCCATGCAAAGTAAGGACGTCTCTCTGCCATCATCGGCAAAAACTCCAATGACGGTGTTGGTATTTGTCGAGTACTCCTGACTTCGCTCAGCCGTTTGACTCGATCGCATGGAGATCAACTCCGTGGTAAGCAGAATCACCGATCTTTGTGAGAGATAGGCATGGCGGTAGAAAGCCAAACCACTATTTTGTGTTCATTGATGCACCTTACTCCCGAGTGGTAGAGTTGCCGTCTTGCGGCATGCGTGGTGATGACCGTCCAGTACCAAACTTCAGCTTTGTTGATATGTCTACCACTGTCGCTCCTGCCCAGTTCTAGTTTGCGCACTCTCCTTGCCCTGACTTGATCTACATTGGTCAGCAATTGTGAGTTTGATGCTTGACAGTTCATCTGATGATGGTCGTGTTGTAAACAAGGTATTTCTGTTATGGACAGGGTCACTGCTGTTATTGCAGCAAAGCGTTGCAAACTAGTATGCATATGCAGGAGAAGCCGCACAGGCGAGCAGAGCCCCAGGAAGACATGCTCGTGGTGCATCTCGACTACTGCATGTAACTATTTCAAATGTCAAATACCGGCAACTATCTTACGATGAAAACTGCCTGCATGAAGCTACAGTCCCTCTCCACCCGTCAAGTCTTTAGCGTTCTTGTACGCGAATCAAGTGGAGAAGGGGCAAACATCATCGAGCGCATCGCAGAAATGACTCATTGGAATATTCTGATTGGCTTTCTTGCACAACAACATCCAAGCAGAGAGCACATTCAAAATGTGAATGGTTTGTTGCAAAAGAGTTTCGAAAAGAACGAGCAGCGTCCTTTTTGGGCAAGGTTTTCTCGGCACGGGGTTAAAGTACATCCACGACGTTGATCATGGGGATCTGCAACGAACATCTACATCATGAGTCCTCCTGGATGTACATCTTTTCTTCATTTATACTGTGCCTCCTGCGGCTCTCGGGAAACTCGGCGACGATCATCTAAGATCCTGTTTAAGCAAATCTGATCGTTCAAGCATAATACTTACCACGAGATAGTGGACGAGTATGCTTACTCGTCAAGCCACCTTCGTCAAAAGAAGACTAATCCCATCATACGCAATAGCAGTTGTTTGTTGAGAAGTTTGAGCGACTGAAGAGAAAGATTATTGTATGACAATCCTTGTGCTGCTTCGAAAAAATGCAATGTATACGGACTGCAATTGGGTATCTTGCCAGTGATGAAAATGCGAAAAGACGAGAGAAAACACAAAACATGCCACCCAGAATAAGATCAGATCAGAACCCTGCGCCCGAGAAAATGCAATGAAGAAACGCCTGTATCGCAATGCAAGCGATAAACCACAAAACAATCTCTATGGTGCCAACGCCAGTAAGTACCAAAACATACGTTCGAACCAAAAGTATTGCTGCTGCTATCACGAATGTGTTGGTCGTGAGTGGTGAGGGTTGTCTTTGGCCATAGTCAATGCTCCACGTTTGCTCATGAGGTCGATGCCGCTATCCATTTCACTGCCCACACTTCGTCTGTCGGGCTCGCCAAAGTCTGGAAGAGCGCCTGGCTGATCTTCGATACTTCGGACGCTTTCTGCGTATTCTGCCTGAGAAGTCGAGTCATCCACATCATCTCCAGAGAGGATACGACCACCGAGTTGAACTTCCGATGATGCGACTTGGTAATCAAGGGCTTTTCTTCCGTCCTTGATGAGTCCTTCAGTCCAGTAAAGGCAACGCTGCAAAGATTGGTTCATCCGTTGCGTGTCCATCAGCAGTTCACGATGTCTACTTAGATCAAGTCGCAGACGGCTCTCGTCCTCAGCTCGCTGCGCGGCATCGCGTTGGGCTTGAGCTCCGGGAGATAGCGGCACAGCTGAAGAGCCAATCGAGTCTTCGTCCGAGGAGTCTTCTTCAGGCTGTGAATGGAAAGGACTCGATGGTCGAGCTCCTTCATCATCGTCATCAAAGTCAGGGAACTCGACTTCTTCGTCCAATATTGATAAGTCTTCCTCAGCACCACTTGACCTCCTTCGGGGAAGGGCGAATTGACCAGCACGGCTCAAACGGCGGAAGCGTTTCAACTCAGCCTTTTGTTTCCTGAGCTCACGTTCCAGAGACTTATTAATGGCCAAGAGTGATGAATTAGAGATCTCAAGATCAAGGACTTTCCGTTCTCGGCGTGCCTCAGCATAGGGATCAACCGGCAGGATATCACTATTCTTTGCAACATCAGCGTGCGACGCTTCAAGCGAGCCGTTACCATCTGGCACAGGCGTAGGAGATTCGAGAATGTTGTCTTCGCTGACAGGCTCTGTGATAGCTGGTATCGGATGTGACTGTCGGCGGACATGGTCTGGACTACCTGTATCAATCGAAGACAGACTGGTGCTCCGGAGATGAGAGCTTCGCAGCGACGCATTACTGGTCTTCCGCTGAGCAGGTTGAACAGGATTGAAAGGTAGAGGTGGGCCGCCAAGAGCAAAAATCTGGGATGCACCCTTTCTATACGAGAGATGAATGTTGTTCTTGGGCGGTGAATTAGGACTCGTGAAATAGTGCGAGGCCGACGAGACAGCACTGAGGGGCGGTGAGGCTATAGTTGGTGTTTGAGCAGAGTCCGAGAGGTTCGGTGACTGCACGAAGAATTGGGGAGACCGCGAGTCGGTGATAGCCGATACGCTGGATAGAACAGGAGAAGAGCTTCGATGCGAGAGTGGTTTTGGCTCGGGTGCTTCTTGCTGACCATTGGCATGAAGAAAAGACGGAGATTTCCTAAGCCTAGGGGCCTGGACTGTTGACTGAGGTTGTGACTGTGGCTTAGCATCGCTGGCATGGAAGAACATGGGGCTCGAGTCGTTGTCTAGTTTGGTCGAAGTAGGACGAGATGTGGGAAGCGGTGAGATTCTTGCAGGAGGGGGCGCATGTGGCTGTAGAGTGGACGCATTCAACCTGGCAGTGTCTGGATTTTTGACAAAGCCTCGAACTGAAGGAGCGGTTTTGGCGGTGACTGGCGGAGGGCGGGATGAGGTTGTGTTAGTTGGTCTTGCAGAACCAACAACGCTCTTTGCTCTGTTCGTAGAGGCCAACTGTGGACGGCGTACGGCAGGTTCGCTGTTTGTAGGAGAAATCATAAGGGGTCTCTTTCTTGCATGGCTTGGAGTATCGTCGCTGGGGGACTGGGTTGTCGGAGTCGAGTTGATCAGCTGGCCAGCTCGAGTCTTTCCAGTCAATGTGTGTGGCGTAACATGAGGTTGAGCGACCTGCGCCGTCGGTCGCGTCGAGGATAAAGGCGAGGGTGTTGGTTTGTGATTGTTAAGTTTTGGTCTGAACTCCGACTCTTGCAATTTGGGCCGAAAAGGCGGTGTTGATGTGTTTGTTGTTGGTGTGATGGCTGTCGTCGAGGACGCTGTGTCTTTAGCAAGACGAGGAGTGATGGGTGTTCGAGCAAGAGCGGGTTTCAATGGCACTCCAGGCCGGGAAGGAGCAGTCGGCAGAGGATTGCGATTGTTCGCCATGTTGGTTTGTTATGAGGTAGGAGCGGGTCGAGTTGTCTGCACCAACGTTGTCCGCCACCATCCGATCATCTCTACTGCGATATGCCTCTCGTGGAGTACCTGTGCATGGTCTCTCTTGGTATGAAGGATGAGAGAGCGACCTTTGGCTATACTTTATTGAAGCGTTAAACGTCGGTTGCCGTGGTTGTCACGGGTAAACGACCTTTAGGCCCTGGAACAATCTCCAGATGACGCTCCAGCCCACCAACGACCCGCTTCCGTGAACTTTCAAGCCCCGAAACATTTATTTCTCCCTTTTTGTTCTTTTATTTTCGCGTCCCCCCGCGTTTGCATTCGTTGACGTGAGGCAACATTTCGGACGCTTCCCGTTCTAGCCTGTAGAAAACTCTCTACCATCTGGTGACCGTCACCAGATGCGCAACCCTACGAAAAGACATGGATGGCCCTGCCCGCCATGACAGCATCCCTCCGGCTGTCGACGACTCCCTTCCTACCCCTGACGACCCGAATAACCCCGACTCGAGTCAGCATCATACCCTGAAGTATCATCTTCTAGGTCCGTCGCTCACAAAACCCGGTCAAGACGATGTAGACCAGAAGAAAGTCTCGGAGATCATCTATGAAGCGTCCAAAGGAAGCAAGTTCTTCCTCCAAGAAGAGCAAAAGGATAAGAACTTGACCATCAAGATCAACCGCATCCTCGCCAAGAAACGTCAACTCGACCTCCTCGACCTGAGCCACGACTTGCGCAAGGCAGACGAATACGTGCAGAAGCTTGAGCTCACTCGCGATCTGACCCAGGTCATTGTCCACGTCGACTGTGACGCTTTCTACGCCGCTGTTGAAGAGCTGGATCGCCCTGACCTGAAAGATGTACCATTCGCTGTTGGAAAAGGCGTCTTGACAACTTGTAATTACCATGCGAGGAAGCATGGGTGCCGCAGTGGTATGGCTGGCTACATCGCAGACAAGCTTTGTCCCCAGCTCATCCATATTTCGCCAAACTTCGAAAAATATTCGGCTAAAGCAAAAGAGATTCGTGCTATTTTGGTCAAATACGACGCCCGATTTGAAGCCGCAAGTGTTGACGAGGCATATCTCAACATAACTGGTTACTGCGAAGAACACAATATGAGTCCTGATGACGTCGTACAACAGTTGCGTGCAGAGGTACACCAGGAATGCTTGATTACTGTTTCGGCCGGCATCGCCGCGAACGCGAAACTTGCAAAGATTTGCTCGAACAAGAACAAACCCAACGGCCAATTCATCCTACCTTCAGATCGTGCCAGCATCATGTCATTCATGAAAGACCTGCCCACACGTAAGGTGAACGGCATTGGCAGAGTTTTCGAACGTGAGCTTGATGCCATAGGTGTCAAAAATTGCGGTGACATATATGCACAGCGTGCTTACATGTCAAAACTCTTTGGCGAGAAAGCTTTCCAATTTCTGATGGGCGTATACCTTGGACTAGGCAGAACGAACGTTCAGCCGGCAGAAGAGTACGAGCGTAAGAGCGTTGGTACGGAAAGCACATTCAAAGAGATGTCAGACCCTCAGCAACTGAGAGACATGCTTCGACATGTCGCGGAAGAGCTGGAAAAAGACTGCGAGAGAACTCAATCCAAGGGCAGAACCCTAGTGCTCAAAGTCAAGTTGCACACATACGAGGTCCTAACTCGCCAGGTTGCCCCACCGAAAGCTGTGCACCAGGCTGATGACCTTTACAAATTCGCCTTGCCTATGCTCGTCAAGCTAGAAAAGGACATTCCAAAGTTTACTTTGCGCCTTATGGGATTGAGGCTCACGTCGTTGGTCAGTATGAAGAAAAGCAACATTGACACTTTCTTTACGCCAAAACCGCAATCTGCAGTAAGAAAGCCGTTCGTTCCTGCCGGCGAAGGCGAATGGGAGCAATGGCCTGACTCAGAGTTCGAAGAAGCCGCTCGCCAAGAGAAACAGGATGACTTGGATACCCTGGAAAAGATGAGTCAGGAGTACATTGAAGAGTACAATAATACTCCGAAACCATCAGCCGTCAGGCACGCAGGTACAATAATAGAAAGTGTGCCTGCAGCGACTTCTGAGGATACAGAAAAAGAAGAAAAGGACGAGGAAGAAGAAACATGGAGCTGCCCTATTTGTAGTCAACCACAATCTGCTGATGCTGTGCTCTTCAACCAGCACATCGACGGATGCTTGTCCAAACAAACGATCAAAGAAATCGTTCGCGAGAATGCGTCGCCCTCTCATTCGCCGCAGGAGAAATCTCCTATGCCTGTGCAGGGCAAGAAGAGAGGTCGACCGAAAGCGGCGGACTCACAGCCGAAGCGGCCCAAAAGCGCCTTCTTCTCTCGGTGAAGTCTATATCGTAGTCAGACCTTATTCCCTTCTTTTAGATACCCATTATCCTTGTAATGCTCACTGCGCGAAGCAATTTATCTATCCGAGCTTCCAGCCAAGTCCGAAGATTGCTCGGTTAAGTTCCTCGTTCAGCTTGTTCTTGGCGGTGGACTGGCAAGACGGGATGCAGCTCATGAATCTTGAGCGTGTACCGCAGTCTATACGAGACGGCTCATCCTTCTCATATCTACTTGCAGAATCTCCACTATCGAGCCCTATCGCTATCCGAGACATTTGCTGTGTTGTTCGTAGTGGCCGCTCTCGAGTCTCCAACAAAGCGGGGTCGTGAACCGGCTTTCGTCTGCAGCTCCTTCAACAACAGCGCGCCTGGCGTCTCTAACAATCATGAAGATGCGATTCCATGCTGTGGCGCTCAAGCTACTGTGGGATCTGTCGCAATTTACAGACGCCTCTGTACCGTCCTTGGACATGCAAATGGGAGCTAAAAATGTGTATGCAAGCCAGCTTGAGAAATCTCCGAAAAGCTAGACGCATTTGGGACTGGCGTTCATGCAGGTCCGGACAATAACACAACCCAATCTGGGTAGTAAAGACAGATATGGGCATGTCAAGTATGGTTCCGAGCTATAGATGGAATATTGGCCGAGGCTTTGCTTACACTTTGTGAAAGAAATGGAGCCACGGCAAGAGTGCAGGCTTGGCTGTACTTTTCATACGCTTCACGCCTGTCAGACTGCGAGGGTGGCAGCTTAGGGCGTGCATTACATGGAAGCTTGCTTGCTTGCATCGTCACAGGCTAAATTTACACCTGCACATGCTGCACGCAGCCGACCTGCTGCCGAAACCAATGCTGTGTAACACGCTGTCTGCAGAGACACGTTTTGCTTAGAACAACAGCAGAATTAAGTCTTGAGCATTCATCTGCCTGATGCTCAACGAGAGGACAAATGATGGCAAAAAGACTGCAGAAAACAACACAAAGGCCCATGTCTGCGGTTCTTGGAAGTCAGATGCATATCGCCAGCACATCCATGCTTCGAGACTACGCTGATATCACGGCACGGTCTTGCCGGACACTAGCATGGTATGCCGCCCCGTATAAGCCCCTCCCATACCATTGACTCCTCCAGCCGAACGGCAGTCTCTTGATTGTGTACCACCACTGGCTGAACGCGAGGGAGACGTACCACTATTCGTCGCGTAGGATGCTGACAAGCAGATATCAAAGTCCGAAGGATGATCTATTAAGTGGATATACTACTATGTAGATATAAAGGCAAGCTCTTGGTCCCCCAGATTGATCACCAGCAGATCATTCATACCTTTTCTACTTGTCCTCTATACTACCATTCCATCTTCATCATGAAGTCTGGACTTGCTCTTGCAGCTCTTGCCTTTGGTGGCATGAGCCTTGCTCAGTCCACTACTGCTGTTGCAACTTCCGCCGTTGACATCGATGGACAAACCACAACACTTGTCAGCAACGTTGATCCTTCAGATATTGCTGCCATCCCTGAACCAGAAGTTCTTGGGCCCCCGATTGGTGTTTACGAAAGCGTCTCCTCAGCGACATACAACGAAGCTCAGGCAACCGCCTCAGTCCTTGCCCTTGTCGTTGAAGCTACTGATGCTCAGACTGCTGTCATCACTCCTGAGAGCACTGCTATCGCTGCTACCAAGACTCCGGTGCCTGTCTCATCCGAAGCTGCTGCAGCTCGCAAGCGCTCTTATGTTGGTGGTTTGACCGGCAACTTGCAACGTCGTGACTTGAGCTACCCTATCGATACCTCAAGCTACGTAAGTCACATTTTCCACAAGATCGAGAGTGTGGTGATGCTAACTAAGCTATAGCATGTCCCTTCTGGCTATACACCAGCATTTGTCAACCTCCAGGGCTCCACCCAGGCCAACGGATACTTGACTTACAAGACACTGTCAAGTTATAACCCCCAGCAATGTACTGCTGCTTGTGACCAAATCAGCTCGTGTCAATTCGCAAACATCTACTACGAGAAGGATCCCGACAATAACAACAACCCTGTCGACGTGATCAAGTGCGCTCTTTACAGTATGCCTCAGACTAACTGCACCGCAACCAACAAGGGACAATGGCGTGGCTCGTTCCATGTTCTGGTCACTGGCAGCAACGGCTACAACAAGGCTGCTGCACCAAAGGCCCCTGCTGGCTACTCCCTTCAAACTCTTCCTGCCGCCGTCAACGCACCAGTCTACGATGATGTCGGTCAATGGAGATTCATCCAGCCTGTTTACCTCAACTCTTACGACCCTGCCCTCTGCGCCGCTGCCTGTGACAAGCAGACTGCATGGGACAAATCTCAAGCCACTGACGACTGCAACTACAAGACCTGTGTGTACGCAAACATGTACATCTTGTCGCAGGACGGAGTGCCAAAGACCGTTGTCTGTGCTCTCTACACCGAGGGCGTTGATTCGAGCTATGCCACCAACTACGGCTACTCGACCGATACGGATTCATTCCAGGTCTCCAACTCGATTGCCTTGACTAACACCACTGCTGTTAATGCTGGCTACCCGCAGTTGTGCGCTGCCTCTTCCGGTGATATTTCCTACCTGAACTCGACCGGAGCTGCTTTCTGCACGAGCTACCTCGGCTACGTCGCTCCCACAGAGACTGTCAAGACTACCGTCACCCCTGGCGCAACTACTGTCTTTGCTACTGTCACTGAGCATGTTACTGCCACATCGGTCTACTCTACCGAGACTGTTCAGGTTACTGGAGCTCCTGCAAACCAGAAGCGTCAAACGAGCGTCAACATCGTCACAACCACTGTCGAGCTGCCTTTCATCACCGTCAGCGGCAACGAGACTTTGGTCGACTACATGACCAGCACATTGACTGTTGATGCCGCTTCCACTTCAGGTGCCGTCATCACTCCCGCCTCGGTTGATCCTGCGGCATCTGCTGCTGCTCTTGCCAAGCGTAGCGCCATTCCTACTCCTTCTTCTATCCTTCACTGGCCATCAGCAAAGATCTCATCTGCTTGCTCGCAAATCGCTACCGGTACCGTAACTAGCACCCAGACTGTCACTGCATCTGGATCCGTCGTCACCGATGGTGCCACGGTTAGCGCAACTCAAGTTACCTCGATCATTTCGACCGTGACCATCACTGTTGGCGGCAGCTCACCAAGCACCAGCAGCTCGTCCGCACCCAGCTCCACTGCTGTCCCTGGCTGCCCCAAGACCACCGGTTCTCAAGGCCAACTCCTTCTCGGAGGCTACTCTCTCGGCTGGGTAACCCCCATCACTTACAACTCCGATCCCATCTTGTGGACCTCTCTGGGCGGCTTCGGCGACGAATTCATCTACGACACAACCGGCGATTTCCTCTACCACGTCAACTCAGGCTACTGTCTTTCCCTCGGCGCTCCCACAGCAAATAAGTCGCCTAAATATGTTAACAGCCCCTTCACTCTTAGCGCATGTTCGTGCTCTACCAGCACAAGCGTGACACAAAGCTTTACCTTCAACTCGCTCAAGGTCAAGGGCGACAAGGCAAAGAAGAACTGTCTTGCCATTAAGGGAGATAATTCTGGAAGCAAGTCTTACTACCCCAAGCTTGTTGATAACCCGGATCTTGATCCTTTCTCTGCCGTTTATGCTGATACTAAGTTTGATGCTTGCATTACCTTCGAGGCTGGAGTTTAGATGGGTTCAAAGGAGGTGGTCCAAGGAAAGTGGTTTATCTTCGGGTCAAGTAAGTGGTTCCAGGGAGTTTAATTTGTCGTCTATAATTCTTTTATTTGTTCATACCAATGGTAAATACAGTACATTACAATTTCTGCACAATAAGACTGTGTATACGTGATGATCGACATATTTGTATTTATAAGTCTTTCGATGCCAAAAAGCTCTAAAGCTATGATATTTCAGGGGGGAAAAAATGATAGGTAAAAGTACAAATACAGGAAAGGGACCAAGACCGTCTTCGCTCCTTCCGTAAGAAGAAAGAATGATGTGTACGAACAATGAAAGGAAAGAGCCATCGCTATGCAAAACAAATATCAAAACAAGAAAAAGACTACAACCTCTCCTTTACCGTACACGGGGTCGATGACTACGATCCCTTCCGTTCTTGTCCAATCTTCCGCGTCTGCTCTTGTCGGGTGGAGGAACGTACTTGACATCCTTGAGTGCCCAATCCAAGAAACCGAGCATGTAGGAATCGATATGGCCGAATTCGTCTTCTCCGTCCTTGGTTTCGTCAACATCCATTGCATCGGCAGGTTCAGCAGGCGTGGGCGGAACACTAGTCTTTGGTGTCCTCGAGTCTCTGCTTTGGTTTCCTGTGGTATTGTTGCCACCAGCGTCGAAGTCAAAGTCATCGGCTTGACCTTCCTTTTGCTGGGCGTGAGCAGCAGCAACATCTTCTGCGTCCTCTACCGCTTCTAGCACTTTTTGAACATTGTGTTCGCCGACATTGTTGCCAAACACTCTCTCTACAGCGGCTCCTGCGAATTCGTCTCCCAGAGCTTCGTCATCAACAGTAGCAGCAGGAGCATTGAAGTAGTCAGTCGTGAACTCTCCTTCCTGAATGACGACTTCATCAAGCAGACGCTTCTGATTAGACTTTCGCAGGATGTTGACTTCAATAGTGTGCTCAGACACGAACTTGTAGATGTGAACGTCGCGGGTTTGCCCGATACGATGAGCACGATCTTGACATTGCTTGTCCATCTGCGGGTTCCAATCGAGATCATAGAAGATGACTGTGTCAGCACCAGTCAAGTTCATACCTACACCACCAGAGCGTGACGAGAGGATGAAGACATCGATACGAGTGTCACGATTGAAGCGCTCCATCATGTCTTGACGCTGTTCAATCCTCGTGCTGCCGTCAAGACGGAGATAACGGTATCCATGAATGTTCAAGAACTGTTCGAGGATGTCGAGAACGGAAGTCATCTGAGTGAAGATCAGTGCGCGAGAACCACGGGATTGCAGTTCGCGGAGCAGGTCTGCTAGCCTTTGCAGCTTGCCGCAGTCGTATTGAAGAAGACGTTTGTCAGGGAATGCAATAGATAAGCGCACACGAGACTCGTGGAAAGGGTCTGGCTCCGGTGATTGCGAGACTGCCTGAACAGAGTAGATGGTATTGCGTGGAACCATGTATGGCAGGATGTCGGAGGCCACAGCATTGGGAGTAATGCATGCGAACTTCCGAATGAGAACATTCATCGCCTCAGATCGCTGGTCGATACTCTTAACCATGTTCTGAATCAGAGAAGAAGAATCGAGGTACCATTCGGAATGCAGAGCCTTGTCTCGAGGCGGTGATTGCCGCAGACGATCAGTTGTATACGTTGTGCATCTCTCGACAAGATCTGTGCCATATACAGGTGCAAACTCTGTTCGCTGTTCTGTCAGAAAAGCACATTGACGCAAGCGATTCAGCTTATCCATCGCGGTCTTGTGGTTCTGTTGGCCGATGACCGAACTGAAAGAAGAATTGTCAAGGGAAGCGGTGCCTAATCTCTCAACCTCTCTGCGCACAATTTGATCCATAGCCCGACTGGCTCTGAGCTGCTTGCTGCGTCTAACATGATACCTTGACCTTGACTCTCGACTCGACAGGTTGAGGCTTAGAAAGTCAAGATCAAGTACTTCGTGCGGATCTTCGTAGAGCATCTTTCTCCGCAAAAACAAGTCTTTGATCTCAAAATCTGCTGCAATTGACCGAGGTTGGCGCGTGTAAGGCTTCTTCATGGCATATGAAGTGACAATAGGACGCTCCTCGAATAGATCCGGGTGGTTGCAGACTTTTCGTAACGACATCAATGCTTGCGACACACTGATCATATTGCCAGACGTCAACTTCGCCTTGGTATCAGAAAGACCCATGAATGCATCGTACAGCTGGCGTTGTCGCTTGGACAGTCTGCAAATGACCGTATGCTCGTATTTGCCAGGAAGCTGTTTCTCGACTGAAGACTTGAGGCGACGCAAGAGATAAGGACGAAGCGAGTGGTGCAACTTGTTGACAATGTCTTGAGCTTCGTTACCAAGCTTACTCTTTCCATCAACGAAAATCTCATCGACAGGTCTGCGGAACCATTCTGTGAATTCTTCAAGATCGCCCATACCTTGACCATCCTGACCAGCAGTCAGGAAAGTAAGAAGTGACCACAACTCGATAATGCTGTTCTGAAGAGGCGTACCAGTCAACAAGAGACGTGCATGTGTCTTGAGTCGAATCATGGCTTGGTAGCGCTGGGAGTTGAAGTTCTTGATGTTGTGCGCTTCATCCAGAATCATGTAATGCCATTCGGGGACTCTGATGGCTGGCAAGTCCTTCAGGATGAGTTGATAAGAAGTGATGACAACATTCCAGATATCAGGATTGCTCCAGCCCTTGCGCTTTTGCGCTCTTTCCTCTACAGAGCCATAATACGAAAGAACCTTGAAGCCGGGCAAGAACTTTTTGAACTCCATCTCCCAGTTGAGGATGACCGAAGTAGGCACAACAATCAAATGAGGACCCCAAATGTGATGTTCCTCTGCAAGATGAGCTAACAGAGCAATGGTCTGGATTGTCTTGCCAAGACCCATCTCATCGGCGAGGATACCATTAGTCTGATTGGCATATAGTTTCGCAAGCCAGTCGAGACCTTCGTGCTGATACTCTCTCAGGGTGCCTCTAAGCAAAGATGGAATTTTGACTTTTGAGGACTTTCCAGGCTGTGGTGTCTCATCAGTTTCGGACATCCTGTCAGCTTCATCAAGATCAACGCTAGTGGTCGATTCAGCTTCCGTAGGCTCGATAGTGGTGTCGTCCTTGGGAGAAGTTTGACTGCTTCTATCCTCTGCATGCGAGTCTGCTGACAGCATGTTGTGGTGAGGACTGAGAGAGTGGGCATGATTCTTCTGAGGTGCATTATTTTCAATATCCATGTCCACTGACAGCGCTTGTGGGTGTTCCTGTGATACAGAGGCAGTCATTTCCTCCTCCGAAACATCACTCGATACTGCAGGTTTGGTGCCCTTGATGGAGGGCTCTTCGGTGCTGTTTTCGAATGGCTTCGCAATAGCCGAGCTCTCATCAAGCTCCATGGCACCTGCCGCATCCGAGTTGCGTTCTTCGTCGTTGTCAGCGCCCTCTCCATCGGTATTAACACCATTTGTCTGTCGGGGCTCGGTTTGTTCAGCAAGATCCTGGATAGCTTTGACTCCATCTGGAGCGTCATCCTGATCTTTCTCGAGCCCTCCATCTTGCTTCTCAGCCATCTCCTCGGCGTCTTCAGATTCTTCAATACCTGAAGTGGTTTGGCTTTCTTTCACGAGAGCTTTACGTCCACCAAAGAAGCCAAGCAGACCGCCATCATCTTCGCTCTCACTCTCGTCCTCCTCTTCGTCATCCTCTTCCTCCTCTTCCTCGTCGCTCATATCTTCATCACTCATGTTGGTAGACTCGTCGCTGTCGTCCAGAAGCGCATCGTCCACCTCATCAAGTTGGATTTTGGAGTAGTCTCGCTCCTCTTGAATATGCTTGTCATTCTCTTCGTCATCATCGGTCCCAGCTTCGTCATTGTTCTCATCCATATTAGTCTTCGTCGTAGACACTGTGATCGTTTCTTCATCAACGTCCATGTCGCTAGCATCGTCCTCGGATTGTTCTTGCGGTAAATCTGGTATGTTGCTGTACTTGCGGCGTAAGGCTTCTGGAGACAGGTTGACATCGTCGTCTTCTTCTCCCTCCCCATCGCTGCCTTCAGATTCGGATGAGGTCATGCGGTGGTCTTCATCGAGATCCTCGCTTGATGCATCTGATCCTTCTTCATCGACAGAAGCACCTTCGCTGAGACTAATTTCGTCGGCATCATCGTCATCGCCGTCCACAGAAAGGCCAGAATCCAGTAGTGCGCGACGTTTATCCAGCAAAGTTGTCGACTTCTCCAGCATACTCTGCATCTTGAGTTCTCGTTCAATCCTTTGCTCTTCCTCGTAACGCAGTGCCCTCCGGCGATCGATCTCAGCACCAACAAGTTCCCATTTCCGTTGAACGTCTTTGACAGTTTGACGGTAGATGAGTTTATACCACTCGTTCTCCTGCTTCTCTTTTTCCTCTTCGGTCTGAGGCTGCCTCTCTTTCCATCTGGCCAAACAAGCGTATGCAACTCTTTTAGCACTGTCCATATGCGCACGCTTCTCCTTTTCCATCAAGGATTTGAAGAAGGCGCCATGAGCCCACAGATGGTCCCAGTGGTTGTATTGTTGTGAAGGCTCTTTCTGATCATCTGGCAAGTATATCGAACTCTTCTCTTCACTCAAAGGACCACCTGGCTGAGCAGCTTCCAGAATTCTGATGCGTGACAAAGCTTCCTTCTCAGCTCGCTCCTCGGGTACCTGCTCGACTCTTTCCGGCGCACGACGTTCAAGTCCTTGGTACCTGTCGTCTTCCTTGTTTTCGTAGGCAGCATCCTTGCTCTTTTGGTCATAGTGGGCGATGATGTCGTCGAAAGATTGAAACCGTGGTGGATTGATGACGTGACTTGGATGACGGGGCAAAAAGGAGAATTGTGGTCGCTTGAGTTTAAGCTTGATGCGCGGTGTCGAGTCGGCTTGTTCAGATGAATCCTGAGGTTGCGACTCAGCTGGAGGTTGAGCCTCAGTTTTGGCTGGACGGCCAGCTTTGCGTTTTGCTTGTGGAGATTGTAACGAGGGAGCGGGATCTTCTTTTTTGACAACTTCAGGCGATGCTTCGAGGTTCTTGATTCTAGCAGATACGCGCGACGGACGTGGCGGAGTCTTCTCACGCTTGGGCACAGGAGTTTCCTTTTGCTTGGGCTGACTTGTCTGTTGAGCAGTTTGAGCATTCTTCAAGACCGAACCTTTGCTTGCCGGGGTCTTTGCAACGGCCTTCTTAGACTTGGGGGTAGCCTTTTCGAAGACAGGAGGAGCTGGGGCATTGACACGACCTGATCTTCTCTTTCCATTGTCCAAGATTGTGGTAGGACCCTCTGCAGCGAACGACTTCCATGGCGGCGAGACAGGTTTCGAAACAGATCGCGATCTAGAGGCAGATTGGAGGTCGGCGAGCTTGCGCTTCTTGGAGTTGGTGGCTGGTGGTGTTGAAGGTCGATCAGACGCGTCGAATTCGATCTCGTCTTCGGAGCTGAGGGGTGAGTCGGAGTCGAAAGGAATCTTGTGATCGGCAGCAGCGAGTTCAGTATCGTCGGTCACCTGAGCATCGGGCATAGGGGTGTCGTCGACGATATCGTTGTTGTCGGCGGGTGTGTTGTCATGATTCTCAATCTTTTGATGAATGTCGGGCGGAGGCGGACTGGGGCTTTCGTGGCTATCACGGGCGCCCTCGTGTCGCGAGACCCCCTCTAACGACATGAAGGCCAATCGAGCCTCCTTCAAAAATAGGAGCACTGGAAGCTCAGATTGCACAGATTATCATGCCGTTTTCCAAATTGCAATATCGGACGTGATTGTGTCGATAATGGTCAAAATGGCGTCACGGGGCGCGGATTGTAGATGTGTCGAGCAAAACGCGTTTCTCCCACCTCCGTAACAAATCATGGAGAGATGGAACTTGCCGCTCTCCTCCCGCTCTTCCGCTCCGCGCTAGCCAAGACACGCGCGAAGCTGATGACCGCAGGGCATACCCATTCGACAAGACGGTGCTTGGTGATTGAAGATTGCTGTCACCACACACCACAACGTACGCCCACCTCCGATTCCTTTCGCAAACACCCATTGATGACCTTCCAGATGCTCTCCCGCAGAATCGCCGCGGCACGCCCGCTTTCCAGCGCCGTACGAGCCTCCGCTCCCCGTACTACCCTCACACAACTGCGTTTCGCTTCCGAGAACAATGCCAACAGAGAGAACTTCGTTGGCGAGCTGTCCGTTGAGGACCCCGGAATGGTGTGTTAAGATGGCTTCCGACGCCCTCCAAGGACTCGCATTGACAATGGCCAAACAGAACGGTGGATACGTCAACCCTCCAGCAATCAAGCGCGCATTCCGCGACCCTTACGGCGACTGGTGGGACAAGCAAGAGCGTCGCAACTTTGGCGAGCCCGTCCACGAGGATAACGACACTCTTGGTATCTTCTCGACTGAACCCTACACACACTTCAAGCCCGGCCACGGTGCCGTTCTCCTCGGTACCTTTATCGCATCCGTCTTCGTTCTGATGGGTGTCGTCCGTCAATACTACCCCGACAAGCCCGCCGTTCCCAGAACCTTCCCTGGTGGTCTCGACAGGGAGCTTGGCGGCGCCGGCGCTGTCCCCGTGAGTCAAGGTGTGTGTGCATTGATGACAAAAGTGCTGATTCCTGTTTTCATAGGCCCGTACCGGCGAGAAGGAGCCTTTCTAAATAAATATTTGTCCATACCCAATTCAACGCCTTTTCTTTGTTACCACTCTAGTCTTCATGACCAGCACTCGTGAAACATGTTGATAACAGTTGCACTCGAGATTCAGTAGTGTCGATGGTTTTGGAAGCTATCCTTGCTAGCAGAGGTTAGCATTCACTAACTCGGTGCATGCAAGAATGAAGAGCAGTCGAAGTGAATCAGGTCAGTTGTCAGGCCGTGGCTGTCA
Organism: Aureobasidium sp. Y128-05A; assembly: GCA_037042735.1. Classification (NCBI taxonomy): domain Eukaryota; kingdom Fungi; phylum Ascomycota; class Dothideomycetes; order Dothideales; family Saccotheciaceae; genus Aureobasidium; species Aureobasidium sp. Y128-05A. The sequence continues at coordinate 373,329 of JAXQKC010000109.1, read as the reverse complement.
AAAGGACCAATCCACATCTCATCGCGGCTGAACACATGTATGTTTCACTTGCTGGCACGTGGAATTCCCCGTCGTTTCTCTGAAGCGTTCACTTACAGAAGGGCTGCGCAGCTGACCTCTCGACCAGAGAAAGGCACCTTCCTCATCCGACGCGCCATCCACAACATCTCATTTTCCCTTGTCACTTTGTCACTTTTCCAACGAAACCTACCTCCAGCGTAATTGTGTTTCCGATTCAGTGCTTACGCTTTCATTCTTGATCATCACACTTCATAATGAATGAAGAAACGCGCAAGATGATCTTGCGCCTTCAGAAGGAAGACCTGACGGTTCAGGCAAAACTCTGGACCGCATCACCTCAAGATGACTCTGAGTACCAGGCCACTTTACGCGTTTATCGCCGTCAACTGAGCTTGATGGACCACTACCTTTCAGAGACACGCCAGGTCGAAACGACCAAAGACCTCGCCGAAACCAACAATGGTGGGGCTGTGGAATCCTCTCACAAGATTGTTGATGACAATGCATCTGTCCCCTTGCGCCCTCGGTCAGAAGACATGTTTGTCACCGATGTCTCTGATGTAGGCCATCAGAAGAAGGTGGAACAATTGATGGCAATCGTGCCTGGTCGAGATATTGGCGTGCTTCTCAAGGCTTTGCAGATTTGCAACGGCAGGCTTGACGATGCCCTCGACTACATTCTTCGCCAGGAAGAGAACAATACCGATATAGAGGTTATCGAACTTGCCAGTTCTGCTTCAACATCGGAGACTGCAACTTGCGCCCCGCCTTCACAGACCACCGAACATCCCACAGCTCCTACAACAACTCTTGAACATTCTGTGAACCACCTCACAGCTCTCGACGATCCTTACCTTGAGACACAAGCCAGCGCCGTCACCACGAAGGAACCCGAAACCGAGTCTGTTCTGTCTGTTCACAAAGACACGGTAGGAGAGACGTCAGAGAATCCTCTTCGGTTGTCCAGCACACTGTCAAGCCCGGCTTTGCGTGCCAGCAATGCTGAACTTCGCCGTGCTCTTTGTGATATTCCACCCAAATTTGAATCGAGAAGACCCATGCCAAGATCCGAGACTGTATATCAGGGTGCCACAGAGTCCATGACGCCTGAGACGTACCTTGGTATGATGAGACTCAACGACAGCCAACATAATCAGCAGAACGACAACCATGGTAATCTGCACCAGCTAGGCGACTGCTCTCAGCAGCTTCCTCGGGCTCTTGACGCAAACGCATTCAGTGTCACCTCGACTGCCTTGCAGAAGCAGATGCTCGGTGAGGCTCTCTATCCCAAGATCCTCGAGCAGCAATTCAAATTTGCTGCTCTGTACCCCAGAATTCGTGCACAACAGTCCGAGCTCGTCTCTAAGCTCACTGGCATGCTTCTTGAATTGGACAATGCTGAGCTATCACGCTTGACCACCGACGAGGCTGCTCTTTCCAGCAATGTTAACGAAGCTATGCGGGTTCTCGATGATTCCCTTGCCGAGGATGGGTATGTGTTTGTTTGAGCGTACTTAACAACTCACTCATCAACGTGAAGAAACCACCACTTCTTCAGACTCATCAAGGCCAGGCTGGGTATTCCTCGCAGTGTGAAACCATGCGTTCAGCATGTTTCTGTGGACAGTCGTGGCCCATACTACCTTCAATGCTATATGAAGAATACACTTGCTTGAAGATCAAGCGAGGTCAGGCCCAGATATAGCTGGGGATGCTCGACGTGGGAAGGCGACCTCGTTGACGAATGTGTTTCTTTTGTGGCAGATCAACATCTTTCTCACCTCAATGGCTCTTGAAGGTTGCTTGTAGCATAGTGGAGTGGGTTAATAGACGATTCTCGGAGAGTACAGCTCGCTCATCGAAAATGCCTTGATATTATGCTTTGCTACAGGTATTGCTTTCTACAATTATCGTACCTTACGTAAAGTGACTCTTCTCTGCCAATCTCTATCATTACCATAAAATGTGATCTACTTGTGCGGTTGTAAGATTGGTTCATAAGAAGGACGTGCACTGAAGATGTGGTGAAGGTCCGATACTTTGGTAGGTGGGACTTCCTCTGGCAGCTCAAAGTCTACCAATTTATGACTTTCATCCCCGCTGACTTTGCACTTCCTCGTAAGGCCCTCGCCATCTGACTTCCTCAATTTCTAGAACTTATACGTCACGCTTGCAGAGCTGTCTCAACCCTCTCCTCTTCTCTTGTCTTCACTCTCACATCATCGCTTGCGCACTGCGCCCTTCTTTTCGTCACACAACCCTCAATTAACGGCACGATGGACGACGATGAAACGCACAAGCTGATCTTGCGCCTGCAAATGGAAGACCTCACTGCAATCTGGGCCTCATCGACTACATCTACCGAAGACGGCACGAAGGTCGACGCCGATGTGTCTCTACGCCTTTATCGACATGAACTACGTACCGCCAATCAGCAGATTGATGACAGGATCTCTGCTCGAGCTGCAGCTGAAGACGAGATACGTCAGAGAGATGCTCTCAGCGCCGACCGCGAAGAAGCGCGTCGCCTGTTTCAGCAACTCAATCCTGATGAACCAGTTCCTGAGCTGTCTCAGACTGGTCAACCTGTTTCCACTGGTCATCCGATCCCCTGCAATGCTCTTATCCAGAACGGCACCTCATCTGTATCTGCACCACTACAACGGTTTGGTCAACCTGATATGCGAACTTCGTCTTCACCATCCTCACGCCAGACTATCGTTCAAATGCCTGGTTTGAAGCGCTCAGCAGATCACCTTGACACTCTCAATGGACCAGCCCCCAAAAAACACGCCAGCGAACGCACGATTATAGCTGCAAGTCAAGTCGAGCGTCTCTGGGGCCTTGATCCAGAGCGCACCCACTTCGGGTTCGGCCCCAGCGCCCCTGTAAAGCCAGACATGCCTGCTCGTTCTTTTACTTCATCACCCTATACTATTGGAAGCGTCAAACGACCAGCCGAAGCTGAGGATGTTACTCCCCCGCCTGCGAAGAGACAAGAGACCTTATCCAAGACTTCCCCTTTCGCCTTTACGCCATCTTCATACGCTGCTCGAGAAACCAAAGCCCCTGCTAATTCTGGTCCTACCACTACTTCCAAGATCGAAGATCCTGTGTTTGCCTTATTTGGCAGGCCCTCTTCTGTGACTACAGCTACACCTCTTTCTGTCCGCGGCACTATCTTGAAACGTGGCTCTTCTCGTAGATCCCCTTTTCCTCCCAAAGCCAGCAGAAATTCCAATCGTACATCAAGTACTGATGACGTGGAAACACCAGTTTCACAAGTAATTCCTGCATCGAAGCAGCCCGTTGCATCTGGACATCAGCTTGCGATCGAATCAGACCAACCATCCGAAATTGAATGTGTTGCTTGCTGTAGGGAGGTTCCGCGAAGCAAATCCTACAGCAACTCTTGCGGTCATGCGTACTGTGCGAAATGTGTCAATCGGCTACTCAAGAAGGCTGTACATGACGACTCATTGTGGCCACCTCAATGCTGCAAAGCGGAGTTCTCTCTTGAGAATTTCAAATTTCTGCTTCGCGAAGATCTTGTCCCTTTGGTCGAGGCCAGGCAAGTTGAAATGAGTGTTGGTATCCTGGACAGAATCTACTGCGTGGGATGTTCTACGTTTATCCCTGGAGATTCTGTTCAAGGAAAGAATGCCACTTGTCCCGCGTGCATGATGACTATGTGCACGGAGTGTAAGGAAGAAACTCATGTTGGTGGTTGTCAAAACAAACTTGAGCAAGACATCAAAGATCTTGAGGCACTTGCTCAGAAAGAAGGCTGGAAGAAGTGCTCAAACTGTCTGATGATCGTTGAACACAACACCGGTTGCAATCATATGACGTGAGAGACCTTCCATACCACAGAGATCTGAAGTACTAACACCCCTCCAGATGCCGTTGCAAGAACGAATTTTGCTACCTGTGTGTAAAGAAATGGAGAGAATGTGACTGTCCCAAAACCACAGAAGAACTCCTTCTGGCACGTGAGGAGCAGAGAGGCATCGCTCCTGTTGCTCTCGATGTCTGTCCTCATGGAAACTGGGAATGGTATCCTACCGAGGATTTCTGCGACCACTGTGGAGATCTCTTGTTTCATTTTCTCTTTAGGTGCCCAGGATGTTTTCTTCAGTACTGTCGATGGTGCACTTACAACAGAGGACTCACACTTGCCTGAGAGGGGTAAACTTTTCACATTGTACGATACTCATTCTTCTCTCTTTTTCTCCGGCGGGGACATTGCTTCTCGGTTTTAGTTGACTCAGTCTCTCGCTGAACTGGTACTCCTTGCTGCTACGGATGCATTAAGCTCAGAAGGTCTTAGCTAGATAACCCTTTGTACTGTACAAGAAATTCTTTTCTCGGTATCGCGGTGGCTGCATTGGAATATGCAAGACCATCCCAGTCTCTTTCGTCGCAATCATGACTCACATGGCGCCCAGAATGTATTCTTGTCCAACCTTCGGCTTGCTAGTAATGTCTGATGATTAGGTCCTTTGCACCGAGTGTTTATCAAGAAGCAAGATTCCGCATACTTCTTTCAAGCTTATAGCATGGAGCATTTATAATCAGCCAGGCTTGCGGTATCACAGAGGTTTCGTAGCAATCTGAGCAGTACGTTTTGGTGGTCTTGTTGTACACTCTAGACCAAGTATGGGACCCAGATCATGCAGAATGTCAGCCTACAGGAAAGATCTGTCGTGATACGAGGGCTGCCTCCCATACCTTATATGTTTCCAGGCTCTGTGAGCTGTATCTGTTGTTTAGGACCTTGACCGAACCCTTACACTCTCCTCCAATGGAGATGACGCAGATAGACCCAGATATCGTTCCTTTGCACGCAGCTACGCACCGAGCAGGCGGATCGAGGTCCAGCAGAGTGACAGGCGAGGGTAAGAAGGTCGAACAGATGTGGCGGCTCGAAAAGTATCCCGAGAAGAGTGCAAGACCTATGCCCTCTGAGTGCATTCAGTAAAGGCTGGGCTCGACAGTAGTCGGGAGGAGAGCTTTTGAGGATAAGTTGTTTCCCTGACAACACTCACTCGATTCTTTTTCCGTCGACGTCGGTCACCAGCATCTCGACGCATGATGTCAGATCTCTGCTTACCCTTTCTCCTTTTTCACTCCTGTCACAACACACATACCATGACTGCCACTTGATCGTGCAAGATGAGACCAGATCACCACGACAGCAGTCCGCACCAGCTCAACTCAGGCGATACGAGGCCCCGTCACCAGGTAAGTGCCTATGTTGTTCTCTTCTCGTGTATGTTCATGACCTCTAATGACACAGCAGCACAACCGCAGCAGGCAATGCGATTGCTGCTTCGAGAGTGTCAGCAGAAAGAAGACTGTGCAGTTACCCGGATGTGGTCACACATACTGTGCCGATTGTCTTCGTGTCATGTACCGCATGGCCATCAAGAATCAGGCACACTTTCCACCATCCTGCTGTTCAGGGGCCATCAACATCGAGAGTGTCAAGCACCTCCTCCACCGTCCACAGATCAGAGTTTTCGAAAAAATTGCTCTCGAGTACAGTACCCCTGAGTTGGATCGACGTTACTGCGCAGACACACGATGCAACTCCTTTCTGGGTCGTGCAAACAACGGAATCCTCAGATGCAACAAGTGTGGCAATCTCACATGCGACTCTTGCAAAGATTATGCTCACCCTGGAGCCTGCAAAGAAGAACGTGGTCGTGATATTCACAAACTCGACAAAGACCTCGAGCGTCTGGCTGCAGTCGAGGGTTGGCAGCGTTGCCCTTCTTGCTCGAGATTGGTATCCCTAGGCGAGGGATGCAATCACATCACGTAAGTAGTTTCCTATTCATCGTCTCTGACTCAACTGACCAGTTCTCATTTAGTTGCCGTTGCAAACATCAATTCTGTTATGTTTGTGGTGCAAAGTGGAAGACCTGTGCCTGTCAGCAATGGCAACAGGCACATCTATAAGAGCGCTTGCGTCAAGAAGAACAACAGGGATATCGTCGGCGACCTGAAATCCAAGCAAATTTGGAACTTTTGGAACTGCGCTTACGTCAAATCGCTCTCGAATTTCGAAGGTTGATGCATCGTGACCCATGGTACGCTGTCCAGGACGACTATCTTCCTCGCTGAGAGCTTTGTGACCATTACAGTCTAATATGTTTCCTGCTCTTGTCGTCCTAGGAAGACTTTCTTCCTTTCGACATGCTTTCATCAGTCTTGCAAGTCGAGACCTGAAGTTTTGCCCCATCGATCAACTCATCCACAAACTCGTCTATGCTTCTTGAAGACTCTTACGCATCTTTCATCCATGGCTGTTATCCCCATGACCCGTTTCAGCAATGTCTGCAAGTCAAAGAATCCTATCACTCACGACTACTTTACCTCTTTGCGATGACAAATTCACCGAGGTCAACCAGGACGGTCCCAATAATTAATTGGCTGACGACTTGTTGGTCATCAACCTCAGCCTCTCATTTTATGATGATGGATGGATTGAACAGCATTGCGGACGAGTCAAAGAAGTTGGTTCAGAGGACAATAACATGCTGTGGCGCGAAAGACTTTCAATAAAGCCTATTACATTCCATGACAGTGAATAATCAGCTCCGATAGTATGACCATTCAGCTGCTACATCTGTCGTCCAACTTGCTGTTGTCTAGAACCCTGAATCATCCCAACATGTCTCCCTGTCGTGTATAAGAGACATCATAACCCGCTACTCTGCCACACGGTCGCTGAATCTTCCGTCCGACTCGTTGGGCCATCGAACTTAGCTGCTCACGGCGTGCTCTTTCTACTCGATCTCTCTCCATCTGAGCTCTTTCTGCATCGAGACGTCGATGTATCTGTTCCATCATTACTGCAAAATTGTCGTCCTCGATCCGCTGTCTCTGCTGGTATGACGTTTCGGGTTTGATGGCTACTCGTCTGTCGTTTGTCCTTGCTCCGGCTCTTCTGGTGGTGAATGCTGCAAACTCTTTTCTGAATTCGTTTTGTCGTCTGGACGTTCGCTCTGCTTTCTTTCTCTGTTTTCTGTCCGCACGAGTTCTGGATCCGGGGCCGTATTCAATCTCAGGACAGCCATTGCAAGAGTAGATAGGTCCTGCACAGTGGTAACAAAAATTGTATGCGCATGGACAGACGATGCTTGAACATCCGCTGACTCTTTCGCACATTTGACCGCATCGTGTGCATCGCTGCCACCCCTCCTTATGCGATATGATAAGAGCTTTTTGCTCGTCCTCGTCCGGAAGTGGACAGTCGTCGCTCTCGTGAGCAGCTCCTTTGCAGTCTGGGCATGTGTTGATCTGACATGCTTCGCAGTGGGCGAGGCGACTTTCATTATCCCTGAGTGCCATCAAGATGCTGCATTTGGTGTTAGAACAATAGACTCGATCCATGACGGCTGTTTCGAACTCTTTGATCAACGGTGTCAGTCTTCGGATATCCTCATCCTGTAGAAAGGGTTTTGCGGTATCGAGAGAGATGGTACAACCAGGATGGCATCTAACCGGCCACTCGACCTGGTTGCGTATCTTGGTAAATCGTCGCACTATGCATGAAGAGCACCAGTAGTGGCCACAGGGGATATGGATCGTGGATCTGTCTAGATCAGTCCAACAAGCAGTACACTTTGGTTGTTCAGGCTTGTTCTCTTGAACAGTTATGACAAGCTTTGTAGAACCGGTGGGTAGTAAGAAACGGTGTCCCGGATCGTGATCTGCGCTATCCAATGGCCCTGGAAGGTTTTCAGAGGTCGCGTCGATTTCAATATCACTGTCTCCTTGTGGTTCGATGGCAAGGGACAAGTTCGCCGAATACATCGGGGTTTGATAGCTTGACCTTCCAGATGTAGCGTAACCTATGTTATATGTGGGTTCTGGAGAGTCAGCAGAGATTGCGTCGGGTTCAGTATCGATGTTTTGTTGTCGATCGACAGGAAGCCATTTGGACGGGTATCTTGGAGTACGGTAGCTTGTCCATCTAGACGAAGGGTAAGCCGTGATGAGAGAGGCTGATGGAATATTGTCGAGCATTTTGCGTGCAGGTGAGTTGCAGGAGATTTGCAGGTAGCTGACGACGAAGAACAAAGGGAGGGGCCGTCGCATCTTGATTATATGAGTTACAACCATTGGGCAAGGAAAGGAAAACATGGCTTGGATTTGAGGTAGTTTGCTCTCTTTTGGGCTGAGATACGCGATGAAGGCCAACGCGGCCGCCACGATATTCCAGACAGGCGCTGTCGATAGCGAAGTTCCCAGACTGCGCAGGCTTGTATTTTTCCAGTGCTCTGGGTCATCTCCCTGGTTCTCTTGCGAATTGTGATATCAGTCTGTCTAAACAATCACTGATTAGTGTCAAGACAACTATGCGAGAAATTACCTCTCTTTCCATTTGTCTGATTATACTGAGATGCTGTCCATAAGAATCTCGAAACTACTAGGAAGTTGCAAAACTCTGAAGTAACATCTTTTCAAAACAAAATGTGATGCCTACCTAGGAAAAAAAGAAAAAAGAGGAAAAAAGAAGAAAAAAGGGGCTACCATAGAATGGTTAGTGAGCAGCGACGCTATTTGGATTCACAGATGTAGCTTTACATTCCCAGCGTGATTGAGATGTTTTGAGCGATTTTTTCTGATCAATGAGGATCAGTCGTCGAAAAAAGGCTCCCTTGAGCACAAAAGGAAAAAGGAGATGGAGGGAAAAGAGGCTGGGCAGTTGGGAATCGCATGATACAGCACGAGATACTCATCTCCGTTGTGGTCTGCTATAGTCTCCTGCCATACTGTCATCTTTCCCGATCAGTGGACCTCTAGCAGTGAATCTCTGGCTCTGTGCATCGCCGCTCAACACCTAATGCATTTGAGTCAAAGATATGCCATCTCGGAAAGAGTCTATATGGATCATTGAAAGCAGAGAAGGTATCTCGATCTACACTTGTCTTGGTATCAACGTTCCTCGGATACGAATAGTCGCAAAAAACAAAAAGACGCTGCCGGGAGTTGAACCCAGGTCCTCGCTTCAACATAAATTACGCTTTACAACACATCAACTTTACTACCTCTAGTAACAGAAAATATCCTCGCTCCAGCACAGAGTAACACCACTTCAAGAAGAAGCATGTCAGAGGTCTCTAACATGTGGAAGCAAAAAACCATTGCTGGAGAAAACCTCATCCGACCATTCCTTGATTAAAGGGTACCAGATAGCGGTTACTGGCGACCGACAGGTTGGCATATACCTTAGCCCTACGCGGCGGAACTCGGGAGTTTTGATTCACGGTAATATATGGGTGTGGCCGCTACACCACCCGAAAACTAGACAGGATTAGTTTCGCGGCTGGCCAGACCACTAGACTAAACCGACTGCCATCATCGATTTCTTACTACCACCTGCCCCCTAAACTTAACAGTATATAAAGCTTCATGAGATATCATCTCACACATGGCATACTATAACCCTTGCACTCGATGTTCTACTCTGATGTCAGGGAACCAAATTCATCTTACTTCTTTACTCGAGTGAATCGTTATTTGAGAATATTCTGGACGTATGTTGGTCGTATCAAGCGATGCGACTCCTATCACAGCACGCCTATGGACCAGATAAACACCACATCAACCAGGAGACATCATGTGTTCTAACACTGTCTTCTGACCTACAGCTCAAGCAAATTATATCTCGAAGACTGCCTAACGAATATAAAATCGACCTGTTCAGACCGATTTTGGATTCGATACCCTCTTACTAAACACAGTGACACTAATTCGATGACCAGATGATAGAGTCCAGCATAGTCATGGGCACTGAGCTGGCAGTGAATGTGATCGGGGTAAAAAAGAGCTCGAGAACATGACAAAGTGTAGTGATATTGGAAGATTGTCTACCAGTGAGCCAAGATTACACAAACGCGTTCGGGAATATTTGACCTCTTCCATCGAACTTGTGTCAACTTGATGTTCGCACTTATTGACACGACTGGAAGGAAATGCGATATTTGGCCACGACTATCACCACAGGGCGGACAGACAGCAGATCACCAATTTCCTTGGGAGATCTGATATCGAACTAGTCGTTGATTCTAGAGGTCAGAAGGGTGTAGTATCCAATTCATCACTGGACAAAAACCAGTACACGAATGGAATTAAGGACCTGAACACAAGGATCTTCCAAACACTTGATCAAATCAGCGATGTCGCGTTTTCTAATTCGTGACACGAGGGACGACCGGTAACTGCTTAGCAACAGCGATATCGCGGTCAAGAAGCGTGGGCTTAATTGGCTTTGTGTTCATCTGTCGTGTTCTCCCCAAATGGCAAAACTATGCCCTTCGAGCAAGATTGTAGATATGGATGCCTAGAAAGGAGACTCGAAGTCAGCGTCGGGCACCTCCGACATATGAGCTACAACGGACTGTTCGGTATAGCAGTACACAGTCAGGTTGCATGGTTTGTTAGAGCACAAGTACATTGCTTCACACAGATAGGGCTCGGCGAGACTTGTTCACGAAGATATCCCGGGGCGGCCTGAATGCAGTCAGTTTCCTATTCGTAACCAGATCTCCGGGTCCTCTGTCTTTTTCGGTCATTGGAGGAGCAAAAAAGCGACTGCCACATGTAGTAGATGCCGGGGCTGCGGTGGTGTGGAAGAAGTTGCCAAATTCTGAACTTCTTGTGCTGTGGCGTCGCTACTCCGGTGGTCCGTATGGCTTTCCAAGAGTAATTTGTCTTCGTTATATTGATCACTTGTGATACCTAAGGCCGTGGACTGGATCATGACGATAGTAAGCCACTCGATCATGAGATATGTGGTATAGGATGAGAAATTTCGCTGCCTGACCAACGGAAGAGAGACCGAGACACACCTACCATACCAAGATTCGGTCACCCTCTATCAAATAGGACCTGGAGACCATACACAGTGCGAGGGGTATTGGATGATGGGCAAGTCACCGAGATGAGGCGGCGAGGGAATCAGACCGAGCAAAACTTGTTTGCGAGTACACCATTACATGCACCACGTGCTAGGCAAGAACAACTAGTCTACGGTGGAACCGATCGCCGCAATCGATGACCGAGTTGACCAATGACCTTGCTAGTTATGGATAATGGACCAATGGTAGCTGAAGATGTAAGCAGATGTCGCCAACTTCTGCATTTCTGGCAGTCTTACTGATCCGATATAGGCAAATTATGAGTATGCACGACATTCGGCAAGTAAGCGAGGATTTCAAAGAAGGTGGGCGACCAGAGAGGCTGAACTATTGGAGACCAGGCAGATATTCGCGATTGGCCAACACACTGGGTCGCCAATAAGAAGAAGCCAACGATGCCATGAGCCTCGAGATCGTGATCAAAATTGTTCCGTGGGACGAGATAAAGAGATTGTCAGTAGTGTGCAATAGTGGCAAAGTTGACTTTGTGCAGCGAGGTGGAGGAGAACACTAGCCGCCGATTGTTCTCGACAGCTGACAAGCCATGCCACAGACGCCCTTACCGATAGATCTGTGCATAGGTTCACAGACTGGGTGATGTGTTTTCAACAACACTGCAACTATGGATGCAGGTACCGATACAATATGGTAGGTCGCTTCGAGTCTCGTACCAAGTACCGAGCGGGGATCACACCGCTGGTTGTGCCGAAATATGGCTCATCGTCTCTTGGATACTGTACTAAGAGCAGTAAACGATTTGATAGTGATCGAGGGCATCGAATGATATAGTAGTAGTAACAATGTTTTAAGAAGACATTACAGTGAGCAATGACAACGCTCGAACAAGCATTACGGCTGTATGCGGCATCGTGGTATCAATTCCCTGCCAAAACGCCAAAGCAGACAGGTCGTCAAATCATAAAGTCGTGAGCGGCGTAACCGAGAAACTACCAGCGTGCTCTTGCACCCTCATCCGCCCAAGCCGGTCTCCTCTCCAGTGTTCGATATCTGTGTTCTCGAACGTGGATCTCGCCCTCCACATCTGCAGCGCGGTGGCGTTCTCGGTCCCTTCTGTCTTCGTGGCGGTACTCTGAGCGATGCCCATGGTAGCCGTGTCTGTGCTGGCGGTCCTGATCGTGATACCTGCTTTCCCGAGGCTCCTCTCGGCGGTACCTGTCTCTTCGATGGTGATCATCCCTGCGAGCTCCTTCAATGACGACTTCGGTACTGCTGGATTTGTGGGGTTCATTGTTGCGGCGATTGCTGTCATTGTGAACTCTGACACGAGGTCTTTGCTCGTCTTCTTGTCGGCGAGCATGACGAATGGCTGCAGACTCTTCCAAGACGCGCAATTGTTCTCGGAGATATGTGTATGTGTGTGGAATCTCGACTTGCGAAGGTCTTCTGAAATGGGTGTATCTCTCAAAAACCTTGCCCTTGTGCATGTAGATAGTTTCGGCGATGCGGTTCGACAGACTGTTTCCTTTGTGGCATAATGGGGCACCTGCCTGCCATCGCTTGTATGGACAAGTGCATTGGCGACATTCACGGGCATGGGTTTCGAAATGGAACAAGAGCCAAGCCTCTTCAGAGGTTAGAGGTCTTGAGACACCGGTGACGATTGAGGAAGTATCTGAGAAGCGCACTTCTTTTGGCGAGGGAGGAGAAGCAGGTTGAACAGCAGGAGCCGCAGTAGGCATGTTGTTTCTTGTTCTAATGGGAATAGATTGATTGACCATGGTGGCCACTCCTGGAGTAAGTCTCGTCATGAAGAGGTTTGGAGTTGGTTCGTTTGGTTTGTCTTGGAAGTAAAGCAATTTGTCGATGGGAAATGTTTGTTTGACGTGGAAGATTGGGGTCGAGGGTGTCTACTTATAGTCGGCAAGTGTGGAAGGAGAGAGTGGGGAAAGAGGGAAAGAACGATGAACAGAGATTGAGACATTACTTATATCGAACAATGAGGAAGCAGCGATTGTCTGCCTGAATTATGCACAACTCTTCAACGTCAATTACACGCAGACCATACCATACCGAAAATGGACGCCGAAAGGCTGCGGCGACGTATGGTTATGCATTGCGACACACTGCCGCAGCGTCAAGCTTGCGGATGGGGTGCATGGAGCTACGCTAGAAGGGCTTGGAGACGGATTGACAAGAAACCTTGATTGCGATCCAAGAGTTCGGGAAGGCTGAGAACCGCAAAAGGTCGTCCGTCAATCCATAAACGAGCTGCCTTGCCCTTCTTGGCCCGCGCGGATGGCAGCGTCGTGACTCACTACTACATATGCACAAGGAGTCTCGTGAACGCATGTGCCTCAGGAACAGCGCGCCGAGACTGAGTTAGCATGACTTTTGAGGATTCAGCTCGTGGATTGACCAATTGCTAACATGTGGGTTACTGGGATGGGGTGGTGACTTGCGGCTCAATGATCCGGTCAAGGAGCTTGGCTGTGGGGACACAACTGTGAGGCTGGTTTGCAACGGACAACTGCGCCTTGCACCGCACTTTGTAAACTCGACGACGATTGCTGTCGCGGAGTTCATACCTGCGGGTCCTTCGCATCCGCGGCCCGATCTAAGATGTTGTAGAGACAACGTGCTGGGCGTGGTTTGTCGCGGGTAGCGGCACGCGCTTCCTGTGCTTCGGGGGAACTGATAGCAGTGACACTGCGAACGACCGACTGAGCAGAGTCGTACGCAGCGGTCAATCAAGGCGGCTGGGATCAATACATGGTCAGGATACCTGCCTGAGATTTGGTACATACAAGAGTACGGCTTGGAGGTGAGAGCTTTGACATGTGTGCCGGGACGGGAGTGGCATTTGGCTCTTGGCCAATTGACGTCAAAGGTTTTGGAGAGAAATCAAAGGCATTGTCTGAGCATGTGGAAAAACACGGCTTCATGATTGGGATTTCAGACAAGGCAGACATGTGGTCAGACTCAGTTATCGTGGTGAACGCGATTGCAAGATGGTGCCTAAAGTCGGTGCAACCTTTGGGCTGAGTTTCGAGTAAATCAGTAATAGGGTTTGAGTGACTCTGGGTGTCCCTACAAAAGTGAGGCTTTTAGATGAGGTGTTCCGTAATAGATTTTTGATCAGAGTGCTTGATGGGCCACAAACTCTCGAGAGTATCTCGGTGCTGCATCACAGTATCCTGTTGGTTCCTTACTATAGATTCATCCCATATGAGCATGTCTTGACAGTCGATTCTCTCAAGTATGCAGGTCCCGTTGGTGATGGGGTTGGATAAAGGCAAGGCTGGTGATGAGATGTGGGGAAGAAGAGGTTCAGCGGTTGACAGCAACGGTCGTACTTTGAACCGTGACTTGCAAGTTAGTTCGATGCTTCAACATCGACATAATTACTTTAGGAAGCTGGACGAATACAGCAGGCTTCGATTCACATGATTATTGAGACAATACCAAGGCTTCCACGACGACGATAAGACAATAGACCATGATCGCACCTACATAAGGACTCGACCCCCAGCCGAGACAGCGAAGACAGTAGAGGACAGGACGGACTTGAGAGTCGTGAAAGAGCCATGGATACATACATGGGCACTCCTTCCAAGAGACGCTCCATCTCAGACGCCACGGCCACGGCTGCAAGACTCCAGCCCTCACCACTTTTGACGAGTCGACTGGCGAGCGCGACAAAGGATGACAGCCTGCTGGACACTTCACCACAGACGCCCAGGCGGCCTGACTTCCTAGCCAGAGGTTTGTCGCTGCAGATGCCACCCAAGACGACGGCGACGACAGCTACGACCTCGATGGCTGCTCCCAGCACCATCCAACGCGTACCGCTATCTCCTCAACTCGATCCACAGACATCCTACGCCTCGCCTCAGACCTCTCTGCCGCGGCATTCGCGTGGTCTAGATTTTTCCAGGGCCTGCACCAATCTTCACCATTCCACCCTAGCCGACAACCCTTCTCCCAGCTCTTCCCCGATCATGACCGCCCGGAAACCCAGCGTGAACAGCATGATGCTCGACTCGCCGAACCTCTGGCCCCAGGGTCAAACGGACCGCAGTGCTGTCAGCAGTAGCGTGGGCAGTATCAGCATGCTTGCCGATGAAGACAGCGACGATAGCACAAGCGATGATGACGTGATGGACGACTTGGACGACCAAATCCTTACAACTCCGCAGGTTCGGAAAACTGTCAACCCCCAAGCCACAACTCCTTTTGGTGGCCACAGCACTGTCATGTGGAGCAACAACTTCTCACCAGCCCACGCCAGTCTGATGAAGACTTTTCAACGTAGTCGTTTGAAGAAAGGACGAAGCAGAAAGAGTTCGAGTAGTGCCAGCAACAACTCGGCCATGCCTAGTCCACGCACTACTTCACCGCCGCCCCTGCGCAGCATTGAGGGCTCTGCTCACTTTGGCTGGCCGCGTCTCCGAGAGACCAGGCCTGAGCACCCTTCTCTTTCATCCGGTAATGACAGTGGAGACGAAGCTGTTGCTGCATCCTCGGTCCCTGGTGTTGTCCGCCGCGCCGTCACTCGTCGTGGTAATTTGCTGGCAAGTGATTTTCCATCCGACTCACCGCCGACCTGACTAACTCCTCCTTAGCCAAAGACAAAGAATTTTGCGCGCATTCGTGCCGCCCTGCTTGAGGAGTCCGCCCCTGTCGACAGCGAAGTTCGTCGCGAGGCAGAGACTATGCGTCAAGTCCACAATCATGATCCCGTCCCTGACCTCGAGGGCCCATCCCCCGGCCCCTCATCCTCACAACCCAACGTCAACCCTAACGATCCCAACGACCCGCAGCCCGACACCACAAACAACAATCCCATCAGCTTTAACCTCCATGCTCATCGCAACTCAGGTGGTGTTGACTACTGGCATAAGCTCGAGAATGAGTTGCACACACCCCCTCCGCCGGCCTTCCCTACCAGAGGCAGCTCATCCCTTTCTGGCGACATTGCCATGGATTCGCCTGCTGACAGCACCGTCCTGCGCTCAGCTTCTGTCATCAGCATGAACGAACCATCTGCCGCTTCAGAGACTGACACCCAGAACTCTACCTACACCAGTCAAGAAGCACTTCGCAGGCCCTTTGGTAAACGTCGCCGGGATGATGACTTCGACATGCAGAGTTTCAAACGCAGAGCTGTCAGCCCTAGCATGAGTGTGCACGGCGGCAGTCCTGTTGTTGCATCCCCTGTTGCTTCTGCTGCTGCACGCAACCAAGGTCTGCCCAAGGATGGTGCTCCCCTCGAGAAAAGTACTAGTGGTGGCAACAGCAATAATACTGCTCCTCGAAGAATAGGTCTGCAGGGTATGGTTGACACAAACGAAGGTATCATGCGGATGAGCATTGAGTAGTAATCTTGCTCTCCCTCACTGATTCTTCCTGAGCTCGCATTCGCTTCCATTCCATTTCCCCTTGGTGTCATCAACGCGTCTGGTTTTCCCTTCCTCTTTGCTCTTCCTTGAGTCTGTCACTCTCCCGGTCGGATTAGGTTCTCATAGCGTGCGGCGTTGGGGTTTTCGGCATCTGCTTTATAACACTTTCCTATGCAATGTTATCACCAACGATACAATACAATAAGTATCGATACTATACATATTCATCTTTCTTCCTTCACAATCCTATCCATTGCCTTCGATTGATCTAACAATGTATGTACTAATGAGCGCTTTGGGCGGCATCCTTCGGTTGAACGTCGGTGTTTCCTCAACGACGTTGATGGAGTCACCCTGGTGTGGTAATTATCACCGCCATATCGATTCCAGTATGCATAAAGGCGAGAAGACTTGCGACGGAGGTCTCTGTGGGGGTTCCTTATGAGCTAAATATGCCCCTCCTGATCAATGTCCGTCATCGAGCAATTCCGGTCTTTCACCGTTTCGTCCACCGAGATCCAAATACTCTTTATAAACCTAGCCAAAATGTTGAGCTCCATCCCCGATCTGATAGATTTGAAGATTGAGCGAAACTGAGCTCGCCCTACAAGCAGTCTCTGTAGACCAATAATAGAAAATTGATCTTTGAGATATGCCGACAAACGACAAGCACCCTCCGATACCGTGCGACTACATGCCGAGCTTCAGGAGAGATATGTACATCATGATCTCGGAATGAAGCATAATTCGCCGCTTTAGCTCATCTGGGAGAGCGCCAGACTGAAGTCAACTTCTGTCCAATTCTTGCATACGCAAGAGTATTCTGGAGGCACTGTGTTCGATCCACAGAAGCGGCAGATTCTCCTTTTGCTCCGGTGTCTCGTCCCGGCCTACCAACTTGACGGATGTGTGATTACCATGCCGCTGCTTGATTTTGTCTGCGAAGGTCCTTCATGTTTTCGTGATGATTGTTCATGGTCTCTTTTAGCAGCTGATTAGATTTGATCGTCCTAAGCAAGGCAGCATATGACAGTGAATACATGATGAGATATGGTCTAATGGTCCTAGGTACAGTGATGACTTTGAACTTATACTGTACTCGAAGCTCTCAACCATGAAGCGCCATAGTAGCCTTCGACACTTGTAGGGCTTGAGCATGGAAGAAGATAGAAAAAGGAAAGAAAATCCCAGAGGCTTGGCATGTCATGGTTCCCCTCTCCGCACTGCCGAGCTGTAGACTGACCACGCGAAAGCTCTCGTCGCAACCGCGGAAAGGTCTCAGCTTCCTTCTTTGTTCTCAGCCGTCATCCATCACAACATCATAGCAGAAACTGCGCATCCACATCTCGACGACATCTTTCATTGTTTGAAGCTTTCGCGACAAGACACGCGAGCTTGCAAGATCTGCTTATCGCGACTTGCGCGCGCGCGACTGACAGAAGACATCTTTTGCGCCCACTCACGCGACGCGCCGCCGACGACATCATCGACCAGCTGCTACGGCTGTGCAAGGAGGAGAGCTTTTCGTTTTTCGGGAAGCGCTTTTGGGGATTAGAAGTTAGACAAACATCCATCACCTCATCTCTGCGCGTGTTTGACTACATCGTCGCGTGCCGAGTGGAGACCAGAAAGTGCAACGAGCAAGGCGCATCCTGTCTCGCAGAGGAAGAGAGCGCGACAGTCACAGACACACAGCGTCGCTAGTAGTAGACGGCGCCGGAGCTCTGAGAAACAGCTTGTGATTTTGCACACGCGCTGCCGCCACGAGAGTGATTCCCCGTCGCCCGTACCCATTCCACACCTACGTTTGACTCGTTTGTGCACCTTTGAAGAGCTGCCCTTGTTCGTGGCTGCAGAAGATCTTACGCCGAAGGACGAGACGAGACATCAGACACAACAACCATGTCCGGTAAGCAAAGACATTCTACCACGCACGATCACACAGGATCTATACCTCATACATGGCTATGGGTTCCAATGCGCCACATGTCAGACATGTAGCTAACGTCATTCCTCGAACAGATATCAGACGAAGTGGTCGCGCGACCAAAGGTCAGCACACAAAACTCGAGGCTGCCGAGGTCGCAACACCCAAGAACAAGAAAGGCACCGCCACAGCCTCGGCCAAGAAGAGCAGCAGCAAGAAATCAGCCGAGCCTGAACCCGAGCCTGAAGAAGATGACGGAGAAGGCGCCGAAGAAGTTATCCGCTGCGTTTGCGGAGACACCAAGGACGACGAGGTTGGTCGGCAATACGTCAGCTGCGATACTTGCGAAGTCTGGCAACACAATGTCTGCATGGGCGTGCCGCTAGAGGAAGAAAATCAACCAGAACACTACTTCTGCGAGCTTTGCGCACCCAACGACCACAAAGAGCTGCTGGAGGCCCTGAAACGTGGAGAGAAGCTATGGGAAACACGCATCGCCGAGCACGAGGCCGAGAAGCGAAGAAAGCGCAATGAGAAGAAACGCCCCAAGAATCGCCAACAGAAAGCTGCCCGTCAGAGTGAAGTCAAGTCCGAGGCTCCGGCCAGCGAGCAGACCAGTCCTGCACCTACTGCTTCTGCATCTATCCCACCCCCTTCGCAAGATTCCGCTCCTGCTGCTGGCAGCAAGCGCAAGTTTGAAGAAGAGAATCCCGAGACAGAGCAGGCGCAGGCAGAGACTCAGGCTGGAGAGACAAGAAGATCATCATCATCAGCAGCAGCTACGCAGTCCAAGCGCCGCAAGTCGGAGCAGAAGAAGGAGGGCAAAGTCGACGCCGACACAGCGCTTGTTGATGTCAAGGACCTGCCTAAGGAGAGACAGGGACCTGCTCAGGCACTTATCAAGGTTTTCGGCGATGTCGTTCGTGAGAGAGTCACAACTGGGTAAGTCGCACCTTCCACTTTTGCTTTTCGCTCTTTCCTGCCTTTCCAAGCCACACTTTTTGACTCCATCACTTCTCTGCGTTCTTCGCGTCTTTGCAGTCATCCATCCTATTCTAGAACAATGGCTAATCCCTACTTTTTCAGATCTTACAGTCTCGGCCAAGGCGAAAACGCGGACTCGGTCAGCCATCATCATGCCACACGTATCGAGTACGAACTGTACCAAACGTACGGCGCTCCTCCTCAATCACAAGGCTACAGTCAACAGTTCAGAGCAATTCATGCCAATATGAAGAAGAACCCCATGCTCGTACAGCGCATGCTCGACAACTCGCTAACCGCACACGGTCTCGCAACCATGTCTTCACAAGACATGGCCAGCGAAGAACTGCAGAAGCAGCGTCAACAACTCAAGGAAGAGGCCGACAAGCAGGCTGTCATGATGCGCGACGACGAGGACGACAAGCCCCGTGTACGCCGTACTCACAAGGGTGATGAATACATTGACGATCAGGCCGAAAACACCCACGAATCAGTCTTCACCTCGGCACCGGTCCGTAGTAGAGAGGACCAGGACAAGCCACCCACTCCTGACGGAGAAGCTCCTGCTGCAGCTGGTGCTGCCGCATCACCTGATGCCATGGAGGTCGACCGCCGCGAATCAAACTTTGACATCAACTCTGTCTGGGCAAAGACTCCTGCTGATCAACAGGCACAACCCGCTCGCCGACGCAGCTCGTTCGCTAAGACACAGACACCTCAAGAGAAGGGCGAGAAGCATGATGCAGATGTCGACCGTATGCTCGCCGACGACAATGAGACTGACTATGCTCCTCCCGAAGCCAATGGTGTTGTCTGGAAGGGTCAACTTGTCCAGCCTGGCGTTACTGAGTTCACTGCATGTGCTCGTCATGCTGCCGGCAACGACTTTGGCCAATTCATGCCTTGGACCGAACTCTTGCCCCCTGTTCTTGAGATTGAGGGCCGTCTGGAAGCTAAGCGCGCCGACGATTATCTATGCGGTTTGCAATGGAGCAAGAAGAGCGACGTTTCAGTTCTTGCATTGACGCCCTACGATAACCGCGCTGCTTTCGACCATATTTTCGATTATTTCGCTTCTCGTGGTCGTTATGCAGTTATCAGCAAAGGCCGTGGCATGTCTTCGATCGTCAAGGACGTTTATATCACCCCAGTCGGCCCTGGTCATAACCTGCCGCCTCACATCAACCTGCTCGAGTATAACACACTTGACCCCAACGTACCCGAGCGTATGCTTGTTGTCACGTTCGTGGTCAACAAGCCTGAGCACTGGGACAACCCTGTCGTACCCGATGCTCCCCAGCCAATCGCCGCCAGCCCCGTCAATGGTAATGGCACACACGGTCCCCAGTTCTCGCCACGCCCACCTCAGGGATTCACTCCCATGCAAAACGGCCATGCTCACCAGCAGCAGTTTGGTGGTGCTCCCATGCCTCCCAACCCCTATACTACACAGTCTCCTGTATCAGGGCAGCCTTACTCTGCCCCTAATTCTGGGGCTGGAGCATACCCCTCGCCTTCGCCACAGCTACCGCCTCACCCTAACCCGATGGTCCATAGCATTTTGGGCGCTCTTGCCCACACACCAGTGGTTGCTCAGATTCTTTCCGCTGCTGGTAACAATGTTGAGGAGCACGTCTTGCTTAACATGCGAGACATCCTCGCATCTGATCCTGCCGCGCGTGACGACTTGACCATCTTCTCACAACGTCTTGCCAATGTGGGATCGCAGGGCCAACAGGGATAGAACTCCTACGGACCCATCCGAACGCAGCGCGTCATGGAAGAGGAGCAATGTGTTGGTGGCGCTGGTGAGATTGATGCTGCTCTAAAGCGTATCGACCGTCATGAACTCAACATTCATCAGCTGTTGTTGAGACGCCACATCTATCGTTAGTGTTGATGAGTCACACTGGCTGTCGGGATTGTTGAAATTGATGCATCTGGACGATGGCGCCACATGACTTGGCTACGCCTTTCCTACTCTTCGTGTACCTTTTTCGTTGCTTCTTTTCTTTCTCACTGCTGATGAATTAACGGCTGGATGAAAGGTGAAAGACCATTTGCTTTGCTGTTTTATCCACTGTACCTTTTTTCAACTTCTTCTCTCAGTTGTCTTTGTACTGGTCTGGCGTCAAATTGCTCAGGGTCTTGGGATGGCATGGCTTCATACCGCGCTGGGTGCTGGCTGGATGTTCTTTGATGCTGGACAGACCCTCTTTCTTTTGCTACTGTCAAGAATACTCATTAGATGAAAATTCGAAGGAATGCTTTTCTACCTTGTCCTGTTTCCATCGTCTGTTTGTCTGTGCTGACCTTTTGTAGTAGTTCATTGCCGGCAATTTCGCCTACCAAGGTAGTTTCCTCCCGTGTTCAAAAGTATGTAACGCGTGACCATAAACCTAAGAGGACTCATTAACGAGAGCCACAACGCTGAAATGAACTTCCTTTCCCTCCTCTGCACGCTCAAAGTATTTTCTGATCAAGCCGACTGCCTTGCTATCAAAGTTCACAAGACTGGGATCAAGGTCTGCATGGTAAAGGGGACCCCATCTATCACCATCCAATTCGTACAGTTTGTGCTTCTGTGCCGAGGCAGCGAAACACGTGTAATGCCAGTCCACTTCGACTCCATCTCCAGGCGGCTGGGTATCTCCCTGGTTAGCAGCTTCTGCATAAAATTGCTCGAGTCCTGAGCATGTGTCCAAGAAGTGTGATCGTTGATGTGCTGGAGTGTTGATGAGTCGATCCAAGAGGGAATCAGGCTCTGTCTTTGTAGTCAGCAATTGGTGCACGGAAAGAGTATAGATGTAAGACGAAAAGGAAGACTCAACCGATCAACCTCCTCGCTCTACCGTTACAAACCGCATGAACTAAAGCATATAGTCCACATGCATTATGTATAGTTTGCCGCAACCATATCACATCCTCCTCTACTTTCTGCCTTTCATTTTCCACCTTACTTTCGTTCTCAGCCTCCCTCTCAGCCTCATAATTTTCGGATGTAGGAAATGCTACTATGTAAGCTAGTATCTCCCCAGTACTAGATACATCATCTAGAGAATAGACTTCTGTGAATTTGAGAGATGGAGGGGCGCCTAGGCTGTGAGCTAGAGAGGTAAAGATTTTGGGGTTGGATTCCAGAGGGATAAAGGTTTTGGAGTAGGTGCGTGGGGGCATGGCTGTTGCTTTCGGAAGAATGAGAGGGTTTGATGGAGTATGCGAGTGCAGGGTGTGGTCGTTTATTGAGTATGGTGGTAGTTGATCATTCGTTGGGAAAGTGNTGATGGTTGATAGATGATGGTTGATAGATGATGGTTGATAGATGATGGTTGATAGATGATGGTTGATAGATGATGGTTGATAGATGATGGTTGATAGATGATGGTTGATAGATGATGGTTGATAGATGATGGTTGATAGATGATGGTTGATAGATGATGGTTGATAGATGATGGTTGATAGATGATGGTTGTTGTCAACGTGATGGTGACGAGTAAGCTTCAGTTTTATGCACCATCACAGCACAACTTGATACAATGACTTATGCAAAGCACAACTTATCCACAGGGTCTTTGGAAAATAAAACAATCATAAGATTCGCAAGCTACTTGGCTTCATATTTTATAGAAAATCTAAAATCCCGACTCCTTGCCCTTTTCCGAATAATCCATCTGGTTATTCGTTCTGGTCATTTCAGGAGATGGTGAAGCTGTAAGTACATGCTCGTCAACAATATCCACCTTGGGGCCTGTGTAGTTCTTTGTGCCATCAAAGATGTACGTCAACAACGAGATGAACAGCCAGATACCAAATGCCACTACACAGTAGTTCATGTTGTTGGCGTCTACAGGTAGCTCGGGAGGGAAGAGGAATAGCACCGAAGTGATGATAACGTAGGCGATGCCAAGCAGGTTGGCGAACCAACCAAACCATGAAGGCAGGATAAAAGCGCGGTCAGCGGGTAGTCCTTTGCGTCCTTGAAGAACGTTGAGGGCAATGGGGATAGCATAGGTGATGCCGAGCGCGACGACCGAGGCACTGGTAATGGCGTTGAACGCGCTGGAGCTGCCGAGGAAGATGCATCCGAAGACGATGACCAGACCCAGGGTAAGACCGAGCGCGTTAACAGGTACATCGAGTCCTGGTTGAACTTTGCTGAAGAACCTGGAGAATGGAAGACCTCTGTCTCTGGCAAAGGCCCAGGCCATGCGACTGCTGGTAGTCA
Organism: Aureobasidium sp. Y128-05A; assembly: GCA_037042735.1. Lineage (NCBI taxonomy): Eukaryota > Fungi > Ascomycota > Dothideomycetes > Dothideales > Saccotheciaceae > Aureobasidium > Aureobasidium sp. Y128-05A. Next base: position 349,875 of record JAXQKC010000109.1, on the reverse strand, counting down.
TGATGGCAATGGTCGCGAAAACAGTGCAGACCAGAGGGAACATGAGCAGACAAATAGCTCCAGCATGCGAGCTTGTAGCATTATACAAGATTGCAAGGAGAGGACCAGCTTTGGAATTGATGACTTCGTTAATGTCTCCGGCGACGAAAAGAAGACACATCAAAAAGATGAATCCAGTGAAAGTTCCGATGGCTACGCAAGTGATCATGACAAAAGGACCAGTCTTTCTAGGGTTGGGGATCTCCTCGATCATGTGTGCGACAGCATCGTAGCCAGTAAGTCCGAAACCACCCTGAAGCAAGCCCAGCAACCATGCAACACCATCAGGCCAGCCTGTCGTATTGATGAAGTCGCCAAAGACAAAGTCTGCGGAACTGTAGTTTGGAGAGGCGCATGCCAGAACAGTAATTGACACTACGACGAACCCAGTAATGGACCAGATGATAGCGCCTCTGTCAATGTGAGGAATTATACGGTTGGCGAAAGCATTCAGGCAGAATGCAAACACATTATATCCGATGTAAATCAGGAATTGCTGCCAGGGCTTAGACTCGTAGTTGGGGCTCATCAACGAGATGATGCCCAGGATGAGTTGCGATCCGAGCAGTCCGCCAGTGGCAGTTAGGGCCATCCAACCACCAACCTGTGAGCATTCTATGTGTCAGCACAATCGTATCACGATGTGAGTTGTGGGGGTGGCTGTATGGGGTATTACTCACATTGATCCATCCAGTGATCCATGAGATCATGCGACTGTTTGGACAAAGCATGGCAGCCCAGTGGTACTGGCCTCCTGCCGATGGGTATGCACTGAGAAACTCCGCTAGACTTGCCGCAAGACATAGGTTGCAAATGCCTGCTGTGATGAGTCCCCAGAGGACAGAAGTAGGCCCTCCACTAGGCAAAGCCAGGGATAGTGATGTCGCCAAAGCAGTCCACGAGTTCAGAATGGCGAATGCTAAGCCGAGCATAGCCAGCGGGGAAAATGTTCGTTTCAATTCCTGGGTATGCCCCAGGGCCGCGAGTTGTAGCGCATCGTCCGAGATGTCGCCGCCAGTCATGGTTGATGGTATTGTTGTTTGTTTCTCTATGTTCCCTAGCTCTTTCTTCCCTGGCAAGATGAGAGTTTCGAGTTCGTGGAAAAGTAGGAAGACACGACTATCCGAAATACAGAACAGAGGGAGTAGAAGATCTTTTAAGAGCCTAGGGTTCCTATCTACCCTTTCAGCTGACCAAAAGATAGTCTTCGCGCCGGACGTTGCCCCAGAAGTACTGAATTTTTGTTACCACACCAAAATTGATGTCATGGGCCACTTGGAGATCATTGCCTGTGCCGATATGCGGAGGACGCGTGCCACTCCGCATCCTTCGAAACGTTCTTGACAAAGAAGATTGTGTACAACATGATAGTGCCGCCGCCAATTGTCGGTCCTGAGTTGCCCTGGTTTACCAAAAAGTACAAGTCGACGAGATTGTTGAGTCGATTGTCTGCCATCTTTCGTGGCCAAGCGATACTTAGAGGTGTGCCAAGCTGCATGGCTTCCTCAAGCAAAAGAACAAGCAATTGTGTTACAGAGGCGTTGCGAGGTGGCGCTCACAGCCGCGAAGCCGAATCGAGACGCCGACGGACCGCGGCGGCAACGAGATTATTAGGTTCTGATGGAGGCTCTAGTATTTCATTATCACTTCATAACAATTCATGCTCTGAAAGGCTCTACAATTCTTAGGGTAGTCATTGATTCATTAAGAGCTATGTGCTTCATCGCGATTTCTCTCGTCACACTCTAGCAGACGGCGTGGGTCTTGCCAGTCTTGCCCTGCAGCGAGTGCTTCTCGTCAGTGAAGTGCTGGTTCATCTTCTTATGACGGCCAGTGGAGGTGCCGTGCTTCTTGATCTGCTCCTTGTGCTCCTTGATCTTCTGTTCATCCATCTTGCCCAGAGTCTCCATGGCAAGCTTGATGTCGGCGATCAAGGCATCGCATCTGCTGCGCGAGAAGTCCTCACGAACAACGACACGCATCATCTTCAAGCCCTCAGAGTGAGGAGCCATGGTGTAAGCAGGGACGACCCAGCCGCGCTGTCTGAGCTGGTGTGCGATGGCGAACTCGTCGAACTTGTGGCCGTCATCAGGGTTGAGACGGAAGGCAACCAGAGGAAGGCCGTTGCCACGAGTCTGAGACATGAGCTTGAAGCCCATCTTCTCAACAGAGGCAGCCAGATAGTCTGCGGTTCTGGTGAGGTTGAACATGATGGCGCGGTAGCCGTGCTTACCCAGACGGATCAGCTGGTAGTACTGGCCCAAAACTTGGGAAGCTCCACGAGAGAAGTTGAGAGTAAGGGAAGCCTGGTCAGCACCGAGGTAGTTGATGTTGAAGATCAACTCGGTAGGCAAGTACTTGGGATCGCGCCAGATGCACCAGCCAACACCGGGGTAGACGAGACCATACTTGTGGCCAGAAACGTTGATCGAGACGACCTTCTCGAGACGGAAGTCCCAGACGAGATCGGGGTTGACGAAGGGAGCAACGAAACCACCGGATGCGGCATCGACTGTTGACAATGAGTACAGATTATGGACATGGAGGCTAGGAAGACTTACCGTGGATAGGGATGTCAATGTTGCGCTCGACCAGCAGGTCGTTGATGGCCTTGGTGTCCTCGTACTCGCCAGTATAGGTGGTACCGAGAATGGAGCAGATACCAATGGTGTTCTCGTCGATCAGGTCGACGGCCTCCTTAGGGTCGATCACGTAGCGATCCTTTGTGCAGTAGACATACCTGTTTGCTCGGTTAGCACTCGAACACCAGCCAAGTCACAGGACCACGGACTTCTCCTCGACATCAAAGTAACGGGCAGCCTTCTCCCAGCACACCTGAACAGCAGAGTTCATGATGATGTTAGGACGAGAGTAGTCCTTGCCCTCTGCCTTGCGCTTGTTGACCCAGGACTTTTTCATTGCCAATGTTGCAAGCATGATGGCCTCGGATGAGCCGACGGTCGAGGTACCCATGGCGTTGGAGTCATCGTCGTGAGTAGGAACGTTGAAGAGACGAGCGATCATGTTGACACAGCGGTTCTGGATGTCGGCAGTGACAGGGTACTCTTCGTAGTCGATGAAGTTCTTGGCAAAGGCATCCTGCATGAGCTTCTCTACCTCGGGCTCCATGTAGGTGGTGACGAACGAGGCAAGGCTGTGGTCCGGTCAGTGGGTACAAGATGAATTGGAGCAGTAGAAATTTACTTGAGAGTGGGATTGCCATCCAGAGTCAGGTCGTCCTTGATCATTCTGTAGGCAGTGGCAGCAGGCATCTCCTTGTCGGGCATCTCGTGTCTGGGCAGGTCCTCTGCGGCGAAACGACTGCCGTAGATGCTGGTCTCGAAGTCATCAGGCTGGCTGCCCTCAGGACCCAGCTTGGAGAGGTCAATGCCGTCCTGAGCATCCTTCTGGATCTCAGAATCCTTGGTGACTTGTCCGAGATGAACCATGGTGTATGCTGTGTGTTCTTGGTCTAAGGGAAAAAGAATGAGGAGTTCAAGTAGGGTGAATACAGGGAGATCTGCAAGTTATAAACAGTGACCGGCACGATCGGCTCGTTCACGAAGCTGCACGAAGCTCCACAACAAGCTCAATCGTCACCACGAGCTCAATCGCGACCAGCTAAGCTTCTCGTGCTCCTGCCAAGCTGAGCTTGGAAGTGACGTGTGAACGTATCAATCGTGGGGTAGCTATATTCACCGCCTTGCATTCCTTGTTCGTTCCCGTCCTGCATCTATAACCCACCACTTAGCTGGCCTTCTCCAGCCTTGTGGCTGCTTCAGCCGCCTACTATGAGCTGTCTATGACCTTGAAACCTGAAACATGCGAATTGTAATTTTTCTGCCGTGCAATCACTTGAAGCGCCGTCAAATGTGACGATAACGTCATCAGAATCTTTCACATGCCGCGTCGCAACGCGTCTTCCCAATGCGCGACCCTTTATCTGGAACCATCGTTGATCCTCCGCATGCAAGTAACAGATAGATGAAGTGCATGATGAGATGTCGACCTTTGACGGTATTGTCAGGGAGTTTCCCTACATCCGCATTGATAATTTCACCAACTACCCAGACGAACCGCCTCCACTCGCCTGTTTCTTGAGCCACGTCCACAGTGATCATCTAAAGGGACTGGAGTCGTTCAAGTCAACTTTCATCTATTGCACAGCTCAAACTCGCGAACTGCTCCTTCGCCTTGAAAAGTATCCTCATCGCATTAACTTTGCGAGAGGAATCCTAGAGTCAAGAAAACAGACATATCGTCGCCTCAAAAATCACATCAAGCCAATCCCTCTCGAAACACCGACTGATATTGAATTGGCTCCTGGACAATCTATCCGGGTCACCCTATTCGATGCCAATCATTGCCTAGGATCATGCATGTTCCTGATTGAAGGCAATGGTAAAGCCATCCTTTACACGGGTGATCTTCGATCAGAGCCATGGTGGGTCAACACACTCATCCGTAATCCCATTCTTTTACCATATACCAAAGGCACCCAGAAGCTTGGCAACATATACCTCGACACAACTTTCACCTCTGGTGATGCTCTGGAGTATGAAATGCCCTCAAAGGCTGAGGGTCTGGCTGAGCTCATCAAGAAAGCCTCACAATATCCTCCTGAAACAATTTTCTATCTTAATACGTGGACTTTTGGTTACGAGGAAGCTTGGATCGCACTTTCAGCTGCTCTAAAGACTCGAGTGCACCTGGATGACTATCGTTGGCGTCTATACTCTTCGCAGAGAGACCAGCCAACTTGTTACGGGCCACAGACAGCACCTTTAGTGGGCTACAAACTCGGCAATCACGAGCATCCTGGTTGTCTGACAAATCTCGTAGAAGGCGCACGCATCCATAGCTGTGAAAGAGGGACTCGCTGTGAAGTCTTCCAGAATCGTAAGTCTCTTTGCAGTGTGACACCTACACAATCTGACAGACTACATGCAGCTCATGTGGTTTGGATCACACCAATCATAGCTCGACACAAAGGTTATGAGATTGCCGAGATCGGGGCTGGTGGAGGTCATGGTGACCTGAATCAAACCCATTCTCTTGAACTATACGATCTGGGCAGCGTTCAGCAGCTATTAGCTATCTGCAACAGGGCGCTCCAGGCCCAGCCTGAACTAAAAGAACCAATGAAAGAATGGTTCTCAACCTTGATGAAGAACGGCAAGGAGTCTATAGACCTTGATCTCGAAATCTTGCGCGACGAAGTCGAAATCACCAGTCAAGACGGTAGACCCGATGACGAGTTCGATATGGACAACCTGCCCATCGACAAGCTGGTTCCAGCACTAACAAGGCTGATCACGGGCAAGTCCAAGCAGGAGGAGGAAGATCGAATTAGAAAGGAACGGCAGATTGTGAGTCTGGTTTATTGCCCTGTACGATATGTTCTAACAGTGACAGACATTTCCGTTTTCTCGCCATTCTTCCTACCTGGAGCTCCGCGAGCTCGTGCAAGCATTTAACCCAAAAGATATATACCCTTGTACCATTGACCGATCGACCTACACCTACGATGTGTCGATGGAGATGCTGTTCGGGGATCTCTGCTCGGCCAATATATTCCAAGCAGATAGAGAACTCCACGCGCAATTAGGAATAAAGGGTGCGGAGGCAGACGATGAGGAATCTCAAAGGAGTACTCCTTCACCCGGAAGAAACAGACCAGTCATCCCACAGCCGAGACACTCAGAACCGATTCTCAAACATCCCCAGCCAGAGGAGACCAATCACACGAGATCAAGCGAAGCAAGCCCAATTCGCAGTTCGTCAACCGTAAGGTATGAAACCCCAAAGAAACGAGTGAAGTCATCAGGGGCCAGACACAGCAGCACTCCAAGCAGTACGCAAAGTGGAAGGAATGTGCGGCGGGAAGCGATGTACAACGCAGCTCTTCATCAGAGATGGGAGAAAGGGTTCTTTACAAGCGTAGATGGCTATCATAACCAGGAGCCAGAGAAGGAGTTGTGACGAAGCGATCTTCTTCGGACTAAGTAGCTAGCAGTATTCATAGCAGCAACATGACTAATATGTGTTTTCGCGTTCAAAAACTGCAAAATGTGGTGATTGGTGTTTGGTGGCAGGAGCGATGGCGCTTGTTGCTGACAGCATGAGAGCGGAGACGAGCTGCATGTGATTGTCGCGCTTTTGTCAACAAAGACACAAATCAAAGACAACAATCGATCTTTGTCGCAACACTTTCTGACCGCCATAACACAATGCCTGAAGCACTTGCGACGACGAAACGCAAGTTCCACAAACTCCTCGACAGCCGCTTCGGATCTCCCTCGGCGCCAGCAGCAACCCCTCCTAGACCTGTATCGCAGGGTACAATCAGCGAACCAGCAACCAAGCGCATCCGATCGAGCGGTTCGACAACATCTTTAGCAGCCAGCCTACGCAACAAGGCAGTGCCGAAGACGTCTATCAATCCAGTCAGAGGAGAGCCCAATTTTGCGCCATGGTCGCATGACGCTTTCGTCAAGCGGTTGCGCAGTTTCGGTCCCGTCACCAATTGGCATCCTAAGCCTGATGCTATCAACGAAGTCGAGTGGGCCAAGCGAGGATGGTGGTGTGTCGATACAAATACTGTTGGTTGCAAGGGAGGATGCCAACAGCGACTCGTAGTCAAGGTCGAGCCCATCATTAAGAGACGCCGCGTCCAGACTGAAGAAGAGGTTCAAGAGCAGGAAGAAGAAGATGATTATTATGAAGATGATAGTCAGGAAGAGCTGGAACAAGCATTGGTGGAGAAGTACAAGGAACTCATTGTCGAGGGACACTCGGAGGACTGTCTATGGAGGAAAGCAGGCTGCAAGGACGACATATACCGCTTGCCAATCGTCAAATCGACTGTCTGGCAACCCGAACTGCGAACACGCTACCAGTCCCTCTTGAAAATAGCGTCGTCACTCACCAACCTGACTTTACAACCCTCCGAACTCGATCCATCTCCAGAAAAGATTCTCGCCAACCTTCCAACAGCTCTTCTAGAGGGATCAGAAGAAAGCAACTCAAGCGAACATGTGGATAACACAGAAGAGACAAAGCAAAAAGCACTAAAAGTCGCCATCTGCGGCTGGCAAGGCTCGACAGAATCCAGCACGCAGCTCCTAGCATGCGAGGCTTGCTTCCAAAGAATAGGTCTCTGGATGTACCAGCCCGACTACAAACCCCACAGATTCGGCGACGACGACGATGAAGAAGAACAAGACCGCAGTCTCGACCTCATCCAGCTACATCGCGAGCATTGTCCATGGCGCAACTCAACCACGCAAGCTGCCACAGGAAACTATGCTGGCAAATCTGCTCACTCGATCCTTCTCGATGTCTTGGACCGCTACATCGATGAGCAGAGACGCAGGTCTAGAGGTACCGTCCAAGGTTCTGTTGCTGCTGGCAACGATGGGGAGAGTGATGCAGGTGTGACAGATGATGGTAGGGAGAGTCTAGCCCTGGAGACTCTGCCGTCTATGCCAGAACTTAGCAGGGCAGAGACGGAGAAGCATGATAAGGAGAGGCTGTCGAAGTTGAGGCGTCTGAAGACGGTTCTGGGATTCAAGAGAAGGGCACCTCCCGCTGCCTGAAAAACGAGAGGAGATATCAAGAATTTAGACAAATGCATTCTCCGCGTAGAGAGGCATTATTATCCTTTCCTCGTTGTGATCTTGAAGCTCTCGAGATCTGTGTTCAATCTTGCATGTGTCACCCTGTCACAAAATATATCTCTTCTCATAGGATGACTAATCCGCCAAAACGCTCGTCTATGTGGTCTTCTGTCGATCTCTGAAACATTCAGAGGGACTTTCATATCATTCTCAGTGTTTGGGCCCTTTTGCCCCACGACCCAGCAAATTGGTTATCTGCACGCCGCAGAACTGCAGTGAGACACATAGCACTACCAAAACTGGTCGTGCCAATCAATTCCATGACATACGATCTGTATAGTCCCGTGATTTCTCTCATTTTACGATGGCCAAGTCTCTGCGGCAAACTAATGTATAAATCTTCCATGCCTGTCAAAAAAATGATGATGGTATGACGAGTCGGGGATAGAGAATTGGTATTGCCGATGAGTGACGGAGGCTCGGCGTGTCGCGTGTGTCACCAAGAGGACCAACCAAAACGTGGGGGTTTCATGTTTCGACATGGCATCACCAACTTTCTTTTGTGCAACACTTTGCACTCGATACAACCACAATGGCGGGCGGACGAGATAGCATCACGGTGTTACCACCATCACCACTTCACGATGACGAACAACGACCGCTGCTGGATGAAGCACACCCAGATCATGGAACCATTGACAGAAGTGTGGCTGCACAAGAAGAAGAGGGCGAGGCCGATGCGATTGATGAGCCTACATCTGCAAAGGTCATAGTTATCATGGTCTGTCTATGGATTGGCTCTTTCTGGGCTGCTATGGGTGAGCATCTCCCAGTGTTGATAATTGAATGACAGTATACTGATCAATTTGTCTGCGTAGACTCGACCATCGTGGCTACTCTTGCCTCTCCAATCAGCCGAAACTTCCACTCTTCTACACTGCTCTCTTGGATTGCTACCGGTTATCTGATCGCCAATGCTGCCTTCCAGCCTCTTTCGGGAAAGATGTCGGATATCTATGGAAGAAAGGCTGGTATCATATTCGCCAGTGGCTTCTTCTCTGTTGGTACTTTGATCTGTGGTTTGGCTCAGAATGCTCCCATGATGATTCTGGGACGTGTCGTGGCTGGTACTGGCGGAGGGTACGTTCAAATCTTGTGCGACGAAAGTAGAAAGATTCATGCTGATTTCATTGCAGTTGTCTCAACACCATTTCTACCTTCATCGCTAGTGACCTGATCGCTCTTAGAAAGCGTGGACTCTGGCAAGGCTTTGCAAACCTCATCTACGGCACTGGCATGGGTCTTGGAGGCATCTTTGGCGGCCTGATGAATGACCACCTCAACTGGAGATGGGCTTTCTACATTCAAGTTCCCTTCATCGTCCTTGCCGGTTTCCTTGGCTGGTACTTCGTTGACATTCCCATCAAAGAGGGCAACGCAAAGGAGCGTATCAAGCGTGTCGATTTCCTCGGCGCCGTCACTTTGTGCACTGCACTCGTCCTGCTTTTACTTGGTCTCAATAGTGGCGGCAACATCGTACCCTGGAATCACCCTCTGGTCTACGTCAGCTTGCCTCTTTCCGGACTCGCTTTGGCAGCATTCGTCTACATCGAAGACAGAGTCGCAAAGGAACCCGTCATCCCCATCCGCCTGCTCCTCCATCGCACCGTGGCTTCAGCATGTCTGACAAACTGGTTCCTTACTATGGCTGTCTACGCACTGTTCTACTACGTACCCATCTACTTCCAAATCGTTCAAGGCTTGTCTGCCACCGCAGCAGGCACAAGACTAGTCCCTCAATCCATCGGCACAGCATGTGGTTCTCTAGGCGCTGGCGTCATTATGCGCGCAACCGGACGTTACTGGTGGCTATCCACTTGCGCACTAACTCTGTACATTATCGCTGCCGTCCTCATCGCTACAACTTTTAACGCCGGTGTCAACGGCGTCCTCCCCTTTGTCTGGCTCTTTGCCTCGGGAACAGCCTACGGCGCTATGCTAACAGTGACTCTCCTCGCCCTGCTCTCAGCAGTCGGCCACGAACACCAAGCCGTCATCACCTCGGCCTCCTACGCCTTCCGCTCCACCGGCTCAACAATCGGCATCACCATCGCCTCTGCCGTCTTCCAAAACAAACTCTCGAGTGGCTTGTATGCTCGTTTTGGCCATTTGCCTGGTGCCGCTGATGTCATCGGCCGTATCCGCGATGATGTTGGCGATATCTCTTTCTTGCCTCCTGGCTGGGAAGATGGTGTTAAAGATACGTATATCGAGAGTTTGAGGGCTGTGTGGTTTGTCATTGTTGTTTTGGCTGGTGTGGCTGGGGTCGTGAGTTTGTTCATGCGGGAACATACTTTGCATAACAATTTGAGTAGGAAGTAGGAGAAGCAAAAAGATTTGAGATTGATGTGCATATCAAAGGGTGTTTCTAGTCGGGGGATGATTTTCTTCTTATCGATGGAGTATTTGGATGTTTTGGAGTGTAGCATAGAATTTAGATTAGAACGGGCAACCTGTAGTCAATAAGAGAAAGGCAAACTTTCTCGCTTTACAACATCACACTCTTTTTCACATCAAGATGTCGTCTGTTCATGCCCTTCAGTCTAAGTCGATTCATGGGGGAAAAAGGTGATTCTTGATACGAGTGCTGTAAGAAGGATATCTATCTCCGTCATTTTCTTGCTGGATCTACTTGAAAGCGAGTGTGTATGACACCGAGAAAGCGAACCAGTTCTCCACCACTTCTTGCACGATCATCTACGAACCATCTGCGATCTAATTCTAATCACGAAGAATGCTCGGGAGAACAACTGCATTGGTCGATGTACTGCAAACATCTCGCACACTTCGGACAGTCGCAACGAACCGAGATTCTGAAACAGCGTGGGCAGCGGCCGCTCTTGTCATCCAAACCTACAGGTCCCATAGGTTCCTGATGATTGTCTTTCTTCCAGCCAAACAACTCGCGCCAGCACCTCTTTATGCGCGAATTGATCTTGCGTAGCTCAATGAATGCCAGATTGTGAGGGTAAAAGGCAAACACGGACAAATCGTAAAACTCCTAGGAAAACGCTCTGTCGAGTTTGGCAAGAGCCTCTTTCTTTTCTTTGTCCAAGAGAATTTTGTCACCGAGAGGGAGATCGCGCAGTGCAGTCTGCATAAGTTCTGCTGCTTTTTCTGCCGTCATCTTGGGGTGTGGTCTAGGTTTTTGTGGTCCTGAGGATAATTGGCCGACGTCTTTCCTTCTAAGTCCGACTTGGCCTTTTCCGTCCATAAAGGTTTCGTAGCCATTGGTGTCGAGCACTTCTTGCGGGACAGGTGGGACCTGGAATGGGATCAATTGGTCGGGATGAGTGAGTTTGCCGTGCGGGATCTCAGCATAGGTTGGCATGCGTGTTTCGCCTGCTGCTGCCATGCCAGCCATGTCTTTGATCACAGCTTGGTTATCCTCATTGTTCTCGACTGCGAAGCGCAAGCACATGATGGCGTGTTCACGGATGTATGGGTTGTGCTCGTCGTGACGGCAGCAGCCCACCAGCGCTTCCAGACCTCCATATTCACGAACTTGGTCTTGCACTTTGCGATTCTTCCAGATCAATGAGGAAAGTACGAGTACAGTCAACTTCTTGAGGTTGCGCCACTCAAAGTCCGAAGGCTCATCTTGCGGATCCTCTGGGTATGCCAAGGGCGTCTCAGCTTCAAAGATTGTAGTGTTTGGTGGCTGAGCGTTAGCATCTGTTGGCGGGATAGGAAGTGGTGGGAGGGTATTAGCCAGATCCGGAGACAAATCGAAGGGTCGCTCTACACTTATAGGCAGCGGCTTGAGGTTCTGGGGAGGTGCCGGTGGAGGTGGGTAGTTGTGAGCTGGTGGTTGGTAATTATGGTTCTGCTGGTGAGGAGCTGGGCGCCTTGGGATGGGTCCGTGTGAAGTGCCTCCAGGTCCAAGTTTAGGGATCGCAGCTTCCAATTCCTTGAGCAACGTCACGAGCTCGCTTGCAACTTCCCACTGTGCCATCACGTCTTTCCATATACTCTCTTCGGTGAGCACGGCGAAGAACTCGAGGTATTGGTACACGCCTTCGTACATCCGCTCCATGTCCCAAAGGTTCAGTGGGAAGTCTTCGGGCGAAGCTAGATTCTGGTGGATCTTGCCTTGTAGGAAGATGAGTGCACATGTTTGCGGAATGATATGCTGGCGGAATTCGGTAAAGATAAAGTTGACAATGTGAACGTCAACTCTCAATGGATACGAATCACTGGGCTGTGGGTTTGTCTTGGAAGCCTCAGCTCTCGATCTGAAAATGTTTGTGAGCAGCTTCATGATCACTGCTTGAGCAGGTGAAATAATATCCTTCGATCTGGATTTGTCTCGGAAAGCGTGGTAAGCATAAGGCATCAAGCCATTGACCAAGATTGCCTCCATGATTTTGACCATGAATTTAAAGTAGAGCTCTTCCTCTCGCAGATCCCAAGCAGCAACAAATATCAAGAGCTCTCTCAATAGGTTCTTCCCATTGTCTTGAGCCAATAACAGGTGGCATCTAACCGTATGCATATTGACGATTGCGTTGGTCTCTTCGGTCGAGGTGCCAGCTTGTGTTGATTTTGCAGGCGGTACGATTCCAGACATGACAATCATAGGCAATACTTCGATCTCTGAAGGACCCAGAATCAACGGAACGTCGGTCAAGAGGCCACGTCCATCCTCGCTGGAACCAGGATACTCGTCTTCATCTTCACTCTCCTCTTCCTCGCTCTCTTCGTCCAAGCCCACATCATCCTCATCCGTCCGATTTTCGTATACCGGCGAAGCTGGAGATGCAATAGGTGAAGCGGGACTTGTGATTTGAGCTTGTTGTGGTGGCGGAACAGGATAGCTTTCCAGTCGCTTCATGAGTTCTGATTTACCACTTTCTAGGATCTTCGCTCCTGCCGAGGCGGTAAACATCATCTTGTAGTCGTCCTCTGCGACTGGTCTAGGTCCTGTTGCCGATTTTTCGTCTGGGAATGCTATAGCTCCATCTGCGTTGTAGACCGGAGGTTCCATTGGGGCAACCTTCGTACCTTCGGCCTTCATGCGATCGCCAAGTTGCTCCTCAATGTGTGCGATTCGTGCAGCAACTTGGTCTGCATGCGCTCTGTCAGACTTGTCCTTTTCGGCTTGTGCGAGACGTCGTGCATCCTGGTAAGCTGCCAATTCCTTTTCATACTGTTGCGCAAGGGCGTCGTATTGTTTATTGAAAGTCGTCTTTTCCTTATCTGTCAGGATACTCCACCTTGCAGCGAGAGCTTTCGCGACGCTATCCGGAGTTGCAGTCGGGCCAAGAGCCTCTCTCGTCTCTGCTTGATGTTGCCTCACGAATAGCACATAACCGGAGACAGGCCTTGAGGGTGGTTTCATTTGATCCTTGTTCGCAAGAAGTCGTTTCGCGTTCAAGGCATCTTGAGCAGCATCATAGGTAGCTTTGCTCGTCTCGCCGAGTGCGACCAGAATATCGCCGGTTGAGACAGGTGGTTTGGGCATCTCGCCGAGAGCAGGTTGACCAGTAGCATCGTCAGCATCCTCAGCCAGAATGCCTTCGGTTGAGTTGTCGAACAGGGCGACCCACAGCATCAGTTTCCTTCGTTCGTTGCGAGCGACCAAGTTGTTCAGAAACTGTAGGGAAGTTATAAGTAGCTTCTTGTAAGCATTCACAATCCATTGCCACTTTTCCTCATCTCCAGTGCCAGCATCACCATCAAATCCTCTTGCCGTGACTCGCACGCAACAATTGATCAATCTGAATATTTCTTGGTCGAATGTGCACTCGGCAGCCAGATCCTGGGCCTTCTCACCAATCGTCAAGGTGTTACGCAGTATTGACACTAGGTCATTAAGTCTTTCCAAGTCTTTCCAAAGGCCAGGGTAATTTTGAGCAATGAGAGCACCCGAGGTTGATTCGTAATCGACGGCGGAAGGATCCCAGACGGCAAAAGAACGGCGTTCGAGCGAGGGAATAGCGGCGCGGAACAAGGTGACCATGTCTTTCCAGACGTTATCATCAGTACCAAGACCTTCTCTACATAGAGACAAGCGCATTAGTAAGAGGCAAGTGCGAATGGAGGCGTCCAAGTGACTAACCTGACCTCGGGTTGTTGCGCCGAAGCCTTGAGTATGCCCTTGCACACAGTCCGGTCCAGTCTCTCCAGCATGGACTCCCTCATATACGTCGGGCTCTTGAAGTGCATAGTGTATGCGGGCAGTCCTATGCGCAGCAGTGTGCTGTAGGCATGGCCCGTCACACTATCCTCGTAGGACGTCATCTTGTCGTTGCGCAACCCCTCCAGGCAGATAGCGATATAGTCGTAAGTGTGTTCCCGTATCCTAGTAAGAAAATGCGATATATGGATGTACCGATGACTTCAATGCGAAACACCTTGAAGGTTTCAAAGTCGACTTTCAAGCTTGGCCCAATGATGCCCCGAAAGTGTCTGCCGAAGTTTCTCCACAGAGGGAAGTCGCATGTCCCAACTTTTGATGTGGAGTTTCATTGTTTCCCTTTCATCAAACATGCTCACATACCACGTCGCACTTCAAGATGGACTTTAGATAAACACTATTGGGAGTATGTTGATGTCGTGAATTCGTTATGTAGCTTCGGTCCTCATCTATGGCTTCGCTTGCTCATGCATGCCCTTGAGCCTGTCTGGCAGCTCTCCATTCCTTCTCTGTCTTGTGCGATACAGCATGCACGTTCATGACAGAACCGTTCCCATGCATGTTTGGGTGGAACAAAGCATCTCTGGGTGAAGCCACCGGTGTCAAGATATCCGACGCTCCATCATCGAATGCAGAAGCCTCAACCTTGGCTGCCTCGATATCCTTCTCACGAGCTTCCTTCTGATTGTTCTTGTGCTTGAGCCAGCGCAGAATAAGGATCAGAATGATGATGGTTGAGACGAATCCGATAATGACTCCGATCGGTACTGCGTTTTCGTATGCCATGGCGCAGTGAAAGGCTTCGAGCGTGAAAGTGACCTTTGGCGGTTGCTGATCGCTATGATGTAGGTTGTCAAACTCGTCGAGATAGTACATAAAAGGTGGTATCGTCGTCTGCAGCACGTCAGAAAATCGGTTTTGACCACGGAAATCGTTCTAAGATCTTACCTTATATTCAGATGAAGTCTACTAAGCAATTGGACCGGGAAATGGTAGATATCACAATGGCGACAACAAACGGTGGGTATCTACATCTCTTATGTAGCACAAAACAGTAGATCATGGCAGTGCAACAGGTGTAGGGAGCCTGAAACCCTTCGGATCAGGCCCGCAATTTGCGCTGAGTCGAAATCCTTGTAAACCCCAGCGAATGGTGTTGAGTGTGGACGGGACGATCAAAATATTCAGCCTCCCCACTCTTTCGTCCATGGGCTGACGAGTTCAAATGTACATCATCGCTATTGCATGACCGCTTGCGGAGAATTCAAGCGAGGTCTTCCAACCTTGCTGAAATCCTTGAGTATTATATGTCCATCGACATACACAAACTGTCTTGTCACACCTTGTCGAGAGTAAATTGCACCCATTCGATTCTGACATTTACGACCTAATATGTGAATATACACGTTGTTTGAGGAACAGAATTCTGATTGAGAGTGTGAATTGTGCATAATCAGCTTCGCAGAGCATGATGTAGATACAAGAATGGACGAGCTAATGTGTCTGTAGAAGCAAAATTTGATGTAATAAAGAAGCAGAACGAGCTCTGGCAAATGCGCTGTAGATAACCTGCCCAAGGGGCTGAGAGAAGAGAGGCAGCGTCAATGGACTGGACGCCAGCTGCAAAGAGAATATCTTGAAAAGGAAAGAAGAAAAAAAGCAAGATAAATGTGCCAAATGCCGTTCGTGAATCCATCAGCTCATGCTCGCATCATGGCAGTTGTTGCTGGACCCCCGCCAATGCAAGACAATGTGAAAGAGATGGTCGTAAGTAAAGTCGTGATAGCAAAAATAAAAGGCGCAAGTCGTTGATTGAAAGCCTTAAGCAAGCAGTGAATCAGTGGTGGAAGGTGCCTGCGACAGCGAAGCCGGGTGCTTCAAGTCTTGGCCGATGCTGTCCGGAAGGATGGGCTGGTTCGAAGTCTTCTGTTGCTTGTACCAAAGCTTGCAAAGGACACCTGCAGTGACCGTGACTGCCATGATGCCCAGGATGCTGACCGCGGGAACATCAGCGATCTGAGGAACCGTGACAACAATGTACGTCCATGCTGTAAGTTGTCAGAGAATGGCCAATGTAGCATGCACCATCAACATACCGATTGCAATACCGAGCGATGCAACGATCGAACTTCTGGCGCGGAATGGACCCCAAGTGTCAAGAGCAGCAAAGCTGAGACACCAGAAGATAGACAGCAGCACAATCGAGACACAGCCGAATGGTATACCTGCGAGTGAAGCTTCGAAGACTTGTTGAACAACTCTGGTAGGGAGGTTGTGAATGTCGTTGTGGAATTCAGAGACGGTTCTGGCGGCGTCTGTCACGTTTTCGGTCACAGTAGAGATGGCTTCTAGAAGCATGTCGGTCCTGTGTTGCAATACTCTCGTAGTCTCGGCGTTGTGAGCCAGAGCATGAGCGAGTTGCTTGTTGTCGTCAGTAACGAAAGCAGACACATATGATATTCAAAACTCACTTGGTTTTGCTGAGCCAGAGCCACTGAGGCTGCCAGAGAGTTGTCATGAGACTGATCGATCTGGATAGCGATATCAAGGGCTTGACTGAGGTGCTGTGTCACACCTGCCTGTACCTCCCGAGCGCGGAGACGGTGGCTCTCAAGGTCCGAGGTGATGTGAGAAGATGCCTTGACCAGTCAGTATTAAGAAGAATCGTCGCGCACACGTCAACTTACCTCGCGGACTCTCTCGACATCCCGACCCAGGCTTTGAATGTTGTCGTCAAGATCGTGGATGTTGACTCGTAACTTTGCCCACTGTTCAGCGATGCGGTTTTGCATGTCGAGATCTGTGTTAAGAGCAAGATGGAAGGACTGCATGTGCTTGCCCATCTCAGTCCACTGCCTCTCGAACAGGCGGTGCTCTTCGGTCGTGTCTGCCATGACGTTGGCTGCCTCCATGACTGCTTCAAATGCGAGCTTCATCTTCTCAACCATATCATCTGGATTCACGCGTCAGCAAAAGAACCCCACGGATCGCAAGTTTCTGGGCGCACCCTTTTCCAGCTCTGCTCTCATGGAATGACAGAGCAGCACTGCATTCTGGCGGGCGTTTGAGTAGCTAGTCCACCACACTGGGTTGGAGGAAAGTGAAGCGGAGCATTGATCAAGATCTCTGTTGTCGTCGAAGTCACGAGGAGCTGTGGGCTTGGTAAAGCGACCATTGACGATGAAACCTCGAAAACCATTGAACTTCGAACCGTGCTCGACAGGTCTGAAGGGTGAACAAGATGAAGGAATGTTGGCGTTGGCGTCCATGAGTTCACAGATAGCCAGACGTGTTGCGTAGATCGACTTTGAGCGTTCGAGCATGACGTCGATGCCTTTGTTCTGATCGAGGCTGGTAGCATGATCGATTTCTGAGCAAGTGTTGAGCAGAGCTTGAGAGGCCAACTTCTGACAAGAAGGAAGCTTCTCAACCTTGTACATGGTGTCAATGATAGTGTGCATGCCCTCGGTAATGCGAACCTTGTTGGAAGCAAGTTCGATGTCGGTAAGGTCTTCAAGATCGCGAACCTTGAGGGCTGGTTGGAAGCCCATGCAAGGGAGGAAGAGCAAGAATGAAAGGAACAACATGGCCAGCATGGTTGCGTTCATGATCAGGGTCAGGAAAGGAAAGAAGGATGGTTGGCTTCAGATCGTGGGATCTAAGTGGCATATACTGGTGTTTGGAGGTGAAAAGAAAGAAGGGAAAGAAGGAAAACAAGATCGGAAAAGATCTTTGGGGTGACTGACTTGTCACAATAGACAATGGTTGAATATACGACTTGGTCAAAGTCAACCTTGCAATTGTGGTTTCAGTTTTGACAATGGAGGATGAAGAAGAAGCGCATTGAATGCGCGGAGTTGGCGGAGGTCGCGGAGAGATAGGCTGCCAAGCTTCACTCGGAGCGGAGCTGGGAAGTCAGTTCGCCGTTCATTTGTTTCTCCAGCGAATAATTGTAGCTGTCGCGATACACACCCCGTCCACACCACACACCATGTTCACTCCAGCAAGGCGGCGCTGTGTTAGCGCAATCAAGAGCTCTCGTTCCGCAGAAATTTCGATTCCATCGTTCCTCCTCCCGGCTTTCCAGCAGCAATCCTCGTCCTTTTCTACCTCGTCGCCGTGCCAGTCAAAGATCGGTAGCGCGCCGCTGTCACTGCCTCCAGATGTCAACTTCAACATTGTCGAAGCGCCCGTCCAGAAGAAGGGTGCCAGAGTCAGCCGTACACAAGGAGGCGCAACAATCCACATTGAGGGCCCGCTTGGAAAGCTGTCTATGCCCATCCCTGCATACATGAATATTGTCTCGGACGAAGCAAAGCGCACATACAGCTTGAGCATTCTGGATCAGGAGGAAAGAAAACAGAGGGAGATGTGGGGTGAGTGAAAGACAGTCAAAAAGCTAGGATCATGTGTCTGACATATCACAAAAGGAACCTGCCGCGCATACTTGCAAAATCACATTCTTGGAGTCAGTGAGGGACACTCTGCCATCCTTCGTCTTGTTGGTGTCGGTTACCGTGCAACCGTCGAAAAGTCCGCCGTCACAAAACAGCCCGAATACCCTGGCCAGGAGTTCGTGTCTCTCAAAGTTGGCTACTCACATCCCATTGAACTTGGCGTTCCCAAGGGCGTGAAGGCGAGCACTCCTCAGCCTACACGCATTCTGCTTGAGGGTGTCGAGAAGGAGGTTGTCAAGCAATTCGCTGCCGAGATCCGTGCATGGAGAGTGCCCGAGCCCTACAAGGGAAAAGGTATTTTTGTCAACGACGAAACCATCAAGTTGAAGGCCAAGAAGATCAAATAGACGATTCGCTTCTTGTCCTATGTATTTACTGTACGATATCTATTCCGAGAGCTGGATCTCATGTTCGAAAGCCCTTATTTTCGCCGACATAACTACTCCTTCCTAGACCCGTGTCCGATACTCCGTAGCGTGAAGTAGCAGAGATGGCGGGACGAGTGGCTACCGAAACTGTGACAGTAGTTGATGCACGAGTGTCGGAGAGCCTTCATGTGTTTCGCGGGTTTCTATATCGGAGAATAAGCTGCAGGAGAAGTGCCCGAAACGCGACTTCCTTCTTGCATGCCGATAGAGTATTAGTGCCAAGCAAATAAATGTTCTTCAATTTCAATCCCACCTCTTTTGTTCTTTCTTCAAGCACTGCGGTATCTGGCACGGAACATATTCGAACGTTTTATCGGTATCCACTATTCAGCTGAAGACCTTGGTAGACCCTCTTGCATCATAGCGATGATGGACGGTCGTGTAAAGAGTTTTACCCTTTGGTCTCGTATCGCAATCTTGGCTCAAAATGGTTTCACTATTGCACCAATGAACATCTGCGACGCACGCCACTGTGGTTAAAAAAAGCAGCAGTCAAGAAGGATCCCCAGACGGCAACCTCGTACCTTGCAGACCAGTTCCAATAGGCGCGAATACATAGGCAATCTACCCCCTCCTTCACAGCCGGTAGGTTATTAGTCGACCAGCTGAAGCAGCGTCCTGTGACGATTTCTTGCTTTCTGCTCTTGAGGAGCCACATCTCTTTCTGTTCTCATCATTCTGCTTCTTGTCGCATACCAGTCGCATTTACTTTCGCACCTTGATACCTAATCGCAATCGACACCTCGTGAAATCTACCATAATGCTCTCAGATCTGTTCCTGAGTCGGTCACGAACTCAGCTGTATGGATACGACAAAGTTCGCGTGCCTTTTCATGCCATTCGCGCTGCACAGTTGGTCTCCAGCATCATCGTTGGCAGTATAATGGCATTCTTCATCTATCATCTACAACACGACAACTGGCCGACACCGTGGACTTTCAAAGTGGTCTGTTCAATGTTGGACCTCCTAGATGTTTCCAGTCACTGACGCATGTCAATAGCTTATGAGCGTTTCGTGGATCACGATAGCTATCCTGGCTGGTACTATCGCCCTCCATTTGCGTGTCGGTCTCAATCCTCAACTTAACCTCATTCTCAACTCCTCGATCTTCGTCATCTGGACTATCGGTTTCGGCATGCTGTCCTGGTGGATGTGGGGCACTCTGACACACTATTGCGACGTCAGTCACTGGAATGATGGCACTGGCATCATGGTCTGCAAGATCTACAAGGCTTTGTTCAGCTTTGCGCTGCTTGGACTGTGAGTATTGATTCGATCGAGGTCTGCCTGGCATCATCTAACAAAGTGTAGAATATCAACTCTGATGGCAGTCGCGCTGGACATCCACATCAGCCGCATGAACACTCTACGCGGCCAGCACTTCCGTCTGAACATTTTCGGCGACCGAAAGACCAGCGAAGTTCCAATGAATGGTCCATACACCGATGTCAACTCCCAATCGAACTCACAGGATAACCTGACTCACTCCCATGAGAGCTTACCACACGTCGCAACTGGGGATGCCTTTGAGATCCCCAGTACTGGTTCGCAAAAGACTAGAGCTGGATACACCATTCCGGAATCTCAATTCGACTATGAGACTGGATACCATGGAGCTCATGCTGAGAGAGTGTTTGGCGCAAAGTAGAAAAGAAGAAGGATAGAAACTTATTCCCTGGATAAAAGGAGGATACAAGATAGGAGGATTGTAACGCATATCATGAACTGGTCGTCCTTATAGTATGGAGGCTGGGACCTCCACGAGCCTGGACGGCCGCAAACAAAACCTGCTCTGTGTAAAGCAGTGAAGAATATACCATTTCACACAAGACACTGGTAAATTAGATCGTGAAGTTGTATGGACTAACGCGTCTGATCACGAGTGACAAGAAACAGACCACCATCACAACAGCGGTAAGCCGACCACATACTCCCTCCCTCACCTCATATACCAGCACCACCGCCGCCCTCACACCTGCCACCATTGCCTTACCAACACGCGATGGATTTGCCCAGCGGTCTTGCGCCAGCACAACGTGTTGGCGACCCCCGCTGGAAGGTCACTGGTTCGATTCCCATAGTCGAAACAAAACTGTCGGAGTCGCAGATGCTCTTGTCCTTGAAACGAAACCGGTGTTACTGGTGGCTTTCTCCCCGCGAATGGGTTCTATACAACTGAGCCTTAGTAGCGGGGATTTGTTTTGCTAGTCGATCGGTCTTGAGCTTGTGGTGGAACTTGAATGCTGTCTTTTACCTCCTCGTTGCGTCCTCCTCATTGCGTTCTGCTCGGAAACCTTCTTGCTATAACATCTATAGCATATTGTAGACAAACTCACGACTCATGCGTGCCTTGAGTTTTCATCTGGCTGCCGACATTTGGTAGTTTTCGGACTACTCTAAACCATAGGCCTACACATCTTTGAACAGACCAACATCTCCTGAACCTAGAGCGGAGACATCAAAAGTACTCCCATAGTTCCTTATGATCGGCCCCTTCTTCGTCTTCCTTCATTAGTGCTACTAAGAGTACACAAGACTCGGAACATGAGATCGAAAATCTCGAATGGTCACATCTGGCCTTTCTGTTTTATCAACAGCACTATCGCTCGTCCCACAGCTCCCTGAATTTGGACCCTTGTTGCTGCAACAAGATCTTAGGTTTGCCATACTCGACCAATTTGCCTGCATCCATGACACCCACAAAGTCAAACTCAGCAATAGTATCCAATTTATGAGCCACCGATATAATAGTGTGCTGAGAGAACTCTTTCATGATGAGAGATTGAATGTTGATGTCCGTCTCAGTGTCGATACTGCACAAGCTTGTTAGGCATTTAACTTCAATAGAGAAGAACAAACAAATGAAGAAGAAATGTACCGACCTGCTGGTGGCTTCATCCATCACCAAAATCTTGCCTTGGTCTTTTCTGAGCAAAGCTCGGGCAATGTTGAATAGCTGCTTGGATCCTTGACTTAGATGCACATCATCCATTTTGGCATCGAGTCCTCCTTTCGCATCTATAGTCTCCCAGAGTCCCGTCTGTTGCAGCACTTCCATCATGTCTTGGTCTTCCAGGGTTGTAGAATCGAGAGCCAGGTTATCCCGAACACTTTCTGGAAATAGGAATGGCTCCTCTGCAATACAGATAAGGCGGGAGCGTAGCGTTTCCCGACGGACGGTCGATAGATCAAGGCCGTCGATGGTGATGCTGCCAGACTCTGGTGTGAGGAGATTGAAGAGAGTTAGTAGAAGAGAGCTTTTGCCGCTTCCTGTTCGGCCGCAGAAGCCAATCTTTGAGCCTGCTGGTATCGAGATCGAAATGTTGTCCAGCGTCATTCGTTCGCTTTCAGATCTTTTGTGCGTTAGTCTCAGGCGATAAGAATGTGGCTAGCCAAAACTAACCTGTACTTCGCTGACAGATTGCTGATTTCGATTGAGCCTCGACTCGGCCAATTGAAATGAGGGTCATGAGTCTCACTCTCTTGATCTTCAGCGACCGTCTCCTTTTCGAATTGCCTGATTCTAGCCACTGCACCAAGAGAACTCTCAAGTTGTGTCCAAAACATGATCAAGTATTTGAGGTTGGTTGTGAACGAGATGATCTGAGTAAGTGCAATACCTGTGAAGCCAGGCGAAGAGCTACCTCGCAGGCTGACAACGATACCTACTGTCAGGACTGCAATTCCAGTTATGACTAATTCGAGTACTAGCCCTAGCCAGTTTTTGAGTGCCCAAGCTAGATAGTTTGGTTTTTGAGAACGATCTACGATCTCGAAGTTGTGTTTGATGGATGGTCGGCTCCAGTTGAATGCACGGATAGTCACCAGTCCATCGAGAGTTTCCATGAATTGTGTACTATTTCATTTGCATCAGCACTCGATGTTCAGTGTCTACCTTCGAAACTTGTGATGGACTTACTACACTGGAGCCTTCTCTTCGAGATCGAGGTGTCTCATCTGCCTTGACGTTCTCAGATAGAATCCTTGGATGAGGTAGAAGACAAGGAATAATGCTGGGATGCTGAGAGCTATCCAAGCGGAAGCTGAAGCAATCAGTCCTACTTGTGCGATACAGACGAGAGTAGCTATAATGTGTCAGACATGAATTGTTTTGATAGATGTCGGGTCCCTTACTGGTTGTGACTACCATGACAGCCAGAGGTAACGAGATGTCGAGCAACTGTATGTCTTGGCTGAACCTGCTTCTTGTTAAGTGATCCAGTTGTAGTTTAGGCATGTGGTCTGCTCGTACCTTGTCAAGATAGTTCCGCTATCGACCTTACTGAAGAATGAGAGTGGGGCGCTATTGTCTGTCAGCTCTCAACTCGTCACCATGAACATCCGTATGGACGTACGACATGACAGTTTTAGCAAGAATATTGTGAAGCTGGATGCCTGTCTTGACGGCCATTACGTTAAATGACCACCTGTCATTATGTTAGTCACCCCTCCTCTTGCATTTTCCACTGGTATCTGTGCTCACCAAGTGACTGCAGCAGAAAGTGCCAACGCCGCAATCTGAAGTGCTGTGTAAATGCCGATATAATAGCCATATCTCGTGTGAGATTCTTGCGAGTCCGCATCTGCCCACCATTTGAGCCAGACCGCTTTATCAATCAGCGAGTGAACGACCGCAGCGTGAATCAGGACACTTACTAGGAAAGGTACAGAAAAACGCATACGCGAGCTGTAGCAGGAGAAACATCGCTGCCACAGTCCAACTGATGCATGCAAAGTAGTACTTGTAGATGCCAAAGTCACCTCTTTGACGAGCTGCTTCCAGGATTTTGTCGTCAACCTTGCTGTCCTTTTCGGCGGTATGTGACTTTCCAGCACCTGCAGGCTCTTTACCGCGTGCAAGGTCTGGTATGTCGTTCTCTGCTGCATTAGCTGCCATCGATGTGATGTATCTGGCTGCGCTGGTGTCTGTAGCACTCAACCCTTGGAAAGTGCCCTGTCCTTCGATTGTACCAATCGAAGAAAGAACAACAATATGGTCCGCCCTAGGAAGAAACTTGGATGCTCCGATGGTCATAACTACTGTTGTCTGCCATCTGCGAAGTAGACCACGCTGACCTAGGAGACGCTCGTAGATAATGGTTTTGGTACTCAGATCTAGCTGACTGAAGACATCGTCGAGAATGATGATAGGACATCTCGCATAAACAGCACGAGCTAGAGCCTTGGAAGATGTGTCAATAGATGTCAGCTAGTATGCGTCCAAGTCAGACTTACGATGCGTTGCTTCTGCCCACCACTCAACGCGAAGCCTTTACTACCAATAACTGTTGCATCGCCTTTCTGTAGTGCTTCTAGATCACTGTTCAGATCACAAGCATGAATCACTGATGAGTAGAGTTCCGGATCGAAGTCAGAGAAAGTGGTGATGTTGCGTTGAATCGATGCATTCTATAAGCGAAGTAAGTGGTCGGAATATAAAGGATAAAAAACAGCAAGAACTCACCATCAACCAAGGAGACTGCTCGCACCACGCGATGCTAGAGCTCGAGAGCTCGACTCGCCCTTCCGTCGCGGGTGTTTCGCCGAGCATTCCCTTCAACAACGTTGTCTTGCCGCAAGCGACGGGACCGGTGATCATGACCAGATTAGACAGCGGCACCTCTAGGCTGACGTTCTTGATAGTCAACTGATCACCATCCTTCCAGCCAAATGAAGCGTTGTGGATAGTGATAGCGCTGGGATTACGACCAGTCAGAGAGCGGTCGAAGTTTGACTCAGGGGATACAATGGTTCGAGTATCACGTCGTGCTGGAGCTTGCAAGAAGGTCTCTAGGCGTGCGAAGCAGCCGATCGCCGAGCGGAATTCGATAAGACCATTGATTAGCATGAACAGAGGCTCAGAAGCAAGAAGAATGAGAGCCAGAGATGTGAATAGCTTGGTCGTATCGATCGCAGTGTGATCCTTGAAGGAGACACCGACATAGATCGCAAAAGTCAGGACAGGGGCTATAAGCTGGGGCACGTTTCCTGTGAGGATAGTCTGTCAGACATGTTCCATCATAGTGATGCGAACATCGGCTTCCAAGGATTGTCACGTACCTATAGCGACTGAGATGGCGGAAAGTGTACGAAACCGCCTGGCGGCGTCGAGTTCGTGGACACGAGAACGACGCAAAAGACTTCCTACCCTCGAAGTCAAACCAGAGAGCTTGATGGCTTTCATCGAGCCGAGAATCGAGGTGGTGATCCCTGGCAAAGGTTAGCACAACCCATCTTACGCTTGTCCTATTTGAAGCTTCTCGCAAAATCGTACCAATTCTTGCTTGGACTTTGTCGATCCAAAGGAGCTGAAACGAAGCGGTGTAGCCAGAGAACCATATAGTGGTACCTACTGCAGCTAGATAGCAGTCAGTACAATGAGAACGGATAGATCGGCAAATTGAGTGCTTACCTATAGCTACAATAACAGGACCCACGCAGGCAGCACCAAGCTCAATTTCGAGCAGCCATGTAGCAATAGCGACTTGGACGATATTTGCCCACATCTCATGCAGGTCAATTAGGCCTCGAGTTGAACGCTCAACATCGGTGCTCATCAATGTGATTGAAGCTTTGTTGTCTTTTGCCATAGCGACGATGCTGGTAGCCTTACCATAGACTGCGGTGATGAGTGTGCCGCGAAGCATACTTAGAAATCTGTAATGCCTATGCCAGTAGAGAGCCGATGTGGTCTGCATCGAGTATTAGTAGACGAAACACAGATATGATGTTAGGAACCGCACTCACAGCAAGACCAACATACACAACAAAGTAGGCACCGATCAGTCCATAACCGATGTTCTTGTCTTCCACATCCGAATGTTTAAGATAGTCGAGTAGCCTTCTTAAGAGTAGAGGCTGGCAGAAGGTAAGAGCTAACAGTGCCAGTCTAGGAATTATTGGCACGCTTATCGGCCATTTGAGCAAGGAAAAGAGGACCCTTTTCAAGTTTGGCGGGTCGCTCTTCGAGTCTGCCAGGGCCATAAGCATTTTGATCGACTGGGCAATGAATTATGCTGTACTTACGTTTGTCCCATTCCTGCGAAAACCGAGTGCTGAGTGTTTCTGATGCAACATCATCACTGATAGCATATAGATCCTCTGGCTTCAACAAATGACGAGCGCCTTGCCAGATCAGGCGGTTCAACCACGATAAAAGTGCTTGACCATAGATACCACTAAAGTCTTCCGGACTCATGTTCCTCTCTGCATTGTAGTAAGCTCTTTTACCCCTAGCCTCGAGTAAGAGAACCACGGCTTTGATGGCAAAAGCAACTGTGAAGATGTTGCGAATGCGAGCAGAAAAGTGTGGCATCAACCAGAGTGTCCGGAGAGTGGCAGCATCAAGTATAACAGTAGCGAAAAGATAGCCATTGAGTAACATAGATGGTCGAAGGGACCTCGAGTGCTCCATATACGACAAGGTGAGAAGAGCAACACTGGAGCCGAATGACAGCACCGAGGCTGCCATTGATGGCTTCCATGCTTGCAGGTGTTTGTTGTCCGCGAAGAGACCAATCAACGCCAGTTGGAAAACAGCAAGAACTGCAATGACCGACTGAAAAGTCGTTTACGTGAGCAGCAGCTTCCGCTTGAGAGTAGCTTACCAACTTACCAATTTGACATATTTGAACGCAGTACCTTTGATTTTAGGTCGCACACGACTAAGCGTCTTCAACCTCAATGGAGCAAAGCAAAGTAACAACACAGAAGGCACAATGGAGAAGAGATACGACTCAAAAGCGTAAGTAAAATCGAAGCCTTGTCGACAGCCCTCAACCGCCGGCCCAAAAGCGCTGTCGGCGGCTGGCGAGCAGACAGCAGAACTCATATTCAGTGGATGCAGAAGAGCATAGGAAAGCAAGTTGGCAAGTGCTCTGGAGGTCTATAAGATTCAGGAGTTCGACAAAGTAGAACTTATCTTTCTGTTCTGATATCAGAAGTAGCCTGGAAACATCGAGCTATCGCGACGACGCTGAGGGGGCGTTTTTGTGGCTGCATGAGATAGGAAGGTGGAGGATTGATCTTCGCTGAGCTATATTTAGATCAATTCTCGAATGAGGATGGTATGCGATGTTTCCACGATCTCATGTAGTACTAGATCAATGTCGTCGAAGACCTTACGAAGCAGGTGAGATGATTGGAGATGACATACAGCGGCCCTCTTGGTTTCGTCCTTGGCTCAAAAATTCTACATGAATCTATCCAGGCGCGAACCAACCATCAACTGGGGTTGTGGTCTAGTGGTATGACATCTTCTTAGCATTGCTCTTCTGAGCATTTCTGAGTGGAGAAGGTTCTGGGTTCGATTCCCAGCTACTCCATTTTTGCCGTTCTTCTGTCCATCATGGTGATAAGAAGCAACCGTCATTTTGCTCATCCAGGGAGTGCAATCTCAGAATTGGTGCCCTGAATGAAAAAGCGAAGCGAAAATCTTTTAAAGTTCTCATTTGGAGATAGCATGACATATATACACGTTTCTACTTTTAAGCTGGTATCATAAACCTCATATCAGATCATCTATTGCTTGGCCGAGAGCACACTGGTGACGGCATCGAGGACCTTGGCGTGGATAGCCTTGGGTGCAGCAACAACACCCTTGTTGTTCTTCAATGTTCTGCCAACAGAGAAATCAAGACGCTTGCCCTGAGCATCGGTGACCTCACCACCAGCTTCACGTACAATCAAATCACCAGCAGCGTGGTCCCAGATCTTCTCTTGGTAGTCCTTCTTGACTGGCAGACGAAGGTAGATGTCACCAGCGCCACGAGCAATGCTGGCGTACTTTGCTTGCGAGTCCATGCGGACTGAGGGCTTGGTAATGCCGAGCTTTGAGGCAATTTGAGCCTGGTCGCCGTGAGCGCTGTGGGCAGCCTCGACGGACTCGCAGAATGTGGCATTGCTAATGTCGTTGACGGTCTTCATGGAGATAGAAGTGGCGTCCTTGAGAGCGCCACGAGTCAGAGGACGGCTGTCGGCGCCCTTGCCGAGGATGGCAGACATGAGGACACCCTTGCCCTCTGCATCGGTAGCATTGGCACCAAGGTCTTCGGTCAAGGGAGCGCTGTCGTCAATGGGAAGGTTGGGGCATCCGAGAACACCGACCTTGACATCACCATCAACCATGAGGGCAAGACAGACTGCATACTGGCCACCACGGAGGAAACCCTTGGTACCGTCAATAGGGTCAAGAGCCCAGATACGGCCCTTGTTTCCGCCCTGACTGTTGCCCATGTCGAGAACCTCGAGCATGCGGTCGTCGCTCTCGATGGGGCCTCCAAGAGTCTTCTCAGCAGCATCGTCGTCGAGCTTAGCTGCCTTGACCAAGTCCCACACAGTCTTCTTGAGGTCGGCGTTTTCGCGCAAGTCCTTGGCCTCCTCTTCACCAACAACCTCGTCGTCGGGGAAGTTGGCCTTAATGGCAGCGATAATCAGGGCTTGGGCGCCGAAATCGCCAATGGTGACGGGCGAAGCATCTGACTTGTTGAGAGTGCCCTTGGCATGGCTGTGGAAGACCTGCTTGGTCAGGATAGCGGCGCGCTGGACAGCGAGGAGGGCAACGTTGAGCTCCTTTGAGTAGTCGGTGGACATGACGGCGGTGTTGGAGTAAGTTCGGATGGGATTGATATGGCGTGAGAGAAGGCGGAGTCGAGGGAAGAACGGAGTAAGTAGTGAAAAGGCCAGGATGAAGAGCGAAACAAAGAGAATTGGATGTCGACGTAGTGCTCTGGGAATCTTTGGACACGCCATCAACGCTAATGAATTCTGAAGCTCCGACAGGGGAGTAAGGTGGGGCTGAGCAGCGATGGCGGGGTGGGTGGATGTTGTTCATCAACCACTTTTGTTGTCAGGATTTAATCGCTAATCGATTCTCACCATTGATTCGACGCAGCTATTCAAATCACGCTTGGAATTGCAGCTTCTCAAGTACCTGCTACAATGTACTACTGGCTGTTCCTCGTGGTAGTGCTCAGTTCGAAACAGAGGCAGAAAAGTATGCTCTCTACGATCACGCGGCCATCAACTTCGACAGATCACAGCAAAGACACATATAGTTACTCCTTTGGATGTGCATACTGCGGTACTGTCTCCGTGGTATGAGTTGGGTCATGCTATTGTGATTCTCTCCTTGAGATTGCTGGCTATCTCTCATGTGTATGGCTCAAGAATGTTGTTTGGTACGACTCTGCTGGAAACCATGACGCAAGCGGCTCTGCCGCAGTCATGAATCCTGTTTGTGCAACTGAACGTCCATATCAACCCAGCCTCGCCCTGTTTGTGGCTGGAGGAGAATATTCATATGTGGCTCATTTTCACCATCCATTAAAGACATCGTTCTCCTTGATCAAATACCTGTTCATCAAAAATCATGACATCCTCAGAAGTCGCCCAAAAGTCATCACAGGGTCAGCAAGTTGCTGCCAAACAGCCTCAATATGCTCGTGAAGAAAAGGAGCAGAGTGCTAGCGCGAGCGCAAGTGCCGGTGTATGTTGTCTAGTTGTCGATTGTGTGAATCCGGGAGAGCTGACCAGTCTCACAGCTCAATCTGAATCTTTTTGGCGCAGTTTCAGGAGCCTTCTCCGGCAAGTCTAAGAAAGAGAAGCAGGCCGATGGCAGCGAGGTCGAGCACAGAAAAGACAACTCAGCGATCAAGGGTGTGGCCATGGGTAACGGAAGTGCTGCCGGAGCTGCCGACGCCGAGGCGCATGGTAGAGAGATGCGCGAGCGTATTCTAGCTGGCGAGAAGTAAATGTAATGAGGTCCATGAATCAACGACCAGTAATGGAAAGCAGGGAGTCATGATAGACTAGTTGTGGTAATTTGATCAATCGTCGAGATCTTGATCCAGAGCTTCGTACATGGCTTTGTGTATGCTGTCGGTAGGGCGAGGAACCTCTGGTTCTGAGTGCTTCTCTTGCTTTGTGGGTGTCCCAAGGTCGTCCGAGATGGCGTTAGTGCGGATGTCATCCAAGACCTGCTGCATGCGATCTTTTGCGGCATTGACACCCTTGATCTGAGTTCGGATCTTGTCTAATTGGTCCTCCATAGTCATGATCAGGCTCTCACGTGCTTGGTGAGGACGGTAGCGATTGATCAAGTCGTGCAGGTTGTAGAAGAGAGTCTGTAGGTGCTCGACCTTTTCCGGGCCTTGAGTAGGATTGACAGACAGAGTGCCGACCAATTCGAGAAAGTTGAGGAGTACGGCGCGTGTCAAGGTCTGTAGATGGGGAGTCGGATCGAGGTGGGCGACATCTGCGGGATAGAGTTCTTGGATTCCTGCTTGGGCTAGCGATTGTGCTGGTTGCGCCAACTGCTCTTATCCATCAGCCTCTTGCTCAAACATACAGCCAACATATACGCACGTCATGTTGCGCTCCAAAGCTCTTGTAGCGACCGTCTGCCGGCGGTTCGGGAGGTATCAGGTATCGCAGCTCGGCCGGCAGCGAGTCGACGTCGATTTGGTTAGTGTTTGTAGCAGCCTCCTTGCGAATCTGGCGGACTTTGGTGACATTCTGCTTTGTAAAGTGCTTGTAGTACGGCGGGGGTGTCGGAAAGGCAGCCGACAGCATGCGTGCCTGTGCCTGGTCTGCCATGCTGTTGCTTGTCACTGATCGCAAAGTGGTAATTGAAGGTGGAACTGGAAAGGTCCAAATCTGGGGAGGCAGCCACAGCACACCAGCCACATCATCGACTTACTCCCTAACGCCTCCTTGTCTGACTGCCTCACTTGTTCTTTTTAACGCTTCGTTCCTAAGACTCAATTATGCCCGGATCAGAGTCTCATACAGACTCGAGAAGAAGGCCTTCTTCGGGCTCCTTCACTGAGACCATCCTTCACGTATGGCGTGAGAAATGTGTACTTGCTCCTCCAACTATCACCTTTATACTGTTCCTAGCTGATCGATTCGTAGCAACCCTATGCTGCTGATTATATTGGTCTTGCCATAATACTTCCAATCTGGATATGCCTTCAACTGTTCATCTTTACCGAACCTTTTCATCGCATGTTCGCTCTGGATGATCGAAGAATTCAGTACCCTCATGCCGAAATCGAGCACGTACCTGTACCCTGGCTCCTGATCTATGCCGGCCTATTCCCTTTTGTCATTCTTCTTGTTTGGAACTTTGCCCTTTCCAAACCACACAAGACCCACGTAACTCTCCTGGGCTTTGGCATCAGTCTCCTAGTAACACTATTCGTGACAGATGTACGTATACCCCAAGTCCCACTTCCATTTCACTACTAACCATAGTCCATCCACAGGTCATCAAAAACGCAGTAGGCAGACCCAGACCCGACCTCCTCGCCCGCTGTCAACCCAAACCCGGAACCCCAGAACACGAACTAATAACCTACCTCTCCTGCACAAACCCAAACCACCACGTTTTACACGACGGCTGGCGCAGTTTCCCCTCTGGCCACAGTTCCTTTGCTTTCTCTGGTTTAGGCTACCTTTCCTTTTTCCTCATTTCCCAATTGCGGATTTTGCATCCTAGAGCTGGGCTTTATAGGACTCTTGTTGCCTTTTCGCCGTTTTTGGGTGCCGCGTTGATTGCTATCAGTAGACTTGAGGATTATCGTCATGATGTTTTTGATGTTGTGGTGGGTAGTTGCTTGGGTTTGAGTATTGCATTTGGTGTTTGGAGGAGGTGGTTTCCGGCGCTGTCAAGTAGGGGTTGTGATGAGCCTCATGATGCCTTTGAGGAGGGTACTGATCAGTCCATGTTTGAGAGAATCAGGGATGAAGAAGAGATGGTTGGTCAAGGATTTGAGATGCAGGGTAGAGAAGGTGGTTATCTAGGCACGGCTGTACGATAGAGTTGCTACTCAAGAAACAAGGAATTCTGCAAGTATGCATGCCGCGTTGAAACGTTGCTGCTCTACCACCCCCGACCATTCCCTGACTTGACTTCGATGCTCATTTATGTCTGATCTCCTTGGTAGATTGGATATCATAACTGTACAGGACTTCCTCTATTCCCTCACTTTTCTCTGTCACATGAGTAAGACCAATGGAACATTTGTATAGACATTCTCTTCTTCACTTGATTCTGCGCATCTAGGCGCCTTGATTCTTCTCCCTTTCTCTCTGGGTATCAACAAGTTGTGCAATGAAAAAACAACAACGAATGTGAAATCGCAAAACCAAACTCCAGAAAAAAACCAAGTATTCCTTCTCATCTTTTTACTCGAAACAAAACAACAGAAAATCTCCAAATGCAATGTAAAACCCTGTTCTTCAATATCCCTTTCCCTTCAATGCACTCCGTTCGCTATGCATAATAACAGTAATCCTCTTTCATTTCTTTCATCTCGGTGTGATGAAACGACTCTCTCCTCAATTCATGTAAAAGAAACGCGTTGAGTGAACGATTGAACAAGCCATGTTGAGTTTCGGCGACAATGATGGCGAGCTAAGTCAAAAGACCAGCTGCAAACCAGGTGAATGGCGAGCTAAGCCTTGGTAGACCAGCTGCGAACCAGAGAAGTGGCGAGCTAGTACAATGGCGAGCTAGTACAATGGCCAGCTGCAAACCAGATGATGGTGAGCTAGTCGTGAACCAGCTGCAAACCATGGGAACAATGGCGAGCTAGTCTTTGATGGACCAGCTGCGAGCCAAGGCTCCTTGACGTCTCGTTCAACAGTTTGTAAATTTGTTCGACTCATCTCGCGTTGCTCGGTTGGTCTGAAGGGTTTATTGGGAGTTGGCCATGGCAACCTCGAACTTCTTCATAAAGTACGCATGGTCAAGTGCTTTCAACTCGGGTGTGTAGATCTCATCGATCCTGGCCCAAGCCTCGTCTGTCTGCATGGGCGGGCCCAGCTCCGGCCACTTGAAGACTCTTGCTACAGATGTCTCAGATTGCTGAGCAGCAGTGGCGATTTCCTGAATTTCTTGGACAGGTGCAGCGACCTCCTGTATGTCTTGAGCTGGAGCAGCGACTTCTTCGTCTTCTTGTGCTGCAGTGGTGGACTGCTGGGGCGAAGAGGGATCAAGAGTGCTGCCGTTTGATTGACGCTGGACTTGACGTAGGCGTGAAGGTCTTTGAGGCTGGTGCTTTGAGAACTGCAGGCGTTGCTTCTCGATGGCTTGTTGGGCAAGCTGTGAGTAGTTGGGAGTAGGTGTTGCAGGGGCGGTTGGTGGTTGTGGTGCTGCCTTAACAGGACTGGTGGCAGTAGGCTGAGATGCAGGTGTCTTTGGCTGGAAGACGTTCTCGTCAAGTCTGATTCTCTTGGTTGGGTGCTCAGGAGCTGGGAGCAGTTGAACCTCATCTTCATCCATCTCGACGAAGTCACTAGCTTCGGCGTATTCGAAGAATTCGTCCACAAGGCCATATGTGCCTGAGCCTGCACCCTTGGCCTTTCTGGGAATGACTGCAAGATTGTCGACGTTGACACTGATCTTTCTCTTGTCGCCAACGTTGTAAGCTGCGTCACGCTTTTTCATCTCTTCCACAATCTCGCGACGCTCACGCTCGAGTCTCGCAGCCTTCTCCTCAGCTCGCTCGCGCTCGACCGTCTTCTGAGCTGCCACCTCAAGTTGTGATGCTCTCAAGTCTGCATTAGGCTCCTTGGGCTTCGAAGGAGCGTCACGTTTTCTGCGAGGCATAGAACCTGGCAGCACACCACGGCGGCGTACAGTTCTGGGTGTCTGGCCGTAGAGACCATCATCTTCAGCCTCCTCGGAAATAGTGGCAGGTGTTGCGGGTGGAGCGGGTGTTCTGGGCTTAGGAGTAGGACTTTGCTGCGAAGAAGAGAGGATGCGTCTCTGCTTCTTGGATGGTGAAGGTGTGAACTGAGGCTGCTGCACTGGTTGTTGAGACTGTCCCGGTTGCTGCTCCTGGTGTTGTTCTTGAGGCTGTTCCTGGAGCTGCTTGACGGGCGAGAAGCTGGGACGGTGAGTGAAGATGCTCTTCACCGAGCCGAAGAGGGAAGTGAGACCCCAAGCTGGAGAGGCGGCGGCAGGTGTCTGAGCTGGTTCTGAGTTTTGTGATGACTTCTGAGGAGTCTGGGTTTCGGGAGTGTTGCTCTGAGGAGTCTTGCTCTTGCGCTTGTGCTCGCTTGGTGATGGGCTTGCGTGTGAAGGAGTCTGGTTGTTTTCTTGTTCTTCATTGGCGGCCTGCTCGGCTTCTGCAGCAGCGGCAGCGGCAGCCTCAGCCTCACGCTGAGCCAAGAGTCTCTGTCTGGCAGGTGTTGCAATGCTTCTGTGGTATCGAAGATCTCCAATGCGGTTGATGGTGCGAGGGATTTCGGGTGATTGTTGCTGGATGGTAGGCTGCTGGGGAGATGATTTGGCTGAATGCTGGGATTGCTTGGAGGCAGCGAGGAATTGCTCCTCGACTTTGCGCAGGCGCAAGATCTCTCTGCGCATGTCGGCAAGGAGCGCTGTGCGTTGATGATTGGTCAGCTCTGGAAGGATCTCTTCGTTCTTAATGGCGCGATCCATGAGCGGGACTGATGAAAAAGCAGGAGAAGCAGGTGAAAGCTGAGGTGAAGATGAATCAAACAACGATGAAGGGAAGAACTCCTTCCAAGCAGGGATGTTTCCAGAGATTTCGCCCAATGGGCTTTGAATCAATGGGCTGTTGTCGAAGGTAGGAGTGCGAAGGAAGCCGCCGCTTCTAGCGGAGCGTCTCCTCTTGGAAGAGCGACCGGCAAGGCTTGCAGAGTTGGGAGTCTTCAAAACAGGGGAGATAGGATGAGAGTGTGACAAACCAGCCTCGGCTGTCTCGTTGGCAAGCTGTGACTCGACAGCAGCCTGGACAGCTTCTTCTTCTTCCTGGTCGTCCTCGGCGACGACACTGTTTTCCTGGGTCTCGTGACCGTCTTGAGCTTGATCCTCGTCAATGTAGACTTCGACAGACTGTTGGATGGTCTGGCTAACAGTTGGTGACTGTTGGACGAGCTGGCTGACGGTAGGCGATTGTTGTACGCTGCGACCGGAGGCAGGTGATTTGTGAACAAGCTGACTGACAGTAGGCGTGTTTTGAACGCTCTGGCTGGTGGCAGGCGACTGTTGAGCACTGCGGCTGGCGGTTGGCGAGGCGTATGAAGGGTTGCGCGTAGCAGCGATGTGATAGTGTGATGGAGTGACGTAAGGTGATGTGTCTGCGATGGGAGCGACCACGAAGGGTTTTGGTAGAACGACGCGAGGTGACTGCTTCTCTTCGACCTCGGCGAGAGCGGGAAGCTGAGGCTCGAGGTGCGACTTCTCAAACGACGAGTTCTTGGACTCTGGCGTCTTTGAACGCGAGCTGCGTCTTCTGGGCGCGGGGACCTCGATGGGCTCTTCGAGACTGGCGCTGCCGGCGCGAACAGTGCTGCGAGTTGCGCGTCTTGGAGTCGCGACAGCTTGTGCCTTTGTCTTTGTGACGCGAGGCATTGTGAATGTGTTGGCTATCGATAGTCGGACAAGTCAGCGAACTGCCAGCATGCAAGGGCGAGAATAAATGTTTGACAGCCGAGACGCCGTCGACGCTTTGTCAAAAACGCCACGCGACGCTCTGATTGGCTGAACGCCGACCATCGACAAGATAAATGCAGTGAAGAAGAGGATGGGATGTGGCCAGTGAGAACAAAGGAGTAACATACCTGATGTGGTTTTGTGATTTGGCGGTAAAGTCGAGTATTGCTCGAGATGAACAGACGCGTTGCGTGTGTTTGTTGTGATGGTATGAGAACTTGATATAAAACTCGTAATGGAGAATGCTTGAATGGGATACGCTTGAATATAGACTTTCAAAAAGTATTCACAGTGGTAGAACCAACAAGTATGCGTTTTGAGAACAAAAGTTTCGATTGGGAAGAAGAGAGAGAGGGTGGAGGGTGTGGACGCGCCTATATACACAAGACTGAGCTTGGACACAACAACCAGAATCACCACCGGAGAATCACGCCGGAGAATCACAACCTCAGCTTTGACGCCCTAGCAACAGAGCTTTTGCAACAAAACAGGTTCTGGGAGGATCACACACTCCAGCTAAGCAAGATCAGAACATTGCATGTTCCGGACTCCTCGCCAAATCATAGCTCATAGCGCCCATACAGCTGCTATACCATGGCCACCATCGACGTGAAGGATAGTGGTAGTCGTCAACACAACAGTGATAGATAGGATAGATAGAGACAGAAGATTAATCATGCCACGAAAGACGCAGTGTAGTTGTAACCTCATGGTGGTTTGGTGCAGTCGGCTTGGTCAGGTAAGGGAAAAGGGGTAGACATGCACTCAAAGTCAACAGCACACTATCACACTGTGACACTCGATGCATGGATTCCCCAGCGCGTGAAAACATACTTAGCTCTCAGTTTAGGAAAATAAGGACCTGCCTTTGTATGGTGGTGGTGAAGGGGGCAACCACCAGTGTCGTGATATGGCTGATTGGCGTCGGGAAACCTAAGCCCAAGATGGGATGGCACTAAAAGCCAACTTGCAATTGTTCTCTGTTCGTATATCGCAGCAATGTCCTCGCGGAGTACCCCTTCTATGCTGTTGTGCCACCCAGGCATGCCCCGAACGCCAACAAGATCATTCAACATTCGCAGCAACCACCTAATCATGGAACAAAACACTGATACTCTCGCCGTGGTGGACTCTTCTGATGGCCTAGAATGTTTGTCAATGGCTTGTCCCCGACGCGCAACGTCACGAATGACCACTCGAGAAGGCGCAACCCAACTTACCTCGGCGAAGACGTTTCCTACTTCGAGAACCTCCAGCTTCTGGCAACGCTTCTTGTTCTCCTCTTGGTCAACGCTGTTGGTGACGACGACCTTGTCAATGGCACTAGCATTGATGCGGTCGATGGCATCACCACTGAGCACGCCGTGAGTAACAAGAGCAATGACCTTGCTGGCACCCTCCTTCTTCAAGAGCTTGGCTGCGCGCGTGATGGTGTTGGAAGTGTCGGCAAGATCGTCGACAAGGATGGCGACACGGTCTGCGACATCACCTACCAGCATCATTGTCGCATTCTGGCGGTCGGTGATCTGAGTCGGGCGACGCTCCTGTCATACCGTCAGAACCCCATCCTGGACGCCATTACGATACTACATCTCCTTACCTTGTGGATGAGCGCAAAGGGCATACCAAGAGCATCTGCAATGGCAGTTGCACGTTTGGCACCGCCAGCATCTGGACTGACGATGACGGCGTTCTGGTACTGAGGAATGTGGAACTGAATGTACTTGCGCAAGAGGTGCTTGCCGTACAAGTTGTCGACCGGGATGTCGAAGAAACCTTGGTATTGAGGGTCGTGGAGGTCCATTGTGATGATGTGATCGGCGCCAGCGCAGGTAAGAAGGTCAGCGACAAGAGTACCAGCTTGTGCGACCCATTGCTTGTAACCTCTTTGGGGTTCGAAGTGAGGAGGAGCCTTGTGGAACTTAGCCACAGGCTTGTCACCGTTGGCGCTTCCGTTCGTCACGGTAGGTGTGAGAGAGTTGTTGTCCTCGAAGTAGTCGGATTTTTCGGAAGAAACGGACTCCATTGTCGAGCGGCGAGGCATCTTGACAGGACTGCGGCTACGCGAGCCGTCGCCATTGTCACGCAATTGCATATCCATCAGCTTCTTGTGCAAGTTCTCCGGGCCGCCCTTCATTCCAGCACTTTCTGCTTGACCTGGCATGGGCGTTTGAGGTCTGCTGTCGAAGGTATAGTTGCCGTTGCGGTTCATTTGAGTAGGGGCCTTGGCCAGAGGAGCGCCAGTCTTGTTGTAAGGAATGTCGCTCTGTCTCGAGTAGGGGAAGAGAGGGAGAACGGCGGTGACGCGCTTGGCCGACGCGGTCTTGCAGGCTGAGATGGTGATGAGGAGCTCCATCAAGTGGTCGTTGACCTTGCCGCCGCCGGATTGAATGATGAAGACATCCTTTCCTCTGACGGAATCCATGATCTCGACGCGAGTCTCTCCTACAGCGAACTTGCTGAGCAGGATGTTTGCCGGAGGAACACCAAGGTGGTTGCAGATTGTCTCGGTCAGCTCAGGGTGCGAGCTGCCGCCCAGGACGACCAAGTTGCGGACCATAGTGATTGCTGGTGTGTGTAGCGGAGAACTGTAGGTCTGCTCTTCTGCTTTGTTGAAGGGTAGGACTTCTGGCTGGCCGTATTGACAGACTTCCGAGCTCCTTGCAGTTTTATTTTTTCTCGTCCGGCTTTTTTCACTTTCCTGTTGTGGGGAAAGCTGCGCGCTCGCGAATCGATCTACAGAGTCGACAAGGCGAGGAAAGATGTCGAGGCGATTCAAGATGAGTCGAGGGAGCCGTCAAGAGATGAGTAAGGAGTGAAAAAAGTCTGACTCCGTCATGGTGGGATGTCGGGATAGAGTTCGCGCAAACTTGGGGTTGAAGGACTTTTGTCCCTCAAGCTTTGGCGCCCCACGCATGCCTGCCGCTCCCCGAGGCAGGCCACCGCTTTCCCCTTGTCACTGAATGCTGGTCCCACCTGCATGTCTCGCCTGGTCCTTGGCTCTGTCCTGTGTTTCATCTGTCATCTGCCTTTTCAGGAGCACGCCTTGTGCGTCTTGTCACAGTCTGAGCCTCTTACCTAAGCCTTGAGTAACACACTGCCTACGCACGCATCTCGATGGAACCTCAAGAAGTAAGCATTCTTCTACTGGGTGATGCCGATGTGGGCAAGACTACCTTCCTCTCGTATGTACAACGTGCCTTTTCCACTATCCTCCATAGTCATGCGAACCTCATCAAGACGTGACACATTTCTTGCAAATTCAAGTTTCCTGTGCTTTCCACTCCGCTCGATGATAGGCAAACACAGTATCCAAATCATGGCCTGACAGTCTTTCCAAGTCGCCTAGCCCTGGGTCCAAAGAACACCACATCACCTTTGCCAGCCTTACGAGATCTCGACCAACCATTTACCTTTGAGCTGCGTGGTCGCACGCGACCATACACGTTGGAGTTTTACGACACATCATCTCCTACATCTTACACTCTACTACGACCCAACCTGATCCTCCTCTGCTTCTCAATACCTTCCCGAGACTCTCTAAACTCTCTCAAAGGACGATGGAAGAATATCGTAGAAACTCATTTCAACTACGACGAAAGCATTCCTGTCATTGTGCTTGGTCTACAGAGAGACCTGCGTAGAGATAAAGTTGAGGGTATGGTGTTTCCACAGGAAGCTCTAAGGGTCGCGGCCGAGATGAGGTGTGATCGGTATTGCGAGTGTAGTGCTGTGACCGGCGAGCTGTGTGCTGAGGTTTGGGAGGATATTGTCAAGACGGCCGTAGCGACAACTACTGAGCAGGGTGGAAAGTCTGACCCCCCGCCTTGTATATTGATGTGATAGATAAACTCATCCATGAGAGTTAGGGCAGAACGAGCTGAGTTGTCATAAATCATTTGTCTCCGGCAACACAATGGTGTTTGAGGTGGTGGTAGTCCGTGGTCGAGGTCGGCTTCAACAACGAAAAAACGCCTGCAAGCGTGAGATGTGGCTCTGTCGTTCATGTTAACTTGGAACCTATTCTCGTAGGCTCAGATATCCTTCATCAGCCCATTTAGACATTGTTCGTGTGATCTAGACGAATATATTTCCAGATTGAACTTGTTTGCAGATGTTATCAGAATGACCCTGACCCAATTCACCATTTTATGCAAA
Organism: Aureobasidium sp. Y128-05A; assembly: GCA_037042735.1. Lineage (NCBI taxonomy): Eukaryota > Fungi > Ascomycota > Dothideomycetes > Dothideales > Saccotheciaceae > Aureobasidium > Aureobasidium sp. Y128-05A. Next base: position 310,506 of record JAXQKC010000109.1, on the reverse strand, counting down.
ACTCACAATGCATAAAAGCAAAAGTCTCACAACCACAGCGAACATGATGTCTCACCGAAGATATGCGTAGAGACAGGCTTTGTAGCGATGTATTATACAGACCATATTATCTTCTTAATACAAGAAAGTGGCCGAGATTCCATCATTCTTGCACAACCCCAGCCTTGAAAAATGCATCCAACCACAACACCAAATCGAATCATACATAATTTACAACCACCAGATGAATCCGAGCATGACGGTGACCAAACCAACACTCATACCAGCGATCTGTCTGCTAGGGCTGGCCATTCCAGTGTGGCTCGCTGAGGCAGCAGTTCCGGTGCTGCTACCAGTGGCGCTGCCGGTACCGGTGCTACGGCTGCCGCTCTGAGTACCACTTGCACCTGAGGTGGCGCTGCCAGAGTTGGCAGCTTGAGCATTGTAGGTCTGGCCAATAGTGGGAAGAGCGACATTACCGCTGACCTCCCATGCACCTGAAGTGTAGGCGGGGCACGAGGGAGCAGAGTTGCTAGGAGTGTAGGCAGCTTCGGAAACACTAGAGGGAGTAAGTGTCTTCCACTGGTTGCTCAAGTTGTAGAAGTCAGGTGAGATTGGTGTGGGAGTTCCAGTACGTGTGAATCCATCAACAACATTGGCTTGAGTTGCAGTCGCCGAAACCTGAGGACCGTAAGAGATCAGACCGTAATCGTTGGTTTCTTGAATCCACCTAGATTAGACGGTTAGCACAATCTCATGAGATGGAATGGCAACAATTCTATTGGTTCTTGTGCCTCCGATTTGACTCACTCGTAGATGATCACACCGCTCCAGTACGGCGACATCTCAGAACCAAAGATGGCAGCCTGGTCATCGAAGGTTCTGGGCTTAGGAGTGTTGCAGCCGACCTCTGAAAAGAAAATGGGGATGTTGTACTCAGTAATGTTCTGGGTCAATTGCTCGTAACCAGAAACTTGGTAAGAGCTCTCGCCACACCTGTTGAGGGCTTTGTCAGTATCGAGTCCCCCTCAGATTTACTTTTCTCAGGTTCTAAACTTACCATTCATACGCGTTGAGGGAGAAGAAGTCCAAAGACTCCGAAGAGTTGGTGCCGCAAGCAAGGTAGTTCTGGAGGTTGGGACGAAGCGAAGCGATATCTGCAGCAGAGTAACCGACAGGAATGTTACGGTAGTTCTTGCTGTTGCGGTAGGCCTTCATGTCACGAGCAGCAGCCTTGACATAGGGAGCAGCAACAGAGCCATTTCCAGTGGTGAGAACCTCGTTGCCAACGAAGAAACCAGCTGTGTTGTCGAACTGCTGGAATTCATCCATGACCTTGGCGAATGCATCAAATTGAGTCTGGTTCCATGCGGGAGCGTCCTGCTCGATTTGAGTAGTGAAAGTGTCGAGATCAACAAAGAGGTAGATTCCAGCGTCTGCAAAAGTTTTCATGCAGGCCTGGTGATCAGCTTCTGGGTCCACATGGTAGACACGGATGGCATTAGCACCCAGAGTCTTCATCAATGATGCGTCCAATTGACACTGGGTGTTGTCGACAAGCGGATCATCAGGAACGAGCTGGTAGGCAACACCTTTTTTGGGATGTTAGTCTCTCACAACTTAATTGATAAATACTAGACCACTCACCTCTGACAAAGTACTGATTGCCATCGCTAGTGAAGAATTTGCTTCCCTTTACTGAGATTGTGGGAATAGCAGAAGCGACTGCGGCGAATGCGATTCCGCATGCAATGCTAAGAGAAGAGCGCATTTTGGTGAGGAATTAACTGCTTGGGAAAGAAGCAGGTTTGACAAGAAGAATTTGTTTGGCGATAAGAGATTTGAAAAGGTAAATCGATGGCGTTGTTGAGTGGATACGAAGACAAACGAGGTAAGGGGTTGTCGCTTCCTCAAACAAGACGAGAACGAAAGATGAGCGAGTGACTACTGAAGAAGAATCGAAGAACCGAAGAACAGGTCGGCGCAAAAGGAGTCAACAAAAGCAGGCCGCACTGGAATAAAATAGTAAAAGTCCTGGACCACCACTACACATGTATAATCCCAACTTGACTTTTAGTCCATGTTTTAGCGGCAGCAAGCAGGTTGATCTGGCTCAGGTTGAGGGGATCCACTGCAGTTTCATCGCGCAATCCATCCCCATGGAGAACCGTAGATCTTCTACTTGTCAAGCTGCAAGCACCCGAACGTGTTACTGCATAGGGGCGCTCCTGCTTGATCTTCTCACATCGTCGCAGATGACAGTAACTCGTTGCCTTTCTTGACTGCCGACAGCATTCTTTCTGCGTTGAACTGTCACAACATCAACAAGTGGCCTGTGCTTCGAAACGTCTTCCGCCAACAATCTCCCGAAAGTGTTTGCGATCCAAGTTCTGGAGCCGCGGCTGCGACGCCTTTCTGCCGCTATCTGTGGCTCGCCTCCTGTGCAAGGTTCGTGGTTTGCCAAATACAAGAAGGCCGGCCGCACTTGAGCCCTAGAGGCCGCGTGGTTTGTCGATGCTCAGCAGCATTCTGAGCCACTATTTAAGTCTTCGATGCTCTGCACCAGCCACGTACCACTAGCCACCCCGACGACTTCAATACGAGAGGATCCTCATGCGGCTTGAGATCTTTGTCAAACAAGCACTGCAAAGCCGACCCTAGCGTTCAAGATTGTAAACGGAGCCATCTTGAAGACGTAGCAGGTGCTGCGTGGCTAGACCGAGTCTAGAGGCACTATCGCTGATGGGCATACGTATACAGCCAAATATTTGCACCTGGAGTCAGCTGCCATTGTGACGCGTTGAGATGTGCATTACTCCATTGTCTGATCAAGCGGCATTTTTGCTTGCAAAGGTTCCTTTATTTGCTCAGGGGAATCAGATGCAAATATACTCGACCAGGTTTCCCAGTGTCACAACGAACATGCTCGTGCTTCAAATAGAAAATGGCGCCCATGCGAGTACGAAAACTCTGATCATACCAATATCTCGTCCTCGTCAATAAAGAAACGTACGACAGCAGTCGCGGTGGACAGATTTTGCTGCACAAACATAGCCGCCCCGAAATGAAGGTCATTTTGAGCAGAGCGACCCCGTTTGCGAGATTGAATATATAGCCTGGCGTTGTCGGCAAATCCTCATGGCTCATCCACTGTCGGTTCAATTGGGAGCTCATTGCTTGCAGCGGTCAGTAGTAAGTTCACGTCTTCATCCGAGTCCTTGACGGTTGTTCCCCAAGCGATGTCGACTTTACCCCATGGGCTCCCACGTGCGGGTGCTCATGAAGTCAAAAGAGATCAGCCGGTAGAAATATTTCGCACAGCAAGAGTCACGGCGGCTGAGACAGAAGGGCCCGGCTATGTTCAAGAGATGCCAGCCCTCACAATTTGTCCGTTCTAGATCGATCCGCTGCGCTTCAGTCGTGGGCATCCAGGCTCTATGACTATGCGGGGCCTACTACATAGATTGATTCGGGCGCAGAAACAAGAGAAGGGTCTGGGTATGATGCTACAGGCAATATATAGGATGATGAACAACAACATACGTCGTCGACTTGCAACGGTTGCTGGTGTGGGAAGCAACAGTACGATCTGTAACGGATTATCATTGATTTTGCTCAAAGGCATTTCTGAAGCGGGCCGACATGGAGGCTCGACGCATCCAGCCTGTCTCCGCAGTGAAACTGTCCACCAGATCTGAAGCCACATTCGTCAGAAGTTTGCCGAGGAAGAGCCATCTTCAACCGCTTTTGAACCGAGGCGGTAAACCGCGGTGAGACAGGGCTGCCCAAAATGGCAGAAAGGCCTTTCCGACTTTGGGAACTGCGACCATGGCATGCGCTCCGGTTGGCTCAGGACGCAGGAAGCATGCGTAATGCGTGTCAACTCCAAGCAAGGCGATCGTGATGGCGAGTCTTTCCAAAGGGCAATCATCATGCTTGCTTCCTTCACTGGGCGAGTCCATCGTTCTCTCCGCAAGAAGGAAACAAATGTCTTTGACCGGTAGGTCCGCAAAAGCTGCTAGTCGCTCGCTTCTCTGCCTCGAGTCGTGGTCATGTGTCATGTCAATGCGTTAGGACTATTCCCGCCGGTGAAGTGCCTTGACCAAAGGTCATGAACCCTGAGAGCATGTTCACATGGCGCAAAAGAGCCAATTTTGATTCCTGGTTTAAAGTGTCGGCGCTAAACGGCCAGCCAGGCATATGTATTAATGAACGCCCTCTCCCTCCCTCTATCAAGGTTTCTCTCATCTGTCTGATGTCCATCGGTCCCCCTCGTTCTCAGCTCGTATCGCCAAGATGTCTTCCACAACATTGTGTCTGTCCTCACCGAACACTACACCGTTCCTCATCACAGTCCAGGATGCCATCTTATTAGAAGATTCAGAAGGCTTCAGCATTCTCCGTGACCACCTCTCGAATGAATGCTGCAATGACTTTTGCAAGGAACATGAAACCGGTGTCACCGAAGATAAACACGCCTGGATCTTGATGAGAGATATACTTCACGCCCTGCTCGCACCTGTCGTAGCTCTTCACGACCACACAACAAGGATCGCTCAGAAGTACACGAAGGCTACCAAGCCCGAGGACATCGAGTTTGCTTTCAGGAACAAGGGCCGCAACGCATTTGTTTGGCTCACCTCGTTCCTTGCCGATGACGAAGACTGGTGTCTTAGCAAGAACTGTCCTGCTTGCGTAGTGCAGCACGCCTTGGATGCCGAGTTTCAAATCAGATTAATGGCTGCTGCTTGCATGCTTTCTTGCGCAAAGGGACCGGAACCTGGTGATGGTCCTACTCTTCCTTCATTCGATTTCTTCCTTCGCTCTCTGCGTGATGCCTTGAAGGAAGATGAGCTATGGGGACCCGATTACTACGAATACGTCGAACCAAAGGCCGAAGACTTGAACCTCGGGATGCAGGATTTGATGCGTCAGTGTGAGAAGCTCGAGCTCTCCATGACACCGCCCGGAACGCCAGAAGATAATCCTCTGCCCTCTTTCTCATACTTCTCCGAGCGCAGAATGTCCCTCATGACTCCGACAAAAACCATCTACCCGAGAAGGCAGTCCGTGGTGCCGGGAATCACGATCAAGCGTTCAAAGCTAGCCAAGGTTCAGATGAAGATGGCACAGGAAGAGGAACAGTGGCTTCAGTCGTTTGTCAACAATGCATGGCAGACACTCAACCCTTTCCAAATGGAGCTGCCTTCGATCAACACAATCGCACGCCGCATGTCATTAGTCGCAGGCCCCTGAGTGGAGCAAGCGGCTGGCAGACTTCCAAGCAAACAAAACTTCTGGAAGACTTGCACATGCCAAATTCTACAAGCCAAAACAAGCCACAACCGCGGCGCGATGTGAGCTCTATCGGTCTCAACGCGTTGTATCGCGGACCGACAATACGCCGGCGTGACAGCATGCAGCGTTCTATCTTCCGGGTTGGCTGGAATCGCATCCCAGCCTTGTCCAGATATTTGAAGCCAATATCACTCAATAATATCCACTCCGGACCGGAAGAGATGGAGGAGAGGTTGGAGAACAACAAATCGCGCTGGCTGCTGCTTGCGGAAATTGGAAACTGACACAGCACGAAAAAACGCCGGGTTCTGCTCAGATAGGCTTCTTGAGTCGGCATTTCCAAAGTCGGCAAGTCGGTCAAACCAGGGAATTACCTCCGCCTTTCCGACTTCAGCTTGGAATATCGAACGGGCTGAGCACGTTGTTGATGGCTTTTCAAATCAGAGCTGGCCCTACGAACACGGGTTGTTCGTGAGTCAGAGTCGCTGATGCGACGACCAGATCTAGTCAGAAGGACGAATAGCGTCTTTTGAGCAGTACGCGACTACGGTTCAGATCTTGAGTCTGCGCCGAACTCAAATAATAGTAGACAAGTACAATACATAGTACTATGATGATAATGATGAAAATACTCAAGACTGTCAAAGCAGTTTCACGACCATGCGCGCTTCCTGTGACATGTCAAAATGTGACAATGCTGCCCAAATATTGGAAATGTTGAGTTTTGGATGAACTCGATAGCAAGATCTCTGGCCTTGGCATCATCCCCCACCATGAGCATCATGAATCTTGAGTATCACAAAAAAAATAATGCTCGTTCTAACAACCACATGCGCTCAGCCCTTTGGTCCTTGACCTCGACAGCGAGTTGCTCCCTTCCAAAGCCCAGAATCTCGACATTCGTGCCCCGCATCTCATTGACCAATACACGCACAAGCACCAGCACATCCCGCCGAGCCAGACGAAGAAGAATGGGTCTCCCCGACCCAGCAGAAACACCAGACTATACCACCTGGACATCCGAACAACTGCAAAAACGCATAGCAGATCTCGAGAATCAGCTTAGGAATAATCGCATTGCTCCCGTACCCGATCCTTCAACTGTACTTCCACCAAAAAAGAAACAAAAGCAAGATCGTCCTTTCGATGCTAGTCGCTACAACACTAGACATATTGCGCTGAAGTTTGCATACTTGGGTCAGAGATACAATGGCTTTGAACATCATACTGGAAACAAGACACCATTGCCGACCATCGAGGAAGAGTTGTGGAAGGCATTGACAAAGACACGGTTGATCTTTCCTTCGAGACAGGGGGAATTAAAAGAAGGAGAGATTGACTGGGAGGGCACAGATTACTCGAAATGTGGAAGGACGGATAGAGGTGTCAGTGCCTTTGGACAAGTCATCGGTATTCGTGTTCGAAGTCTCAAGCCCGTGCCAAAGGAGAAGCCAGCGCAAGAAGAAAGTGCAGATGCAATGCAGGGAATCGAGGGAAACGCTAAAGAGCAAGAAGCCAACAAGGAGGACACAAAACCAGAGAAGCCTTGGGATCACATCAGGGATGAGCTACCCTACATCCAACTACTCAATCGTGTCTTGCCTGAAGACATCAGAATGCTCGCTTGGTGCCCGACACCACCTGCCGACTTCAATGCCCGCTTCAATTGTCGAGAACGACGATACCGCTACTTCTTCACGCAGCCCGCTTTTGCGCCTGTCCCCGGAGATGCTGGACTCATGACCACAGCAACTGGAAAGACATTAAGAGAAGGATACCTGGATATTGAAGCCATGAAAGATGCGGCAAAGAGATATGAGGGTTTGCACGACTTCCGCAATTTCTGCAAGGTGGATCCAGCAAAGCAGATTACAAACTTCGAGAGGAGGATCTTCAAGGCGTCGATCGAGGAGGTTGATGTGAGCCAGACACCTGCAGGTTTCATTTCGCATCCGGCTTTCGCTCAGGGTGCGAATGGCGAGGCCAGAACGGGTAGCGGTGACTTGAGCATTCCGAAGATTTACACCTTCGACGTCAACGGATCTGCTTTCTTGTGGCACCAGGTGCGCCATTTGGTCGCAGTCTTGTTCCTGGTCGGTCAAGGATTCGAGCCTCCATCGATCATCTCGGATTTGCTAGACATGGAAAAGTATCCCACAAGGCCAAAGTATGAGATGGCAACGGATGCCCCGCTAGTTCTCTGGGACTGCATCTTTCCCGATCATCCCGACAATGACCAGAGCAGAGAGGATGACATGAATTGGGTTTACGTGGGCGAGACCGGTGGCCGTGAGACCAACAAGCGTCCCGACCTGGATGGCGGAGACAGCAAGTTCGGCAAGGGAGGCATTATGGACTCGATCTGGGAGGTTTGGCACAAGCGCAAGATGGACGAGATCCTGGCTGGCAGTCTGATGGACGTTGTTGCTGCACAAGGCAAGCGGTCACCAGCAGATATAAAGCTGCCTCCGGCGAACGAAAGAAGTCCTAGATTGTTCGACGGCGGTGACTGGCCTAGACCAGTAGGAACATATGTTCCCATTGCTCGTAAACAGAGGATGGAGCCGGTCGAAGTGGTGAACGCCAGGTATCTTGAGAGGAAAGGCCCTTATAAGCCCAAGTTTATGCGCAAGGATGAGGGAGACGAGTAGATATAAGCCACTGGTTAGGACTTTGGCTCATACAAACATGACTTTGCGCCCCTCCAAACCTCTTCCAGAACTCGTCTGCGCGGGAGTATGCTCTGCCATAGAGTTAGCATAGACATGTATATGCATACCACAGAAGAACTTACTGGAAAGACCACAACCACATCGTGTTCGCCCTCAACCACAATAGCCAGATAGAACCTGACTTCGAATCCCTTGAAAGCTTCATACACAAAGATATCCTGAATCATGTTGGTAGGAATAAATCTCGTAGTTGCAGTACTGAGATATGTCGGACTGCTCGTGGTCGTCTGTACGCCCATGCCACGAATGACCAGGAGAGACTCTGTAGTGTAGCCCTTGCGGAAGATGACAGAGAAAATTGCCAAACTGATGGGAGCCAAGTAAAGCCAGGAGACGCGAGATGCAAAAGTTGTAGCCAATTCCATTAGCGCGGGAGGTAGTAAAGTAGAGGCATAGTCTGTATGGACCTTCCAACGTGGAGGTGCAGATTCGTGAGCCTTTGCGACCAGGATGCATAGTAGAGTCAGGCCTATTACTATCCTGACTAGTCCGACCAGGGTGCGGCGGACTCGTGCTGGGAATGTGTTGTTTGCTGATCGAGTCGACACCTTATATAGCACCGTAGTCGGCGAAGGCCGTTTGACGGTCAACATGTTCCTCATCCTGAATTTTCTGAATCGAAAAGAAGAAATCCGAGTTCACCAGAGCAGATGGAACAAAGTTGTTGTATAAAGTGACATGGATGTTTCGAACGCAAAGCAAAGCTTCGCATGACGAAGCACAACCCTGCCCATCCAAGCTCTCTGCCCGAATAAAGAGCTCGCCTTTTCTCTTCCCTTCCTCTCACACACACAAGACATCGCAAAGATGCCACCCTCACCATCAAGGAATAGAAGTCGCTCGCGCTCACCACCACGCAAACCAAAATCATCAGGAGGATTCCGCTGGAAAGACAAGGGCTCGCGCGCAAACGACAGCTTCAGCCGTGACTTTGACGAACGCAATCGCGACGATGCGCCTCGTCGCTCTTCACCACCGCGCGATCGCGACAGATACCGAGATCGCTCGCCCAGACGCGATGGCAACAGAGACAGTTATCGCCCTAGATCACCGAGACGAGACGACCGTGATCGATACAGAGATGGCGGAGATCGAAGACGCTCGCCTAGACGTGATGGAGGCAGAGATGAGAGGAAAGAGAAAAGGAAGGAGGACAAGCCCAAGGGCGACAAGGAGAAGGAGAAGAAGCCCAAACCTGTCGCTGCCCCCAGCCGTGCAGAGCCCATGATTATCGTCAATGTCAACGATCGTCTCGGAACCAAGGCTGCCATTCCTTGCTTGGGTAGCGATCCAGTCAGTAAGTGCTGTCTGCAATTCAATGTTGCTTTTGACCAGTGCTAATCTTCTGTGTAGAAGCATTCAAGGCCATGGTTGCTGCACGTATCGGTCGTCAGCCTCACGAGATTATGTTAAAGAGACAAGGTGAACGTCCGTTCAAGGATCATCTTACACTGGACGATTACGGCGTCAGCAATGGCGTACAGCTCGACCTTGAACTTGATACTGGCGATTGAAAGGATATCTGGATCATGAAATCTCATTATCACGACTCTCCGAACGCCATGCTGTTAGCAGGCAGTGCTGTGGCATAAGCTGCTTCAAGCGAGTCGGACCATACCGCGTCACTACTTCCAGAGGGTTTACTAGACGCTTCGCAGGACATGACGCATGGGATGCAGCAGAACGAAGATTCTCAAGACGCACTGCATTCAAGACGCAAATCTCAGCCTTGCTAGTCTCGCTGAGGGAGAAAAGTGCTCGTCCCCTTATGAATGAAACAAGAATACTCTGATGCAAGCTTCGTTGGCGCATCTCATGCATACAACCACTTGTGCCTACCATTCCTCATCTCGAATTCCTTTCAGTGAAAGTCCCTCCATCGATGCAGCGTCACGCAACCTCGAGAAGTTTCTTCTATGGGGGTTTGATGGATAGAGCGCGTGATAATATGACATACTCATTATGCATACGCCTGCCAGCAGGCCGACAGTAATCGTCTTCGACTATAGCGTCCCCCCATTATTCTCCTGTTGAAGCCTTAGTTCTTCTTTCCATGAGGATGCTCCTTCTCGGCTTGTCCGGCCGTCTCCTTCTGCAAATCCTCCATGTGCTTATCATGATCCTGGACATTCTGTCTGTCTGCGGTGACCGAGGCCTCACCTGCAGAAGCCAGATTCTCGTTCCATTGCGCCTTGCCTTCCCTTTGTGCCTTCAGTTGCTCTTGCTTGGTCTTCTCGAGCTCTTCGGGGGAGCGAGAGGCATCTTCCTTGATGCTGCGCAGGGGGGAGGCGGTGAATGTGCGGAAGGTAGGAGGGAAAGAGCGCAGACGTTGCATGCGGGTGGAGCGGAAAAGGTGAAGAGTACGCGAGGACATTGTTGTGGTTTGAAGTTCTGCTTAAGTGTTAGTGGATAGTATGAATACATGATTCAAGAGATCGTACTGTATGAAAGCTATGAGATTGGGTAGTGTGAGCAGAGAGTATTGTTTGGGTATAGGATAGAAAAGTTGTGAGAATATTTTGGCAGGCTCCTGAGTTTTCGCAAGGTCTTTAACACAGGAAGAGCTTGGTATAGCATCATAATTAGCATGACGTAGGGTGGGGCTGCCGGACAACCAAGGTATGTCGCATGCGAGCGATCACTCTTGGTCAGTCGATATGAATGATAGAGGCTGAATACGTTACAACAATATCCGATATGGTCTAGTGGCTAGGATTTCTCGCTCTCAAACAGTTCAAAAGAACAACTAGGTCCGAGGAGGCCGGGGTTCAATTCCCCGTGTCGGAATTCTTCTTTTGCACTTTCCACGTATCTTTTCTTTTATCCTTCTTTTACGGTGCAGAGTGTCTGCTCTTTTTGCATTACAATATTGCTCTTTGATAGCAACCGACAGTGTAATTCAGAGCTCGTTGTTCGGCTGCAACAAACATCGTCTTCTGCTGATGCGAACTTCAGTGAAGCTCTCGACCACTTTATTTGAGCATATCATTTATCGACATTGTCTCTTGGTCAACACCCAATGATGAGCTTTCGCACTTCCTGAGTGCGGCTTTCCGCCTCGATGCTATGACTGAAGCAAGCATGACTCTGCTCAACAAGATAAGATAGTCTTGTAAGAGCGGAAATGAGTTAGTTTTGGCGCAGCTGTGCTGAGTCTTCTTCTCTCTTGTCCAGTCTCGTCCTTCTTTCTTGCTTTCCTCACAGAAACATCGAATATTAATCCTGAATGCAGCAAATAGATATCCGTCATATCCTGAACGATGTCACAAAATGCCATCCTGGAGCCACGAGCGGCTACTGGACTGGATGGATGTATAAAGAAAGCCAATTGAGCATAAACTATTTGCTAATGTTGCTTATCTCGTGGAAGTATTGCAAACGATTGAGTCCAATTTTGAGCTGAGACCAAGCATTGGCACGGTAGGAGGCAGAATGAGGTCGTTTCTACAAAGGCAGCAGCTGGAACTCTTTCTCCACCTTCCACAGACATATTGGCATTCGCGACTGCCTGCCTTATACATCTTCCTTCTACAAACCACTCTCACGTCGAAGAACACCACCACTTCACATCAAGCATAATGCCTGGACTACTAGACTTATCAACCGAGCTTCGCCTCACTATCTTCAAAGATGTCTTCGATCATGAAAGCGAAACTGCTCTCATACACCCTCTTCTTCAAGCATGCCGAACCACACGTCTTGAATACACTGATGTTATATCAGGCACCTTCTTTTTGTCCATCCTCGGAACTCCTGGTCTGGCAACGCATCCGGACCTTGATCCTCAACTTTTTCGCACACTCACCCCCAAATTCTCCTTCATCCGCAATCAAGACAACATTTCCTTGCACCCCGCAAAGGAACGCATGGACTTCTTTGCCTTTGCAGACTCGCCATGTGCATGGTTGATCGAGCATGCATGCGGTGCATTGATCAGACCTATGTACTTCGATTCTGGCTGCAAACGTCTTTGGCTATCTAAGAATTACTCCAGGCCCGGGCCCAAATACAGGCTCACTTTCGAGAAGGGGGTTGAGATCCAGCCATCCTTGGATTGTGATCTCGAGATGAAATCCTTAAGCAAGAAAGGTGAAATGCTTGAGATTGCTCGCAAAGAGCTCGCCTATTGGAAAAGTGGACAGATTGTTGAGGAAGATTCGAAGCTTGTGACATCAAATGGCAAGTCGCTGCACGACAGGCAGAGACGGTGGATAGTGGCTTTCATGAGAGACTTTGATGCTGATGGGCTGGAGTACAAGATGACGGGAAAGTTACGAAGCTATGCACGACCCGACCCCTGGCAAGACTATATCCTCCCTGGGTACTGAGGTATGAAATGAGCATAGCTGTTAGAATTGCACAATAGTAATAGGAAACAAGATGGTATCTACTGAGAGGTGACACTCTGTCGACTCTCTGTAAACGCGCCTCTACTATCCAAAACAAGTGTTTGTGGTCAAATCATCTGACCACATTCGAACTCCTTCCTAATCTCCTTCAGATATCCGTCTACCGTCAACACGTCAACAGCAGTAGCAGCCAAGGCCTTTCCGACCATCAACGCCTTATCATGTGCCTCCTTCGTCCTACTAGCTCTTGTGAAGTCAGGTGTATGTGGTCCACCACCTTGCTTTCCGTCCTCAGCGACACTCTTGATCCAAAATCCAGGACTCAGAGATGGGAAAGCATGACTGATATCCCCCTGATCAGTACTCGCCTGTGTTCCGCTGGTCAGCAATTCCACTTCCGGCGCTGCCAACTTTCCACCTAGTTCAATGAAGTGCTTTGCATAACTCCTACCCAGGGCTTTATTGGGAACATGATCCAAATATGTCGATTGTGGCGTCATCTTCAATTTTGCACCTGTAGCGGTGGCAGCACCCTCGAAACAAGCATCGACTCTCTTCTTCAGCGCATCAAGTCTTTCTTTCGTGCTCGATCTAACCACAAAATTACCAGCAGCATATGCATGGATGATATTAGGTTTGACTCCTCCATGCGTAATGCAGCCTTGAATAATATCTCCTGGTTGCGTCTGTTGGCGCAGGCAAGAAATAGCTGTGTATGCAGTTATCAAGGCATCCAAAGCGTTGATGCCTTCCCAAGGTGCGGCTGCTGCATGCGCTTCTTTGCCGAAGTATTCGACTTTGAAGGCTGAAAAGGCTGATGTACGAATCAAGGAGGCATCTGGAGTTATTCCTGGGTGCGAGATCAGGGATACGCCGATGTTGTGTTTGGAGTATGCTCCTGCGTTTAAGAGTTTGATCTTGCCACCTCCGCCTGTATGCTTCATATTAGCATTTGGTCACACGAAATGAAGACATGGTGGGTGTTACCTTCTTCAGCAGGCGTGCCAAACAGGACCACTTTTCCTGCAATGTTATATTTCTGCATCACATGTTTTGTGGCCAAAGCAGCAGATATGGATGCGATGGCAATAAGATTATGCCCACAGGCATGTCCAATTCCTGGTAGAGCATCTAGGACCCAATCATATCAGTATTGTATGGTATGTGACAGCAATCTGCGGGTCGCTTTTTCGTCTCCGTGCCACTGCTGGATATGTGTTAAAGATGAGAGCTGACTCACCATATTCAGCATTGAAGCTCACGACTTCACCTACTGGGCTATCTTTTTCCTTGGTCTTTCTATTATCGAACTCAGCAATGAAAGCCGTGTCGATTCCACAGGCTCTCTCCTCTACTTGCCAGCCCTCCAATTCTTTGAAAAACTTTACTAGCAACGCATAAGCCTTGTGCTCTTTATAGTTCAGCTCCGGATTATCGTGGATGAGTAAGCTGAGATTCCTGAATTTTGGGCTCAGATGTTCGATGTAGGTAGATATGCTAGAGAGGTGAGATGATGCAGAGGAGGCAGGAACGGTAGAGATAGTCGGGAGATTTGGCGAAGATATGAGGACGTAATCATCTTCTATGTGTTCAGTCATCATCTTGACGTTCGAGTTCGATTGTTGTGGTCACGCAGTGATACAGAGGATGTAGAGGTAAGGTATGTGATGGTCCCATGCGGGGTTGATAGGCCAAGATAGGCGAGGCCCACGCTCCAGATGAAAGGAGTGCTTGAAAGTACGCGCTGTGCAACTTTCCCAATCTGTGCGCTACTGCTAGAACATGGCCAGCTTGTCCTCAACTGATATGCCCAGATTGCACTGGTTGTGGAGTTGTTGCAGTCGGTGAAGCGCGTCCGATGTGTCAAGAACTCCACGCTGCAAAACACGCCCAACCAGTCACTTCTGCAGAATCTTATTTCGCCGGCTATCAGTCATATGGACAGTCATATGGGCGGAACAAACAATGGAATTGGTGATAGAGTGGCGCAAGGCCTGTTCGTTGAGCTTTCAGAATCCTAAAATTTTCGCATACCATAGGGTAGACCTATCCCCTTACAAAGCAACACCAATCATCTCGCTGCTCTGTTCTCCAAGAGGTACGGCCTGTTTGTCCTCGTCGTTGACGCTCTTCTCACCAGCGTCAGCAGCTTGGAGTAGTCTAGGATCAATCAATCCAGACAACTCAACCTCCAAGAAGCCATCATCAGCATCATCATCCTCTTCATCGCCAGTAATCATCTCAAACTTGTCAAAGAGTCTACGACCTTGACTGTCGTACTTTCGACCAGGAATGTCGCGCTTAGCCAACTGTAATCCCAGACTCTTGTTGTCGGAAACGTGTTGAATGGAAGCAGTGCGTACAGGAGACATGGCGGGTGCCCAATTAGTAGCAGCCGAGACTTCAAATTGCGTGAAAGCGATGATAGCACCAGGAAGTGTGGTCTCTTCTGTCAGTGGAGGCAGGGTGGAAAGATTGGACGGCAAAGGTGGCAAGTCGGCAGCATCTGAAGATTCTGCCAGGAGTTGGGCAGTAGCGGCTTCCTGATCTGCTTCTTGCACTGCACCAGCGATCTCGTCTTCGTCATCGCCATAGTTGAGAGCATCACCATCGGCACCGTCATTGTAGTACTCACTGTAGCTGTTATCGAGCTCTTCTTCGGTACGTTGTAGCTTGGAAGAGTCAAAAGCTTGAGAGCCGCGTTTGCGCTTCTTGACGCGCTGACTGGGATCCCAGCGCTGGTAGAATGGGAAGGGCGGGGTGGAATAGTAATACTCTTCTGATCCTGGAGCACATTCGACAGCGGAAAGGGAGATCTTGGATTTCCAGGCATCAATGTCAGTAGGCCCTTCCTCCTCTTCTGTTGGCATGGGTTGTTCATCGGATGCGGGAGCGATCGTAGGTTTTGTGACCGGCTTGCGTGTGTTTTGGGCAGCGAGTTTAGCTTGTAAGCGTTGTCTGTCGGCGTCGTTCTTAGGTGCGCGGACACCAAGAGAGTTGAACAGAAGGCGGTTGGAACTTGCCAGATCGAGTCTTGCTCTACGGACTTCCGGCTGTGGAGTGGTGTTGTTCTCGTTTGCGGTCATTGTGCTGGGACCAGCATCGCTCATGACAGCGTCGCCTGGAGGAGTCGACAGATCGTTGTTGACGTCAACACCACCAGATTGTAAAGCAGCCAAGAGTGCTTCTCTTTTCTGGTTGAACTCTTCGGAGTTGGGTTCTGTAAGAGGCTTCTTCGCCTTGGGTTTGACCTTTAGTTGTCTTGGAACCATGGGTACTGGCCTCTTAACCACTGGTGGAGCGGCTGTTTCTGTTTGTTCAGTCTCGGGTTCAGATCCTGATTCAGATTCTGAGTCGGAGCTTGAGCTTGAGCTCGAATCTGAACTGGAAGATTCGTCGTCCGAATCAGACGCTGAAGCAGAAACCCGACTCTCTTCGTTCTCCTCTCTCCATTTCTTGAGGTCCTGACGATTGGCGCCCGCGTGCAGATGGCCCTTAGACTTCAACCAGGCAAGTTTCTTTGCATCACGGCGGCGTCGGTTCCTAGCACGAGTTCGCTGCTTGCCATCACTAGGGGGAGCTTGTTTCGTAGGAGGAGCCTGTTTAGTAGCTGGAGTTGTGGTAATATTGGGTTCAACCAATGCTTCAATGGAGCTGCTGTTCTTGTTGATAGGCTCTTCTGAAGGAGCGTCACTATCGCTGCCACTCGAGTCATCATCAGAGTCAGAGGTGTCGTCGTCGCTGTCGCTATCGCTCGACGACTCTTCTGAGGTGGATGCCGAGGCTTGATCAACGTCTTCGAGCAGTTTCATGTTTCTTTCTTCTCCAATATCAAATTCATCATCAGAGGGAGGCTCAAAGTCATCATCCTCATCGTCGTCTTCCATATCGTAATCGTCAAAAATTTCGTCGCCATTATCCTCGTAGTCGGCTTGTAGGAATTCTGGGCTGAAGGTGACATGTTTTTGAGCCTTGCTTCGGGCGCGCGGTTCTGGGATTGAAGAAGTTTGACCAAAATCGGCCAGTTGTAGGGCCTCGTTCGACTCGTCGATGTCCAAGTCCGACTCTTGTAGGGATGGATCGAGCCTGGCACGTTTGCGAGGAGGGATGTGGATGGGAGCGTGAACTGGGGCGCGTAGCAGAGGTCGTCCGAAAGCGATGCCGTCGACGAGATGCCTGCCGTCTCTTGAAATTTGGTGCCTGCCTGAAAGGTTCCTGGCGCGAATGTCGTTGGTCTGCAGTGGTTGGATTCTGCCTAGAGATTAGCATCGCGTTGCGACGAAGTCGATAACGGGGGTACTCACACAATCTCATCATCTTCCTTCAGAATGTCGCCCAGCTGCTGGAAGTGTAGCAACTCATAACCACCAAGGTGGACAGCATAATCCTCCAGACCCCAACCTTCAGCTTCAAGAGGAAAGAAGTCGCTGATCTGAGTAAGTAGTTCGGCCGTGGTACTAGCAGCGTCAACCTTCCACAAGACCTTGGTCGGCGGCAGTTGATGCCTGAGGACCTGCAGCCGAATTCTCATTGCGACGATAGTGACAAAGTCAAAGTTGCTGTCATGCGAAAAGTTGGAGAGATTGTATCATGACGGCGTTTGCTTTGCTTATCTCCATGCTGTAATGATTGCAAGCTACAAACGGAACGAAGCTCTCGATCAGATGCTCAATCCTATCAGAGTTTCTTTGCAAACGTCAAATCAACTGTTTACTTGCCAACATTATGTGTTTATTCTCCAGAACTGCATTCTATAGCATGGTATGCCATCTCTCGGCCTGGGTGATAGCTCTTCCCGGAAGCTTCAGCACTGTGACTTGTCGCAGATAGACCTTGCCCTCCAAGGAGACCGATTCAGAGACTCAACGACTAGCAGTACGCATGGGTCACTGCCAGCCACAGACACAAGCCTCAGGGCGCTTATCAGGTACCAGAGAGCAAAGTGGATACAGATTTGGAAGGACGCGATTCTTTGACCGAAGCTCGCACGGACATTTGTTGGTTGTTGCATCATCGCTCTTTCCCGCCGGCCTCGCAGAAGACATGGCAGCCGTTTCTCCATCAATTGCCTTTCTTCCTTTCTTCTTCCCTTCCCATCACATATTGTAATATCTAGTCATCATGTTCGCCAGATCATCATTCCGTCCCGCGAGGACCGCCGCCAGCGTACGTCCACAATTGCCCTCGCGCGCCTCAACACGCCGATATTAACACGTCTATCAGCATGTCCGTCGTTACGCCTCGAACGCCGCCGCAAAGTCTGGCTCAAACACCCTCCTCTACTCTGGTGTTGCTGTCGGTGCCGGTGTCGCTGGTTACATGTACTCGCAGCGTGCTCAGGCTGAGGGCCAGCACGGCAACACCAACGAAAGCGGTGCTTACGGCCAGCCCGCCTCCAAGACCGAGGAGGGCAACATCCCCAAGCAGGCTGCCGACGCTTCCAAGTGCTTCACTGGCGGCGACCAGGGCTTCGTCAGCTTGAAGCTGATGGAGAGCGAGGTCATCAACCACAACACAAAGAGACTGCGTTTCCACCTTCCCGAGGAGGATAGCGTTTCCGGTCTAACTGTTGCCTGTATGTTGGACTTATGGCACAATCGATCAATTCGATACTGACATCTTTGAAGCCGCTCTGATCACCAAGTACAAGGGTCCCGAGATGGAGAAGCCTGTCATCCGTCCTTACACTCCCGTCAGTGACGAAGACACCGTTGGCTACCTCGACTTCATCGTCAAGAAGTACCCTGGTGGTCCCATGTCCTCTCACCTTCACAACATGGAGCCTGGACAGCGTATCGACATGAAGGGTCCCATCCCCAAGTACGCCTGGGAGGAGAACAAGCACGACCACATCGCCTTGATCGCTGGTGGTACCGGCATCACCCCCATGTACCAGCTCGCCCGCGCGATCTTCAAGAACCCCAACGACAACACAAAGGTCACTCTCGTTTTCGGTAACGTCTCAGAGGAGGACGTCCTTCTCAAGCGCGAGTGGGAGGACCTCGAGAACAAGTACCCCAACCGCATGCGCGCCTTCTACACTCTTGACAACCCCCCTGAGGACTGGCCTGGTCCGAAGGGCATGATCACCAAGGACCTTCTCAAGACCGTCCTTCCTGACCCCAGCAAGGAGAACATCAAGGTCTTTGTCTGCGGCCCTCCTGGCATGTCCAAGGCCATCTCTGGCCCCAAGAAGAGCCCTAAAGACCAGGGCGATCTTTCTGGTATGCTCGCCGAGCTTGGCTACAACAAGGACCAGGTCTACAAGTTCTAAGCTATCTCGGAAGAGAAACAAAATCATGTAATCATGTATATTAGAAACGAATAGAATGTCCTGTAACTTTTGCCAAAATTTCATTTCTCAATAGCTTGCTTCACTTCACAAACGATCCAGTAAGGATTTGGGCGATAAAGGCATCTTGAGGTATTGCCAGAAATCCAGCAAGACTCCCGAAAGCTCCTATCATACAATCTAGCATGAACGCCAATGAACATCAAATTCCTCACATCCACCAAGGGAATCTACGAAACAACACAACCCAAGAAATTCTTCCCCTTGCCCAGATCCTCCAACTCAGAGATTCTACCCTCGATCCCCTGAACCGCTCTCTCAAAATCATCAACGTTAACTTCTACATCCTCGACTTTACCTCTTAGCCCTTCGATCTCATAATCCAGTCTTTGTGCCAATGTTTCTAGTTCTTTGGCGCCTTCATGCAGGGCATCGCGTTCATCGACTAGCAAGGCTTCACTCGCATCTCTCAGATCTTGAAGGTTTGCTGCTGAAGGACGGTAGATGGAATCGAGGTAGGCTTGATCGTCGTCGGCATGAGTGAGGAGTTCGTGGGTAGCGAGCAGTTGTGAGCGGGTCCAAGAGGCTTCTTTGCGATCTAAGGTGGCGATTTGTGCGCGTAGGGCTCTGAGATCGCTGGAGATTGTTGTTTCGTGGGTGAATTGTTCGGGTAGGGGAATATGCTGTGGTAAAGGAGAAGGAGGAGCGAGGAGTAGTGGTGAAGGAGGAAGGATACTGTCTGCAGCGATAGAAAAACTTAGACGACGAGGGTAGAAGCTGTCAGAGCGCGTTGTGGCTGAGAGAGTCTCGAAGTCGCTGTAGGAATGGATGCGGCGGAGGAGGGGACCAACATCTTGTGCTAGATCTGGAGGTAAAGGGAGAAGTTCCTTGAGGTCGACACCGTGGTAGTCGGACCCTGCTATGGAGATGGAGGGCTCTCCACTTATCGTACGCGAGATAGTTTCGAATCTGTCAATGTCGGACTCGTTGTCGGTCTTGTCTTCTCGTGCTTCCTCTTCAGCCTTTTTTCTTTGTGGGTCTTCGACAGGGAAGACGCTGTTTTCCGAATCTAGAGGACCTTGGTTGGTATGCTGATTCTCGGAACTTCCAGTAGCGTCGGCTTTGTTGTGCTGTTCCCGCTGCTGTAGAACCTGATCGAGGCTACCATCCACACCTTGATGAATGTCAGGACTTGCTGGTGGTGAGGAAGAATCAATTTGCTCCAAGGTGTGAGGTGATTTGAGATCTTGTCGCGAGAAGTCCGTAGGAGATAGAGGTGACTCGTCTTTCGAGCCCTTAGATTGGTGGCCGCGAACAGCATCCTTGAACTTGTCGAAGCCCCTCCTTCCTTCGTTGAACAATCCTGTCGCTCTCTTGGTGACAGAACGATGAACGTGGACTTCGCTCCTTATTGATCCTTCGCCTTCTCGGCTTGAGGACCATGTCGGCGACATGATTTCTTCAGAGCCCGCTCTTGCAGTCGATGTCGACTCATGTGTGTTTTTTCGCTCCACTGGACCAAAGCCTCTACTGGGCTCGTTTGACTTTTGATCTTTGAGATCGACAGATTGGTTCTTGAGAGGCTTTCCAAGCCAAAGCCACTTACAGCGTTGACCATATACAAGCTGCTCGAACCGATCAATGTACGATGTCTCAATATCAGCAATGCCTGCCTTGTCGCGTCTGCCAACGACCTCTGCAAGCATTTCACCACCTTTACCACTCAGCTCCGCCACGGTGGACTTGACAGCACGGGGTACCGACCAGCCTTCAGCATTGGCTGCCTTGGCAGATATTCTATGTAATTTGTCGAGTGTGTGTCGATCGAGTCTCCGGGTCCGCTCCATGCGGTTGCTTTTTTGAAAGTGCGAGATACCGCGTTTCATGCCTTCGATGTCAAAGGGGTCCTTTGGTACAGGTGCACCAACAGCAGTCAACCGGTTGCGAGCGCCCATCAACAAGCCTAGCAAAGCAGCCACGGTAGTCGGTCCAAGAATGCCATCGTGAGGCTCTATATTACAGAACTCAGCGCCAATGTCCAACCACCAGTCATTGACCGCTTTCTCGGTGATGTCGCACAACAGACCATCGACATAGTCAAAGTCGAGTTTGTCGAAGATGTTGAGAGCAGCCTGACATAGCTTGACGAGTTCGATGACAGATGTGTGAATGGGGTTCTTGTCACTCGTCTTGTAAAGCTGATGGAACTTGGCGATTGTAGCACTATTAGGTGCAGACAGAGTCAGACCAACGCGTCCAGAACAGCCCATGCGCTTGAGATTCTCAGCGACGAAGAACTCAAAGCGATGTTTTTTGAGGTCGCCATCGGGAACGGGAATGACGGTCAAGGATGAAGGAAAGCCAGACAGATTCGTAATCATCAATATACCAAGCGGAGTCTCTCTGCGGCGGGCATGATATTGATTGAGGGCTTTGAAGTAGACGCGCAGACGCTGGGACCAGCCAGACTCATCTGTAGGGACGCTCAAAATTCCGACCTGAGCAACATGCTGAGGGTCACCAGTAAAAGTGGTGATAACAAAAGTTGGATGGGTACGAGAAGTGGCCCATTGTTCGACGACGTAAATCTCGTAGCCTTGTAGCTCTTTGCTGCTTTCAATAACCTCTACGCCAGGATCTTCTTGCAGATATCTCGAACGAATCAGCTTTTGTGTATACAGAAATTTGGACAAACTCACCTAAAGGCGATGGGATCGGTAAGTACGAGGCGTTGATGTGTTGGTGCTTTAGACTCGATCAAATCAGTTTTGGGAGACTGTTTTTCTGATTTTTCTTTTGCTTTTATTTCTTGTTGCGTGACAAGTCTGACGTTCTGGTTATGAGGGCCGGGAGGCCTCTCTGTGGCCGAGGAAGGAGTGCTCATGAGCGCTTAGTCGGAGCAGCAGAAACAGTATCATTGTCCTGGCATTTGAATGCACGTGAAAAACGATTGTAGATAGCGAGAATGAGAGTTTCCTGGCGATTTGATCTAGCCAGTACTGGCGACAAAGTAGAAAGAAGCTACGAGGTATGCGAAACAGAGAAAGTGGAATTGTTTGTATTATGATTACACCCTTGGGGGTCTGTTGCGGTGGTCGAGAGTCGGAAGCCTGTGGTTGGGCCTCGGAGCGAACCTCTCGACCCCGCGGCACGTCATTGGCGACCTTCTCTTTACGGGCTGTTGGAGGACCGAGATGGCCATCGCTCTTGCTGTTTGCTATCACCAGAAGTCATCGAGTCCGACTTGCACAAATGCGTCATGGAGTCGCTGCGGCTGGAGCAGGATAAGCTGGACAAGAAGGGCAATCTGTCAAAGACGATTGAAGATGTGCAAAAGACGATCGACCTGCTCGTCGCCGCGCGAGAAGCCATAGCTGCTGGTATGTCTGACTCGATCTTCACTATACATGCCCATGGATCCTGATATATGCGGCAGATGGAAGTGCAGCTGCACCAACACTTGCCAAACTGAAGCGTCCAGTCAAGGCTTCACTGGACCAGGTCAACTCGGACATCAAGGACATTTACTCGGCTCACAAGGACTACTCTAAGGCTCTAGATAAAGTCTGTCAAGCCCGTCTTCATAGTAGTATAGCTGCTAACTGCTTCTAGAAATTCAAACCACAATCCATGCCTGCTTCCCACCACGATGCCCTCTCGTCGCAACCCGCTCTAGTAAATCGCGCAATCGCCATGCACCTCCTACGCGAGGGCCAGTTCAACGTAGCCCAGACCTTCATCGCAGAAGCAAATGCAAATCCCAATACGGCTGCCACAAGAACTGCTGCAGATGGGGACAGTCTCATGGAGAACGGACAAGACACCCATCTTTACGACATGGACGGTGACAGTGCTGGTGCTCTGCAGTCAAGATTCGCTCACATGTACCTCGTCTTGGATGCCCTACGCAACAACCACGACTTGAATCCTGCCATACAGTGGGCTCGCCAACACAGTCATCAGCTCGAGCTGAGAGGTTCAAACCTCGAATTCGATCTATGTCGTCTACGCTTTGTCGAGCTCTATACCCGCCACGATCCTAATGATCACATGTCTGGCCCCTTGCAAGCGCTCGAATATGCCCGCCAGACTTTCCCAAATTTCTCTGCTCGATACATGCGCGAGACATCATCTTTACTCGGCTCTCTAGCTTTTGCTCCCGCTCTGACTTCGTCACCTTACAAGAGTGTCTTCTTCAATGAAGATGCTTGGGAGCATGCAGCATCTAGCTTCATCCGTGAATTCTGCGCCATGCTGGGTCTGAGCGAAAAGAGCCCTCTTTACACCGCCGCAACAGCCGGCGCTATTGCTCTGCCTGTCCTTGAGAAACTCGAGCGAGTCATGGGCGAAGTCGGAGGCCAATGGACCAGTGTCAATGAGCTCCCTGTCGAGATCCCATTGCCGCATTCATATCTTTTCCACTCCATCTTTGTCTGTCCCGTCAGTAAAGAACAAGGAACCGACGCCAATCCGCCCATGATGCTGCCATGCGGTCACGTTATTGCCAAAGAGTCGCTTGAAAAGATCAGCAGGGGAAACAAGTAAGTTTTGCATACGACCGTCTTGCTTTGAATAACAGACTGACATTTTCGAGAAGGTTCAAGTGTCCATACTGTCCGGTCGAAGGACATCCCAAAGAAGCCAGGAAGGTCTTCCTTTGAGGTTTGCTTTCATGATTTCTTCTTTTTTCTCTCGCTCTCGAAGTGGCTAGCTTCTCTTCTTATTTGTGTCCCCTTACGATATTTTCTGCATAGCACACGGCGTTGTCCTTTGTTACTTTTGGGAGGCCTATACTCAGTAGTCGCGGTTTTCAAGAGTTCTGGTTCTTTGAGAGAGGACTCGAATTTGTTGTTTCTGGTAGCTGCGAGTTTCATATCCATCTAGTCGAGCACGCGGGCAATACAAATCAATGCCAAACAATTCACCGAGCTGTGATGGGCAGCAGATCTGAACCAATAGCTGTAATCTCAACAGCCCACCCTCGGTCTTGGGCACTACCTTACTATCTTCTGCTACTCGACCATCTCTTTGCACATCAACACCTCGACAGCAAAAGATGGTCTTGTGACAAACTCTTGTTGTTTCACCATGGCGTCGACGACCGCCAGTAACCATACCATAGGTTTCCCTTTACGCACAGCTAGGTCATGTACGTGGTGCACAGATGCACTTGGTATCCCCGCATGGGTTCTGTCTCCTATGCAAGGAGGAAGGGATGGCGGTCATTCGAGACGAGCCGGCTTGAGCTTGGTTCAGGGTCAGCTAGAGGGAACGATCGTCCAAACACTTTAAAGGCATCTCTTTGCACATGTCTCGACACAGTTACTGGTGGAATGTATTGAACCACGAAAGAGAGTCCATAAAACAGATCAGTGAATTGTCTTTGAAGTAGAAACTTATGTAATGCTGATACTCATTCACTCTTCGCATGCCCTCTGGATTTCGAAATCAGTGGCGAAAAGTCAGTGCTATACCATTGCCAATCCATGACGTGGAGGACGCGATGGCTAAAGATGATCACGAAGCCTCATGCACGTATGCGCGAGCACGAGTCGTGGGTCATTATTCCGGCCTGGTTTCTGATGTACGAAGCAATATAGTCTATGCATCATATATAACCGTGCATATCTGCTATTCCGTATACCTTACCTATAGAGGTACTGGAAAGTAAGGCAAAGAAATGTGACTCCAAAATGTCTCTTGCTAGGTGTAGTCAAGCGAAAAAGTCGAATTAGAAAAGTGTCTGGAAGAAAACCCTTGCTATCAGTAGGTGTTGAACAGTCAAGATAGTGGAGCAGATAGAGGAGGTCATTGCTTCTTCCTTCCGTTATGCAGGTTCGTCGATCTTGGGTTTAGCCCTCTTGCAGCCCTCTTGCAGTCCTGATGCAGAGGCGCAGAGTTTAGCTCTGCTTCCGAGACGGAAAAGCCAGATAGATTGTTTTGGTGCCGTAGATCGTTTCGTGCCACGCTTTGCCATCTTGCGGTGAAGAGAGGAGAAGGTCGAGATGTCCTTATCATGCGGTGGACAAACTTTGAAGTACGAGTGGACGACTTTTTGCAACTGAGGGTGTGCGAAAGGAAAGCTGCCGAGTGGATTGCTTGGTTGACGGCATCTTCTGGGTCTGGGATCGTAATGTCGTGCAACCGTGAAGCTTCTGATTCGTTGTCATGAGATCTACTTTCTGCAACAACCTTTGGGTTGTGGCTGGCGGGAAAAGATACAAACCGTGCAAAATGCACTGTCCAGTAGTTGCAGGTGTGCAGGGTCCTTGACTTTACATGACCATCGGGTCTTGTTCTCCTTTTGTTGTTGTCGCAAACCAGTTCATGTGATCATCGTGATGGAGACGCATACGTACAACCTGCACGATGAAGGCGTGCTCCCGACGGGACGAGTCTGTATGAATAACCGAAGGAGCGGCCAACAGGATACCAAGTGCTGCAAGATGTGAGTTGTCGCATACTTGCGCCGCGTCGTCGTCGTGGAGAGTGGTTCATTTACATCAACCACCGCCGCCGCCGTCGCCAAACAAGCAGAATGTAAACAAAAGTCGACGAAACTGATTGGAGCCAGACAGCTGCATGCCCTGTGAATCCTTGAGCTGCCCTGCACCATAAAGGGTAAATCCTCCTTTTGACTTCGCTTGTGCGTTCCGCCTCCCGAGTATCATGCATGAGTGCAGGGATGCTGTTGCTGCTGCTTTCTGTCCCTCCGCTCGCGCCCCCCTACCTGCGCTTGAGGATCTAGAGGCATGCCAATGATACCCGAAAGCTAAGATTGACAGATTATGTTCAATCAATGAGAACTGCGACTCCGGAAGGCCTTCGTTGTAGCTCTTCATGGCGTCCAAATGGACACAGACCATTGTCATCGCTAGGGTTAGATATGGAATGTTAAAAGTAGAAAGCGTTCATTGCTCGTGATCGGCAATCGACAGTTTTCACTGCCGACAGCCGCATTTATCAATTGGAAGCTTTCTTCTTCCAGCAAGCCACAACAAAAGGTCCAAGCAAAATAGAATAACCACTATGACGCCTGGGCTGGCCTTTCATCTGTGGTTACACAAACCGCTGCTGCCGTTCTCGTTTCGTGCTGCCGCAATCCTTTTTATGTGTCTTTCTCCATGATATGATCGACAGAAAAAGGCGATTTGTAGTCACCCTCCCCTAACGAAGAAGAGAACAATCGCGCTTCTTTAGAGCGCAGTAGGGGGGTCGGCCTGTACGAGGGATGGACAGAGCGCCGCAATCAATCTAAAAATGCACTTGGTGTGGAGAAAGGCCAAAAGCCATTCGTATTTATGGCTCCTTTTCTTTCTAGATTGTCGCCTGGCTATTGGTTCGTTATCCTTTTCGCCTGCCAATTAGCACTTCTTATATGTAGGTCAATATCGAATAGACGTGCGCGTAGTCGAAAGCGCTGCTCGCGCCGCTTGCATGTTCAAGTCGCTGTTTACTTTACTTTTTTGCCTCAACCTTTCGGCAGCGGAAACGAGGGGACCAGGAAAATCGACTTCGTCATGAGAGTTGGTCTGGCTGGGCCGGACAAGATCGCACGATTTCAGCCGAGTTGACTGCGTGTTTTCTATCTAGATCCACTCATCCCCGAGGTCTCAGTGCGGAGATTTGGATTGAGAGCCGGCGTTTCAGAAACTCGGAGTGCCGAGCTGAGATGGATGTAAAACAAGAGGAACGCAGTGGCAATCGTCGTGTGTCGCGCGTCTCATGCGAGCCAGAAGGTTGAAAACCACTCACCGCGACTCGCAAGGGTGCTCGAGGGTGGACCGTTCCAAAGGGATGGTCCCGCTTTGTGGAAGCTTCTCCGTTAATCCTGTGACAACGTGAGTCAGTGTCAGGTAAGCTGCAGAATGCTGCAGTCTGCTGTGAACCCTTCCTCGTCTCTGACTCGCATGCTGTTACCAACGAACAATAATGACAGGGCTGAGATGTAGAGACTGATTCTACATGAGGAGAACGTATATGGAGGATGAATAGGGTTTGCCAAGTGCAGACACTGTACTCGTATCATAGCGTATCGTAAAAACGACACGGCGATGAAGCATGGTTCAATTGAGTCGGCAGGCTCGGCACATAAAGACTACCAGCACAAGAAGAATGGTATGCACGCAGCCGGCATGACGGAGCGTCCAAGCCGGATGGACGGGCGTTCCGTATGCCGTACTTGAATGATAAGATGAAGACGATTCGTAGAAAAGACGCCAACGGATAGACGGCGGCAGTTGGAAAATGGACGTGGTGGAAATGGGGAAACAAGAGATTGGCTTGTTATAGCTGAACGGGCATGATTGTTTAATGACGATGCTTTGTACTTTGATGGAGCGTGTCGCAGGTGCATTTTGGCATAAGCCAAGACATGGTTCTTTTGAGACAAAAATATGGGCAAGGGAGACGCGTCCCGGCGGTTGAGGAGCAGAGCTTGGGGGAGGAGTAAATGGTGGGGAGAGACTGGGCAACTGCCCTTTGGGAGCAGCAGGACAATACAGAGTCAAGAGCTCCAGGCAAGAGCGACGGAGGTTTTGCAAGATAATCTTTTGGGATCAGGGAGATTTGGCAGCAGTATGACGATGATTGCAGTGGTCGCCGGTGGATTCCTTTTCAAGTGGCATGGCGAAACGACCTGTGGTCATTGCTTGCCGTCGATACTGCGGCCTGTATGTTTTGTAGAATGACCGTGCGCAAAGCAGGCAGTAACTAGCGCCTCACGCCATCTGCCCTGGCCGTGTGGACTCTGTCTCTCCTCGTTGTCCTCCTCCATCCAGCGTCCATACACGCATCGGCTCGACTTTTCTCTTCTCTTCGACGTCCGTCGCCCATTACTGTTGGTTTTCTTGTTGCTGAAACAATTCCTGCTGCGCTTCAAAGCCGTCTTGATTGATTGTCTGCGAGCCCCAACTTGTCGGTCTACTGCCCGCCGTTCTTCTCTAGTCGTGCCTTCCAGCCTCGTCGCTCAACCACCCTCGCTGCACATCATTGGCTTCAACTCTCCCCACCGCACGACGACTTTACCCTGTCGCCGTCGCTCTTGGTAGTTTGGCCTTTGCATCCTTCGACTACTCCCTTCTCTACCTCATGATTGTCTGAGGGTTTTGTGTCCGCCCCCGGCCGGACCTGTGTGTGGCTCGTCAACCGAATCCAATTCAATCCAATCCAGCTCAATTCCCAAGGTATGCACCTCGCTGCTTGTTCTGACCGCTTTTGTCACATGCTTTCGTTGTGCCTGTCTGCCATGCTTCGTGAGATGTGCCTCCATGGCGTCGCTTCTGACGTTCCAGCATCATTGTCTCCATGCACGCTCTCGCACAACAAAGGCACCGCACCCAAATAGCGCATGGCTCTTGAACACAACGTCCGCCAACACTACACACACACAAACCCTTCAATTGGCTTACCTGCCACTCCCCTGACCACATCCGCCCCACTGTCTTGCACCTCTCATACTCTATCATGCTGGACATTGCTGACGCTCCTCACTTCAGCCCTGCAACTCTACCAATCGTTAATATTACTTCCATAATTGACTCGCATCTGCCGTCAACCATCACATTATCTATCCAAGCGTCTTTCGCGTCGCGTTAGCCCATGGCGGAAGTACTGTCTCCTCTGCCTTCGCCTCCCAGCTCCATCAATATGCTGCACTCGCGTCCCTCGTCTTCGGACGCATACCAAGCCAACCATCAACGAGCTGGCTCAACTCCGAGGAGCAACTATCGCAGTTCGCCCTCTGCCGCTCCGGTGCAGCCTTACGCTTTTCAAACAACCCCTCATCTGAGACAGGAATCACGCACCATCTCGGCTTCCTCCAACATACCTCAGACCCAACAGAAGGGCCACAAAAGTACCTCGTCCACTTCGACCACCTCTTCGGCCGATCTTACCACAAAGACTCCCCCGCTGAGCCCAGGAAAGGATGCCTTTATCAACCTGTCTTCCAACATTCCTGACCTCTCATTGACGTCGTTTGACACGACGCCAAAATCTTCTCCCAACAGATATCGCCGAACACCTCAACGTGCCGATTCCAACCATTCGCTACAGAAAGCACCATCGCCTGCCTCATCAGTCGACAACCTTTTGACACCGCCTGCTCCTCAACTCAATCGAACCTCGAGTGATGACATTACCGTCACCAAATCCAACACATCAGAGTCAGCCAAGAGGTACCGCCGACGAAGCTTGAACAGCTTGGAGATGAGCAAGCTCGAGGACGGCCGTCCTTCTTCTCAGGGCAATGCCACTATCAGACCTGTCTCGTTCCACTCGCGCACTAGCAGTGGTGATAGCACTGGCAAACGAGTCCCATCTTCGTCTACACCTCCTCCAGTAAGTGAACGACACGACATGTCCATTAATGCTAGAGACTAACAATAAGCGTAGGCTGAGTCTGGCAGAATATCTCCTGCTGCATCGGGTAGTCCTGTGAAGTTGCCTATTCGTGGCAGTGCCACCAACCCTTCTCCTCTCTCCAAGTCGCCTATTACGGGTGCGCCGCAGTCACCCAACGAAGAGGCTCCCAGACGTGTGAACACAGCACAGCCTCAGAGTCCAGCAGCCCAACAACTCGCCCACCTGTCTGCCAACGATTTGAACAGAGGTATGAGATCACGTCTAAGACGTGCTTTCTCCTTTGGTGCCACTCAAGAATTACGACGATCAAGTGAGAATCTGCCTCCACAGGGTGCCATCAATCCGCTCGATGAGATGGACCCGGAGCAAGCTGCCATTGCCAGACAACAGGAAGCCGCTGGTATTGGCGCGAGCATCTATACTGGTCAAGGTGGTTTCACTGGCTCGACCGACAACCTGTCCATCTCTTCAACCGCTTCATCCGCGTCAATGATGCTTCGAAAAATGGGCAAGGGTATGAAGAAGGGTGGCCGATCGATCAAGGGTTTGTTCAGACCCAAGTCAGTCATTGGAGTACCCGCTGCCGATGGACCGGTCCAGCCTAGCATGGCTCAAGTTTCGATGGTAACGGTCGAAGCCGAGAGGCGGAATGTTAATGTCAACGCACATCCTGGCGAACAACCTGCTGGCGGAACTGGTTTCCCCAAGCTAGAGAAAAACTCAATCGAGACTGCTCGGAAGTCAATGGACGGTCGTAATGATTCTATGCGCAAGAGTATCGTCGGCAACGACGCGGAGAGAGCAGAGGTCTTGGCCGCAGTCAAGAAGGGTATCTTGAAGCGTGCTGGTACTGGCTCGCCTATTGCTTCTCCCGATCTTCGCCCTCGCGACGGTGCGATCTCCACCGATTCACATAGCCCGGCATCTAGTATCCCAACCACACCTAGAGATGAGCGTGGTTCGCGAAGCATGTCATCTACCACCAGCGATTACTTCAATAATCGTCTTGGTGTTTCAGCAGCCAAGAGCATGCCTAACACTCCTCAAGGAGGTTCTCGCAATATCAGCTTCAGTCCTCGCATCCAGTTTTATGATGCATGGTCAGCATCTGACTACGATCGCCGTGGCGACATTGCAACTTGCAATCGTCTCACCCCAATGCTCGCTCAGCAGATCAAGGAGGAGCTCAACACTTTCAAGATGGTGCGTTCTAACCTTTTTGACTTCATTCGTTACATAAGACTAACTGGCCTTGTAGGAGATGGAGGTGCATGAGCTATCCAAGCCTCACACGCATTTTTTCTAATCATGACCGAACTTTGAATGCAGCATACTCAGCGTCGCACCGAAAGGAATAAAAGGAGCTCTTCACATTGTATTATGGCGTAACTAGGGAGTTTTATTTGGGGTCAGGCCAGTTGCATGCTTTGGTACTCGCCGGCGTTTCTCTCAGGAAATTCTTCATCTCTCTTCACACACTCACACCACGAAGACCTTCTTGTCTTTTTGCCTACTTCCACTTCTCGGCAGCGTTTAGTCAGTCGCTTCTTGTTTTCGCTTTTCCTTTTTGTCATGATTGGGGAGAATACTCATTGTTGTTCTGGTTGTTTTTTCGGAGTACGTTCGTTTTTACACTCCCGGATGATTCCTAGGATGGGAAGATCTTTGTTTTTGTGAGAGATACATTTGAGCGAAAGAGAGAAGAGAGTATGCAAAGCAGAGAGGACGACTGTTTGTTGCCTTTGATTCGTTTCTTTACTTGGTTGGCGCAAAGCTCCTGATTCAATTGTTCATAATTCCAATCGTCACCACTGTCCAACGCCCTATCATCTTTCCTTGCTTCTTCATCTGATCCTTCCGTACCTTGTCGATTTCAAATAATTAATGTCGGTATGTTGCTGACTAGCACTACATATGTGGGAGGCACTGCATGTCTGTCGCTGCATCTAGGAACAGGCTCCGAAATCTGGTTGACATGTCTGCGAACCATGGAGACGAGAATACTAAACACCGCAAGACCCATGGGTAGTAAGCGGTCAAGAGATAAATGCCAGCATGACCTGCGAGGCACAGTCATCAGCATTGCAACAATGGATGTTTGGTGCAGCCGCTTACTACATGAAGTACACATGCCTGTGCATCCAGGCACCCGATACACGCAAGCCTTTACGGGAAAGAAGGTTGTATGCTAGCACATGTAGGTACCAAAGTTACTCTCTAGGTCGGTCTCTTGCTCCTCAGCTCAACGACTTGTCATCAAATTCAGATTAGCACACAGGTCTGGAACGTTGATGCAAGGCATCTAAGTACTCCGTAACTTGATACAATAAGACAATTGACACTGAAATTCACATCGATTGCACTGCTTGCAGCTACTTTTGCAAGGTAGTGCAACAGGGATCGCTGCTGGAGTTACCTACTGCATGGTATGGAGCACCAACAACAACGTGCCTGTTCCTTGACTATCCGCCATTGTTACTCTTGTCTGTGTCTTGCAGCCACTGTGGCTCCAGTACGCACGTACTCGGAAGTTGAGGTTTCTGTGATCGGCAACACAGGCCCTGAGCGGATAAAATGGGAACGAGAACGTGGGAGTAGCGGTGGACCTGTTGCAAAGAGCTATTGACCACTGTTGATGACAAGGGATGGTGATACAAACAGCGCTGTTTCCATCCGCTCTTCTCAAGCAATGGTGGACGGGTGTGCAACATGTTTTGCCGGGAAATAACATCGGTTGAGTAGCACTGTTTGATGTGTATGCAAGCCACAATCCCTCTTTCGGCATTCGGACACTGCGGGAAGGATTCCCAAGGATCAGGACAAGAAATGCTTGTTTCTCTAATCAAGTTGTTGTTCCATATGCTTTTCTTTGTGGCGTACGATTTGAAGACCTCGGGTCCTTGATCGAGGAGACGTCGGATGGAGCACCACCGCGTTCTCCAGACTGGGGGCGGCAAGTGCGCCGAGGTCAACGCTTTTCCCACGTCATAGAAGGCTGTGTTTGTCATGATACTTTTCTACTTCAACATCCGTCAGCCGCAGCACACGATAACCCAAATGATATTTTGACTGTGTGCGATTTGAACGACAACGAAATGTCTTGGCTGGCCTTGCAAGGCCGAGGAGATACGGACTCGAAAGAAATGTCATTCTGAACCATCAGTTTTCTGGCTGTTCCAAGACAATCTTATGGGCGGTTGATCACCTCGATCTCAAGAAGTCCTGCCAGGGACTTTGATCATCATTGTCACTCCTTGTTGCCGTCATTTTAATCAAGCGGATTGCCCCGGAGTCGTTGTCCGCCTGGATGAACAACATCCATATCTCGAACGCGCGGCCGGGTATGCAGGATATATTGTCATAACAGTTCTGCGTGGACTTGTATGTTGGCATTGAAACCATGCATCCGTCACTACTGCGTGTGTGAGCCGTCGGCCAATTTCAAGGCGTAGGTTTGCTCTGATCCGCATGCTGAGATATGCGGGCTGCAGGACAAATTACCAGATTTGGATAGCCAAAAAGACGTTTACGAAGATGGGACATCCCTTTTCTGCCTCCAAAACTCAAATGCCGTCAGTACCTTTGCGATCTGCATGGCGTTGATTCCTAAACTCCGCAAGTCCCCCAGTCATGAGCTCCACATGATGAGGCTCATGCTTTGCGCATGATGCAGCGCAGCAACACCCTTGCTGCGATGACCATTCTGCCTATGATGGCCTTGCCACAGCTCTACAAATCGGTACGGGCGGAAGCTCAAATAGCATTTTTTTGATCGACATACCCAGTAGACCCTTCTTCCATTCCACCGGCAGTTTAAATATTTGGTGTCCTTTTACGTCCGTATATATTCCGCTCACCTCTCGCTCACTTTCTTCATCACCTTTCTTGCTGTGCCTCATTCCAATTGCTACAGCATCTTACCAATACACGACAATTTCAAAAAATACATCACCGACAACAATATTTCGGCTGCAATCGGATTTTCTGGTTCCAACATGGCCGCTCTACTCCTCAGTTGTTTCGGTCTCACAACCTCCAAGCTCAGAGCTAAGCAAAAAGCCAAGAAGGAACGCAAGCAAGAATATGAAGAGAACTTCGATTTTCTGAAGGAGCAGAATGCGAACAGAGTTCGCCAACTTTCCAACCAAGGAGAATATCAGGGTTCATTGGATGGCAGAACATTGCATGGTGATGGTATTACCGATCACGGTCCTGAGATGCAGCAACATTCGAGACACGGTTCAACGACGCAAAATACAACATTCGCCCCGCCAAAGTACGATGACATCGTCGAAGAAACGTCATCGAGGCATTCTGGAT
Organism: Aureobasidium sp. Y128-05A; assembly: GCA_037042735.1. Lineage (NCBI taxonomy): Eukaryota > Fungi > Ascomycota > Dothideomycetes > Dothideales > Saccotheciaceae > Aureobasidium > Aureobasidium sp. Y128-05A. The sequence goes on along the minus strand of JAXQKC010000109.1, from coordinate 277,171 downwards.
GACCGAGCCTGCATTGATGTTGAGTAGGAACTCCAATGTCTATCACGAATAAACACGACGAACCACGAACACAAATAGAGCCAACTTTCTGCTGCTGGCTCATGAAAGCACAGCAACGACACTATTGGCTACTATGACACGATGCACCATGCAGGACACAGCATCAAACCAGCGATCACAACTCGGTCTTTCACCATCATGGAGCCACTTACTGTACACATCTGCAAGACCAATTAATTGAGATGCTCATCGCTACGGATGACTCTCTCGAAGAGCCGCCCAGTCCCATTACGCACCATCAAAGCGTAGGAGGACCTCTGCGTTCCGCGTCCAGGAGACGCCGCAACCACTTTGGCATCATTTTTCATCGGGAAACAGCAATGCGAGGTGTTTAGGCATCCCAAATCGGGTCTTTCACTTCCCAATCAAGTTCTTTCATATACATTCAGAGAACAATCATATACATCCAAAGAACAAACAAGCTCTTTAGCGTTCCCATCTTTCAGCCTTGCAGCATTTTCGTCGCGGTTTCCCACTTTGTCATCGAGCATGAATTTAGTATCTCTCTCATGGCAGACAGACTCAAACCCCCTGAATTGAAAAGGATATATCTTAATAACACGCATAGACCAGGCACAAGGTTCAAGGATGTTTGCAAGATTTTAGACTCCAAGAGGCTGTTTCCATCTGCTCTGTTATTTTGTTTTCCTCTTCTGAAACATTCGTTCACGAGGAGTTCCAATGAGAAGTTGTTGAGTAGGGAGAGCCCCAGCCTGGTGCCTTTCCCGTCACATCAAGCAACAGCAGAGACGAAAATGTCTGATCAACAAGGGATATCTACCAAAAGCAACAATAGCGTTGAAGGTTTGTTCGTAGCTGCTATATGTCTTGTCCTACCAAGATGGGAGCGAACTCAATAGCGACTAATGATGAATAAGAGGTAATCATGTCTTTGAAAGTTAGTTATGGTCTATGGTAAGCGATTGTATGAGGTATCCCATGCAATAGTGCTTTAGGCAATGAACGTAGGTAGAGGAGTCAAGATATGAAGCAGACAAACGCGAGATGACATGCCAATAGAAATAGGAGGATAGGAATAGAAACACATAATTCAAACAGTCGTGTGTGGTATCAATCATGGAATCAACGTAAGAGGAGAACAAGATGCATATGCTGTAGAGAGCTGAACGAGTCGTGAATGAAATTGTAGCGATGGTAACGGAAGAAGAAGTGATCTCGACACGGCGCGATGCTAAAGAGGAAAGCAGATGATACCAGACCCAAGGTAGTGGTTGATGGGACGGGCGACTTGCCGAGGTCCAGAGGAACTTTGGTCGCATGTCCCATGCAAGCATAGTGTCAGGTGAGACGATGGCACAGCGTCTCTTCCAGTTAGGGTCGTTGTCGTGTGCCATTTCGACGCGGCATGCACAGATAGGGCACAAAGTCCTGCATTGTGTCTGTTGGACGCAGCTCATGTATTGGATGTACGGCCCGCTCATGCTTGATTCGCAGCTGATTCCGATAATGAAGATGTTTGGAGATGTTTGGCATCTTGGCACTGCAGACCAGCAGTCTTCGGTTGTATTGTTGAGGTGCTGATCTCTTAGAGGTGGTATGCGTCGGGCATTTGTATCCTACAAGCACCACTCTTTCGGTGACGCCGTGATTTCGAGAGCCATAGGAGGCACAGGGATCGAGAGAGTGTCTGTGGTAGAGACAGCGACAGACTGCGTAGCGCTCCACGACTTGGATGCACATTGTTGCTTCAATGTTGAGACCTTGGATGATGGCAGACTCGTGGCTCCTTGCGAGTCCCTGGGTTTGGCTGGGCTTTGTGTTGACTACTGCGTACAAGATGTCGTTGTAGAAGAAGGCTACGTGACTGTATATATCGTGTGTGTTTTACCTGCCAGGTATACGGACGTGGTGTGTTGGATGGACGCGCAGGGTGTCCAGCATCTGACATGCGTACGTGGTGTTCCTGGCGATCATCCTGCGGCGACAAGGCAGCCAAAGCAAAGTACTTCAGTGATCCTGTACCAAGGCTCGACCAGTGGAAGAGAGTGGATGGAAACAGTGACGTGAACAGGAAGAAATGGAGGTGTGGTGCTCAGTAGGATAACAAATGATCCTGTACACTGTATTTGCTTTGTGATTTCTCATCGTTGTCCACCTATAACCCAAAGCAGAAAATGCTGATAGCAAACATTCAAGGTAGTAACGTTCCAGTCCGCGTTGGCTGCTACTTACTGGTACCCGTCATGGCCAGGCAGGGTCTTGCGGCAGGAGCGGGTCCATCTACGATTAACAGACATGCAATTTTAGCGATGACCAAAATACCCTTAAGCTCGTCTTCGCCAACAACTGTACTTTTTCTGACAGATGTCACCGAAGATGATTTGAGGATATATGTAGGCAGTCACATGAATTAGCCATGAGCTTGGCGATCGATGGGTATGCTGCAGGTCCTTGACACAAGTCCAAGCTTGCCATGTGGGTAAGATGTAAATCCGGCAGTGCCTTATACATTGCCATTCTTCCGAGCTGCGCGCCAAAATTACAATGACGATGACATAGATGGCGCACCACTTGATCTGTACAGTCAGCAACAAAACAGATTTGAGTCATCGTGGGCATTGATGCAATCTCTCGACTTGCTGCTCAGATACGATTTGCAAGCACACTGGAGGGGTGGGGTACCGACATATCTCGTATACACGGGTTGCCTGATGAACGATTGCCCGAGTCGTTCAACAAGCCACTAAACTACAGATGCAGCTTCGACAACGACTCGCTCAATCAGCCGTTCCACTGTAGGCATAGCCCAAGTACCGGTTTGTCTCAATGGAGACCTATGCGGATGCGTGTCAGAGGGACTGCGTTACTTTGTGCAGTGCCACATTGATGCGTTACCTATGGGTAGGATCAGAAGGGTCATGCTCGCCGCATATGATTTGCTTGCGAGGTTCCACAAAGCTGCAGTATGCTGCGCGATCGCAGTACCGAGACATTGTCAGACCAAGTTTAACCGAAGGGGCTTAATTTGACTTCATGTTCAACCCGCCTAGAACCGTCAAGCCTTTGTACCAAATAAGAGCGCATCTCGCACTTCCACATGCTCGAACGACGTGAGCGACGCTTGAAATCCAACGACCGTACAGCTTGTATCGCTTCGCCTAAGGCTTTCCGAGATCATATAATCAAATACTAAGCGACATCCGGTGGTCGCCGACAACAGTCATCCGGTACTTCTCCGCTCTTGCAGCAGGTCTTTCGGTTGTCTGCCTAACGACAAAAATACGACAACTGGCATCCACAAGATGTCATCCTGGTATGCCTCAAGTCCCTGGATTGCGTACATTCAAGAAATCGACGGTCGGATCGTACATGAAATTGGTGATGTTGAACTCGCTGTTGCTACCCAAATCGGGAGCCTGAAACTCTCCGCTGTTACCAGCTGCAGCAAGAGAGGTGTCGTTGGGAACAGGAAGACGAGGCATGTTGAAAAAGTCAAAGACATCTAAGTACTCCAGCTCTTGTGGAGCTGGTGTCCGTGCAGGAGTAATGGCATGCTGTTTACCACCACTGTATTGCTGACGTGGTTGCCTGGAGATGAGGAAGTCCAGATCGTAGGCGCACCGTCTCATATCCGCTAGAATCTTCACAGTTGAAGGCGTGATTCTTTCACCGTTTGCACCAGTTGGCGCACGTTCGGATTCGCTGTACTCATCAAGTACGCGCTGCAAAAGTGTAGCATATCTTTCTGCGACGTTCCAGTATTGACCCATATCTCGCAGTGTCTCGACAAGAGGGTATATGGCTGGGTTGACTTGATGGTCAATCGTCGAACCATGAACGAGCAGTAAACGAGCAGCAACCCAGATCGAAAAGGCAAAATGCGGGCCGAGGTTGGTAAGCATGTTGTTGTTTCTGACGTAAGTGCAAAGTGAGCAAATATCCTCGACGGCGGTGTGACATCTTTGGCTAGCGCTGAATGATGGTGTGAAGATAGGAGATCTGGTGGTTGGATATGCAGCAGATGAATGCAGACGAATCACGGCACTGTGTGGTGTTAGCGACAAGTCAGAATGACCAGTGTGAGATTAACTTACGTGTGATATGTAATGTGTAACATGATCCAGATGCAATTGACAATCTTGCTGCTGCCGTTAGGGTTGAACAAACGTGCCATGTTTCCGTACTCGCCAGGAAGCGAGAATTTCCAGCTGTTCAGAGCACTGTCGAGTTCACGATATTCGCGTTGCCATTGCTCAACGTCTGACAAGTCTCCGATGTCAACTGGCTTCTTCAAAAATCGATGTATTCTCGACAAGATGCCCACAATCTCGATGTAGTAGCTGAGAGAGCCCAGATTCTCTGGCTTGTTCAATGAGTAATCAGTCCTCTCCGACGTGTGAAACCATCGAGTCTCCACAGGTTGATTCCTAGCAAACAAGTCGTCTCTACATGGTAATTTGCGATCAATCTCTTTGTCGTCGAGCGCAAACTCGAAAGCCGTGGCGATGGTAGCGTAACGGTCGAGGAGATACACCATCCAGAAAAGACGCCGACGACTCTCATCCTCAATCCAATCATTTGATTCTGGGAGGACCATTGCGCGAAGAGTGTAAATTGAAGGATATAATGGAGACACAGATGTCGACGTGGTCTCGACTGCCAAACCAAGCTGCACGACAGAACGCGCAATCAGAGCAAGCAAGTTCCAGCCAGGTGGACCATTTGAGCATCCAACGATGTCCAAGGCCAGAATGACTAGCGCCTGAAGTGCTTTGACGGAGCTGTTCTCAAGCCCATAAAGTAACACCTTCTGTTTTGAATTGGAATAATACCTTTCCCGAGTTTGCTCGGTCAGGCGCATGTCGTTTGAGAACCTTAGCGTCGTTGCCACAATAGCATGAAGCAATATTCTATCAGCTTCCTCAAGACTAGAAGTACCGAATAAGGAATCGAGGGTACTGCGTCTGTGCAAGATTGGTGCCCACGTATTGACGTGCTTGAAAAACAGGTCGACAAGAGAATACAAAAGGTCGTAAGGCGGCAGCTCAGCATCTTGACTGGTAGCAATCTGGCTAGGTATCTGCAATTGAGGACTCGTTAGGTTACCAGTCTGGCCAGAACCGGGTATGTTCAAACTAGGAGATTCTAGTGGTGGGTTGGTTGGAGCATAAGGTGCTTCCGAGTGCGAATCAAGCCTAGCATGAGGTGTACTGAGTTGTTGTTGCGTTTCTTGCAGAGACTGAGGATACTGCTCGCCGTGTTGTGCGGGTTGAGTGGTATTCATGGCGTGGACACCAAAGCCTGTGTTAGTAATGGCAGAAGCAGGAGATGTTACAGAAGGATATGAGGCTGGCCTCTGCATGTAGAGAGCGGCCTCAGAACGAGCACCATGGTCCACCGATTGTGCAGTCGAAATGGCCGATGGTGATTGATGAGTGAGCTGTTGATTCGTCAAGCCGGGGATGACCGAAGTGAAGTGCTGCAGGAGCTGTTGCTGTGCTTGTAGCACGTTCTCCAACTTGTCTGGTACACGTCAATATCTCAAAGATGCAAAGGATTTCGTCGAAATTACCAAGTCGAGCTTCAAGCTCTCTACCATAACCTTTGATAATTTAGATGAAGTTTGTACAATGTTCTTTGTGTTGACTGACCAGCACGCAAGCCAGGCTTCTTGCGCTCTTTGTACTCGCATATCTGGCTGTTTCGAACGCACCTGGTCGAACTCAGCACATGTTGACTATTTTACAGAAGCGAAGGACCAACCAGCCACATGATGGCTTGCCACGATCGCAACGGACTTTGCGAATTTTGCAGAGTTCACACGAAACACCTTCGAAATCGTCAGACATATTGTACGTGAGTGGAGACAAGTTTTCACATGACAGTTGTAGACGAAGAGCAGCAGGGAGGAAGTATGAATGGTGTTAGGTTTACAAGATCAGGACGCACTCAATGGACGCGGTCTTTTCCTCTTTGGGCCCTCTTCATCGCCCTCGTCATCACTCCAGACTTCCTCATGGCCGTTCTCTCGGTCTTCGGCAGCCTCGTCGATAGAAGGCCGGGACTGTTGTTGGGGGAGTTTGGGAGAAGAGGGTGACTGAGCTTCGTTGTTCGGGGTGATTTGAGCCGCCATGGTCAAGAGGGCAGAGGCTTCGGAGGGATGGTGACCGAGGGCGAGCGGGCTTTTGTGTGCTGTCTGCCCCGCTTCTGCCAAGCAAGTGCCCTCTCGCGGGACATCATTGTCTGCGAAAGCCGACGCCGCGACATGTTTGCACCGGTCGCTGTACCTTTCCTGGGAGATGGTAGACGATACTGTCTATTCACGCGTGCCGAGGGAAACAGCTCGCCCGTCGTCGGCATATAACCATGCTTCCCCCAGAAGCAGAGCCTAAGTCTTAGACCCTCCCTTCCACACTCCTGTCCCCTCATTGTGCCCCCTCCCTCCCTTTTCCTAGCTGTATACCTCCATCATGGCCTCTGTAAACAGCTTCCCCACAATCAAGGCCGTCAAGACCTTCGTCGTCCAGGGTGTTGGTGCTGGCGGTGATTATCACAATGTCAAGGGCGGCCATTGGCTTATCGACTCCAAGATTGCGACTCCTATGTCTGGTTACGACAAGTATCGCAAGTCGCGAACATCTTTTGGCATCAATGTACTTGGCTCCTTCTGCGTCGAGATTGAGTCTACAGATGGCAAGAAGGGCTTCGCTACTGGTTTTGGTGGCCCACCAGCATGCTGGCTCGTCGCTGAGCACTTCAACAGATTCCTGATCGGCGCTGGTAAGATGCTGTTGCATCCTCAGTCACAGAGCGATTGCTGACATTGCAACAAATAGATCCACGTGATACGAACCTCCTCTTCGATCAAATGTACCGAGCATCCATGTTCTACGGACGCAAGGGTCTTCCACTAGCTGTTATCTCCGTCATCGATCTGGCTGTCTGGGATCTGCTGGGCAAGATCAGAAACGAACCCGTATACAAGATGATTGGTGGTGCAACAAGAGACAGACTCAACTTCTACTGTACTGGTCCCGCTCCTTCTGCTGCTAAGAGGATGGGCTTCTTTGGTGGCAAGGTCGCCCTTCCGTACAGCGCTGCCGAGGGCTTTGAGGGCATGAGAAAGAACATTGAATACTTGACCCAGATGCGCGAGAGTGTCGGTCCCGACTTCCCGCTCATGGTCGATTGCTGGATGAGTCTGACTGTACCTTACACCATTGAGATCGCAGAGAAGTGCAAGCACCTCAATATCAACTGGTGGGAAGAGACTCTTTCTCCCGACGACTTTGATGGCCATGCTCTTCTGAAGCGTGCTCATCCTACCATCAAGTTTACCACCGGTGAGCACGAATACACCAGATATGGTTTCCGCAAGCTCATCGAGGGTCGCAACCTCGACATCCTCCAGCCTGATGTTATGTGGCTTGGTGGTCTGACTGAACTGCTCAAAGTGTCGGCTCAAGCCGCTGCATATGACATTCCCGTTGTTCCCCACGCAAGTGGACCTTACAGTTACCACTTCGTTGTCTCCCAGACAAACTCACCGTTCCAAGAATACCTCGCCAACTCCCCTGATGGTCAATCGGTTCTTCCTGTGTTCGGAAACCTGTTCCTCAACGAGCCTATCCCCGAGAAGGGCTATCTCGATGTGTCAGTTCTGGACAAGCCAGGATTCGGTCTCGAGGTCAATCCTTCTGCTCCTTTGATCGATGCCGCTGGTATTCTTAACCCTGCCCCTTCAAGATCGTTGGCCGATCCCACGGTACACGAAGAGAAGACAGTATGAGTTTTCACAATACATGCACGACAGAAGGAGTGTATTCAGAAGTTCTGCCTGGAATGTGAGAAAATGATTCGAGACGTCCCATGATTTAGTGCTCTGCATAGCATAGACATTTATTGTAAACAGCGAAATAACAACCATTTTTCGAATTCTTGTGAACACAATAAAGTGGTATTATAAAAATCATCTTGCTGCAGCAGAAACAGGGATGGCAGCGAGCGATCTTTGCCTGTTTCGTCGGCCAAGACACGTTCCGAAGCCCCCGAAGCCCTCCTCATGCTGATGTGATTTATGAACAAACTTGAGAATGTGATTGTCATGTCTACAACTTTCGCATCAAATAATTCTGACGCCGCCTGATTTCTAATCATAGACCTGGCACACTGTGATGAGTCTGCAAGCCAGCCTGCACTCACTGAAGAGGACACTTCGTTCAAGAACATTCTGGCAATGGATTTTGTTCGCCGCAGGCCTATGGCTCCTAGTGCGATTGTTAAGACCTCCTCCGCGAGCACCGCTTCGCCATACATTTGAGCCTCTGCATGTCACTCCGGTCGGTGAAGAATCGGATGATGGCATTGACTGGACACGCTATGCATACGTCCAATATGTCACCGACAAAGAGTATCTCTGCAACAGCTTGATGATGTTTGAGTCTTTGCATCGACTAGGCAGCAAGGCAGAACGTCTCTTACTCTATCCTCAACAGTGGGAATTGAATCCGAAGCCAGAGACGTGGGAAAGTAAATTCTTACGACGAGCTCAAGATCGATACAAAGTCCACATTAAACCAGTCAGGCCTCAGTACACGGAGTCAGGAGATGGTACATGGGCAGAGAGTTTCACCAAGTTGTTGGCATTCAAACAAACTCAGTATGACAGAGTCTTGAGCTTGGATTCGGATGCGACGATCCTAAAGGTACGTTGTCCTCGTGTTTCCATCAATTTGATGTCAGGGCCCGTCTAATTGTCCTACCAAATGCAGTCTCTTGATGAGCTCTTCCTTCTGCCTGACCACCCAGTGGCAGCACCGCATGCGTACTGGCTTCCTGATCCTGACACGATCTCGTCGGCGATTCTGCTGATCAAGCCATCCATGGATGAATTCAAACGTGTGATGAGGGCCATGACCAACCGTTCGAATGCAAGTGAATTCTATGACATGGAAGTAATCAACGACGTTTACGCGGGAGAGGCAATGATCTTGCCAAACGAACATTGGGTTGTGTCTGGAGAATTCCGGCTCAAATCTCACCACAAATACCTGGACGAAGGCGAGACCTGGGATCCCGACAGAGTGCTGAACGAGACGAAGCTTGTTCACTTCTCGGACTGGCCGCGGCCGAAGCCATGGTTCCCCATAACCGAAGACATCTACCTCAAAACGCTGCCAGCCTGTGACACTGTGCCAGGTTCAGCGCACAAAGATTGTCGAAATCGGGATGCATGGAATTGGTTGTACAAAGATTTTCAAGAGCGCAGAGGGGTATGTGCAACATGTTGAATTTTCATGGGAATTTCTACTAACAGTTCAACAGGAGGTCTGTGGTTGGACCTTCACCTTATATTAACTCGAACTTTAGATGAGCCGCGGGTCGTCGAAATAGGTGCAGGCAATATGCATATAGATCTTGGCCATGATAGAAAAGACCCAAAGCCAAGGTAGCACAGCAGGAGCATCTTGGTTGGACCGAATTGTGCCAACTTTCCCAGCCAGCTTGAGCGATGAACGACTTGGTTTGACACATGCGGAGAGGGTCAGTCAAGCGCGCATGCATGTGCGTACACGCGTTAAACCAAGTTTCAGGCACACGGATCGCTGATCCCGGTAGGATCAACGAGTATCGGCAAACAAGCGTGGATAGTCAGCGTATGACGCTTAGAGACTGGGTGGTTGCGTGGCGCCCAGCTAACAAGAAGAATCCGGTGAATCGATGGATTTGACTCCACTTCACGATGAGCGTTTTCACAGTTGAATTGTGGGAGACGGCTGGTAGACTGCAGACAGGCCTGTTTGGAGCCCCATGTACGTCACCAATTGTCCGTGCACTATACCCGATCTTGATTGTTGGATGGCCGGACGGCCACTTTTGTAGATGACCGTCGCCGCGTTCCCTTTGTGAGCTTTTCAATATCGAACTTAATAGAGCAGTGGTTGCTTCCTGTCGCTTCTTGTTTTCCTTGCATAACCTTCGTTTTGTTTGTTAGGCATTCTACATCTCGCATACAATACACCATGGCTATCAATTCACTACTACTATCGGCTTCATGCTTTACTATCGCGCATGCTGTTTCTATCTCCCTAACACCTGCAGCCAGCGCGCCTGCAGCTTCTGGCATCTCACAAGTCGTCGGTCCCTCATTCGCTGGCCTCGGAATTGAACCTTCCAACTTGTTCTCCTTCACTGGTGGAGACACTCCTAATCAACTCTCCATCAATCTTCTTCAACATCTCACAAATTATTCGGGCGCGCCTCCGCATCTCAGACTCGGCGGCAACACTGGTGATCATATGGTTTGGGATGCTTCTTACCAAGGTTTCAGTCTCGGTCAGAACCCTAATCAAGAGGAGACCAACCCTACTCCCGCAGATGGATCCGTCTTCGGCCCTGGTTACCTCGAGGCTCTCGAGCGTTTCCCCAAGGGCATGCCTGTCACCTTCCAGCTGAACATGGCCTATGACATGGGCGATCGCCTCGAGAAGATCAACGAAGCAGCTGCTGCCGTCGTCGATGGTCTCAACAACACTTCACTCTACTCATTTGAGATTGGCAACGAGCCAGACTTGTATCTGGAGGGCTGGCAACAGATGAGAAACGGTACCTGGAATGGCCAACTCTACACCCAGCAGTGGTTAGAAAGAGCAGAGTCGGTCTGCAACAACGTCCTGAAGCCCAGAGGCAAGACCTGCGACTTCTTCGAAGCTGCTCAAACTGCCTCGACCATTGGCACAACCTTCACCATCAGCGACTTGGTCGATGCAGGCATTCAAAATGCGACCGATGGTGGCACCTATCTCTCTTCGTGGAACCAGCACGACTACTTCTACTTTGTCGACGTTTCGACTTACGACCTCACCCTCGGCATCATGATGGACTTTGACAATACCGAATCTCAGTTCAAGTACTGGACCACTGAAATCTCCTACGCTCTGTCTACCGGTGTCCCTTACAACCTCCGTGAGATGGCAAACGTCGGTCCCATTGGTATGGCAAATGTGAGCAACACTTTTGGAGCAGCTCTATGGTTCCTCAACTTCTATTGCTACGGTGCCACCCTCAACATCTCCTCAGTGGAGATGCACATGACCGACAACTCGTACGCTGCTCCTTGGCAGCCCATCTACAACAACGGCGAGGCCGCCAACGTTCGTCCTAGCTACTATGCTTTGGCTGCTATGGCTCAGCTCCTCGGTTCGGGTAATGGGACCACCAGACTCGCTCCTTTGGCTACCCAAAACTCCTACGTCCGCGCATATGCTGCTTACGCCAACGACGATCTTTCTTCATTGGTTATCATCAACGCCCAGCAGGTTAACGCCTCTGCTACTGACAAGGGCAGCATCGATTTCGCCATTTCGCTCCCTGATCTCAAGGGACAGACTCTGTTCTTGTCATACCTGAGTGCTGCAGGCGCCGACACTACCCAAAACGTCACTTGGAATGGTATCAGCTTCGAAAGTGACAGCGTGGGTACTGCCAGCACCGCTCAGGACCAGAGCGGCCAGACTGTCGTCCTTGATTCCAACGGCGCTGGCACAATCACAGTTCGCGACTCCCAAGCCGTCGTCGCAAACCTCGGTGCTCGTCTTGGCTCGCTCCCTGTTGACGTTGCTAACACCACATCTTCTTCTGGCTCTGGTCACTCGAGCTCTTCCAGCCACCACTCCAGCGCTAGCACTAGCGGCGCAGCACCTACAGTGAGTACATCCGCATCCACAACAGCAATTGCATCCACACCAGCTGGAAACGTCCAAGCTGCTGCGGCATCAGGCAGCGTCGCTAGTGCCAGTGTCAGCGCCAACGCCAGTGCAACCGCGCATTCATCGAGTTCAAAGACCATCATGCTGACGGATAAGACTCTCTTCATCGTCGTCCTTGTGGCCTTGGTGTGCATCTTCATGTCCTAGGATATCTTCCATTATCCACCTCTCATTTCCGCCACGATCACCTGGATACGACCTCTCTTAATGTTTTTCTTCTTCTTTACTCTTCTTCTATTCTACATGATACACGATTAGCGGATACCTTTTTTCTTCGACTCTTCTTTTTGCGGAGCATGGTTTTCGCTTTCATTCCTGCATGACATGACGGTACCCGGCGTTTTTAATGGCATTGAATGGTGGGAAAGGTCTACATGACACGCTTTTCTCTACGTTATAATTAGACCCACAGCTTCCCAATGTTAGAATGGGCCACGAGGCATTTGACGAACATTTTCTCCCTCAAGACAAGTGTCTTCTTTCAGTGCCCGTGTATGTTCTCGAGGAAGATCAAGCCAGAATAAAAAGAAAAAGAAGAACAATATAGAAGAAAGAATTTTCTCTCTAAGGATTTGTGCTGCTGATTCTACCTGCAGCACTCTGCTATTGATCCAACGGACTTATAAGTCACGGTGAAATGCTCTCTGCAGAAGTATCACTAGCGTTTCGTAGCAAGGCATACAGACAAGGCAAGAAAATGGACGAAAGATACAAGATGATGGATCGATGAATATATAAAGTGCGCTAAGAACAAAACAATGTATATTATCCTGAAGACGCCCAAGATTTGAAGTAATAATGTATTGGCTGAGAGTGTATAGCTTGCGAACGAAATTTGTTGCTGGTGATGGAAAAGCTGATGCTGATGCTGTGGTCAATGCTGTCGTTGGTCGAGGTCATGTGCGTCTACATATTTGAGACGCAGGTCATTGGGTTGGAGAGTTTTTCTGTAGGCTTTTCGTAGAAGCGGTCATGTGCGGATAGCAAGAGTAAGGGTTGCTCGTCATGGCGCCAAGGAGGGGTCGATGCGATATTGTACTGATGAGGTGTTTGAATTATGCATTCGTGTGATCGTCGTTAGTATGGTTGCTCGGATACGAGCCAAGACCAGTAGTGAGCTTCCAGTCATTCGACGCTGCCTTGTAATACACGCCTCGATGCTGGAGCGATGGTGATGTTCACGGCTCGTCGATGGCGGCGGCATGACCATTTTGTAGGCGGCGGCGGTAAGCGGTTCACGATCCATGGCGACACATGACGAATAGTCGAAGTTGCGGCTATGATGTGCTTCGCTTTGTGGTGCCCTGTAGTATCCTCCATAGTGTAATCGCATTGCTGCGATATCTGATGAGGCGGATAGCCAGATTATATCATGTTAACGATATGTGATCAAATCATGGTCTGGACTTTGGACCACATGCCGTTCCACTGGGTTCTTCCGAGAGTCGGATCCTCAATGTAATTGCCAAAGAGTAATTCACTCTCAAGTGTCGAGGCAACGATGCGATCAGTCCAAGAAAGATAGCGCGAGAGAATGAGACCGTCTCTGCCATTTGAAGCGATGACACTCAGGCCTCCTCTTGCATCCACCATCCTCTTCAATGCAGGTCCATGTACATTGAGACTAGCGTGGCGCTCAAGTCGCAGTGCCTCACTGAAGAAGACGTGGCAGACGGCCAAGATGACGGCATCCGAGTAAGCGCGTTTAGGATCCATAATGGCTGCTCTCAGAGACTCGACGGCTTTATGCCGTAGCCACTGAGACATGTAAGGTTGCTGTTGCATGGATATGGATTGTGATGCAGGAGCCATGACGCTGACGTTGGACAGAACGCCATAGAACATGGCAGGTTCCCGCTGGGTGATGGAGATTTCCAAAGCAAAGTCGACGAATTCAACATTGCCTTGTTTTCCCCAGTCGGCGGAGATCAACCCCATCCACGCTTCACCAAGACAATTTCGATCTGAGCACGAAATAGGTTAGTCATAAGCAACCGAGGACGACTTGACCACAGAACACATATCCAGCTGAGAACGAGTCCTTTTCGAACCCACTAACAGACCATCAAAAGAGAAATACTTACAGAAGTGTATCAATGGACCGAATGACTCCTCCCAGCGTACAGGAAACTGAGAAAAGGGATCATGAGTAGAGCCGAGCTGATAAGGGCTTAACACAGATGTGAATCGTGAGCCTGCTAGCTCTTTGGTCTTATGCTGCAATGCATGAATATTACCATGTCCTATGTCTTCTACATCATCGTTGGCTTCAGATCTTGCAAAACTAGTGTTATCTGTCATGGAATCCATGGCGGTATCCCGTGGTGAATGAGTCGATGACGGGGACGAGTCAGACGAACTCGTTGAGAGAGGAGGAGGAGGTGAGTTATGTGATCCATGTGATTCCAGAGGCGGTACAATGCTGCTGGCAATATCATGTTCTGGCCATGCTGGCACAGCAGGCATGTTCTTGTGGCGTGGTGGTACAAGTTGAGCCGCAGCCGGAGCAGCTTCCGCGGTTGGACCCAGCAGGGCATTTTTGGCGGCTGCGGTGCGGGTCTTGGAGTTTTTCCGCGACTTCCATCCTGCTTTGGCGGCGTGAGACCTGATAGCTCGTACAGATGTTGACTCTTGTGGTTCGCCAAAGGTGATGATGTTCAGCACCGCCGCCGCCGCGTCAGGGTGTGCTTGAGTCCGCTGCTGGGACATGACTCCCCGATAGCCCTCAACACGGACGAATACCTGTGTTATGCGAAAGAGGAAAGAGCGTCGTCGAGCAGAGGAGCAAAAGTGAGCGACATGGCGCTCCTCCCCTCTTTAGCCGCTGATGTATAGACAAACTTGAAATCCTTAAGTCCGGGGAGGTTGCGATGATGGAAAAGGCATCATTACTCGACTCGCGGTCCACAATGGCTTTTTGGCAGGATCGTGATCCACCCGTCAGAACGACACGAGCAAAACAGGGTCTGCGAGAGCGGCGCCTTCACCGCCTTGGCGCAATTCGGCCCTGACGGATGACCTGACGGAATACGGAAAGCCACGCGACCGACCTCAACGCTCGTCCTGTATAATACCTACTGTACTTGAAACACTAATGCTAGACGGATCAGCCAATTGCTGTCAAGATGTGCTGAAATCCTTCAGACCCCTTATGACGATCACGAATGGAATTATAAGAATGTGATTATGCATACATGATCCCTGTGCAGATTGCGCTTCGCATGACGAGCACATCATTAGAATAGAGGTACGAACACTTGACACTCGCATAATAGGAGGCCCTGAATGAGCTGTCATGTGTCGTGATAGGCTTCCAATTGCTTGTTCCTCCCGAGCTCTAGTTTATTGGTTTCTGTAAAGACTTTTTGTCTAATTGTGGCTGTGAACGCCTATCCTGCTTAATATAACACAAATCCGGATCCTTATATGGCTTAGTAGCCTGATGCTTGACGGTCATCTGGTACTTGGTTCAGTCTCATGCTCTGCAGCACACATCATATCAGCAACTTACAGTTGGCGCCCATGGCCCTTCTCAACTTCATGGTAACCTCTGATTCCTTAAGGTCGGTCTTGCTGTCGGTTTGAATCTCGATAGCGTAGCTTCGCAGGACTTGCTTGACTTGACCAATCTGAGTAGTCATCCTTGCTCTGCGCATGACTCTTGTGTTGGGACCTGGGAGATGGTTGCATTAGTCTCTGTGCCTGACATGCGGCCATGCCACAATGTAAAATTGCTTAGGCTTGCTCAAATTTTGAGATTTTGCTGGAATGCCTTTATAGACATCTGGGCAATCTCATTCCATTATACTCTGATCCTCCCTTTTTCTGAGAGCTGATATCAGTCAACAGAATGGAAAGATAGAAACTTACCACACCATGAAACAAAGACAAACTTGACTCTTTGCGACAATTCATCATTTCCCACCGTCATCCTCACAAAAGCATATGCAGCTTCATCATCTCCAAGGTGCTCCACCATTTCCGCAATATCACCTTCACCAGTGGAATCCAGCTTCAATGCATCGGAAGTGCCGGAGATGTACTTGAGCACCATCCATGTTGTGGCTGACTTGTCGGAACGCACGTCTTCGTAAGCAGTGGCGATCTCAGGGTCACTGAGGAGATTGTCGGCGGTTTGAGGCATTGTTGATGATGTTATAGGGAGTGTGCGGGGTGAGGTAGGCGTGTGGTGGGATGTGGATGGAAGTGTGTATATCCAGGGGTAAACGGCTGGGTAAACTGCGGGTCTTTCTGAGAAAGCTGGAACGCGGCTTTGGCTTGATAAAGTAGTCGAGAAGATAACGCGAACATAACCTGGTGGTCCACTCTTTTTTTGCCATCTCTGCGCAGGACCTAGAACGATGTGCTGAGGTGTAAGAGGCGATTTCTCCTCCTCATTACAGATATCCTTGTCAAGTCAGTCAACAAGACCTTGAGATGCTGGGTGTGAATACCGATGCTTTGTGCAGTTCTTGAAGATGCTTCGGATTGACCCACATTTCGTCACACAAAGCCCTGTCTGTTCTGAAATTTGTACAAGAGGTAGTGTGACAATCTTGAGAAATCCTTAAAGCAGCGAGAACCATTCTCGTTGCTCGTGTCACCTAGTAGATACACTCGTGAATGAGATCAGGGTGATACGTCCAGCACCGCGAGTCAGGGCGTTCGGCAAAACCTGCCTGGACTCGAGCAACCCAGAAAGCAAAAAGAACAGCTTCCGCATCATCCATGGGGTCCGCTTGACTCGTCTGTGGGTTCATCCTGATGTCGAGGGCAAAAGAGAACGACAGAATCATGGCGCATGCTCAGGATATATGTCCGACCGCAGATCAGTCTGCATCCTAGTGTTGCTTGTACAGTAAAACAGCAAAAAGAAGCTCTCCCGGACAGGCTTGAACTGTCAACCTCTCGATAGCCGATGTGCCGAAGCAGATCTAACAGTCGAACGCGCTAGCCAATTGCGCCACGGAAGATGTGAAAGCTGTGCTTTCTGTGGCTTTGGATGCGGCATTGACTTCTGAAACAGTATATGTAGTATAATAACCGAGACTGACAAGGCGAAAAGGATTGCAAGCCTCATCTCGGGGAATCCTGCTCTTGCCCTTCATGATGTTCGCGAGCTGGTCCCAAGTGCGATTGGCAGAGTGACTGACCAGCCATATCACTCAATACAGGCGCATGCAGCTCATAGATGCCTCTATCGACGGCAGAGATGTTGTGATAATGGTAGAGAACGACGCCAGAAAATTTGTTAGTCCATGCAAGCTTTTATGTAGCGTTGATGCACAGTGGTTGCATAACAGGTGCACAACAGGTGCACGAATCTCAACGCATACCGTATGGAAATCAGGAAGAGCATGGTCTCCCAGTGTTCGTGATATTTGCGAAAGGTGAATCGAATCGTAGATCGATCCGCTTGTGTAAGGAGAATATCTTGCTCGTTTGTCTGCTTGTCCCATAACAGTAGGAAGACCAAGAAAACGAACACCTAGTGTTGCGGGACATATAGATTCTAGAAACAAGCAGCGTCATTGTGGGAGACGAAGACAGACAAGCATCCAAGAGAGACAGCGCGAGCAGAGGTCGCTGCGGATAGTCGTGCGGTATGTCACATGAAGAGTAAGCAAACAGGCGAAGATAACCTAGGTAGTTGCCATAAATAGGCCGCTCCTTCCTGGCAAAAACCAAGGCGATTGCGAAACATCACACGAATGAAAAGCCATCTTTTTAAATTCATAAAACCAGCGCCATGCCTGCAGTCGAAAAGAGGAATAAAAGGTATCATCCTTCCCTAAATCTTATATACACAAGAATTTGAGATCCCACAAGATTGTTCATAACTATCGGAACTCATCCATGAATTCCTTGTGGAACTTGGTGATTCTGCCAACCCACTCAGTGCCAGGAGCAAGGAAAGTCGTTCTGAAATGCAGTGTTCCCTCCTTTTGTCCGAACCCACTTCCTGCAACGACGCAAACACCAGTTGCATCGAGCAATCTAAGACAGTAGTACTCGTCTGGGCTTCTGCCCTCCTGCTTGGCCTTTTCAATGGCCTTGGGAGGAAGGGTGATGGTAGGGAAGAGGTACATGGAGCCGGTAGGTGACTGGCATGATACACCCTCCATCTCGCGGAACGCTTCGTAGAGGGCAGTGGCACGCTTCTGAAGACCATCGAAGATACCGCGCTCCTCGGCGTGGTAAGTCTCGTAGGACGGGTCACCCTCAACTGGTGGCTCAACCATGAGGGAGACAAGGCATTGACCGATGACTGGAGGGCAGAGCTGAATACTGACGAATTTGTAGATTTGCTCGGTGACCTGAGATGGGAGAGTCAGTTTGTGGGATCACAGAAATGAGCACGTATAAGACTTACCTTCTCGTCAAAGCCGACAAGCTCAAAGTAACCACCACGGTGGCCGCACTCACCAATCATGCCCTTGCTAATGCTGTGCATGCTGACAAGTTCAAGGTTATCGAATTTGCCATCCTTGTTCTCCTCGCCTTGCTGGAGCTCCCTGAGGCATTGCTTGAAGCTGGTGAACTTGCCCACAAACACATTGGTCTGGTACACCTCATCGGCCATAACGACCAGCTTTTCCTCAGCAGCAAACTTCAGAACTGACTTGATGTCCTCGACAGAGAGAGTTGCACCGGTAGGATTACCTGGGTTGATAATGACAATGCTGCGAACGTTTGTACCCTCAGCCTTTGCCTTGGCGTATGATGTGCGGATGGCATCCAGGTTTGTGCCCCAAGCCTTCTCTTCCTCGAGTTCGTATGGTACACACTTTGCGTTTAGAAGAGCGAGAGTTGCGGTGTACAGAGGATATTGTGGGATGGGGACGAGGACTCCAGAGTTTGCATCGGCGCACATGACATTCAGAAGAGTGCTAACACCACCTGAAGCACCAGCGGAAAGGAAGATGTTCTCAGGGTCGGCAGGGAAGCCGTCTCT
The DNA here is from genome assembly GCA_037042735.1 of Aureobasidium sp. Y128-05A. Taxonomy (NCBI): domain Eukaryota; kingdom Fungi; phylum Ascomycota; class Dothideomycetes; order Dothideales; family Saccotheciaceae; genus Aureobasidium; species Aureobasidium sp. Y128-05A. Next base: position 258,427 of record JAXQKC010000109.1, on the reverse strand, counting down.
CTTCTCAATGAAGTTGGCGACACTACGACGAATGCCAGGGGCACCCTTCGAGGCCGAGTATGCTCCCACGCTCTTGACATCGTCCAGCAGTGTCTTTGCGCGGTCAATTGCGTCTTGCTTGTAACCAAGAGATTTGGTAAGGACATCAGGGTGCTCAAGAAGGAGAGGATTCTCCATCAATGACAAAACCTGACGGAAGAATGTGATGGGCTTCTGGTCGAGTTGTTGCGGGTTGCCAATATTGGCCGAGATGACAGTGTCGAAGGGCAGGGAAGCGTCCTTGTTTCTCAGTTGCTCGCGGTACTTCTCGCTCTTAACAGCGAGCTCACCACGAACGGCGTACTCGGCTTCGACGACATTCTGGTTGATGTTCTCAATCGTGAGGCGTCTCTGGCGGGGTGTGGTGGAGAAGGGACGACTTGACTGGCCTTGAAGCCATGCTGGAATCGGTAGCGAAGTCAGGAGACCTTGCGAAGCCATGGCGGCGGATCCAAATCCTGATGCTGGAGAGATTACCGAGCGTGGGGATGAGTATGGGGATAGCGCAGGATAAGTACGAGTAGATAGGCGATGCGGCACAGAGTGAACCCCTCCAAACCTTGTGGTCGCTCTACCCACGGCAATCCTGTATGACGACATGGCGATGATCCGTCACACGATTGAATGGAAGTGAAGGGCGATTGGGGGATCGGTAAGTGAGGAATCTGGTGACTCTGGAGGCCTCAATCGAGGAAGGGAGGAGAATCTACAATCAGCCTAAAAAACAATTAGAGATAAGAAAACCCGACAACCAGACATGAGTCAATCACACTCCGCGACTCCCCCGAAGGGCGCATCTCAATCGGTAAACAACGCTGTACGCCGGCCCGTAGTCCGACCATCTCTTTGCCGTGCCGGGCCCTGCGGGGTAATCACATCTGACCAGACCCCTGTTATCACCACCACATTTACTAGCTCTTATCCTACACACATCAATTTTTGATCAAAACGAGTCCACATCGATTATTTTGTGCAGCGACTCTCACAAAGCCGAGCGGCCTGATCTACTGTATCGTAGTGTTCCAAACAGCAAGCTGATTAAAAGTGCCGGCCCGGGCGCAGCGTGTGAACACAGCAAGGCGTCTGCGTGATTGTCGACTTCTCATGTCGCGATAGCTAGCACCACTAAACGTTCTAGTCATAGAAGACTCACTCTACTTATTGAAGCTTCGGTTGGTCCGTAGCTCCCACAGGAAAAGGTAGGACATTCTCAAGCAGCAACCATGTTTTCGTATCATCATCATTATCATTGACAATATCTGCTATTTGGGCCACCCTTTCAAGGACACAGGTCATCGACAATGGCGCGTCCGGATCCGGCGAGGCTGGGCCTACGATATCATTGTTATGGCCATTGCCATGAATGAACTGCCCCTGACGATGCTTTTCTTTGTGCACCTCGAATGCATAAAATCAAGAAGATGAAGACGTTTTGAACCAGACTCGATCGCCGCACAAACAGACGACAACCGATTTGAAACCTCACCAGCATGGATACCGTTCTTAGCAGCTGGCTACACTCCGGGAGTGAAGCCTCAAAGGCAGCACTTGAGAATATACACGAGTTAGGAGATTATGCAAACTTGCCGATGGAGGTCCGCCTCATGATTCTTGGCCATTGGCTGAAGGAATATCAGCCCCCTTGGGATATCAGCCAGGAAAATAGGATCCCGGATTGGGTGACGCCTGACTATGAGGAAGTTTGGTTTCAAAACACCGACTTCATCGTGCCGGCTCCCGCATATCGTAGAACAGACTTCTATGACGAAAATGTTGATATTAGACTCGAGGCCAATGCTGTAAACTTTCTCGCAAGACTTTGCACACGTTCAAAAGCACCCCATCCAGTGACTGTCGAGGTCGCTGTCGATGTCCAAGGCGATCTCAGAATCAGCCAAAAGTCTATCCACAGGCTACTTCTTGTCAGCTATCATCTGGGAGATCGCACGGATCTGCTCAATGTCAGAATCGTCGTTGACACATGCTCAGACAGAGGATTCCTGGAAGCCGATTCGGACATTGCAGATCCCCTCCTGACACGCTTACAGCACGATTGCCAGATGATGCGAAAGTTCAAGGACGGAAGCATGAGTATGGAACAAGTATTCCGCTTAATTGGTTTTGCTGTCAACTGGAAAGAAGCTCCACTTTATCCGCCCGAGGTCTCGGTAGCAGGAGTTTTGGGACACAAGACCACGACGATGAACATTTATGCAATACCACCACATCCCTCCAGGAGCATATTGAAGATGAGGTGCAGATTGTTCATGGAAGATATACGAAGAATTGAAGAGAAAGAGGAGAGACAAAGAGGCAACTAGAGACCGTGTAGGGTTGGATAGCTGGAAGAATTGTTTGTGAATAGATACTGCGATGAACAATTTGGGAGATGTTTGCTCATGTCCTGAACTTTGTAATCTTCGTCGTAATGGCTACACTGAGTACTAGGACTATAGCAAAGAGCACAGTGGGAACTAGAAAAGGGCACAGCCGCTCCCAGAAGCAGAAGCGTGTCAACAGAGGCCCGATTGGCCGTCGCTTCTCGATGGACACTATCCTATCTCCTAGTTTTTGCAACTTCATAACTCCTTGCGTTGCATGTGCACACGGACAGTGGTTTGTGATAGACAGGGAGGGCATCGAGGCATAATGCTTGGCTTGGCATGTGACGCAACCGAAGCTTCCCGAACTCGCGCTCCAGAGTCGAACGATTTTGTGAACTTTGGTTGTATTTCGCTCACTTATTCCACACGACACACAAATCTACCTACTATGGCCAAGGGAGAGAACTCGAAGAAGGCTGCCGGCAACGCCAAGAAGGCTGAGGTCGCAGCACAAAAACAGGCAGTAGAGAACGCAAAGAAGGCAAAGGCCGAAGATCAAGAATGGCAGAAGGGCGCAAAGGACAACTCCAAGGCGTGAGTTGCAACAACACAGCTTCACTTCCTGACCGGCATACTGACACTATACTTCAAGTGCTGCCGCCGCTGAAAAGAAAGCCGAAGCCGAACGCAAGAAGGCCGAAAAAGCAGCCCTCGCAGCCGAAGAAGAGGCCTCCCTTCCTTCCAAGAAGACTGGTAACGCCAAAACCGCACAAAAGAAGTCTCGTGGTCTGGATCTATCTGGCCTCGATGGCCCCTCCTCGCTCTCTGCCCTCTCCGCAACCGGTATCGACAATGCCCTGGACGCTTTGTCCTTGACTGGAGGCAGCTCAGACAAGATCGACCGTCATCCCGAACGCCGCTTCAAGGCCGCCTACACCCAATACGAAGAACGCCGCCTGGAAGAGATGAAGGATGAGAAGGGTCTACGTCGCCAGCAAAAGATCGAGCAGATCAGAAAGGAATTCGAGAAGCATCCTGACAACCCCTTCAACCAGGCCAATGCTTCTTACAACAGCACAAGAGAGGATCTGCAGAACATTCGCGACCAGGAAAAGGCAAAGATCGAGAAGAGACTTGGTGGTCCTTGAGCGGTTTCTGCGATGGAGGAACGAAGAACAAAAGCACAGGTTGTGGCTGTCTTTCTTTTGCGGCATTGACGACCTATTTTACGATACCCTATGCATAGATTCATATACAATAAGGAAGAGGTGCTGGCGCTGAGATATGCGCTTGTCGCATGATCCTTGGATAAACCCATGCTTGAACTTCAAGATTACGAAAACTGTCAGTGAAGGTCCCGCCGAGACTCAAGCTTTGGAGATTTGTTAGCTCATGAGCGTATTGTGGATTATGTCAAATGACCTCCAGTCTATCTGTAGGCTGGACCAAGGGCGGCTGGATATCGAAGCCACCAGCCATAGAACTTTCATGTATATTGATGTCAAGAAGCAAAAGCTACAACAACATCCGATATGGTCTAGTGGCTAGGATTTCTCGCTCTCAAACAGTTCGAAAGAACAACCAGGTCCGAGGAGGCCGGGGTTCAATTCCCCGTGTCGGAATTCTTTTGCACTTTTTGCGACGACATCTGTTCTTCCTTTTCCAGCAGAGTATCGCAAAGCCATGATATCGCTTCTACGTGCTCACTGTATTTGTTCTTTTCGTTTTCAATGTAGATGGCCTCGAGGCATTGAGATCCGGTGTTTCATCGAGCGCATGAAATACACGAGGAATCATAGAGACCTCAGTCAGCAACGAGAGGCCGGAACAAAAAAGACTCATTGTAGATATTAGACAAAAGCACTAAACAAATCTATAGCATAACTCTATATATCATTCTTCCCTTGACCAACTATCCCTTCTTATTAACTCCATCACCTTCCACCAAAAGACAACGAACCATCTTAACGAGTAGTAGTGGTGACAGTCTTGACAACAGTAGACTTGCTAGTAGAGCCAGTGATGGTTGCAGTCGACACGGTAACAGTAGCAGTCTTAGGCACTTTGGTGACCAAAGCTGAACAAGCGCTCGAGATGATGCTGCCAGGATACTTGGTCAAAGCGGTAGGAGTAGCCAAAGATGAGGAAGCCAAATCGCGCTTGGATAACGAAGAGGTCTTTGAAGAAGAGGAAGAGGTGCTAGGGGACGAGGCCTTGACCTTAAGGGTTGAAGTGGAAGTAACAGTCGACACAGGAATCTTGGTCGAAGTAGCTGTGGTGTATGCGTTAAGATCGTTGTAGCCTAAGAAAGTGCTGCAATAACTCTGCAGACTCGATGCAGAAATCTCTCCCTTGGCTTGAGCAACAGCAGCAGCAGCATTGGGAGTTGTGCCTGCATTAGTGAGGTTGGAGAAGGAGTAGGAGAATCCGACTGTGTAGTGGTCGTTGCCTTGATATTGTCCAACGTTAGTAGCATACTTACTGGCCCAAGTACTGCTGTACATGGCACAATACTGTCCCAAAGACGTCTTGCCATTCAGAGACACAATGTACGTGTTGAAGAACTGGCAGGTTTGGACTGGGCTGCCATCAGTCGGAGGGTTGGCGAGGTTGTACACGTTCTGCGCATTGCAGGCTGCAGCACAGAGACTTGCGTTGAAAGGACCAGCGGCAAAGACTTTGGCGCCCATGAAAGTGTTGTAACCCAGAGCATCATAAGGTGCATTGATAGCTGCATTGCCGAGGTAGTTGGCGTCAGAGTATCCAGAAGGAGCAGCGATATTTTGGTTTACATAGCCGTTAGAGCCAGCAACCACAACAGAGAATGACACCCAAGTTCTGCCAGGGTTGTTTGTGTTGGCAATGGTGACGGGGCCTCCCCAGTACACACATCTGAGGACGTTTAGTGAATGATCTTATGGTGACTTGCGATATCGGACTTACTTGATCTGGGTCAGAGAAGCAGGATTCGGGCACAGCGTCTTGTCAGGGGTGTACTTAGGGTCGCGTTCAAAGTAGATATTGATGCCCATGCAGCCTTTGATAGCATTGCCTGTTTTATGAAGAAACGCATTAGTCCTAGGAACCCAAGGAGAGCAGGAAGAGTATGATGATGCACTTACACTTGGTGGCGCAGGTTTGGGGATTGTACGATTGGAGGTTGGTGAAGCCTAAGTAGCCGTACGCACTGCTACTGGCGTTCAGGTTCTTGAAGGTCTGAACATATCCAGCAGGGACAGCGGCAGAGTTGGCAGTATTGGCATAGACAGGGTTGGCGAGAAACGAAGCGGCATCATCTTTGGGATTTGTGGTAACAGGTCCATATCCAGAAGGTTCAGGTCCGCAAGCTGAACGTTTTGCTATATTCGCAGTCGAGGAAGCGGCATCACTGACAGCAACAGAAATTGAAGAAGCCGCGGTAGCTGAGGCAAGAATGGCCTTGGTATCATATGTGACAATCTTGTCTGGGGTGCCAGTTGCCTGTATAACAGTCGGAGTGGGAATGTTGACAAACAAGTCAAGGTTAATCTCCTGAGGTGCAGGAGCCGGCAGAGCAGCAACAACTGCAGCAAAAGCGGAGATAACGAATGTCGAACGCATGATCAACGAAGGTTTCCAATATTCTCAAGGTCTCTGTTATGTTTCTCATTTATCGTTGGGGTTCTTCTCGGCTTTTGTATCCCTACCTCTCGACTAAGCTCGTCACTATCAAACACCAAGTGCTTCGACAAGCATGATTGCTACCGGCCGCCCCATGTGGTTCCTGCATGCCATGACCGTGATGAGCCGTGGTTACCAGCATGTGATGTGTGGAGTTGGCTCTCTGCCACGATGGCCGTACCTTGGATACGACGTATGAGGCTGAGAAAGAGCCCTAGCTCGTTTGCGCAACAGACTGTGACAGTCACGAGGCGTTGTCTAAATTGAGTTGAGCCTGAACAAAGTTTTGATGTAAAAGGCTAGTCGAGGAAACCTCCTCATGATTGCAGTATCTCGATTTCGTAAAGACCATATTTCAAGCGCTTTCAATCCGCACGACTTATGAGCTGAAGTTCAACTGTTTCGGCTTCGACCGAACACAGCTGCTGTATAACAAACGTTGCCTGTCTGAGGCTGAATCTCATCGTCGCGGGACAATTGTCTCTGATAATCTCAGATAAGTCTTCGAGAAGGTCTCACTTCTCCTGAAAAGCCTGGTAGACACTTCATGTCTTGGCGGATCGGTTGCTAAAGTTTGACGACGTTTCTGGACGGTTGCTAGACCGCTACGGGTAATCGTCAAGCCACGCCTCAACGGTCGAGGTTCATTGAGTCAGTGCTCTTTGGCGATATAGTTAGAGTTGTCGAAAGCGCATCTTGTTGGTGAGACATCGAATATTGTGTGCAGTGATATGGAGTCGGATGGAGATGCGATGGTGCGACCAACTTGTAAGCCGCAAGGACAGCTGAACTGACACGCGAAGGACCATTTACTGGACCAGGTCGCCATCGACATTGGTCGGTGAAACAATCTCGTAGACAAGTGCTTCTTGACCACATGCAGAGTCCGCTTCAGCCTGAGGTGTTCTTCGCGTAAGTGTGATCTTTGGACGCTCTGAGACTCATGTCCAATAGTGCATGGGACGGCCGCTATCTTCTTCTGTGTCGGAACCTATGCCTCCACCTCGCCTTGGCCTTGCTACCAACTCGTTTAACACTTCCTCGTGGATAGTTCAGAGGTGACTCCCCGCCCACAAAGATCGCAACATCGTAAAGAATCGAGCCGACAATGGCTCCAGCGATGGGAGCACACCATGCTCCATAAATCCACCAGCCATCTCCAAACAAGCCGTGTCTGTCGAAGCCAACTGTGATTAATGCTAAGCGAGGTCCCATATCACGAGCAGGATTGATTGCGGCACCAGTACTGGCAGAGAAAGCCATAGTTTCGATGCTGATGACTAGACCGATGATGAATGCATTCATCCCTGCTCCAGGGGGTGCATTACTGTCGTCACCCAAAGCCAATACAACAATACCAAGAAATGCCGTAGCCACAAACTCGGTGAGAAAACCCGAGGCAGCATCGGCCACACCAGCCATGCGGTTTGTGACAAATGAGTTGTAGACTTCTGTTATCTGTTCCGGGTTAGACTCCAGATAATTGAGTATGCAATTTCGATAGATGCCATATGCAACGAGTGAGCCGATATATGCTCCAAGAACCTGTGCAAAGATGTAGACAAGAATCTTCCTTTTCGGGAAGCCACGGAATATGTAGAGCATGATTGTGACTGCCGGATTGAGATGTCCTCCAGACACGCCACCGCTGATGTAGATAGCAGTCATCGTAGCAAAACCCCAGGACCATGCCATGGAGTCACTGGATCCGCTTTTGGCAAGATTATGTGCTACATTAGCACAGACTCCAATCGTTATCAGCACGAAAACCTGTTAAGATCAGACCACACGTTAAGATGAGACATTCGGTCAGACTTACGGCAAGAACTTCTGCAAGAGGCTCACGTAGTTTAGTCCTGAGAACTGCCCATAGCGTATGGTGGTTATGTAGCTCTCCCTGAATATTGTTTATTTGCGCATGCTCTTCGCTCGTCTGATCAGGGATAGACTCTGCGTCTTCATCGTTGGTCTCTTCATCCTTCTTTTCGTCATCGTCGTCTTCATTGCAATCTTGGTGGTGATGGCGCTCTGTGTTGGAACGTCTGGTGGAAGGTTTTGATAACACTTCTTCGCCTTCCTCGTCGAACTCCTGCGGAGGTGTGAGCTGCTTCAAAAAGCCAGCTGGTTGCGTGTGAGACTCTTGACCCATTTCTGATGGTGGCTCGAACTTCTTGCCATATTTCTCAGTATACTTCCGTTCTCGATCCTTGGTTGCATCATGTATGCTTTTATCAAGCTTGTTCAAGTTCAACTTTGGTCCCATGCCTTGCTCCATCTGGGAGTCAGTAGGCTGCAACACATCCTCGTCTTCCTCTCCAGGCTTTGGTCTATCTGCTTGAATTTCTTGCTGCGACGGTTTCATGCCTCGACGTATGGTGCGTGGCATAGGATCTGCCAATCCCCAGATCGGTCGTACATTTCCAGGTTGATTGTACGCGGGATTGAGTTCGGCGTAGCCCTCCTCTACATATGGTTGATGCTGGTTTTGTGCGCGTCCATTGTTACCTTCATCTTGATTGCTAGGGCCAGCTAAAGTAAATATTTGTCTTGTATCCTCATCTCTGCCAGTTGTGTAGGCATAATTTCGACCAGATTGTTGTGTTCCGCGTCTCTTCGAGTTTCTATGCCGTAACCCAGAAGATAAAGAAGCACGACCGTGAGAATCAGAGTTATGCGGTCGCGTGGTATCAACACTCCTCCTCGAGTGTCTGCTTCGATCCGTTGACGCCTCTTTCAGCGTAGCTTTATTGAGATCAGGTCCGTGATCAGATGGATCTGAATCAGACATATTTGCGCTAGTCAAATCTCAAGCGCGTATCGTTACTGACTGCCCAGGCAATATTGAATTGCCCTAGACGAAGTGTATCACTAGCCAGCGATAAATGCTACCCATATACGCGCACGATGTTTTAGTGCAAGAAACGTAGAGAAGCTTGGAGAACCTGAGTGAATGGGATGACTTCGGTCAAACATGGTCAAATATACTGCGCGTAGGACAGGCGCGGCCTTAATGTAACCATATCTGGAAAGATTCGGTTGTTAAGAAGAAAGGTGGTCATGATCGCGTCACAGGGACTTGCCTATTGCATATGCAGTATCTCTGCCGTGGAAACCACCGCAGTCAACACACAGCATGTCAAGACTTAACGGTACAAGTGATGAATCAGCTTTGATACGATGCGAAAGTTGAGTAGTTCTCAGAGCAAATGGTCGAAAGTAGCGAAGATGCAGCTGGATGTGAGTAGAATGATCGTCGGCATGGTCAAGTCTTGGCACTGAGTTGATGGTATCGCCAACACCGTGACTCCAATTTTGAACGATGATAGCAAAGCAAAAAGTTGATCAACGATCGTTTCTCATATCATTCATGCCTGCTATTGGAAAAAGCTTCTAGACTACTCATTGAACATAGCGTGTGCAGACATCATGAACTTTTGCTTTATTAGGAGACTCATGGATTCTATCTTTTCAGGCCTTAGCCACCCTCTCAGAGCTTTCCTCGCTTGCATCAGTCTCGGTCTGACCAACAATGTGCTCAGCACTCTCCTGCTGAACACCCATCTGACTGACATCGTATCCATGTTCCGCAAGATAGGCTCTGAACTTTCTGTCTTCCTCATCGATGGTATCTTGACCAATATGAGGTAACAAGAAGAATGCAATGAAAGCGCTCAAGATGCACAATGCACTGGACACAAAGAATGGATACTGACCAGCCTTGACCTTGTCAGTATCCACGTAGTGGTTGTACAAAATAGCCAAGACTTGATCGCCTACGAAAGCACCAATCTTGCCGATCGCAGCTGCGATACCGTAATACTGGCCTCTGACGGCGGTGGCGCAGGACTTAGAGGCTATCAGTCCGATGTTATCGCCTGGTCCGAATCTAAGACTTGTAAGCATGTTACTTCTGATGTTTTCAACTTTGATGACTTACTCTCCGAGTGCAAGGAAGACGCCGTAGACGATTACGAAGCCAGCGACATTAGATGGGCGGGCAAGGTATGAATAGACTCCAGCCATAATGAATCCGACGATGCCTTGAGCAAGTACACCAATGCCCAGAGTCAATTTGGGACCCAGCCAGTCACTTACAAAGGAACCACCAATACAGCCTGGGAGGTAGAAGAGATAGATCAAAGTAGTCCAGCCGAAGGTCTTCCAAAGCGCAGAATCTTCGCCCAGAAGATTGTCCACGATGGTTGAACTGAACAGCGAGAAAGAGTAGCCTGAGAAGTCGTAGATGAACCAGATCAGCGAGACAATGGTCAATCGCCACCAGTAGAACTTCAAGACCAAGAGCCAAGGTGTCTTCGCTTTGGCCATGGTTTCGCGACGATAGGCTTCAGGCTCATTGAGCTTGAGACGAAGGTACAAAAGGGAGAGAGGTGGGATCACACCAAGACCCAGACAGATGCGCCAAGCAGCACGAAGGTGGTTTTCTCCTGTGCAGAGAACCTAGGGCACGAAATTCAGCAACAATTTACGAGGAGAATATCAAGTCATGAACCTACCACGATCATAGGGACCAGTGCAGAAACCACAAAACCGATGTCAATCTGAACATTGGTAAAAAGAATGAACCACCTATTTCTGGTGCCACTCTTGAGTTCTCCAGTACTTTCAGCACAACCTACACTGCCTGCGGGATATTCACCCCCAATTCCAATACCCAGCAAGAAACGCCATGCGGTCAGGGCAGCGAACAGACCAGAGCTGCTGCCACCAGCTCCGTAGCTTCCTGCGCTGAGAGCAGCGAAGAGAATCAGGATAACAGTACTGGCGAACAGACTCCACTTGCGAGAGTAGTGATCAGAAGTATAACCAAAAATCAGCATCTACAACATATGTTAGAATAGAATTTGTACGGAGAGCTCTACAGTACTTACACCAACCACAGTTCCAGCGAATGTAATGGACGAGACGTTGCGTTGGGCGGGAGAAGAAGCATAGGCATCAGGGTAAATCTTTCCTAGCATGGTCGATACAAATCCAATCACACCGTTCAAGTAACCATCACTGAATAGTCCAGCACCGCAAGCAATGACTGGCCAAAGGCGTTCCCATCTGCTTTTCTCGGTGTCCTCGTATGTGGTTGTAGTCTGTCCTTCGTAGGAGGTCGATGGGTGCTCTTGGATAGGTGCAATCTCTGGACCGGCACCGCTAGAGTGTTTTTCGGTGCTGAGTGGTCTTTCCATATTTTCAAACCGATTGAGATGCTCGAAGTCGCAATGGGCAGTGGTGTTGTCGCTTTGGGTATTTAATGAGTTCTCGATCGCGTTGGTTGATCCAGATTGCGCCAGTAACGATAATCAAGGAACACTGAGCGACAAATCGAGGTCGCAATGACAGGTACAGGTGGTCAAGAAAAGTGGCAGGTGGTAAGAAACATGGATTTGTGATTTTCCCCGAACAATCAAGGCAGGAGGCAACGCAAGGAAAGAAAGAACCTGATTGTTGAGGGGCACGCGACCAATTTTATGGAAAGTGATCCTGCGATCTGCAGTCAAGGCGATCTTTCTACAGAACTCGTCGCCGAGCCAATTGGAGCGTTTTTTGTAGAGATGCTTATCCTGGAAGCTTCGATGGGGGCTCGGCTGCCGGCACGCTCTGGTAGTCAAACCCCGAGACGTGGAAGCACTCATGAATATCTAGCAGAATCCAGCAATTATGCCTTCAAAGTGACAGATGTGTGCTATGGATAGAAGTCGAAATAATCACGATGGCTTGGAAGTAATAATTCACCTGATTCTCAAGATTGAATGTCATTATTGAACACATCTATTATAATGTTTTATGTGTTATACCGGGGGGCCTACTTAACCCGCCACCCACAGCGGACCTTGCGGTAACGCCAGTACCTCCGCCTTGGGACCCTGAACTTTGCCCTTACTATTGTACTCGAGAAAGTTACCTACTATCGAATAGTGAAAAATTCACATGTGAGGATTCACCGACAAGAACACGAAGAGAAAGACAAAAAGGTGTTTCGATTACAGGTCTCTCACCATATCACACCCGCGTAAGGATCTGTTGGCTCTCTCGGATGGATGATAGCTCTAGTATTGAGTTTGGCAAGATCTCTACCGACTATCGCCATAGAAGGCAAGATCGCATCCGACAGGTAAGTCCACATTTAGCTGGCGATATCTCTCGGCCCGGTCGGGTTGATACCCATCAAGGAAATCTAAGTTGATGCTATCCGGCCTTCTGGCCACTTCGTCGTCAATTTTGGGTCGTGGTGGTGCCGCTTCTCGTTCCTGAATTCAAGTGGCAGTACCCCATTCATCCATGCCACAATGTGCTTGGGCGCGCGCTGTTTGATAAACTCAAGCAGGTCGGCCGGAGTTGGTCTCTGCTCAGGGTCAAGGCGTTGGTAACGCCAGACAAGATCAATCAGGTCTTCACTGTACCTGAAGTTGGGGAAACCATCAATTCGAGGCGGATTTTTGTCTTTTGATGGAAGATTCTTCCATACAGACGATTGAATATTGTTCGGAGTTTACACTTCTCTGCAAACGCATCATACATTCGATGATACGACCAGTTTGCCAGACATTGGTCCAGGAGTACAGAGGGTTTTCTACACCTTGCAACCACATGCGCAGTTCAGAATCCCATTGGCTCATCTCGGGAGCCCGCCATCGTCTTGTGCAAGCCACCTTGAAACCTTTGACGTATTTCGGGTCTTCCTTATAGAGTATGTGGGCCGAACCAAAGTCAGAGAGTAGAGGCTTGGGATAAACTGGATATTGACTCCCTCTCGTATGGTTCAACATCACGTTTCTCGGCTTCATGTCGATCATTGCGATGACTTCGCCTTTCTCAGCACGTGCACCGCGTCTGTTCTGAACACGAGAGTCCATCTGGATCAGAGCGTTGGCAAGACATGTGAAGACCCACCAGATATAGGCCTCTGGAATTGGACGTTTGTTGCCTTCCTTGTCCTTGTGGGATTCAATGAAGTTTTCGAGATCGCCTGCGTGCAGTAGGTCCATGTACACACGCTAGTGAGTGTATGATTTCTCACCCTTTCGAGTCTTTTCGACCCGAGGAGGACGATGACCTCTCTTGAAACCTCGCAATGGGACAGTAGTAGCAGCAGAAAAAGGTGTGGTAGTGTCAGTCACCAACCCCTGCAGATAGGCTTCTTCTAGAAATCTCTCGTCAATCCTCGCTTTGTCCGGTCTATTGAGATTGATACCAAAGTCCATACCCTTGCGCACAAGTTCTTCGTATATACCTCGGTAAGCTGGTGGCTCCGTGGTGTCGTCTGCGCACTCGAGATCTTTGATAACCATACGATTGATGACATTCTGGTTCTGGTCGACCTTGAGCCAGTAGTGTACAGTGCCAAAGCCTCCACTGCCTATATAAACACCCCTTCCAACCAGGTATCCTCCTGCGGTAAGCCGCTGCGGTCATCTTCTCCTATCTTGACCATGACGATTGTTGAAGGCTGGGTGAAGGAAAACGAGGGTGTGGGCCAGTATCCTGCCAGAGAACGTGATGCGGTTCCACATGACTCCGAGATGAAAGAACGTATGATTTGTACAGACTGATTTGTCTCGGGAGAGCGAATGCGGACATGGCCGTAATAGGAGAATGCAGAGAGACTCACATTCTCGAGGACAAAGCGATCAAATTTTGGTGAGAAGGCACATCGAATATAGCGAGTCGCATGAAGCAATTATATGCTGCAATGTCCTACCAGGAATATTCAAGAGAGTATAACATTTGGGAAAAGTGATGGGAGAGGTGACGAAGAGAGCGATGGGTTTGTTGATGGCTGCAATGTTGATTACAGCCCACGTCGAAGTGCAGATGCTGTGACAGACAATGATCTCGGACCAGCAGACGGACGCCGTATGGCAGCTAGAAGGATACGACATTTTTCGATCGGATCATGCTTGATGTTTTGAGTGATGGTAACGGAAGAGCTCACTGCCAAAAGGAAAGAGCAACTCGCGTCTTGGCAGCCAGACTCCGTCGTCATCTTTCAACAACAGAACAACCTCAATACTCCAGCACAAACACCACTCTACCATACCTAGAAATCACATCAAAATGCCACCGCCACCACCTCCAAAGAAACCCACCGAGCCCCAGGGCAAAAACGAACGCAACGAATACATCCCCTCTTTCATCTCCAAGAAACCCTTCTACATCGACGACGCAACCGCCTCTCAAGAAGACTACCTCGAACATCAACGTCTGCAAGCCCAAAAAGACGAATCCCTCGCGACACAGAAATGGTACACCAGAGGACAACGCGCTGGTGCTACAGCAGCAACAAAATACCGCAAAGGTGCTTGCGAAAACTGTGGTGCCATGGGACACCAAAAGAAAGATTGTCTATACCGTCAACGGAAAGTAGGCGCAAAGTTTACGGGAAGGGATATCAAGGCAGACGAGGCTGGGCAGGATATCAATATGGGTTGGGAAGCTAAACGAGATCGATGGAGTGGTTATGACGCGCGCGCATACCAAGAAGTCGTTGACGAATACAATGACTTGCAAGCTATCAAGGATGCCAAACGCAAAGCCGCTGGAATTACTGAGGGCGACGAAGATGACGAAGCGACTAAAGCAGAAGACGGGGACAAATACGAAGAAGAAACAGACATGGGTCGCAAACAGCCAAACTCATCACGGAACCTGCGTCTGCGTGAAGACACAGCAGGCTACCTCAAAAACCTCGACCTTGAATCTGCAAAATACGATCCAAAAACCCGCACTCTGATAGACGACGCAGAAGGAGAATTCCAACGTGCTTCAGGCGACGCAGCAGAATTCGCACGAGCCCAGCGCTACGCCTGGGAAACCGCAGAAAACAGTGGCAGCAATAACGTCCATCTACAAGCCAACCCGACAGCAGGTGAACACTACCGCAAAAAGGAAGCAGAAGAAGCTGCAGCGAAAAAAGAAGCAACAAGAAAAGCCCTACTAGAGAAATACGGTGGACAAGAACATCTAGCTCCCGACCCACTAAAACACGCCGCAATCACAGAAAACGAAGTCTTTGTCGAGTACGACGAAAGAGGCAGAATCAAAGGCTTGCCAGAGAAGAAGGAAAAATCCATGTATGCAGAAGACGTGTTGCTCAACAATCACACTTCAGTCTTTGGCTCTTGGTGGAAAAACTTTACTTGGGGCTACGCATGCTGTCACTCGACAATCAAAAACAGTTACTGTGTAGGCGAGGCAGGCAAAACCGCATCCTCAAATGCCGAAAAACTCTCTTCTGGTGCTCTCCTCGATAACAACCCTGAAGCTCTGGAATCCAACAACGTAACAGAAGTTCCAAAATCAATAGCTTGGAAGGAAGAAGAAAGAAGCGAAGAACACGTCCCTAATGCGCCGGACAGAGCCGAGAAAGCCAAACTAGACGACCAAAACAACAAAGGACCAGAAGACAGAAAGAGAAAACTCGATGAGATCAGAGACGGCGTGACGGAAGAAGAACTGGACGAGTACAGGAGAAAACGAAACGCCGGCAACGATCCCATGGCTGGAATGCTGGGCAAGGACGAATTGGTTGAGTGAGAAGCTTGGAAAAGCATGAATCTTTTAGAAAAGGATCACTGAGAAGTTCATGATGAGAGTCGGAAGTTGCATGGGAACAATCTTCAAGGCATCTCTTCCATGCATCTGATAAGCAGTCTCAAGCTGTGAACTATCGCCCTTTTACCCATGACCTGACGAGCGAAAGAATACGCTTAGTATTCTGCTCCTCGAGCTAGAAGAATGAAAAAGTCCATTCCAGCGACCAGCGACCTGCTGCCTCGGAACGCTTCAGGGCGAAGAGCTGGAGTTATATGAGCAGTGACTTTGGTAAAAAAAGTGCTAAGAACTGTATGGTCGCTGGTGAGCACCACAACCAGCTCGTTTCATACATAAGCACAGGGCCGGAGAGCATAGATCATGGTTGCACATGTCCTTTGCATTAAAGCTAGCATAGGAGTGTAGCATACAGCAGCAATCGAAATGTTCAGAGCGCAAATGAATGTTGAGGGTATTGCAAATGATTGGCTTGTTGCCAAAGCTTGATTGATGATATATAAGAAGCAAAACGAGTAAGGTAAGTAAAAATGCACCTGTCTGGCTAAAGTACAATGTCAAAAAATAATCAGCTTTTCCGCTTTCCAAGAAGCGAGAAGTAACGTTATTGCAAACGTCACGCGTGCATGCCGTAGCACCCCAAATCTCCTGTGAAGCCAATCCCAAGCATACCAGCTCCTAGCAATTCCAGTCGACCCACCCGTTCCATTTCATTCCCGCAGGTATCCCATGATCAAACGCCAAAAAGTAATATGATGATCCGTGTCTAGTCGATTTCCATCGCAGCAGAAGCCTGAGGAACGACCGAAGGAATGGCGAAGGTTGGGCTTGGTGAACCTTTATCTGACGAGTCATCGGAAATAGGTTCGTCACTGGCGAACATGGACTCGGTGGCGGAGCTGATGATCGTTTGTGGAGACATCAGTTTCGAGACCAGCTCGTTCGGATTCTTTGTGACGAGAACAGCTTGCTTAAGATCGTTGCTCCAAAGCAGGAAGACTTTTTGACCAGATGCTTTATTGGTTGCGACACCAAGGTAACCAGGGATGGAAGAGTTCTCGAACCACAACTCGATGTCGGCAAGTCCAGGATAGTGTCTGCGAACCCATCTTGTGTAGGCTTTTGCCGAGATCTGAAGTGCTTCACTAGCATCAAGACGCATCCACGAGATGCCAAGAAGGCGCGTGACCTCGTCGATCAGAGGTTCAACTGATGCAGTGCGACGGTGGGCTGATGCCTCGATGGTCAGAGCACTGTCGTTTGATTCAGGACCTGAGGGAGCAAGACGTTGGGATTTGCGACTGGGCATGGCAGGTCTGGATGGTTGGGTGGCTACAGGGCTGACTTGAGGTGTTTCGACCCAGGTATTTTCAACCCAGCTACCAGTAGAGGATTGACCGCAAGGATTGTTAAGAAGTGTCATTCCAGGGCCATAGACAGGTTCTCCACGGTCGACTGGTGGAGTAACGACAGGAGCAGCCAGGGTAACCTCCTCATCGTCATCATCGTCGCGAGAGCGTTTGCGTCCAGCAGCAGAAGGGAGAGATTGTGTAGGTGGAGCAGTGTGCTTGAAGAAAGTGTTGCTACCCATAGCAGTAGGTGGTTGGTGTAATTGCGAATGAGGGAAGTATTGCGCCGAGGGAGCAGGAAGGACGACGGTAGGCGACGAAGCGTAGAAGGAAGACATTGTGAAGGGTTAGGTAGTAAAGACTGTTTGCTAGATCAGAAAGCTACAATGTTTGAGCAGTCAATGCACAAAGAAGCGGGCGATATGTGCAAAGTTGGCAGTGGTGTCGGACTGGTGATTGAAGCTTGTCGCGTCGCGAAGCGGGAAGACGCGACGGCGATGATAAGATGGAGAAAGTAGAAGATTGATTAAATGACGTCGAGTCAATGAGGTGAAGTAGGTATAGTCGTGTGAGACGAGATAAAGTGAGAGATGGGTGGAGAGAAGTGTCAGAGGGAGGAAAGGGGAGAAGTGAGATTTAGTGGAAGGAGGGAAGAGACGTCTTCTTGAAGAGCGAGAAAGAGCTTGTCTTGTGGTTTCCTTCCGAGAAGCCTTGCGACTGGACCCTTACGATCAGCTTTCTAGCCGGGCAACAACGACTTGGACAAAGGTGGAAGCTAGACATGCGCCAAGCAACTGTTCAATTGGATCATGGCTGGACCCACACTGCCGTATTCGGGTTAGAACGTTGTGCCAGAGTGGACGGCCTTGCGCTGAATTTCGCCTGTCGCTGACGAGGCCAGAAGTTGTGATCGAGAGTCAGCATAATTGTGGAGGCTGCACAATCCATGCTCATAACCTATGTGAAACGCACAAATCGTGCTCACAAGTTATGTCCGCCATGCAACACCTCCGAGCGCTTGGCGTTTGTTTCCGATGGAACTTCTCCAAAAGTTGAGGGCGCGCGCAATTGCTGGTCAAGGGCTCAAATAGACTGTCCACCGCCATCACTCAACGACAAAACATCACAGTCAACTCTGCACCACGTCAGAGCTTCTTCAAAGCAGCCTATACTCTAATCCAGCTCCTAATTTGGTTCGTGGTCCGGCAACAAGACAGTCAAGATGCAGGCCCCCGTTGTGGTCATGAGTGAGCTTCTACATGCTTGTTCTGCCTGCTATATATACTGATAGCCCTTCTCAGACACCAACAGTGGTGAGCGCCAATTTGGTCGCAAAGCCCAACTGTCCAACATCACCGCCGCAAAGACGTACGCTAAACATCGCACCTCCTTATCCACGCCCATCTGACAATTCGCAGCGTCGCAGATATTATCCGATCATGTCTGGGTCCCAAGGCCATGTTGAAGATGCTGCTTGACCCTATGGGTGGCATCGTTCTCACCAACGACGGTCACGCCATTCTGAGAGAAATCGAAGTCGCCCACCCCGCCGCAAAGAGCATGATCGAATTGGCCAGAACACAAGACGAGGAAGTCGGTGACGGTACCACCTCAGTCATTATCCTCGCTGGTGAAATCCTCGCCCTCTCTCTCCCTCAGCTCGAGCGCAACATCCACCCCGTTGTCATCATTCAAGCATTCAAGCGCGCCCTTAGCGATGCCCTCCAAGTTATTCAAGACGTCTCGATCCCTGTTGATACCAACGATGACGAGCAGATGTACAAGCTTATTTCTTCCTCTATCGGCACAAAATTTGTTTCAAGATGGTCCGACATGATGTGCAACCTGGCCTTGACTGCTGTGCGCACCGTCTCCTACAACGCCAACGGTGGTAAGCAAGAGGTCGACATCAAGCGTTATGCTCGTGTCGAGAAGATTCCTGGAGGCGAGATCGAGGACAGCAGAGTTTTGAACGGAGTCATGCTCAACAAGGATATCACCCACCCCAAGATGAGGAGGCGCATTGAGAACCCTCGTATCGTTTTGCTTGATTGCACACTCGAGTACAAGAAGGGAGAGTCACAAACAAACATCGAAATCACAAAGGAGGAGGACTGGAACCGCATTCTGCAGATCGAGGAGGAGCAGGTCAAGCAAATGTGCGACGCTATTATCGCTGTCAAGCCCGACCTTGTCATCACCGAGAAGGGTGTTTCGGATCTCGCTCAGCACTTCCTCATGAAGCACAACATCACCGCTCTCCGTCGTGTCCGCAAGACCGACAACAACCGTATTGCTCGCGCTACTGGTGCCACCATCGTCAACACCGTTCAGGATCTTACCGAATCAGACGTCGGTACCCAGTGCGGTCTCTTTGAGATTGAGAAGATTGGCGACGAATACTTCACTTTCCTCACAAAGTGCCAAAACCCCAAGGCCTGCACAATCCTGCTCCGTGGTCCCTCAAAAGACATTCTCAACGAGATCGAGCGCAACCTGCAAGATGCTATGGGCGTTGCTCGCAACGTTGTCTTCCACCCTTACCTCTCTCCTGGTGGTGGTGCCACTGAAATGGCAGTCAGCGTACGATTGTCACAGCTCGCCAAGGGTGTCGAAGGTGTAGCACAATGGCCATACCGCGCCATTGCCGATGCCATGGAAGTCATTCCTCGCACCCTCATTCAAAACTCTGGTAACTCGCCCATCCGCGTCTTGACTCAGCTTCGCGCAAAGCACGCCGAGTCAAACGACAACAGCAGCTGGGGTATTGATGGCGATGCCGGCAAGATCTGTGACATGCACAAGCTCGGTGTTTGGGAGCCTCAGGCTGTCAAGCTTCAGAGTATCAAGACTGCTGTTGAATCGGCTTGCTTGTTGCTCAGAGTCGATGACATTTGCGGTGCTAAGAAGGCTGCGACAGCAGGTGGTCAGATGGGAGGTGGTGATGATTAGATGTTTTCAATCCGAACAACCAAAAAAGGAGATACCATGTATTAGCATAAAATGAAGATTTCAGACAGTCCAAACCACAAAGTGATTGCACGCGTCAACAATTCTTTATGTGACTTTCTCAACCATCTCAAGAGATTTGTGCCTTTCCTCACTCAAGTACATCCTAGCTTCATCCCTTCTCTACGACTCAAAATACTTTGGTACTCTCTTGACCAACTCACCAACCTCCTCATCACTAACAATATACTCAAAACCCTCTTTATCAACCACTTCCTCACCCTCAACCTCTCTACTCATCCTCCTATACCCATAACAATTCTTCCACCTCCATCCCTTTGCTTTCTTGCCCTTTTCTCCCTCTTTTCCTTTTGCCTTTTCCTCATCACCAATACTCCACCCATCAACAACCAACTCCCAAGTCACAAACACTGCAGCTGCAAATTCGCTAATTTCTTTGACGGCAACTCTAACCAATCTAATATCCGCGCCCAAACCCAAAGCAACGAGTTTTTGGAGATGGGCAAGTGTGCCTTTGGAGGCTTCTGAAGGGGAAGAAATAGTGGTGTTTGTGCCCAGGGTAAACGAGACTAGGTTTGGGAGGTAGTGGGAGGACATTGCTGTTGCGCAGGCGGAGAGGTCTGAAGGTTTGCCGGTTGCACCGATGGCGGTTGCTGTTGCGTATGAGTGCACGAATGCGGTGGCGTGAGGTGAGATTCCTGTGTTTGAAGACATGGTTTTTTGATGTTTTGACTTGATGATGGCTGGAGATTGTTTGGATGGTGGAATTAAGGTGGTGTTGTTTGAGAGGAAGCTTTGTTCGAATATGTGGGTTGCCAATTTTGTAGCCCAGAACAAATTGGTCAGGTCCTGAGATGCGACAAACGGCTCCAACTACTTCAGATGAAAGTTTAAGAATGAGGAATTGACTAGGAAGAACAGATTGATGGTCTTTGTCATTGATGTGGTAGGCAAGACAATTAGACACTGTATCTCATGGGGTATCTAAGCTTTACGGGCCGAGATCGGGCCATCTCAAAATGATCATCTTTAAATAAATCCCGACTCGACACGGTGCGTTGTTGATGTATAGTGGACCGTACGTATCTGCTATTTAGCTGTAGTTGATGTCCAGCAGGCATTCCATTCATCTGCTATTTCTCTCATGTCAATCTGTAATCCTAGTACTAAGCTAGAGTAAAAGCAAGAACCCCAGCGCCACGCTATCCTATCCTTTCCATGCACCGAACATAAAAGAAATCGACAGTAATCAACCGAAAGGATTGATCAATGGAATGAAAAACCGAAAGAAAAAAAGAATAGAAGGAGGGGAGATTCGATATTGTTTTCGACCAGTCTGTGAACGCAGAACGGAGAATGAAAACGAGGCAAGCAGCTGCTGAACAATCAACCAAATGAGGCGGAGGTGAAGACAATCAGTCGGCCAGAGCAAACAACAAAGGCTCATCGTCATCCACAGTACCCGAACCTTCACGGTTCCGGCGTCTACTGCTGCCTCCCACGCCACCTGATCCACCGATTCCACTCTCTCCTTGCGAGAGCAATTCAGAGAGACTGAGCTCGTTTCGACCACCTTCAGCAACAGGCATACTTGCCGAACGCATGCCATAAGCATCTTGGTCCTCGACATTTGTAACTCCTCTTGCACGTGCTTGCTGTGTTGTAGACGATGAGCGGCGATTCGAGACAAACGTGCGAGGGGATGTCGGAATGTCGATGGCTGTGGATAGAGGTGTACCTGAGCCTCGTGTGGGTGGATGAGAAGACACATCTCTCGTTCCATCACCGGATGGTTGGATGTGTGTGCCAGAAAGACGGCTGCGACTGCGATCACGTGTGTAGTCTGCCGTGATACTGTTGTTGCTCAGTCGCGAAGGAATGGCGGGTATGTGTGGTGTGTGCGGCGAGATGGGTTTACCAGGCGAAGACGAAGTCGAGATTGAGCCGGGTACCATGCCTGGCACATTCTGCAATTGTCGACTTGATGAACTGGAAGATCTCTGCAACATTGTTGATGATTGCATGGAGTCTGAAAGCTGAGCTGTCGAATCCCGCATACGTGAGAATTTGGAGAATTGCGCAGCGGTACGTTGCGAATTTGCACTCAAAGAAGCTTGGTCAGTCTTGTTAAGGCTCGATAAGCCCTTGTTCCTGTCAAGCAATTTGAGGAAGTCGGCAATGTTGTCTTCATCAGCTTGTACTGAGCCCGAGCTGGCACCTCCTTCGCCCTCCTGAAGTGTGCTCGATTCACGGTTAGTGGATGAGACACTAGCTCTGCCGCTGCTGTTGTTGTCTTCTTCAACCCTGCTGCTGGACACTGAGGGGAATCGTGCTCTTCTATTACTGAAGCTCGATGAGTATCTCTGAATGGGAGCAGGCTTTGGGGAGCTTGATGCGGAAGAGCCAACAGCTGTCTCGGCGACCGCACCAGGATTGCGCAATGCCATTTGGGGCAGTGTTGATAAGGACGACTTTCTAGCATGTGCTAGCAATGGATTACCTGCACTTCGACCAACAGAACTGCTCGGCGAACTGGACAGGAAGTTACCAGCTGCGGGTGACGATGACAAAGAGCCGGCCTTGAAGGGTTGGAACGATACAGACGGTCTACGCTGGAAGGCGTTCGGCTCCCTCAAAGACGAGGGAGTGAAGCGAGACGCTTCTCGATCTCTTTGACTTTGTGAGGAGTAGCGACGAAGTCCTTCGTCCTGCTGTGATGATGGCGATGGCTGTGATGTCTCGCGTTCGTCGATTGCTTGTGCTGATAAAGGTCGGTCGGCTGGCTCGCGGAGAGTGCTAGTCCGAGGTGATGAACCCATGTTTGTGCTTCTTTGAGTGTTACGCTGGAAGGACGAAGAGAATTTGGACGGCTGTGAACGCAGAGAAGGGCGCTCCTGGTCCATGGAAGTTCTTTCTCTGCTCGATTCGCTTGACAGACGACTGTCAGGACGTTCGTGACCGGCCATCCTTGCACTGATCAGACGCTCAGACAGCTCGACTTGCAAGTCAAGGTTCTTGCGATAAGTCACTGAGATATTCAGGGACCCCAAAGGGCAATGCAAAGGTGAAAAGCGGTACGTTTCGGTTGGTCGTTTGTCCGAAGGAAAGATGGAACAACTCAGCGTGTCTACTCGTGATTTCTCAGCGAGTGAGCCGTCCGAGACACGATACCTAGGTCGTAAGGTGGCTGGACCAGTCGCAGCTTGCTTTCCGAGACGAGTCCTCAGCTTCCACGCCGGGAGTAATTTGGCGTAGGTGCAGAGTGCTCTGCATGTGATGACACCTTTTTTATAAAAGCTAGGGGCAGGTTCGTTAAGGGTAGCTGGAGACACTGATGAAGCGTCGTCCAGACTGATTGTCCATCTCTCGTATACAAAAGTGGAGAGGGTGTGATTTTGAGGCGTCGGGGCTGAAGCTTCGAGTCTTCTCAGAGTCTCGCTCACATCCCACGGTTTGCCTTCTTCATCTATAGCGACCAGAGTTTGGTTGGGAGCAAGTTGGGCAGTGTCGAGGTAAACATCGATTACCAATGGAGCAGGTCTTTCTACGGTTGCATCCATAGACCTCCATTCTTGCAAGTCTTGGTTCAACATGTCTGTTTCCTCTATCAAGGTATTGAACTGGATATGGTCAGACATAATTACGGTACGTGATGCAATACGGATGGAGCAAGGCAAGACAGCAGAAGGGATGCAAAATTGTCTTTGGTTGGAACGTGTTCTAGAATGACACAAGACAAAGACGACAGAAACTCTTCGACACAAGAGTGCCTGGCAGTGATGCGACTGCCAGGTTCATGATCGCACAAGGCCAGCCGAGACATGATGGTCTCTCTTCAACAGTATAGCTTTACTGCGGTGGTCAAGGGAGTATTCGGCAACTGCAGGGGTGAACAGGTTGAGGAGAGGTTACGTACCCATCTATCGATCTTTGCTTCACCAGTCTTGGACATGGCAGGAGGTAGGCTGACTCGAGATGAGCAGATGATGAGAGCAGCTTTGGTGAAGAAGTGCTGTGGTACGGGATCAGCATGGGAAAGAGGGATTTTGTTTTCTGTCTCGCAACGCACCTGAACAACCAAGTTGGCCCTATCTTTTGAAGTCTGCTCCTTGCCGTCGGACGAACGAACAGGCTGGCTGCCCGAGGAAAGGTCCTCACTAGAGTATGTCCGATTCGACATGGTGTCTCTTGGGGTAGAGTGTCTGGACGGGTTGGTTGATGGCATGGGGGCCGGGGGTTGGGCCCTTGTCGAGGGGCGTGGGTGTTGGTGCATGGTATAGGAGACCGGATCTGTACAAGCGAGGTCGGATGTAGGGTATATACTAGATGGGTGTAGTGTCGATGGGCAAGCGATCCATCATAGTGACAGTCGGCAGGTGTTGAACCTTGATGGCGGCTCGGCGGTGGTCGATGACAGGGCAGTTGTGAACGACGATGAGGCGGATGGTGATGCTGAATTATGGCTGCATGGTGACCGGAGCAGAACGGCAGGCTGTGTCTTGGATAAGGGCTAGAAATCAAGGTCGAACGGACGTGACAAGGTCTTGTGGTGGTGAAGGTGTTGGTAGCAGGTCCCTTATCGCCGTGTGCTCTATGCAGCTTGTGACTCGACAGCCCGCTAGCTGGACAAAGCTCCAGACAGGTCCCCACGCAATCTGACTGGCTGATACACTTGGGATGGGCCAAGTGCAGCTGAGGAGAAATGAGGAGAGAAGAAAGAGAGAATGAGGGACACGAGATGGTCGAATGAGCAATTCCTTATCGCCTCGACGACTCATAGCCCAAACCATCGACACTGATCATCCATCATCCATCATCCATCGACCCTTCCCCGGATTCGACACAGCAACTGTACCCGACCGACCTTCGGCGAACTTTCCTATTCGTTACACTTTCCGACTCTCTGCCTGCTGCCTATTCATCTGTCTTGCTGCTTGAAACAATTTGTTCTCATGGCTTTATCGCCGTGAAGCCTCTTCGCTGAAGCCTTTATCGTCCATGATGCTCGTCTTTGCTTTTTCACAAGCAGAGACCCTGTCTGTCACGCTGGTCATCAAGTAAAGCACGCAACCGCCACCACTCATCACGCGCCATCTCGCAAGTCAAACACAATTTCTCGCCATCAACTGCTGAATATTCGCGCATTCTGCTGTACTTCGTTGTCTGACTTGCTGTTGGAGAAGACCTGCCCAGTCGGCAACCTCGCATTGCAGCAGGGCTTAAGCGGTAATTTTATCACTGGTCGCACGTGTTTCCTGACATAGTCCTATACACTGTCTACTCTTGCCTTTATGTTGCAAGACAGAAACAACGTCTCCCCAGCGAGTATTGACTCATCAGATTAGAAGGTGTTAATTCTCATTCCTTTCCTAGACTCGATTCGATGTGAGGTATGTTTGAGATGTTTAACAGAGCTCGAGCTGCATGCACCCGCCACTCGACGTGTTGACCTGCACGCCATCGATTGGTTATATCGCTAAGTACCTGCATGCACAACACCGTTCTCGAAGAGCCGGGGCCGACAATCAATGCATGTTTTTCACTCTGATTAGTCTTGAATTGCTAAGGGCAGTGTTGCTCAAATTACTGTTTTATCTCAAATTCGCCCCTTTACAGCCTCCTCTAAAATCATAAACTGCTCATGCTCTATAGCTTCCGAATCAAGTGACACCAATGCATCCAACGGTAAGGTAAGCATGGGATCCGAGTGTCCGGTATCAACGCCCGTCAGTATCGGAACCTCTATACCATAACATTGGTCAAAGACCATCTTCTCGAATGCAGCAGTCATCTTCTCATCGTACATATATGGACGTCCAACAACAATGCCAATAACTTTCTCAAGTATCCCAGCAATACGCAGATCAGCCATTGCAGACCGTGCAGCGTCGAGCGAGAAAGGAACTCCCGGTTTGTCTCCCTCAGGCAGTTCCAAAAGGAGAATCCGTCCCGTATAGTCAGGTAGATAGCTCGTGCCGCAGAGTTGGACCAACGAAGGAAGACATCCACCATACAATCTACCTTCTGCCTTTCCCTTCTTCAGCCATTTCCACTTTGGCGCAGATTCCAACATCCTTGGCTGAGTATCCCCATTTTCAGCCACCCAATTCTTAAACTCCATAGTATGCGTCTCAGACCTCGGAACACTTCTCCCACTCTTCCCCATCACCATCTCAAAAAAGTGATCCGCAGTGAACCTCAGCGGCTCTGGCTCCTCTCCAAACTCTGGAATCACAGCGGGCCCATAAAAAGTTCTTAGTCCTGTATGTACAAAAATCGCATGATGCAAAACTGTAATATCAGAATATCCACAGAAGATCTTTGGGTGGCGGCGGATCAAGTCATAGTCTAGATGTGGAAGTAATTCGTTGGCGGATAGTCCTCCGATAGTGCAGAGGATTGCTTTTACACTGGGGTCTGAGAAGGCGGTGTGGAGTTCTGAACAGCGTAGTTGGATGGCAGAAAGGTGAGAGGAAGGTAGGATTTCATGGAAGATTGTCTTTATGTGAAAGCCTTGTGTTTCGAAGAATGAGATGGCCTTGTGGATCCGGCGGGAGAATAGTGTGTTTAGTCTTGAGGACGGGGAGATGAAGGCGATGGTGTCACCTTTTTGAAGAGCCGGAGGTATTATTGTCTTTTGCGTGTCCATCGTGATCTGTGTAGAGGCAATCACATCTTGAAACTAAGGTGATATTTGTGAATCGCGTGCCATAGAATGAGTCAATCACGCATGCTGCCCTTGGTGATTTTGTTTTGTACTATATATTTTGAATTTATTACGTCTAGCACATCACGTGTATCCGGTGTGGTCTAACGGCTAGGATTTCTCGCTTTCACCGAGGAGGTCGGGGTTCGATTCCCCGCACCGGAATTTGCTTTTGTTTCGAATGCGCACACACCTTGATCGCTATCATATCCGTTCACGCAATCCCACTCTCTTTTACTCCGTTCACAGAGATCAATGTAGCTCTTCTCAAAAGCTGCTTTCCTGCCTCCTCATGCATATGTGTATACCACACCTCAAGAACTTTTCACCGGTTTGCTACTCCACGATTTTCTTCTCTAGCGTGTTTTGTCTGTCCAGTTTCTTTGATTCGACCATGTGCCCTCATTGTCAGTTGCGACAGCTCATCGCCAACATTTGGACGGAAATCATAACGATCAAGTGCCACGAATCTGTCTAGTTCTGGAGCATGTCGATTGAGAATCTCTGCCAGCATCTGAGCAGTGGTCTCGTTCGTTTCGCCCAAGAGATTTTGATCACTGACTGAAGAAACCCAAGCGAATTTGAGGCTTGGAAAGAGTGGCTTGGGTATATCGCACCAGGCTGTGATGTCGATGGGACAATACAAGCGCAGATTTACAAGCTTTGGACAAGACTGACCAAGATCTTTCAAAGCGGTGTTTGGGTCAGGAACATCCAGAGCATACCAAATCAGGAGCGTCTCCAGCCCTGACAGATTTGCAAAGATCTGCTTGAATTGGTCGTTCGAGATCTCAAATTTTGGCATTCTTGGTCTTCGATTGAAAGGCTTGGGGCTGATCATGAGATGTTGCAAACTCTTTGTATTGTGTAGGACCAGAAGTTCTTGTGAAGACAATCTTACACCAGTAGCAATGTGGAGGTGGAGGGACCTCAGAGGTAGATCAACAAGCGCATCCAGTGCGTGGTCATCATTGGTTATCGCCAGCTCGAGGGAAAGGCTGGTCAACGCGCTGAAAGCTGTGGACAATAATGGCAAAGCTGAAACTCCAATCATGATTCTGACCGTGTGCACCAATCCAAATGGTTTACGCACATTCGAAAGTGAAAAGTCGAAGCCATCGTGTTGCGACTCCTGGAACTGCGCCAGTGCTTCCGTAGGTACTTCGCCGATGGTCATGAGGCCCTCGAGGTTGATGACTTTGCTCAGAGCTAAAATTGTTGCGATGGTTTCAGGCTCATCGCGAGGCAAGAGGGTGAGTCGTATGCGGCGTATTGTTTGATTCTTGCTAAAGAATTCGACAATACCAGGGCGTCTACCAAGCTGCGGCCCCACTTGGGTGAACTCGCGAAGCTGTGGACAGTAGTTGTTGAGTCCATCTAAGAATGAAATAGGTGGCCAATGTCTGAGGTAAACCTCTTCCAAAGTTGGCCGCAGGTACTGACTGAGGTCTTCATCTGAAGGTCCAAATAAACAATCAAAACGTAGGATGCGCAACAGTTGAAAGTCGAGGTTGAGATTGGTATGACCAGACGGGATTGTGAGATCGCAGATCTTGGGAGCATATATCGCGCGACGTGAGGTTTCGATAGCAATTAAGGCTTTGAGGTCTATTTTCGCCCAGAGATGTCGTATTGCTTCATGAAACCATATTTGATTGACGCATGCTGCTGATAGTAGAGTCTTACGGTCGTGCTGTAACAGTTTGAAGATACTTGACAGTATCTCTGGTAATGATAGTGCGGCTGGAGTCATCCGCGGCAGTGCAGTCTGGATCGAGCGCAAATTCAGGTTGAGTGTGTCCATGCCGTTTTCTTGTGAAGGCTGTGTAGATGGATCGATGACTACCCTTATCATGCCTTAGGGTCTTTGATATAGATAAGACGGAGAAGTAATGCAGTTTGCTGAACTCCACGTATGCTGAAGTATGTATATAGCTATGAACATGCACAATAGTAGAAATAAGACAGTGTCCACGAGAAAGCAACAAATTGTCGGTAGAATGTCGAGAATCTGACTGATAAAGTCCGAAGTATGTCATCTGCGAAGCTTCAGAATAGGCAACGGCGACTGATCCTCCAGAGGACTCGAGTGAGTCAGGCACCGCGAAGTACAGACCCTCCTCAAGTCTCCCTTCATCATCACAGAAATTCGAGCAAATTGACTTCATGATTTATACTGATCAAAGAACAAGGGAGTGTCTTCAAAAATCAGCGCCAGAATCAGTCGCCAAGCCAACTTCGGTCACACTCCCGACAGAGACAGAATTCCACCTCTCCTGATCAATCTTGGTCCCTTTCCTCGCAGTATATTCACTTCTGTAGCTTCTACTCCTTCGAGGAATCTCTCCAGACCCGACATGCCTTTTTGTCAGGATAATGATCGATGGAGTCGCGTTCTATACGAAGTGGCTTCACACGGAGCGATCGGCGTCATACCACTATGCGTCTCAATGGCAACCACAGTCCTCTTAAGCATGAAATTTTTCTACTGCTGAAGACAACACAATACGTCTACATCTTCGGACATCAACCATGGCGGCCGCGCAGGTGTTGAACTCTCCTGAGCTTCTCTCGCTGATTCTCCAATGTTTTCAGAAACAGACAGATGATGAACGCTTTTACGAAAACTGCTTGACTCGATCAAACCTAGCGAAAGCCGCTCGCGTGGACCGCATGTGGTTTGAATTAGCAACAAGGGAACTATGGGGCTATGAACGCGAAGAGGGACCCTCCTTGAAAGACCTCTTAAAAGTTCAAAGGAATCGCCGCCAATTGTACGCTTCGAAAATGCTATCGATGGACGTCCCAAGAGAATTGCAACATGCACGACCTATAGCCGCCCTGGAGTT
The DNA here is from genome assembly GCA_037042735.1 of Aureobasidium sp. Y128-05A. Taxonomy (NCBI): domain Eukaryota; kingdom Fungi; phylum Ascomycota; class Dothideomycetes; order Dothideales; family Saccotheciaceae; genus Aureobasidium; species Aureobasidium sp. Y128-05A. Next base: position 228,969 of record JAXQKC010000109.1, on the reverse strand, counting down.
CCCTCGCCTGAAGAATTTGAGTGCCTCGTGTGTCGGAACCCGCGATGGTCCGTCAGCCACCACAGTCAAGCAACGCTTATGTGCAACAGTCGAGTCGGTCTCTCTCTGCAGCTGGGCCGAAGGTTTCGACAAGGATCTTTTGCGAACTTTGGATTCTCGTTGCCCTCAGCTGCGTTCTATCACCCTTGAGAACATGAATACTGCAGAATCCGATTTGTCTCCTAAGGACCTCAATGATTTCTTCGGAAAACTGTCTCTGGAAAGCGTGATCACCGACATCCAACCACCACTGATGAACGGCGACCTTCTTCTCACCTTAGGTAGAATGGAGAATCTCAAGATGTTGTCCATCACGACTGAGCTATCTCTGGAACAGATACCGACCGACCTTTTGGTAGAAGACTACACTTACTTTCCTAATCTGGAGTCGGCCGACCTCATACTTGATCGAGAGGCTGTAGAGCTTGCTTTCCTTGCTTTCCGAACCGCCTCAAGCATCAACTTCTGCATTGAGTGCGAGCCAGATGAGAAAATGCCCATGTTCACGCACCTCAAGCAGATGAAGAATCTTAAAGAGTTGGTTATCGAATTGGCGGGTGAGGAAACATGTCTACATGCCAATGATCTGTATTGTTTGAACACCTTGGACCAGTTGGAAACCCTTAAGATTGAACCTACAGAGCTGGATTATGATGTATCTGTTGAATTCGATGGAGAGGAATCGGAGCTCGATCTACAACTTGTATTCAGCGGGCTATCACATTTGAAGCATCTGGATTGGCAAGTTCCATCAGGCGATGTCTCAGCCGAGACTCTATCGCTACTGTCACGTTGTTGTCCGAAGCTCAAAGACATCAACCTTTTCAAGTCATGAGACTTGTAACCTCCTGCCGAAGTGCCTGATCGCTCGTTCCCAGCATCGCAGAGTCTGGAGCATGAGTGGGAATCTGCCAAGCTATATTTTTTCCAAAGGGTCAAATGGGCATCTTGCGTTCAGACCACCATGTATGTTTTCTATCCATAATTGTATGTAAAACAGATAGGAAACAAGAAAATTTGCTTGCTTTCCAGCCCGTTGCTCTGTGCCATTGTACAGTGTAGTAAAATTGGATCAGTGGACAGATTCTCGTATCCGCTTGGGTGAATCGCACCCGTGACTCACCTCACATCTCGACTATGGAGGATTTGTGATTCAGCCGGCATCGTACAAAGTTGACCCAACGATGAATCATATCAAAATGGCTTAGTTCTCTGCCGTAAAATATAACGTTTATCAGGTTTTCGTTTCCATCTTTCGATTCCTCAGGGGTTTGAGACTGGGCCTCTGACCATGGCTGAACAACTCTTACCCAGCCTGCAGACAGAGGCAGAGCAGATGCTTCCTTCAGAGCCAGCCTTCACTCCCTCAGCCAAGATCACCTTGTCAGGAAGATACGTCACTCTTGCTGCCCTCGAAAAATCCAACGTCTCAGCATTATGGAATAATTTACAGTCGTCATCAGCCACCCAATCTGTATTTCATTATCTTCCCTGGAAGACCCCTCAGAATGCTACCGACTTTCAAAACACAATCGAACAAGTACAAGCTCGTGGATTCATACTGTTCGCAATTTATGCCGACTCGCCGAGACTGTCAGCCAACAACGCTCATCCGTTGTCTGACAGTCGCCATACCGAGGTCTTGGGAATGATTGGGTACCTCGACGTTTCACCTTTCAACCGAACACTTGAACTTGGCGCAGTAGTCTTCGGACCCAGCCTCCGACGTACGACAGCAGCTACAGAGGCTCACTACCTAATGCTAAAGTATGCTTTCGAAGGGCACGGCCATTCGTCGCATCCGACATATCGCCGCGTAGCTTGGAAATGCAATAGTGTCAATTATGCCTCTCGTCGGGCTGCTGACAGGCTGGGTTTCACTTATGAGGGTACGTTTCGAAACCACATGGTAGTTCGTGGTGTCTCGCGCGATAGCGATTGGCTTAGCATTATTGATGATGAGTGGCCGCTTGTCAAGAGTGCTTTGGAGACTTGGTTAGATGATTCTAATTATACAAGTGATGGAAAACAGTTGCGCACGCTTGAACAGATCAGGGAAGAAATCAGATCTAGTAAAGGCCTTTGATTTGATGATGTATCTTGAGCTTCTATGCGGTCTTGGGCGGTTTTTGTCTGATTGTGTTCTTATTGATATCATAAGAGTATCAAATTTGTTGTTTGACACAAGTCGAGAAGCAGGAGCTCGACCAGACTCCCAAGACTCTGGAAGGCTACGACCCCCTTGTCAAGCAACTGGTGACGACCGACCCATGCGATGCGACATGACATTGACAGCTAGCTGACTCTTGTTAGCGCCAGGAATTTGCAGCCCGCGATGAAGAGCTCAAGCAGACTAAGAACGAAATCAAGCAACGTGATGTCGCTCTCGGAGAAGTCCAAGCTCACATCAGCGACCTAGAAGAAGTGGTGAGTGCACTTTACACCGCGGTAGTGTAAGTCAGTTGACTCTAGATAGCGTCAGGAGCTTGAAGAAGCCCAAGCCAGCATCAGCGCCCTCGAGCACGCCCAAGCCCTCTCGTCGGACACCACCACCATCTTCCGCCTCCAGCAAGAACTTGAATCTGCCAGACACAAAGAAAATTGCGGCGACGAACGCGGGGAAGAACAGCGTGGGCAGATTGCAGAGCTGCACCAGATGCTCCTCATTGCTGAACTCGATGGTGAAGCTGCAAAGAGGGCACTCGCCAGAGAGGAGAGCTTGACCAAGGCACTCCGTTCGGAGAAGGGAGAGCTGGTTGGCGAGCTGTTCGATAAGACTGTTGAACTGGGCGTCAAGACGGCTTTGCTGGAGAGAAGACCTTGAAGGGTGGCAGCGTATGGAAACCAGGGTCTGGCATCTTGTTGAGCAGTGGACTGGCGTGCTGCATTTCATGAATGCTCGAATTAGAGCGGGAAGAGCTATGTAGAGCGACAAACTTGACGCGCAACCTCTGTCACATCACTCCCCAACCAAAAGAGATGCTATTTTTGCCGTGATTGCAGGGCCCTCCGCTGTTGCTCAACGTGTTGCTTGAAGAGGTGACCATTCTTCACAAAGAAATCGCAAACAAGACCGCTTCAGCTGAAGACGTTTACAAGAAGTCGATCAACCAGGAGTGAGTTTTTGGCAATGACAGTCTCACAAGCAGACTGATGAGCCGATAATCGCTGCCTGATAGCTGGATCGTTAGTGTTCACGGGAGCTTTTGAGACGGGAGACTTGCAGGTATGACGATCTCGAAACAGAAAGGAGCTATGATTATTTGTGATTCTATCTGGAGCGGCCGCCGCCAATGTCTTGGCCAAGCTGTATGGCATGGTTAGTCGTGAACAAAGATATATGCTTGATCTTGCATAACTCACCCTGTAGCCACTGATCTTCTCCCACTCGACCTTTTGACGGGTGACAGGAAGCTGTCTTCGTAGACCCTTGAAAGCACCCTCGTTGAGTTTTGTGAAAGCCTGGTTGACTTCTGTCTGGTAGCTCTTCTCGAGCTTTGCAATTTCGCGAACGGCGTCGCTGGCACTGGAGATAGATACGGGCTTGGAGGTCTGGAGACGCACATTGCCGTCTTCGTAGTAATGGACGTCGATGTTGATGGCGCCTGATAGGGAAGAGTTTGAAGGAGAGAAGATGTAGTGTGCGCGCCAACGACCGTTCCTGTGGTTCCTGCATCAGTTTTGTGCTTTTAAAGGGATGTGTTAAGGTGGGCGTACCAGAAGTTGTTGGGACTGTACTTGTTGCTGACGAGTACGAGGGCAATCTTGGAGTCATTCTCGGCTGGGAAGACACCGACAGTGGCAGCAGGGTAGTGTTCATCGGCATGTGCACGAAGGGCCTTCTGGAGCTTCTGAATTAGGTCGGCATTTTGGCTGTCGAGAGAGTGGCTCTGGGCATTGGAGGCCTTCTGGTCAACAGGATCAAAGTCGAAAGCGGTGTTGTTTGCGCTGTCGTAGTAGCGGTTGTTACCCAGGCTGTTGTACTCGCTGACAAGAACGCTGCCACTGCTGCCCGGCAGCTTGACTGTGCTGAATTGTGTTTCGTGGTACTTGGTGAGGGCAGGAGAGATGTTGGCTATCAAGTTTGACTCGGAAGGTGTCAGGGCCTTGATGTCTAGAGTGGTTCGTAAGTGTTGAGTTCAAGGGGGTCGAGCGGGCGCTTTGTGTATACCGGTGATGACATTGGACAGCTATCAGGAGTCAGCTTCTGCGCACTGCAGATTTGAACAGTAGGATGTGATACCTCGCCTGGTGGAGCATCCTCGACGAAGGAGGAAGCAATCTGTGCTGACGACATAATTGATCTGGTTGTGTGTATGCAATTGCGTCTCTCATCAACCAGGCCGCTGATGATGCGTGAGGTCGCGGCTCGGGGGTCTTTGCGGGGAAGGTGCGCCGAGCTTCTCGTCAGCCTTGCAACCCTGTCTCTCTTCCAACCTTGACACAAACTATATTACAAACATCTGTCAACGACTTTTGTATATTCTTTTTGTCAATCCTAGCTAGAGACTATATTGAATTGTCTGCTAGTCAGTAGCTAGCTGTTGCTGCAAAGCATACACATTGCATTGAGCAGAGCTCTTCGAAGTAGTACACGGGTTCAAGGCTCACTGTGCAAACATCAACCATGCTATACGCGATGAATCAAGCGTCGTCAAGGCAAATCATTGGGCCTCTTCTACGATACTCGGGTTTATTCTAGATCTTGTAGAAGCAAAAAGCGTGGTAGAAGCCAGCCGCCTCCATCTCCTCCTTGGTGCCCAAGAATCTACCCTCCCTATCCTTGACTCGCATACGTTCGCTTAGTGGTCCGAGTTCATAGTCGTCCTTTTCGTCTTCCCAGACCTCTGGGAAGGGCTTACGGTACATCAATTCTAGTCCATACTCTTCGGCAAGAGCACGGAATCCTTCCCATGGTACCACAAACTCGGGTACGTCGACAGCTTCTTCGAGATAGTAGTAATACTTCCAACCAAAAGGCGGCCTGAATACGCCATCAAATGGCAGAGGCTGTGATTCCGGAAATTTGACCTTGTAGATTGAGTTGCCCCATTCTAGGGGTTCCTTCGGTAGTGCTGGGGCTTTTGGAAGGGGCTTAGGCTTCTCCTCGCCAGCAATGGCATTGTCTGTTGGCGCTTCAGGATTCCAATCATCGTTGTCTGCAGTGCCATTCGCTGTGGGCTGCAAACTCTTTTCCGGATCCCACTCATCGTCGTCCTTGGCCCCATCGGCGACTTGCGGTGGATCGAGAGGCCTTTCCGGATCCCAATCGTCTTCGTCATTTTGAACATGCGGATCAAGACTCTGTTCAGGATTCCAGTCATCGTCTCCAGCAGCAGCAGCTCCAGAAGGTTTCTCAGGATCCCAAGCATCGTCATCATCGTAGTTAAGGCCAGCTGGTGGTGAGTCTTCCTTTGTTGATTCTGAGGGTTTCGCGCCACCTTTCATATGCTGCTCGATCTTTCTGCGGATGATATCCGAGTTGGGCATGACACCAAGGAAGCGTCCACCTTTTTTCAGTGCACCAGCAACGTTTTTGAGCATACCTCTGGCAGTTTCCTCACTCTCATAAGAATAGTGCAGACAAAACATCATCGAGACCACATCAAAGCCTCCTTGTGTGAATCGCGCAGTGATAGCACCAGTTGTATCAGGACCAGCGTGAGGGTCGAAGCCAACCTCCCGTACTATGGGAATATTTGCCAGACTCACACCAAAAGCGTCTTGGGCAAAGAAGTGAGCTTCGAGGTGTTTGGCGTTTCTGGGTCCCCTCCTTCGTCGTTGCATCTCAATGTATCTGCCTCTTGCTTGATCGATGGAGACGTCGGCTGGGTCTACGCCAACATATAGACGTGGTGTTTGAGGGGCAGATTGCCATTTTTGCAAATCACCACCTTTACCACAGCCCATGTCCAGAACAATAGGGCGATAGTCCCTGTCTTCTGATGGGGAAAACTTTTGAATCATGCATGACTTGATCCAGTTATTCAGGGATCGTAAACCTTGGATCTTGGATTCTGTTTTTCTCCAGTCTCTGCCTCTTTCAGGAACAGCATTGTAATGTGCGCTGACGATGTCTGTAGGAGCAATTGCACGATTCTGTTGTACCTGCTTGCGCTCTTCCTCTTCGCGTTGCAATCTCTTCTGCTCGGCGGCTTGTCTAGCAGCAGCACTTATTCTCGAAGAAGCACCGGGACGCTTCCGTGGAGGAGAACGGGGTGGAGAAGGCGGGTCTGGATTTGGATCGTCGCGACGAGTAGAGCTTGTAAGAGGGCTGCGCTGACGTTTGGGTGCTCTGCTTGAAGGAAGGTCGGCCTCTCTTATACGCTTGCGTGATGGTTTCTGGTATGAGTCTGACTCGGGGAGGGGTGAGTCGGTGGGTGGACTGCGGCGACCTCTGCTCGAGTCTTGAGTCTGACGAGGCATTGTGTCGTGTGCTTGGGAGGATGCGTAAAGTTTGTGGAGAAGCACAATATGCGGAGTGGGAGGAGGAGTGTAGAGGATGGTTGTACGCAAGTGATATGGCTATGAGGAACAAAAGAGCAAGTCAAAGAGTGAGATCGGATGCAAATCCGTTGTGGTTGTGACGCTCGAGAATAGCTAGCAATAGGCGCCGTGCCAAGAGCTGCATCAGAGCAATGTCGATTTGAGGAAGGAGCAGTCAGAGGGTGCTTTCCGTTCTACAATGGGAGAAGGAGCTCGACAGGGGCGATCGGGTCCCTCAGAATCTATCAGACAGTAAACCATTCGGCTGGAAAGAGCAAGTAATGGCATTTCAAGACTGAGTGAAATCATCGGGTCTCGGTGAAGCTGGCCGGCGTGCGCACGGACACGGCGAGTCTGATTGGGAAGCTCCAGCATCATCATCATCGCCCTTGCCATCAAACACTCACTCTGCGAACACGACAATCACACGCGACTTCCTTTCCATCCACTCCTTCCGCCCTCTGTCTACCCATACAAGACCGCCAACATGGGTGATCCGCAGTACATGAAGTTTCCTGACCTGAGACTGGCTCAGTCTGTCTTCACCCTCGCCTCACCATCTACCTCGTCGTCAGCGAAACAAACATCCCTCACAGCTCTTCAAGATGCCATCCGAGAGCACAAGATGGCTCCTCTGTATCACTACCTCGCACATCCTCAGACCGGCAAGTTGAATGGTTCCGGAGAGTCTGGATCAAGCCAGAAGACCTCATCATCCTCACCCATGCCATCACTACGAAGAACATCCAGCATCAACACGACCAGCATCATCGGTGTTCTCGGCGGTGTCAAGCAAACTGGCGGAGCTGATTTACCATGGGATGAGAAGTTGTATGAGTCGATGAAGCGCGAGAACGAGGAAGAGCTGGCCGCCATCCAGAAGGAGGAGGACGAAGCTGCTGAGCGTGAAGGCGACACCGAAGTCAACACTGCCCGCGGCAAGCGCGCAGAACTTTATGCACGTATTGGCGACAAGGACAAGGCCCTTGAAGCTTTCGAGAAGCTGTTGGAAAAGACTGGTATCCTGGCATCCAAGATCGATATTGTTCTGGCCATCATCCGCATCGCCATGTTCTTCGATGACAAGACCCTGGTCAAGAAGAGTGTTGAGCGCTGTTCCGCTTTGGTCGAGTCTGGTGGTGATTGGGTATGTTGAAATTCAGGATTAAAGACAAGCCACATCTAACATGTTTCGCAGGACCGCCGCAACCGTCTAAAAGCTTACCAAGGTCTCCACCTCATCACTATCCGCTCTCATGCTGCCGCTGCTCCTCTCCTCCTTGACTCGCTTAGTACTTTCACCGCTACCGAACTCTGCTCATACAGCAATTTGGTCGTCTATGCTGTCCTCGCTGGTAGCGTAGCTCTTCCTCGCCGCGAATTCAAGTCGCGTGTCGTTGACGCTCCTGAAATCCGCGCCATCGTCGGTTCTGAAGATGCCAACGAGAGACTTGCCGGCCTTTCGGGTGCTGTCTCCTCACAACCATCAGCCGGTACTGACACTAGCGCCATGGACGTTGATACCACCTCTTCAGCCACACCCAAACCCGCTGTCGTAAACCTCACTACTTTGAGTTCAGGTTCTGCCGAGCAAGAAAATGCTGAACCTGAGATCGACTTCTCACCTCTCGCTCAGATGATCCGCTCCCTCTATTCGGGTCATTACCAAAACTTCTTCCGTGCCCTCAGCACAGTCGAGACTCAATTCCTAGCTCAAGACCGTTACCTCTATGAACATCGCCGCTGGTACGTCAAGGAGATGCGCCTGCGTGCTTATGCACAGCTTCTGCAAAGTTACAAGGTTGTGGGTCTGGAGAGCATGGCTCAGAGCTTCGGTGTCAGTGTCGATTGGTTGGACCGTGATTTGGCTCCCTTCATCGCTAGCCAACGTCTGCCTTGCACTATCGATCGCGTCAAGGGCGTCATCGAGACACAACGTGCTGGTGACAAGAACAAGCAGTAAGTCTTGTACATTTCTAGTCTTGACGACAATTGCTGACTCAACGCAACAGGTACACTGATGTTGTCAAGCAAGGTGACCAGCTGATTACAAAGCTGCAAAAGTACGGCCAAGTCGTCAGACTGCGCGGTAGCGAGAGAACTTAATTGCTCTTAACGAGTAAGGAAATATAATGCATCATGGCAAGGCGAATGGCATGAACAGGTGTGTACCATAGAAGGATCAAATGATCAGATGCAAGCATGCACAAAAAAGTATGCTTGCGTATCATCTCCATAATCAATGAGACAAATATTGTACCCAAGTCTAAAAAGCTATGCTCGCACAGTTCAATCCAATCAGCTCACGCTCAGACGTTGATTGCGCTAAGTTTTACGCTCAAACTTGGAGGGTTGCCTCCAATTCCATAACTCATCTACATCTATATGCTTCTGTCATCAACCCCTCTCCCATCCGTCTTGGCTTTGGGTTTCAAGATACGTTCAAAATACGCTCCAACACTCTCCAAATCTTCCAACTGCCCAATATATCCTACATGCTGATCAGGCCTTACAATCACCAAACATCCTGTTTCCTCATCAATTCCAAAAGCCTTGTAGATGTCATCGCCACTTTCGTTATCTCTAGCAAACATCTTGAAGTAATCGTGTCCTCTGCTATCACTCCAAGGGTGAAAGATATCAGGTAAGTCTAGAGCTGCAATGTCGTTTCTGTTACTTGTATGGACGGTTAAGATTTCGATTACCGAGTCGATGGGTGCGAGGTGTGGTGTGCATGTGTGGATGAAGGACGAAGAGGCAGAGAGTTTGTGGCCCAGGTCTTGAAGCTCAGAGAAACGTGAAGGTTGACTGAGGTCGCCAGGGAAGAGTAGGATTCGCCATTGCCCTGTGCTCTTGAGCGCCTTGTGAATATGGTCGACTTCGGCTGTGAAATGGTTTGTTACATGGTAGGACGGTAGTCGTTGGCCCAGCGTCAAGTTGCTTGCAAGATCCGGCTTGGAATAGATTTTCTGCAAGCATTGTTGCGAGTCTTTCCGATCAACACATCCATTTGAGACATTTGCAGAGGAGGTCAAGAGATTTGGACTATACTCCACAGCAACTCCACTAACAAAATCTCGAAACGCTTCGCGGAACTCTTGATATCGTTTCGAATTTGCAGACGGGCCGTCGCAGTAGAAGTTGGACATTGCGCGGTCTTTGTCTATTAGTTCTTCGGCTGTGGCCATGCGTTCAGTGTTGTAGGTTGCTAGGATCTCTCGGTTTCCTGTGCAAATGGCGGCGGCAATCTTCCAGACAAGGTTGTAGCTGTCTTGCATGGAAACATTCATGCCTGCTCCCATAGTTGGAGAGTGAGTATGTACGGCGTCGCCAGCAAGGAATACACGGTCAAGATGACTGAAGGACTTAGCAAGACGCTGACCGACTGTATAGACAGAAAACCAGTCACAGTGACTATAGTCCAGAGTATATGGCTGGAGGATCTTTCGAGATGTCTCAATAATGTCGTCAGGGGTTACTTTGCTGCGATCAAAGTTGCCTCCCATCGCAGAAGACTCTCCTAGCTGGACATAGAATCTGACCAGACCGTCCTCTCGTGGTAAGGTCATGATACTACCTGACGAAGAGTGAATCGCGCAAGAGATTCTGATATCCGGAAAACTAGATAGTGGCACAAAGTCCATGACGCCAAAGTGCTTGTTGGTTCTGTCGCCTTCCATATGCAGACCTAGAGCTTTTCGTGTCCAGCTATGTGCACCATCAGTTCCCAGGACATACTTTGCTCGAACAATTTCCGAGGCACTCTTCTCAGATACTGAGACTTGATCAGAAAAGGTACAAGATTCTCAGGATAACACATACCTGTGGAATCAGGAGAGCTAGCTCGTTCATCCTTTCCTAACTCCCGTAGGAGAACTTCGACCGGATATGCATCAGGATCGTCCACCAATGCCTCTTCAACACGAAGTTTCATAGGAGTCAAGTTGCGTTCAACTCGCACCTTATCGCCATCTCGTTCAAGAAAATTTAGAAAGGCTTGTTCGACACTGCCTTGACTAAGACTCACTTGAGGATACCGACTGCCAGGCAGATCTTCCTCGCCGGATCGCACTGACTCTGATCGCTCAATATGCTCTTCGCAACCTTCTTTAGGGTTCTGCATAAAACCGTCAGCAAATTTTTTCCATGACAATTTGTTGATCTTCATGTTTACATGCCCATGAACTGATCTCCTTGATAACACAAGCTTGACCCAATATTTCATGAGCAATGCTCGGACTGCCAAAACTGTCCATGATCTCTAGAGTTCTGCAATGAAGACCATCTGCTTGACCGGTCCGGACTCTTGCATCCTTGTCGTCGATGATTTTTGTCTTGAGATTGCAGCGGCTTGCCCAAGCGGCGGCCATCAGTCCTGCAGGGCCGGCACCAATGATGAGGAGGTCAACCTCCGACGTTTTTGGGGACATGATAGCCCAATTGTGTGATTTTCTAGGTCTGTGATAGTGCCTGGTAGCACCTAGGTAAACAGACAAGCAGGGAGATGCAAGGTTCAAGGACGAATCAGAGGCCGCATTGGCAAACGCAACCACTACCAGATACTTATTGGAGGATGACAGGGAATTATCAAATTGCCAAACATAGCAAAATCAGATCTGAGAAAGATACTAATTGTGTCGAGGATGATCTCATGCGGATCTGGCATGTGATGCTTGGTTTCGTCACGATCTGGGACGCTTTCCGAAGGCACGACAAGGCAGCTTTCTTTTGCAGTAGCAGAAACACTGCACATCTCTACAAGGACTTTCCAAATTAAACATCAAGCTTAGCAAAGATGCTACTGCTCGTGACTTTGCTCAAGTCCCCTGTATAGATTCATTCTCTGTTCTTGACGGTGACGAAGCTCAAGGTGCAAAAGTCGTCGCTGTAAGTATTGGCCAAGATCTATGGCCAGAAACAACAAATGCATCACCATGACTCCATACTGCATTATCCTTCCTTAGTAAACATGTTGCATATCAACAGGAATACAGACCTCGGATAAGCAAGTGCCTGAGTGCCTTGCATGTTTCGCACTGAGTATCCCGATTTAGGCGGATAAGACTCCGACTTGATAAGTCGGGTCACGTCAAGATGACAATCCTTTGTTTACCCCTCCCATTCTCGAGGATACCGGGAACGGGGAAGGTACAGTTTCCCATGTCATAATGTTTTCATGCGCTCAATGCCTACCCAATCTCGTGCGCTTCAACCTTCGAACATTCTCTTCTCACCTCGACTCCCCCTTCCCATCCTTTCAACCCCCAAAGTCGTATCGCTATCTATCACCCTCTTGACCTCAACATATTTCAAGACGATCTTCCATGATGGAAACTCCTCCACACTCGCCTGGCAAGAAGGCCGAAGTCGACATCATCGACATTCGCTCCTCGACTCACGATATCTCCTTGAAGAAAGAGCTCGAAGCTAGTCTTTCCGCAGATCCACCGAGATTCCCGTCGTTACTTCTTTGGGACGAGAAGGGCTTGCAGTATTTTGAAGCCATCACCTACTCTCCCGAGTACTACCTCACCAATTGCGAAATTGAGCTGTTGAAACAACACAGCAACGAGATCGCTCGACAAATTGCGCCCGGCTCGATTGTTTTGGAACTTGGAAGCGGATGCCTCAGAAAGATCAAGATTCTGCTCGATGCGTTAGAAGCCCAACATAAGCCCGTGGACTACTATGCCCTTGACTTGAGTCAATCTGAACTCGAAAGAACCCTTCTGGACATCTCGCCTTCTTCATTTCAGTATGTGAAATGCCATGGTCTGTTAGGCACCTATGACGAAGGCCTGAAATGGCTACAACTGGAACCTCATGCGACGCGTCCAAAGTGTATTCTCTCCCTCGGATCTACAATCGGCAGTTCTTCAGGCTCAGGGGCTGCTGACTTCCTTGGTGGCTTCGTGCAAGCTGTGAAGAGCTCAAAAGAAAAAACCATCTTCGTTGTGGGTGTCGATGGATGTAAAGATGGTGACAAAGTGTGGCATGCCTATAATGACTCGGATGGCTGCAATCGCCGCTTCATCTCCAACATCTTGAATCACGCCAATAAAGTATTGGACTGCAATACCTTTGACCCAAAGGAGTGGACTGTTGAAGGAGTGTGGAACGCTGAGCAGGGAAGCCATGACCAATATCTTGTGCCTCAGCGAGATCTGGTCGCTGATGGTGTGGAATTGAAGAGAGGCAAGGGTCTGTACGTCGTCAGCAGCCACAAATTTGATGAGGAGGAGCAAGAGAAGTTATGGGAAGGCGCCGGCCTGCAACTTCAGAGCTGCTGGAGAACCAAGCCTCACAAGTATGCTCTCAGCGTGCTATCCATCCATGACACTTTATCCTCTCAGAATACTGTCTAGAGATGATAACCTCAAAAGCGTTGGGTATACAACATAGACATAATTCAATGTATAATGCCTTAGTCAAGTATATTCACTGCGGGAGTCGACCCTTCGGCTTTTGGCTATTGTTGCAGCATATCTTTTTGATCACAATCTTCAGAACGAAATATGTGCGAATACTGCGCGTGATGTCCAGTCTTTTCTTCATCTCCGCTTTGCATGATAAAGGTTCATGTGTGAGCCTGACGGAGATAGAACAATGGGAAAGAGGGCTTTGGAAAGGCTCGAAACGCTGACTAAGCAAAAATTTCCGCGGCTTCGCGCAACTTCACCTTGATGTTTCATCAACGCCATTGATTCTGTGCCGACGTAATACACAACAATCACATCAGTTCGGAATCATAAGAACAAGAGATGCTCCGCGAAGTGCCAGGCGCGCTTTCCACACCAGACATGTCTCCATCTCCAGAACCCGTTACCACTTCAGAGCTGCACGACGACATTTTCGGCTCAGCACCAAATTCTCCAACTTTGTCGCCATCACAAGAAAATGAAAACAATGACATCCAAATACCTACACATTTACTCAGCACGGCAAATTCTGAGCGCTCAGATATCCCACGTCTGCGTAGTGTGCATGTGACCTCTGGCTATCGAGATGGCATCTCAGTGTCCAAAGCCGAGCACGTCCAACACGGTTTCGACGAGGGATTCTCTCTTGGTGCTGTTATTGGTATGAAAGCTGGATTTCTGCTTGGAGTGCTTGAAGGTGTTGTTCGCGCCATCCAATCTTCTGCCTCTATCGACATACAAATCAAACAAGATGTGATTGCGAAATTTGTAACGGCGCGGGAGGAACTGGGATTGCAGAGTTTATTTGACAGACAGTGGTTTGGCGAGGATGGAATCTGGAAGTTTGAGGTAAAAGGGAAAGAGGAAGAGGAGGTTACGTTTAGGGATGTGGCTGATGCGCATCCTCTGATTGAGAAATGGACGCTGGAAGTTGAGGGCTTGAAGAAGAAGTTCGGGATTGTCATTCAAGTCAGAGAGAGACCTGAGGGAGATGGCGAGGAAGAGATGGCTTCTTGAACGACTGCTGTCGACTCTTGTCTTGACTTCGGCTCGGCACTCTCTGAAAACAGCACTTGCTGGATCGTCTTCTCACCGCAAGCTCGGCTTCAGTGGGCGTTTTCAAGCGCCTCAATGCCTGACCGACTTCTCGTGCGACTCTCCGGGTTCCATGGCTCAGACGAGTTACAATCGTTGTAACATTTGACCATACTCGCACAGCAGTCACAGAAATCTGCCACAAGATCAGCCGCAGATGACCAAGCCGCAAATGATGTTCACAGACGTTGATCTGGCATAGTGTCGATAAATCATGGCTTTCAAGTGAGATAAATCTCACTTCTTCACCTTTTTGATGACAGGGTCTGATGCGAGATGTATGGCACACCAGCAAAGCCTATTGAAGCAGATGATGCTATGTAGATGCATCGGTCTTCTGACTCTGGAGCGACGCTGCAGGAAGATTGCTTCAAACATAGTGTTACGGATTCTGCTCTCGGTAGAAGATTTCCAGGGGGTTTAAGCAAGGGACGGGCATTTAGCCTCTAAGCAAGGGAGAGTTCTCTATCCTATATAGATCTAGGTTGCCCTGCTTCATGATCATCCTTTGTGAGTCACTTCATACTAAAAAATACTTGGTATTGTAAGAAGTCTTCGATATGTATGCTAGGCTGCTTCGATGCCTTGTATCTCGATCACAAAAAGGGTCGAATCCCTTTCTAAAACTAGGTGGTTAACATTACATTGACTACTAAGTACTACCGCATTGCCATAAAGCAGTTTGTACTTACTGTTTTGTAAAGCCTCTTGGAAAATGAGAATGTGGCCGTCGTCATCGTTATCGACCTGAGGCGACTATGGAGACTTGCCGTAACATTCTACTAGTCTTGACAGTAGTTATAGCATCCAAGATGTCGTCGACGTCGACATCAAGTTCGACTTTCACTCCGTGAACTTCCTCCGGAATATCGACTGCTGCCTACTGGGGTCGGATAGAGACTCGACTTACTACTCGTCGACGACCCGCACACTCTTTATACTTATCTTTTTCTTGTACACGCAACCGTCTCTGTAAGGACATACATCTCATATCATCGTGCAGACCGTTCTCATCATATCTGCACTCCTGCATACTGATACGACCACAGCAGACCTCACGAAATGGCACGCACCAAGAGAAAGCCAATCCAGCTTGCTACACCTCCACGCGCCAGACCTTTGTGGTTCGATGGTCTGAGCCCACGCGATCTAGACCACATCGCGTATCTCGTTGAGACAGGAGTGGATAAGCACAGAATACCACTTGAGCCTAGTAGGTCCTTCTTGATCGACCTGAACTCCTTTGACCCGGAGTAGACCAACTGCTAACGGCGGGCATCGAGGCAACGCCGCACAATCCAGCATGACGACTACTCAGATTGACTCTGGACAAGTTAATGTCCCTGCCACCTTACAGAACACCATCATTTCGAACGAGCTCCCTGACGAGCAAGAAGAAACACACCAAGAAAGCTCTTTGAACGAGGGACATGAGGTCCTGACTTTCGACTTCGGAAACGCTCCATCTGCTAACGAGGATGCTCCGAGTACGTTGACATACCTCGCCATCTATCACGTGAAGTACTGGCATTGACAACTCCCAGACCCTGAATCAGCTTCTCTCAGATGCCGCAGATGCTCAAGCACATTCGTTTTCCAGCACGAACTTGTATCCCATGTCTGGGGAGCACACCTCAAGCAGGAGAATCAGGATTGGTTACCAAGACCTGTTCACCAAGAGCAAGAGGTTGTCATGCAAGAGCTCATCGGTGTTCTTGCTGAGTATGAGAACCTGGCTGGTGTCTCTCCTCCTGTCATCGCTTCCGGGCCTCAGCCTTACCCTGTTGAAGGCCCTCCCATTGCAGTCCGCAAAGCCTATACGCATCGCCCTGCCTCTAGTGTCAGGCCTCAGTCAAGCATGATGAGCGTCTTTGCAGTCGACAACCGTTCAGCCACCAGCGGCTTGTCACGCAACAACGCTCCTCGCGTCCTTGCTCCAGCCCAGCCTGTACAGCTTGCCCTTCCTCAGCCTCGCCTTCCTCCTCCCATGTCTGTTACCGCAGCTCCTGGTTCAGCATTTCCCCGTGGTGCCTTGGAGCCGGACCAACCCTTCAAGCTCGGCCAGCCCGCCCCGCTCGGTATCAAGCTACCAACAAATAACAGCATGACTGCCTTCAAATGGGAAGCCTACAAGCGCAGAGGTCTGAGCGCATTCGACTGGACCGACAAGAAGAGTATCAAGCTCGCGAACCGCTGGCGCTCTCGTGTTAGTCAGGCCGCCTTCAAGCGTTTGGGCATTAGACTTGATCGTCGCAAGAAGAGTGCCGCTGTTGTTGACGATGATGAAGGCGAAGAGAATGAAGAGAACGAGGGGAGCGAGGATGAAGATGAAAAACAGGAGGAACAGGATGGTGAGCAGATGGACACCAGAGAAGAATAGGAACACAGTCAAGGGACGTGAGACCGGGATGTGCCCATGGTGCGTCTGCTGCAGAACTCTTGTCAACTGATGAGAGCCAACTTAGCACTTTCGGAAAGGTTCTCAACAGGAATTTGTACAAAAACCACAGCCGCTGCAGCACAGCAGGTGTTCTCGGAAGCATACTTTACATAGCTCAGTTGAAACGAGAATTTGATCGTTCTCGCATCGGCGAAGGTTCGATTAACCGCAATGCATGAATCGACAACATTGATGCTCACAAAGTCGTCCCATAGAAGAGTGTAATGTGTGAAGCAGAAGAGCTGTCACTGTTGCGACCATATCTTGGTACAAAGCCGTGAGGTTACAGTAAGTTTGGTTGAGCAAATGAAGAGGTATGCCAGAGACAAAGATAACAAAGATCTCATGATAAGTTATTGGTACGACAAAGCGAGGAATGTGCCACTCTGCACTTCCGTCCTTGCGTTCTCCACAAATCTGTCCGAGATTCTCCCTCGATCAACGACACGCCGTGACAACTTGAACTTATGTCAGTACACGTCGAGATCGATCGTTGCGATACTGTCATCTTGAACAATTCGAGCACTTCGTAGTTTGTCGTAGCGAATGCGATGATGCGTCCTGGATCCAGCTCCTGGCGTCGTCAGCCACAGGAGAGGAGACTATCTACATGTGACTCGAGATCTGAGTTGAACGACGGAAGTGCATCGCTCTCAATACAGTGTTGTTGCCGAGAAACATATGGGACGGACTACCACCACGATGCTGTCAAGCCTGAGCTTTACAGCGCTCAAGATAGGAGCGCGTAGGGGAGGAGAACAGAGTAGGTGACTTCTTTCTCAAAAGCTCACACTCATCAATTCAGGAAGAGAAGGTTCGACCGTACAAACCGCTTTGACGTGACCTTTTCAAGAGCTATACTACGTAGCCTGCATGCAGCTCCATGGCTTTCCGGTCTTCTCAGGAGAAGCAGAAGTACAAGGCCAGACGAGTTCACCTTGAACCAAGAGAATGCTTAATCCTACCGGTCCAAGGAGTAAGAGTATGTGATGCGATAGGTCAGAGCCATGTAGAGGATTGACCGGTAGCCCAGGGTTGAAGAAGCCGTGAGAAAGGATTGATCTATCACTCACGAATCCAACGATAATCTGTCTCAAACAGTCCTGCATTGGTAGTGGTATCTTGTGTAGTCTCATAGAACTAATCGGATGAGTCTTGGCGTTATGATTGCGATGTCGTTGCCGCACACCCACTGGTATATGCTTGTTCGCAGCTTCGCTTCTTTCCTCTCACCAATCCACTCTCACCACAACGCGACCACAAACCACCACACATCGCATTAAACCGCCTTCATCATTCTCACTGCATCCATTAGAGGATCATAGGCATTGGAGACTCGCTTTTGGTACGTGATTTTGTGTTTGCGCGAACTTCACCCCTGACGCGTCTTCATCATCTCTCTGCTCGACCATCACTTTTCTATAAAGTCACTCACACCTCAGACAGCGTACATCTGCAGTATCTCTCAACGCCCTGTCTTACTTCAGAATTCGCACCCGTACTTCATGTTCAGTATGGACGACAAGATCATCACTCCAACTGGAGCCGATCAAAGCGATAAAGCTGTCACTACTACTACTACTACAACTACTCAACCTCGTCGCTCGAAGCGTCTTCTTGAGAACCAGACCGGTCAAGCAACTAGTACAAGCGCACCTCATGCTGGAACACGCCCATCACGCGCACCACGCCCCATCGATCCTGTTCAAAGAAGAAAGAAAGGTCAGTAAGCCCACCATCTTCCTCATCATGTTTCCTCTTGCTACATCTCCTTCTCAATCTCATGAATCACTTCAGATAAAACAGCTAACACCAGATAGCATGGCCTTTTAAGTGGGAGACCTGGCGCATCGAATCAGTCGCTACCCAGCTGGCAATGTCTGCCCCTGAAGCCGTTGAGCGCCTGAGAACCACAAACTTGGATGAACTCTGGAAGTCAGACCCTCAGCAAGCCTCGATCTACGAAGACGTCTTGGTAGTCTACGACGAAAGAGCTCGTGCTACCGAGTCTCATGCCGTTGCTTCTCCTGAGGCAGGACCTTCCGTACAAATCAACAACATGACTTCTCCTGAGGCTGAGGCACACAACTCAGAAAGAACTATCTCTGCTCCTGAGACACAAACCACCTTTAAGGACAGACACATCGCATCTGTCGACCACGAAGCTGCACTGATTTTGATGAGCTTGAGATCTGGTGGAAACACTCGTGACTACATCAACTATGGAGCTAGTGATCGTTCAATGGGATTGCAAGCTTTCAATCCAGTCGATGCATCCATAATCACTACATGCCAGAGCATGCATCTGGATGGCGTCTTCGAGACTCTGGTCCCCAAAACCACTGCCGAAGGTTCATCACCCCCTACCCGTATCCCTCAAGTTTCCAAGATCTCCGATACCTCCACTAGACGCAAGGGCAAGCAACCTGTCACTTATGGCCACTCCAGCAGAAATGGCCTTTGTGCAACCCCTGAACGTGTCCTTCAGGCTTGTGTTCAGGCTGTCTCGCATCACAATCATGACATCCACAATTCTTCTCCCAGATATGCCAACAAGATCTCGAAGGCGCCATCGACCATCAGCAGAGTGATCAAACCATCTACCCATTCTACCATACCTACCAACAAGGTCATTCCTGCTACCCCTGACTTCCACTCCACTCAACCTGCTGTCATCGAGAGATTTGAGAATAAGGATCTAAAGCCGTGCACTACTCTGCGTCGCAGCAAGCGCAAGATTGCTCATGATTCAGAGAACGAGAACGATACTGTTGCCCTCACCAAGAACACCCCAGTCACCTCCAAGATCCCTCGCACTAGCCACAAGAAGGCAAAAATCACCGAACAGTCACCTATGCTACTTCGCTCCAAGCGCAAGGTCTTTCACATTGAGGATGATGCAGAATCTTCGCCAGAGAAGGCTGAGCAATTCATTGTCCCTCGGGCTGAAGAAGGTACTCAGACACGCATCTCAAGCCGCAGCAAGCGGAAGATCATTTATGACACAGACGACGAGGACGAGGCCCCCTTTAACAATGAGAACAATATCACTGTCTCCAAGAAGGCCAGCACCGAGGAAATTATGAAGAAATCACCTGTTCTGCGTCGTACCAAGCGCAAGTTGACTCGCTCCGGAGAGGATGGAGCTGCCGATTTTCTTGATGATGATCTTCCAACCCCGAAGAGATCCAAGAAGGTCATGAAGAAGGCCAAGACGTTTTTAATTGAAAATCTTGACATTTCTCCCCGTGACATCGATCGTCCTACTCCAAAGAGATCAAAGACCGCTGTCAAGAAGATCTCTACCGAAGAAGGCGAAAATGACGAAGACGACGAGGTGGCCACTGTCAAGAAGTCCAAGCAGGCTATCAAGAAGTCCGAGTTGACTCTCGTTCACCCTCCCAACAACCTTCCCCTCAAGGCTCCTGCAAACACTCCTGGCATCCCCGACGGCGCTCTGGCTTTAAACGAACACTTCAAGAAGGATGCACCTTGCCCACTCGGTGTCCAGCTCCCTATCAATAGAGCTCGCACCAGATGGGAATGGATCCCTTACAACACCCGCAAAGTTGCAAACGCCAACTTCGACTGGGCAGACGACCAGCAACGCAAGGACGCCAATCGCTTCCGCCAGCAGCGCATTCGTCGTCGTCTCACTGAACACGGCTACATCTATGATGGCCGCAAGAACCACTAGGCAACCTGAAGATCTTGTGGCACAAAGAATTCTCTTGAATTCGACTGTGACGCCTTCGATCACCTTTTGCTTTGTTCACTTTTTCCTTTGTTTTTGGTTTCTTTTGTGGTGAGGTGGTGGGTGCACGTGGCAGCGAAGCATGGATGACAAAAACACGGTCATGAGAAGCATGACCACGGTATGGGTAATGAAAGGATGGGCAATTGAATCATGGGTTATCAAAAGCATGGATGAAGGCATATCAGGCGGACGGTACAGGAAACAGGAGTCAATTGGTATCCCCAAAACAGAGGAGATCAAGGAATCGTCTTGTAGACGTCAAATCAAGACCATCAAGACACTGTTCCAACTAAGTGACTGTGTTGGTTAAAACCAGTGACAAGGACCATTTTTCAAGCCTTCGTCCGTGATCGAATGTGTACCTTGATCTCTTCCGGAACTCCAAATACACCAGCTGTTTGCTTCAACCCTTCCTCAGGATGGACCAGTTCAATCTATATCACGTCAGTCAGCACCCGCGTATATTGTATGGTGCCAAGTAGGTTGAATTCTGACTTACATCAAAATTCATGACCAAGGCTGGAATGACTTTCTTCATCTCCATCCAAGCGACGTGCATCCCAAGACATATACGTTTACCTGCTGAGAAAGTAAGATTAGCACGATGCATGAGAACTCTTTGTTCTTCTGATGCCTCAAGCCAGCGTTCTGGTCTGAAAGCCTCGACATCTGGGCCCCAGATACTTGGATCTGTGTTAAGTCCAGCTGTATTCATGGCGACAATTGTGCCTCTTGGAATTGGCACTCCGGCAATAACGGCGTCATCGCTGATCACAACGCGCTCGCCCATGATGTTGGTCGATGGCTTGAGGCGTGCTGATTCCTTGATACAAGCATCGAGATATGGTAGCTTTCGCAGGACAGAAGTCTCAGGGAGTTCCCAATCTGTTTCGGTGGCCGGCATGATGGATTCCAATTCTTGTCTAAGTTTGTCATGTACACGTCTGTCGCTAAGAATGAGATACATGCATATAGCCGAGGTGTATGCAGTAGTCTCTGCTCCAGCGTGAATAGTCGTCATTGTCAGGCCAAGTATGGTAGAAGGTGTGTAGAGCTGTGGATCCTGTTTTCCAGATTCCATGTATAAATCCAGCAAATCGTGGTGAATACCTAATCCTCCTTTTGCTTTGCGATCCTGAACAACACGCGACGCCAATTTGACGAGACCTGATGGTGCTGCTTTCTTGTAATTCCTGACGTACCAGTTCTTGTTCAAGAGTTGGTCCAGCCAGGGTATGGTCCAGTAATAGATCCAATGAGCAAATCTTCGCTGAGCTGCCTTGCCAGCGCCGCCTATATCTGACTGTTCTCTCATGAATCCTTGGTCTTCGCTAAAGCCTATGCGAGTGATGGTGTCGAAAGCAAACCAGGCAAACCAGGGAGCAAGATCAGTGGTGGGACCGATATTGCGTAGATGACTTATCAGTTCAGACACTGTATGATCGACATGCGACTCAAAACGCAAAACACCATTGGGACTGAAAGTTGGATGGAGGGAACGCTTGAGCCTTGCAGCTTTGTCGTCATCGGTGATAGCGAGGAAGGAGTCGACTTCGGTGCCATTGACAATTACCTTGAGAGGATCATAGCTATCGGCCTATAGACGTCTATCAGTATCGCTGATATGTCCGATCGCAAACATGAGTCAGATCTGTGTACGAACCTTCGGCAGGACGTTTGACGTCGGAAGTACGGAGTGCACAGCGGAGACATCACTGAACATGACTCTGTTAGGACCGTAACGTTGCACGGGTCCGTACTTCTGATGCAGTCTTTTTCTAATATCGTAGAATTTCTCTTTGCCATTCAAGCGCTGCATGAGCCAAAGGTTTGTCCATGCTGCGATGGGCGGCCCAGGTATATGTCGAAGGCGCCAATATTGTAGTACTGAAGCGAGAACCAGATAGACACCAGTGACACCGATCAAAATGAAGATCAAGTTTATAACATGAGGTTGTTCATCGTTCAGCATAAGTGCGAACATCTTCGGGGCATTGAATTGTACTTGATTTTAGAGAAAATGGAAGATACAGAATTCGGGGTTGAAACGAGACTTTATGCTCTCGACTGATCAGCGTATGAAGCTTACGACACGGTTCCTACAGGATCCTTAATCTCATCCATTGATATGATCCTTCGAAAGCTGACGGCAAAGGCGGCATACCTCGCTCAGGATGCGAGGGCGCACGGCGAGGATGCGCGGTATTCCCATACGACTTCTGTACCTTACACAAATCACTCAACAGCTTGTTCCAATATTCAAACACTATTGTGTACAGAATACAATGAGTCGGTGGCACAAAAGCTTGTTCGATCAATGCCCTCCCCCAGGTGATCGTCCAGCTTCCCCGCAACCTTGTTTCTCACACATGGTCAGATCTGACACTTTGGATCAAACCGCTCGTACCGGATGCGAGGGAAGTCAGACCATGGACTACATTGTGAGATATAAGCTTGGGATTATCTCAAATCAAAGAGATGGAAGGTGCAAGGTGTAAGGTGCTATGAGTGGTGTAGTCAAATGTCGGAGATGGCTACATCGTCCTCGCTTCTTTACCCCACTTTACGCCTGTCCAGGATGCTACAAGTGCAAGTCGTCATTCCTATGCATATGTTCGGAGAGATTCTTGCAAATCTATGTCTGTGAATCAAACACTCACAACTAGTGCTACTATCCCACCACCCAATTTTTGAGCAAGATTGTTCCTTGTCTGGCTAGACATTGCTCGATTTTCCTCGACACGCACAGTTACACGCACAGATTCTTAGATTCTGGTCGGGGTTCCACCATTGGTAGCCGTTACAGACGATGAACTTCGGCAGGAGGTTTTTGGGAGGCAGCGGACGATGTAAGAAGAACTCGGGCTGTTGGCGAAGATTTACGCGCTGCGAGAAGTAAGCACTGCGAACCTGGTGTGCCACCGACGCAGATGGATCCATCAAGGTGGCGCATGGGCGCAAGCATTGCCTCATTATCCACTCTACTTGTTCCCAATGACCACTCAGTGTAGATTTGCTGCATATGCTGGGTTCTCTTTGGTTGGGGGCCTCGTGCATGCTTATAGTTGTTGGATCAAGTAGCCAGGAAAACTTTTTCTGGTGCATCTTCGCACATTTGGCTTTGAGCTTCAAAGCAAAGGTCGATTGAGGATCGGCCACGAGGTCGACAAGGATAGTAGAGTCGATGACTAGGCGAAGAAGCAAAATTACATCGCGACAAGAGGTAATGCGTGGTCCTCCGCCGACGTACGCTAGGTATTTCACGGCTCGTCGGACGGAGAACATGAAGAACTCTAATGAATCTGGGAAGTCGACGAAGTCAGTCCATGCCCTGATCTTGCTGTATTGTACTATCAAAGTGTAGGCAATGGAAGACGGAAAGTGACGACTTACTGAATCCGATACCGAGATAATCACCCGGTGTGAAGACACACCGCATGAGGTGGTTCTTCTTGTCGATGAGTTCTTGCGAGTGGTAGTGGTGGCCAAGAACCTTCATGTAAGTTTCGCAGCATCGCTCAAACCTCAGATACTCATCATCGCTTGGTCTTTCTGTCTTGGAAACATGTCGCTTCAGTCTCCAGTCAATAGCCATACGCCAAATCAAACAACGCTTGAGAGAAAGGATCGTCGGATGCGAAATGTCAATACTTGGCTGTGGTTTCGGTTGTTGCGTGTATGCGGGTGGCAAGGTGTCGATCACCTGTATTGGCTTGCGAATAGCATCGTGATATGGAGTCTTATGGCAGAAAAACTTCGTGAGGTTGCACATTTGGATGCGTAGTAAGATTCCCTGGTTGTTATGTGAAGATAGGAGTGCAAAACAGTGAGCCGTGTTGTTAGGAGAAAAGCGAAGGTCATGACTGCCGCAGAGCAAGTTTGAGTCAGTTCAGACATAGCCAGCTGACCATGAGGTCTTGGCTATCTTTCTGATATGCTGCACTGTTCCACACAGAAATTTGGAGCTTGGGAGACGTGTCGCTCTGATAATCCCAATCCAGAGATTGATGCTGGGCCTTTGGAGTTGTTGACCATGGTTGTTGACAATAGCCGGTAACACCATGAATGGAGCGCTCTTTCCTCCTTCATTAGACTGTATAATATCATCAGAACGAGTGCGAAGCTCTGGGTTCTTGCCGAGGGTCGCTATCTCTTGATCGCTCGTCATAAGGACTCTAGATGATCCTAGTCGAACATCATGTCCGGCGTGATTCAGAACCTCAGTGCTTGCACACTAAGGGCTTTGGGTGCTAGACTTGCAGCATAAATCAAGACAACTCAACTTGGTCGAAGAGCTGTGATGAACTGCGATTTCCGAGCTGTGATCTTGAGTGGACGTCGCTCGCTGCTCAATGACCTGTACTTGCATGACGTTTCGACCTCGAAGATCGATATAATTCTTTGGCATTTCTTGTACCTGGGCTTGGGGGTCGCTGAGGACAAAGAGTCGATGTCCAGAATGACTAGACAAAGCATGATTACCGGATGCGTCGAAGTCGACTCGCAGGGCCTTTGTCCTGACCAGCACCCAGATCTGGATACCTTGACCAGGATGTATACACGATCAGATCATGTAAAATGCATCTACACCCCTTGGTTTCCGTACATCTTCTGGTTTATCGATACACCATCTCGCGATCATGGACCTACCTAAACCCAAACACATAGGGTTTCCAATCAACCCTCCTACAGTCCTGTCCGGCCGTCCTAGCAAGGAAATCACTCCAATGACAAACAAGGAGCATGCAGAAAAGTTTGGAGATGATCGTGTTTCGCTCTGGGATGTTCTGAAGAAAGCGAGACCGCATGATATTACTACTCATGCTTTGGAGGAGAGGGCTGAAAGAGAGCCTCGTAGGCGAGCTCCAAGTATGTGTATTTTTCCTTGTCGTTCTCTGGAGCTTGCTTGGTACCGTGCTGCTGTGCAGATTGCATCAAAAACAAAACGTTGATCGAAGACTAACACTGCTTAGCTGATCAACCGATGAAGCGCTTCACCGAAGACGACTGGTATCGTATCCGCGAAGGCGCTTTCAGCATCCATGAACCGTCTCCTGAAAGACGTCGCAAGGAACAGAGATCTGCTCGTGATCAGAGAGCTGCACGCCGTTCTGATGAAAAGCAGATTGAGAGAAACGAAGGACTACGGCGCTCAAGCAGACATCAGCGCAATGATGTCATTTACGCGGAATCAGCATCTGAAGGCCCTTCTTCCGACAGTCCTTCTTCCGAGAACTCCCAAGATTCGTTCGTGGCGAGCTCTGAATCTGAGGAGTTCTCGCCTCCAACCCGTGGAAGTAAGCGCAAGCGGGCCGTCGCTTTTAAAGCTCCTGAGGAGGAGATTACCAAGTCGCGCACCAGAAGCGGACGCAAAATTCTCCCTGATAGCGATGATGAGATGGCCGAAGCGTCTGCGAGTCGTAGCCGTTCTGTGACTTCCGTGCCGCCTATAAAGAAGCACAGCAAGCGGCTAACCACATTAGCAGATAGCGACGATGAGATGGCTGAGCCGTCTGTAAGTCGCAGTCGTTCTGTAACACCAGTGCCACCTATCAAGAAGCACAGTACGCGTCGCACTACACTGGCGGATAGTGATGATGAGATCGCTGTACCACGTGTGAGTCGCAGCCGCTCTGTTACTCCGATACCTGCGGTCAAGAGGCGCAAAGCTGGAGGAAAGCGCCCTGTTGTTCTCGCGGACAGCGATGATGAGATGGATTAGAGGCGTCTGGGTGCAGTGGTTGATGTCCTTGAGTTCTTTTCTTGTTGTTTGCTGACCTTGTTTCTTTTGTGCTATCAGAGGGTAGACTGGGTTCAACGATTCTGATCATAGTTTCATTATGTAACAAATGCTTTTTTCAGTGATCGCAGTGTAGAAGGAGGCGACAATGGAGATGAATTTAGGAAAAAGGAAATGGAAACCAACTGTTGCTTCTTTGTTGTATTGTTCTCGGTCGCTCACCTACTCTGCCTACCATGACTGCTTTACTACCTGGATTCGTTGTTACTTTCTGAGCTGGCATATCACTAATTATGATCTCGATGCGGTGATTCGTCTGAGAGGTGGCCAGTGAAGAATGGCTCCTCTCCTTCTGAAGGATGTAGCGCAGGGTGCTATGGAAATGCACAGTAGCATCAGAAGAGGAGACGATGTCCACGGAGAGGAGCCAACTTGACGGCTCTCAATGGACTTGCCTCTGATCACAAACGTAGTCATGCATTGTTATAGTGTACATTTTGCTTATCGCCGGAGGAGGAGTCCGATCGAAGTCGAGGTCCAGGGCTCACCGCCTGGCATCGGGCCTCGGCACATGTTTCGACCGAGAATCGATGCTTACCAACATTCGAGGGGCTGCATCATCAACATTGAAGTCAATCTCCTTTCAGTACAGCACCATCATCGACGCGACGCAGAAGGCGTCGCCATATCTTCAAGATGAGGTCAACGATGCAATGCATGCTGCTACTTGCGCTGTGCATGTGCGCATGCGCAGCGACACACACTTCCAACTGGGCTGTCCTTGTTTCGACCTCGCGCTTCTGGTTCAACTACCGCCATCTCGCAAACACCCTATCCCTCTACCGTACCGTAAAGCGTCTCGGCATCCCCGATTCCCAGATCATCCTGATGCTCCCTGATGACATGGCATGCAACCCTCGCAACTCATTCCCTGGCTCTGTCTTTAATGACAAGTCCCGCGACTTGGATCTCTACGATGCAATGGGCAGTGGCATCGAAGTCGACTACAGGGGCTATGAAGTCACGGTCGAGAACTTTATCAGACTGTTGACGGATAGATGGCCAGAGAGTTGGCCGAGGAGCAAGAGGTTGATGACGGACGACAGGAGTAATATCTTGATTTACATGACTGGTCATGGAGGAAACGAGTTTTTGAAGTTCCAGGATGCCGAAGAGATCAGCTCGCATGACTTGGCTGATGCCTTTGAGCAGATGTGGGAGAAGAAGAGGTAAGAGATATCCATCACAGCCATGCCCGTCACAGTACTGATGGAGGAATTACAGATACAATGAACTGCTCTTCATGATCGACACTTGCCAGGCAAACACCATGTACGGCCAATTCTACACCCCGAACATCATCGCTACTGGCTCTTCAGCCCTTCACCAATCTTCGTACTCTCATCACGCCGATCAAGATGTCGGTGTTGCAGTCATCGACCGCTGGACCTACTACAACCTCGAATTTCTGGAAGAACAGATTGGCTCTACAAGCAGTAATGTGACTCTAGGCCAACTCTTTGACTCATACGATCCAGTCAAAGTCCACTCCGATGCAGGCATTCGCTATGATCTATTTACTGGCGGAGAGCATGAGGCAAGAAACAGAAAAGTGGTCGATTTCTTTGGCAACGTACAAGGTGTCGAAGTTGATGATGCAAAGAGCGGAGAAGAAAGTCTGGCAGAGTGGAAAGAAGATCTCCTTGCTCTGAAAGCATTGATGGAGAAGTCAAGGGACATGATGAAGGACCTGAACAACATCACTACAGGTGTCGATTATGCTGAAGCGACCGTCTCGCCCTCCCAAGCCGAGGAACACGCTTTCGGAACTGCAAAGCTCTTGGATCAAGCTTCTACATGGAGCAAACAAGCCATTGGTGGTGCGGCACTGCTCGCTCTCGGTGCACTCTGGACTCTCAGCTCTGTTTTTGAGTGAATTTTCTGTCGTTTTCAGCACGACAACCAGAAGACACTATTTCCGATCTGAATAATTCATCAAGTCAAAGTGTGGTGTTTCTCTCATTTGAGAAGCCTTCCGCAAATGCCGCTTTGAAGTTACAAATACTCCCAACATTCAGGATCATGTCCGCCGGGATCTTTGCCTGCCTTCCATCACTCCTGCTTGGTGCCAAAGGTCTTCATCGCTCCATCGACTCCACTCATCCATCGAGCAGCCCGCTGCAATGACACAGGCAACACACCCAACCACTCAATCAGCCAAGCATAGACTGGCATGCAGACAACACCGTCTCTACCATTCTCAATCATGTCCACAATTTCTCTCGCCAAATCTTTCGCTTGCACCACTGGACCGAAAAAGTCCGACGGAGACTTGAGCGTCGAAAACATTGCCGTACTCAACTGACCAGGCTTCACCAATATCATTTTCGTATTTTCTGCACCTGGGTACTCGGTCTTGTTGCAAGCCATCTGCTTGATCTCAGCCCGTAATGACGTGTGAAAAGCGAGTAGTGCGGCTTTGGAAGCAGTATAGTCTGTAAGGTGTGAAGCCCCTAGATGACCCAATACAGACGATACAGTAACGATTGTACCGCCGGTGGGGGAGGCAAGCATACCAGGCAGAAACGAGCGACAGGTGTGGAAATGTGAAAGCGTGTTTATGGAAAAGCACCGCGATACTTGGGAGGCAGAGAGGGAGAGCAAGGGCTTTCCGTTTACGATGCCGGCGTTGTTGATTAGCAGGGTGGGTGTGCCGAGCTTTGAACGATGAATTAGCATCAGTATCTGCAAAAGTATCGACAACATTGAAGCACTTGGGGAAACGGGAAGTGAGAATTGGGATAGAATGAGAAAAAGAAACACTGCGCTACGTACATTATTCTGCACTTTTCTGTAAGCAGCATCCACTTCCTCGGCATTGCCCACGTCAACTTTATACCACTTGATTCCTTGTGCATCTTCTTCGTCCTCATTCCATTCTTCTGGAGCTTTTATGTCCCAGACTACAACCTCTGCACCCTTGAGTTGCAGGATCTTGGCGATCAACCACCCTAACCCTCCAGCTCCTCCCGTCACTACAGCAATTTGTTGGCTCCAAACCACCTTTTTGGCTTTTCCATGGCCTAGTCGTGTGTTCAAGGCTGTTGTGGCGTAGAGTGCAGTATACCATGCTGCCACAACAATAGGAGCCAGAGGGAGAGCGGAAGAGACGACTAGCTGGCAGAGGATGGCACCGATACAGAACGAGTAGACTTGGCTGAGAGGGGGAAATAAGATGCGGGATAGGTGGAGGAGGTAATCTAGACTGAATGAGGGGGTTGTGGGTAGAGGTGAGAGGGTTAGAAAGTAGAGGATTGTCAGAGTAGATAGGATGAGGAAGAAGGTGGGCGTTAGATAGGCGGTGGAGAGAGGAAGATTGAAGGGTAGAGCAGATAGTATATCTGGCATTGTGACTGTTTGTGCTGTGAAAATGTGGTTGGTGTCGATTGGATCTGTGTGGTCTTGGATCGAGGTAGATGTCAATCAAGCTGTAGTTGGTATTCGGACTTTCTTGTTATTTCGATGTTGTTGTCGGAGTACTCCAGCTTGCATTGCGCGCATGAGGAAAGCGCGCGATTGGTAGTCGTGGCTGACTAAGCACAAGTAGATTCGAAATTGTTCACGACGGTCTTCAACATGATGGTTTGATTTCACTTTCCAAGTGTCTTGTACACACTGCCATGTCTGTTTGAAGGGGTGGGGAAAGCCTCAGATCGAAAATGCTGAGTGCGATATGTACGACTCTCTTGTCCTCTTGTGAACGCCATGAAGCTTGGAAGGTAATCTTCAGATCTCTCAACAGTCACAATGAAGCTGCAGAAATGCACAACACTTTCGTAAGAAATGTGATTGCCATAGAGATTACCTTCTGAAGCATCTAGTCGCAAGTGTAAATTTCGATCTTATATCTCCGGATTCAAAAAATTGTAGAGCGCAAAATATCCTTGTCAATTCGACCACCCTGGCTTCGGATTTGAGGCCTCGCCGCATCAAGGAATGCCAAGATGGCTTTGTATACACCTTCGGATGCTCAACAAAGACGAGAGGGGTATGAGGGGCTAGCGAGGAGCTTATTGTAACTGTATGAGAAGCAGGTGATGATACGAGGGGCATGTGGTGTTGTTATTGTCCATCGGGAGTGTTCAGGAGGCTGTATGTGCCCTCATGCCGGCGGGACGAGTGACGATTGGTCCGAGCCGCATCCCACATGCCCGTCATTGTTCGTGACCCCTCCATGCCCGCCATCATGTCCTGTATACAACTAGCATCACCTCGTCCACCTCTTCGAAAACTTGAGCTTGCAACTTGCAGCTGTACAAACGTTCAAGCCAGAAAGAACAACCTTTGCGATTACCACATTCGTCAGCGCATTCCAGCCCGAAACAGCAGTCGCCACTCGCACATCTTCGCTCAAATCGTTCCTACAACACACACAAACTCGCCTTCACTGCCGTCGCAACAAACACACTTTCTGCCTGATCGATCAGAACCGATTACCGGTTTTCTCTAACCCCCTCTTCTCCTTAGTCGGCACTGCCTATACACCTTTAAACACGCCTTGATCCCCAGTGATCATCGCGAGGTGTCGCAGAGCCAGACCATTCAATCCCGGCACATGAGCAGCCATTTGTGGAAGTACTACCTTCAGGATGATGTCGACCGCTTTCGGCATTTACTCGAGACGACCTCGTACAATGTCCGTCCACACCAAAACAGGGCTCAATCCATGCAGACCCCCGCCGCCGTGAGCTCGAGTCCTGGTACCTTGAGTACTTCACCCACACTCACCGCAAAGGCGCGCAAGCCTTCGACATTCTCGCCACACCCAGGAAACATGCCTCCACTCACAAAGGCCGACATCAACTGGCGCGATTCGAATGGCATGACCCTGCTTCACCACGCCGCCTCCTCGACATCTGAGAATGCTCTCGAATTCGCCCAAGCTCTTGTTGAGCATCCCTTGATTGACTTGTACCTACAGGATGCAGAGAACTCATGGACCGCCCTACATCGAGCATTCTACTTTGGAAACATCACTATTGCTCGCGCGATCCTCGAGAGGGATACCTCGGATGCTCTTGGTAGAGGAATAGGAGGAGGCTTGGTCAAGATAAAGGATCGTGAAGGTCTCGGTCCGTTGGATCTATACGCTGCGACAATCAAGGATCGTACTTTGCGACCTGAGGGACAAAAACGGCCCAGAGCTGGGTCTGACGCCAGCGAAGATGAAGTCATGATGAACGACGATGATCAAGAGGTCAGGCCAAGAGTCATTGAGTTTGCGACAAACATTTCCGGTGACGAACTTTACACTTTCGGAAGCAACAAGAATATCACTCTAGGCTTCGGAGACGAGGATGACCGACAATATCCAGAGCGCATTACGTTAAAAAGGCCAGACCATCTTCTGCAACGATTCTACCGTGAGTATGTTCGAGAATATGAAAAGACATGGGCTACGTTCGATCCTGTCATTACACAGACAGACCAGTCCACTCTACCACGCTCATTACCTGTGGACTCCATGCCTTGGGTAGTCAAGAACCGACCTCTGATTATCCAGGATGTCTTTATGTCCAAGCTATCTACAGCAGTCTTGACTACCGATCCAGAGTCAAATCTGTACATGTGCGGTCATGGGCCAGGAGGTCGTCTAGGTGTTGGAGATGAACAGTCGCGTTTCAGATTTGTCTGCATTGAGGGTGGCGCATTGTCGCGGAAGAAAATTGCCACTGTCGCACTTGGTCAGAACCACACCCTCGCTGTCGACGATCGAGGTGAAGTCTTCTCCTGGGGCAGCAATGGCTATGGTCAACTTGGATACAGTCTACCAAAGACTGGTATCAAGGACGAGGACCCAGTGAGTTGCGTACCAGCGCAGATCTTTGGACCTCTCAAGCGCGAAATTGTGATTGGTGTCGCCGCCTCACGCATCCACTCAGCCGCGTACACTTCTACATCCCTCTACACGTTTGGCAAGAATGAGGGACAACTT
This sequence comes from Aureobasidium sp. Y128-05A, assembly GCA_037042735.1. Classification (NCBI taxonomy): domain Eukaryota; kingdom Fungi; phylum Ascomycota; class Dothideomycetes; order Dothideales; family Saccotheciaceae; genus Aureobasidium; species Aureobasidium sp. Y128-05A. The sequence goes on along the minus strand of JAXQKC010000109.1, from coordinate 196,998 downwards.
GGCATTGTCGATTCTGATGCTCGCTCGCTTGAGTATCAGATCACTCCTCGAAAGGTTGCAGCTTCTCGCTTTGCGGCACCTATTGTCTCAGTCGCCGCCATTGACCGTGCCACTGTCTGTCTGCTCGAGAATCACGATGTCTGGGTCTTTGCAAACTATGGTTACGCCAAGATACAGTTCCCTCTCGATGGCTCAAGCAGTTTCTTAAAAGACAGCTTCCGCGTTACACGATATGATGATACTGTCAACCACATCAGCAAGATCACAGCAGGTGGTGACACCATTTGTGCCATGTCTAGTAGTGGTGAGGTTTACACCTTGTCTGTCAGTCAACGTCAAGACCAGGCCAACGCATCTACAACCAATCCGACAAAGATAAGAGGAGCTCTGTCTGCGCCACAAGAGATTTGGTCTTTGAAGAAGAACAACATGGCTGCTCGTGATGTTGGTGTAGACGCTGATGGTTCCATCATCCTGACCACTGAAGAAGGAAGTGTCTGGAAGCGATCAAGAAGAACAAAGATCAAGGACGGAAAGTCTTTGGATGCCGTCCAATACAAGCCCAAAGATTACAAGTTCTCTCGTATTGCTGGCCTTTCTCGTGTCACAGCAGTCAGGTCTTCAGCATACGGTGCTTACGCTGCTGTTCGAAGAGATTGTGATGTCACCAAGACTCAAACTCTGGTTCAAGAGCAGACTATTTGGAAGGATCTGTTTCCTCTTCTATGTTTCAACGAACTCGTTGTCCACGAGGACGTGCCTGACAGTGAAAGCGAGGAGCCACAGCCTCGATTCTGGCAAGGTCGTAAGAAACCTGATCAAGTACAGCTTCTTCGCAAGCATTTACTCGAGTCAAAGGACATCGAAAAGGATCTTGAAGAACATCTGCGCCAGGAGGCGAACGACGACTTCAGCGAATACGATACCATCATTGCATCGAACGTATCCGACCTCCGCTTCCCAGCTCATCAATTCGTTCTTGCGGGACGAAGCAGGGTTCTTAGAGCAGGCTTTCAGACTGTAAGAGATGGTGGCGAGTTCATAGTTTCTGATCTTCTCATCTGTGAGCGCGACTCCCTTGGTCGACCTGTTATGATCTTCCAAGGACTTGACGTGCTCACCTTGGTCGACTTCCTTCTCTACTGTTATACGGATACTATTGTCGACTTTTGGCACCACACTCGACGTTCACCCATGGCATTCCGATACCGACAAGTCCGTACCGAGTTGATGAAAGTTGCTGCCAAACTTGAACTACTCAAATTAGAGCCTGCTGTTAGGCAAATGATCGAACCTGAGCGCTGTCTACCCATGGACCTTGAAATCGCTGCCAGAGACCAGAATTACTTTGCTAATGGCGACATTCGAGTACAGCTGAGCGATGGCGAAGTATTGGTTCATGGACCCATGGTTTGCCAAAGATGTCCTTTCTTCGAAGGTATGTTCATGGGACGTGCTGGTGGTCGTTGGCTTGAAGCAAGACGTGGCCTCCTGCAGAATGCTTCCGATGCTATCGACGTCGACCTTCAGCACATTGAGGCCAACATTTTCCGTATGGTCCTACGTCACATTTACGCAGACACTGGAGAAGAGCTCTTCGATGATATCGTGAGTGCTGACCTTGATGAGTTCCTTGACGTTGTCATGGAAGTCATGGCTGTTGCAAACGAGCTCATGCTGGACCGCCTTTCTCAAGTCTGTCAAAGAGTCGTTGGTCAGCATGTTACCACTCGCAATGTTTGTGGTCTACTAAACGCCATTGCTCCTAGCTCTGTTACAGAATTCAAGGACGCCAGTCTCGAATATCTGTGTCTGAGCTTGGAAGCCATGCTCCAAGGTGGCCTACTGGATGAGCTAGATGAAGATCTGCTTCTGGAGCTGGACGATATTGTCCGTGCCAATCAGCTTGCTCTGATGCCTTTCGCAAAGAGTGGTCGTGCTGAGGCTCTCCTACACGAGCGCCATCCAGAGCTCGCGGCTTTGATTGATCGTGATCGTCAGATCAAGCTTGATTCGATCATGCTACACGCCAAGCATCAAGATCTTGATGGTTGGGGTCCAAACTCTTTCAGAGGCGGTAGTTTAGAAGATGGTGCTTATGGAAAACAGAAAGCTAGAAGAAAGTCTAAGGATGCCGCTGTTGACTCTACTCCTAGAATCAGAGCTGCTGTGCCATCTTTGGGCACCAGTCTTGAAGAGAGCTCACCGCTGGATCTTGATGGCGCACCTTCAAGAACTGCTGAAACCGAGTCCGAGAAGGCAGTACGTAGAGACACTGCAGTCGGGACTCCCACAGATTCTTGGCTCGACTCCAGAGGAAAGCCAATCACACCCCATACTGCCACACCCAAGCAAGGTGGTCTTACCCTCGGCATGACACCTACAACTCCCGCAAGCTCCTCAAGTGTCCCTTGGGCAGCCACTCCTTCACCTGGAGCGAAGCTGGAAATGAAGGATATCATGGCACAAGCATCTTCAAGTCGTGTGTCGAATCTTTCCTTGGGCATCGCAGCTAGTAGAGAGAAGGCATCCGAGGAGGCTTCGGCAGCGAGATCAGCTGCAAAAATGTCGCAGAAAGAACGCAAGAGAATGCAGCAAGCCCAGCAATCAGCAGCTGCTGAGATTGAGGAGAAGATTGCAGCAAAAGCGGCCTCACCATGGCAGGTCGTCTCTGGTCAGAAGATACCTTCTCTAAAGGATGTCATTGGTGACAAGCCACTTTCGCCTAGCCCTTCAAGTAGACCTCAACCCACAACTCGTACGAGTACTACTGCTCCTCAATTGACCATGCGGCAGACGATCGCCAACCCCAAGCCTGCATCCAAGCCTGCCGCTGCTGTTGCTGCTTCACCCAAGAGTTTGGGTCCTGGATCACCCATCACATCTGGTCATCCATCTCCAAGACTAGGACCACAGCGTGCGTCATCGACACAAACAGGGACACAAACAGGAGCCAAATCGCCAGTTCCAGCATCACCACGTATTCAAGCGCAAGCCGGACCTTCATTGCCGGTCAGACCTTCACCCACACCCCGTCAATCTCAACCACAGCCACAACGCAAGCCTTCTCATCAAACCACCGCGGCATCAACACTCGCACCTCCCCCACCACCAGACCTTTCATCCCAATCCTTCCCTTCCATTCAATCTATCGTGCACAATCCTCGTGCCGCCGAACCAGCTCTGCAACTCTCTCTACAAGAAATCCTCGAACAGCAACAATACGAAAAAGACATTATCAAAGAAGCTGCCGCAGCAAGAAGTCTCCAAGAGATCCAAGCAGAGCAAGAATTCCAAGAGTGGTGGGATAAGGAAGCAGCGAGAATGAGAGAAGATGAAGAGTTTGCGAGATTGATAGCTGAAGGTAAAACCCCCGAGCAAGCTGGTGCTGCAGGAAAGAAAAAAGGAAATAGAAGAGGTGGTGGAAAGCAAGGTGGTAACCATCAAGAGAAGAAAAAAGAGACAAATGGGTCTGGACAGGTTACTCCACAAGGCCAAGGGCAAGGACAACAGCATAGATCTAGAGGAGGAGGTAGGGGTAGAGGAGGTGGTAGAGGCGCTGCTTCTGGTGTTGCCACTGCGGGTCATACTACTACTCCCACTACTGCAAGGTAAAGCTTAATATGTTTAGATTTTTGATGAGAATACGCGTATCTTCTCTCTTCTCAAAGGAATCGTTTAGACTATCTTTTGTACATATATTCGATGATATAATAGTTCACGCATTTCCCCTACAGGTGAGGCATATCTGTTTTGCTATACTATCTCAATGCATAATTGTGTTTTTGAGTACAAGTGTGTTTCCAGAGAAATGGAATACTTGACGAGGCTAATACTATGCCATAACCTCTTCCTATAACTCCTCCTCCCTACCTTGCATGGCGATTTCTTCGTCATGTCGCCAATCGGTAAGGAATTGGAGTCTTTTGACTACACTGCCTTTGCCATGTTTACCTTCTAGTCTCCTTATGGCTTTTGCGTCCCTTCCTTCGACGATACGATCTTCCTCTTCTGTCCATACACCCGCTATGTTTACGTTACCACTGGCCTCAAGAACAACAGAGGCCAATTTAGGATTAAAAGATGTCTGACGCAAAGCAGCAATGACATCTTCTTCGGCATGTCCAACAGCAGTCTGAGCATCTATCCAAGGCCAGAATTCTTCAGTACTAAGAATCTGCGAGTCCGTGTTTGCTGCAACGTAGGATTGGGTTTCTTGTGCAAATTCAGAGGGTAGTGGAGCAATGTCGGCATCGAAAAATTGGGTTTCGGCTTCGTAGATTGCTTGGGTGGATAAGCGTTCGCGATGTGGCTGTGATTGGGAGGGTAATGAAGAGGCTTCCCAGGTTTGGGTCGGAGGTGCTTCAAGATGCATATTTGGGTTGTTGTCGCGGAATTCGGCCGAAGAGTCGTAAGATGGATTGTCAAGATCTGGGTCGATCTCAAATTCGCCTTCGTGTTGATTGGTGTCCATGAAAATATCTTCGTCGTCCTCGCCTATATCGTCTTGCTCAATTTGATGATCGTTCGTTTCGGTGGTCTCTAGTGCCTTGTCTTTCATACTGGGTGGTAACATGTTTGCAAGGTATGTGGCAAAGTCGGCTTGATCGTCATCCTCATCGTCTTCATCAATATCCACACCTCTTTTGTCTTCGGGTGAACCATTTTCTGCTTGGATACGTGCAAGGTTGGCTCTAGTCAACTGATAACGGCTGTCCTTATTTTCCGCCATTTCACGTCGTAACTGTTCGGCCGCCTGGTCTTCAGAGGTATCCGCTTCTTCGTCAGAGTGGTGGCTCGGTGATGGTGTATTTTTGCTGGAGATGCTAACTACTTCATCTGCATCGGGCTGTTGAGCGGTCTTGGATGGAGTCAGAATCTTGCTTGGAGCGGAAGGTGGTGTTGCTGTACGTCGACGTTTTGGAGTTGGTTGTTCTTTCACGAGGTTGACAGAAATCTGCTGCTTTCGTTTGGCAGATTCGGATGAAGTGTTCTTCTCCGTTTTCACAACAAGGTCCATTGCATCATCCAGTGCCTCCTCCCGTTCTACAGATCCTGTTTCTAAGGGGCGGGGTAGCGACTCTTCTTGTGCATCAGCAATTCTTGATGGAGGTGGTCGCACCTCAGTTGTGATATTTTGCTCGATACATGGCAAGGTCGTGAAGGGTTGACCTTGATTATTCCAAAACTCGACCCATGAGCTGTCACCTTGCTCTTTCAAATGTTCAAGATCGTTCTCCTTTTGCAGGGCAACAGGCAAGACACGCTTTTCGTAGAAGGATCGCCACTCGACGGCAGTGTGAGTCTTGTTGTGATTGGCAAAGTTGATCCAAGATTCCTGGTAGCGCCCTACACAGACATTCTGTATGTCAAGCGCCATACGCAGTAGGTATTCGAAATCTTCTTCTGTAAAGGTCGAGTCATCATGAAACTGAGCACCAAAATCTGCTTGTACTGCTCGGTGACGGATCGATGGACGAGAAGCTTGTGCAAGCACCTGTTGAGGTTGTGGTTGTTGCGACATGACAGGCGAGCTCACATTACGAGTCCTAGCCATAGGAGTATTGGCCTGATTCTTGGATGTCACAGCTGGACGTGGTACGGTGGCAATTATTGGAGAGGCAGCAGTTGCAGCAATCTGTTCTTGAGCCGGAATAGGGGTTTGCACAGCAATCTGAGGTATGGTTTCAATTGCTTGGTCTTTCCTACTTGCAACGGCACGTGGGACATCTGGTCGGGGTGTGGTGTTATTTGGACTCTCTGCAGATGCTGATGCTCCTGGCGGGACCCTGAAACTCGAACGCTTCACTGGCGGCTTGCTGATTGGTGGCCCAGGTGAAGGTTCCTGTCGAGGAGAATTGTGGTCGTCATCGATAGGGGCAGTATGTTCAAGTTCGTCCTCTTCGTCTTCCTCTATGGGGTCTCTGACCGAAAGGTGCCTGACCCAGCGGTCCCTCCAAGAGTGATAAGAGTGACGTGGGTTCCTCTCTGCCAACTCTTTGTATATGGCGTTACCATTGATTGCAGCACCAAGTCTTTCCTTGTTCCTCACCCAAGCTGTCAACTGTTCGTCATCTTCCTGGGTGAAGGGAATGTATGCACGGGCTGCAGAAGGAGATTTGGTTGCAGTGGCTGAGCGGGAGACAGATCTGTTGACAGCAGTAGAACGAGGGAGGGCGGTCGAGGGAATGTCGGCGATTGATACGTCTATTGCAGGTAGATCCTCGTCGGGATAAGATTCCCAGCCAGGTGGCGGTCTTGCGGACAGGACTTTGACGTAGCGGTCGCGCCATGAATGGTAGGTGTGTCTCGGGTTGTGGGCGGCGAGAAGTTGATAGATTGTGTTGCCCTGTGTAGCGAGACCTTGCTCATCAGCTCTGTGGACCCACTTGTACAGCAGCTTGTCATCGTCGTCGGTGAAGGGGGTTCTTGTCGACTTTTTGGAAGATGAAGCGACAGTAGTGGTGACGGAATTTGCGGATTTACGGCGGCCGGCGAGGAAAGGAGATTCGTCTTTGGGTATTTCTCCTTGCTTGATAGATTCTTCAATGAATTTGTAACTCAGAGAACCGGCGGGCGCATCGTGTCGCAAGTGGTCGGCGATCAGATAGTCGGCCTGGGCCTCGAGTTTAACTACTCTGCCGCCGTTAGTCTCGACCAGCGAGATGTAATGTGAGCGTTGCGGCACGCGCTGCACAATGAAGAAGTTGAGATCAGCAAACACACTGCCCTGAACATTGGCCGAGTCGGCCATGTCTGTGTACACAATGGCCGGCGGCATGTTGGACAATTGTCGGTGTTGAAGAGCTGCAGCTGTCGAGAAGGACGCGACGGCACGCGTTCAAGCCGAGAGCTCTCCACTTTCGGCCAAATGACGTGCCAGTCGTTCCTTCCTTTCAAGCAGCTTCCGCGTCAATATTTAACAACAACTGCCTTCACATGTCAACATCGATCGGCGTGAAGATGCGAGGCAGCCTCGAATTACCATGATCGCCTTCCGCAACACCATCATTCTGGTGGTCGTCATTTCTCTCTTCACCTTCATAGCTCTCTTTGGTCGACTGCCCGCTTTGCGGAAAACTCCCATCGGCTTCAGTCACAGACTTCTGTGCATCTACATTCCCAATGCCTTCCGACGCTTCGATACACGCTACACTGGTGGCCGTATGAATACCAACTTGGCACGTCTCAGCAATTACCTCTTCCATCAGAAGAATCCGCTGGTTCTCTCCTTGTTCCTCGTCCTCCTGACGGGCAGTGCATTCCTTTTCCTCCGCGCTACTCTTCCTCACCTTGACACGAATCTGATTCTGCCAATACCACTGGTACTACTGGCTCCCTACAGCTTCACCTATCTGTGCGTCACGAGCAAGATCGACTACATCAATCCCGTAAATCATGCTTCGGCAATGCGACAATACCCCTACGATCACATCCTCTTCCGTCCCGACCACGTCTGCCGTACCTGCAACTTCACAAAGCCTGCAAGAAGTAAACACTGCTCTCTATGTGGCGTATGTGTTGCAAGATGTGATCACCACTGTGCATGGATAAACAACTGTGTTGGAAGACACAACTACCGCTATTTCCTGCTCTTGCTTCTGAGTATTGGGATTGTAGAACTCTATGGCGCTTACTTGTCCTGGACAATTCTATCACCACATCTTCATCTCGGTCACTCAAACTATGGCTGGTTTGATAAACAATACTGGGCAGAGTTGGGCAATGCCTTTGTCTTTGCTATGAGCATTGGTGGTATCAGCGTTGCTGGCGTCGGCCTCCTTGCCATCACTACTATGCCTTTGCCTTTTGCACTCCTAGCATATCATATCTATCTCATCTGGGCTGGCATGACGACGAATGAAAGTGCGAAATGGGCAGATTGGCGAGATGACATGACAGATGGTGTAGCATGGATAGGAAAACGTAGTGTGGTCGAGGCCCACAATAAGGAGCGTAAAGCACGTCACTTGAGGAATCGGAATAGACTAAATGGAATGGCTGGTCCGATCTCAGATTCCGAAGATGAAGAGGAATATGTTCCTTGGCCCAAGCACAGTGATCAAATTATCGTCAGCACGACAGATGGAAAGGCTCCTACAGGACAAGAACAACTCTGGGAAAGATGCACCAGTCTGGACATGGTGGACAATATCTACGATCTGGGCTTCTGGCAGAACTTTGTTGCTGTCATGACTGGTAGGTAGATGTGATTTTGTTGTCCTACTTATTCCTTTTCACCAGAAATACCCACTCTTTGCGTTCGACCTATTTGCACTGCTAATGACTTTCCTCGGACACAACTCTAATCTAAAAGTGACTCTGCATCTCTACAGACAGCGCGTCAAAACCTTTGGCTAATTGGAGAAGCGGCGACTGCGATCAACAGGTCATCGCTGCCGAATCTGATGCACATAGCCAAGCACACCCCTTCTCACGCGTCGGTTGACATTCAATGTCTACCTCTTATTCAGGTCTTCTTCGAGATCATTTGATCATTCTGAGGTTATAGTTTCAGCTTCATCCTTCTCCTTGCTCCCACCTCGACGTGAATCCACACTTCGCTCGATTCTCCTTACCCTCCATTGTCTTTGTCGTTTCTGCATGGTGACTTGTTCGGATCTTGCTGGTTTTTTGATTGCTTTAGGGCAGAAGGATTTTACCACGGACGGGTGTCAGTCTCTCTTGCTGTGTATACATCAGATTTGCTCGTTCTCGATATCGGCTGCATACTCAGCTATCTACAAGGACCAATCTAAAACCACTTCAAGACCTTCCCAGTAATTAGCTTACTGCATGATGATCATAACCACTCTTCTTATCGCATCTTTTCTGTCTTCTTGTGTAAGGATGATATCAAGATAAGGCAGGAAGATGTCGTGTTTTAGAGACTTACTTGCAAAGAATGACTATATTATCTGCGATGCCATCAAATCGCTGCCTGTCGTCTCGCTTGAGTTTGCCGGACACAAGCGTGTTGTCGGGTAGAGCCAAACACAGCCCCGCCTCGGTCTTTGAGTTTGACGCTAGAAACGGCTTCCCGCATCCTGGGATAGGTTGCTCTTGCTTTAATCGAGCTGCGAATATTTAATGACCCTCATGCAGCTTCATGTAGCTCTTCTGCATCAATTTTTGCGACGACTTCGCGGTTCCTCATATCTCAAAACAAAGAAAATCGTTTCTCTGCAACCTGCTGTATCGAAGATCAAATGGACGACCACCCGCCTTCGTACTATGCGTCCTTGAACGATAATAGTCCACTAGATAGAGGTGCGTTGAATCCTTACCGCTTGTGTACTCGGGCACAGCTTACTTTAGATAGGAAGCCTCGAAGTCGATGGCAAGGTAGTCTTCGATTTCCACCGGCTATCTCGTGTCATCTCCGGTCTATCTGAGCATGACTTTCAGCACTCTGACACCGGATCAAGCGGATCCAAGAACGAAGGCACTGGAGACGATCCATCGGCACGTCCACAACTCAATATCGTGATGCATGTCGTGGGCTCACGAGGTGATGTGCAGCCATTCGTGGCTCTTGCTCTCAAGCTAAAACAGTTTGGACATCGTATCCGTCTCGCAACCCATCCGGTATTCGAGAGCTTCGTAGAAGAATATGGCATCGAATTCTTCAGCATCTCGGGAGACCCTGCATAATTGATGGCATACATGGTCAAGAACCCGGGAATCATACCGAAGATGGAGTCAATGCGTGGAGATGTCATCGAAAAGCAGACCAAAGCCATATCCAAGATACTCGATGGGTGCTGGCGATCTTGCTTTCGTGTTTGCGATTGCAATAACAGTCGAAAGAACACACAATGTAGAATGGCATCATGTGCGACGAAGTTTCCGTTCATTGCCGATGTTATTATCGCAAATCCACCATCATTCGCACACATTCACTGCGCGGAGAAGCTGGGAATCCCGCTACACATCATGTTCACGTAAGTCGAACTACAACCCATTGGAGTCAGATCGTTGACATTCCTTTCTTTCGAACAGTATGCCGTGGTCTCCAACGCGTCATTTCCCACATCCACTTGTCAACCTTCGCGGAGCCGAAGCAGAACCGGAGCTGTCAAATTACCTGTCATACAAATTCCTTGATTGGATCACCTGGCAGGGTTTGGGCAATGAAATAAATAACTTTAGATCGAGACGTCTTGGTCTTGAGCGTTTAGACACGGTTTCAGCAATCTCGATGATGCGTCGTGCAGAAATACCTCACACATATTGCTAGTTTGTTCTTTCGTCATTGCTTGTAGGAATGGCGTCTAACGAGAAGACACAGGTCAGAGAACCTACTGCAAAGACCGAAAGACTGGTCATCGAATACCTCAGTCGCAGGCTTCTACGTGCTACCACAAGTTCTGGACTACAAACCATCCGAATCCTTGATGGAGTTTCTATCAAGTGGTCCAAGACCGATATATATTGGGTTTGGTTCGATCGTTATCGATGACCCTGATATGTTCACACGCACAATCCTTGAGGCTGTACGTATTACTGGTGTACGTGCCATTATATCCAAGGGCTGGGGTGGCATAGGTGCTCAATCCTTCCAACTCTCTTCGGATATATTCATGCTTGACGATTGCCCCCACGACTGGCTTTTCCCAAGAGTACATTGCGTGGTGCATCATGGTGGAGCAGGAACAACTGCTGCAGGACTGGCTGCAGGAAAGCCTTCCGTCATCGTGCCCTTTTTTGGCGATCAATTGACTTGGGGAAAAGCAATTCACAAAGCAGGAGCAGGACCTAGGCCTTTACCTTGGAAATCTCTAACACCCACGCATTTAGCAGACGCGATTGGCAGTGCATTGGATCCCCGAACTGTTGCTATCGCTGAACACATTGCGTCTGGACTCAGCAGAGAAGATGGTACTGCAAGAGGTGCTGAATGTTTGCTTTCTAACATACCCCTGAGCAGTATGCAGTGTTCTATGCTAAGCAACAAAAAAGCAGTGTGGAAGCTCTCTCATAGTGACTTACGACTGAGCGCTGTTGCAGCGGAGGTTTTGCATTCGGATGGCTGCCTAGACTTCAAGGATTTGAAACCGTAAGTCCATACCAAGCCAAGGGCCCTAACTTTGCTGACCTGTGTGATAGCCTGAGGACCAAAGAGTACCAGCTCAGAACATATCCCTGGGACCCAGTATCCGGTGGCAGTAAGGCAATAATGAATCTGTTTTACGACACTTTCAAAGGATTCGCAGAGATTGGATCAGACTTTACACGCAAGCCTTACTTTGGCCAGGGATCAGACATAGATATCGAGAAACGCCGACAGATGGGTTTGGCGCCTGGCAACAACGATCATCATGCCATCACTCCAGTATCATCGGAACGTCAAGTCTTTGGACTGCGGACAGCGAAAGGTTTCGGTCGCATCTTCCAAGCTGCAGCCCGCGCCCCTATGAAGTTCACAGTCGCTATGGCTGAAGGTGCACACAACGCACCGCGCCTGTGGGGAGACAAATCAGTCAGAAAGCCTGTAAAAGTGACAGGTATCATGTCTGGTATATCGGCTGGTTGCCAGGTAAGTACAATGAGCACAATGGTAACGCCTTTTGGATCTGTAGTCCTAATCATGATCATGCAGGAGCTTCTTCTCGGCACTTACGATGGAATAAGTGGCATTGTGACACTGCCCGTACGAGGCGCAAAGGAAGAAGGCATAATCGGGTTTGCAAAGGGTATTGGGCAAGGCATCGTTGGAATGCCGGTCAAGTTTTGGGCGGGTAAGTTGAATGGAGTCACACGTTTTGTCTGCTTCGCTAATCAAACTCGAACTACAGGAATGAGTGGTGTTACTGGATACCCCATGCAAGGTGTTGATGAGCAGATCAAGAAGGCTTTCGTGCATGATGACATGCGAGAAATCCGGTCTTCACTACAGAAGCTGGGCAGTATTGAATGTGCAAGCTTGAGTGATGAGGAGAAAGGGTACATAAGAGATGCCTGGGCCAGGAGAAAGCTCCCACAATAATTCCGGCAGGACAGTCTTCTCGAGCTAGAAGCTTGATCAAGTGCCAGAAGGGAAAAAACTTCGAATGGTTTCTCAACTTAGTATCAAGGAAGCCAAGGACAATGAGATACCTGATTTCCGGCACTTCGGGTTGAGAAAATGATATATCCGCCTTGAATGAAGGAAACGAAGGAAGAAAAATCGCCTCAATCTCAAACAAGACATATCTTGCTCCAACGATGTCTGATACTGGACTATATGTTATTCATAATGATTGTTCTCCGTAGTTTATCAGTGCTGGGAGTTAGCTATGGAAGTGTAAATCGAGCTCGAGTATCAGACGCCGTCAAAATCCCAATTATTTTGCAATGTCGAAAATCCAAAGTCTGACAAGATTAGACAGAATCTAAGATTATATTATTTAGGCAGCAACAACACAGCAAAACATTGGTCCTAGCGCACGTGGCGCTGTGTGTATAAAGACCCTGGAAACTCCGTCATATCGAGCCAGAAGTACTTTGTCCAATCTAGACTTCCAATCCAAGTCTTGCTACAACGACCAGAGTGTGTCTCCAATCGAGGTCACTCTTTCCCTCTCATACATACTTCTTGTCCCAGCAAATATCCTCAAGAGCTTGACATGGTATGCAGACACGATTACCCATCCCATCCATGAATCCGAGCATGATCAACGATACCTTCCACCCCTTCCCACGGCTGCCCATTGAATTACGGCTAGAGATATGGCGTTACTGCCTTCCACATCGGGCGAGCGAGATGGACGATCCTATAAATTGGATCGTCTATGGGGCCAATGAATGGGACTAGACGTTGCCCTGCTATTTCTATTCGACCAGTGTCAACAATGGCCGCGCACCATTACTTACACGAGTCTGCCGTGAGTCCCGAGCAGTTGCATTTGAATCAGGCAATTGGGCTGAGTTGATCCATCCATACCGGGGGCCAGACGAATTCGATGATAGTGCCATAGAACGCGGTTACTGGGCTGACCCTATCCGCGACTCTGCACATCTGAACTGGACCGTGGGCTACAGGGCAGATTTTGGCTGTCCGATCGATGGTCAGCCTATGATGGCTTTAGTCCAGGAAGCGAAGGATCTCAATGGGTCAGCATCGCTCATGCTGGACTACTTGATTAGTACCTCATTTAGAGACTACAGCGAGCAGGAAGACCTAGCGGCACTTATGCTACTACCAGAATGGCTGGTACTTATGAGAGTCATCGTCATACACCTTGACTTCGCACAAGCTGCCAAGACCGGCCTCTTTGGGCTACTGGGAGACGCATATGTGCAAGTAGTGGACGCCGCTTCGCCGTTAGCTTCGCAGCTGTGGGAATTGGCTGAGACTTGTGAGCGTCAGGCATATGCGATCAAAGCTGCTCAGGACTTCACTCGAATGTCTGCAAACGACATGAATATTGAAGTGAAGCGCAAGACATTCGACAAGTATCACGACCATGAGTTGTCCAAGCGCGTACGGCCAGCGATCATGTTCAAATTGTGTACGGATATGTGTAATCACAGTGACACTCTGGGAGAAGAGCCAAAGGTTTGGTCCACCTAGTTGGGACCAAATCAAGCCCAAGTTGCACAGTGCAGATTATCAAAGCACGCGTACTGGGTAGAAGAAGGTTTGCGTACGTCTGGGTCTCTGAATTCAACGCACAGCAAAACGAGGTTGCATGGCGCATGGCCTCTTCTGATTGTCTTCATTACCGTCAGTATGACACTCGGCTTGTTGCGGCTGCTGGGCCAGAGGAGCTGGTGGTTGAGGCTGGGGTGCCTGCCGCTGTAAGTATTTACTCATATTGGTATGTTCGTGCGTCATGATACTTATAAGTTAATGTTGGCGGCCGACTTGCAGAGGCAATCGAATTGTATATAGTTGGCTGACCTAAAGCACGATGGCCTGCCGAAATATTTCCGCGCCGAGTGCTAAAGTATTTGACGCGTATAACCACAAAAATGCACAATGCTACAAGAAACAGGATCGCGCCCACTAACAAGTCATGACTTATCGCTTCTTTATGAACATGGCTCTGTTTCCTTAGACAACTATACCGATATATCGAAAAAAGTAAGATCTTTTATGTGACAAACACGTAGCATTTGAGTGAACAAAAAGATGATAAGGATTAAATATCGAGTGCGTGTTCATTCTGTAGAAGGATACCTGAACATAACATCACTGATACCACTCTGCTTGACTTTTTCAGGCGTACAGATACTAACCTGCACTTCCGACATGTCCGCTTCAACACCGTCGTAAATCCAACTTTGCGTAGTTCCAATGCTAGATGCATTGAGCTCACTCAAGATAGTAGAAGTGGATGGTTTGAGTGCGTCCTTGATAGTGAAGAACTTCCAGTACGCAGATTCATAATCTTCACCTGTCGTATCACCTTGTGCTTCTTTGGCTTGGAGATACTTCAAAAAGAATGGGTTGGGAGATTCTTCAGCTTCTTTGACAAGGGCGGAATCGTGTGGTGGATCGATCTTCTCGAAGCTTGGCTGGTAGTTGGCGACTATACATGCCCGCGCCGCCTGTAACCTCATCTCAGGCCGCAGCCGCGCTAACTGTTCATAGACGGTATGATAAGCCGGTTGTGGGAACCATATACAATACGGCAATTCGTCCACGGGAGTTGTGGGCGTGATTCGTGATAGATCATTCGTCATGATAAAACGTGCATTGATAGCCCGTCGAATGTGAAAGTTGTTCATCTCGGCAGCTGGTTGAAGTGACCAGAACTTGGCAAACAGCGGATCGTGGTAGATGCCTCGGATCAAGCACGCAAGCTCGCCTTTGATCTTTTGTGGACGTCGCAGGCGTATGTATCGATCAAGGGTTACCGTTATACGCCGCTGATAATATGAGCAGGTCTTTGTCGATTGTGGGAAGATCTGCTGGCAGTGGAGAGTAGAGTAGTGGTAGAACCACTGATTGATCGACTGTGCGAGGTTCGCTCCGCTTGACGTCCACCGACATATCCTCGCAGATGTCGTACAACCGGCACTCAAACCCGTTGCGATCAGAATCTAGAATAGCCCTTGCATTTGGTCGCTTGAATGGTTGCTTCGACTTCAGGAGTGCTGTCACACAAGTGTCGCCATTCATCGGAGAAATTGGTGGGTTCTCCAAGGCGAGAGAGTTCGAATAGTCGTTGAATACAGCATACTTGACAGGCTGTTTGACAATCGCCGAATAGATGGCCTCACTTCCGCTCTCACGAGCTTCCTCAGCAATGCCTACTTCGGGCAGAATATCAAGCTCTGTGTAGAGATCGTCGTAATTCGCCACGGCACAGACACGGCCAACCTGATATTTCATCCACGGATACTTGGTGATCAGCTTCCGGCATGTATCGCGATCCGGCGTCGAAGGATACCATATGCAGTACGGAAATTCTTCTGGGTCGTTCACGTCAGGGATTTCCCTGCTATACATGATAGCTTGGGCGTTGAGTGCGCGAGTGAAGCGAGGCGTAAGACCTCGAAGCTCATGGCCAAAGCCTGCATGTCGACGAATACCTGCGATGACACAGAGCTGAACAAGCTCCAGTCCAAGGTAGTCAGGTATGCGAACACCGTTGATGGCATCCTGTAATACTCTCTGGTTGAAACGAAAGTCTTGCAATGCAGACTGTCGCGGATGAACCATGGCGTTGAGGTTGAATTTCGGGTCAGGTAATAATTCTAGAAGCGAGACGTGTTGACTCGGCTCACAACTCCCTGGGATAAATGCCAAGGACGTTGCATGAAATAAAGGATCGAAGGCGCCGAGCAGAGCAGGACACCCTTTAGGATCAAGCACGAAGACTCGAGAGGAGACAAGGTTTGTCAGAATCAGATATCAAAAGCGAATACTGCACTTAGCTGACCTAAAGCACGGTGGCTTGCCAAAAGACTACGATAGTGTCGGTGCAATGATTTGCTTTATTGACCGCAGCGCGAGATCGAAGTTCATTTCGTCCGTACCGTCGGTAGAGCGCGTCGAGATGTCTGATCAACTTGATGTATAGCTCAAGGTACCATATGGAACCATTCAAGTAAAGATCGAGCTATACCAATTTCCGTAAGTCGGATGTACATCTCATGAAACTGCTCAGTGCTGTTGTTCTTTACACGGTTCGAGGGCAGATGTATATCTACTCAGAGGACAAAAGTGTTGACCACCAAACCCTATGGACAGAGTTTTTCCTTTTTCGCCTACCCTGAACACCAAAATGTCTTTGCACTAATCAATTTCAGTCTGGACAAGTTTTATCTGTCAATGAGACTGCTAAAGGCAAAGCCTCCACGATTCTGCCTTTTCCAACATGGTAGAAGGTGTGCTGTTGTCGCCAGGCTTCGAAGCCTCGAATTGCGCTTCATGCTTCACCAAAGCCCCACCCCACGACTCCAATCTATTCATATGGTTACTCTACCCTACAGACATCCAGAAGAAGCCTTTGTCGTTGGTTTGGAGCGAGGGAGACGCCGTGCGGTGTCACACTTTCCATCATGAATCAGCCACAGGCTTCATTTGTTGAACTCTTCGAGTTCGGCCTCGTCTTAGATCGCCCCAATGGTCTAGTGGTACGATTCTCCCTTCGGGCAAACCCGTCTGTTCAACAGACATCGTTTGGGAGAGGCCCCGCGTTCGAATCGCGGTTGGGGCCCTCTTTTTGTGACCTTCTTGTGATCCTCACGGTACAAAAACAGTCTTTTTGCACCAGCTGAAAATATGGGTTGACTACGAGCTTCTCTCGGATCTTCCGGAATTCAAATAAGGAAGCTTAACGTCAAGAGCTCTGCCCAGACAGTAGATAGCCAAAGCGTGGCCATCTGGGGCTTTCTGAAGCCCGAAGCCTCAAACCTGGATTTTCTTGTCCCGAGAACGCACACCACGACAGACAAGCTCTATTTGAGTGCAGTGATCTTTGATTGAAGATTCCTCCAGAGAGAGTCTGCGAGTCTCTTACGCTCTCTCTGAAATACGTCATGGGCTACGAAAATGGGAGCTATGTCTTTTGCGATCATGAGTGAGTATGATCAATCTGAGACCACTCGCAATAACAGGAACTCGTTAGGGCTCTTTTATTAAATTTCAAAAAATAAAGCCGGCTGCAAATCCTGTGATTTTAAAACAAATTGATCTTTACTTGCCTGTCGAAATCCTGAGTGCTTGCGATCACCCTGACTTCCCCTCCCCGCCTTGCCGATCTCCATCTCAAACATAACCTCCGCAAGATGCCACTTCTTCTGACTGCCAATTGTCAATCACAACCACCACAATGACCGTATCATTGGCCTTAGAGTACCTCGGGGCAGCTACAGCTCTCCTACTCACCTACAAAGTCATCTCATTCACCAGTATCTATCTCAAACCCAGCAAACTACACCGCTACAACCCCTCCAAAAACTCCTGGGCCTTGGTCACTGGCAGCACAAGCGGTATAGGCGAGGGTTTCGCCCACGCTCTCTGCGCCAAAAGTTTCAATGTCCTTCTCCACGGTCGCAACCAGGAGAAGCTTGATAACTTGAAGTCAACACTGGAAAAGAAGTACCCGCACGTGCAGATCAAAACCGTAATCGCAGATGCATTCGACATCGACGTGGATATTGCTTTCATCGTCAAGGCTTGCGAGACTTTACCAGGACCTCTAACATTACTCATCAACAATGTCGGTGGCGCGCCATTGAGTCCATCGTTTGGTACTTTGGCAGAAGTAGATGCCAGCTATGTGGACAAGATGATAAACCTAATTTCCAGATTCCCTACCCAACTCACTCGAGCCTTACTTTCCTTACTATCTCAAAACGCACCTTCATTGGTCATGAGCACTTGCTCCGTTACTGGGTTCCGCGGCTTGCCTTATTTATCAGTCTACTCAGCTTCCAAAGCTTTCAATTACGCTTTGAATCAATCTCTGGCTTCCGAACTCAAGGCTGAGAAGAAAGATATCGAGGCATTGGCGATTGTGATTGCCAATGTGGTTAGTGGAGGAAATAAGACTACGGAAGGAGCATTTACGTGTACGGGTCTACAGATGGCGGAGTTCTCCTTGGGTCGGGTGGGGTGTGGGCAGCCTGCGGTGTTTGGATGGTGGAGACACGCTGTGCAGTGGTGGTGTATGAGTTTTTTGCCTGAGTGGATGACTGAGAAGGTGTTGATCAGTGCTATGAAGGAGAGGAGGACGGAAGAGCAGAAGGCCGAGTGATACATTGTCGACAAGCATGCTCGCATGGTTGGATGGAGTCAAACTAATCCCGTGTGGTCTGCGCATGACACAACTCCTCGAGTCCAACCATACGAGCAAAAGAAAAAGTCACCGCAGCGGGTGAGACTCGAACTCACATCTCTCAAATCTCTCAAATCCATCCAAGTTCTCTATGCCTGCCGTCTGCCAGGACTTCTTCACGAAGCCTATGCTTGTATTTGTAAGCACGGTTGTTCGTCTCTCACAAGCCGCCGACATTCGTGGTCGGCCTAAAGAAGGGGATCTGGAGATCATGCTTGTGTTTGCAAGGTCATTTGATAGCAACACGCCGTAGCTACTGGACCACCGCTGCTTTTGTTACGAGGAACCCAATTCTACACGATTATGATGGTGCTCGAGGTAGCTTTGAGCCCATATTCGAGTCTTGAAGATCTCTCGTCGATTTTACGGAATTATCTAGAGTCTTTCTCGTGTGCTCGACGCATATCTTTATTCACAGCCAGCATCTCACTACTCAGACTAGTCAGGGAAGAAGGAGTGAAATGCATTCGTATGCAGTCTGATCTGTTTGGGTCCGCGACTATATCTGCAGTCTCATGATTTCCATGTGCGAAAGTCTGTCACGATATGCTTGCAGAAATGCACAATACTTTGGAGCCAGGAGTTTGTCCACGAAGATACACGATCTCTCAGCTCTCAGCTCTCACCGGACACAAACAGTTTCTCAATAATATTGTGCATTTTTGCAGCACGAGGAAATGATGGGAAGGTGATGAATAATAGATAGCTAGGCTATGCACCGTACTCCTGCTCGCTATGAAGACACATCAAACGTTACCAATGACAATCATAAATCGTAACTTATTGGCGTCCCTGATTGGGAGCTCAGCTTCAGGGTTTGCCTCGTCGCCATCGCCGAGCATGCCGTCATCAAGCATCAAAGTACTGCTCTTCCATCCCCAACTCTGACTGAAATTAAAGGTATCTGGCGCGCTCTCGTAGACACTCAGCATGCGTCCACCTTTACTAGGCGAGTAAATCTTGAAATACGTCTTGATGGTGGGTCGACTATCGACGTATGGTGGTAGCGTCGGGATGCGTATGCTGCGTGTGAGCTTTGCGATCTCTGGGTCTTCGTCTTCGAAGTCTGAGTCTTGTTCGTTATCATAATAGGCAGGTTTGGTCGGGAAGTTGGATAATATATCCTGTTCGCTGCTCTTGCGGTAGCCACCAAGTCCTCGAGATCTTGGTGTTGTATCAGCAGCCACAGCGTCGGGATCAGTGTCACCACTGCTATCGGCATTATCTGCATCTGCGACGACATCACCACTACGCCTACGAGCTAGTAGACGCCTGCGCTCTTCCGCTCGGCGGTCAGCACGTAACATCATTTCCCGCTCCAAGTGTCCAATTCTTTCATCTACACGCGTATTCGGCGCGGATTGTCCACCAGCGGCCAGAGTTTCTTCAGTCTCCCGCTCCTTGGCACGATGAAGGTATACTCCAAGCTGAGGATTCTTACCCCTTCGAACTTTCTGAATGTAGAGGTTCCACCAAGAACCCGAATAGAATATGGTACGACTATACACTCGCTTCTTCTCTTTGAGCAATCGAGGACTTGGGAATTCAACAGCGAATCTGAAAGGCGGAAAGTGAGAATAGCTAACAGGACGCAGTTCCGACGGGTTCGAGTCAGCAGCTGAGTCAGGTCGAATGATCTGAGGAATTGATCGGGTATCTGAGGGATTTGCAGCAAAATCCGAAGCCCATTGTACGTCTTCTGGCTGAATGGTCGCAGAAAGACGATTTGATTGTGTTGCTGTTGCAGACATCATTGCAGGATCAGTAGCTCCTCCCATGACGATATTACAGTCTGCTGACGGGATCCAGAACTTTCGAGGTTTACCGTTACCATCCCAAGAGTTTGAAGCAATGTCTTCATCACCGAGATCTTCGAATTCGTCGTAAATCTCAGCCTTTTGTTTACCTTTGATTGACGGTTCTGTCAACGAGGCCGCTCTCAGATGAGGACTTCTCAACTCGCTGATCCCTTCGCTCAAGCCAAGCTCCAACTCAGCATCTTTGGCATTGAGGACCTTTTGACGAAGTTCCATTTGCATCCAAAGAGCGTTTGAGATGACCTTGTCAGGCATCATGGGAAGACCAAGTATGTCTCGAGCTCGGCGGATGTACTGCAATTGCTCAAAGTCCAGGTGGATATAGTGAATACCCTCGTCCAAAAGCACTAGTAAGGGCTCAATGTCTGGATGAGTATAGAGGCTGATCCATCGGTGCAACCCATCTGGAGCGGCACCAGCTGCCATAGCATTCTTGCGATAGACCGAGTCAAATCTTACGGCCATGAGGTTAGCAGCTTCCGGAGCCTTTCGCACTTTCGACCAAGAGACAGAATCAACCAGTCCAGCTTCAATAGCAAGTGTCTTGAGATGGCGATCGAGGAGGCGCTTGGCGAGTACCCATCTGTCCCATTCACCATTGATGAAGAAGCCATCACCACCGACAATCTCTCGGATGATATCACCTGGAATGCCGTCCCAAAATTTTGTTGGCATTTTCCAACCATCGCGACACAACATAGCCTTGGCTGATGCGAGGATCTTGTCTCCAGACCGACCATAGTAGTTGCTAGTGACAAGTTTGATGAGAGGTGCTAGAGTAGCGGTAGACATTTGTCGTAGCATAGACTCTATGCTCGAGTCGATGAGGTCAGGCATCTCCAGCCAACACGCTGTAGCGAACAAGCTGACCGCTTCAGCATCTTCTTCCTCGGGTACAGCAGCGCCATAGAGACGTTTTAAAGCCAGTTCGAACGAGACTTGAGTGATGTTGGTGTCGATATCCTCGGGATGAAGGGTTATGTCGCTCGCTTTACTCTCGAGCCATGGTCCAGATAGAGCAGAAGCGAAGAAAGTGGCTTGATCAAGAATGAGGCGATGAAGCTTGTAAGGATAGCCAAAGACGTGAACAGTAATGTCTGAGTGTCGGCCACCTAGAAGGCCTCTGTTGTATAGATGTGAATGTAAGGGTGCGGTGTCACGAGCAACAGCAGCTGAAACTAGTTAATACAAGGTACTTCAAATCCAGGTCATGAGATGAGAGGGCATATGACAAGACATACATGGAACAGGAAGACCATTTGAGAGTGAAGCGTCGGATAGAGGACGATAGTCTGGAGGAGAAGTCACCGACTGGACGGCAAAGAGGCGACTAAGGGTGGTAAGGGTGGTGCTCTGCTGCCTATTGACAGAGTAGCGACTAGACGAGACCGGGTTGCTGGGATCATCAACATCTTTCTCCACGCGAGGTATCCTCCGTCGGTTAATAGTAGCACGGACGTGGTCCTCTGGAGATGATGGAGAATCCAGACTTGTGCCTGAGTCGCCGGCGATAGCGCGCGACGAGTCTAAAGTGAGAAGAGCGGGGGCAGGAGTGGGGGTAGAGGGGGTTGGAACGAAATGATTAGGAGATGAGTTGAACAGCGAACGACGCGGAAGGTTAGAGCGAGAATTAGAAGAGATATTCTGATGCAGCGATGAGTTTGGCGAAGCATCGAAAAATTGGTTATCGTCGGCCATGATGTCAAGGTCACTTGGAGAGATATGTGCACTGGTCTCCGAGGAATGAGGCGGACGCACGCTACACAAGCTCTACCTCATGCGCGATGAGCTAGGCGGGTGCAGACAGGTAACTGTGTACCACGTGCCCAACAAGCGAGCAAACGAGCGTGTCTACCAAACAAAAAGCGAAGGAGGTGCTGTAAAGAGTGGTGGATGTGACAATTTAGTTGACATGAAGATTACAAAGGGAAGTGAAGTCCTGGCATCGAGAATGACCGAAAAATGATGCTCGAAGATTCGGCAGAAGATCGCATCAGCAGCACCTGGATGGTCGGTGCAGCTTGCCAGAAAAGAAGTTCAAGCCACCACGCGAAGAAGGACCCTTTTTGTGGAGAGGCAGACCAGACCAATCGTGGTTAGACTGGGCGGCGGCGAAGGTCAGTGCTTGGCGTCACGCCAGATGACCATTGGCTGTAGCGTGATTCATGACTTGAGATTCCACGATTCTTCGTTCCTTCTACTTTCTTGTTTCAACGAGCATTCGTCCTCAAGATGCGCCCACCGTTGGCTG
The DNA here is from genome assembly GCA_037042735.1 of Aureobasidium sp. Y128-05A. Taxonomy (NCBI): domain Eukaryota; kingdom Fungi; phylum Ascomycota; class Dothideomycetes; order Dothideales; family Saccotheciaceae; genus Aureobasidium; species Aureobasidium sp. Y128-05A. Next base: position 174,655 of record JAXQKC010000109.1, on the reverse strand, counting down.
TATTTGGAGCGCTGCGGCGCACCCTTCCAGCTTTCAATGCTGCCGAATCATTTGTGTGTCGCAAGAGCGTGCACAACAAGGCACAACCTGGATATAAGTCTGTTCGCCAGACTCCATTCTTGAGCGCCTTCCGTTCTCGTGCTGCTCCGGCAAGACAGCAATCAACAACTGCTCCTTCCTCGTCCCCGCTCTCCGAATTAAGCAAGACAATCGGCCAATCCTCTGCTTCCGCCAAAAACGCAACCAGAAAGAGCTCGTTCCCTGAAACTTCGGACAAGAAAGTCGGCTACTGGTTACTTGCCAGCTCGGCAAGTGTCTTTGGTATTGTCATCTTTGGTGGTCTCACAAGATTGACCGAGTCTGGGTTCGTGGCCAATCCTGTTCAAGCTTTGTGGATCTCCGACTGACAGAGTGTGGCACAGATTGAGTATCACCGAATGGCGTCCTGTTACCGGTTCCCTCCCTCCCATGAATGCTGAGAAGTGGGAGTCCGAATTCGCTCTCTACCGTGCCTCGCCCGAGTTCAAGCTTCTCAACCCTCGTATGACATTGGAAGAGTTCAAACAAATCTACTGGATGGAATGGATTCACAGATTGTGGGGTCGCTTCATTGGCATCACTTTCCTGCTACCCACTGCCTACTTCATCGCTCGTCGTCGTGTTTCTGCTGGTATGGCTCTCAAGCTTACGGGTATCTGCGGTTTGATCGGTTTCCAGGGTGTTATCGGCTGGTGGATGGTCGCAAGTGGTCTCAAGGATGACTTATTTGCTCCCGGAAGTCACCCTCGCGTCAGTCAGTACCGTCTCACTGCTCACTTGGGTACTGCTTTTATCTGTTACCTCGCCATGTTCTGGAATGCTTTGTCCATCTTCCGCGAGAACCGTCTTCTGGCCAACCCACAAGAGTCCTCCAAGCTGCTCAAGCAGATGATGGCTCCTGAACTCAAGTTCTTCCGCCGTAGTGTTGGTGCTCTTCTTGTCTTGGTGTTCGTCACTGCTATGTCTGGAGGTCTTGTGGCTGGTTTGGATGCTGGTCTCATCTACAACGAATTCCCATACATGGGCCTTGGTTTGACACCACCCAAGAAAGAGCTGTTCGATACCTTCTACAGCCACGTTCCTGATCACTCTGATCTCTGGTGGCGCAATGTTCTTGAGAACCCCTCGCTTGTTCAGCTTGACCACCGTATCCTGGCAACTACCACCTTCACCGCCGTCATGGCTCTCTGGGCTTACACTCGCTTCAGTCGTGTTCGTACATTCATGACTCCTGGTGCCAAGAAGGGCATGCGCGGTGTCGTCCACCTAGTCTGGCTGCAGGTCGCCCTCGGCATCTCTACCTTGCTATATATGGTCCCGATTCCTCTGGCATCCGCACACCAGGCAGGCGCTCTGGCCTTGTTGACAGGCACAATGGCTCTCGGCAGCCGTGTTTGGTTCCCCAAGCGCGCAGCTAAGCTCGTCGCCCAAAGACTGACCGCACCTCATGTTTCAGCCATTGGCAAGAGAGGTCCTGACGCCATGCTTGCTGCCCGCACAGGACTGCCTTCTCGCTCGTAGGTTTTGAGCGTGTACGATTTTCTTATTTTTGTATCAATACCTTTCCACTCTTCACTTTTTTGGTTATTTGTCTGTTTTCATGAAAAACGCATAGCGAGGTGGTGTACATTTTCTCTCTCATATAGACCCAAGGAGTTTTAGCTCCTTTCCATGTATACACTACGGTTTTCTCTACTCTGCTCGTTGGGGCTTGACTGTTTGTCACAATGCAGAAATTTTTTTCTTGAAAGAGGCTGTGTCCATAATGAAAGGACGATTTATGGGCTCTCTTTGGTCGCGCCTCGATTCTGGATAGCACTGTGCATTTTGATAGTCAGTTTTTGACTGTCATAACACCCTCGGAGAGTGGGTAGTGTCCACGGAGACAAGAACAACTCGAATTATCTCTGTGGTACACTTTTCCTGCTGGTCGATGACTGTGCATTTCCATAGCTCTCTGATCTGACAAAAGTCCTACAGGGGATTATTGAAGCGGTAGCCCATGACTTGCCATCATGGGTCTGGGCACTGGCAGCAAGGGTACACAACCTTCTCCCAGCTACTAGTGTCTGGAACAGGAGTCACCGTAGAAATGCACAATACCATAGGAGAGAGACAGTATCCAAGGAGAGTCACCGTCCCAACGGGCTCTCAGTGGAAACATTTCTCAAGCAAAGATGAGTGTGCATTTCAACAGCTGCCCTTTCTCCTTGTACTAGCACAGGAAAGAATTCTCAGCACAAATGGTCTGGATATACATTCATACCTCTTGAAATCTTTCTTCCTCGTGGTGATTCTTTCACTCCTCGAACCTTCCAGCAATTTCCAGCTTGTCTTTGTCCCAACAATTGGTATCATAATTCAACCATGCAACAGGACCACAGACAAGAGTAGTCGGTAGAAGATCCTTGTGAGTTCGCCGCGGTCGTAAGCTGAAATCAGGTTGTTGGCAAGGGTCCGCGTCCGGCAGAAAGTAAGCGCTGTCGACCTCGTACATAGTCAACAGAGCAGGATAAGTATCCATGAGGGAAGTACATGGACGCATGCATTCTCGCAATAGCATTTCTGTATCTCTCCAACGACCATTCAGCGTGTCCTTGCTGTATATATCTGTTGCTCTTGCCTTGACAGACTTGTCTAGGCTGATGCATGCTGGATCCAGCAGCCAGGAGAAGTTCTTCGTGTGCATATCTACACATGTGGCCTTGAGCTTCTCTGGCAAAATTGGATTCGGGGTGGATGAGATCGATGAGAATCCTGGAATCCAGTACTAGGCGAACAAGCATCATCGCGTTGCGACTGGAGGTGATACGTTTGAGCGACAACCTCTTGGCTCGTTGGACTGAGAACATGAAGAACTCCAGCAGATCTGAGATCCCAATCGGGTCAGTAGATTGAACAGCGAGCGTGCGACGGTTCAAACGAGGAGATCAAAGGCATTTGTTTATGCCGAGCTGATGTCTGTATTGCTTACTCTTTTCAAGGCCCATACGATCAGCTGGTTCGAAAATATACGTCCAGAGATGCTTTTCCGTTTCCTGAGGGTCGAGACAACGCTTTCCGAGCAGAGCACCAAAGACTCCACAGTTCCCCTCGAATGTGGAATATTCCCTGTTGCTTGGTCTCTCAGACTTTGAGATATGGTGTTGCAGTCCCCAGTCGATAGCCATGCGCCAGATAAGACAACGTTTGAGAGCGAGGACTGGACAACTTATTCGAACAGAGCTGGGCAGACTGACAGCTCCCTCTGATTGTGGATATTCCTCGTATGGAGGTGGTAAGATTGTGGTCACATCCTTTCTTTTGGGAACGGTCTTGACGGACTGAGCTACCGGGCGAGGGCGGAATCTGAAGGGGTTACGCATCTCGATTCGGGTCGAAGAACAAGCCAGACGGATAGCAAATGCAAAGTGAATGGATGGAGAATATAAGATCCCGAGACAAGATCGGAGAAGAAATGATGCATGACTGTATGATGCGGAGTAGGTTTGAGCAAGTTGGAAAGAGCTGAGTGTCATGAGGTCTTGGCTGTACGTATCTCAAGCCTGATTCATGTGATTATTTCAGCCGTGGTAGGTATGACTGTTATGATATATCTGGCTCGATGGTTGATTCTTGTGTTGAGTCCAAAGTGGCCATCGAACGAGCTTCTCGGCAAGGAAAGTCGTGTCTGTGATGTTCTTACCTTGTCCGATCAAGTCTCTTCAGCTTGTTCCATTTGTAGAATAAGGAAGGTGATTACTTTGGAGTTTTCGCATGCTTGCCTGGAGGTAGCTCTTGCCTCAAGCTGAGTCTCTCATCGTCCTAACCACAAGACCAGATCGCAACACTGTCACGACATCATCTTCGCGCATCTGCCTCTTTTTCGTGTTCCCTGTGCCCTTGTAGGTCGAAGTGCATCATCGCTGCTAAGAAACAAGACCAAAGATGCCGTTTGCGGCTGCCTGTCAACTTTTTTTGTTGTTGTTAATGAGCGATCTTGATACGATGGCCGACGGAACGACTCTAATTAAGACTCTTGTGTCTGGAATTATTCACAAGAGTCCTTCCCACCTAGCATACAGCGATACACTCGGCGTTCAAGATGCCTTCGTCAGGCCAGAGTCGTCTCATGTAGGATGTCCAGGTAGGTGTTTTCGAAAGACAATGTAGCAACTGCAGTCAGCATCGCACAGCATGATACGCCGTCATTGTGCCAGCTTCCTGGAGCCTAAGAAGAAGAGGCTGGTAAGTCATTCAAGCTTCACACCTTTGCTGGAACATGAATTGCTGGTGGACTTCCACTCAAACCATACTTCTTGCTCATTCTTAAGTCTTTTGTCCAACACTCCTTTTCGCTTTACATCTTTATCTATAATGCTTTGCATTTCTTGGCAAGATAAAAAAAAAGCACAAAGCTTCATCCTCCGCCAGAACAACTTCGAGGCTTCATAGCTTCCAGACCCACGTTACTCTTCCATTCCACTATCTACCTCCTTTCTACCCTTCCCCTGATAGAGATGATGCCTTGGACAGGCAAAAATAGGGTCTCGCCGGGAATCGAACCCGGGACCACTCGCAATTGGCTTAGAGTTTTCAAGATGCCGAAGCATCTCCCTAAGCGAGTATCATACCGCTAGACCACGAGACCTGTACAGCGAATGCTGATTGGTTGATGAGATTGTGCTCAACTTTGAACTGTATGGCTCTACAACCTCAATGAGGGATCGCGAACGATTCGGTCAAGTACTTGGAGGTCTTAAAAATGGTAAAGAGAAGGAAGTGCATGTATTGAGATATACCCATGATGTTCTGGATGAGTTTTGGGCTTTGAATCTTGACTTTCCTCTGCTGTGTTTTCTGTCTACATTTGAGCGAACGTGTTTCGTGATCAGCTGGAGCCTTTCCATCATTCGCGAATTCGAATTCTACATCCTGCTTTCACGCCTTCAAAACCTCCATTACACCCATGATATTCTGTCAAAACACCCGAGAGCGCTTCAACCTTACCTAGAAGTAGCCAAAGTACCCGTAGCAGGAAAGAGGTCGCCGTAATGGAGCAAAATAGAACAAAAGCTTAGGGAAATTGTTGCTGGAGGAACGACCCTGGCTCAAATCTCGGTGGAGAATCTTTGGCAGCGTGGCATCACACTCTTCTGAACGCCCAAGTGTCGAGGCCAGTCATATCAATGACACCTCTCGCAGTTGTCGAAGGTGACTGCTCCGTTTCAATGCCATCGTGCACTAAAAACTAACGGAAAGGTTGGTCGAGACTTTTCGATGTGTTATTTCGTTATACAGAGACCCCTTCGCTATGATCTTCGCTCATAAAACACTATGTATGCCATCTCGTTCTGCAGACGTTCACGCTCACTCAACCTCTCGGGATCAAAGTCACCTACCCAAGTATCGTTGAATTGTCTCCAGCAATTCCTCGCTCTATCCTTAGCAAGACATGTATAGTGGCCGGAGGTAAGTGTTGTGCCGATGTGTCTCATGACGGCGTATGCATCATAAAGATATGGAGGTGACATGGTAGGATCAGGCTTCAGCGCATCGGCACCATATTGTTTGGTAATGAGATGAACATCTTGTTCGGTCGGCGATGGCAGCATGTACGGCGACACATCCAAGTTCTTGAGAGGAAAGTCGATAGGTGTGCGGACTTTGCGAGCAGATTCGCCTCTGCCAGCACTGAATCGCTTGAAATGGACAACCAGGAATTGAGGCGCTCGAGTGATGGTTATCTGTTTTGTGGCCTCTCGTTCGCGGTTACAGCGTGGGCATTTCCAAACCTCATCACCAGACAGTCTTTCCTCTGCGCAATACGACCTCAGACAATCCTGAATGTTGGAAACGCCAGAACGTGGTATCTCAACCGATATGCTGTAGAATGCTTCATAAGTCGTGGACGTGAAGTGACAAGTCGTGCATCGTAGACGAGAGGCATGCTGACCACCGAAGAGTTGCGTGAGATAAGATTGCTCGCGATGCGTGTATCTGCCCCATTCAGTCCGACAGACTATCGGCTTTGGCATCTTTTCGCGTGTGGCTTCTTGGTCTGCCGTCAGGGCTTTAAGTGGTGTTTTCGCCCAGTTCTTGTTCAAATCTTCATGTAGACAATCCACCAAGAAGTCAAAGAATTCTTTTGCATCTTGTTGACGGTCGATGCCCCACTCGCTGTTTAGACGAGCACAGAAGGAACGCAGCGTGCTTGGACGAATAGCCTCGACATCACCTTTCCAGATGCTTCTAATCAGGTTTGCATACAACTCGGGTAACACACCTTTGCTGCCTTTCCAGTTGTCTCGTTGCACCAGGGTTTTGAATCTATCGTCAAGGAAGAAGAGGGTAAGCGGAGTTGTTGCGGAAAGAGCTTGGATCGTGGCATTCATATAACAAGTGACGCCAAAATTGACAAGACCTGTTCGTGGTAGTCGAAGGTTGGAAGGCAAGTATTTCGGAGGGACATATGGTGGAAGATCTGTGGATGTAGAGCCAGTGCTCTGAGCCGAAACGGCACGATGATCACTGACACCGCTGTAAGACACACGCGCTGCAGCAGGAACAGGCCGTGACGGAATCGAAGGCATTGCTGACTTCGGCGGAGGTGTCGGGTACGACGGTACTTGTTGTGGTCGTGCTGGAAGTAGGGATGCAGGATGTTCTTGGACCCCATATCGCTGCTCGAGAGAACCAGCTTCTGGAAATCGTCGAACAAATTCCTCAATGGACTGATATGATGGTGTGCCATTTTCAGCCTGCCACGACTCGTCACCTTCATCGAGAGATGGTTTTCGGTCAACAACCACGCTCTCGACGCGAGCTCTCTCATGCCACTTTCTCTCTTCTTCGGCGTCGAGTGGATTGTAATCTCGTAGTCGCTTCTTGGGAACGTACAATCGTGACTCCTTGCTGGCAACTGGTACCCTCCTGATTGGTCGGCCAGATTTCTGTTGTGCGACAGTATTTGTTCTCTTCAATGCTTGATCGCCAACCAACTCTGCCCAGCCTTCAATTCCACCCATCAACAAGATCGGTGGTCGTTGTAGAGGCTTCTCCGAGTTGAATTCGTAGAGGGCATCGTATAAGTATTTGAGATATCTTTCTCTTTCTGATGTCGGACGGTGGATGAAGCTTTCTGAAGAGGTGTTGTGATCGTAGTAGACAACGATGTCATACTTGTGGCGGTTGTAGAACATGGTTTGTTCCGAATCTGGCGACAAAATAAGCGCGTCTTCGAGCTGCTCAGCAGACATGTTTGGTTCTAGTGCAGCTGGCTCAATGCAGATGATGGATTGAGCATATATATGGCCCTCGTCAAAGTCTTGTCGGTTCCGAACATCAATCAACAAGACGCTGTGCATTTTCAGATAGTCGTAAAGTCGTTCAGGTCCAATTCGCAATTCCGTTGGACGATGTATGGACTTTCGTCGAGGTGGACCTGCTGGTGGCCGGTCTTGTGACATGCGAGGAAAGTAGCCTACTGATTCTTCTCCTTCATTTCCTGGAGCGTAAGAAGAGGCAGTCGAAGCGACAGAGTTGTTCCTTCCACCTGAACCAACCATACTACGGGCAGTAGTCCTTGGAGGATCAATATGGCTTGGAGTGTGCATGTTGCGAGCCGGACTATATGCAGGAGCGGGGGCCATGGGTAAGGCATCTTTGACGGATGTGTCGAGGGTCATGCGATTGGCGAATGGGTGACCTGGGGCACCGTTAGGCATCTGACGCGGGCCAACAGGCCTGACGGAGGAACCATTTGCGAAGGAAGAGTTGGAAAAGTCGATAGAGGAGCGGTTGCTATAGGAAGTAGGTGAGGCGATGGAGCCATTGCTAGATGCGAGAGAGGAACGAGAGTCGAGTCGCCTGCTGGCGAGAGACGTGTCTACCGGCGGAGCGGGTTGCATGCGCAATTTTGCGAAGCGATCAGCGAGAGCGGCATTGCCATTGGTAGCAGCAGGAGGAGAGGATTGGATTGAGGATCGACGGGTAGGCGAGTCCGAAGCCTTTTGGGTGGAATTTCGCCTGTTGTCATTTATAATGATTTCCTTGATCTTGTCGAAGCGGTCGGCGAGTTGACTGATCTTGCGGAGTACAGACTGGTGCTGGTTAAACTGAGAGCCTCGCCGGCTGCTTAGGATAGGATATTGTTCATGTTGTGGGATGATGGCGACAGCGATCTCAAAAGCCCTTAGATATTCGACATAGGCAAGATCGGGACGGCGGTACTCGACAAGACTTTCGGCTTGTTTGACGGCGGTGGTAGCCTCGGCGAGCAAGTGGTTGAGAGATTGATTTTTGTCGACGGTGCTGATTTTGGCCTTCTCTTTCAAGTCCTCAATGTGCGGGTACGGCCTGTTCGGTGTAGCGGCTGAGCTGGAATCAGGAATGGCCATATTGGTGGAAGAGTTAGGGTAAGGCGGGCTCATAACTGAGTCGGACGGCACGAGACGGAGGCGAGCATAGCGCGGAGAGATACGACGGCAGGAAGTCGCAGGGAATGGGCAAAGTCAAGAGAACTAGGCAGGCATCAGTCGTAGGGTGGTTGATGATGATGATGAACGCAGTGCAAGTCCAATGGCATTTCCCCAGAGAAGGCGCGACCGCGGTGACGTTGGTGCTGCCCGCCACGCTCGGTGGGTCGCTCCTTCCCCAAACTGAAGCACTCGCCGTTAGGCACCATCAAGAGCTCCGACACTTCAAACCCAACTCATCTCCCGACCTTCCCACCACCTTCCGAGTACTTCTGGTAGATCTTGACACAGTCTAAACAGCTGAATATCACATTTCCGAGACACCCTAAAGCAAGATGGCGTCGTGGTTCAGTGCCGGCACGTCGGCCATGGACGAACAGGTCGAGAGAGCGACCTCAAGCAGTTTGGAGGACATTGCTCTCAACCTGGAAATCACAGACCTGATAAGAAGCAAGACCATACCACCCAAGGAGGCAATGCGCTCGCTCAAACGGAGAATCGCCAACAAGAACCCAAACGTCCAACTGGCCGCCCTGAACTTGACCGACACGTGTGTGAAGAATGGTGGAGAGCATTTCATGCAGGAGATTGCCTCGCGCGAGTTCATGGACAATCTCGTCTCTTTTCTAAACACTCCGCTGAACGACGAGGTCAAGACGAGGATCCTCGACCTGATTCAGTCTTGGGCTACTGCCGCAACAGGCCGCTCTTCTCTTGGATACATTGATGAGACATATCGCTCCTTACAGAGGGAAGGTTTCCGTTTCCCTCCCAAGACCGAGGTTGCCGCAACCATGTTCGACAGCAGTGCTGTATGTCCTATTCTACACTTTGCATAGACTCACTACTGACCCTCCTGCTTAGCCACCCGAATGGGCCGACTCCGACGTCTGTATGCGCTGTCGAGAACGCTTCACCTTCACCAACCGCAAACACCACTGCCGAAACTGCGGAAATGTCTTCTGTGGTCAATGTTCGTCCAAATCAATACCCCTGCCTCACCTTGGCATCCTCCAGCCTGTCCGCGTCGACGACGGCTGTTACGCCAGACTTACCGAGAAGTCGCGCGCCACCCCCGTACCTTCACACATCAATGCCATGAAACCTCCAAATCCTGGTCGTATGCAAGCTCGCGATCCTCGTGTAGCAGAAGACTCGTTCGACGCCGACTTGAAACGAGCACTTGAAATGAGCTTGGAAGAATCAAAAGGTCATTCTGGTGCTGGGTACGTGTCGCAATCACAGATGACAACTCCAAAGCCGGTCCAGAAGGCGCCCACACCAAAGAAAGACGAGGAAGATGATCCAGAACTAGCAGCTGCAATTGCTGCATCTCTGGCAGATATGGAGGAGCAAAAGAAGAAACACTCCGCCAACTTCAAGCAACAACAGCAAAGATCCAGCACACCCAGCGTCTATGTACCGAAAACCAACAACGAGCTTACGCCTGTCGAAGCCGAAAACATCAACTTGTTCGCTACTCTGGTCGACCGCTTGCAACACCAACCACCTGGCGCCATCCTGCGTGAACCTCAACTTCAAGAGCTGTACGAAAGCATTGGGTCGCTAAGACCAAAGCTTGCAAGGACATACGGAGAGACGATGAGTAAGCATGACACACTTCTGGATCTACACTCCAAGTTGGCTACTGTCGTGAGGTACTACGACCGCATGCTGGAGGAGCGCCTGTCCAGTACTTACAATCAATCTCGTTATGGAGCTCCTCGACCTCAGTCTGGCATGTATCCATCTCTGTCTGCAGGTGTTGGTGCACCACCTACCGCTCCTATGGGTGGCGTCGAGAGTTACTACAACAGCTCGGCACCATCTATGGACTCGCACGCCTACAACCAGAGTCCTTATCCTACCTTCAACCAACACCAAAGCTATGCTCAACAACCCTACCCTCAGCAAGCACCTGCCGACGCTGCATACCAACAACAATACTCTCAATATCCTCCGCAGCAACACGCTCCTAGCACCCCTCATCTACAACAACAATCCTATTCGCAACAACCTCAGCAATACGCCCCCACTCCACAGCAAAACCCTGTCTCGCCTCCTGAACATCACCAATCGTACTCGGAGCCCTCTGCCCCTCAACCCGTGAGCCCAGAGTCGTATTCTCAACCCGCTCAACAACACCAACAACCCCCGCCCCAATTCCAGCAGCCATACCAACAACAGGCGCCACCTCAGCAGCAGCATCAGCAATACACGCAACCTCAACATCAGCAGCAACAGTGGCCTCAGGCGCCCTCGACACACAATGGCTATGGTCAAGAGAGCTTCCCTCAAGCACCACAGAATGTTCCTGTACAGCCAAAGGTCGAGGAAAGTCTGATTGAGTTGTAGAGAAGAAACGGCTAGTATGGCGTTTCATGTTGCAGCGACCTTGTAGGATAGATACCCCCAACACGAAACCTCAACGAGTGACTTTGAACTTCATGCTTCATATCTTGCCATGTACAGTCACTTTGAAGAATCATGTTTGATTCAGTTGTTCGTAGCGTAAACGTAGTTCTCTAAATGTTCTGACATCCTCATAGCCTTTGGGCATACTTTCAGACCAGCCACGGTCTACGGAATGCTTGTGACAGCTGAAATTGTCTGGGTTCTCGATTGATCGCCATTAGCAGAGTTTCAATTCAGCAAATGTTAATCAACTGGGAAAGAGGTATACTTACCCATAACTTGAATCCCAAGCTGTGATATCCACAACCAGCACAATAATGAGGTATCTTTTCCGTGTATGCTACCGGTCGATGAGTCTTCCAGGGTAGGTCTTTCATCCACGGCCTAGAACTTTTGATACCAAAAAGCCACCGATAGATTTGATCACGTCTATTGTACTTGTCGTCATGTTTGTGAGCTTCATGCCAAGCCTTGGACTTTTCGAGTCGTGCGGCGCGGTGTTTGGCATCAGTGGCATACTGCTTGTTGTTTGTAGCATGCCGCTACAGTCGAAACAACTCTGGCTTTGTGCGCAATCTAGCGTAGAATTCTTTGGTGATGCGGCCACTCTGCGCTAGGAGCATTCGATGCATCTCTGGGTCTTCTTTCTTCAACTGGAAGTAGAAAGATTGAGGAGGATTCTTATCTTCGCTCGGGCGTGTCTCATCATTTCGAGAAGAGAAGGAAGAGAAGCGAGAGCTTTGTACTATCCATGCCGATGATCTCGCAGGAGTGATTGATCTCTAGAGTTGCAACAGCATGATCAGGAACGATGAACGTGGATGTCAGACTCCCTCAGACGTACAACCACCGAGGTGCTGGATTGCGCCGAGGACAAAAAACCAATGGATAAAAGAGTGTATAGACATGAATTATAGTTGCAACAAAATAAAGAAGAATAAATCCAGCATTCGAGGCTCTGCCAAGATGACGTCTGGGGTCCGGAGGTCGGGCTTGGCAGAGTGGTCTCGCCGACGTCCAACGTAATGAACTCTAGAAGGCAGGCGATGCTTGAGGGATAGCGACAAGACAGCCACACATCAAGCAGCGCAAACATGTCGGAGGGTCTCTTTTTCAACGTCACTACCGGCTACATCGAGGGTGTTGTGCGCGGCTATCGAAACACATTATTGACAGGTCAACAATACAGCAACCTGGCACAATGCGAGACCATCGATGGTATCCTCTCTCCGCGTCGCCTTGTCCCATCATGAGCTTCCACTAACCGATCACCAGATGTGAAGCTTCAACTAGGTCCAGCATATGGTGATTTCCTCGCTGACCTCCCTCCGAATCCTTCGACGAGTGCTCTTGCCGACAAGTTACTCGACAAGCTCGTTTCAGAGTTCCGCTACGTTCAGGCCAACGCTACTGGATCCCTGTCCAAGTTCATGGAGTTCTTGACCTATGGATACATGATCGATAATGTCGCCCTTCTCATTACTGGCACACTGCACGAGAGAGACACCCGCGAGTTGCTCGATCGATGCCACCCTCTCGGCTGGTTCGAGACCATGCCCGCCCTCTGCGTCGCCACAAACATTGAAGAGTTGTACAACAGTGTCCTGATCGAGACTCCTCTCGCCCCTTATTTTAAGGGCTCTCTTAGCCACCAAGACCTCGACGAGCTCAACATTGAAATCATTCGCAACACTCTTTACAAGAACTACCTCGAGGACTTCCACAACTGGGTCAACACCCATTCTGGCGTTGCTGGCAGCCCAACAGCTGAAGTCATGTCGGAGATTCTTGAATTTGAGGCCGATCGTAGAAGCATCAACATCACACTCAACTCTTTCGGCACCGACCTTTCAAAGGCAGACAGACAGAAGCTGTACCCCGGCTTTGGAAAGTTGCACCCCGAGGGAACATTGATGTTGTCAAGAGCAGATGATCCCGAGGCTGTCAGAATTGCTGTTGATGGTGTACATGACTACCGCACTTTCTTTGATCAGACTGGCATGGGTTCAGGCTCTAATGTCGGCAACATGGCTGGTGGTTCTGATGAGGGCAAGAGCTTGGAAGATCTGTTCTACCAAAAGGAGATGGAATTGTCCAAGCTTGCTTTCACTCGCCAATTCACCTACTCTGTGGTCTATTCATGGGTGAAGCTAAGGGAGCAGGTACGTTTCATGTCACTCTCTATCATCTGGACTCACACTAACAAAAGCACAGGAAATCCGCAACATCACTTGGATAGCAGAGTGTATTGCCCAGAACCAGAAGGACAGAATTGGCAACTACATCAGCGTCTTCTAAAGTTGTTTGTACAATGCCCTTTCTGATTCTTGTTTCCTCAACCGGCGTTCATACCCATATGTTAGCGTAAGATTTTGTTCATATTGATTGTTGTTTTCCTGGTATTGGTGGGCGCTTTTAGACTTCTGCTTCAAGTACAAAATGCATGCTATTTGACCCGCATCTAGACTTACTGTTCGAGAGAAACTTGTGAGATGGTATAGCGAAGGTTGTGGCGGAGAAGAACTATCGCTCATTCCCGTTGTTTGACGAGCGTCTCGAGACAAGCTCCCTTGGTGTGTAAACCCTTTCGCTACATGTCTGGCACAGCATCAATTGTCGCCTTTCATAGTCAATACATGCCTTTCTGCCGTCGTAGGGGAAAAGGTGTTGTCTGTCAGGTTCTTTCAAAAGGCAGAACTAGTGCAATCAGCTCAATCGTCTCATTCACACTGGTGTCCGGCTTGCTCGGCTCCTTCAAGGCAAGCACGCGTCGGGTTGCTACTGCCTCAAGGAGTTGCAAACACGGCGTGTAAATCCAAACACACCGCGCTTTCAGTCAACCATCAACGCCATCAATACACAACAGATCTTCTGTTTCAGTGCATCTCATTCACTGCTTTGATCTCTTCACTGCTGACATATTAGCTACGATGAATGGTCCATACAGCTTCGCTGACGGAGGTCCGATCCCTCGCGGTGATCCTTATGCGCAAGCATACAAGGCCAACGTTTCAAAGCCACTTCACCGCTACGAGAGTGAGACCACGCACGCTCACCCAGCAGGTGGATTCTTCTCACAACAGCCTGCCACGAACGATCTCTCTCAGAAATTCAAGCCTCGCCTCGAGGATGGATCCGAGATCATGTTGGAGTTCATGCCCTCTCTTGCTCGCAGAGCAGATCAGGAACTCCTCGACTATCTTCAGAAGCGCAAGATTTCCTTCCACTTCCTAAATGATATCGACGACTTCCTCAAGAGACATCCAGAACTCTTGAAGGCTTGTCCGAGTTGGTGCAACCAACTCAACGTCCTGTCTCCGCTGCAAGCATACCTCTTTTTTGTGAAAGGCTACTTGCGTCCTGCAAGATATGTCGAGGGCGTAAGTATCCATAACCTTTGGGAGCACGCGCTTGTTACTAAGTTCAACAGGCTCTTCCAGCTCCAGAGGACGGGCAAATTCCTGCTAATCCAATCTCATTGGAGCACCACTCTCATGATCCCGAACTCTACGAGCACGTTACTGACATCGGTCAGTGCTTGGAACTTCTGGGCCAGTTGGATGAAGTGGTTTGGCTGCTGACTCAGGCGTATCGCGAGGGTCGTCGCCTCAACGAACAACAGATTCATCTGCTCACCATGGCGACCTATGCACAGCCTGTCGACGCACTCAAATATTATGAGTATTGCTATCTACCAAGCTTGCACTCGAGCAGGTATGCACATTGGTCTGCTCAGTGGAAACAGAATCAAGCTGACGTGAGCGAAGAGTTATTCAGGAACACAGTTTGTTGATCGAGCTCTTGCCCTGAACACGTCTGACATGTTATAGGTGTCCTCGGTCACCTGGTACGCAACCCTGCACCTTCAAGCAGACCCACACCGACAGCTGCACCAAGCCGTGCATCACGGGCATCAGCAAGATTGGGACGCTCAACACGCAAAGCACGTAGGGCACGTAAAGCCCGTTACAGACGCGAGCCAGTCCGCGATCAACCCTTTGGACTCAAAGCATCAGGTGTTGAGATCATGAGAACGCATCGCCAGACTCGCTATGCTATGGCAAAGGCCGCGGACCGTGGTGACGACGCAGTCGCTGTCTTGATCGATTGCTTTGCTGCAGCGGTACAGACTCGATGCGCAAGAAAACTGGGCAGAGATGAGCTGAACCGTGTCTGCGAGGTTGCATGCGAAGCGCTTGAGAGGGACTATCTGACTGGAGAGGGAAGAGACATTGTGGATCTCGTCATGGGAATGGTTCCCCAAGCTCGCTACAGCAGAAGTCCATCTCACTTTCATCCGTTCGTCATAAACCCAACTGGAGCACACTACGGCATCCGTTCGAGACATGTCATCACAGCTGTCAACCAAATCAAGGTTCTCTATGCTCAAGAGGCCATGAGAGTCCCGAAGCCATCTCTGGCCCGTGAGGTAAAGAAGGCTGAATACCGGTTGGCGTATGTGGTTGGTCGATACGCCAGAATGGATGGCACGATGAGCAAGACAGAGTACGAGTTTCTACGTTCGAAGTTCCCATGGCGTAGGTTCGACTATGCTACCGAGTACGACGAGATCAACCCTGAAAGACTCGATGTGTTGGTCTTGTTGCAGTCATGGATCTGAGGCTGTTTGAGAGCATATGGATGGAAACTCTCAATGGATCTGATATCGATGGATGATGGTGGGCCAGAGCTATGACATCGCTACTGACGGGTGACGAGATCTGTTTGCTGTGTTGATTGTTATGGAAGTTTTCGAAGGGAAGTACATCGCTGCAACATGACGAGCACTTCAGCACCAACAAGAGATTACAAGAAGATGGGATAATAGCTACTATGAATGAGCCAGACAGCATTGCTTTTTACATGATATGCAACAGTTGTGGTGATCAAGAGGTGATGTTGTTTGGTAGTCGAAGCCAAGACATGAGGCTCCGCAACGGAAGGCGGTCGGCAGGGACTTCCGCTGATCCTTCGGAGCGTCTCAAGAAACTTTTGCGACAACCAACTTTTTTTTCTTGAACAGTCAAATAAATAATCATGGCACGCAGAACAAAGACACTGGCTGAACAGCTCGCTGAGCTCGACAACCCTGCTCCCAAAGGTATGCACAAATTCTTTGGATCAATTCTGCAGCAATCTCTGACAAGTACTCGCAGACTTTGACCCGGAAGAGGAGCCGCCACAGGACGACAGCGACGAGGACGTCTCGGATAACGACAACGCCGCCGCAGCGAGGGAGCATTATGTCGATGTCGGCAAGAGCAAGCTACGCAAGCGCGATATTGTGCCTCTCGGGCCTCGATACGAAGGAGCTCAGATCAGCAGAGATGCTGCCACTGGAGAAGACGAGGATGAGGATGATCCGTTTAGCAAGGGTTTTGACGAGGAAGACAGCGAAGAGGAGGAAGATGTTGATGATGCTGCTGAAATGTCTGCTTCTGATGGTGAAGAAGACGATGTCAGTGATGAGGATGAGGATATGGAAGATGGCGATGAGAGCCCTGCTACCGACATGAGCGATGAAGACGAAGAAGAGGAGGACGATGAGGGCGACGAGGCCGAAGACAAATCAGAGCTCCGCAAGATGATGGCCGAAGAGCAAAAGACAGTGGCAGCCAGTCTTTCGCAAGCAGCAAAGCAAGACGCCGAAAAGGGTCGTGCAGTCAAGACTCAACGCGCAACCTTCGACTCCCTTCTCAACACTCGTATCAAGCTCCAGAAAGCTCTGATCGGCACAAACACCCTTACTGGCGTCATTGCAGACTCGACACCTACAGAAGATACAGAAGATGCTTTCCGCGCCGCAGAAACCGCCGCTTTTACGCTTTGGTCTACTCTCAATTCCCTCCGCGAAACCCTCGAATCCAACCGTACAGGGAACAAACGCAAACACGCCGAATACACACTAGACACACCGACCGAAGACCTATGGTCGCACATGCGCAGCCAGGAAAGCTCTGCCAGCAGCACCCGCACCACTATCCTCGAAAAATGGAATCAAAAAGCCAGAGGCGCTTCCGCCATCACTCCCAAAAACAAACTCAACAACTCATCGGCTAGTCAGACCATCGTTGATGTGTTGCAAGAACAACTCCACGGGGATCGCCTCACCAAACGTGCAAGAACACCTCGCTCGTGTGCTCCTCTCCAACTCGCCTCTGCCGCCTCTTCCACAACCACCACCGAGCCTCCAGCACCCATCTACGACGACGCAGACTTTTACGGTTTGCTGCTGCAATCCCTTCTCGAACAACGCAGCGCCGATTCCATCGCTGCCTCCGCCTCCTCCACAATCTCCATAAACAGTGGATTCCAAATGCGCCGTGAAGCCAAAACCAAGAAAAATGTAGACACAAAGGCGTCAAAGGGAAGGAAAATGAGATATACGGTTCACGAAAAACTTCAAAACTTTATGGCGCCAGAGGATAGAGGCACTTGGGCGGAGAGAGCGGCTGATGAGTTGTTTGGAAGTTTGTTTGGTGCTAGGATGGGGTTGGGTGAGGATGAGGAGGAGGAAGAGCGACAAGAGGAAGAAGGTGAAGATGAGGAGGCTGGATTAATGATGTTTAGATCTTGAGATAGACTGTCGTCAATGCTTTCGCTGGCTTAGCCAGTAGCATTGGTACACAATTTCTGATATCCGATTACAACTACAAATACTATAACCTACACTCAGGAGTCTACCATCTACGCTATGTAAGTTTAGTATGTGATTGCTTCGCGTTATTGTCTTGCGACCAATCAACCATTCAGTAAAATTGGTTGCTCATAACAGCAACAGCACACGAAGATGCAAATGAATCATACAGTACCAATGTAGAGGAAAAAAAGCCAAACCACCACTTTGAAGTAAAGCATAAAAGCTAACCTTGCAAAAGAAAAACTGCAAAAAGGGGGTTTTCCCAGACATGATATAGAATGAGATGGTGCATAGAAGCAAAAGAGATTTCCGACACGGGGAATTGAACCCCGGCCTCCTCGGACCTGGTTGTTCTTTCGAACGGTTGAGAGCGAGAAATCCTAGCCACTAGACCATATCGGATGTTGTTGAAGCATTCTCCACTGACAACAGCAAGATCCTTTTGTTCCAGTAGCAGACTTAGGATCAAACCGCGGTGTTTTCTCTCGCTTGACTTTTGAGTGCAAGACCATCATGGATGGAATACATCTTCCATTCTGCGATGGCGAATTTTCTCTCCAAGTACTTAGCGGAGCGCGGTACTGGATAAACAGAGGACAATGCTCTTGTGGCTACTCGTCGATATCACAGAATCAGAAGATAGAAAGCCTCGCTCTCACAATTACGGCACGGCAAAGATACAGTCATGAAAATGCACAATCACAACCAGGTGAGAGAGCGCTACCAGTGAAAAGCTTCTAAATCAACCTCTCTCCCTGGACGCAACTCGGATACAAACACAATCGTGCATTTCAGCAAGACATTCAGCTGTCTAATAATTCTCTGGGAGGCCCATGTCAGAATAATCA
The DNA here is from genome assembly GCA_037042735.1 of Aureobasidium sp. Y128-05A. NCBI lineage: Eukaryota > Fungi > Ascomycota > Dothideomycetes > Dothideales > Saccotheciaceae > Aureobasidium > Aureobasidium sp. Y128-05A. The sequence continues at coordinate 156,257 of JAXQKC010000109.1, read as the reverse complement.
GGTATACTGCCGCACTTGAAGGTCCTCTGCCACGTCTTCTCCGGCAAAATACCAGCAGCAAGACCATCCTTATAACTCCATTGTGTGGCAGACTCGGTCTTCCACGTCCAGTAAAACCAACCCCAACCCTGCTCAAAACTGTACATCTGGGCTTCTGCAAAGTCGAGCAGCCATTGCTTGTAAGCTGCCGAGTAGGATGAAGGCGAAGCATTTGCGTTTGTGCAGGAGCAGCGAGGTGAGTTTGCTGTTGGGCAGGTCGGGTTGAGCACGCTGCCGTCAAGTGAACCTCCAGGGGTGGAGACCATATTCAATGTGCCTTCCCAGCGCGATCCCACGCCTACATTGTTGAGATAGGTGGCACAATCCGTGTCAGCCTGACTCCATTCGCCGCAGAGCGTGGGTCCAAAACCTGTGGCTTTATTAGAAGAGCGGAGTGTTTGGTTGGTCCAGCCGCTGCATGCAAATTCGACTTTTGCAGAGTGGTCGAGAGCGATCTGTTGATTGTTGAAGATGACATATTGATGCACATCCAAGAGCAAATTATCATAATCCTGAAGTTCACCTTGCCAGTTGTCCAAGCCTCTGAAGCCGTCGCCAAAGGTTATTATTGCTGTCATATTGTTGGAGCGAATCTTTTGGATTGCAGATTTTGTCCAGGTTAGTACTGTGTCCACGTCTAGATATGTCATTTTGGGTTCGTTGACCAGGCCGTAGATGGCGATGACGTTCTTGTAGCGGGGTTGAGCGAAGAAGGTGCTGAGTTGGGAATGGATGTCTAGGGTGCGTTGGCCATTGATAGTGCCATCTGTGCCGTTCAACCAGTTTATGGCGCCTTGGTGTCCACTGTGGTTCCAGCCATTCTGACTTCCAGGAGCACCGTGCAGATCAAGGTTGATGCGGAGACCGTATTTGCGAGCCCACTCGATTGCTCTTAGAAGGTAGCGCCAGGATATTTTGGGGACATATGGATCTCCATCATAGGTTGTGACTGCCCAATATGAGAAAGGTATGCGTACGTGATCGAAGCCAGCTGCTTGGATAGCAGCAAAGTCTGCTTCGATCACGAAGGATGAATAGTGTTGCTCAAGTGTTGTCTGGGCTCTGCTTGTCCCCAGCTTGCTGCATAAGGTCCATTCGTCAATCACACCATCGCTGGTCTTGAAGTCGGAGAACAGAGAAGGTGTAATAACTGGTTCAATGCTAAACCAGCCTCCAATGTTGACGCCTCTGATTGGCATCTTACCATACTCCCAAGTTTCGTTCAGGGCAGGCACATTGTCATTTGCTTTTGTCGAATCATCCCATGTCTCGTTGAGTCCCATGATCGAGAGTCCGCCTACAGTCGCTGCTGTATATGTGACGTTGAAATCTGTAGTGTCGTACCAGGTGAATGGATCCAGAATTGTTCCTTGTGCTTCCTTCGGTATGTCTGACTCTGACATGCCATCCAAGTTTTTGTTTGATGGTGAGCTTGATGAAGTTGATGTGGCGCTGGCTGCACTCGTTGAGGACTTCTTCTTATTAGACAAGACCACAGCCAGCGGTATCACGATTGCCAATATGACTATAACCACAATGCCAACGATACCTGAAAAATCATTAGCAATGAAAACTTAAGCTCTGCTCAGTAAGACTTGCCGATTCGTTTCCGTTTCCGCCTTCGTGCTTGATCCTCGTCAGACTCGACACTACCAGCACCACCTCTCATCCGTCCTGTTCGGTCAACTAGAACCACCTTCTCATCATAAGACTCAGCTCCACGTTCAAGATACGTCCCACTAACAACTCTTGGTTGCTTCCGTCTCTCCCTGTAACGATCATCACCGCCTTCAGCTCTGTCCCTCCGCCGTCTCTCTCTTCGTTCTCTTCTTTCCCTTCGCTCTCTTCTCTCCGTCTCTTCATCGACACTTCTATATCTTCCTGCACCTTTGATCCCACCATTACTGTTCCAGGAAACATCTCCAACATTCAGCGCATTCAAATGTTCCAATGCATTCACACTCAATGCATTACTCGTGCTTTTACTCCCTTCCGTGCCTTCATCTTCAGCATAATGATATCTCTTCTTTCTCGGTCTTTCCTTTCTGGGACTTTGCGATTCTGATCGTCTGTGGTGATGTCGGCGAGGCAGTAATTCGCTTGTGCTGTCATTATAGCGGTGGCCCTTGCGCCGTTGTTGATGGCGATCACTGCGTTCGCGAGAAGCATTTCTTCTGTCGCGGTGAGAAGGCGAAGGAGGCATGGTTTGACGTTATGTTATGCCCGTTTTGCTGTCATTGGAATGTTTGAGAAACGGTGATAAGGATTGTGGGTGTTGCATCATTGTTCTGCTTGCGCTCCCCAGAGTTTCTGTCAACAAGGCGGTTGGTGGGGGAACGACCTTGGGGTATTAACTCTGAAACACAGACGACGAAGCCAAGGCAGCATCTTGTTTTCTGCGCACGACAAGATGACATGGAAAGTGGCTGGATATACATTTCGCTCCTATACCAGACTGTTTTCAGTCGTCTGGAACTGCTGTCAAGCAACATTGATCGGACACTCTAGTCTCTGAGTGTTTCTGATCACGCGAGCCGAGTTACAAAACTCGTGTTCAAGGTTAGAAAGAGGCGCTCAACAGAGTTTCACAAGCAATCGATATAGTATCTACCAAAAGGGGCATGACCTTTAGGACAATTTGAATCGTTCAAAGATCAGAGTAACTTTTTTAGCGCAAGGCAACCGTATTTTCTCCCTTATTGTTCGAGGATCTGTTCAAACCAATGTGCGATATGTCGTAGGTCGTGCGTCTGACCTAGCGACCACAAGCGGAGACTATCTGGCTGCCTGTGGTGTATTTGGCGCTCAGCAAGCATATACGCGGCCTCCTTAGCCATGTCATCTCCCTCAGCCTCCACAGTCTTGAGTTCCTGCGATATGATACTTTTCTGCATCAGCCTAGCAAACTCTTCTACCTGATCTGATAGTGGACTGGTCACTGCAGAAGAAATGTGCATCTGAGGTATTCTTAGACCGCTGCCTGCATTTGGCCATCTTCGGTACGATTTCCGGGGTTTCTTTGTGGTCTCTGCTGTGCTTTCTTCCTGCTGGTCGGGACTTTGCAATCTGTTTGACAGTGAGCTCATCTTCAATTGCTGCCGATGGAATTCATCGCGCTCGAAAAGCGCGAGTTCTGCAAATTCGTCGGCAGGAGATTTTGGTTGTGACGGTGGTACAGCGACGCCTGGGGTGCGGAAGTTCAACATTGGCGATGCAAAAGTGTCGAAATAATCCTCGGGACGTCTGAACAGATCATGCCTAGCCTTGAGTAAAGTGCTGGCGTTGAGGACACTACTATTTCCAAATGTCGAGAAGCTGGTTTGACGAGGTTTTGACTTGGCCTTCGATTTTCGACCAGTCTGCAAGCCCTGGATGTACGAAGAAAGACGGTCAACGGAGGTTTCGTATTCAACTTCATCGCCCTCGGGAAAGACCCAATCTATGATGGGCTCGTTGATTGCAGCAGCGGCAACGTATGGCCCCTGCAGACGACATTCAGTCAAGGCGAGCATGGCAGCAAGGCTGCCACCAACAAGCTCACCACATACGGCTAGCTTGATCCTGTGAATCGCAGAGCGGCCAGGACGATGGAAGGATCTGTTGGGCACAAGATGCTCGAGAACCCAATCATATCCTGTCAAGACATCGTGAATGGGAGTAGGATATCGGTGTTCGTGCGAACAACGATAATTAATTTGCACGACAGTGGCTGAAGTCACTGAAGAAAGTGCAGCGCCAGCATCAACAGTAGGCAAGGTGGTAGGCAATAGAGGACCAGGAGGAAGATACAAGATGATGGCGGGCGCGGGGCCCGAAGCAATACGAGGGTGAAACAGACTTTTGGTGCAATTCGAGTCAGAAGGATGTGTTACGCAAGCGAGCAATACATTTCAGAGATACGTTGAGGAATACGTGCGCGAAGATTGGCGACGACGACTTGCCTTAGTGTGATGTGGCCATTCGATCTACACGGGATGGTCACCTGCTCTCTATGCGAAGAAGAAAGAGTTGAGTAGTGGCTGCTGTGGACACAGCGACGTAGTTCTGAGGGGCACGTCTGAAAAGAGCGCAGCAGACAGCGACCGAGAAAAAGCATAGAGAGTGAAACAGGAGGGGCAAGACGAGCAGACCAACGTCAGATAAAGGGGATGTCACTGTAGTGGAGTTTGCGGTGAATTGTGCAGGAAATTGCGGCTGGCGTCGTCGTCCTCAGCGGCTGGTGGACGGGCTGTGCACGTTTTGCGGGGAGCGAACTCGTTTGGAAGGAGACAAAAGCACAAGCTTTGATCAACGCACGCTAAGAGACCCTTGTCGATGGACCCGGCGTTGATCGACCTGTCTAGTCCTCAGCCATAACACGGTAGCAATCGCGAATTCATGAAACCGACCTTGTTCCTTCGATCCCTAATCTACTGTACTAACCCCTCCACCTGCCCACTGTCCTTATCGACCTCAGTTCTACCACGTCTTGTGACACTGTCTCACCAAACACCAACTTCAACACCTAATAACACGCCCATACTCTAGAGCACAAACCCTAGGACCCGATCATTGTCATGCGCCATTGACACGATTGTCCAAAAAATCGCTCATTCCCTCGAGCCACCGAGAACGAATTTCTCCCAGCCAAATTTGGTTGATCTGATATTCTTCCTGCGACCTTTTGCGACCTACGTCTTGAGCTCTGCCGTCTTCGGCCCTCTCATTGCATTGAGGTACAATGTCTGACGGACGAGCTCGCGCATGCTTTTCACTCTTTAGGAACCTTTTCCTGGCACTTATTCTCTACATATCCATCTATACCACTATCCATCTAGCACAGGATCCTTCAGCGAGACAAAAAGCGCGGCAGAAAGTCGCTCTCCTAGCAGATGCCGACGCTGTGAAACAGACAAAGTCAGGCAATGTACAGATCAAAATCGCTGGTGCATCGCGCACTGTGACCATCAATCCTCACGCCAATGTCTTCAACCGTCCATTCAGCGCTGTCGTTCCGCGTGATGACTTCTTCGGACCCAGGCCCCATGTCGACACTGAAGCCGATATCGAGATGCTTGTAAAAGAGTGCAGAGGGTCATACGACGGTATCGAGAAGATGAGAGATGTTTTCAGCTGCTTGGAATTCTTATCAGGTGCCGAGGACAAGTACTATCTCTTGCCAGAACAGGTGGATCGTGCAAGTGAACAAGACCCCAGGAGGGCAGAATACTTGAACGCAGATGGTCATGGAAACACATTGAAGCAATACGTCTCTGTTAAGGATACGAAAGCCCCCTCGAAGACAAATCTTGGGACTTGCGCTGGCCCGATCATTCCTTACCACGTCTACTGGGCCGGTCCCGCGACATGGCGTCTTGAAGTCTTTGTCAAGGCCTACCTCTATACGCAAAATTTGCCATGCAGCCGACTCTGGCTATGGGCAGATACTGATAGAGCTCCCGATGCAGTTGACAAGTTGTTGAATCACGACGCTCTGTTCGCTCGGTTCTTGCCGCTGGTCGAGAGGGGCGACATCAAAGTATTGCCCTGGAAGTTTCCCACCAGAATGCCTCTACCGAAGGAATTTGACAACACAGATGGTGTTGGATATTATAAGACCAAAGGCAAGCCTAACGCTAAGGGCGAAGTTGCGATTGCAGAAGGTCTTATTGAAGATGCTAGTGGCCAGCAATGGATCACTCTCACTCCGAAGCAAATGACTTTCTTCCCTCAGGCAATTTCCGACACAGTGCGCTTCATCATCTTGCACCAACACGGTGGTGTATATCTGGATATGGATGCGCTGATGCTCCGCGACATGCGACCTCTGCTCATACCGAAGAAGCACGACTTTGCTGAACGATGGGGAGCCCACAACAACCCAGGCGATTATAATACTGCCATCATGTCGTTGTCTGCCAACACTTCGCTTTCTAGCTATCTACTACGTGGAGGTGTCCGCATGGGTTTGAACTTCCATCCTCGGGTCATTGGCCGTATGATTTGGAAGGAAGGTCGCGACCTTGAGTTCCCCATGCTGGAAACCGCTGCTTTTGACCCCATCTGGACCGAGTTCAACTGGGATCGCCAGGGCAGATGCACAGTGCCTTGTCTGCGCGACTACAGTGCTGTTTTCAAGGGCAAGGCCAACAGCTTAAAGGATGAGTGGGAAAGTTATGATGGCCCCCAGCTCGAGCGTCTGAACCTCAACTCTACATCCACACACAAAGAAGGCATTCTATCTCAGGTATCGCAGTCACTGCACTCTGCAAAGTTTACTCGAGATGTGAAACCGGATATCGCTTCTGCCCCCGACCACATCAACATTACTCCCATGCCTGGCCCAATGGACAGTTTCACTAGCAGCAAATCCGAAGTCGCAGCTCTCAAGCAAGCCGGCATTGTAAAAGACTACAAGCTCGAAGAAGACAAGTATCCACCCAATAACCGCACGCTCGAGAACTTTTTCCGAGGCGCCTGGACATACCATATCCATAATCAATGGCTTAAAGAGCCGGAACCGAGTTCGTGGTTGGATGTCTTGCAGTCCGCTCACGATGGTTTCTTTTCTGGCGAAAGAGTCAATCCGTATGGAGAGAAGTGGACGGGTCCGGAAGTGTTGGCTTATAATGAGTGGAGCGATATGGTGTGATAGTGATATACCCATGTTCCTCTGTATACGATAATGATATTTGCATATTGTACCAATCTCCAAAACACATCGCGCAGCATGACTCGAACTCCTGTGTCTCAGAAGGTAGAACATCGTGTCACACGACCTCTTGCTCCTACCAATTTTTCCAGTCTTCACTTTTTGTCCACTTTTCCTTATTTCCGCGGTATAAGCCAGATCGCTATATCGCCAAAACCCTACACATCTATCCAATCAGGGCTGAAGTCAAGTCGGAATCCTTCCAGTGACAACGTTCAAGCTTTTTTTTGGCATTGTGATCAAGCCTTGTCAAGCCTTTTATCTCGTATTTCTGACGTCTTGGGGGGCTAGCTGATGGTTTGCAGGATTGTGACGCGCGGCCTTGCGTATTACCTGCGGGAATATCGGCTTCGGTTATAGCTGCAACTTGTCTACCAGGAGCAGGCGCAGAAATATAGCGGGGTTGTGCATTCAAAACTGCGACTCTTGCAAGTGTAGGCTTGGAACTACATGAGTAATTCTTGTATGATCAGTCATAGCCTTACAGATCTGGCTGCTTTGGGCCTTCTTCTTGCTTGAGCGAAAGATGTACAGTGTTGATCTTATCTTATCTCATCTTATCGCGGTCATTCTCAACCTCCTCACCATCCTCTGAATCCATTGCATTGAACACAACACAGGAGATCGTTTCTCGACCTCGAATTAGTGCTGATCATCTATGCCATTGTGAATCGAAGCTATGCGATTGTCAGAACCGGAAGATTTTTGGTCCTCGGTGCCGCCATAGTACATGACCCGGAGTAGTAGACAGACTAAAGTTTGGTTTCTCATTTTCTTGCATGTATGGATTGTTGAAGAACAAAACTTTTGTGTTTCAGTGTTACGAACTGAGAGGTGGGGTGAAAGAGCTGTGTCGCGATGGTACACGATGATGAGCGAGCAAGCTTACCTTCTTTGCACTTTCCCAAACACCAAACGCAACAGGAACTGTCAGCTCAAAGTCCGAGCCCTCAACCAAAATACTGCTCAAGACCATCCTACCGTCTGCCACCGACATACTGGATTTCAGAGTACGTTATTTCAAAGGTTTGAAATTGGTGGACTACAGGAAGCTGGATGAAAACAAACAGCGCGTCAAACAAGGAGTCGTCCGTCAACAACCAGACTAGCAGGCTTTCTACAGCACGTAGGTGCACCTAGGAAAGAGTCGCACGCCATCGGATTGTCGACCTCAGCGACCCTTTCTTGGACGCAGGCACGAGTTGTACGATCTTCGACGTCTTGCTCAGCATATTTCTGTCCTCGCGTCCTCGATCAGGCTTACTAGTCTGCCTTGACGAAGCTCACAAGTTATGAAGAACATTCCTGCAGCCGAGACGTTCACGGAGAATCTTCTCACGGTGATTAGAGAGCAGAGACACAACGCCTGTCGCGTCGTCATTGCGACCCAGGTACCCACCATCTCTCCCAAATTGCTGGATCTGTGCTCTATGACATTTGTGCACCGCTTCACTTCTCCAGATTGGATGGCTACATTGAGAGAACATCTTGCTGATGCTTCTGATCTTGTCACCGCTGCCACGTCCGCTGTTGACAACGCTGGTGGCAGCATTCGGCGACAGAAAGCAACACAGAGCAGCCGCACTCTTTGAGGACATTATCAATCTGGATGTTGAAGAGAGCTTGCTATTTGCGCCTTCTGCTGTCCTGGACGTGAATGGGCAGGGAGAGAAGAAGAAATTGGGAGTTGGACATGTGAAGTTCAAGACGAGAAGCAGACTGGGTGCTGATGGAGGACAGAGTGTTCTTGCTGTTAGAGAGTGATGTGGTGGAGCAGTACTGCAAGAAAGCATCACGAGTTCTCCTGAATCCATGTATGATCTCGGCAGGAACTCGATGATGGAACTGAAGGTCTCAAGTTGTCTGGAGGGCAGTCTTTGGCAGTTTGGAGATGAGGCGGATTAGACATGGTTCTCCTTCGCTGTTCTCGTAAGTGATCACAATGGTCGCGTGACGGCATGTAACAAAAAATGAAGACTGAGATTTTTGTACAAGAACATGAGCAGCCGCCTTCCGGACACCATTCCCAATGCCAGACAATACTCCTACACGGCAGCATCATGTGCATTACCAAACACGACAGAGGACCTGACCACCAATTTTTCTCTCGACACACTCTCTTGCCTCCATGATTCCCTTGTCAGTACTGACGAAGATGCATTCGCCAACCTGTCTCAAGCCTCTGACGAACTTGCAATCCTTGCCTCTGACGATTTCACCCAACTCATTGCTGCTCAACCAAATGCGCTTCGTAGGCTTTGACAACAACTTCATCTTGCGCAAGACGGGCTCGCCGTCCCAGTACTTCATACCCAGCCATAGCCTTCTGGAAGCGCGGTTTTGCTGTGTGACCTCTTCGACCTCTTCAAGAATTGATTTTGTTGACGATGTGGCAGTGGTGTCGTCGGCGTGGGTGGGTGGCAGCAGTTTTGCGGGTGGTGTGGGACCGCCGAGGGTGACGGTGCTAAGAAAACCTTGCTTTTGGAGGAGAAGCGAGAGGGAGAGGTGCATGCGTGACAGAGGGATTGATGTGAGGCCGAGGCGGGCGAGGGAGGCGTTCTGCATGTGTGAGCAGACGTGGGCGAGGTTGACCAGAGACATGGTGGGTGGTGTTTGGGGCGCCCTTTCGGCGCGGGTTGTGGTGAATGTAGAGTTTGGTGAAGAGGAGGGTCGATTTTGGCGTGCAGGATTTTGAGATCGAGGTCGATGCGCGTATTGCTTGAGCGAATGTGTAGTTGGTATGTGGCAGCAAAATAATTAATTCATGAGTCTCGGACTGCGACTTTGTCACATTCTTGTCGCGAGTCTTGGCGGTCGGGGTTCCGCATTTGAGAGATGTCCGGAAGTGGCCAATCACGATTCATCGCGCTTCTCACCACATCATGACATGTGACAGTGGCCGCTCTCTTGTTTGCAACACAGTAAGCGCCCGACTACTTTGCAGGCATAACTACTGCCATCCAATTGCAGCTGAGGGATCAAAGCGGTTGTGATGCCACTTATATATTTAGTCCCCCTCCCCCACCATCAACATGTCTCCGCTCCTTCTCCTGCTGCTGGGCCTGCTGCTCAAGTTTCCCACAGCCTTTACCATTGAATACGTTTTCAATTACCTCTGTACCGACTACGTCGCTCATCTGGTCGAGTTTGTCGAGGCTTATATCCATGTTGTCGATGTTGTGAGATATCAGCCACACCGAGAGAGATTACAACGAGAGCGTCAGACTCGGCCGTGAACATGCCTCCTTTGCCTGGGGAGACTTTACTCCTCAACGTGTAGGTTGGACAGCTTTCTGCTTAATCATCTGATGTTCTGACTCGATGCAGCTTTGCAGATGTACACACCTACTTCAATCAGCCTAGCTCGAAGCCTGTCCATCATCGCTTTGACAAGGGCTCGTATTTGTATCTTTACTACAATTCGACTCAACGCCGAGCACGTCTTGAAGTAGCCAACTCAGCTGGCACTCCAGACCAAGATGCTTTTAATGGCTGTATGTCGGATTTTGTGTTATTCCTTCTTCCTATCTGCATGTTTGGCTAATTTATGGTTGCAGATCTAGATCATGCCATGTTGACCAACACATACAAGCATCCGAACTTATTCTCCATAGCTGTCGAAGGTGGCAAGCAGGGTGCTACTTCACCTCGTCCTGCAGATCATTCGCATTGGCATCTACCAGCTTTCGGTCTTTCACATGAGCACAAGTACCTGTACAAGATACATACATTGGATCTCTATCTGTGGACCGCCAACGATAGCATGAAGCTGCTGGATCTTATGAAGCGCATCGTGCCTCACCAACAACTTGATATTACCGAAGCAGCACCACCTCCAGAGCACGATGGGAGCATGTGCCCTGTGGTACAGCAACTAGAGAACATGGCTATCCATACTCCTCACGCTCGAGCACCAAGCACTGTGTCAGATCTTTCAAATCCGAGCCGTCATGGCCACACGCCAGAAGGCCAGAGGTCCGTATCTCTGCAGTCAGCTCTGGCATCTACACCTTCATCAGCAGCTCAGCTAGCGCCCTACAACCCAGCAGCGCCTGCAGCGCCTGAGCCAATCGCCCATCGTGAAAAGACACCACCGCCTCTCGATGCAGGTAGTGGGACTGGACTTGCAGCTGCAGCGACACATGAGCAGCCTGGCACTTCCACTACAGCAGGTACTCAGTATCCGCGAGCGATTCCTCAGAACACCTTCCCTGGTCCACCACAGCGAGCAGTGAGTCTAGGCTCTTTTCCACCTCCACCGCCTCTTGCTGTGCACGCTCCCCATCCTGGTTTGCAGACTGCACATTCATTTGCAGGACCTCCGACCAGTTCACAGAGTAGCACGCCTCAACAGCAGCAGTTCCAATCACAATATGCATCTTATCCGCAACAGCTGTCAGCACAATACCCACAGTCTCCTGAGTTTCAGATGCACACTCCCATGCAGTCACCAGGTGTTCCGAATACACCTAGCCAGCCACCTGCCTATGGCATGCATACACCTCTACAATCACCAGGGTTTGCGCCGCAGCATACACCTCAATCGCCGGGACTGGCTTCGACGCCGATTGGAGGGTTCTCGAATTACACATATGGACCGCAGGCCTCACAGCCAACGTTACCGACAGAAGCATATACAGTACACAGTCAAGCGTATAGGCCTACAGAGCAGGAAGCAGCGCATGGACACGGTCCTAAGACACCGGCGCAACCGCCTAAACCGGGACGTCTTGAGGAGAGGCTGAAGAAGACGGAGAAGGGAGTGGGAAGATTTTTGAAAAGGTTAGACCAGAGTTTATAGACATGGCTTTAAAATGAACTGCAACACTTTGTGTTCTGGACATGGTATGTTGTTGTGAGGTCTAGAAGGCTATGGTTGCCGATGTCGCAAAGTTTGGCGGAGATGACGTGCGGGCTGTCAGGGTCGGAGGTGGTCAAAAAGTTATAGAAAGGGCAATAATAACTTTTAGGGCAGCTACAATACGTGAATCAAGCATTACAAGATGAATTGTGGAGGAGCATGGCCAGTATTTGAAGTGGAATCATCAGGAAATGATGTTGCAAGTGGTGAGTTGAGCACGAGTTGGACAAAGAAGCAGCACGCGACTGGAGATTGATTGCTTTGTCGATTGTGAGCAGCGATAAGCGCCGTCCAATATGTTCATCAAAGCATCCACTGCACCATGTCGTCGCGGTCGCGATTAAGACTGTCGCTGACGGTGGATTCACCAAATGCAGGCTCAGAAACAGACGAACAGCTCCTGCCGCAACGACCGTCACTTCCCGGCTCAAGAGGAAGCTACAACCAAGACTTGGAAACGCAGCAACAGCAACAACAGCACAATCTACCTACTCTCTCTCACCGACTACGCCATGATGCCTCAGTCCTCGCTCTCGCCCTCTCAGACGACGCCATCTTTGCTGGTACTCAACGCGGCGAGATCCTCGTCTATTCGCTCGACACGTACGACCGTATCGCCCTGCTCGAAGCACACAAGAGCAGTGTCCTCGACCTCTGCATCTGTCCAGAAGAGAACCTGCTTTTCTCTACCGCCGCCGACCGCATCACGAATGTCTGGGATCTAAACACATACCAACACGTCTATTCGCTCTACTCGCGCTACGATACTGGCGATGTCTTTTGTGTCGCCTATTCGTCTCTGCTGCGTACTGTCTACCTCGGCGCACAGAATACCAGTATTCAATGGTACGACTTGAAAGAGAAGGATCACAGACCAAAGCCAAAGCTGAATGATCACCCCTCACTGAGAGAAGACCCTTTCTTCGACTCTCGGGGGCCCGGTGGTGTCAGGACACCGAGACCAGCGGATCAAGGTCTTCCTGCAAGGCATGCTGCTGGAGGTGATGTTCTGGAAATCGACCAAGACAACATCAAGCACTTTGCCCATTATGGCTATGTTTATTGTATGATGTTGGCAAAAGGTGTTGTGCCTGATGCTCCGGGCGACCAAGTCTTGATCTCTGCTGGTGGGGATGGTGCTATCAATCTGTGGACTATGGATGCAAATCGTGGTGGCGCCATAGATCTTCTCTACACGCTGGACGATGGCAGAGAAGAAGGTCAATCCATCTTATCTCTTGCCATTGATGCCACCTTTCTTTATTCTGGCCGCACCGGTGGTGAGGTCAATGTCTGGGACCTGGAGACGAGGCAGCTTGTTCGAAGCTTGAAGGCGCACAGAGATGATGTCTTGTCAATCTGTATCGGCGGCGGATATATGTTCTCTGCCGCCGTTACTGGTTACGTGAGGGTGAGTGAGCGTCCGCTGCGAAAACCAAGATTACTCTAACATGCAGCAGAAATTCGACCGACAGTACCAATGCGCCAGCAGACTTCATGCCCACGAAGGCCAGATCTTGACTTCGGCTTTCACATACCACAAGGGCAAGCCTTTATATGTGACTGGAGCCAACGACGACACCGTCGCTGTTTGGGATGTCAGCGACTGCATCATGTCTCCTACTGCCGTCAAGAGAACAACTGATGAGCAGATGCTTGACCACCTCAAACGCTTCATTTCCTACCGTACCGTCTCTTCTGATCCCAAGTACAAGGGTGATTGTCGCCGCGGCGCTTCATATCTACGATCCGTCTTCAAGAGCTTTGGCGCTGCCACTGACATGCTGCCGACTGAAGACGGCTCCAATCCCATCATCCTCGCTCGCTTCAGAGGTAATCCATCAACTGCAGCCACTAGAAAAAAGGTCTTGTTCTACGGCCATTATGATGTCGTTGCTGCCGACAATGAGCAAGGCAAATGGATCACTGATCCCTTCGTCATGGAAGGTATGGACGGTTACCTGTACGGAAGAGGTACCTCGGACAACAAGGGTCCAATCATGGCCGCCATCTTTGCCTGCGCAGAACTCATGTCAGAACAAGCCCTTGGCTCTGATGTCATCTTCCTGATTGAAGGTGAAGAAGAAAGTGGTTCGCGCGGATTTGCAAATGCTGTTAAGCAGCATAAACAGACCATTGGAGATGTCGACTGGATCCTGCTTGCTAACAGTTATTGGCTGGACGACTCGATACCCTGCGTCACCTACGGTCTCCGCGGCGTTATCCACGCTACCGTCCAGGTTGAGAGCGATCATCCTGACTTGCACAGTGGTGTTGATGGAAGTTCACAGCTCGATGAGCCGCTGAAGGATCTTGTCATGTTGCTCTCCACTCTAACGGGCAGCCACGGCAAGGTCAAGATTCCTAGTTTCTACGACCCAATTCCCGAGTTGAGCAAAGAAGAAGAGATTCTGTACGAAGACATTACTCAAGCTCTGGTCGCTAGGAACCCAGACCTTGGTGATCCTCGCGACCTTGCACTTTCTCTCATGCGCCGCTGGCGAGAGGCTTCATTGACAGTGCATCGCTTCCAAACTTCTGGCCCCGCGAATGCAACCATTATCCCCAGGCTCGCAAAAGCAGCTCTGTCACTCCGTTTAGTGCCGAATCAAGAAGCAGACACTGTTGGAGAGGCATTGATCAAATATTTGCAATCAGAGTTCAACAAGCTGGGATCACATAACCGCATGACTGTTACCATCGACCATCAAGCCGAACCCTGGCTCGGCGACTTCAACAATCAGATCTTCCAAACTCTCGACAAAGCCATCATGGACGTTTGGGGTCCCATCCCCGAAGTCCCTCAACACCGCCGAAAGTCATCTCTGGCCGTAAGCAAAGAAAACGCCCTCAAAGTCACCATCCCAAAAAAGGAAGAAGTGCAAAACACACACACCTCAAAGCCCTCACCAACCACATCCTCTGTCCTCGCCAACGGTGGCCCCAACAACACTTCTGCATTATCAGACGTCACCAATGACTCCATTTCTCTACCTCTTCCCCAATCGTCAACCAAGAAACCACGCACAAAACCTCTATACATCAGAGAAGGAGGTTCCATTCCCGCTATCAGGTTCTTGGAGAAAGAATTTGGAGCTCCGGCTGCACATTTCCCGTGTGGACAGGCGAGTGACTCTGCACATTTGGATAACGAGAGATTGAGATTGGTGAATTTGTACAAGAGTAAGGATATTTTCAAGAGGGTGTTTAGGGATTTGCCTATGAAGTAGGATGATGAGTTTGAAGGGTCAAGATTGGATGAGGACGGCCAAGGGCGTACGGGTTGAATATCATGCATAGCACGAGCAATGGGATTTGGAGAACTTAAGGCTGTTAAACTGTCCTCCTGCAACCACAGACACAGGATGAAGTGTTTTGGGGTTAGGAGACAAGCTTTTGTTTTCTTTTTGCATACACGATTAAACACGGAAATATAGATACCCCTTTCATTCGTTACCACCTCCGTGCCAGAAAGAAAAGCCACAAAGAACCAATTTGAATCATCATGTCACAATCTGACCTGCTCTTTTTCACTCGTCCCAAACATATTTGAACACTACCACTCAAACATCTCTTTAACCTTCTTCTCCTCCAATTTCTCTATAGCTTCAACAACACCCTCTAATCTCTCCTTTTCAACTCCAAGTTTTGCAGTAGCTTTGACTCTACTGTAGAAAACGGGACAATCTCTACTATCGCACTTGACTTCATCGCCATTGGGGATATCGGCACAACTCCTGCATACACGATCCAGATCTGCCTTTTTGGTTTGCGCGGCACGGAGTTTGGTGCGCAGGGCTAGGAGGGTTAGGGATGGTGTTGCAGCACACTTTGCGCACAGAGGAAGGGTTATTGTTCCTGGTGCTGGAGGAGAGAGTTTTACGCGGCAGACCACACAGGTAGAGATGTTCATATAGCTCTCCATGGTTTTGTTGCCGTTGCCTGCGCCTTTGTTGTTTGCACCGCCGATGTTGCGCACTCGTTGTACTTTGGGCATTTCATCATACCAAGCGCGAACATTCGCACCCACAAGATTGAATATGCGTTCGAGTGGCGGAATCAAGTTTTTGCTAATGTAATACTCAGCATCTAATTCGGCGTGTTCGTCGAAAAGAAGGCGTTCAGGCTCGACACAACGTTCGAAAAGGCGCGCGCCAGGACCTCCAGCAATAACCACATAAGGCACTCGTTCACCATACTGAGGTTCTTGTCTAGCATCCTTGAGCATACGTTTAGTGGCTATCAATGCACCAGGAGGAGCGGGTCCTTTATCCGAATACGTGCCCAGTTTAACCTCTCGCGCAAAGCAAAAGTCCTGAATGCTGAATTTGCCAGTCATGATTTTGTGACATTGAGATTGAAAGTATGCTTTTACTTGCGACAAGTCGGAAGTACGAAACAGTAGTTTCAGCGCCTTTTCTTCGATTTTTTGCTCGGCGGGTGTGCCATCTCTACGGACGGTCTCTATGCCTTTGGCGTCAAATTCTGGTTCGGTCTGTGACGGGTGTTCGTATTTGAATCCAACATAGCGCTTTTTGGCTAGTAAGACACAGGGATGGTACACTTTTTCGAACTTCAGCTTGATGGGACGAGGATTTATGTCTGTTACTGCTTTTGCAATTTCGTCGCCGATGACAAAGGCTTCTTCTCTACTGCGACCTTTTAGGTAGACAAACAGTGAATCTGTATCACCATAGACGACTTCTGCGCCCCATTTAGAGACTGAGTGGATGAGAGCGATGGCCTTCTCTAGAGTCTCTCTGCCAGTTTGAACGATAGAGTCTGCAATTTCGGAACATGGCATGCGACCGGAGAAAGATGCAGAAGTGTAGCCATATGTAACATTAGCAATCAGCTTCAAGGCAAGTTGTCTATTGTTGAGAAGTTGTTGCAATGTCTTGTCATCTTTGTCCACTTTCATGCCTGACTTGACCATGACTCTGGTCTCAAGGATCTCGCCTAACATCTTTGCGAGTAGTGACTTGCGCATCTCAGGTTTGACATACATCATGCCATTCGGAGAGATATTCAGCTTATCTTTGACGAGATCAAGAAGACCAGGATCACGCTTGAAGTCCGTGAAGCCCATCTTGTTTTGACCTCGCCACGGGGTGATGCGTCCAAGGCATGTAGAGTAGCAATAATTGTACGCAATCATCACACTTGGATACAAACTCTGAAAATCAAGCACAAGCAGTGGGCTATTGTAAAAAGCACTCTGAGGCTCCATGACGAGCGGCAAACACTCAAGAGCATTTTGCTGACCGACTTGTTTTCGGCTGGGAGAGACAAGGATGAAAGATTCTGGTTTGGCGATTCGGAACATGAGTGATTCGACCTTGAACTGCGAACCTCGACTAAAGACACTGAAGAAGTCGACACCGAGCAATCGTGCCTGCTCAGACGTGCGAGGTACAAGTTCGTTGGCGTCGAGAATCTCAAGATCGAGTTGGACACGAGTGATGAAATAGTCCAATGCTTTGGCTAGGTCTCGAGGCTTTGCACTTTTGTACCATCTTGTCAAATCCGTGAACGAGTAGTGGGGAATCCGCTTGTGAAGGAGGTGGAATACAACATTTTCCATAGTGTATTGCAGCAAGTTGAGTTCGCTTCTCATAGCGCGCCAGATGTTGATCATGTGTCTGCCAGTGATGCGGATTGTTGATGTATGCTCGAAACCCCATTTGTCTGCGTCCTTGCCGAAGCGACCATGAGACTGAGATTTGACGCGAGAGAGTTCTTCGCACAGATTGAACTCGTATTGTAGACGAGCACGTTCAATCAGGTAGCCCCATGATGAGTTGTGTACTTCGTAACCAGTAAGGATATCCGGATCATATTCGCGAACGATGTCAACCAGTCGATTCAGAACGTCCAGCTCATTGTCTTCTTCCTCGACGTCCACGCCAATCGATTTCCGCATGCGTTCGGTCAGATCGTCTTCAGTAGACAACACTATTACGCCAACATATTTGTCGTCATGTCCGGCATTTCCAACAAGATCAGTATCGTCTGCTTTCAACGACCAAATGATACATGAAATCTCATCATGCTCAGGGTCAGGAGCCAGATCACTTCGAGAATTGACATGGACTTCAAGACTCATGATAGACATGTATTGGACCTCGTGCTGCACACTTGTCGATTTCTTCTTCTGTGAAAACTTGAAACCATGTTTGTTTCTTTGCGTTGGACCTTCGATCTGTGAAAGCATTTGCTTACTTCGCTTCAGAAAGTCTTGCTGGGAAGGAGGATGATCAATTTCGCCGTCGTCATCCTGTGGAGCATCTTCGACGGTCGGACATTTAGCATGCAGCCAACTCTGTACTTCCAAGAACGACGGAGGCCGAGCTTCTATCTCCCAGCGTTGAAGAAAACAATCTTGTCGTCGTGCTTGATGTTCGAGTTCTTCTTTGGCTTTGTCGAGGATAATTGGAACCTTAGCTCCACGCGAAGCATCCGAGTGGCCTGTAGGATCAAAGTCTGGCAGAAATGGAACAGTGTTGCTTTCAAGCTTGAACTCCTGGCCAGCATACTCTCGCGACCGCTCAGGCACATCAACCTCATCACTGTAGTATGCATCTTGGTAAATTACTGGTGGAACCCCATGATCAATCATTGTAGTTGTGACGTCTACTCGTTTCGGTGGTGCTTGAGCGAAAATGACGACGCCATTAACGCCCTTATCGAAGCTCTTGCAATAACTGCTTGCTAACTTCCTCGCAGCAGGAGAGACATTGGTCTGCCTTGAAGGGGTGGCGTTGGCGGTGTACATTGATTTGTTGGAAGTGGGTGATGAGAGATTACGATGCTTGAGTTGACTCGATTTCGCAGGTGTCGTGGTGTTTCTCTGCCCAGGTACGTCGTCTCTCTGACTGAGGCGCAGCATGGAGTCAGGGTCATGTGGATTCTTCACAACTGGATAATTTTGTGAGATTCTCCTTTTACTACTGTCCTGACTGTTCGGCAACTGCGTAGAAGCCGGAGGAAGATCATGAAGCAAATCACTTTCCTCATCAGCCTCAACCTGCGTCATGAGCTGAGAAGTGGATACACAGTCTTTGACCTTGAAGTTCTTGCGCCTCGAAGCTGCAGCCTCACTAGGTCGAGCTTGAGCATCCTCTGTAAACCCCACCACTTTTCGGCGCTTGACAGATGCCTCTCCATCGATCAGCTGCCGCTTCTTGCCAGCTTGAGGTTCAATGGCGGGAGCTATTGGTGCAGGAACAGGAGGTTGCTCGTCTGTCGTCGGCTGAGAGCCTGGAGGAATGGATGCAGTGGACGTGGAGTCCAAAGGATCAAGGAATTGTTGGGCGTAGTCATCGCCATCAGGTCGAGTCTCATCGTCAGCTTCGACGTCTCTTGCAACATTCTGATTGGTCTGCTTGGCTTGAGTCAAAGCAATCTCGCGAGCGAGTTCCTCATCGGATTCATAAGACTGCTCGTCTGACATTAATTGCAGAATGCTGGATTCGTCGACAAGCGGATCCCCAGAGTCGAGACCACCATCAGCAAGTCTTTGCGTGAGGTGTTGAGGCGCATCTGCGGAAGCAAATTGCCACTTCTCGTGGAACAGCTCTTCTACACTCTCAAGAGTGGTTTGCACCGGGAATCCTTCCTCGCGAGGCTTGACGAAGGTGTCGAACGAGGGAGCGCTTCCACCCATTCTCTCTCGCTCGTCTTTGGCAAGCTCCTCAACAAGCTTGCGAAACTCTTCCTCGTGTATCCAGCCACCATTTTCAGTATTGCGTGGATCATGGGACATGGAGACGAGGACTTCTGGAGGGAAAGGACTGCTGCCAGGATCTGTGATTCCCATGCGCTTCTTCCGCCTGATTGTTTCGTCCCTCCACAGCCCAGCCATAGATTGTACGAACTTTTCTTCTGGTGCCAGATGGTTAAGCCGCTCGACAAAGTCATGGTGCAGTGATCTGTCCTTGACCTCATGTCTGTTCAAGATGTCTTGTACACGAATATCAATCTCGACACTACAGTGGCTCTGGCGTTGGAATTGATCCACATTCAGACGCTGCGAGTCGGGGATTGATCTGTCGTGCCACTCGTGGTCAGGATTGGCCAGCTCTTGAACGTCAGGAACGGGATCACGAAAGAAAGGATTGTCGGTGTCGATGTAATTGCAGCCGTAAAGGTTGAAGTCGCACATCCATTGAGCAAGAAACTGCATGTGACTCTCATACGGCTGAAAAACTTGCTTTAGAATGGCGCCTTGATGAAGTAGATCGGACAGACGAGTCATGTTCGAGGGGTTGAGAAGGTAGACCTTCAGGAAGTATTTATAGCCGACATGGTAACCAAAGAAGGGCACACCTTTGACGAGGCTGATATGTGCGACGAAGACAGCTTTGGCATCTGCCGTATTTCTTCTATAGGATACTGCGAGGGCATGGTCGATGGACACTCGGAGGGTTGCGATGTACTCGTCAACAGAGACACGATCAATAGGGCCTGTGTATTCGATGTAGAGATATGGGAATGCGCCGTGGACGTGAAGGCAGATTTTCTGGCCAGTCTCTGTTGCGCCGAAGACGCGAATCACTGGAACCTGAGGGAGATTCCTTTGCGACAGCAAGGAGGGGTCACCCCATAGTGGAGGATCAAGCGGACCAGGATATGCCTGGTAGTGATCCAGGCAGTTCAATCGAACGCGACAGAGCACCATGACGGCCCTGTGTTGGGTGTTTGCGCAAGACGATTCAAGGTTTCTAGTATCATATTCGATTGACTCGGCGCATGGGACGCGTATATTCGGCGATTGCGAACTGATTTGCCACTGGAAGTCGCGTGGAATGGAAGGTGCGACCCAGGGAGACGCGATTAGGAGAGGGCGTCAATTTGCACGCGGTGATTTGCATAAATGTACAGCTGCGGGCCGAGCCAGAGCCGCATGCGCAAGGGCCAATGACGCCCTTGTGTAAACACTCAGCGTGCAGTTGAAACAAACACCCGTATCTTCTCCGCTTGAAACAAACGCCATTGCAGCCTGAAGCCGAAACTCATTTTATCAGTTCGCCGGGACGAGAACTTTCACAGCCACCTCTGACTCCAGCTGCTGCAGTCCAAGTCTGCTTTACAACAGACGATCCTATTCACTGCAGTCATCATGGATATTCTTCTAGCCAAAGTTACTCAGCAGGCTATGAATTATGCCATTCGGTCAGGGATAGCCATTACAAGCACATACGCCATCCGACAATGTTCAAGATTAGTCAAGACGGCTCCCAGAGGAGGCAAGCGCGAAGAACTGCTGAATCTCCAAGTTCGTCTGGAAAGCAAGATCCGGATTATCTCACCAGCCATCGATATGATAGAATTGATTGCCGCCCGTGGAAACACTTCTCTGGAATCTGCTGTCACTCTGACCAAAGACTTGCGCTGGGAGATTCAAGCCCTTGGCATTCGTCTTGCCAATGCTGCCAACGAAGAGGAGTTGTACCGTCGGAAGAGTTCACGGGCAAAGTCAAAGGAGCAGAATGAGCTGGAGTTACAGCTTATTGTTTCGGATGTCAAGAAATTGCTCGATCGGATAGAAGATGCTGTCCCACTGATCAACCTCGCCATCACCACTTCTGGTGTCAACTTGTCCACGAATCTGCCTGCTACAGTCTCGCCATCTCGCCTCTTGCAGGCCAGCACTTTTCTCACAGCCGCCGACTCGCAGTATACCGCAGCTCCTGGACAGAATGTTCAAGTCGGTCCGGTTTATACCCTGTCGGTCTACATGCTCTTCGCCAGTCATACAAACAGACCACACGATGAGCAGACTGCCCGTGAGACTACCTGGAAGGAAGTCATTCACAAAGCCAGAGTCAAGCTGGTGCGTGTGCCGCTGAATAGTTTGTACAACCTACCTGGAAAATTGACGACGCCAAGCGGTGCTCGGTATTTCCCCAAGGAGCTGCCTTCTGACAACTCGTCGGTCGAGTATGCCTACCAGCTGGTTGTGATCGAAGACCTGGATGATGACAGAGTACACACTTTTGAGGAAGGTGAGCCACAACCTGGCCCCTTCGAGGAAGTCGCTCTTGCAGGTATCCGTGACGTAATTCCTATTCATGAGATCTCCAAGATATTCTACGCGGATACTGGCAAGATCCTCAATATTGGGTCTGAGGGCGAGACCAACAATCCCATCCTGCTTCTCAAACGCGACATACACGCCGAACCACCAAGACGCATGATGGAGAGAAGGTACACCGAAGAACAAGAATATTATTATTATGATGATGACGAGGAAGATGAACGTCCGCAGACTCAAAGAAGCGACGACACGGACCTGAACGAACAAGCACAAATCAATGCCCAGATCTTGCGAGATTCGACGCCACAGCCTCAGATCGAGACAGAAGAACCAACAGAACGACATGACCCTGATGCTCATTGGCGACTGCCTCCAGACCTGGATCCAGAATGGATAGCCTTCGAGGTCTACACCGAGGAGCCTCCGACGGACGATGAGGAGGGAGATGAAGATGTATCTACTCCGGATCCCATTACCACACCTCGACCTCGTCAAGCTTCACTAGATCCCGATCTCACAGACGGCCTCTCCTCTCTCAGACTTGAACCTCCATCTTCCTCACCAGCCTCAAACACGCCTTCGAATCAACAACTCGCTGCTTCGACATCAAAACCAACGCCACACGCCACGATTCGCACCTCGTTATCTCTCCTCGAAATGCTCATCCGCCTAACCGCTCTCCAACAATTCCGTCAATCTTCTCATCTCACCATTGAAGACGAACTCTTGAACTTCTTCCTCGAAGACAGCGCAACCACCGGCGCAGGCTCCAATGCCGAGTACCGCCAGCGCGTACGCAGAGATGCGCGCAGACGAGTAGGCTTCGATCCCTACGACGAAAGCCCAATCAAGCGCAGAGGCGAAGAGTACCTCGCACACCCCAGAAGCGGAAACACACCAGCGCCTGAGGCTGGCTATGCCGAGAGCGAGTACGAGAGAGGGTTCAGAGAAGCCTCTGAAGGCTTGGGCTGGGCTGGAGCTGGAGAGATTAGGCAGAGCATCGAGTATCCGGGCTACTTCTCAGGTCAGAGGAGTAGTTCGAGCATGCCGTCTAGTCCTTCGCCGCAGATCAGAGGAGACAGAGCAAGCTTGAGTCCTGCTCCTCAGAGACATCTGGGTACGCCAGACCACAAGAGTAGAAAAGGTGTGTTGAGGAAGAGAGAGGATATGCCCAGGAGTCCGCTTGGGAGGGAGAGCCCCAGTTCTTGATCGGGCATGAATGCAGCAGCGTGACGAGGAGATCGGAGGTAGAAGAAGCATCTTGCAGCATTTTACAGCATCAACACCAAAGGCATTAGCATAGCATAGCGTTTTTCATTTAGCTTGCTTTTCACATATTGAATTCTCATCCAATCACACCGAACTCCTGTACTCCTTTCCTTGCCTCACTATACCCAAACTCCCTACCGAAAGTCGAATCCCATCGCTTGTATTACCCAAATTGTATGAAATGAATCAATTCTACTCCCAATCCTCTTCATCGCTCTCCTCGTCAATCTTTGCTGCTGCAATCTTGTCGCTCTTTTCGTCTTTTGGTGAGCCGGTTGCTCGACTTGTGGTGCCAGAAACCATGTCGTAGGAAGCGTCGCTCGAGGAGACGGACTTGATGTCTTCTTCGTGTTGTTGGGTTGATTGAGCTTCCGGCTTTAGCGTTGATGCCGAGGGAGCGGCTGCAGATGGGGCAGAGGTAGTAGTGGCCGCGGCGGGAGTCTTCTTTTCCTTTGTGGGCGTAGGCGCTTTGTCTTCTTCTTCATCGTCTGAGTCGTCAGAGCCCCAAGTAAGGTCTTCGTCTGTGGTTTGAGTCGCTCCTGTTTTGGTTCTTGTCAGCAATGGGGCCAGAATTGGGACTAGCTGAGGTCAGACGTACCTTTGAGGACTTCCCTCCTTCTGACTTCCTCTTCCTGGATGACCTTGCGCAAAAAGTAGTATCTTGTCCAGAAAGGAGCGTACTCGACCTTCTCGGGCACAAGCTTCTCCATTGCTCTTCTCAACTCAGGATACTTCTCTAAATCTGCAGCGATGGCATCGGTCTTTGCCGAGGTGTCAAAGTCCTTTGCAAACTCGGCGTACTCGGCACTAT
The DNA here is from genome assembly GCA_037042735.1 of Aureobasidium sp. Y128-05A. Classification (NCBI taxonomy): domain Eukaryota; kingdom Fungi; phylum Ascomycota; class Dothideomycetes; order Dothideales; family Saccotheciaceae; genus Aureobasidium; species Aureobasidium sp. Y128-05A. The sequence goes on along the minus strand of JAXQKC010000109.1, from coordinate 132,547 downwards.
CAGGATCGGAAGTAAAGCTTTGAGCCGACGTGTGGATGACATGCAACTGCGCATCAAAGCGTGAAGAGTGGATGACTCGTTTGCCTTCTGCATCGTTAGTCTCGAACAGCACCTCTGTACTGTCTGAGGATGTTGAGGGCGCGGTGACGGTAACAGCATCGCGAAGGAATGATTTTATGTTTGTGCCGAATTTGAGAAGTGCTTCGTCTGCTGCATCTTCTGCTGCTTGGATCTTCTGAAGGTTGATGTTTGCGGTTGCGGCGGTGGCTTTGGATCGTAGTAATGACACTAGCGAAGTGGCTTCTTTGACGATATCCGCTGGTAGCGAGTCTGGCCTTGCTGTTTGTGCTGCTGCTTGTGCATTCGTCTTGACCTCCTTCTCCTTCTCCCCACTCGCACTCTCCGGTAACGCAAACGTCGGATCTGAGAACGAAGTATTCGCACCAGCCCCAGCACCCTCAGCATTCAAACTGATATTCCTCGTGCTCTCCACAATAGACTTCTGCAGCTCTCCAGCAACCTTTGCGGCTTGTTCACTGCGACTGGCATATTCCTTCTGCGCATCTGAATACAGACTTTCTCCTTGCTTCTTTGCGGATGCGAAGAATCCGCCTAGACGTGCTCCCCAGGGTGATGCGGAAACGGCTTTGAAGGCTTGCTGGAATTCGGTTTCGAGGGTGATGGGGGGTGCGCTGTCGTTTGGGTTCTGTTGGCTGGAGCGGTCGGAGGGGAGCGATTCCTCTTGGATCTGGTCGTAGGCGAAATCCATGGTGTGTTTGTGTTTGGATATTGATGACGGAGAGATGGTGGATGCGGTGAAAGTGTCAGGAGCTCGAGGGGCTTCACCGCTGGTGGGGTGGAGGAAGCTTCCAGGGTCTCGAAGCTTAGGGTGTTCACATGCAAGTGGACGCGTTAGGTCTGCAGATCGCGATTCATATACCGTGTGATTCAAACGTCCTCCATGAAATGGGGTTGTGGTCTAGTGGTATGACATCTTCTTAGCATTGCTCTTCGAGCAGTCCTGAGTTGGAGAAGGTTCTGGGTTCGATTCCCAGCTACTCCATTTTTGCTGGTCTCGACCATGTCGAGAATTTTTGCGTCGTGTCTCTCTTTTTGCTTTCAAGTCACAAGTATTCCAGACCTTTGTGCCTGTTGTTACTTTTACCTTCTCCAACACATGATTGCATGTGATTGCGTTACCATTGCCGTGTCTTACTTAGTTTCTCCTGGCGTGAGAAACTCAAATACGAAAATCACGTCGTGCGCCTTCGAACTCAAGCTAAAGTGAGCTCGACACCACAGCAATATCTCAAAAGACTTAGAGACAGAGATGATCCAAAATTCGAGCTCACTCATCTGCTGTATCGCTGAGGATGGACGATTGATTGTGCGACAAAGTGGTTGCTGATAAAACCCTGTCATCCCAAAAGTCGTCTGTTTTAGGTCTTGGCACCGACTGGCTCCTGCTTCTCTAACGACACTCTTCAGAAAGAGACACGACTGATGTCCTACATACACATCGACGCAATATGAGGTCAGATCGAATTTGATGAGAATATGGACAGGGAGCACGATTGCACTGACAGTAAGGAGGTACTCATCGATCTAAGGACGGGTGTACTCAAGCTACCGCAACAAGATGGCTTTGTCGTGCCGGTCTCTGACATTATTCTGACTGAGTGCACGTTTTCTTCAAAACTGACACCTGTACATCAAGGTTGTCTATAGACTACATTCATTGCATACGGATATTCTACCTCAACCTTGCCAATCTTAGTATGTCATGACGGTAGAAGAACTCCCTGTTTCTCTTTCCCAACACATACATGGGGATGCTCAACAGACAGATGCCCACCTCGATACTCCCAAACGTAACAAACATCTTCTTGAAACCCCTCTCCAAAACCCACTGATACGCATAATAAGCCAGCACAAACGAAAACAGATTCTTGAATATGATCAAACAAGTAAATGTCTCAATGGCAATGTCACGATGTGCGTCAAGAAGATACTGAGCGGAGGCTGTAGCGCCCATGACCATTGAGATGGTGATGCAGGCAAGGAACACTTCAATCACTATCCAGCCATATTTCTCGATGTCAGATGCCGCGATACCGAAACCGTAAAGTCCTATTCCAGAAAACAACAGCGTTGGTAACACCAACGCGATGCGGAATTCTGGCTCGTATTGGCCTCCATTGCGAAGGATGAGAAACTTGGTAACGAGTTCGGTGTATATGCCTGCCAAGATGAGACCAAGAATCGATCCGATAAAAGCTGCAGTGTACATTTTTCCTGCGTCCTCTACGGTGAAGAACAGAGGTGGACCGAGGAATATCAAAGCCAGGATCACGCCTACGATCACCGTCCAGCCGATGATCACGCCTTGCATTAGACAGCCCCACGCCACAGCTGGCTGCAGAAACAGCGGAAAAGGCCGAAGAAGTAGCTTGAGGAAGCTTTCATCTGTTTTGCGGCCACTGAATGGGGCGAGCCGGTGTAGAAAGGAATGTTTTGCTGGTGCTGGAGTGGGGTCGTGAAACGCGACTGGACCGATGTTAATATCGATCTGGAGGTAGCGAGGTCGTTGATAGGCTGTTTCTGGGAGAAAGAGGAAGAGGAGGACGAAGCCTGCGCCCATAAAGATGGAGAGGAAGTAGAAGGACCATTGCCAGCCTAAAGAGCTGTTGGATGTTATGAAGCCGACTGATGGAGTTGGTCAGTAAGTGTTTTCACAGAAGGTGGACAAATTATACTCACCACAGACCGGAGTCAGAAAAGCAGCTCCAAACAAGCACATGTTGGTAAATGCCATGCGGAAGCCTCTTTCGTGCACAAAATACAGATCGCCGACAACATCATTGACTAGAGACTCGAAAGGCGCGAGTGCGATGCCTTGAAACACTCTCGCCCAGACGAGACTTCTGTAATCCAGACTCTTCTGAGTAGAGCCACCCCAAGCTGACGAAGCGACCATGAGTAAAGCGCCGAAGAGGAAGACATGTCGTTTACCCCATACCCTGGCCAACGGAACAAAAAGCCAACTAGCAACACCAACGCCGCAGAGATGATATGCAGTAAGTAGCGCAGCATCCTGGAACTTGACTTTGAAGACGACGGCCAAGACGACTGCATCGGCAGCCACTAGCGGTGATGCTGTTGTTGCGATTGCGGCGACTATGCAAAGAAGCGATAGCATCAAATCTCTTTGCCACAGCGGCCAATTCTGGAGACGCCAGTCAGCCCAATTTAGGCAATCTTGAGTTCTTGGGGGTAATACCAGAGGATCATTTGGGTCTTCGCTTGGTTGCGGTACCAGAATGATGTTGCCAGTTTTGTCTCGTTTTAGAGTCGGGTCTCGTTTCCATTCTTGATCCAACACATTCGCCGTTCCAGGTACTTTCTTCGCCTTGGCCTCGAGGATCCCTAGAGCCATGATGCCATTGACATGGGGATATGACTGGATGGACGGCAGCGATGCAGGTTAGTCGTGGCTGTCAAGATGTGGTGGTTGAACAAAAAGAAGAACACAACAAGCAATGAAGCAAGGGATGAACAAGCGTGCTTAGCAACGAGACCAAAGGTATGCTGCCAGATGACTGTATAGCCACGTGTGGCGAACAAAGCCATAATAATACGGAAAACGATTGGAATGCAAGTTATGACGACGCGGGGCTTGAGACAAAGAGGACCGATTGTTGATGCTTCAAGTCCTAGTCTTGCTTGATCAACTGACCAGTCTCTTTTTCCATCCACTCCTCGACGATGCCCGCATAATCCTCAGGCCCATATGCTTCGAACACCTCTTTCAACAAGCCTCCTTTTCTTCTGTTTTTCAGACTTAAGTCCTTGCACAGCATATCCAAATATGGCACAGCGTCAAACACGAAATCTGGGAACCTACCTCCATACCCACAAGAATATCTCCATCTGCCAAACCTTGAATGCAAGACTGCTGATTCAGAAGCTGACTCGGGAGAAGAAGGGACTCGGGATAATGAGGAAGAGAGGTAAGCGGTGATCCAAAGAGCTTGCAGAGATGCGCAGAGGGAGGTCGAAATAGTAGTTATCATGCCTGCGAAGGCAAGGGAAGGCTGACTGAAAGGCGTAGAAGAGGGTGCCATGAAGCGGTAGAGGGTGAAGGGGAGGACAGTTGCGTCGGCAGAAGTGTCACCGCCGGGTATAGGTGTTGAAGGTTGGTGCTTCAAACGTGGAAAGCGTGATAGGATCTCCACATCTGCTGTAGCGAAGTCGATCGAGGGAGAAACTGTTTTTGGCGAGCTGGTAGGCAAGCCAAGTTTCGCGTCCAGTCCTTCGGGCAGGAACTTCATCGGCGGTCGTGCCTTCCAACCAGTTGCGCAAACAAGCGTATCAGTTTCCAAAGTCGTACCATCACTGAGCGACACAGTCTTTTCTCCGAGCGCCACCACATCGGCAATACACACCTTGACCTTGCCCTCGCGTACCAAACCCAGGAAGTCGCCCTCGAAATTTAGAATGCCTAATCCACTCCCCGTCCAAAATGCCGAATGTCTAGGTTTGAGTTTTGCCGTTTCGGGATGCTTGTCATATCCCATCAATGCATTTGCATCGGTGGAGAGCACCCACCAGAATGCGTCTACCAGTTTTCTTCCTAGCCAAGAGCCATGCAGAAAGTTTCTAACAGAGCCGAAACCATCTTCATCTCCCCAGATACAGGGAGATAGCCAGGTCAAGAAGCGACGATGGACTAGTTTCTCCAGCCAGGCTTTTACTGGTGTGACGTAAGGAGGTGCCATCCAGGTTGGTCCTTGACCTGAAGTGCGGATCACGAGGTTGACTGGGACATTGCGAGATGCGCAGGCGTAGGCAACGTCCCAGGCTGACTTTGAGCCACCGAGGACTGTGACCTGAGACGTCTTACTAAAAAGGCGATCTGCGTGCTGAGGAAAGTCGCGAGAGTGAATAAGAAGACCTGATTTCTTGAAAATGTCTGCCCCGGTGAATGTTGGAATAAAGGGAGTGGAGGTCAGACCCGTGGCTATGACCAATTTCTTTGTTGATAGAATGCGAAGACCATAGTTATCAGTCTTCAGAGTCCAACCTTCACCGCTAATTGCTTCAGAGACCTCAAGCACTTTGGTATTGAATCTGATGCGAGAAAAGACTCCAGCTTTCCTTGCATAGTCGTTGAGATATCGATGAATGACAGGTCCAGGAATATGTTCGCCGGCCTTGACCCCGTAGGTCTCTGTATCCATGGGAAAGTCGGGATACTGATATGTGCCAAGCATGTTATTTGACTTCAAATCTGGGTATTGGCGTTCTTGACTCCATACTCCGCCAACTGTAGCCTGTGCTTCAAGAACGAGTATGTTGGCTGTTGAGTGCACTTGCAAGTATGTCGCAGCGACAGCGAGGCCGTACCATCCTGCACTCACGCCGATCAAACACAGGCCAATGAAGAGCTAAGAGGAAGATACTTACCTGCTCCAATGACGACCAAATCGTATACTTCTTGCATAGCCAATTTCGTCAAACAAGAGAGAGTACCTGAAAATTTGGACAGAATGCTAGGTCAAAGATTGAGGACAACAAATCACAAAAGTCAACACGCTCAAGTCGAAAGAAGCCGCAATCGGGAGGATTTGGCACTAATGCCAGCATATATTGACCTGCATGATAAGGGATCCGTGCTCGAGAGCTCGAGAGTGTTGCTTTTAGACATCACCTTTACGATCTGAAAAACATTCCTCAGAGCTGTATTTTATGGCCTTCATTCTTGCTCCTGAATGTGTCGCAGTATGCTGAGAGATTGTCAGAATGGCTTGCGAAGAGGATCATAAGTTTGGACTGATCTGCATTGTATTAATTGGACCCATTACCGCCAAGCCCGGCTAGAGTTACTGCATCACCGCAGCATCACCTTCCAGAGCAAAAGTTGCACAACCTGTGTTTCTTGAAAAGCTATCAAGGTGAGCAGCGATTTGCTCACTTGCCATCAGTAAAGCCTGCAGCAGCACGACTTTCCTGCACAAAATCTTCGAGATCTTTCAAGAATGTCTCTGTCTGCTCGATAGCTGCAAAATGTCCACCCTTGTCATGAGCACGGAAGAAAGTCAAATTACCAGTCGTAGCAGCCCATGATTTTGGAACTGGGTATAACTCATACGGATAGTATGAGTACCCAAACGGCTTGTCATCCGGTATCTTGTAGTTAGACATGTTGTGTGGATTGCCATTCACTCCAGGAGTGTAGAACTATGAGAAATCTATCAGCAGAGTCAGAAAGAGGTAGAGAGGATTCACGAACAATGCGGTAAGGCCAGAGACACGTTGCAGCACATCCAGTGAGCCAATACAAGCTGACCGATTCCAAGATCAAAGAGGTTGGTGGGTCTTCTTCGGTCCATGCGAGGAACTTTTCACTAATCCTGGCTGGATGTTAGATTCCAATGGCAAACTCCATACACTTGAAATTTACCAGACTAGTAGAGCCACAGGATTGCTCGACAGCACAAGGCCGATAGTGGCTGGCTTTGTAGCATGCTGAACAGCATATGAACTGCCGGTTCTCAAGAACTCGCGAGCTCTATGTAGGCCTCTGCGCTCGAGTTCTGTCACATCATCCTTGAGATGTTCAGGTTCGTCTTCCATGATACAAAAGTTGACTTGCTATGTCAGCAGCATAGGCTTCTCGCTACCATGCCTAGACTTACTGTGGATTGCTACCGACAGTCAGTAAAGCCTCGGACGAAGAACGAAGAGATGCTTACCTTTGCACTGTTCATGTTTTACCGCCATCACTCTTGCGACCTTGCTTCCCACGTCGCCACCTTGAACCATGTATCCAGCTCCGAAGCCTAGATTGAGCATAAGCTGATTTATCGATCTCGCAACGTCCTCAATACCAAAGTCTTTATCGAGAGGAGGAGGGCTTGAGAAGGCATAACCAGGCAAAGATGGCACCACAAGATGATACGGCAGATCATTCGGGCTGTACTTATTGCGCAGCTTGTCGAGCACAGGCAAGAACTCCAGAAAACTGCCAGGCCATCCGTGAAGCAAAAGCAGAGGAACAGCATCCTGTCTTTTGGAATACATGGCAACGAAGTGAACATGAAAGTTACCAAGATCATCTTCTATGTTCATGTGGAAATGGTCGAAGGTGTTCATGAAAGTCTCATGCTGACGCCTGAGAAGGGCGTGAGAATGATCTCCAAGAGATCTCATGAAGGCTTACCAATCGAATGTGGTTTTCCATTCTTGCACTGACCGTTTCAACCAGTCTTGTCGCAAACCAAATCTCCTGTCACCACCAGCTAGACTGCTCTCGTAGGTGGGTTGCGCGATCGGAGTTATGCGCAGAAGTGTATCGAGATGCTGCAGGTCGTCATCAGGAATGTGCACCGTGAAAGGCGTGATTTTCGAAATGGTTCTCTCAGTAGATGTTTGAGCCATGTCTGAAATTCGGTTGACGAGATTTTGGTCTGGCATCCAAGGGAACTGCTGGGCTGACATATAAATCCTCAACCCCACTTGCTGACATCTTGTGCCATACACGAAGCTGCAGTCACACGTACGTCAGCAGATTTGGTAAGCATGTATTCACTCATGTCTTCAATGCCTTAGAACTCCGGGACGCAAGCAATCTGATGGGCGGATACTGAGAGTAGGTGATTTACATACATTGCCCACATTTATCGCGTCGGGTTGACACAACACCTACCATGTGATACTGACCAGGAAGCACTAGACACATGTTGTCACCGTCGGATACATCTACTTGGGCAGTTTGGAGCCGAGGAGGTAAAGAGCTTGCGTTTTACTCGATCCTGGCAAAGCCTCGGAGCAGCGTTGTGTACTCTTCGCTGAGATTGACCGTTGTTTCAAAGGTATTTCCTGTGAAGATGTCCGATCTTCTTATTGTGCATAAGCCCGTCAACAAAGAAAGGTCAGGAAAGCAACATCCGCCAGCATCTGCCAAAGTTGTGTGCCCGTAGCTGACTCAGCATGAGCTGCGGGCTTGGCATTGCGCTTACGCTTGCCTTGACACCCGCTCTATTTCCGAAAGAGCATCATCAGATCGTCTTGAGCCTATCAGAGATCCACTGATTTCTACGAATAGAAAAACCACCGCAGTCCCGCGGAAGGATTATAGCTTATCTTTGAAATACATATAAGGATGTCGTCGCTTCTGTCTGACTTTCACGTACGTGAGCTCACAATATGAACGAATATCAAGAAGAAAAGGCACCGCCTCTAACGACTATTGTCAACTTTCGCGACGTTGCGAGTTTAGTCAAGAATATCAAACCAGGATTGTTATATCGGAGTGCGAATCTTGGTGAGTGTTCTCCACAGCCACATCATCGAAAGGCCCCAGCTAACCACGTCCTTCAGACGACGCAAGTCAAGAAGACCTCGACATTCTTCGTGAACGGTACCGGATAAGATCAGTAATAGATTTGCGTGGCATGTGAGAACGACACTTACTCGTGTCTAAACATTCCATTCTGATGTGTCCCAGGAATCCGTGGCCCATGATTTCTACATCGCAACTGCCGGGCAAGCACGATACTGATTATACTTACCAGTATCCAGACCTGATTGCCAGTACCACCATACTCGGCCTTCGATTGCATTACATAGGCCTTGGTGGTCCACAATACGGCAAATATGTGGCGAGTCAAATTGGTTTCTGGGATAAAGCCAAAGCTTTTACCCAAATTGCTTTCATGCCAGAAAGCGGTGTCAAAAACTGGAAGAAAGTCGTCAATGCAAAGATGTGTCAAGAACGCATGACTATACCTGAGACCATCATCGACCACTCGTTCCCCCAGATCAAGGCTATTTTCAAAGTCTTGACAGATCCGGCGTCATATCCTGTTTTGGTACTCAACAACTACGGTACGGACTTTGTGTCACTGATCATTTCTCTGGTTTTGTTTGTTCTGCATACAGACACGGAAAGCATACACCGCGACTACATGCAGACTTACGAGGAGCTGGCCGACGTCAAACAAAAACGACTCGAGGACAATAAAGCATTGGGAGTCTTTAACGATAGTCTGGTGGAACCTTACCTTCCCTTTGTCAGCTCTTTGGATAAACACATACGAGACAAACACGGCGATATCCAACAATATCTGACAAGTATTGGTATCAGTCAGTCTGAACTTCAAACCCTCAGGAGTACGCTGCAATCTGGTTCAAAGCTATCTGAGAAACAAGGGTGGCTGGTTGATGTCTGATAAAATATTCGGCTTCATCTTCATGAGCCTTACTGATATCACGACGTTCCACAACACTGCAAGCAAGTGAGTGATTATATCATGCTTCTTTCGTCAAGTTCATATTAGCCGAGAGTAGGACATTCTCAAGTCCCGGCAGCCACAATCTAACATTCGCTTTCGATAGATCCTTTTCTCTGCACTTCTCCAGTTTTAGAACAGAAATAGCTCTTGACACACATATCCAAAACACCTTCTCTCCTCTCCAGCCAACTCACACAACAACCTCAGCCTCTCTACTCCAAAAACCCCTTCAGCGCATCAGCCCCAGCAACAGCAACCCCCAAATGCCAAGGCACATTCCCATCCTTGGTACCAGGAACACCCCTGACCCTCCCAAGCACCCCCAACCCCCTAAACCAAACCATAGTCTCTTTAAGCGTGGTCTCAGGCGCGCGTTGCGCAAGCCAAGTGACGCCATTCTCAGGAACACGTGGCGGAATCACATCCATAAGATCTACAGCCAAAGAAGGCAAATTAGACAAAGAATCAGAAGGGCCGCGTTTGAGAAGTAGACCAGAAGCTAAAGGGCGAGAGAGGGTGGTACTGCGGGTACATGAGAAGGGCATTAGTACACCCCATGTTTCGTCTGTGTTATCGATGAGAAAGGCGTCGGGGTCGGTTTGCTGCAGGGACGTGAGGTCTGGTTGTTGTGTTGGTGTTTCTCCTGCTGGAGTTGAGGGCTTGGTATCTCCTGCTTCTGGCGATGTAAAAGTGGATGCTTGTGGTGTAGCAGCAGGTGTCATAAATGCTCCCATGCCCAATATGCCTCCACTTTCGGTATTAGCACCGACCTGTAGAGCAGGACTCGCATCCACATCCAACAAAGCGATACTCCAATTTTCAGAAAGCTTTTCTCGCCAGATCCTTTTTTCCCAATCGCGCATGACGCCTGCGCGAGCAACGAAAATGCGATGAGGGGAGTCACGTGTGAGACTTAACGTTGTGTCTCTGACTTCTGTGAGTATGAGTCTGCCGTCTGTATTGCTGAGGCAGTATGATGCTTTGTGATAATGTGTGCCCGTATTGTTCGTCCAAGCCGCGCTGAGCCAGCTATTGTCCGCATTGACAGCATATGCCACATGCAAGATCTGAGCTTCTTCGAGTAGATTCTTGGGCATGCGTTCTGTAAGTGCAAAATTAATCTTGCGGCTCGGAGGTGATGCTAGGTGGATGCTAGGACATAGGTCCAAAGGCCAGTAGGAGGTTTGGTCATTGATGCTCTCTAGCGGCACTCTGTCGTAGATGAAAGCGGCGAGCGAAGATAGCCACGCTTGGTCTGGCACGATCATTGCGGTTGGACATGCAATCCGACTCATTGGGATGATTTGCAGGATCAATGGTGGTGGATCGTCGCGGTCAGAGGAGTAAGCTATGAGTATTGCTTGAAAGCAGCCGCATAGATACTTGATCATAGAGTCGTCTTCGAAAGGGTTGATCATATAGATGATGATCGTGTCTTCGAGGTCGGCATCATGAAGCAAATCACCGAGAGCATTGCAAGCCGTCTGCAAAGCTTGCAGTATGTTGGCGATGGACGGCTCACCATGAGAGCGATATGCCATCAATCCGTCTTCATGCTCGCCAGTCTCGCCCCCAATGTAGTGCTTGCCGTATTTGCAGTTCTCATACGCTAGACGTATCTCTTGCAAGAAGTCAGCGACAGCTTCACTTATAACACCACTATCAGGAAAGAGAGCAAAGGCAGCAACATCTTTTGGCCCATGTGCAGGTTCCAGACCAAGAGTATCCCAGAAGTTGATGGCAGTCGGCTGTAGCTCCCATCCTTGTCCTGCTCGACGCACGTGGACAGCTGGAGCAGGAATTGTAATGACAGAACTGATGTTGCCCGATGGCCGCCGCGGCACGGGACGTTGCTGAGCTTTGGCAGCAGCCGCAATTGCTTGCTCGGCGTGATGAGCAGCCATCGCGCCAACCTTTGTAAAATCGCAATCTTGTGCCTTTTCAAAGACTTGCCGCAGTGCGTCTTGAGCTGTGCAATAGATAGGTGAGGCAACAGTGGGAACATCTCTAACATCGAGTCCCAAAGCTCCAGCAAAAGTGCTCTGCTCAGCAACCAGTTGAGCAATGTCAACAAGGTCATCCGCGGTGAAGTCGAGCACAGGCCAGATACTGAGATCTTGACCTGCTGGTACCGACTTGGAAGGCATTCTCCAGATTGAGAGGTTGTCTGAAAATTTGTGCTGCTGTTCCGTGGCACGATTTTGTGATTCTCTTGCGGCGACCAACTGATCAATCATGGGTCCAGGATCAGTCATGGCTGTCGCGTCAGAAACGACACTTTCCACATCGCTCTCAGCCATTGATTCTGCATGGTACCTCGGAGTCAGGCCTTCGTCTGCTGATCCTCGTTTCCTTTTCCTGATGTCCAGTGACCGAAGACTGCCCTCAACAGACGATATGCTTTCTGAGTCTGAATCCTGGCTAGTCTCGGATTCTGATTCATCTTGTGATTCATCGTCATCTCGAGGTGTAGACTTGACTTCAGCTGCAGTAGCGCGTCTTCGAAGCGAGTAGGGATTGCGTGCTCTGAACGGCTTCTCCGGAAGTGCAATACTGTTGGATCTGTTTGTGCCGTGTTCCTGCTTGACAAAACTGCTATCGAATTTGCCCAAGGCTCGATATTTGGCATCAAAAGAAGAGAGATCGCCCTTGAAAACCACGGGTAAGAAGGTGCTGTCTCTTCGCAAGCTTGGGACATGGTTTTCTTCTTGCTCCGCAGGCAAAAGCCTGTCCTTAATTTTCAACGGGCTCAAGGGTGGAGTCGAGGCAGCCTCCTCGGTCACGTCTTCTAGCTTCACGGCTTGATCCTCTGGCTTCTGCTCTTTCTCCATCTCTTTCTGTGCCTCCTCACTTTTGGGAAGCTCTGGTGGCACGTTTTCCTTAATTTCCTCCGCGACAGGTAGTGGATGGAGCACAACAGCTTCAGATTTTGGTGTAGGGTCGGGGACCGCATCGATCATTTCCTCGGATGGGGCAGTAATAGAAGGCATCGAAGTAACACCGCCAGGATTGTCAAAAAAGCTAAAATCAGCATCCGTCACACCAGGATTTTCAAACATTTCTTCGTCGCCGTCTCCAAACAAATCGTCCGTGTTTTCCTTGTGGTAGTCTTCAGTGTCCAGGTCCACGTCTGAGGTATTGCTGTTCTGTCCCATATCTTGATCATGTTCTTGATTTGGTGTTTCTTCCGGTAAGCCAGGTAGTGCTTCGATAGGGTTGTCAGAGACTATTACATTAGGTATTGACGGGTCCGAGCATATGATTGGTGGTATGGCGTCAGGCGGTGTAGGATATATGCCATTTACACTGATCTGATCCTGTGCGCTGCGAGAGTAAATGGGCGATGTGACTGACAAATGATCGGGTATAGCTTCTTCGGGTATATTGTTAGTGGCATTTTCCTTGTCCTTTTCAGCTTGTCGCATCTTTTGTTCCTGCGTTGCTCGCTCTTCCTGTTCGAGAAACCAGGACTCGGCAGTATCCAGTGGGTTCTGATATGGGTCTTTCGAGTCGAACCAGTACATAGAGTCAGCCCGATCTAGCGATGGTGGGATTTGCTGCGAAGGTATTTCCAAACATAAAGAGCCAGGCCATAGACACTCGAGTTGATCTTGTGAGGTAGAAGACCGCAGACTGACTCTTAGCCAGGATTCATCATGTGGTAAACTTGCTTTCTCCAACTTGGTCGCGGCCAAAGATTTCCACTTGTCATGGTTTGCGCAACGGCTGAGGCGCATGCGGGCTTCTCTTCGAGCTTGGTAGGACGATGCGCCGTCATTGGTGTCGATGAGGTTTAAGGGGGATGCGACGACGGCAGGAGTGCCTGAAGGAGCGAGCAGGATATTGGCGCCATCGGTGTCAGACGCGACAGATAGACCAGTGTTGTTTGCATGCGGTAGGAGAGCGAGAGTGCCCTGGCTGGTCATTTGCGCGCGGAGAGACAGCAGTTGGTGGTCGCCCTCGGTGGGCAGGATCCAGGTCAGATGGCCCACACGGATGGCGCCGCAGAGTTGCGACAGAGAAATGGACAACGAAGCCTCGACGGCAGCAAGGAACATGCTGAAGATGTGTTGGTTCTGCATGACGAGCTTGGGATCGCTGTTGGGGCGTGTCAAGGCGGCGGCCTCGAGTCTCCCTCGCTGGTGCACCTGCCATCCCAGCTCTTTCACGTAGTCGTCGGCGGCCTGGAACCCGCCAAAGACGCAGACCTTCTTCTGCTGCACAGCCGACTGCACCAGCACCCGCCGTTGTCGCAGAGCAAAGAGAAGGTCGTTTCGCTGGTCTTGGTCATCCCAATCGCTCTTCTGGCCCTGAGTCGCGTCCTGGTGGTTGTAGATGAGGTAGTCAATAGACGAGTAGCCCTCCTGTTGGTGCTTGTCAGGTCCGTGTTCCGTGCCCTTGAGAATAGAAAAACTTACTACAGCTTGTAGATTGGTGCAGCACGACTTGAGAAAGTCCATGACATTGTTGCCGCCAGCGACATAGGTTGTAGCGGGTTGAAGTGGTATGAAAGGTGCCCGTCAAGGTCATGGATTATCTCCGCCAATCATCCGTCACTGAGCTCGGACCATGAGACCCCCACACTGCATCTCGGACGTGCTCTCGGCCTCGCCTCGCCGCACTTGTGCATGTGCATGTGCAGCCCTGCATCGGACATTATTGTTTACTACTCGATTGTCCGCTAAGTAGATACCATCAGCTTGTATCCAACCAAGTCTTGATATCCAGCACTTTGCTGTCCAGTTCCTGTACTTCTGTAGTATGCCATTTCCTTCCACATGACCGCTATTCGGCTACACCTGCCGACCCAAGCACATCATCGCATGCAGCCAAATCTTGGTTCGTTAATCCTTGCCGAACAAACCTCGAAACCCCTTTTGTCCTCATCACTGTGCAGGTGGAAACAACTCTCCCATCCCCAATTCAGCATCCAAGAAATCCATATGCAAAAAATCTGTCAACGGCCGATTCTGCGTCGCCAAAGAAGTCAAGAACGCCGATAGCGCATCTTGATCTTGTCCCACAGCTGCCAGATCGGTCTCGTAGTTGGTGTCCGCTGATCCTAGTGACAGAGTGCCATCACCACGACAATGCCAATTACTGAGTGTACGCTGTGAAGTTATGAATGCCGCTGCCACTTTTGCAAATGCTGCGCATACGTCGTGGAGACGCTTAGCTGCTGGTGAAAGGAACTTCACGTGGTCGAGAGAATGTACCGTCTCTTGTAGCAGCTGCAGCTCTTCTGTGTTGGATGTTGCAATCGCGTGGATGAAGACGACTGTGAAAGGTGTAAATGAAGGATATAATAAGATCCTGGTTAGATTAGCCTTTAGCTCTGATCTCGGGGATTGCAGTACTGCTTACCAATTGACATATTCCGCCTGCTGTGGTACTGAACGATCTCTAAACTGAGCAAAGCAGCGGAGATGGTTTTCAAGGCCCAGTCGTGCGGCTTCATAGCATCGAGGACTGATCTCCGTTGTGCTGCTCGTAAGTGGTTGCGCTCGATAGATGACCGTTAATACAGAGTAGCAAACAAAGTCAGCCGAATGCGCCATCCCTATCAGCCGTTCCTGATAGTAAGCACCAGTGAAGTCAATCTACCATTATCAGTACATATGGCTGTCCCCAGAATCTGTTACAACATACCGAGAGAAGTTGGTTTCGCAGAGCATTCACCTGTGACGATAGTTCATCCACCACACGACTCCGTTCTTCAAGAGACGAGTTCATCGCCGAAGCAGAATACAGCTTATCGTACACCTGTCCTTGGAGCTTCGCAAACAAAATAGTAGCCAGTGACATCAAGTCCCATGGTCTTTGTGCTGGAACTGATGAAGGCGTGTAAAATTCGGCATCAATATCAGAATCTGGGAAGTTTGATCCTCGTCCCAGATTCAGTGATAGATTCTTGTCCAGCATGTATAGCTGCCAAAACAGATGGCGCTTGATGTCTGCAGATTCTCGATCTTCGTGAACAAGTGATGATTTGCGATGGAAGCCTAGTGTATGACACATTGTGGCAGCGGCCGAGAGGAACGTCCAGCTAAGCGATAATTTGCATTCTTCCTGTGCTTTGATTGCCTCGATATCTGGTCAGTATCTCTGCTTTCCGATAAGTTCAGCTTTTCTTACACCTATAAGGAGTGCCTGGATGTTCGGCATCACAGGCACTGTAAGCGTCTCAAAGTTCTCGAGCCCAGCGCAGAACCTCGTCTCACAAAGGTCAATAATCGCTTGCGCGTCATACTCGCGAAGCGCAGGATCTTGCTGGCTCCAATAGTCGCGAATGACAAAATACAGAAAGCCATAGAAAAAGGTCATGGAACCCGGTGTCGGTGGTTCTAGCGGGAAGTAAACTTTTTGACATAGCGCTTCTAGTTGCGCTACTCCTTTGTAGGAGAAAGCGACAAGAGACACAGAAGGACGAGCTGTGTGACTGATTTCAGCTATTGGTATACCGATCTCATCCGCAAGCTGACTTACCTTTTGCTATCTTGATCAGAGCGATGACAAGTGAAGCAGGCGGAAGCTCCTGCTGATTCACAGAGTCAAGCTTGACTCTTGTGCTGAGGTGTGTCTCATGGATTCGCGACAGAGCTTCGTGTCGCTTCAGACTATCTTTTAGTAACGAGAGGGCATTTGACAACTCGCTCGATGGTGCGCCTGGCACTGCTGTGGCAGTGACATCAGCAAGTTGACCTGCCTGTATGGTCTGACTTCCAAAAGAAGATTCTCCTTCATAGATCGAAATCGTTTTGTTCCCAGGAACAGGAAGATCCTCAGCTTCCGATGCATCAGGTCTAGACTTCGGAGTAGAAACCACAGAACCCCGCGACAATTGTTTAAGGCTATTCTCAATCCCTTGCAACCGTTCTTGGATCAAAGCAATCTGTCGCTCATATTGACTGGTCACCACTATACGAGGTCTATGCTCGGCAGCTCGGGTGACAGCGGCTTGACAAGCTATACCCAAAGTCTGGCAACTTGCACAAGGTATCTGTTTGTCACATTTGATCTTTCTGAGTCGGCAATTCTCACACTGCGATGGGCCGTCAGTCTCATCAACTCACCGTTTTTTGCGATCTACAATGGACTGACGGCTTTCTGCAGGAATGAACGTGGCGTCTCGGAGCCAGACATCAACAAGGAAATTGACTGGTCGTTCTGACCTTTTTGTGAGCCTTCTGATGGTTTCGAATTGCAAGGTTGATGGGATGGAGATGGTCGAGGGATCGCATCCGCGACTCGCGCGCCGCGAACTCCAAAGTGGGTCTGGTCTTGGCGTCCTCGGACGGCGCGAGCGATGGGTCTGAGAACTTTCCAACCTGTCTGACTATGTCTGTCACGGGTCCCATCTTGTTCATTTTGTCTCGCTGTGCGAGATGTATGAAGTAAGCTGATTTGCTGTTGAATCGATTTCAATTTCTATAAAGCTTTCATTGTCGAGAAGACGTCCAGGACAAACAAGCCAACAAACTCATCTCAGAATGCATGGATCTGTACAGTCTTTGAGCATACGGGAATCTCCAAGGATCCCGATCAGATTGCGGTCGCCACTCAAACTGCACTCTGTAGCGGCGCGAGAACTCTCAGAGGCATCCAACCCTGCAGCGCAGATCCACCACGCAAAAGCGCTCTGATCTCGCTTGGATGGATCCAGAAGAACACCAGCATAGTACCCAACATAAGCGCTGCATCAAAGATATACAACGTCCACTCGTGCTCAACAATATATCCACTGCTACCACCCTGAACATACTCAATCAATCGGTAGAGCGAGCGAACCAGAATCATGATGCTTCCAGCATACAACGCCCTCAGGTGTTTCTTCCAGGGCAAAGGCATAGCCATAAGCTTAGTTGTCGGGTGTCCAGACATGCGGCGATGAAACACCACAGCCGAGACCATGAAGAAGCCGAAGAACAGCAGTTGAAGCACTAAACCTCCGATGATGATTTTGTTTCCAGAACTGCTACCTTGGGCGAGCATACCGCCGCCAGCGCTTTGCGCGAGAAATGAGAGTACATCGCCCATAACGAAGATCTTGGTGAGCAGTTTTCGCCGGATCAAGGAGCGTGACTCTCCTTCTGTGAGATCGAGGATGCGGCCGAGTTCCATGTATATGCTTGCTGCGAAGAGGGTGGGTGCGAGAAGTAGAAACAGCGACTGGAGGATATATGGCATCAAGGTGTAGTCAGGGTGTTGGTCTGCAGACTTGGCTCTGGCGCCATATCCAATGACTTCGACTGTCGCAGAGTGTTAGCCTCTAAACACTCAAATGATCGGTTTTGCACATACAGACACCGCCGATGACGAACGGGATGAAGAACCAGGTGCGAGTGCGAAAAAGCTGCCAGCAATGAAGGAGGGTTATGACGACAAAGATGAGGCAAGCTATTACAGCAGCTGCCTTGGACGGAAGATATTCGTAGTACGAAAAAGCCATCGCGCGAGAATAGCTGGCGAAAGAGTTCGGTATAAGAGCTGTTTCGAGTAGCCAGAACAAACAACGAAAGTGTGAAGCGCGATGTATGTCAGGAATCAAAGTCAAGTGGCCAGCACCACAGAACATATACTCTTTCTAGTACAAGCCAGTAAACAAACACTTGCCTAGCAACTTGTGGTCCTGTGCAGATACGCCGTATTTTCGTGTTCTGAGATTAAACCACAATGCTCAAGGCCGACCTACCATGAAGTATACTCTACCGTATTCTCGTATCGCATAAGTAGCTTCAAGCAGATTGCTATGGTCGTTGAGGTTAGGGCACGTCGAAGCAGCGTTCGAATGTATGGATCTGGGGTCGCCAGGAATAAACTGGTGTCTCGTCGTTTCAAGCGCGTTCTGAAACGTGATGATCGTATTGACCGTGTTCACAATCCGAAGTCAATTACGACAGATGCAGGAAGAGCAGCTAGTCAATCTCAAGGACTTTAGAGATCCGGTTGTTCCTCGGAAAGCGGCGGCTGAGGCTATCTTGGCATTTTTCTCCTGCCTCCCGTCACTCCCGAGGTCCCCATGCCTCCCTGCTCATTTCATCGCTGTGCTGTTAAGTCCATCTGGGATACCCGAATCAGGCTTCAATAAGCCACAAGACGCTTCATCAATCGTTATCGTTCTTTGCATGGACAATTCTGGTGCCTTGTCACTACACGCACAGTTGAAGCAGCGTACCATAACGACCTGTTGTGGAGCGCTGAATACATCTTGGGCATCATCTCAAGCAGTCTCTCGTTCTGGTCAATCTGTGCGAGCGATCTTGCTCTGTCACACTCACCGTCGTCGCTGGAGCATGTTCCCTCCGAAAGGAGATAGAGTGAGGCTACAGTTATGAGCCTGCGACAGGCACTATTCGCACTGGGTACCGGTATAGCTTTTCTGATGTAATCGACATGGAGCTTTTGCATCGCCTCTTTTGCGCCATCGGATAGCAGAGCTGGTATCATCGAGACTCGAGATCGTGCTTGTGTGAGCCGATTCGATACGACTCAACAGCCGAAGGAGCCGTACACTTGTTGAACAGCAGGGTCGATATCCTGCAACGATCAAAGTCGGACGCAGGCGAGACTTCATGGTAAGACTTTATAACGGTTTTGCTGCTCTAGACTTCGACAGAAGCAGACCCTTTTGCTTCAAGAACTCTTTGCGGACCCTTTGCGGGGTTGCGTCGTTTTTGAAGGCAGGTAACCCAGGAGACGAATTATGAACTCGAGTATGGTAACCACTTGAATCTTCTCTCATTTTGCATATTTCGACAAATTTGGAGTCAGTCTTGCTTTTGCGAACATTTGCTCTCGCACATACGTCAGAGGCACCAGGTGCTAGATCTCCATCTACAAGCCCTAAACATAATCAAGCCAGATCAAGACTCCCATATTACCTTGACAGTGACACAAGTCTAAGCTGGGCAAGCTACAAAGGGTCAGACGTTGGGCAGGGCTCAAACGGTGATATACAAAATTTGACGCCACGTTTCTAACGGTCTTCTAGAGCGCAACATCGATTCGCTTGCTCACCCTCTCGAATACCCAGCCAAGTGGTAGAGGACGATAAGTCAACGATCTGTACGAGGAACTGGTTCAAATGCCGTTCTGGCACGGCCGGTGAAAGCGGCTTTGCACTATCACTTTTCTCGCTGAAACATTTGATCCTTCTGGGAAAGCGATACTCAGGCATGCTATATATCCCGGGCTCGCCATGTCGCGCCTTGGTCTAAAGCGACTGTCCTGTATTGTGCACCATCAATATGCGTCTTATCGACACTGCTATCCCACTCTTGGCTGGCTTGTCCACCCTTGTGGAAGCCCAAAACGTTGACTTTGGCAAAATCTACTCGGTCAAGCCGCAACTCAAGTCGGCGAGCAACACTGAGTCCTCGACCTCATCAGTGAAAACTTCTTCTGTTGCTTCTTCCATTGTTTCGGTTCTGAGCTCTCGCCATGCGGCAACTATGGTCTCTTCGGGATCGACAGCCTCTTCTTCCAAGAAGTCGTCGGCTACATCATCTTCGAAATCTTCATCGGCCACGACTCTGAGTACTAAGAAGGCCACATCATCAACTAAGCAATCGTCATCGTCAACCCAGAAGACATCCTCGTCGGCCGCTGCTTCAAGCAGTGCATGCGTCAACAAGGATATCACCGATGCCAAGGGCAAGGTCTACACCATCAAGTGTAGTTCAGACACTAACGTCGGAGCATTCACGAACAAGGCAGCCACCACATCTTTTGCAGATTGCATGACCATTTGTGATGATACATCAGGTTGTGTCGCTTTCTCATACGTCGGCGGTGCTCAAGGCAATGGCTCGGGTACTTGCTGGCTTAAGAATTCTGCAGGCAGCGCCATCGCTGCCGACAACAACCATGTGGCAGGTTTCCTCAAACCCACCACGTCCTCTTCCAAGAAGATGACCACCTCAACAAAGAAGTCATCTTCGTCTTCTGCCAAGATCAGCACATCAACTAAGAAAGTCACGTCGATCTCAACCAAAGCCTCTACTTCTACGTCGACCAAGAAGACAAGCTCGACCAAGGTCAAACGTGCCACTGCGACAACATGCAGCAACCCGAATAGCATTTTGTACAACTATGCGCCTAACCCGAACACCCCCACACAGTTTTTGGTCGACACAACTCTGGCTGGTCTGGCTGCTGCTCAGTGGTATCCTCCTGCCGGATATAGCACGAGCTTCACCAGTCAATTGGCCGGCCTCTTTGCACCCAACTACCTTGGCTACCAGCAACTTTCGTCTTATGACACCAGTGCATGTGCTGCATACTGTAACGCTCGCTCCGATTGCAACGCCTTCAACATCTACATTCAGCGCACACCTACATTCATCCCTGATGACTCTTGTCCCAACCCCACCGCTGCTGCACAGATTACCTGTGCCCTCTATGGTAGTCCTGTGGATGCCTCACAGGCTACTAACATCGGCCAGTACCGCAAGGACTTCATGGTTGTCATTCAGGGTTCCAACGGCTACAACCTCAACCCTGTGCCTGCGTCGGTGTCTTCCTTCCAAGGCCCTACTGCTCTCGATGGTGTTGCCTACAGCTCCAACATCTACCTCGGCCAAAAGTACTTCTCTACATATGATGTCAGTCAGTGCAGTACTCTGTGCAATGCATACACTGCCAACAGCAAGTCACAAAATGCTCAGTCTTCGACATACACCCCTTGTAACTACTTCAATGTCTTCAATCTCACTTTGAATGGACAGACTCAACTGATGGGCTGCTATCTCTTCAGTACGTCAGACGCAGCAAACTACGACATCTACAGAACAGCACAGGACTCCAGCGGCACTGTTTATAATCTGACAAACTCCTACGGATATGCGCTCTATCCTCAGGACAAGGGTCTCACTAGCGTCACATGGACTCCTGCGCCTACTGGTAAGAACGCCACTTGTTCTGCTCTTGGGAAAGCTGGCGACTCTTTCATTGACTACAACGGCGTCAACTACACTCTTGGTTGTGGATATGATGTTCAGTATGCCGCAGATATTGGCAACCAGACTACTCCCGATTTCTACTCTTGCTTCGCTATCTGTGACAGCGGCAATTATCCTGGCTGCAATGGATTCGCATATTTGGGCAATACGTGCTACTTTAAGAATCTGGCTGGTACTTCTCGTACACCTCAATTGGACAACTATAACGTTGACATGGCTTGGATGCCTTCATCATATGCTGGCTTCAACGCTTACACCCAACCAGGCACTGTGAGCTTCACCACGACTACTACCGTCTGGGCGGGACCAGGAAGCACCACAACAACCACAATCAACGGCCTGTCAGGAACCGTCATCGTCAAGACTTCGGGCTCGGTCCCAGCGGCAACAACTACTACTTATGTTACAGTCACAGCTGATTCAGGCACGGCATCCACGATCGCCACTCAAACCATCACTCCTACCAAGGGCTTGACCGGCACTGTTTCGATTATCTATCCTACCCCTGTCACTACATGTGGTAACAAGGGTGCTGCTGTCGGCTTCTACAGCAATCCGGTTCCCGGTCAACAAGGTGTCTCGCAGTACCCGGCCTTTAAGCCTGAAGTCATGAAGACATCAGTGCCCTCTGCACAGGTCACTGGTATCTCTTATGTCGGCGAGTACAACGATGACAGCCACAGCACGTACGTCTATGGCAAATACCAATCCAGCAACACGCTTTCGACCTTGGCTCTCAACCACGTCTTCTATGTGTTCGCCGGCCATGGTACTGGATACTACTACATCAACTTACCCGCAGCCGACGACGTCACCCTCCTCTGGGTTGGTCCTAATGCACTGTCTGGCTACACTCGTGCCAACGCTCAGCTGATTCAGACTTGGAGTGCACCCGCTCCTGCTACCCTTGGCTTCTTCCTCACTGCAAATACATACACACCTATTCGTCTATGGTTTGCAAACGGTGGAGGCTATGGTGGCTTCCAGTTCACCTTGACATCGCCGGACGGCGCGACAATCCTTCAGACCACACCTAACTCGAATGCTGGGGTTATGAACTCTGATATTGTCATGTTCCCTTGTGATACCTCCAAGGGCGCCAAGTTCCCTGCTTTTGGTAAGGAGACTTGAGATGTTTCCTCGTATGCATATATGTTTGTTGTCATTGTTCAGTTAGCGTTTTAGAATTTCCTTTGTTTGTTCTGTAAATAGCAATTGGAGATTACGGTCTACTCATGTCACATCTCGTCTCTCAAACAATTGATTATCTTGTGTCATGCATAGCCCGACGCAGATACGAAGGATACGGAGGATGGTAGGCAGCACGTCGATCTCGTATTCCCGTATTCAGTCTCCCGTGCGGATACGGTAAATGCTGTGATACCGGCAGCGACGACCCGGCTCAAGGCATATGAGATAAAAGACATGAAACCGCATGTCTCTGCAAGCAGCATTTCAATCATTCTTCCTCATACTTCCGTTCTGAGACTGACATCTAATATGAAGTTCGTTACTTACGCGACAAGTCTTTTCTTCACTCTTGCCCTTGCACTCCCTCCAAGCAATGCTCAGACAGCCATGCTTGAGGATATCCACGCTTGGCATCCTCCAAGTGTCAATGCTTGTTTGTGGCCTCCTTCCTTTACCTAAAACTACAGTCTCGCTGACTTGTTTTCTGCAGTCAGAGGTCCTTGCCCAATGATGAACACACTCGCAAACCATGGATTTATCCCCCGCAACGGCGATAACATCACAAAAGCAAACGCTATCAAAGGTCTACGAGAGGCTCTCAACTTTGACGCTGCATTGGCGAGTTTGATGTGGGATCAAGCTATTATTGCTAACCCTGAGCCTAATGCTACATTCTTCACACTGTAAGTTCTACATATCCGTGGACTGAGGGTTTGTAGACGAATTGGCATGCTGACTGCAGAGGCTTAGTGATCAACTCAACCGCCACAACGTCCTTGAACACGATGCAAGTCTGAGCCGTATGGATGCTTACTATGGCAACAACCATATCTTCAACCCTGAAGTGTTTGCCACGACAACGCGCTACTGGACCAACGAAACACTCACTGCGCAGATGCTTGCAAACAGCAAATTAGCGAGGATGATTGAGAGTAGAGCCTTCAACCCTACATACTCTTTCACCGAAACCAACGAACAGTTCAGTCTGGGTGAGGTAGCTGCTCCGGTCATTGCATTCGGAGATGTTGCTGCTGTGACTGTGGAGAGAGACTTAGTAATGTACTTTTTCGGTGAGTAGAATTCGAGTACTATGTGCAGACCAGTGGCTGACGGGACGCAGAACATAAGCGTTTGCCGTTTGAGTTGGGATGGCAAAGGAAGAATGAGACGATGACGCTCATGAGTATCTTGAATGTTGTCGGATCAATCAGGAATGCTACGAATTTGCTGACCACCGGGGCGTCCTCGGAGCAAAACATTACTGAAAGCGTCCATGTCGCTCATCGCAGTCTGCATATGCCGTCAGGGCTGTAGCAGGTGTGGCCGAGGTTGGTCGCAGCGTGGTCTGATGCAGATATTGGCCAGGCTTAGCCTTCCAACAGCTGATACCGAGTGTCAAATGAAAGAAGTTTTCAGATTCCAAGTAGCTCTTCATTGTCGAATATGTTGAGCCAGTATTCCCAAGTTTGCCCATCAATCTCAGGATCCTCTAAAGTCATATGGTGACTTGAAGGCAGTTCGTCATTTGCAAGCGGCGTTGAGTGAGTGTGTTGTTGCGCACTTGTACTCAAGCTCTCAGCAGCTGGATTCGGTCCGCCTAATTGACTCTGTTGTATCTGTATCTGCTGCACGAAATCGGGAACACAATCTGCAGTCGACGCTCTCCGGTTCCAGGCTCTGAGAACCAAGCTGTTGAGACTGCGACAGTAACTGCTATAGAAGCTCTTGTGTTCATAGCTTACTAGTTCTGGATTGTAATGATACGCCAGCGAAACCTGTTGCCATGCCTCACTCGCGATCGGCTCGCCCAACTCCTCGAACGCTAGAGTATGGAGTACAGGAAAGAGGGCCTCAAAGCAGTAGAATAATTTTGTGTGCCACCTGTAGCGGTCTAACATCTGGCTGGCGCAGCTCGAGTGCTGCGTCTGCAAAAGCAACAGAGCTGTATCAAAAGCCTCCTGTCTGACACCTGCTGACGGACCTTCATCGACATCATGCCTTGAGTGGCAATGTCGAAGAGTAAGACGATAGCCAGTCGTCCTGACAAAACATCTGGAAACACGTTGTAGCGGTATTGAGCCGTCGCAATGTCTGCCGTACTTTTGTTCGAGGCGAGTTTCCATCTGCTTGATGGCCTGTATCCTGCTTTGGTGGTCGGAAGTAAGACTGAGGTTTCGAATGAAATTGCCAATCTCGTATCTAATCGAGCAGAATATCATCTCTGTGACACCTTCTCTCTCAGAGGGCAATGTAGTCATGTCCGGATGGAGGTCTGCTTCGTTGAGGTTGAGTGGTCTTGCAGTGTCATATATGAGGATGTGAGCTGGATCGCTACTGTCAATATCCTCACACAAGTTCACATAATGACGGTTCAGCAGGTAGATCTCCCACCAGAGTCTGCGGTTCATCTCTGCTCCAAAAACGGTCATGCCTTGCAGATTCTTTTCTCGATGAATGCCCAGGCAGTGGGCTAGCCTGACTGCAACACCTATCACGAGCCAAAGATTCTGAGGAGGACTGTGCTGTCGAGCGGCCATCTAGTTCAAGAAACGAGGTTAGTACACGTGTGAAAGATTGGATCATATAGAACCAACCAGATATAGAACGAGAGCCTGCAACATTTCTGTTGTTGCGTTCTCCATGACATTCGCATCAACAAGGCACTCCTTAGTCATGACGAAAAGTCTCTGGATGCATTCATGCTTTGGTAGCATCATTATATGGAGGCATTCTTCATCGCCGAGTGATTCAGTGGCTGATAGGAACACAGAAGAGAGCAGCGCTCGTGACGGCTTTGGTAGCTCTTCCAGCTTGCAACTCGTCGCTGACAGTACCATGCGTTGCATAGTCTGGACATGCAGAAGGTTGGTCATAGGATTGACGTTGTCGATGTAAGCCTGCCACAGCTGGAATATTTGTACTGGTTGAGGCCACAAGTGATGTGATGATGACTGAGCGGAAACGCCATCGAACAGCAAAGATTCTACCCTGAAGCAATCGTTGCGGTTCGCGGCGATGGTCTCCGGAACAGGCTCCAGAAGTTGTCTTGAACTGCCACTTGCGGGCGGAGTGATGAGGTCGGCGCCTGCGGAAGGAAGACCTATAGGTGCAGATAAGATCATCTGCTCAGTACCTAGGCCTACTTCAGGTCTCGCGTTTTCGGAATGGATATCTCTCCTCCTCCGTCTTGTGGCCATCCTATTTCGTTGGTTGCGTCTACACTCCGCATTGCCCTTCTGGCACGCCGCACAAGGAACATTGCCGTCACATTTGATCTTGCGGCGCTGACATCGCATACAGCTATGGTAACGAGTAATGTTCGAGTTCATTGTCGATATCTAACATGGCCCCGGCTAAAGACGATATGAGATAAAGGATTGGTGATTGAAGAGGCCGGGAAAGAGCGAGGGAGGAGAGGGCATTGGTAGCGGGATTTTCGGGACCGACGGAACCGACATAGCAATCGCGCAGCTGTCTCCGTCTTGGCAATTCTGTCAGCGAGTCCTCTGCTGCTCAAAGTATCTCGTGAGCAAGCTTCAAGATACTCGTATCAAGGTACGACTACTCAACTGATGCGACCTTGTCCAACAAAGCGAGTGTCACTAGATAAACTTGGATTATGACATCGAGTACGAGAGGGCATTCTTGGCGACCAAGTGCCTGCAGGTCGCTCTGTTAGCGAACACGGGCAGGCTGCCGGCTTCAAGCGCTGGAAGCTTGTGAAAACGACGTATGCTACGAACAAAATCTGGCCTTCAAGATTGAAGATCAGCCGGAGTCAAGACTATTGGAGCCTCGTTTGATCTAGCCTTATGTTCACCTTGACCCACATCAGCCTCAATCAACTCGTATGCCAGATCAAGCTCGAACATCACGAGCATCATTTTCTGCTTACAAGTCTGGATCGTTAAAGTCGTATAGCCACTTCCACTGATCCGATTTGTATCAGATGATTGACAATAGAGCTTCAGATGGACTTTGAGTCGAATATCCATACTGTCTAACTAGGATGGCAGCACTGCGGTCCCATCAAAAGGTGCGACAAGCCGATGAGTTCTGTTTGTCTATGTGCACCCACATCACTGATTCCTGGATGAGTGGTATGAGGCAGACCCTCTACGTCCGTCGATGCCGACTAGACGCATTAGACCAAGATCTCAATCTTGAAGGGGCGAGGTTAAGTTGTGGATTCGATGCTGGTGAGGAAACGTTCGACTCTGATGAACTCTGCATTTACGAGGTTGCATCTACGGCTAGCTTTTGGTCGGTTTGCGTTTCCTCATACGGTTCTGACAGGGAAATTGAACCGACCAAGACCACTTTCTCGGTGAGCTGCAAGGTTTGCATTATTCGCGCGTTCGGTTTGTCTGCACTTCATCTTCTCCATGAAGTTTCAAGAACGAAACGTTCTTGTAAAACATAAAGCAAGTTAAAGTGATGGACTAAGCGAACGGTTCTGATGTCATGGCCAAAAATAACAAGGTTTTGAGATCGACCTCGGCAAAAGACCCTGCAAATTTCTATTTTCGACAACCGTTTGGACGGCTCTTTGCATTTCCAAGACAACTCCACATCCAGACTTGCCCTCAAAGGGCTGTCGGAAGGTCACTTTTCCGCCGCATGCTTGGCGAATGGGTCCTGTACGAGGAGATCGCTGGAGGAATGACCACAATCGTGGGGGCGATCTCTCTTGTACGAGAATTTGCATTGACGGTAGCATCGAAAGATCTCAGACATGGCCAAAGTGAGCGAGAAACTCTTCTCGGCTTTTGTCATCACACGTTGTAGCAACATCCACGAGGTAGGCAAGTGGGATATATAAGGCCTCGAGATGTGCCTCTCTCAGCTCATATCACATCTTCACTTCTCATCACAGCATCACTACAAGAAGAACCTCCTCTGAATCATATTCTCTACCACAAGTCTACGAATACCTTCTACGAACCTTCCAGATCAACAAGATGCTTTCCAAATCCTTCATCTCCGTCTTGGCTCTGACCTCCGCTGTCTCTGCCTCCCCCACTCTCCGCCGTGAGGCTTCGAACAACGACAACTGCCTTGCTAAGACCAATGCTTGCCGCACAACTCGCGGTCCTGATGGCCTCTCTGCCAACCAGGCTCAATGCTCCGCTGAAGATGCAGCTTGCAAGGGTGCTTGCTATGCGACCTTGATCAAGTGCCAGACCACTCGTGGCGCTGATGGTCTTTCAGCCAACCAGGCTGCCTGCATCGGCCAATATGCCGACTGTCTTGGAGAGAACCCTATCGCTTCTACTGGCGGTATTATCTCCAGCTTTATCCCTTACACAGCCACAGCTTCTTCATCTGCAGCCGCTGCAACCACTTATGCTTGCAACCCTGCCCATTCATACCCCGGTGGCCAGCAGTGCGTCTCTACCAACGGTGCCTTGACTCTCGTCTCACCTACCACCGCAAAGGCTTCATCCGCAGCCGCTGCAACCACTTACGCCTGCAACCCTGCCCACTCATACCCCGGCGGACAGCAGTGTGTCTCTACTAACGGTGCCCTGACCCTTGTCAGCACAAAGGCTTCTTCCACCACCGCTGCAGCCGCTGCCACTTCTTCTGCTGCCAGCGACTGCAAGTCCAAGGACAACATCTGCCGTACCACTCGCAAGGACGGTCTCTCTGCCAACATGGCTCAATGTGCTGCCGATAATGCTGCCTGCCAGGGTGCTTGCTACGCAGCATACAACACCTGCAGAACTACTCGCGGCCCCGATGGTCTTTCCGCCAACATGGCAGAGTGCGCCTCTGAATACGCCAGCTGCCTCGGCGAGAACCCTATTGCTTCCACAGGCGGCCTGATCTCGTCCTTCATCCCCTACAGCGCTACTGCATCCACCATGGCCACCTCCACCGCCAAGGCATCCTCTGCTGCTGCTGCTTCATCTGCCGCCGTCTCTGCCGCTGCCCCTGGCTCTAACCCCAAGAAAGTCGACGGCGTCACCTGGACCCTGAACAACGTGAACCGCTACTGCGGCGAGAACAGCAACACCTGCGACTACAACTTCGACATTGTTGCCAACGGCAAGACCGAGCACTGCACCATTGTCAATGCCTCTAACAAGTCTTTCTCTGGCCAAAAATGTGCCAACGGCGATTACACCGTTTCATGGGGTTATGTCGCCAACCCTGCTCCTGCCTTTGCCGTTATCACTGTTGTCGACAAGAAGAATGAGTTGGCTTGGTTCGGTGTCAGCAATGTTGATGGTCAGGCTGTTACTGCTAGCAACCCCAAGGGCTCTGGACAGTACGGCAATGTTGGTCCTGAGCAGGTCTACACTTACAACTAGACTGCTTGCCTAAGATTTTGAATCAATAATTGTATATATGTGATGAGCTGTGCATGCCTATCGGTGGGATCCTGAGTTTGTCTTGTCACTTTAGCAAGCTATTTACTTTCATTTACCCATTTCAAATATTTTCTTTCTCTCCAGTATCCTTGCTCGAATGCTTGACCTTTCTTGCCATGTATTCTCCATATCTGCTAGGTTTGCCAGTTTCGTTCTCTGGATCTATGAGGCGCTCAAACAAACTTCACTTGCTCTTTGTCATCCTGCTGGCAATAGGTCGGATTCTTTGCTTGTCCTTGATCGTTCAAGCACACCAACAGGCATTGGTCTAGCAATAAAACGACCCGACATTGAAGGCATGAGCATGCATACTCTATCGTTGTATAAAGTAGGCCACCGATATCTTGAGAGATTTCAACTAACCAATAGGATATTCTTGATTGTAGAAATGAATAGGTTTCATTTAATCGAATGACAAATAACAAGCAGCCACATCTACTATCTAACCAATACTCTTGATTCCCATATACGCTTTAACGCCTGTCCCGAACCATTCCAATCCCCACACCATTTTCTTGAACCATATCTAGTGATCCCGTGAGATGTATATTCCAACATCCTTGTTTACATCATCCATCCGTTGATTGCAACAGCGTAGTTGTTCGAAGCAATAGACGAGCCAGAGAACCACTCCCTGCTACTACTAACCTGGTTGAGGTTTCTGCCACCAGTACCTTGGCACAAGAACTGTCCGTTGACAATAGAGCAAGGGACGCGAACATATCCATCGGTGGCTGACTGGTCCACGAAGCCAATGAATGGGTCGGTAACATCAGTCTTCTGGACGAGGACGTGGTTGTTCCAGCCGGCGTAGACATAGTTGTTGGAATCGAAGCACATGACTGTGGCAGAGGTCGAGCGACGTTGCTCAAAGTAGATGTTGACACCGCCAGAGACCCAACCGAATTGCTGATCCGCGGATGTACCAGGTGCGGAGACTTGCAGGAAGAATGAGGGAAGGCCAGAGCAGTAGTTGGGGTTTGGTGGGATGGGGCTTTGTGGAACAGCAACAGTGGTAAAGGCGGTTGCCAGTGCCGTAGAAGCTGATGCGGTAACAGTGGCCGTAGCAACAGTAGTGGTGAGTGTCGAAGTTGGCGAAGTGGCGACCAGGCTACATGCGCCAGAGATGACGGCGAGAGGATACTTGGTGAGAACGGCAGGAGTCGAGAGAGCACGCCTGGCTAGAGTCGTGGTGGTCGAAGTGACAACGACGGTGCTCGAGACAACAGGGGTAACAGTAGTAGATGCAGTGGCAGAAACAACAGCAGCGCCGTATCCTAGGATGCTGGAGCAGAAAGGTTGGAAGACGGCAGTCAGGGATGATGGAGAGTAGGTCATGTCCTGACGAGCCTGGTAAACAGCACCATTAGTATCACCGACCATGGGGTCGACATCGGAGGAGCTGGGGTTTGCGGGGTAGCCGAAGCTGTAGTCGACAGTGTACTGATCCTGTCCCCTCCACTGTCCGCCATTGGTAGCGTACTTGATGGGCCAAGCTTCAGTATAGAGCGAGCAGTATTGACCTTGGGGGGCGACAGTACCGTTTGCGTACTTGACTTGCAAGAGGTAGGTGTTGAAGAACTTGCACACCTTGGCAGGAGTGCCGTCCTTGGGCTTTGTGGCAACGTTGTACTTGGTCTGGGCATCGCAGAACTTGGAGCATTGCGAGACGTCCCATGTGCCGGTGAAGATCTTAGCTCCCATGTAGGTGTTGTAGCCCTGAGCATCGTAAGGTGCGTTGATGGCGAACTTGCCGAAGGGAATACCATTTTGGTACCCAGCAGGGGTAGAAATTTGGGTAGTGACATATCCGTTCGATCCAGCAATTGCGACCTTGAAATTGCCACGCGGCTGGCCGAAGTTTTGAGCGTTGTCCTGAGTGACTTGACCTCCCCAGTACACGCACTGTGACTTGTCAGTCCAATATCAACAGGAAAATGTAACAATGATATTCACCTTGATCATGGTAACCGAAGCAGGATCCGAGCAAGATGAATCATCGGGGTTGACTGTGTAAAATTAGCTGGGCTTTGAGGAAGGAACAGAGTCATTGTTTACCAGATGGATCACGCTCAAAGTAGATATTGAAAGAGACACAGCCGTATTTGTTGGTGCATCGCTGAGCACATTTGTTGACATCGTAATCATCAAAAGTGTCAAACCCCATATACCCAAAGGCATTGTTAGAGGCTTGCTGAGCCACGAATGCTTGGGTGTAGCCAGAGGGGGTTGGTGCAGCAGCAGCAACGGAGGAGTAGTAAGTGTTCGCTTTGAAGTTGGAAACATTATCGTCGGCAGGTGCGTAGGTCGGAGCGGAGGTTGCTCCAGCAGGTTGAGGAGCACAAGTGGTGGCAACGGCTCTCTTTGCATTGGTAGCAACTGCAGTCTGGGACAGAACATCACTGACTTCGATGCTGACAGAAGAAACAGCAGCGGTGGCTGAAGCGATGAGAGCATCGGTGTTGATTGTGACGGTCTGAGCAGCGACACCGACGGCTTCAGAATAAGTCGGGTCAGGAGTATCGATAACCATATCAAGATCGATGTCCTGGGGTCTGGGCAGGGCAGCGGCCAGATTGGCCGCCAAAGCGGGAAGAGCATATGATGAGAAACGCATCTTGATCTTGATGAAGATGGTATTGGAATGAGATGGAAGATGAGCTTGGATCTGGGATGTACTGGCCGCAATCGTCCTACCTTATATACCACAGCATCTTCTCATTGAGGCTCTGGTATAGCAGAGGTCTCGGTCTGGCCGAGCAGCGAGAAATACTCTTGCGAACGCCATGAGGCATGCTGGACAAAGGTAAAGTCCACCATTTTCCATGTAGGCGTGCTCGACAGCAGCTGAAAATCTAGGGGGCTTGAAGAGGCTTGATCAATACGGGGTAAGAGCTTCTGCCAAGGATTCTGGTATGGAAGAAGCTGGAGAAGGAGTCAAAGTGGGTCGCTTCGAAGGAGGAGAAAGCGCGATCCTTCGGTGATCGGATGTCCGAAATGAGTTAGTTACAGAAACCTACCAATCTTTGGAGAAAACTCCGATTCGCATGTCTCCTTGTTTGTTTCTGTTCCTGCAGAATACCTGTCAGCATGTAGAATAATCGACAACACTCCTTCAACTATAGCGATAAATGCTTGCAAACAAGCCCGAGGGCGCTCGATCAACGACATCGTTGAAAAGTACTCACTTCGCGACAAGATCGCATGTCGCGCGAGTTCAACGACCTTGACTACGCCGTTTTCTGCCGTCCCCGCGGGTGAGACATCGGCTTTGGGCTAGATCTCAGCTCCTCTCCGACTCTCAAACTGGTAATTAGGTTAGCTTCCTCAGACCGCATTCTCTGATCGCGATGCGGAAAGAATCCGATCAGGCTAATATAATTCTGGACTTCAAAAACTCTTAAAATGCTTGCCGAAAATTTTAAAACAACTCATTTCCGAATGCTCGCTTCATGGACCATGACTTTCCGCCGGGAGTCTATCACTTGCGGTGAAAGGTCTCGGCATTTCTTGCCTACACTACTCTGCTCAGCATAGCGGGCTGAAACTTCTGTCCAAGATACTTTGTCTTCTCGACTGTCGGGTATCTGCGTGACGGGTCCACGTGCTTGTCGACGCCAATCTGGCAACATCCTGCCGCTGCTTGAACCTTTGTGGTTGTTATTCTGGCCAGACACCAGCTCGGAAAGAAGGATACCTCATCAGGAGGTACCATCACAGCATACAGCTGTGCCTCGCATGGTCTGATTGCAGTTTCTTTGCAGGTCTTGAATTGCTCTCTCGGGAGTGCATGCTTCAGGAAGCACTCCAGGATACATGGTACACAGATGTTGTCTTCCAATGCTTATGCTATCTACAGCAGCCGACACCGTAGCTGACTTGACTGCAGGACCAATATGAGGTCCGTGGTGAACGTTTTTCTCCTGGATAGCAGTAAGACAATGTTTCTACAACAATAAGCTGAGCTTGAAAGCTCTTTGAAGCCTTCAGACATTTCTTCAACAAGACTCTGGCGTGTCCAGCGACCGTAGAAGCCTGCGGCAGTCATACGAGCCCGCCGTTGAGCCTGGATTGATGCTTGGGGAAACGTTATCAATCTACCGATCACACTCAACTGTCTGGAAAGCATGCGCGTGGCAGTCAGAAGCTGAAAATTCCCGTTGGATGGCAATACTAAGCAGGGGATCTCGGATTCTCCCAACCTTCTTCATTGATGTTTTGCCTCCTTGAATGTGAGAATGCAACCAAGGGTAGGCAAGGATACGACCATGTGCTCGGCGCAGTGCTGCTACACTGACCCGCGAAAGGAGGCCTTCTCGAACGGCGGGCGAAGCCCACCAAACAACAAACCGTACAACAAACTTTTGATCATACGATCATTAGCTCAGCTCACGGCCGTCTATGGAATGACCGTCAACGACCACTCGTGTAAGTCGACCATAGATAGTAAGTGAAGACTTCAAGACTTCAGCCTTGGTCCCATTGTCTCTCCTCACCCACTCTAATCCCTCGCCTTATGATTCACTTACGCTCATACCTGCTTCTTCGTTACCCAGCGCAGTGTTTGGCTACCGCCGTTTCACTGCAACGGCTTCAAGGCTGAGGGCAGGTGACCGTTGTCGGCAGGACATCTCCGACATTGCCGTTCTAAGCGCGAAACGCGAGATATTCAGGTACGCGCTTGATCATTTTCCTTTTCGCGAAGCGTGCTGCGAGCTTGTTTTGTCAATTGCTGGAAGAGGAGGTGGTGCCGACATGCCTGCCAGCATTCGGGTACGGTGTTCGAGGGAGGCGCGAGGGGTACCCCGTATGGTTTTGTTGCGCTTGGACCTTGTTATTTGCTTGGGATCAGTCAGCTCGCGAGCGGCCGGGAACGGATGAGTGGGATGAGGCCTTCGAGAAATCTTCGCTTCTGTCATTCATGCATTTCGTAAGATGTTTGTCTATGTCCTTTCCTGTATGTCCTTTGATTCTGTCGGGTTTATGCGCAGCAGT
Source organism: Aureobasidium sp. Y128-05A (assembly GCA_037042735.1). NCBI lineage: Eukaryota > Fungi > Ascomycota > Dothideomycetes > Dothideales > Saccotheciaceae > Aureobasidium > Aureobasidium sp. Y128-05A. Next base: position 98,728 of record JAXQKC010000109.1, on the reverse strand, counting down.
TTGCGCTGCTCCTCATTGTTGTGTCCGGTGACACGTTCGTCCTCTATTCCTTGTTATCTTCCTTCTCTTCCTTGTCGCCATTCTGCTTGCCAGCCTCCTTGTAGATGTCGCTGTCGAAGTTGACAGGGAAGTGCTCTCTACCTTCTGCATCCTTGTTGACCCAGACAGCAACACTGCAACCAGGGCACTTGAAGACACCATTGCCTTGTTCATCAATGGTGACTTCTCCCTGCTCCCAGCCCAGCAAGTCCGTCCATACTTCTCCCTTGTGCTCAGGCCCCACATGCATCTTGATCTCTCCCGGCCCGGTGTTGCTCATCACCACCGCGCATCCATTCTTTCTATCATGTGTTCCTCTACGCACCCAACCAATGCAGTTGGGGTTATCCCAGTAGTCGTTCAGCTCACCGTATGCGAAGAGCTTGCGTGCGAGGATTAGATCGGCGAGTTTGTCGCCGCAGGAAGGAGGTTCCGGGTTGTCTCCCTTCATGCCGTAGAGGTCGCCGTAAAAGACGCTGGGGTAGCCGTCGCGGCGGAGTAGAATTAGTGAGTATGCGAGGGGCTTGAAGAAGCCTTCGACAGGTGTTTCGACGGTTTGGCCGGGCTGGGTGTCATGGTTTACTACTACTGTCTGGCCTGATTGTCAGCGTCCTGTGCTTCTCTTGGTAAGTAGGGGAAATGGATGAGACTTACAACTGCATTCACAGGCATATCCTGGACCAAGGTGTTGTCGAATACCTTTCTCAGATCTGCGGCCTCTTGCTTGGAGATATTTGAGAAGTTGTTGAGCAGCGGGCTATCATACAGCGAAAACTTCCTCTCCATCTCGTTGACCCAGTCGATCAGATCCTGCTTGTTGCCAGTCCAGAATTCGCCGACGTAGAACAGATCTCCGTGCTCTTTCCTCAACGCCTCGATCCACTCCTTTGTGAAGCGCTGCGAAAAGTGTTGTACAGCATCAAGACGGAATCCTCTCAAACCGACTTCTTTGACAACCCATTTACCCCAATTAGTAACATCCTCGCACACCTCAGGATGCGAGTAGTCCAAGTCGGCAAACATGAGGAAATCAGCATTGCCGCCTTCATCATCAACGCTCTCACTCCATCCCTTGCCCTCTCCCTGGATCTGGAAAATCGCATTCTTGCCCGTGGCAGCATCATAATCCGTCCCACCAAAATGATACCAATGGTATTTCTGCTTCGAGTATTTATCACCTCTGCCGTCAAAATTGAAACCCAACCATGCGGTAATCTCCTTGCGGTCGGAGATTTGCTTGTCGCGATCATTAGGGTCTACCTCAACAACATGGCATTTTTCCTTTTTGTCGGCGGCGGCTTTGTGGTTGAGGACTGCGTCCCAGTAGAGGCCGATGCCTGCGTCTTTGGCGGCGGAGGAGAGGGCGAGGAGTTCGTCTTTGGTGCCCCATTTTGTTGCTACGCCGCCTTTTTGGTCGAATTCGCCGAGGTCGTAGAGATCGTAGATGTCGTAGCCGTTGCCCTGCATAGGGAGTTAGTATGGAAGGGCTTCTTCTGCGTCGGCAGTCGCGAGGTGGTGGAGTTGTACGTTTGGAGAACTGGCTTTGCAGCCGGGAGGCAGCCAGATGTTGGAGATGCCGATGTGCTTGTAGGCGGGCATTGCATCGTGCAAGCGATTGTAGTGCTTGCCATCAGCAGGGACGTTCCATTCGAAGCCCTGGAGCAAGGTGTAATTGTCGGGTGTAGGTTCTTCGGCGCCCATATTGGATGTCTTTCTGTGCGAAACGGTAGGATTGGAGTGATGCGATAGGAAAAGAGAAAGCAGAAGCAAGACGCGGACAGCCACCAGAGATAAGGATATAGGAAGTAAGTGAATGCTCCAGATATGACAGCACACTGGCGTAAACAGGTATACGCGAGCCTCAACAACCTATCGGAGCCCCTCTCAACAAAAGGGAGAGCTGCCCCTCATGCCACCTACATCACGGCAGACCAAAACGTGGCAGTAAACAGATCAACAATCAGGGCCGCACGACCAACGGCTTGCGCAAAGCAGGAATTCTAGCTTCCGGACGAGCAGGGAAGAACGCGTGATAAGAGGCTCAAGTTGACGTATGTGGACGGCACGGCAACGACGGTTGAATTTTGACACCTTGCGGATTGTGGAGACGGATTCTGGTCCGAAGAGACAGGGTGACAGGAATAACATTATATCAGAACAGTTTTGAGGCATTATCATCGACAACGTGGACTTCATGACAGTCACTATTCTATTGAGTGAGTCTTCTACATCGCCAACATAGTTCAGGCTACATCGAAACTGGTTGAGAATTGATGTGGTTGTGCAATCTCAAATTAAGGATTCTCAGCCTATTCTTGAGAATAAAGCGAGCAAGAACCATGCCCTCCTTACCTCGATGCATTGTCAGATTTCGTGCTCCATGGAGTTTTCTGTAACAAGAGCTTGTCAAAGGTCCTCAAATATGCTTCCCAATCACCCCTCACATATGGCTCATATACCATCCATTCAAGAATGTAAGTTGTATGCAGATTTCTGCTCGTGTAAACGCGTATATGACCATACGTCGATGCTTCGTCTGCCGAGATTTTTCCACGCCGCGGCCCCTCATCACGAACCTCAAAGACGCGAAACCTCGTCACGCTCAAACACTTTCGACAACCCATCAAGCGCAAACGCGTCTTCCTGTCCGACTGCACGCATCGTCTTGCCCCACTTTCGCCCACATCACCACATCGTTCACCACGCGCCGAGCAAACCCTCTGCACTTCAAGCCCGCCGCATACCTAAACCTCTGTTTCCAGAATGCCCAACGCTCGACACTGAACCCGACGTTCACTTTCCATAAAGCTTTACTGCCATCGCAGCCGCCTATCCACTCTCTCGACTCTACATCTCCGCTAGCCTACTCCTTTGTCTTGCAAAACTCCCAGATGGGAGGTGCAAAGGAGAGGAGCCATTGAGCTGCTGCTGGGATATAGATGCCTGCACTTCTGCTCTGCGCGTAAGTGATGAGGTCGACCGCTAAAGGCTTCTATAAGAGTGTTTTTAGCGGTACATTGCATACCCCTCCACTCGCAAGTCATAGAAGGCGTAAGAGCGGTAAGATACAGCGTAGCAAAATTATCGGCGGCTTTATAGCGTCGTGCTTGTTCTTGCCAGCTGAATGGGCAATTGTCTAGATCCATGTATTCAATGCGGTTTACACTCGTAAAAACCGCGAGCCTTTGTAAGGAAATAGATGCAAACGAGGGTCTGCTGGACAACACTTACTCAAAGCGCATCCAGTATACCAGAAACGGAATTCGGGAATGTGTCGCCAGTAGATCCGTCCGTTTTTTTGTAAAGGTTTGTCGTCTACAATCACAGCAGGTAGTTCTGATATGTGTATCAGAATCTCGACGATGCGTTGATGGTTTTCTGATGTCGTTGTTGGGTATATGATTGCGCTAAATAGCAGCGAGAACAGCCAAAACGATATCTTCTTGCCTTTTGAGGAGAAGAGAATCATAGACAGTCGCGATGCTATGGGCTGCTGACTCGGGAGTAACGGCTTCGTCGAGAAGGTCTTGGATAATGGATATGGTTTTTGTTCCTCAAGTCTCGTAGAACAGAACTTGGCCATTCGTTGGGCGTCTGCCCAATTCTCTGTCATGATATCAATCAAGACTGCAAGGAACAGAAAGTCGTACAGGACCGCTGGCTCCAGCAGATTTTGTTCGCAAGAGCGGTGCTTGAATACGTGAAAGGGATTCTTCATTGCGTCATGGGCAAACATGAGTAAGTGTTTTTGATATATAGGTCCGTATATCCTTCAACAAGTCCAGTCATCAACCTCCTCTGCCAAGCATCGCCACTCTTATGCCACAACCTTCTCGATAACAGCGACACCATGGTGCTCGCTGACCAACACCTGCTTCTTCTCCAAAGACTTCTTGACAGGCTTGGGAGCTTCGAAAATATCGTCGAGTTCCTCGAGCTATAATGGATCAGTATGTTGACAACGACGCTAGAGGGCACTGGAATACTTACAGTACGGTTGCGAGTCTCGGGGAAGTACAGCCAGATGATGAAGGTCTGGGCAACACACCAGACGATGAAGATGATGTAGGTCTTCCAACCAATGTTCTTAAGCGCAACAGGCCAAGCAAACTGGTTAAGCAAACCACCAGCATTGACTGCCAAACTCGAGAATGCCATACCCTTGGCACGCATCTCGAAAGACAGAACCTCCACGGGGTACAAAGCTTGAAGAGGAGTAATGCAGAAAGAGAAGACAGCGCCGAACATGAAAATCATGGCGACGGTAGCCTTGGCAGCGCTTGAGTTTTCAGAATGTTTGAAGATGCCGCTGGCAGTGGTCATGCCGATCCAGACGATGGCGCAGCCAGTCATGCCGGTGAGCATCAAACGGCGTCTTCCCACTCTGTCGACGAATGCGGATCCCAGGAGAGCGAAGACGAACTGGAAGCAGGCGTAGCCCAAATTGATGTTGGTTTGTTGAATGTCTTGACGGTAGCCGGCAGTGTCCAGCACGGCGCTGATGAAGTAGGTCAAGACGGCGTTTCCTGCCCATCTAGGAAGAAGTTTGTGTTAGCACGATTCAGCCAAGCATGGAAAAAGACGTGACTTACTGTGCGAAGATGCTGAAGCCACAGTTACATGCGAGTCTGTAGCGGGAGCTTCTCTTCTTGAAGAGTGCGCTGTAGTCCCACCAACGCTTGTCGGCACCGTCCATGTTCAAGAAGTCTTCGTACTCAGAGAGTTGAAGCTTGACCCAGGCGCTGTCTCTGTTGCCTTGTCCATGCCACTTCGTGAGGGTCGCAATGGCGGAATCTTGCTTGTTGTTGACGTAGAGCCAGCGAGGAGACTCGGGAATGAACCAGACGAAGAGGCAAATGATCAAGGGACAGGCCATTTGAACCCAGACAGGAACGAGCCAGGATGAGTTACCAGACAGGTTGAGAGCACCTCTGACACAGCCGGCAGCAATGATACTGCCAGTAAACCAAAAGGTGTTGCAGTAGGCAGTTACTTTGCCACGGTATGCGGGATGAGACATTTCGACCACATAGATGGGACCTGCCGAAGAGGCAATAGAGACACCGAAACCTGCGACATATTAGCCTGAGCACAGCCATGTGGGCCGGTACACCTACCAAGCAAGAATCTCCCGCCCATGAATTGTCCGACCTTTCCATCGGTGAATGTTGTTCCGGAGATGACCGTGCCAATGGCGATGATGAGAGAGCCGATGAACATGCCCCACTTGCGGCCCCAAGTATCGATAGCAGGACCGACGAAGGGAAGTGCAACGACACCACCAATCTGATACATGGATGAGACAATACCAGCCCAGATGCCTGCATTGGATCCATGGAAGAAAGACTTGAACTGTGGGTTGGCAAGTAGACCGTTGAGCAGACTTCCATCGTAACCGTTCATAGTTCTGTATGACTCTTTAGGATTACTCCGTTGAGAGAGTAGCGCGTCTGCAACTTACTGGCACAAACAACCAAGAAGAGTGCAGGCGAAGAGCAGCATAGTGGTAGGGCTCAACAAAGTTGGATGCTCTCGAATCAAAGCATCGTTGAAAGCCGTGCTGCCCACGATCGTCTCAATGTGTTCATTGTCTGCATCAGGAGTCGCAACCTTCTGCTGCGTGTCAGCGTATTTTGACATGCTCAGGGGCTTGATATAGCATACAGAAAGGTCTGCCACCATATTCTTCTCGTCAGTGGTCATGGCTGAAAATGGCTTGGTGTATCTCTTGATGGAGATGGTATGATGAACAACGAGGTATGAAGATCCGGGGAAGAGATGTGTCGGTCAACTGTGGGGATGTAGTCAATAGATATAGATCTGCATGCACCCCGCGTGGCCACCCCGGAGGTTTCAATTTGGGACGATTTTGCACGGAGGCGAGCCCTCCGCATGCATACAAGGAGCCGTTAAAGCTTACCGAGCCTGGGGAACGCCATCGTAGCTTATCCTCACAAATGTCAGGTGTCCAATATCTTGTTCTCCGAAGCGATATTGTGGTCAATGGCACAACGATTTCAACGACAGCATGCGAGCATATAGCAAATTTCCAATCTCGAATGATTAAAGGAAATGGTGTCGAATGGAGAGCCAAGATCTCTAGACGCTCGGGTGGTTTAACCTAAGCCCGGAGAAATCGAGAGCCTTGATGTACAGTATATCAAACAAACCACAACAAGCAATATCGGGTTTTATTGTGTCAACCCCGCAAGTATGCATTCTGCAAGGTCCTGATGCCAATTAGCGCGAGCGCTCCACCTCACTCTGGTCGTTCGAGATCGCGAGACATTGCCAAGTATGCTCAGCAGCGACCAAGAAAATAGGCGACGAGATGAGACCAAGAGCGAGAGCGTTACTGGAATTACGGCCCTGAAAGCCTACCTAGTCCCAGCGATGCGGAGAATGTCTGAATCGGACTTTCCAAATGGCTGTCATATTGTCACATAACTTGAACGCCGTGACATGTAGGTAAGGTTCCAGAGCTCCGTCTTGAGCGCAACGAAGACTAGAGCCGGATCAAAGGCATGATCACAATCCGCAGAAATGAGGCGTCGCAAGACCGAGAAGACCCCCAATGGTACAACTCCCGTCGGAGTGAGTAAGTCAACCTGCATGGACAGCGGCTCTGGCGTGTACGCGTTGATTGTATGGAACTTGTGGTGGCAGGTTGGTTTCGGAGGAGGAAGCTCCGTTCCTGATTGGGAAACCTCGGTTAGGGCTCACGCCGAGCCCGGAGGTAGGGGTGAGCTAACCACATTCGGAACGGAGCTCGAAGAGGAGCTCCGTCGAGCTTCTTGCCCAATCTGGTACACAATCAACAATCGAAGAACAGGCAGTTCGAGATTATCCGGCTCAGGATCGTACAGTCCGCCCTGAAGCTCTTATAAGATGCGAAAGCTTGCCGCAACGTCGGCTGTCGCCCGTTCAACTTTTCAGCAGACATGACAAGTACCATGTCAGAAGCCGTGCTGGTGCGAGAGCTCAAAGGATCATGGGAGTTCAAGCAAACCGACTTGGACAATTGGATGCCAGTGAAAACTGTGCCTACCAATGTGCATCTCGACTTGATTGCAAATGATGTGTAAGCGCAGCTTCGAAGTCGTTGCGACCATCACTAACTTCTTGCATTGCAGTATCCCAGACCCTTTCCTGGGTTTCAACGAGCTCAAATGTGAATGGGTAGCCGACAAAAGTTGGACATACAGAACTAAGCTTCCAGATGTTGGTTCTACAAGAGAAGGCCAACATCATGAACTTGTTTTCGATGGTCTCGACACATTCGCGACGGTCAAAGTCAATGGAGAGATTGTGCTCGAAAGCGACAACATGTTCATTCCGCATAGAGTAGATGTCACGAAGAAGCTTAAGGGCGGTAGTACCAACATATTGGAAATCGACTTTCGTTCAGCGCTGGTGGAGGGTCGCAAAATCAAGGACGCCCATCCCGAACACAAATGGGTCGGCTTCAATGCAGATATGGCTAGGCTCGCGACAAGAAAAGCTCAGTACCATTGGTAGTGGCTCACTCCTAAGGACAGTAACCAAGATGCTGACGAGAAGCAGGGGCTGGGACTGGGGTCCTGTGCTGATGACTTGCGGTCCATGGCGAGCAGTTCGTTTGGAAACCTCATATGCACGCATCTCGGATATGCGAGTGGACTACGATCTCAACAAGTCTCTGGATGATGTTGTTGTACGAGTCGCGGTCTCCACAGAACGTTCCTCGAAAGCAGATGTCAAGATCGCCATTCGTTCGGCCAATGAGCTGATATTCGAAAAGACTGTTTCGGTCGACAGCAAAGGCGTTGCTAAGGCAGACTTCCACATCTCTCAGCCAAAGCTATGGTTCCCACACGGATATGGCGAGCAATCGTTATACACATGTGAGGCCGTGCTGATCTTGAACGGACAGGACGTGCAGTCTTGCAGCAGGAAGACCGGCTTCCGTCGGGGCGAGTTGGTTCAAGAGCCAGATGAGGTCGGCAAAACGTTCTTCTTCAGAATCAATGGTGTCGATGTGTTCTGTGGCGGCTCTTGCTGGATCCCCGCTGACAGCTTCACGCCACGGATCACAGCAGAGAGATACCGGTCGTGGCTGCAAACCATGGTCGATGGCTATCAAGTCATGATAAGGTATGTTTATTGTTCAATGTGTGTGCGAATAGCAACTGACGCTGCCTATAGAGTCTGGGGTGGTGGTATATGGGAAGAGGATATCTTCTATGACACCTGCGACGAGCTCGGCATTCTTGTGTGGCAAGACTTCATGTTCGGCTGTGGAAACTACCCTGCTGCGATCAAAGAGTTCAGAGACTCAGTCGAGGCCGAATGCGTAGCTCAAGTCAAGCGCATTCGTCACCACCCATCGATTGTAATCTATGCTGGCAACAACGAAGACTACCAGGTGCAAGAACAATGTGGCCTCACTTACGATTATCCCGACAAAAATACTGAGAACTGGCTGAAAACGGACTTCCCTGCGAGATACATCTACGAGAAGGTACATGGCCATTACAGTCATCGCTTCGCTACAGTAACTGATACTTTGGCAGATGCTACCAGATGTGATCGCCTCGCACTCACCTCATGTGCCGTATCACCCCGGATCGCCGTGGGGAGATGGTCTCATCTCATCTGATCAAACCGTTGGCGACATGCATCAATGGAATGTGTGGCATGGCACCCAAGAAAAGTATCAAATCTTTGACACTCTTGGCGGCCGCTTCAACAGTGAATTCGGTATGGAAGCTTTCCCTCACATCGACACCATCAAGTACTATGTCACCGATCCGGCCGAGCTCTATCCTCAATCGCACATGATCGACTTCCACAACAAGGCAGATGGACACGAACGAAGAATTGCAACATACTTGATTGAGAATTTCAGAACGACTGATTCAAGTCTTGAAGCGTATATACACCTTACGCAACTCAGTCAATCAGACGCATTGATGTATGGCTACCGTGGCTGGCGACAGCAATGGGGTCAGAAAAGACATTGTGGTGGCGCGCTGGTATGGCAACTCAATGACTGCTGGCCCGTCACATCATGGGCCATCATCGACTACTTCCAGCGCAAGAAGCCTGCTTATTATGCTATGCGAAGAGTTTTGGCTCCTATCGCTATCGCAGTCAAGCGTGCCCACCACGACTGGAGTGTCGTTCATGCCCGGCCTGCGAAGACAAGCTCCTACGAGTGCTGGATATCGAGCAATAGTACAAAAGAAGTGACAGCTAGCAAAGTGGAGCTCAAGTTCATCTCCATCGCCACAGGCAATGAGATCAAGAAAGCGCTCATCAGGCAAAACGTGAAAATCACAGCCAATGGTACAACGAACATATTCGATGGCGAGATCAACAACGAGAAAGAAGAACCGCTTGTCCTAGCGGCACGGATCTGGATAGATGGAGAGGATGGGGTCGTATCGCGAGATGTCGACTGGCCCCAACCACTCAAATACCTGAAAATGGAGGAAAGAGGCGTTAAGGTGAGCTTCGACGATGGCAAGATCACAGTGACATCAGACAAGCCGACAAAAGGCCTTGTTTTTGAGGAGCGAGAGGGGGTTCTTGTGAATGATTCTGCTGTGGATATCGTACCCGGAGATCAGCAGGTGATCACGGTCAAGGGGCTGAAGCCTGGTGACGCACCTCTGAAATGGCGATACTATGGACAGTAGATACCAGAGATCTCCACTAAGGCAGCCATAAACACCAAAATCGTGACGTTGCGTGATGCGGAGGTCCGATGCTTTTGGAATATCTATATACCTATCTTACAAGTGCGCGGGGCCAGAAAGCCCAACGTCGCACGGCAAGGACGATCAGAAGAAAGCTTAATTTCATGCCCTGGATACAAAAGGTCTCTCGCCCCAGACTAAAGTGCCGCGACTTCCTTCCCAACACTCATTCGATGTGCACTCGAGCGGCGGGCAGTTTTGTTTCTGCACCTGCCCAGAAGCTCAGACGTCTCGCAGGTCAACAGGTCTTACCCCGCCACGATGTTTCATACCTTTCAGGCCACCAAAACCTCCGGCGATGAGACAACAGATACTGCTAAATCAACGCGACCATCGGGATCAAGACGTATAACGACGAGCAATGCATGTGGTAGTATTGGTCCTGACGTGTCATCGCATGCTACCGGACGTTAATTTTGCGGCAGGATCTTGCAGGCGCAGAAAAATACGCTGCGATGGCGCTACACCATGCGGCCAGTGTGAGTAAAGAACCCGCCCACTCTGGACATTTTCTGAGCGAGTCACAGGTGTGTATTATCAGGTATGAGCGTGTCGAAAAGCGGAGGATGGAGCAGTCAAGTGCTGATGCTACATCAGCAAGCGGATGCCTGTTTTTACTCCAAACCACCACCACGTGTCGTGCTGTCCAAGAAGTAAGTTGAGGTACGGCCCGCTCATGTCTATACCTAAGAGATTGATGTTACATAGGTTGATGGAAGATCTGTCAGCGTCTGTTGACCAGTATCGCTCAGTCTTCGAGCGAATTTTTCCTGGAAGGAGTATAGAACAGCTGGCTTCACTGCCAAAGGACGATCTCATCGCAATAATCGGAATACCACCAGCAACAACTGATCAGTCTGCTCGGATATCGGAACTCGGTTCTCCAATATCTACTCTGGGATCTGAAGGAGCTGATAGTCTGGAAACGCTTATCCAGGCACCTGAGCAGGATCCAGTAGCCGACGAAGCCACTCGGCACCAGACCAGAGTCCAAGGTATCTCAGATGATGTCAACGGGCTATCACTGTCCTTGGATAGACCGTCATCATATGTCGGTGTTTCGTCTATCACGGCTGCTCTCAAGGTCATCTGCAGAGTGGCTCCCGCAACACGGAGATTGCTAGCCTTGGGTCACACTGAGACGGCTTTACCGAGTCGTACGGACTCTCCTTCTTCTGATATTACCAGCATAGACCCTGCATATCTACCTCCTGCTGAGCTCGGACAAGTCTTGATTGAGACCTACTTCAAGAAAGTTCATCCGCTGATGCCCATGCTGGACGAACAACAATTTTGGCAGACATGGCTTTATGGAGAGCGCAAAGACCATGCTTGGATGGCTCTACTCAATACAGTGCTGGCCCTTGGTTCGGTGATGTCGTCGGATTGTACTGATAACTCTCATGACGCCTACTACCAACGCGCTATGCAGCTTTTGGATCTTGATAGTCTTGGGAGTGGCAACACGCTTGTCGTTCAAGCTCTAGGTCTTCTAAGTGGCTACTAGTAAGTTCATTGCATGACACAACAGCGTACATATACTCGACTGACATATACAGTCTTCACTATGTCAGCAGACCAAATTTAGCAAATAATCTCATGGGCGCAACACTGCGTCAAGCCACTGTTCTAGGCTTACACCGTGAGTACACAGATGCGGGTACAAATAGTGGAATACTAGGACAAAAAGCTATGTCCGCTGATGTTAGACGACGAACATGGTGGAGTCTATACGTCCTGGACACTTGGGCGAAGTAAGTCCACCTGCCTCCTGACCTAGAGCGGTTTGTTCTGGTGGATTACTAACACGTACTAGCACAACCACCGGAAGACCCTCGCTCGGACAGCCGGATAAAGGGATAACAGTTCAGGTACCTTATGTGAGTACAGGGATTCAGATTATACAGCGTAGCGATTGTGGCTGACCAGGATTCAAAAAGGTCAGAGATGTCTCGGACCCAGCAACAGCCAATTTCTTACCTTTGGCACACAACGTCGCTTTCTGTAGGATCGCTTCCCAGATCCAAGACGCTTTGTCTGCCTCACCACTCTTACCATCCGAAGAAATGAACAGACTGGACAGAGAGCTGCTACAATGGCACACTGACTTGCCAAATTATTTAAAACCTCCGAGCGTGACCACTGCAGAAAATCAACGACCTCAAAGACGAACCGCTATCGCGAAAACTCTTGAGACACCTAGCATGATAATGTATTGGAGATACCAGAACCTCCGACTTCTTCTGCACAGACCTTATCTACTGGCTACCGCCTTACGCAATGGCGATGAAACCTTACTCTCTGCTGAAGAGCGAGTTGGAATCGGTCGATGTCAGGCAGTTGCAGCTCGCACAATATCTGACATCAATGATATGTGTCCTGAAGAGTTACTCGCTGGTTGGAATGGAGTTTGGTTCATGTGAGCAAGAATATTGAATCATGCACATGAGCCCTTGCTGATCATGAATTATAGGTACCAAGCGGTCATGGTCCCACTAGTGTGCGTCTTCTCATCGTTAAGCAAGCAGCGAAAACAGCCCACAGATGACAAGGATGATACCGAAACAACAGAGTCTACCACGGCCAATGCTCTTGGCGGGGACGGCAAGCGCCGCGAACATGCTGAAATGAACGAATGGCAAGCACTAATCGAGAAAGCTATACATTTCTTCGAGAGGATGAATCGCTGGTCTGTAGCAGCCAAAAAGTCGCGTGACGTGGTATCGCGGCTGTACGAAGCTAGCAAGGTCCTGGCTAGCGACGAGTTCGAGCACAGCCTTTCTGCCCAGGGTCAAGCTATCAGAGTCAACAATCCACCTCTGAACCTTGGTACAGTTGTCGACAACAGAATTGATCAGGCCAATACTTATGTGAACACCCAACTGCCGTATTCAGCTTCAGATATGATGACCGAGGACATCTGGGGACTGTCACCGAATGGAGCTGCTGCAATGAACAACTTCTGGTTCGACGACATGATGTGGGATGTGCCAGTCACAGATATAGACATGTTTGAGAATACCGGCAATGGGCTCTCGTATAGTGAGTTAGACTGGCTGGCTAGTTTGGATACGCAGACTGGTAGCAATCAGGACTGGCAGTTTCAGCAATAAAAGCTTCTTCGCTTGCACCAACATTGCACCATCTGAATATGGATCCGAAGTCTGTTCAAGCCACATGTCGTTGTCACCCGTCGCTGCAAAGTTACAAGTAAAGTAATGGAGAAAACTGCTTGTGATACTTTTGTGGTCTCATCCTAATCCACCAAGTACAAGAAAGAAGTATACCAGTGCTGGACTTCCAAGCAGGGTACAAAGAAGACAACCATCACTATTTCTCTCTCAATCATGTGCTTTCTGCTTTCGTGTAAACAAACAAAGAAAGAAAGAAACAAAGAAAACCAAAACCGCTAGTTCTTCATCGCGAACCATGCCAGATTGAGCTCGCTGTTCAATATTGCCACGATCCCATCAGGCTTTCTGCTGCGTCACTAACGAGCAAACAGAACTGAGATTTTCAGCCTTCCAGCAAAGAATGAAACATCAGACCTCATTCACCCTGTTGATATAGATTAGCATAATGACTCGTCATCAAAGAAATCACTAGCAACTTACAAGGCATACAGCGCAACGATGCGGGCTTCCAGGTCGTTGAGACCTTCTCTGAGAATACCGACGAACTGTCTGAGCGCAGCAGTACCAGGGTCTACACGAATACCAGGGTTGTAAGTCTGTACGTCAAAGGTATCGTAGTTGTGGACAAGCACACGTTGGCGTCTGAACAGCCCGTTGGTAGCAGCTAGGAAGTCGTACATGGCGCGCTTGATGACTGAAATGTTGTCTGTGTCGTTGTGAATGAGGCGTCCGTCCGAGTCGAGGGTGTGAGAGTTGCTCTCGATAATTGCGGCTTCGAAGGCGTTGGCGTCCTCGATGTTGTGGGCGAGGGCGATCAGGGGGTTGGTTCCTTGGCTGGTGGGACTGATGGGCTCGGTCGTCTGGGTGACAACTGCTGAGAAAGACATAGTAGCAGCAGGCTGAGGGTTCGAGGCCTGAGCAGACTCCTTCCGAGCAGCAGTGGGTGGCTTCTTGCTCAAAGCGGTAGAAGCAGCGTTGGAACCCTTTGAGATCATTGCAGCGGACGAGACCTTGGAATCCGAGGCGGATTTGAAGGTCGTAGTGGTACGTTTAGCCTTCAGACGCAGGCGACGGGGAGGTGGAGTGACCGGAACGTCATCGCTGGCCTTGCGCTTCTTCGATTTGGGAGTAGGAGAGTGCTCAGCAGTGCGCTTCTTGCAAAAAGGGCCAATCTCAGCACGAGCAATGTCAACATTGTCGACATGAGTAGCAGGAGAAGTCAACGGAGAGAACGCAGGAGCAACTGGAGAGGCCGAGGGGCCAGTCATATTGTCACTATCCTCGATCATGATGGTCTCTGCAGGAGTGGCAGGTTGGTTGACTCCCGCAGCAGGCAAGACGTGTCCGAGTACGTCAGCAACGGTCAAGCGGCCACCCTCATCCAAGATGAAGGTGTCGCGCGAGCGAGGCAAAGAACACTTGCGACGTGGGCGGACTGGGCGAGCAAGGTTGACTGCGTCTGAGCTACCTCCAACGGCAGCAGCACTGTCATGGGAGCTTGAATCCATGCCGAAGACTGTATAGAGTCAGGTTTGGGAAGAAAGTAAGCAAAAGGAAATGGATAGGCTCACTCTGGCTGTGGTAAGACTATTGGTGAAAGTGAGGAAGAGCGAGCAATTGACTTGAAAGTAAACGAAAGTAGTGCTGGTGAAACCCAAGCTCGATCGCGGCAAGCTGTCGGGAGCAACAATCTCAACCTCCAAACGCTTTCGTAGTCCTTCGTCTGCTATCAAAATGCATGAACCATTGTCAATATAATGATTTGTCCACAGAAACATTCTTCTCGATAGAGCTTTCAGCGGGAGGAGTCGCGTGTCTTATCAATACTTTGCATTTCCACGGATATCGCGACAGTTGGGCGACTTGCAGCTCTTATTGGAACACAGATCTGCACATATCTGAGGGCGATTCGCACTACTCCCAAAAGATACAGGGAGTCATTTGTATGCTACCGTAATGCAGGAAACATTATGAATCGTTGGTCCATCTATAGAATTCCCGTTTCAGGCCCTCCAGTGGACAGCATCACACGCTTGAAGCACATTTTGCATTTTCATGGACACCGGAGCAATATCAGGCTGAGGCAGAGAGCCCAAACAGGTGTCCCAGATTGGTACATGGTAGACAGAAAAGAGGATATTGATTGCGCCCATCAGGGGTGAGGGGTGGCCGTATGGCATCTTGCTTGAACGCAGTTTCCATTGCCAAAATAAATTCCGAAGAGACAAAAGCAAAGAAACAGCTCGAAGCTTGCCCATGTTCATCCCCCGCCAGTGCCTATCGCTTGATGCTTTGAGAAAAGAGGTGTTGCTTGTAGGAGACCGTCAGTTGGTCTCCATGGCAGAAGGGCCCTCATAGTCAGTAGTGGTGTGAGCGCCGTCAGTCCTATTCATGACAGTCAGTATCGAGACTCGAGAGAAGCATCTCAAGCCAACTTACTTGTCGACATCCTCAGCAGAGGTGCCGGTCTCCTTCTTGGGACGGATGCCGTCGTAGATGCTACGCGCGCACATCAGTATCGATATCTCGCGTGCGACGACCATCAAAACTTACCCAGACTTGCTGCGTGCGAGCAAGCTGTTCTTGAGCTCCTCGGGGGCGGCATCGACAGCGGCAACGTGAGCTTCGAGCTCCTTGTTGTACTTGGCCTGCTCCTGCTGCTGGACCCAGGCCTCGACGTCGCTGACGTCGGCGGCGGGGACATCCTCGAGAGCTCGCTTCAGGTACATCATGTCCTCCTGGTCCTTGACAATGCTCTTCCAGCCGCTGATATCCATAACCATGTCAGGATCATCTTCGACAGTCTTGAGCGGGACGCCAGTGGAAGACTTGGCCCAGTCAGGCATCGAACCAGCTGCATTTTTGTAGTCATCTCCGTCGGTCTCATCGGGCAGGTTGTTGTTCTGAGTACCAGCAGTTGCAGGGGTCGCGAAAGAATGGTCGGCCGAAGCACCCGAGCGAGAGTGGGTGGAAGCCGCAGCAGCAGCAGCAGGGCCAGAAAGGGGAACGACAGCGGGGTTGGCAGCAACGGCCTTGCGTGTAGTCGAGCGAGTCGAAGGAGCCATCTTTTGCTGCTCAAACTCAGTATGCGGGACCGAAAGAAGCGCCAAAGATGAGGTTTTGGTCAAGGAGAACTAGGATCATGGTGTGGATAAAGGATACTTACCTTTTTGGTTGGTCGTGATGCAAGAAGAGCAGATTGTTGTGGTTGAGAGGTAATTATGAGAAATAGCAAGAGAAGAGAACATAGATGAGACCGCAAGTGTGACACTAATCTCATCGTCGTCGACCGGTAAGCTTAGACCACCTACTATCCGACGGTAATATTCCGTCGACTCCTGTATACACGTGAGGATGCCAATTTTGTGACCTGATTCATGATGGGCATGGGATTTGATCTGCTAAGGAATATCTCATGATTATTAGCATAGTAGCCTTAAACTTTAGCAAGGCCACTACTACTTCTGCTGTATTTTGACGCTATTCATAACTCAAATCAGACCATTTTGATCACACTACATGTAAGGCAATATCTTGTGATGGTAGTCGTGTGGATGAAAGTAGAGTAAATGCTCTAAGGTGGGAGATCCAGGTTTATATAGTCGGTGTTGATACATTCCTCGCTTGACGGTAGTATTTGAATCCCTTGCTTCAGCATTGCTATATAGATAGCAAGCTCCAGAAGACAAACGTTGCTAGTTGCCACTTCGTTCTACCCTTAATTCGACAGCAAAGACTGGCGCCTCATTTTGTACAACAATGTCGTCTGAGAAGTGTGTTTGATGGCTCTGACGGAATACCTTGACTGGAGATTTCGTCACGGCGCGAGCAGAGTGCAGCGGATACAGCGATTGCTGCTCCACAGCAGTGAGCTGGTATACCCATGTCACAGATGGTCGGAACAGAAACGATCGCTTGAAGCTTGAATTTCATTACGCATTGGAACATTGTGCCTTCTCTCCACTCCCCCCTCTCCACTCACTCCTCTCTCTCCTATTCATAACATTGCGGTCTCGTCGTCGTTGCTGTGTCTGTTCAGAGCTGGAAGCTGTTTTTGATTTCTTTTTGACTGTTCTCTCCTATTAGTGTATGCTCATCTCTGCGAAGATTCACTGAATTTCTTACCAAACAGCCAGCATTCTCAAGGAGTGCTCGAGTCTTGAGGTCTTGGCCAGGACCTTGACTAAGGCAAGAAGTTCTTCGAAAACGCAGGCCTGTCTCTGTTGTCCGACTGCAGCTTCGAGGTCTTCAAGCTCGTCGACAAAATCATGGTCTTCATCGCGGGCCTTGATTTCATTGTCGATGATCTCGGTAAGCACACCAAAGATCTCCTCTCTCAGGAAGATGCCATCAATCTTGACGGAGCCACCAGTGCTGTCGTCGAACAGCTCGTCGTAACGGGGTTGAGCGCGGGGCTCAGGGGCTGCGGCGTTCTCGTCTTCATCATCGTCCTGTCCCATTTCAGAAGTGTCGTAACGACTGTCGTTGGCGACGTGGGAGATCTGGTCCTTGAGGCGCAAGTCTTCTGCCCACAGAGCAGCGTGCATTCCGTTGTCGTCATGGTGCACGAGGTTGCGATCGCTGCATCTCGACAGTCAAATTTGATGCACAACGTGCGCTTTGCAGCGAGCAATGCTTGGATGATGTACGTACGCTCTGTTGCTGCGAAGGGTGCAGCCGGGGTGGGAGCAGCTTAAGGGTCCCAGATTGTGAGTCGTGAGACCCCCCAGGTGCGACTTGAGGAGGTGACTGCTGCGGAACTCCTTGATGTCTCCTGTTTCCAGGCAAAGGGTGCAGCGGAAGCGAGGTGCCATGAGGGGCGGTGTTGTTGGTGGAGATGGAGGCGAAGGTGGAGGAATTGGTTTGTGATTGAGAGAAAAGACAGTGAATGGATTTCTTGGAGTGATGCTACGAGAGTGTATAGACAGACGTGTTGTGAGCGCGTCCGTTTATTGTGTTCGTGATGGTAATCGAATTTTCCGTTGATGTGAAACCTGCTTTCCTCTGCAACCTACCATCGAGCTTGATCTACTTAGCGCATATCGATGGCCTCGAGGGCAAGACACTATGTATTTAGACAGAACTCAGTGGTATAGACAGGAGTTGCAAAGGAGCTCGGCAATGCAAAGCGTCTTTCGGAGTCCTTATCAACAATGTGTCCCCAGTCTAGATGTACCTGACCTGTAGTGAAAAATGTTGCTACTAATCCCCTGCTCGAGCTTTTCGAACCCTTGTAGCCATATAGACTCACGATACTGTTGGGAAAGAGGGCAACATCCATTGAGATATGCTATTGGAAAAGCTCTCTATGGACTCATCCGAAGAGTCGTTGCAATTCTGCATTTCTATAGACTGTCAAGATCTTGTACGACAACATGAGAGGAATTGCAAGAAATATCAACATCTACTATCGTGGAGTGAGGTTGGAAAACGCATGTGGAGAAGAGCCGCAAGCTGACGCGTAATTCTACGCCCTAATTTTGACAAATCCTGCAGACCTCAAGAATAGATTTCGAGGCATTGCTTCTTTGTTCAACATAAAACTCAGAACATGGGCAAAGAAAGAACAATTCTAATCATTGGCGCTGGCGTCTTTGGGTTGTCGACGGCTTTGGAACTCACGCGACGCGGATACGGCAATGTCATTGTGCTGGACCGCCACGCTCCACCTGTCCCCGATGGATCCTCAGTCGACATATCTCGCGTCGTCAGACCAGATTATGCCGACGCGTTCTATGCTCGTATGGGTATGGAAGCCCTTGCTGGCTGGCAGAAAGATTTCTCGCCGTTCTTTCATCGCAGCGGGCTGCTTTGTGCTCAATCCGGAACAGAGTTTGGGCATGCTTATCTGAAAGAAGCAAAAACAAATCTTGAGAAAATTGGTGCTGAGATCAACCTTTGGGCATATACTGGGCAGGAAGCGAGTCAAAAATATCCAGGTATCCATGGCGATTTGTCGCAAACTAGTGGCTACTGCAATCTGAATGCTGGTTGGGCTGATGCTGGTAAGAGCATCGAACATCTAGCCAAGTTGTGCGAAGAAGCCGGTGTCACGTTTCTGGTAGGCCAGGATAGCACAGTCCTCGAGCTCATCACAACCAACAGCGGCGGTCGCAAGGAAGTATCCGGCGTACGAACAGCGAATGGAGAATTCCTAGTCGCTGATACAGTCATTATGGCTACTGGAGCTTGGACACCACATCTCATCGAGGCTGGAAACCGGTTCATCTCTACTGGACAGCCAGTGGGCTATATGCAACTCACCCCTAAAGAAGCCGACGAGATGCGAGGAAACCCAGTCATGATCAACTTGAGTACTGGCTGGTTCGCTTTTCCGCCAACACAAAACGACAATCTTCTGAAAATGGCAAGACATGGCTATGGCTTCGAGACCACGCAGATGTCTCGCTCTGCTCAATATTCAGCGCCGAATATGTCTTCGCAGGCTGATTACCTGCCTGCCGACGCAGAGAAAGCTTTGAGGGACGGGCTTGCGCTGTTTCTTCCCAAGCTCAAGAATCGCGCCTTTTCGAGGGCCAAGTTTTGTTGGTATACGGACACTCCCAATGGTGACTTCATCGTCGATTACCACCCTGAATACACTAACCTCTTCTTGGCTACCGGTGGCAGCGGACAGTAAGTGACGTTTCGTACCTCCTCGACCAGCACGATACTAATTGCTATCAGTGCGTTCAAGTTCTTGCCTATCCTGGGTCGCTACGTGGTTGACAACTTCGAAGGAATAGCTTCATTAGACCAGAAGGAGAAGTGGAAATGGTCAGAGGGCGCTACACCTATCATGCCTGGTGATGGCAGTCGAGGCGGGCCTCCTCGACGTGTACTCACAGCAGAGGAACAGTCTCGTCTGGTTTGATCTGATGTGTATTTTCGTTCTGCATTAATTCGGGCCATCCTAATTAACTACAATGTAGAAGCGACGGTAGGAAAACCATGGATCTTCTCGTTATTATGCTCTTCCCTCCCCACCTCTCCGATCTTACTCCCTGTACCGGCAAAGATCCTCCTGATCTGTCTTCATCCTCCTGTCTGGCTCGCCTGCACATGGGTGTCTTGCGAGAATTAGCAACCAATAACCCCTTTCCCCTGTGCTCATGTCGTAAAGCTACAGCTTCATGCCGTGGTGCCATGACAACATCCTCATCACTCTGCCAGCACAGAGCGTCTCAAACGTCTCATCTTGTTGACCTCAGCCTTGACGGCGTTCAGCTCATTTGGGGCTGCATCCAAGATATCGCGGTAAAGCTTCATGAGGCCGATCATAAGTTTGAGATCCTCGCTAGCCGCTTCAACTGTCTGAGCTCCTTGAATGTGTTGGATATGGTGATGCAGCAGTCCAATCCAGGTCTGTACCTGCGCGTAGTTCTCATCGTCTTCCTCCACTTCGTTCATGGCATTGGCGAAGGACTGGGCAGTTTCAACAGCTTGAGCGATAACAGCAGGGTCGGGCCTCGAAGCATGCGGAGAGGGCGGAGGTGTAGCTCCAAGTGGAGTCAGCGATCCTGAACTCCAATCGACCTTGGCGTCAAGTGCTTCTGCCTCCTCGTTGGTGGCATTGAGATAGTCGACCTTGCTTGGTGCTACCAGGACCCGACCGCTTGAGGGGTGAGAGACTGCTGGAGCAATAGCTGCGACAGTTGCGACAGGGAGAGCCGGTAGAGGTGGCGGAAGCGCAGCGATAGCTGCTGCAAGCGCAGTTGGGTCCGGAGGAGGTACAGCGGTCTGACCAGTCCAGGGGTTTTGATGAGGGAGACGACACTCTCGCACCTCTTGATTGATACGAGCGTTCAGAGCTAAATCAAGGTATGAGCCTGCTCCGGCCTCACCAGAAGCACGGTGATGAGATGTGATTGCTTCTCTATGTGCACCCGTTAGACAATGCTATCAAGATATACCTCAATTGCTCTGAGCTTACCTTCTTCTGCCGATGTAGCCACAGCCAGTGCACCTCCAAGGTCCATAGCCATGTGTTGCTAGGTGCGACTTCATGTTCGTAGCAGTCACACAGTCCATGGTTGTACCATTAGACAGGCACTCACGGCAGCGCCAGCGAACGTTGTTGGCAGCCATGGATACGACACTCTGTGTTGATGCAGGGGGAAGTAAGCAAAGACGTAGGTCAAGACGTAGGTTGTCCCGGGCGTCAAAGAGACACGTACCTGAATGGTGATGTTTACCTATGGTAGGTCGAGGTCAACGCCGATCTCAGGGGCTATGCGTAGCGTTTCGAACAGTAATGCGCGGTTGAATTCAAGTACAACAGGAACAAGCTCGCCAAATTGTGGTGTTGAGCTTTCGGAGTAATGATTGATGGCGGCGCGCTCCGGTGCGATGCGCGAGGGTGCGAGTGTTGTGTTAAAGGGCGCTGAAGAGTTGCGTGGAAGAGCACCACTAAAGAAGGATAAAGGGCACAAATCCGATCTCTAGCACTTATTGTGAAGTAGCTGCTAATATAAAGATGTCGAGCGAGATCGATGGTGGACACTTGAGGCGAGGGAAGATTGGCATCAATGACGAGGGAGTTGACAGGAAAGTAGTCACGGTCGAATATTCCGTTGAGTGACAGCAAAGCGAGGCCGACCTTATACACGTTTACTCAAGGAAGGACAAGCAGTACCACTCGATATCAATCTCTACTTCTTCTTCGTCTCGGGGTGCTATCATCATCTGACGCCAGAACAGCGAAAGGGGAAGGCAATCTATTACATACTCAAGGGTCTCCATCAGAATCTCATTTCCTCATCCTTCTGTGCAGACTCTATTGCTTGTTCAGACCTCTCTGTATCCCTTCGAAATCAACTTGTCTTCTTATCTCCTTGCGTTGTGTCTCCATTGCCTGCCTCTGTTCTAGCTTCAAAGCTTTCCTCTCCCGCGTGCCCGCCCTCCTGTCAACAGTGATGTCTGAATATACTTCTGATCAGCAGAGCAAAGAGACACTGGATGTGTGCAGTTCCTCAATTTCTGTGCTTTGAGAGAGTATCATCTCCCAGAGGTGCGGCTTTTGTAGCCTTTCTCAGGTTCCTGATAGCCCGTAGGTTCTTCTTGACCATTTCCAGATCCTCCTTCGAGACCAGAAGAGTACGGTGCCATAGCAGAATATCGACGATGGTGCCAATGGCTTCGTGGATAATGCTGGCAGGGTCGTCGAAGTCGAAGGCTCTTCTGAGATGGTAGAGCTCCTCAAAGAGGTAGTTAATGGCTTTTGCCCGAACGATGTGAGTCTCTGGGTTGTCGGCATTGCTCAAGTGGTCGATGTGCTGGTTGGCGATGGCGCTAGCTTGTCTTCTGATTGTGTGTAGATCCAAGGTAGTGGTAGGGATCATGGGTGGAGCAGGAGATGGCGATCTTTCGAGAGGAGTAAGAGAGCCTGAGCTCCATGCGACCTCGCGGTCGAGAGCCTGGGCTTCCTCGTCTGTGGTATTGAGGTAGTCGACAGGTCTAGATGTTGCAGTTGTGGTTTGGGCCTGAACTTGGTGCGAGATGGTAGCTCTGGCTGCTGCTAGAGCATTTGCGTCAGGAAGGGTGATAGGGCTGAGTCCAGTCCATGGATTGCTGTGAGGCAAACGGCACTCTTTGACTTCCAAGGTTGCCCTGTGGTTCAGAACAGGATCGAAATAGGCAGTGACACCAGTCTCACTAGAGGTACGATGATGAGCGTGGATAGTCGTTCTACGCGTCACTCATTAGGGATTGAATACAAGAGTAGGGGCAGGCCACTTACTTGCGCAGACCAATGAATGTGCAGCCAGTGCATCGCCAGGTGCCGTAGCCGTGAGTAGCAAGGTGCGACTTCATATGGGCTTCGCTCTTGAAGTCCGCAGTTTTGTCATTGGTCAGGCATTGTCGGCAACGCCAACGAGGGTTGTCGTCGGCCATCCTTGATCGCGAAGTTCTTTGTATCGTTGCGCAGATCAGTCACAGATGCATGAACAGAGAGACCAAGATCTGCACGGTACTGTAGGGACCTGAGCTTGATTGGTGCTAGTCGATGAAGTGATCAAAGCTGACGCGCTCGAGTTCAGGAGTGTGTTGTAGAATGTGGCTCTACGAAGAACGATCTGCCGGATGCGGAGACGCGCAGAAGCAGACTTCAAGAGATGATCTTGAATTTATGGAGGGTTTGTGACAACAAGGTGATGATCGAAGTCGCAGGTTTGAGTTGTTGTGGGTCAACGAGATGTTGTGTTAGACGTGTCGACAAGGGTCGATAGACACCACAGAGAGATTTGCTTTTCTCTACCAGTGTCCAAGCAGTGTTGGAAGATGGATCTTGATAATTAAAGGTTGCGCGAGTCCAAAGGTGGATGTGCGGTCGTGGATAGGACGAGTTGGGAGACTGTCATGATAGGATTGGCATGAAAGCAACCACAGCTCAAATTTCCGAGAGAGCAACCGTCACATTTACAACCACGGATGACATCGACCACACTCTTGTATTGTTCTGATTGTATTGTTCTGATTCTCGTCTGGTAAAATTCTTGCCCCTGCAATTCAAAGGTAGCAGCTATGCTCTGTCTTGAGAGCCATTGTGGCTGAGGATGAAGAAGAAACAGATACCCCAAAGAGAAAGAACAAAGGATTGATGTAACAACGAAACGCCAGACTCCCTCTACCAGTTTTCCCATCTCAGACCTCTCAACTCCCTCTACTGTGACATGCATTTTCTCAAGCATCACTCATCATCTCGGTCCTCGTCCATCGTATCTTCGTCCTCCTCTACCACATCAAATTCGTCGAGAATGGCTTGTTCCATTATCTTCAGCTTTTCCATGTCCTCTTCTGTGTTCCCTGCTCTGTAATTGACATTGGAATACCACTGAAGGGCAACAAGTATCTGGCTAATTGCCTTGCAGGTTGTCTCAGCGAAGTCAACTAGCTGGTCCTGCTGCACATTCTCGCTTCCCAAACCATCGGCTGCTGCTTTGAGTGCATTGATAGCAACACAAAGAACCCCGGACGCGTTTTGTTGCCCTTCAGCAAGATCAACTCTAATACGGTGCCCATTAGAGCTGATGACATTGTGCTTGCCATCGGGGTAATCGAGATCGTCGATGCGATCGAGATAGTAGCCGCCGATGTTTATGGCTTTGTAGACCACGTCTACTATCTTGTCGACAAGAATTGAGTGGAGCGAGACAGGCGGAGAAGGGTCCAGGTTATCTGCTTCGTCCTCGTCCACTTCCTCGTCTTCGTCGTCAACTGTGCCCGAAATGTTGCTCAAGGTTGCGACAGAGGCACTAGTTGCGACCGAAGTGCCAGGAGGAGCATGGCCGATAGGAGGAGCAGGGGCGACAGGGGGAGCAGCAACAGGAGCACCAGCCACTGCAGCCTGATTTGGCCAGGGCACAGTGTGCGGTAGGAGACAGAGGTCACTCTCCTGCTGGAGAGCAGCATTCATCATTGCACAGCGAAAAGGGGTAGCCTGGGCATGTCTGCCTCCTTGTGGCTCACCACGACGAGCCCTGTTGATATGAGCCGTTATGGGCTCGCTTCATCTTGTTAGTAAATGATCTACTTGAACATGCGCATGGGCTCATATGTATCATACCTTCTACAACTGACGTATGTGCACCCTGGCACTGGGCATCGCCATGGGCCCATGCCATGAAACCCACCTAGGTGCGATTTCATGTTGTTCTTGGAGGCGCAGTTGACGATGCTGCCATGATGGGCGCACTCTCTGCAGCGATATGACATTGTGCGGCCTGATGATCTGATTGTTGTTCTGGTGACAGGGAGGTGTGGAAGAGAAGGATGTGATGGCGGGAGAGGAAAGGAGCAAGGGTCACTTCTAGGAGAACAACAGAGTTTGTCTGATCTTGTTGACTCCTTGTAGGAAGTTCCAGCTTATCACAACCTACTGTTGTCGAGCAAGAACAAGCTAGTCCACAAGTGACTCGTGGTGGAATATGGTCGTTTGTTCCTTAGTTTCACACCCCGACGCCCCTGAGTTTTTGCTGTCTTTCTCACCAACCACAACAAATTTACACACATCGTCGTGGTAACAAGCACGCATATCTCTGCGTCACAGCTGTAAAGAGATCCACCTCCTTTTCCAAGATCGCATTGGCCTCAACTTGTATATTCTGTCGCGCGTGTACCACAACATCACAACTCCCGACTCTCCTGAACGTGAACTACAAACGCGTCTCTGTAAGCCTTCCTCTACTCCTCCGAAGATCAAGAGAGAAGTTGCTGAGATAGCGCAGTATCTCATCAGTACAGATCCGACGCGCCAGATGAAAGCTGACATCGCTATGCCACCCTCGGGTGCAGAGATGGTGATTCAGCAGTCCATCCCTACTTCTTCTTCGGCAGCTGGTAGCGCAACAAATGTCCTGGATGATGGCAATGGCTCCACTCTCTGCTCTGCTATCTCGAGAATCAATCATGATCTGACCGCTGGCCACCTTCCGCCTCCGGCCTCAAGCCGTACACGTCTCGATGCTGCCACAGCACACAGACTTCTCTCTACAGTCACTCCGGGCAACAGCAGCATCATGGGTTTGGGTATTGCATTTGACGATAACCTATCACCTGAGTCATCCGTGAAGTCTATCGATCCCGGCTCTCTGCACAGCCGCAAGGAAAAGCTCTCCCCTGAACTTGTGCAAAACGCAACCCAGAGCAATGCTTCGCTATCAGCTCGCAAGGAGTCCATCGGTACTGCTCTCTCTCCTCAAAACACCTACAGCGGTACTCTCATCGCGGAGCCTGCGGCTTTTGGCCCTCGTCGCTGGGACAGCGGTGTACCTGGCTTAGGCAACACAATCCTGGGTCCAAGGCATCCTCGCACTTTGTCGTCAGCCTCATCTACAACCACTTCTTACCACAACGTTCCAGAGCACAATGACGGCACTAGCTTCTCAGCTCACATCACTTCGCTAATCGACACATCTCTTGCACCTCCTCGTGCGAGAAGGCTAAACAGAGCAATCCGGACCAGCAACAAGCGACCAGCCAACTCACCACCTTCCGGCCGTCGATCGACAGCCAAAGCAGCGAAGATTTCGATCGTGCAATCAATCTATGCTCAAACTCCTGCTGAGCTGCACAAGCAGAAGGAAGAACTGGTGCCTCAGCGTTTTGGTCCCAGATGCCTTGGTCCTGTCTCAGAAGCCGAGAAGAGAGAAAAAGCTACTGGGCTCTGGAAGGCTGAGAAGGAGAAACTCGACAAGGAGGTGGAGAGAGCTGCTACTCTTGAAAGAGCCAAGTTGGCCTCCGAGGGTACGCGTCCTTGTATCGCCAACCAGCACAGTCTGAAGGCAATTCGACACTCTTTCAACACAGATACAGATGGTGCAGTTCACGTCCAAGCTGGTTGTTTCTCGTCTGAGGCACAGAAGATCATTGAATACGCATACGGCACTAACAAAAAGTCTGTTCAGCCCGTTTCTAAGCAGGACGAGAACAAAGGCCACAAAAATTCTAAACCTGTCAGACAGAGAGTCAGACCTGAAGGAAGAGCTATGAGCCCTGACCACCGAGGACCGAGCAAAGAGAGCTCACAAGGACCTTCAGCACCCGCTACCAGCAATACTTACAGAAAAGACCACGCCTCACCATCCACCACTCAGAGCCGCACTTGCGATCCAACTATCAGCAGACCCCACGCCTCTTCCGCCCATGCATCACGCCTCAACTTCCTAACCATCTCATTCCTCAATCTTCTTGGCACTTACACCCACCTCCACTCCTCCTGTCCTACCGTACGTCCTCTGCGACTCATCCACACTTCCCTCTCTTCACTTCCTCCAACCGCAAGATCCCTCACCGCCGCACTCAAAGATGCTCAAGAACTGTTGAAAGTGCTCGCCAGCCATCAAGTTGCAACATTGGAGGGGTTGGAGGATAATAGAGGAGAATTGGAGAAAGTGGGATTGGAAAGTGTGATGAAAGAAGCTGAGAAGAGAGTCAAGGAGACAGAGGGGTATGTCAGAAAACTTGGGGAGTGGATTGTGACGTGTGGATGTCTTGGTGATGAGATTTGATGGGTTTGGTGATGCATTGAAAAGGACGTTAAGCATTAGTGGTGCCTGGTTTAAGGGTTATGAATGAGGTGGACGAGACGAGAGAAGATGAATAGGTATGATGAACAGTGGGCTAGAGAAGCGAACAAAAGATGTTTGTCAAAGGAAACAAAGTCATCAAAAGAAGCCGCAGAATACGGGTCGAGTTTTCTTTGTTATGAAAACCGAGATGCATATTTCTTGAATGCAGGATACAAGCAGGTAGGAGAAGCCACACTACACAAGACAAATCACTCGAACCATATCAACCGTATTAGCAAAGACAAAGTGGTCAAAATGTCTTCTAGCTACAAACCACCATACTTTATCTAATCCTCCACATTCCAAGTCTGCTTCCACCAAAACTCACACTGCTTACTCGCCCAACTGTCATCAACTAGCTGGGCAGTAACACCAGTATGCCCACCACCAGCTCTTTCATCATTACCAGCTCCAAACACCATAGTCTGTTCTTTGTCTCTCCAAGCCTTCCATTCTGGCCTTTGCCACCTTCCCTTGATCTTGTTAGGGTCTCCACTAAGCACAAACGAAACGATGTA
This sequence comes from Aureobasidium sp. Y128-05A, assembly GCA_037042735.1. Lineage (NCBI taxonomy): Eukaryota > Fungi > Ascomycota > Dothideomycetes > Dothideales > Saccotheciaceae > Aureobasidium > Aureobasidium sp. Y128-05A. Next base: position 71,228 of record JAXQKC010000109.1, on the reverse strand, counting down.
ATCGTGGAAAGTGCCTGCGATCTCCCTTTGCGTTGAGGAGACACCAGTAACAGAAGGATCGAAAGTCTCATACCACATTTGATCGCCATGGTTTGCGCCTCCAAGGACAGTGCGATTGGTTGCCCAGTGGTAAAGATATACAGGCGGGTTATCTGCAGAAGACGCAAGAACAGCGGTTTGGCGAACCGGACATACGTAAGCGTAATGTCCATACGCAGCTTCCAAACGCTTGTACTGCGGCCCTACATCCAACGCTCTGGTATCCGTATACTCCGAGTCTGGATAAATGCTTGGATCAGGGTATAACTCATCAATCTCATCCAGTTCTTTCTCAGTCAATTGTGGCAATAGTGTTGACCAAAAGGAGCGGAAATCTGCAGATGTAGCGACGGTTTTGGGGACGTACATTGTGCCTTCGTTGTGGTTGAAGCCAGTGAGAATGGGGACTTTGTTCCAGGTATTGGAGGTCCAGGCTGAGAGGGGTCGGCGGCTGATGAGTTCGCCGTCGATGACTGGTTGCCATGCCCATCGTACAGAAGGGTTCCAGTGTAAGAATACATTGTTGGAAGCTTCGACAATTGTGGCCTCCGAGACCTTACGGAGACAGGAGAGGGTCGAGGACTTTGGGATGTCTTTACATCCGGTCTCTTCGAGGAAGTGTTGGAACTGAGTTTCGTGAAGGCGCGAGTCGTATGGGTGCAAAGCGCGAGATGTTGGGCCTCCTGATTCGATAACGGCTTTGTGGAAGAGTTGAGAGGGAGTGTTGATGTTCATGATGTGATGGCCAATCTGAAAATAGTTGTCAGTCATTGTTATTTCCCTTGCAAGCAGCCAAGGCAGAAAAAGTGAAGACTCACCGAATGCGCACCAGCACTCAGACCAACCAACGTTACATCTCCAGCATCACCACCAAAAGCCTCAATATTGTCTCTGACCCACTCAAGCAACAATACCTGATCCCAAAGACCAAGATTCAGCAACCCCTCCTGATGCGTCAATTCCGAGTTTAGGAACCCAAGAGCACCAATACGGTAGTTGAAGCTCACAGCCACAAAAGGCTGTGTAGACCATCCAACCATACTGGCTGTATTGTGCATCTTTGCTGTGCCACGGTTAAAAGCTCCACCGTGTACGTACACCATGACCGGGACTTTTTTGTCTTTAGGCATGTTGGTGGGACGAAAGACGTTCGCGGTCAAGCAATCTTCAGACCAGACATCGGGACCACCGCCAGGAGGAAGCAGCTGCTTGCCAGGACATCTAGGACCAAATGATCGAGCCGAGAAGGTCTTGTTGCTGGGAGCTACGGGTTGTGGTTTGGCGAAGCGTAGGGACTGAATTGGAGATTGAGCGTATGGGATACCTAGCCATGCCTCTACTGGAGCAGGGAAATCGTTCTCAATGACTTTTCCAACGAGTGTCGCTTGAGGAATGGTAATGACGGGTTGAGCTGCAGTCTCGAAGCCAAGGAAGCGTTGGACAGAGCCCAGCACTTGTTGTTGTTGCAGAGATGCGAAATTGGCCGCGACTAGGACTAGAGGAATAAGCAGAGCAAAGGCAAAATGTTTTGCTGGATTCGAAGAAGGCATGATGGATGGTTCTTGGACAAACTACCAAGGTCACGGAGTATAGAATCAAAGACGCTTTTTGGTTATTGAAGTGAAGCGCAGATCACGACATCGGAGCTGAGACGGCGGCCATCAATGTGGTCTGGTGGCCGAGCGGGCAACTCGGTCATGCTAGTGGAACACTTGGCCTGGTATCCGATAGTAAGATAGGAAGAGAGTGAGGTTGAGGATACTCAGGTACCTAGTGTTATCGATAGGGCAACCGCCTATCGCGGGGAAGCCTTCGGCCAGCGGCAAAAGAAAGCACGGCGGACAGAAAGTTTGTTTGAAGAGGTACTGCAGATAAGGTTTTGAAGGAGTCGATACAGACGAAAAGACTGACTCGAACGAATGCCAATGCTCCTTGAATGAGTTGCGCTTAAGGTCAAAGCGCAACAGTATAAACAGAGAGGGTCAATCAGAAGAGCGACGAGCCTTCCAAACACTCGAGCAACTCATTGCAAAACGTTCATTAGACACAAAACCAAGATGTGAATTCTCGGTCATCCGATATGATATCTTTCGATAGGCCTAAGAGCCGGTAGATCCATGTAAAGTTATGCTTCTAGCCCTATGCAGATAGAAAGAGGGGAAAGATAGGTTATCTCCCGACCACCACGTTCTCTTGGCAGCTGAGGTATAGTAAGTGCTGCGAGTACAAAGTCCACCTCGCAGATCTGCACAACTCGATTCGTCTCCCTCATGCCTCCAGTGTCACTATCAATCAGACACACCATGTCTCCTCCATCTACAAAAGGAAATATGCCTGATCAAACCCCTCGTATAGACGATATGTCTATCAAAGAAAAGTCCCTCGCCGCTCCAGAGACTACAGAGATGGACATTAAGGCCGGCGAAGTGATTGAAGATCTCGATGCAGCTGAGATCTTCCTTCGCGACAACAACTTCTCCCACTCTTACCTGCACGAACTGCTTCAAGATGAGGCTGCTTGCAAGAAGCTCGTCCATAAAGTCAACTGGACACTCATGCCACTGCTCTGCGGAACCTATCTGCTCCAATACATCGACAAACAAGCCTTGAGCTATGCTGCCGTATTCGACCTGTTCAAGTCGACAAAGACTACGTCGGACGAGTATGCTTGGTTGACAAGTATATTCTACTTTGGCTACTTGGTTTCCGAATGGCCAAGTAGTTATCTGGCGCAGCACTTTCCTACTGGAAAAGTGTTGAGCTACTTTGTGATTACATGGGGCTCGGTTTTGATGCTGACGGCGGCGTGTTCGAACTTTACTGGCCTGGCCATCTGCAGATTCATCCTGGGGTGTCTCGAGGCTCCCATCGTGAGTGATACTATGCTTCGCTGTTGTCCAACCTGCTGACATATTGCAAAGACTCCTTGCTTCATGATGTTGGTCGGCATGTGGTTCACACGTAAAGAACAACCTTCGCGTGCTGGTATTTTCTACTGTTTCAATGGAGTTGGCAGTATGGTCGGAGGCATTCTTTTCTATGGTGTCGGTCAACTGGATGGCTTCCCAGTCTGGAGTAAGTTGTTGTCTTCTCGATCAAAGTAAACCATATGACTAACAGCACTCAGGAGTGATCTTCTTGCTCTGCGGAGGCTTGACCATCGTTTGGGGTATCGCACTCTTCTTCCTGCTTCCCAGCAACATCATGACTGCCAAATTCTTCTCCACGGAAGAAAAGGCACTGCTTATCGCGCGCAGCCAGACAAACCGGACTGGTGTGTACAATCCCAAGATCAAGTTCTCACAGGTCAAGGAAGCCTTGCTGGACCCTCAAATCTGGATACTGTTCTTGTTCGTCCTGTGCAACGAAGGCATCAACGGAGGTATGTAACGATGCGCTGTCTTGTCGAGCAGATGTTAACATACACAGGTTTTGCGAACTTTGGCAAGTTGATCGTCAAAGGTATCGCACACGGTGATGCGCTCAAGACGACGGCGTATGGTATCCCTTCCGGAGCGTTCCAGGTGTTCTTTGTCTTTACTGGTCCGTTCGTGGCTTCCAAGTTCAAGAACATCCGAACATACATAATGGCGCTGTACCTCTTGCCAACCATCATCGGAACCAGTCTCGTGTGGAAGCTACCCAGAGACAACTCGAATGGTCTGCTGGTGTCGTACTATTTGGTGTGTACCACAGAAGCGATATCAGGTACATCATGCTAACAATGACGCAGATTGGCTCTTTCGTGGCATCTCTCGTACTGGCGTTGCAGATGCCTGCCAACAACGTAGCGGGATATACCAAGAGAGTGACAGCAACCGCCTTTGTGTTCTTGGCATATTGTATTGGCAACATCTGCGGACCTCATGCATTCCTGGCGCACGAAGCACCGGTATACGAGACCGGATGCAAATTTATCATCGCGTGCGCCGCAATCCAGGTGGTGCTCGTATTTGCCTTGCGAGCACTGCTGATCCACCGCAACAAGAAGAGAGATGCAGAATTTGGGCCAGTATCTGATATGGATACAAGCGAGGAGACGATTGAGGACTTGACAGACTTTGAGAACCCTCGGTTCAGGTACTCGTACTGAGTAGATAGGGGGTAATGTTATGAGACACGTTTTTCAGCCTTCTTGATATCTTTGCGCATTTTGCGAATTTCCATATTGACATGACGAAGAGCTTGAGCCGAATTGGCAGCTTTTATGACAGGATCCTGGATGGCAGACTTGAAAGAACCCTGAGACGAACGCAGGGCAGGAGGCACCAAAATGCCGTACCAGTGGATGGGATCGCGGACTTTCTTTTGTATTGCTTCTTTGTCACCTGCCGTCTCGGAATTGGTCTCCTGACTTTGTTCCCCGGGCGGCTCCTCCTCAGACTTCCTTGGTGGTGTTGTCGGTGGAGTAGGCTGCTGACCAGGAGAATCCTCTTCTTTATCCTCATCTTTCTGGTTCGACAACTTGTTGGTCGAGTCTCTGTTCGAGTCTTGGGTCGGGAGTGATGTTATGTCCTGAAGTTTCAGGGCGAGACAGGGGACGTCTTGGCCATCGACTGAAGTGTCGAAACGAGTGATGGCTTGCATACGGTCGTCATACGATTCCTGGCCATATCGAACACGACTGGTCGACTTGAAAGTGGCCTGAGCAAGATTGAAGAAGCCAGAGGAGAAATGACGGGCAATGTCTTGTTGAGCTTGGTGGTACGAGTCCAAGAGATTTAGGTGTTTCTCCCATAGCGCATCCAATTGATCGCGAAGCTCATCTACGCTCGCTTCGGGCTTGACGTCGCCTCCTTCTGACATTTCGTGTTGATGGCGTGCAGGAATAAAGTTAGTGCAACCGCGATTACTGTAGCCATCGAGGGGTCGCGGAGACCGAAAGCTCCAGAGTCTTGGCAAAATGAGACTCGATAATGGAATTGGAGATTGACATTTCTCGAAAAGCGACTCGAAACATCACAGAATAATGCTGGCATCACGAGCGCCGTCGCTGCTACGGCCACTGCGACTCAAGCGACTGCCGAATCAGTCGTCGTTGCGACTTTTCACACAAAACCACCCGCTCCTTCTCATCACACGCACATCCTCGCCTCGACCGCAACTTCCATATTTGTCGCAACCTTCGCGGAACGCCTTCGCCTCGAAACAAACCGCGCGTTTCCTGACGACCGAAAACAAGAATTATGTCAAAGAGCAGGTCTGGCTAGCTGCCAAATGGTCCGCTGTAGGATGGTCTTTTTTCTTCCTCGGAGTCGTCGCTCTTTATGGCATCAACCAGGAAGTGCTGGAACGCAAGACCCCTTCCCCTGACGAATGGTCTTTCTTCTCGCGCAATCACTTCAGATGCGCCAACGCCGCTGTGAAGTCCGATCACGAATACACCGACTGGGCTCAAGTCGCGACCGAGTTTAGAAGATGCTTGGAAAGACTCGAGAACTCAGATATCGATGGCAAGGGCACAAGCCCTCTTGTTCCTGGCCTGGATGATATCCGTGGCATCAACCCATCTGCCTTTGATATCTCGGAAAAGTCGTATGCCTGGAAGGAAGGCTATTTCCAGGTCGTCATGCAATGCGCTCGTGCTTCTGAACATATTGACAACATGGTCCTCGACACTACTCGCAAGATCATTTTCCCAAAGGACGTTGTCATTGGCCCTTCCAACCCTAACCCTCGCCCCTGTCCTCCTGGTGCCGAGTCTGCTCCCCGTGAGGAGGATTGCGAGAGAGCCTATGCCCCTCCAGAGACTTTCTACCTCAAGGTCTTGACTGGTCTTGGTTTTTCTAGCCGCCAAAGAATTGAGGCTGCTTTGGCATACGCAAACTGGCTTGAGATTAAAGGCTTGAACGACTCGGCTGACGAGACGTACAAGTGGGCTGTCGACATCGCTGCTTCTGCTCTGCCAGCACCCGATGCTGTCATTGACAAGGACACTTCTATCCTTCGTGTACAGGAAGCCACTCCTCCTAGCCCCAACCTTCTCCGTACTGCAACTGCTCTCGCTACGCATCGCGCTCGTTCTGGGAATGTCACCTCTGCTCTTCCCATCTTCCTGTCTGTCCTCCGTGCTCGTCACGCCTCACCCGTCGACATCGCTCCTGCAACCAGATCCGAGTACACCCCTTTCTACGTCTCAGACCCAACAAATACTGATATCGGGTCCTTTATTAACATTGTCAAATCTCTTTTCACTCCTCCTTCTTACCCTGCGGAACCTCCATCCGGCGACGAGCCATTCCTGCGTCAACCCGCTAATGTCCCAGACTGTGCCGAAGCCGAACTCATGCTCTACATTGGCGAGATCCTTTTCGCAACAGCCTCCTCAGGTCGCGAAGACGAAGGACTTGGCTGGACCAAGCAAGCTGTCGCTATCGCTGAGCGTGGTACCTCCTCGAACGACCTTCTGCCCGAGAATCGTGACAAATGCAAGGCATGCCTCGAGACTGGTATCTCCAACTGGGGTGCTATGGTTGCAAAGCTCTTGAAAGAGTCTCAATCTAAGCCTGCTACTTCGTCTTCATGGTCTGGCTGGTTCTCTGGTGGTCAGGCAGAAGACAAAGAGGCCAAGTGGGAGGACGAACTGCGTGCCGTCGAAGTGACCCGCATGAATCTTGTTGCACAAGGCATCAACTCCAAGCTTGCTGCGGCCCCTCAACGAACTGGCACCTTCATCGGTTGAACTGCTTGATATCCTTATTGCGTAACCTGAAGCATTTTTATCCTCATCACGCTACCAAGTTGCGTTTCGCTCAGCAACAATCTTTTGGCCATTGGCATTCCAGAGTCAAAAACTAAGCGACTAAGCATGCTCTACATATACGAGGATTCTGACCCAGCTTGTTTGCGGGAAGTCATAGTGGATATCTTCCCAGGCATGCCATTCCTCAACTCAATCTATCTCGGTTGTCACCGGTCATGGATTCAAGCGAGCAGAAATATCCACTCACTCTTTCTGCAATCGCCCGATGCCAAAGAGCACGTTGAGTATCTAGAGCAGCAGGATTATGGTGCATAATCTACCTTCCTGGTTCAGATAGTCGGCCGCAACAGGCAAATTTCTTGAATTGCTTGTTCTGTAGTAATATAACAATTTACTCAATGTACAATACAAATCCTTTCACTGTAACTTTTTCCATCTCTTCTGAATACCCTGGGCTTTTTACCTCGAAATCAATCGTTCTTGAGTCCTTTTTGATCATTATATCCACAGGTCAAGCTACTCTACACAACCACTCATCATCCAACACAAACCTCACACCACCCAAGGCCCAGAAAACCAAACCCCCTCCTTAACCACCAACTGCCCCTCATCCGTAAACATCACCCCCTCCTCCTTCAACAGCTTTAATTTCTTACTCTGATTAATCCCACTAGGCGCACACTCCCAATCCCCCATAAAGCCTCCTACAAACCCATTTGCAGCAATCACGCGATGACAGGGTACCTCGGGCGCAAAAGGGTTTCTGCGTAATGCGCCGCCTACAGCACGAGGAGAGGAGGATAATTGGCGTGCGAGGATTGCGTAGGAAGTTACTGTGCCAGGAGGGATACAGAGGAGATGTGTGTAAACGCGCTGTTTTCGAAGGTTTTGAGTATGATGGAAAGAAGTGAAAAGTAATGGGTTTTGGACCTACTCGTTGGAAATCTGTTATAGAGGTTGTGGACAAGAGGGTGGTGAGGTGAGTGTCCTTAGGAGCTGTAGGTTGTTTGGCGAAATAGGGAGAGGTTGTTTGTGCCATTTTGGATGTGTTTTCTTTTGCGAGGCGAAATTAGAAAGAAGAGCAGTAGTGAAGAGAAAACCCCTATATAGTGTGGATTGTTAATAGATATACTACTCAGTGGCAGTGGCAGGTAGGTGGACGCTCTCGAGGTGTGGTGTTGCAAGCGATTGGTCACTTTGACAGCAACGAAACGCGTCGCGCCGACCGAGGCTCAACAGCCCCAAGGCAGACACCGAGTCTGATGCCACCACCAGCAATATGAGTCAACATTGCTGCTAAATTGACGAATCGATTTGTAAGTCATTGACTTGCGAGTTTGAGAGCCACCTCAGCGCAATCTACTCTGCTTCGAAAGTGACCGATTGGACTCCATGGACAGGATTGCCGATAGTGTCGAGCAATAGCATGGCACATCAAATCTTCTTCATTTTCAAAGTACCCATACATAACATCATGGTATCAATCAGCAACAGGACGCATCAGTGACTCCGGAAAGTCACGCCATACTCTGGACAATGCCCAATTTCGATACACCTTCATCTCGCTGGCAAGCCCTGGTAACCCGCGACCCTGCAGCAAACGGCCTCTTCGTCTACTGCGTTCTCACCACACAAATCTACTGTCGGCCCACTTGCAGCGCACGCCTCGCGCGTCGAGCAAATGTATCCTTCTTCTCTACGTCCTTCGAAGCCGAGGCTGCTGGCTACAGAGCTTGCAAACGCTGTCGACCTGAATTACCAACCCATTCTCCAGAGACTGATAAGATCAATGCTGTGTGTCAGAAACTGAAGGGTTTGAAACCCGGACAGCAAGTTCCTAAGCTGGAGGATATGGCGACGCTTGCTGGGTTAACCAAGTCACACTTCCACCGCAGTTTCAAGCGGGTCGTTGGGATGACTCCGAAAGCGTATTTGGAGATGGTTATGCGAGAAACGGATGTTTCTACCGCATCACCATCGACTATGACAGATCCACCCTCTTCTGACTGGCTAAGCCCTATACTCAGCATGAGCACTGAGGGTACATCTCGAACGTCGTGCAATCTGGATCCTTCAGATGAGCTGCTGCTGACCAATCGTCATCAACCTGGCTCTATTCATTATGCGATAACGTCGACAACACTAGGCACTCTTTCCGTAGCCTTTTACAACGGCGATATATCTATGCTGGATCTGTGCGATACCGCAGAAGAGGCATCGGCCTGTCTAAAGCGTGCCTTCGAGCCGAATTCTTATCATCTTGTCCCACTTAGCACTACAGATGCTGGACATGGAGAATTGATCAAGAAGCTTAATGCTGTAGTTGAGGCTTTGGAGCGTCCGAGTGGAAAGACCATGTTTCTACCACATCAAGTAATCATCATGGGTCAGCAGGAAACACAAATCAACGAGTCAGAGTCGACGCGACGTGAATACTGACACAACATGACTCCGAGTTCGTCTCATTGCATAGATTTGAGTGTTGCATGGTCCAAAAAGATAAACAACAGCAAATCACAATTGTATCGTTCTATGCCTGCTTCGATCTCTTCTTCACACTGCCATTGCCATCGCCAACAGCATTGACCAATGCCTTGACACTCCCATTAACAACACCATTACTTCCTCCTTTCTTTTCTTCATTCTGTTCCATTTCCTGTTCACCTTCCTCGTCTTTAGTTCCAGCATCAAACCTGACTTTCCTAGCCGCCTTTTCCCTTTTCCTCTGTTCCTTTTGCCTTGCTTCCATTTGCACACGCTCCCAAATCTGTTTTCCGACTATCAGACTCGAGATACTGGATGCAACACCCACAGTCACAGCAGATACAGGAATCCAATTTACTGCAGAGCCAGGGATTAGGATGTCGCAGCAGTCGATGATGATATTAGTGTACAATTGAGGTTTTGAGGCTGAAGAGGTTGGGAAGGAGAGGAGTTCGTAGCAGGTCAAGAGGAAAGAGACGCTGATGGCGAAGAACCAGATTTGAAGGGCGTGGTGTTGGAGTGAGGTTAGGAAGGCTGAGTGGGTGATTTTCATGGCGTTGGTCTGGGTATCTTTGTTAGCTCATTGACAGAGCATGGAAGCAGATGATGGAAAGACTCACAATGCAAAACATTTCCATAAAGAAGTAGAGTGCCAGCAGGGCGTTTTTCGCGGTCTTGAGGATACGACGTGCAGGGTCTGGGTCAGAAGGAGCAAAGGCTTGCTGCGTGAGTTGGCTGAAGTCTATCCATTTGAAGAGGCGGAGGTAGCGGCGTGCTGTACAATTTCATCTTTTCGTCAGCCAAAAGTTTCGTCTAGATATACGCTCGTCGTGCAGCTGCTCGCTTCGAACAAATTTACTAGCGCCAGCGTACACATCAATTATGGTGTCTTGTTCCCAAGACATCCGTCATGTCTTCTTTGCCGCAGAGCAATCTGTCTCTGATTTCTGTAATCAAGAGCATAGAAGCTTGATCAAGCCATGCAATCTCTTCTTTCAGTCACTCGGGTATGCTAACTACCAAAGGTAAAGGATAAAACAGATTGTAAAGCCATCAACTGGGAATAGTAGAAATGAAAGCTTACCAAGCGCAAATTGTCCTCTAGCCATATTCCAAGTCTTCGCATCAGCGGCTGATGATGTGGTACCAGCTGCTATCTGCACCAGCGCTTGAAGCAGTCTCAGTGACTTTTCGACCGCGGCTATTGTATTTTTGTCAGTCCTTTTCTTGTACAGCGGTTGGAGGTCTTGGATGTGGGCTTTTAATCAAGGACGACATTTTCATGGCCTCTATATCACGATCGATCCGACTTCTGATACCGAAGCTTAGTTCAGTACCTAGCCTCTTCCATCTTTTACTCTTCTGCTTCCAACTTGGAACGCTGCTGGAAACGAATATTTCGTATACCAAAACTTCACTCGGGAAAGCGATACCCCGAGCCTTTGCGCGAAGAAAAAAAGGCAGATGGACAAGAAACAAGAAAATGTACATACCAGCATCGTTGGCATAGTTAGCTACTTCCGCGAACATCATTGCGAATCGAATGTGTTCGCTACGAGTCGCTCACGCGTTCTGATTATTGCCACGAGATGTGAACACAGTAGGCGGAGAGATGGTACGATAGATGCGGGTCTGTCTGAATTTCGGCTTAGTCATCCGGCCAACACCCTCGCCCGAGTCGGCAGAAGAAGTGAGTTTGCATACGAGATAAGCAACTGGAACGCTGCGATGTTGTCTTTGCTTAAGCAAGTCGTAGATGGGAGCTGCTCCATACAGATGGCATAGCAGTATGGTTGAGAAGGGAAAGTCGAGGAGACAGTGTCCGATATCGGTTGTCCTGAGCTACTACAGGGTCATGCTCATTGCGACGAGACTTTAGATCTCGTAAGCGATCTTTGGACCAGTAGAGATTCCTCGAGAGAGCTTTGGTCGAAGCACTCCTCTATTGTGATTATTCACAATACGCGGTAGGACTCCATGGTAACGTGAGAAGTTAGTAGAGGCAGTCTTGACAATGGTGCCTCTTCCAAGCACACAAAGGTTAGCTTGATATGGCACTTTCCGCGTAAGTCAACAGTGGACTGCCGTTCTACGAGACCTGTGACTAGATTTGTACGAGAGGCAGAGCATGTTCTAACAGCTAGAAGAGTCTGTCATGGGATGCAGCAAAAGAGCAATCACATAGGGAAATGTTGACAACTAGCAACTAATTCATAACGTTGCCATCCCTCGGCTGTTCTCAACGAATGCAGGCGTTCGCAGCCAGTCACGAATTATGACCATCCCCATCCCCTGCCTCGAAACCCTCGACAGCCGCGCAACGCTCAATCGATCAACATCCAATCGTCGTAAGCTTGTCTCTCCCTAAGAATAGGAGGTGCTTATAGTGGAAGATACCTTGCGTATACATCCCAAAACAAAGGCGTGCCTAATGTTTCAGAAATCTCGAGGGAACATACGAGGCCCCTGTCTCGAGCGCTTGTACTGTAACTCGACTGTAGCGTTAAAAATACCACTCCCTTTGTACCTTCGGAAACGGTGCAGGAGAAGCGGCTCTTGAAACAAGTACCATCCAAGCTTCTCAAATAGACTCGTCGAGCGATAATAACATCGATTATCGAAAAGGAGATTTGATAATGCGGCACAGATGTAATTGATGTAATCCTACATTTGATGGTGGCTGCGTTGTTATAGTGATTAGGCGTGATTGCGACTGTTTCCTGAGATTTACAGGGGAAATGAGACAACCGCTGTTGGTCGATCGCGAAACGTGTAACGACTGAGGCTTAAACAACAAGCTTCAGGGGCAGCTTTCGATACTTAGGTACAATCAAAACAATGTCATCACATGTGATCACTATCGATTCGAGACAATGGAAGTGGATTGAAATGAGAAAAAGTTCGAATTGTTTGTTCAAAGTGTGATATCCAGAGAGAAGCGAAACAAAAGGTATATGTACATGAAGCTTTGAAGAGAAGATGGTCGTTTTGGTTGTTGTGTTTGAGTTTGGATTCAAATCCAGTCATGAGAAGATGTGTCGCAGGTGTTGGTCCTCTATGAGAAGGTGGTGCGGACGAAGTTGTTGTTCTGGCCAACCAAGCAACCACCAGAGGCAGCGCCAGCGTAGGTGCCAGACTCAGCACCCTTCTGGGAGGAGCAGTTCTCAAGAGTGTAGCCAAATTCGCAGGAGTCGCCAGAGTCGCAGGTGAAGACGCACTCAGTCATGGAGGAAACACACTCGGAGCCCTCAATGGTCATGTTGCGGCCGTTCATGTTGACGAGACGAGAGACATCGACGGTGGAGTACTGGCCGTTGTAGGTGAATTCACCCCAGGTGTTGCTGATCTGTCCGTTGACCATCTTGGTGTCCTCGTAGAGGGCGGCCCAGCCGCCGGAGGTGCCAGTGGCAGTGGAGATGTTGACAGAGCTGCCGTTGGTGATCTGGTAGGTGATCAGGGGAGCCTGGACGTTGACCCAGGAGCCGACGGGGCCCCACATGACGAGGACGAGGTCCTCGCCGGACTCGTTGTTGAACTCGGTGACATAGTCGCCGTCGTTACCGATCCAGGAGGCGTGGCCAGCAGAGGCAGAGTTGGCGTTCTGACCAGTCAGGCAGCCAAGGGTCTGGAGGAGGGTACCAATAAGACCGCGCTCCTCGACGGCGGGCTTGGGAATGGCGGCAGCACTGCTGAGGGCCAGGTTGGCGAGAAGAACGGTAGGAAGGTTGAAGCGCATCTTGACGGCTGATAAAATGATTGTGGGGGGTGGTGAAAAAGGGTTGGTGTTTAGTTTTTTGGTTTGATATTGGTGTTAAGTGAATGTGTGGCCGCGATGGCGTCGACTGGTATACAACCAAAAGAAGGAAAAAGAGAGTGACTTGATGGAAGGAAGGAGAGTGAGGATGGGATGGGCTTACCGTTCTTTTATGAATCTGAGCGTCTTCCACACAATGTATTGATCAGTGTTTAATCAAGCCGTTACCGCCATGCAGAGCCCATCCATTCGTGGGTCCCCCCCTCCCAGTGGACGTAATCAAGCCGTTTCCCATCATTTGGCGCCTCGTCAATGCGCCAGGATGGAGACAGTGATCCATGCTTTGTTGTCTTTGTGGAAGAGCTGTGCTTTGCATACACTTTTGGGACTGCATGGACCGAGAGCCCCGATTTTCTCTTTCAGCCACGGACCAATGAAAATTAAGATTCGAGTCCGAATACTCATTGTCTGGATGTTTGGAACACCTGTTGCCCTGCTGGCAACAGAATTGAAGTCTAGAACCCGCCAAATGAGAGTGAAAGGGGGAAAGCGTCGGCCGTTGCTCTGCCGCGTACACAGCTCGTGGCGTTCACAATATTCGGCTAGTTAGACGGGAGTACCTGACGGTATCCAGATTTTGAAATGGTTGTCTTTGACTCGCAACAGTAAGAGATGTCGGAGCGCTTCGAGTTCTGAACATGGCGCCGTGCTCTGGTCTTGCGCGTCACCATCCTTGCCTGCTGCGGCCAGGTCCACATCTTGCCGCTACGTACTCCGGGTGATTGGCCATGTGCAAGTCCCACTGTCAAGCTGCGCGCGCGGCAAGGCTGCCATCGCGAGCCTGTGAATCGAAGAAAGATCGGAACAGAGACTCCGCGCGCCGGCGGCCCTTGACAGACATGGACGTAGATGCATCTGGTTGGGAGGACTTCCGAATTTTCAGGTACGGGCGTCGCAGATTTTCAGGTACCAACGATGTCGCAGAACACACTTTGCCGGTGTCCAGGTACCAAACCTTGTTTTGTCGGCCCTCTGTTACACACCCGTCCCATCACACCAATACTTCTGCTAGGCTGTGGTCTTCTTCGGTTACTTCTACGCGCCCTGCATCGGACATTTAACAAAACAGAAGAGACTGCTGGTGTGTGTGGACCCATGTGTCAACAACCAAATACCGGATGTATAATCTTCATTTGATCGAGTGGAAGCAGCCGCGCGTTGTCAAATTTTCGGCAGATTGTGACAGTCGTGCTTGTGGGTTTTTTGGCGAGGTCAGAAGTTGTGGTGGGAAGAAAGCTGCCAGGTCATCAATAGATCGACCGCCGTATGCAAGGAGCATCTCAGCGCTTACATGCAGTCGCACCACCTTCCACACGTGGTTACGACGACAGAAGATCAATACATGGGGAGCCTGGAGACAAGGGTGTCGTGTGTAATCGATTTCAATAGACTTCCATCTTATCGACCTCAATCATCGAATCTATCAACCTTGTCTCAAAGGCCTCAACATCCAGCCGCCTGGCTTAAAGGATCAATAAAGCGATCGAATAGTCTTCGATGTCTCGGTTGAACAATAATTGCCATTTGTTTTCAACGGCGTGACATCGAGCTGCATCTTTGAAGATTGTTCGAACAGAGATGTTGACTTTGCAACCGATGCACCTTCCATTGGCCCGGAAGCGTGGCATACACACCTTTCCGCTGGCATCCTCGAATGCTTTCTCTTGACTTCGGATGCCGACTCGTAGCGAAGCGGCTGTCCTTCATGCAAGGACGGGACGTGACACAGCGAATCCTCGATTCACATCCACAACCAACGAAAGGTACAGCGCACGCGACACACAGCAGCACATCTTCAGCTCTTTCGGTAATGTTGCAAAAGAGCTTGATCTCCATCAACGAGAGCAGTTTCTCTTAGCGAAAAGTGGAGTGGGCACATCCTCCACTTTTTACCATCACCACCAGAAAAACCGTTGTCTGTGTGTTTTCTCTTCGTGTCTTCACATGCTTGACTGCATAGCTGCCTCGAGTCGTGTCCTTTTGACAAGCTGTCTTGCGCAACTCGGAAAAGGTATTCAACTGGTCACTTCAGCGGCAGCCCGCAGTTGACCCAACAAGTCGGTACAACAGAGCCGACGGCACGCTGAGAATGTGCGGGCAACGTAGTGCGCAGACTGCCTCTGGGTCACTAAGCAACGAAAAAGTGTACCATCAACCGGCGGCGGTCCGTCAGCTTTACTGCGCCCAAACTTCCATTGGTCTCTTATCCACTATCTGTCCTATCGATAGCTCCCGAGTCTCTTTTCGCTACAATACACAGACTTCATATGCCATGTGTCCTTTCTGGTAAGTTTTTCCCTTTTAGTGAATTTACTAGGGCTCTATCATGACTTTGGGGCTTTCAACAAAGTGTGGAGTTTATCTCTTTTGGTTACCACGATTTGTTAAGATCGCAAGGGTTCGAGGCTTCGGGGTCAGCTCTTCCCTTTCGTGCGGCTGGCCGTCGCGCATGAACGCAAGCACAAGAGGCCCCGAGTTATACTAGGATCAAGATAATACAGCATGGTTGAGCCATCGGACAAAACACGACAGGGTGTCAGATTTGGAACCAGCAAGGTACGGGTAATGCACAAGGGAAAATATGCAGGTGAGGATCTTGCGACATGGTTGTCCGACAAGGATCCGGCCGCTGAAAAGCCACCCCAGAAGGCACACAAAACACACTTTTCCAAAAGTCCGCCAATGGAAAACCTTGAAAGACAAAAAAGTTCTTCTTAGGCCTTCTTCAGCCGCGTGTGCTCCGCAAGCCACTCTTTTGACACAGCTCGGCTGCTCTTGCGAGCACTTGCCCAAGTATCTAAGACCACCTCATAGCTTGGCCTTGGCAGCTTGGTCATCTCTGTTGGTCTGCGCCATCTTCAACAACGCGTACAAGGTCTGTAACCGAGGCATCTCGAAGCCTTTCTCCCTGGCAATGCGAATGGGGTTACCCAGTATGACCTCCAATTCCATCTTCTTGCCCGCCTCCCAATCAAGCCACATGCTAGGTCTGCTTCCCGAAGTATTCTTTCTGGTGCTGGCGAGCAATTTGTCGGCTGATGCGAACTCGGGTGGGAACTCTTGACCGATGATCTTGGGCGCGGTGGTCAGGATCTCGAGCATGGTCGCATGCAGATGGCGGGACAGTTCTGGGTCTTTTGCCATTGCTGCGTTTGTGCTGCCGTTGGAGAGGACGCTGGAGGGGTTCATCGAGGCATTGATGGCGAGTTTGTGCCAGCGCACGAGTTGGAGTTTTGCATGTGTGTAGGCTTCCGCATCTTTGACTCCTCCTTGTTGTAACAGGTGTGCGAACTTGGCATTCTGCTGCTCGGCGTGAGCTGAAGACGAGGATGGGTTTGGTAAGTAAGGACCGATGTTGATGCGAGTCCAGCGATTGTGCTTGATCTCGCCGTGTCGTTCTTGCGCTGCTGAGACAACTGTGACGGCGCTGAGAATGCATGCTGAAGAGAAGCGTTTGGCATACGGCTCTTCAACACCCAAGCCATTCTGTATTAGCACGACTGCCGTTCCCTCATGCACCAGTCCCTCCAATGATTTGGAGTCATCGCTGACATCTGGCAACGCCTTCGTGCTGACGACGATATACTCCCACTTGACACCACTCTGCTCAGCCTCCTTCGGGTTGGCAAACACACGCGTAGGCATCCATTTATAGTCACCGTATTGCGGCGAGCTCACTGCAAAGCCATTGCTGGACACAGCCCTGTAGTTGGAGCGACACACACACGAAACCTTGACGTTGGGCGCTTGCGCGAGTCTGGAGCCGTAAAAAGCTCCCACGGCGCCTGCGCCGAAGATGAGCACTTCAATCGGATCACTTGACATGATGAGCTCTGGTATGATATGATCTTGCTTGTCTCTTCGACTCGAGCGCTTGCCTCGTCATGGTTTCCCCACGCAAGCGTGAACCTCGGCTGGAGTGTCTTGACCGCGTCATGATCTTTCTCCCATTTATTCTTTTTTTTGATTATGTCCTCGCTATGAGCATATAAGAGCCGCCATGATCTTCTCAATGCTATTGGTAAGAGGCCCTCCACAAAGCGGGTATCAGTAACGACTGCTCGAGCTTTAGGAACACCTCCTGTCGCCAGGCTGCCGTTCCCAGAGCTTTTGTGAGGCCTCGGCTTGTTGCCTGTGACAACCGATTTGTCGCATCTCCAACATCTGTCCGAAGCACCGCCGACGGTATGTCACGACTGCAGGATCCTTCCACATCCGTCATACATTCCATCATCGTGGGCATCGTTCATCGATGCGTTAGGAGAACATAGATGCGCGATGATTGTATGGGCGAGCTCGGCCGACAGATATCCACTGCTAGTGACCTACGCGAAGTCTATGGCATGTCCTGCGGCCTCTTGCGACTTTCTAGCTGGTCAACGGTAAGTAGGACTTTCGCTGCTCAGGACTGTTTGGCTCCAGTAGATGTCCTTCCACATGCAATTGGCTGTTGTATGCTTATCTCAATCATTCTTCCATCAATTGGTTCTGTGGTGTAGTTGGTTATCACTTCTGTCTAACACACAGGCGGTCCCCGGTTCGAACCCGGGCGGAATCATTGTTTTGATCGTGCTATGGACATCCTTTTTGCTGGGACAGGTGGTGATCTGGGAGGCTTCACAGTCCTTTTGCCAAACTTTGGTAAACAACCTTGCGAGTATGGCAACTGCTAAACCTTATGGGTCGGCCAAATTTCATGAGATTGATCCTTTGCACTTCCCTCTGCTTTATACTTGCCTGATGGGTAGGTGGTGTACTTGAGTCAATGGGTCTTGTGTGCAAGCTGGATGGGAAAGCTGTTTTGTACGATTGTGAGACAACCACAGACAGTATTGTGTCTTATGGCTCAGCATCACACAGCCGTACCGATAGGCGTACTACTGTCCAACGTAGAAAGTAGGTAGCATCGTTGGTGAGCGAATAGTGTCACCGACAACGATCGCAAGACTTGCCGCCAGTAGCACCCTGCTCATTCGACTACGGTTGAGAACGGTGCGGTCTACACGACGTGCCGAACAATTTGAAACGACTTGTCTGGAACAACCTTCGAAGCACAAAAATCTATGAAAATCTCTAAACACCGCTAGGGATGGTGTTGACATGGTCCAAAAAATGTACATTAGAATAAAACGAGGGTATGTATAACAAAAACAGCTTCAGCCGAAACACCGCGGCCTAAACCTTCCAAAGATATATGTGCTTGCAGTCAGCTGTCTTGTTCCGCTGCTTAGCAAAGTCGTGTGAGCTCCAGCCAACGCCTTAGATGTCGTGATAATTCGTTTCTGGTCCTCGTCTGTTCTCAATCAATTGCCTCCTTTTGTCTATCGTAGTGCAATGCCGGTGCCGTTCTTGGTCCAGCGATATAGAGCGAGGACAGTATGTCTTCGATATTGTGTCTCTTTCTGCGGTACGTAACGGCCTCGTGCTTGTGTGACTGCGGAGCGGAGGATCTGGCGGTAGTTGCGCTGGAAAAAAGATGTCAGTATCGCGATGGCAGAGCGACAGACAATGTAATCTTACCTGATACTCAGTGTCCAGAGTCGAAACACAAGCCTCGGTCGCTCGAATGATGACCTCGCAAGCGTTGATTATCTTTGGGTCTGTTTCTGTTTGCAGTCGATCTACAATGAGGAGAAGTGGTAGACTGCCTTGTAATAATTGGATACCGAGGAAGTAGGGTACGAAGCCGAGATCTGGATCAACGTCCAAGATGTGCGAGACGTTGTCGGCGGCTGCAATGGCATTTGCAATTGTTGTGGTGAATGAAGGAGTAGCCATGAACAGGTCGCGGTCGTCGAACAAAGACATGGGGTCCCATTTGCCTGCTAGCAAGACACGCGAGACTTGAATGACGAGTTTTGCGTATGCGACGACTGTTTTCGTGTGGTGAATGTCTTGATAGTCTAATGCCGATGCTTGTTGCTCGAATCGGACCAGACTTTGCTCGTAGTTGTCAAGTTGCAGCAGAACCTGAGACTGCACGCGTTGGCCATCCGAATAGAGCTTTCCAAGGGTGTGGTGGTTCTTCAGGTGGTTGTAGTCGAGTATGGTGCCGACTATCGTCATCAATGGCAGGAACCAGCCGTAGATGTTGTGACCAGTGCATTCGAACGAAGGAAACTGTGGGCGTTGCGTGAGTGACGAGAAAGTGCCCGATTGCCAGGACGCTTCATCCAGTGGTAGTAGGAGATCCTCACACTCAGCATCCAGCAAAGCGTTCTGGCGGTTGTAGCAGAGTGCCAAATGGCGATCCTGGATATAGAGCAACCACCAAGTTCTCCTTCGCTCTTCTAGCGTCTCTTGATCTACCTCGGGCTGTGCGGTATCTGCAGCATCCATGTACTGTGCGAGACCATTATCAAAATCGAACGAGTTCAAACCCAGCCAGGGGTCACTTTCAAATTCAATCATGCTTTGGTTATTGGCTGTTGGCGATACTCCTGGAATGGACGAGCCGGAAATGGGCTCCTTGTTTAGGCCAAGCTCTCGCGCAAGAGCAAAAGCTGCATGCCACCATCTCATGCTCATTGCCTTTTCTTCGCTGGCAGATGTGATGGCAGCAATGTGAATATATGTGATGACATCGTCGAGCGTTCCTGAACTTGACTCCTGGAGTTTTCTGGTTGGTCCATCTGTCAACTCATGGACGCAGCCAATATCTGAGTGGACCAAGGGGTGTAGCAGGCGAATCGTGACCAGTCGCAGTTTTCTGCAAATGTTGATGCGCTTCGAGTGTGACCAAGACAGAGTTTCTGGACCTCCTGTTTCGGCAGCTGCCCACAGCATACTTGCGAGCAAAGCTGGACTGCAACTTCGAGGGTTCTCCTTGCTCATGACCGAAGCCTTCCGGAAAACAAAAGCATGTATATGGCGGCACACAGGGTGCATGAATGTGTTGAATTGGCTGGTAAAATAGAGCTCGAGAAGACTTGCAGCCTGAGCTTCAGTCAAGATGGAGGCAACATATGGTAGGAGCGGAACAAGGACAGGATATTTGGGATGTCCAGCACCCCCTGAGTTTGTCTCTGAGATGCCATCTTCAGCACCGAACACGGGAGCTGTCATTGATGTGTTGAAAGCAGCGGTTCCCAAGTCAATCGAATATCGGCCATTCCACATGTTTGCATTGCTGTCCAAGGTTACGGTCGAAGCATGACGTTCTCCCAGACTCGGGCGATGCTGCATGAATGGTTGCATGCCATGATCGGTTCCGAAAGAGCTGTGTCGGGCGTATGCCGATGATTGTTGCACCGGATCTGTTATGGTCGAGTTGGCCGAGATGGAAACGGTAGGGGGAGGCGGTGGCTGCGCGTGTTGCTGCTGTTGCGGTAGCGGTTGCTGTTGTTGCGCCGAAACAGAGGCAGGGGCAGGTACGGGAGGTGCGGGCGCGGCTTCCTGCTTGTGTCCATTCTGTCGCTCCAGCAAGGCCGAACGACTGGGCTTTCCCCGCTTGTAAACTGCTCTTTGGTACTCGCACACATCGTGTCCTGCGCATCTCGAACATGGTTGCTGTCCATCGCACTTGACTCGACGTTTGTTGCACAAGTCGCATGCTCGAGTGATGCGCCGCTTCTTGCTTCTCTCGGTCTCGTCGTCCTGTGTGCCGTCTCGCTTGATGCCTGGTGATGTCGAGTCTTCGACTGGGCTGTGGCTCATATCGTGCCTGTGTGTCGTCGTATCTGGCGGCGTCTGCATCGTGTATGACTCCTCGTGTGTGATCGGTTGGTAAGAGGGTGGATGAAAAACACAACATCCGGAAAAAGGATTAACATCACATCTCTGTCTCCGAGTCTCTTCTCTCGACCCCCGGCCCCGCCCCGCAATGACCTGGTCTAACTTTCTGGACCGCTTCAAACTCTCCTTGTACACGAGCTGCGGGGCAATGGCAAGCCACATGAGCTGTGCGTCCCTGCATCTGGAGATTGCTACCGAGGCTGTCTGCTCAGATGACCCAACTTGCTCCAACCAGCAAGCAACATTCAAACTGTTGCATCTGTTTCATGCCGCTTGGATAGAGGTCTGGACTATCGCAAGGCTCTTCGCTATGGTGGCTTGTGTGTCAACTCTTGCTATGCTTGACCATGGATCTTGTCTTGGACACCATTGACGCGGAGTGCCTCTCTCCGAAGCCTGTCGGCGAAGAAGTGCTCGCTGCTCGGTGCCGAAGACCACGGGACCGTCCCGTATTCTGTTTGGACTCTCTGTTCCTTCAAAACCGCTTCACGCTCGAGCCCTAAATACGCCCTAATTCAATACTCTACCTTTACGTAGTGACACCTGTTCCATCAGATCGCGCATGATATCTTCGACATCGCCGACATGCCACCGACTCCATGCTGTACTTATACGGAGGCCCCGGAGGTGCCCCGCTTCGCATCCTTCTCCATCTCTCAATTGGAGAGAAAAGGTCCGTTTCTTAACCTTGTTGTCTTAACGCTTTGCAAGTCTCGCCGACAGTGATAGTGATGATGACAAGAAGACATCTGATATTTGTATAAGGAAGATCTGCAGAAACCCCGTTAATGGTTTCATGGATGCTTTCGCTAATCTCTGTTGAACCTTCTCATCCCCCTCTATCAGTTCCCAGGAACCACAACATGGTCGTCAGATCTGTTCCTGGCTACTGGGTTTTTGTATGCGAGAGACACATGCGAAACAGCTCCTCGGTTCCGTCTGTCTACTAACCCAAACCACAACACACCGCCTCGTCTCGTCTGCAGATGCGACTGCTTTGGCTGTTATGGGTTGGCACTTGCACAGTTTCCACCCCGCTCGCTCTGCCGCTTCGGTTGCGCATCCGTTTGCCGTCTTTGCGTTCGCACAAAAGTCAAAAAGCGAACATGTGAAATTGCGACGCTCAGCCACGAATGCATTCCAGCTCGTTCGAGGCGGATGATCTGTTAGAAAGACTATATATTCTATTTTGTCGAAATGTCCTGCATCAATCACATCAATTGATCAGGTCTCGTGGTCTAGCGGTATGATACTCGCTTAGGGAGGTGCTTCGGCACCTTGAAAACTCTAAGCCAATTGCGAGTGGTCCCGGGTTCGATTCCCGGCGAGACCCTTTTTGCCACTTCTTGTGGTACTCAGGACATCAATTTTGAGCCTAGGAGAATGGTGAGAGGTGGTGGCAGCATCGTTGGTGAATTTTGGTAGGTTGGGATGAACTGAAGCCTCAAGCAACACACGTTCCTCTGCCTGCAGACGAGACAAAGAGGAGAGACCTTGTTTTTGTCCTTCCAGGTCATTAATTTGTCGAGGAAATGGTAGAAAGGAGGGAGTCGCTTAAAGAAGAGAGTTTCGTGGGTTTGGGAGCTGTGAAGCTTTGGAATTGTATTGGCAGAAGATTGGACAAAGCCTTCCTTGGACTTCGTGAGTGTGAGGATGATTTTGTTATGGGGATCGGCTTCAGAAGCAGAGTGATCAATATTAGTGGTGTTTCAAGTGGTGGATATGGATGGAATTATGTTCAGGTAAGGCCTGAACTTCCAATATTGAGAAAGTCAGGCAAGCAATACCGAAGAATGAGGACCTTGTATTGGTGCTAAGCTAAAGAAAAATAGTGTAGATTGATCATGCAGACATAATAAGAGTGCTAATAGACTTTTGGGGTATCAGAATACCCTGAGAAGAAAACTACTACGTTGTATACCTCAAGGGATGTTTGGCAACTGTATTATAGAAGTGTCGACTCTCCATATAGTTGCTCGAGACGTTATTAGTAGTCTAACTATATAACGGCACAGAATGCGCTTGCATGCAGCACTTGGTATATCAGTCGACGCAAACTATGTCTTATCTCTTGATTGTTTCAAGATCGGTAGATCCCATCTGCGCTTTGAAATTTGGTAGGCACAGATGCTATCTCACAGGCGCGAATTCGCCAGTAGTATAGCTGTCGTCGAAATGTATACGAAGGATAGATATGTTATTCTCCATTCGACAGCCAGGTTGAATGCTTGATTTTGCGTATGAAATCAACCCGCTTAGAGAACTGAACAGTTCGGGATGTAGCGGAACTCGGCCCAGGTCGCATGATAGCATTGAAGCAAGTGAAGAATATTCGCAACCGATGGTGGACCTTGTATCTGCTATTCAATCACGACTTGGAGCAAGTTGATTGCAGTTTCTGCAGATGAATAGGGCCAGCATGCCGGATTTTTGAAGTAAGGCTAATAAAAAGGACAGTAGGGAGCGTCGTTGCTGCGGAGGAGCCATGAATAAGTGGTCAAGGCTGTGGTGTTTGATGCTCGTTCAATATGGGAAGTGCTCAGACGAAGAAGAGGAGGAAGAGGCTTGTTGGTAAGCTCGGAAGAAGTCGAAGAACTAGGAACCGTCAGCCGTGGCTCAAGCATGTTGCAAGGAGGTATGTTGCGTTGGCAGGATCGAGCCTTCCAGGGTACCGTCGTGATATGCAAATGAATTGAGACGGGAGTCATCTGATTGCTGTTTTGCATACAACAAAAAGAAGAAAGCGGTTGAGGTGGAAGCCGGCGATGTAGAACGAAAAAGAGAGCTTTGGATCAGCCAACCCAGTTCTCTATTCTTGTCGCAAAACTTTGCTGACCTACTGCGAACGAGGGACTTCGTAGAGCAAGCAGGCAGCAGAAGGCCACCGGGAAAGACATAGGCGACGCATGAGACAGACAGTGAGGAAATAATCGCGGATAACGAGAACCCACAAAGGATACTCAATCCATCCTAAATCGCAACAAGATATCTCCTGTTCCTCGGCGCCTTTGGCGTTGGTTGTTATCCCGATGGAAGCTGTGCCCATCTGCTACTCCCAAAGCATGTCGCAGCGCAAAACCAAATAATCGAGCGATAAAGTGCCTCAAGACACTTGTTTGCGTCGCTGCCTGTAGCTACGGATGACTTGCTAGATGTCTTTCCGTTGTATAGAGTCTCGTATGGTCGCGGCTGCAATTGGCAGTCGTTCTATCTGACTGTTGGCTTTGGCAAGACATTACCCTTTACGGTCCGTCAATCCTAACCTGAGAGAACACCACATAATCGCCCCGAAGCATCTCCGAGTATACCGATAGTGCGAGGTACGTATAATTAATGGTTCTGCAGCGTATGTGGGTGTCTTCATCTTCGCGTCGTGAGCGCAAGTCATTGTGTGTGTAATCTGGCCCTCAGACTTTGCCTGGGGCTCGGAGATCCTCAGGAGTAATGCCGCTGACAGCGCTGCCGGCACAATCTTACCTGATACGAGCCGTATTGTGCAGAGCGGCAGATCAGAATCGTTCGTGTATACCTGTATCGCAAATGAAAAGCCACGTCGCAGCGACAAATCCATCGCTGCTGCCATAAACTTCCAGATTCGGTACTGTAAATCAAACCTGCTGTACTTGATGAATGTCCGAGTTTGCTACGAGAAACTCAATGCTATCGAGCATATGGAAGCGCAACGGATTGTGGTCTTATCGCAGAAATCAAGTACCTATGATGCCGCGGCTGGTCAGGGGTTAGCCCACTCGTGGCGCTGCCATGTCTGGGAACTTTTGCTTGGTTAGTTGCAGCTTGCTCAATATCAAACTGAGAGAAAAGGAAGGCAGCAGAGTCCCATACGAGATAACGCTGCATGTCGTTCCTGACTCCACCGTGGAAGATGCCGTTTCACAGTTCGTGATGAAGCCTCGATTGCACTCGTCACCATCGTGATCAGCCCCGAAACTGGTTCGTGTCCGCAGCATCCGTATCCTAGCCAATGACTGCATGCCTGTCGACGCCGCAGCCCACAAGAACGGCTGTTATCACTCCCTGTCTGATCACTGCCTCACAGGCTCTAGACCGTCGCAACCTTCCACATCCTCCGTCGGGGTTGAAGGTTATATCTGCCCTTGTCTAGCTGGATGTGGCATAGATAGCTCGCTGCCCTCTCGAGCCAAGGTGAGGCCATGAAGTACGTGTACGTAATGCGTCAAGTGTGCGGACATGCAGTACCTCCACAGTCAATTTTGATAGGTAACGCTTTCCTGAGAATCTCTTGCCGGATATCGTATGAAGGCGTGATTTGGTCATTTGACCAATCTTCCTGTAAAGGCTGGCCGCAAGGAGTGCCTTTGAAGTGGGCTTACTAGAGAACAGTCCATAGGCTGACCCCATGTATGGTGAGTGTCCGAGTCCAGGTTTCGAACCACTCATGCAAAAGCGATCTTGCAGTGGAGAGAAGACAGCCTGCTTGTCCAGCCAGAAGAGCAAATCACTATTTGTGAGGTCATCTTTTGTAGTCACATTCTTACAATACGCGACATTGTGGATGTTCGGCATCTCGTATCCATTCTCTTCTTCCCAAGTGTGCAGCATTGTTCAGTAGTGGCTCTTGTGTTCCTCCCCAGTCTGATGGAACAGCGATATCAAAACATGCGACGTTCAAACACCTCCAGATGCGGGACAACAAACGAGGTCAAATTCTGCGGGGGATGCGGAGGCTCGTGTCTTACCTGACAAACGACTGATCAAGCGGTCGAGTGCGGATGAGCTGTCATGACAAGGAAACGCGGTGTTGAAATGCTGTTAGACTTGGATGATGACGCGCAGAGGAGATATGGACGAGACTCATAGCTGGAGATTTGACACACTTGTCCTTTTGCGCTTGCTCAAGATGATAACAGCGAGTCGCGCGATACAATCATGGCAAAAGCATACAGCAACTGAAGGGTCGCATATCAGATATTGAGTTGGCCATGACGATGGCAAGTGAGCGTCGCTTCGACTGAATCGACATTGTAGAGGTTGTTCGGGCGTGGCTTTGATGGTCTGCCGTTGGCGCGTTTGGGAGCGCAGAGCTGGGACGCAACAACGAGACCGCCAATGTTTCGATGAGAGAGTCGAACCGTATCGTATTGGAGAGTCGTTCATCTATGCGATGGGTCTTTTGTTGTTGCAGATGTATGCGATACATTCAAAGGGGTACAACCCCACAGTCAAAAGATTTTTCCTGGCACCTCCCAAATTTTCACACACTCTTCCTTCGTCTCGACCGCTCCAGAAGTTTTTTGTTTCAATGATCGTCAAGACACCCATCTCTTCAGATCGGTCATCCAAGTTCAAAACACTGGCCAATTGAAACAACTACGCTGGATATGTCCGTGGAGAATGGTTCATTCAGACCAAAGGCTATTCGCCCAGCCTCTCCCCGACCGTGCCCGACCAGCGGTTTGACGGCAGCCGCCGACGTCAAAGTGTTGAGCCACGCCGCGCAGGCTAAGGCGCAACATTTCTGGAGGCCCCGCTGTCCGCAGCCACTGCTCACGTGGAGGTACCCGAGAGAAGTCCCTGGATGCCTGGATCTTGTTGCCTCTTGCAGCGCCTGTTTCATACACGACCTGAGCCGACAAGACTGCGCGGGGCATGCATCTATTCAACCCATCGCTGTCTAAACGTGAATTTGCGATGATGTGGGTGGAGATGACCGTGCGATAGTTGCAGCGCCTGTCCGCAGCCATAATGTCGCAAATACTGAGAGAAACGGTACGCCCTTCCGGGCTTAGCGGCCAAGATCGTGTCTAAAGGGCGCGATGGTTGAATGAAGCAGCTTCATACCCGTGAGCCGTGTGTGGTCCACTCTTGTGCGGCGAAAAGACGACTCGTTGAGTGCTGCATCTTTGATATGGCGAAAAATGAAAAAGACCTTCAAGGGCTGGATCTGGCTGACATCTCTATGAGGTAAGGGTTTCCTCTTTTTTATCCCCGCCCATTGATAACAGCCAATTCCTCGGCGTCACAAATCGAATCCTTCGTGTAAACTGCCTTGGAGCAATTTGGGTTTAGCAAGGTTCGGTAAAACATACACACCCCAGTGAGGCTACCGAGCTAGCGAACCAAACCTCTCAAATTGGGTTTGAGTGGGTTTCTTCGCCCCATCAAGTAGCGTTTTTACGAGTTCGAATCCTTGCATCCCAAGTGGCCAAGACCGCGCCTAGATCAGTTCTCTGACTCTCTTCTTGTTATAACTATCGTGTGCCTGCCCGAATTTCTTTTCTGCTTTCAGCAGGCCTGTTTTTGTACACAACAAACTTCACTTTCCCCCAGGTTTTCTACCCATTCGCCCATCATGCCGTTCTGGGACAAGAACGAGAAGACAGGCGATGTTATTTCGCAAGCACCATCGGACCCCATTACTCGTGACTCTCATGATGAGGGTATCGTCCACGACAATGCCGATCACCTTCAGCGCCGTCTAGGTAACAGACAAATTCAATTGATCGCTATCGGAGGTTCCATCGGCACAGCTCTTTTCGTATCCATCGGCGGCGGTCTCGTCAAAGGCGGACCTGGCAGCTTGCTTTTAGCGTATGCTATTTACAGTTTGATGCTCGCGACCGTGAACAACTGCATTGCTGAGATGACTATCCTCTATCCGGTGGAGGGTGGTTTCATCCGTCTGGCTGGCAAGTTTGTTGATGAAGCCTTCGGGTAATGAAGCCTTCCCAATTATTGCCAAGCTATTCACTAATCATGCTCCCATTTAGTTTTATGGCTGGCTGGAACTTCTTCTTATATGAGTAAGATATCCTTGGGGATATGCAGAAGTATATGAGCTAATATGTGTACAGAGCTCTGCTTATCCCATTCGAAATTACTGCATTGACCACCGTTCTTGGATATTGGAGTGACAACATTCCGCCATGGAGTATCCCAATTGCTTGCATCGTTCGTGAACAAATCTCTGTGTGACGAAGTGTGGTTGAAAGCTGACAATCTTGCAGGTCCTCTATGGGTAAGACTTCCTATGCGACAAAACTCCCTTGCGACTCCCTCAATTCTTCCTCCTATGCGACTTTCTTGCCGAGCGCCATTTTCTTCTCTGGAGAATACCCTCGCAGCTATTTTCTTTCCTGCCTTGCACCATTTCCTTGCGCCCAAGAAAGACCGGTTTCCTACCGCCCTTGCGACTTTTTCATATCGTGATTCTTCTTTGTCTCCATTGCGACTTGCGCCCAATGCAACCTCCAGCGCTTGAGCCTATCCGGGCTCTCCAAAAGTCTCTAGCTGACATGTTTCTATAGTCTTCTCAACGTTCTCGCAGTCAAAGCCTATGGTGAGGCCGAATTCTGGCTCTCAGGCGGAAAAGTTATCCTTATCTTCCTGCTCTTCGCGTTCACATTCGTCACCATGGTCGGCGGTAACCCTCAACACGACGCGTATGGCTTCCGCAATTTCGGCGGCCCTACCAATGCATTCGCAGAATATAGATCTACTGGTTCTCTTGGTCAATTTGAAGGATTCCTTGCCGCCCTCTGGTCTGCGTCTTTCTGCGTTGTCGGCCCTGAGTATATTTCAATGGTCTCTGCTGAAGCCAAGCGCCCTCGAACTTACATCAAAACCGCATTCAAGACCGTCTACTGGCGTTTCGGCATTTTCTTCATTGGCGGTGCCCTCGCTGCCGGCATCGTCGTCTCCCACAAGAACCCCGAACTCGTCGCCATCGTTAGCGGTGACAAGGGAGGTGCTGGTACCGCTGCCGCCTCGCCCTATGTTATTGCCATGACTCAAATGGGCATCAAGGGACTTCCTTCGCTCGTCAACGCTCTGCTTGTGACTTCGATCTTCTCCGCCGGTAACACCTACACCTACTGCTCGACCCGCTCTCTCTACGGTATGGCCGTTGAGGGCCGCGCTCCTGGTATTTTCCGCAAGACCACAAAGAACGGTGTCCCGATCTACTGTTTCTTCTTCGTCATGCTGTTCCCCTGCTTGTCCTTCCTCCAGGTCTCCAACGGTTCGAACAAGGTCCTCACTTGGTTGGTTAATTTGATCACTGCGGGCGGTATCATCAACTACATCGTCATGACCGTTACCTACATCTTCTTCTGGCGCGCATTGAAGGCTCAGGGCGTCGATCGCAAGCTCCTCCCTTACTGCGGTTGGTTCCAGCCTTACTCGGCATACATCGGACTTGCCTGGATGATCATGATTGTTACCTGCTACGGTTACACCAGTTTCGCACCCTGGTCTCTCGACAACTTCTTCATCTACGTAAGTGATCCCATCTACTCAAAACTGCCATGTGTTCTCCAACTAACGTGTGCATTGCAGTACACTATGCTTTTGCTTGCACCCATCCTCTTTATCTTCTGGAAGGTTCTCAAGAGAACCAAGCTTCAGCGACCCATGACCACCGACCTTGTCTGGGAGCGCCCTGCCATCGATGCTTATGAAGCTACCTTCCTGGACCCACCAAACACTTTCTGGCGCGAGATGATCCCTTTCTTCAAGGGCAAGGGCAGCGATCGCCAGGTCGGCGAGGATTCCGGCAACTACTCCGGTATGGAGTAAAGAGCCGATGATTGCTTTTCGCAGCATCTTGATTGTGCAAATGTATCAGGCATATATGTATATCATGACCTAATTATATGGCAAAAAGTTTTCTTGCAAAAGTATGTCATCTTTGTGTCCCAGCTCTGTCTCCATTTTCGAAGTCTCGGTCGAAGGACATTACTGGAATGTTGCATAAGTCTGCTTCGTCTTGGAGCTGCGGCCAGTGAAAGCCGTCAGCATCATGGCTCTCAACCGTTCCTGATCACACCTCCAAATGATTGTGCATTTACTCATCTGTCCTTGTGCAATTCATAACGGGAGGGGAACAAACAGACAGTATTGCGACAAACCTCGATGCACAAAAGTCAAGTGAGGTCAAAATAACAATCCCGGTGGCTGAACATGGGTTTGTACAATAATCAGCTTCTAGAGTGGCTTGACTCAGCCATCAGGCTAGCGTGGACACCACATTACTCTCGACCTGCAAGACTGACGAAATCGATTTTCGAATCGGTACAGTCGCCTGACGATGTGTTTTCGAGCGGAGACAAACACTGTCGGCGTGGAGACGATTGTGGGGATGACCTCAAAGCTCTCCAGAATTTGACCACCGACACCGCAATACTGAGCTACAACTTCACAAGCGAGCAGAATGTATGCTTCGGAGCTGCGCAAGGCTGCTTTTCCAGCTGCATACCCCAGGCCACGAAGGCGGGGCCGCAAGTGCACCGCATTGCTTTACCGATCAAATGCTGGCAATATAAAGCCATAGAGATGCCACCTCAGAGATGGGAGTACATCTTCACGCAAGCTCGGAGCTGCAGTCCAACATGTATTCGGTCTCTTGGAGCCCTTTCGCTAGTATCGCAGCTTTCGCTACCGTATGCAGTGCTGCCACCCTCGACAGCGTTTGCACAAATGCCTATGCTGCGGCAGCATTGCCCCGCCCTGGCACCTTCCCAGGCATCACTATCGACAACACATCGGTTGTCACCACTGCTGTCACCAACGCCTCCGTCAGCGGGCAGGTCATGTTCCCGGATGCGGCTTTTGACTACTGCAACATTACTTTCGCCTACTCACACGATGGACGCGATGACAAGGTTCAGCTCACATACTGGCTGCCCACACCGGCCAACTTCCAGAAGCGCTTCCTCAGTACCGGAGGCGGTGGCTACTTGATTTCTTCCGGTAGTGGTTCTCTTCCTGGTGGTATCATCTATGGTGCTGCTGCTGGTACTACGGATGCGGGCTTCGGCAGTTTGAGCACTCAATACGATACAGTCAACCTACTCGCCAACGGTACTCTGGATTATCACAACCTGTTCATGTTTGGCTATCAAGCTATACATGAGATGAGCATCATCGGAAAGGCTTTCACGAAGGGGTTCTTCAACATGACCGAAGAGTCGAAGCTTTACACTTACTACCAAGGTATGTCATCACTTCTAAGTATCTGAGCAGAATGAGCAACATGAATTTGACTTCCCATTTGATAGGCTGCTCTGAGGGCGGTCGCGACGGCTGGTCCCAGATTCAAAGGTACGGGGATCAATTCGATGGTGCTGTCGTCGGTGCTCCGGCATTCAGATTCGCGTTCCAGCAGGTTCAACACGCATACTCGGACATCGTCGAACAAACGATGAATTACTATCCTCCGCCATGTGAACTGGAGAAGATCATGAACGCAACGATCGAGGCTTGCGATGCACTCGACGGCAAGGTCGATGGTGTGGTCGCTCGTACCGATCTCTGCAAGCTGCACTTCGACATCTCCCGCCTCGTAGGCCAGCCCTACTCTTGTGAGGCATCACCTGAGGACGATGGTTTCCCAGCACATCCCGCATGGCCAGCTCAGAACGGTATCGTGACAGCAAAGGGTGTTGCAGTGGCCAAGAAGATCATCGAGGGCTTGCGTGATTCAGAAGGACGTCAGGTCTACCTCTCATATCAGCCTGCCGCCGAATTTGTAGATGCTTTCACCCAGTACAACACCACAAGTCAGAAGTTCGAGCTGTGGCCCAGCGACTTTGCGGCAGAGTTTGTTTTGCCTTTCATCGAACTGGTAAATCAGACCTCTTTCGACAACCTGACTGGTGTGACCTACGATACGCTCAAAGAGTGGATGTATATTGGCTGGCAAAAGTACGAAGATACTCTGCATACGACCTGGCCAGATCTAACGCCCTTCCACCAAGCCGGTGGAAAGATCCTGCACTACCACGGTGAATCCGACTTCAGCATCCCTACAGGATCTTCCGTACACTATCGCGAGAGCGTGCGCAAAATCATGTACCCAGGAAAATCCTACAATGAAAGCAATGCCTTGCTCAACGAATGGTACAAATTATATCTCGTGCCTGGCGCTGCTCACTGCAACATCAACGAGTATCAGCCTAACGGACCGTTCCCTCAGACCAACCTTGCTGTCCTCATTGACTGGGTTGAGAAGGGACATACACCTGACACACTCAATGCTACACATCTGCAAGGTGAGCTGCTCGGCAAAAATGCGCAGATTTGCGCTTGGCCACTTCGACCCCTTTGGACAAATAATGGTACCAGCATGTCGTGCCGCTACGACGAGGCGTCCATCCGATCTTGGCAATATGACTTTGACGCTTTCAAGATGCCTGTATATTGATGGATGAGTGGTATGAAGAGGTAGAGAACCCGCAGACTTAAGTCAGAAGGTATAGCATCTCACACGTGAGCCAATAATCTTTCTATAGCATATGTAATCATGAAGGATTCCGAGTGTCGAGAGGGAAGTGTCTTGTGCATACTTCGCAGCTCATCTTCGAACAACCAGCATCCACACTCTGTCTGCAGCAATTTTCCCACCCAAACCCAGTAGGCGGCCTGTACATTTTTTTGTCCTTTTCCCTGTAAACCCAACCAGCGCACCATTATTGAGCATCACAGGTAGGCCGGATAGCGGGCATATACTTGCTCGTTGTCGAGGGGAGCGAACAGGGCAAAGGTGAATCCCTCTGTATGTCGGATGCTTATACAGCCCACTTCCGAGGACCCCGCATCCGAAAGACCCTCTGCATAATTGCAAACTCTAAAGCGACAACAAGAGGTCGATTCATGTGGTGTGCTCATGACCAAACCTCAAATATGGCTATGCACTTCTTTACGTGCATATATTCACGGATACTCAATTCCATATACTCTTCGACACATTTCCTCTGTCTTTGATATCTTTTCACCTCTACCCAAGCGTCGAGTGATGTTTCGCCAACGGGAATCGGCGTCTTTCTCCGGGACCAAGAACTTGCGCGTCCTTGCAAGTGGTTAGTCCAGGACGCGAAAAGGCCTTGACTCTTTCTATTAGGATCCCCCAAGATCAACCATTGTACGCATCACACTTTGCCAATGTCTTCACAGCAGTGATGATTGATCTGCTTCGAGAGTTGAACAATGGAGAAACGATGATGTAACGTCCCCCATGCTTTGTCTCTATTGGGAAAACGCATCTTTTCGTGCTCAAAGCCCTTACGGGCTTTGCACCAGAATTTACGTCGTCGTCTCTCTTATAGGCTGTGACGATGGAGCAACTGTGGATGATCGTCAGGGACGGATCAAGGCAAGTCACCCAAGTCTATATGTCTCTAAAGCTCAATATATTTCCTTCATCCTTTACAACAATCCCGTACCGACCCTATTGTTCTATCAGAACAAGCTGCCGACGTCACCAGCAAGATTTTTGTCCGATATCGCAATACAAGGTCGTAGTACTATGCTCAGCAGTCCAGCATCGTTGCAATGCGATAACGACGAATCAACCACAACATCAAAAGAACCGAAGGATGACAGCAGCTCAAGCTGCCAAACTGAGCCGAAATTTCCAGAAGCTGTTCATGCGGACTTGGCCAAGTACGGCCTTGCTGTGACGCCAGAAGGACGACTTCATTATAAAGAGGGAGGGACGCTCCACCCTAGAGACTGGCATATCAATCGAAAGCTTTACGATTCCTTCTTGGTGATTCTTTTCGAGTTTGTTGCGTGAGTTTACAATTCGTCCTCGGGTTTGAGGCATACTGATCAATCTCAGGACAGTGTTTAGTAATGCTGGTGTAAGGCATTGGGAACCAATCAGCTTGTGCAAAGTTCTGACTATCACCTGTGATAGACCGCGTCAGCAAATTATGCCTCAGTAGAACTAGGAGTATCAGAGACGGTAGGAATACTATGCTTCACAACCTTGTAGGTGTCAAGTAAAATCTCTATAAGTGTATAGCTCACAGACACCACAGATATCTGCTCGGCCAGGCTCTCGGTAGTCTTGTTCTTCCTCCATTCACCGAAACCTTTGGACGTCGACCTTCGTACATCACTGGGTGTGCCCTGTATTCTGTTTCGAATATCGTGGTTGCAGGGCCTAATCATATTGCTGGGGTCGTCGTTGGACGATTCCTCTCAGGATTCGTTAGCGCTCTTCCCAGCACAGTAGCCTATGGATCTCTTGAAGACATATGGGATGCAAGAGCAAGGATCTGGGCATTGAGTGTGTACGTCGTCTTTGCTGTTTCGAGCTTGGGTCTAGGGCCAGTTATTGCAACCTATCTCGCTACATCTCCACTCGGTTGGTCAGTTTGAACCCTCTCCCTTACAGCAGATATCTTGCTAATATATCACAGGCGATGGACCTATTGGATTGCAGCTATAGTGACTGCTGCTATCACACTAGCAGCTGCGTTTCTGAAAGAAAGCAGGGCTAGCAAATTACTCGAGGCCAGCGTGAAAAAAGTCGCTGGAAAACACAAAGAAAGGTGATTGAGGCTCAATACTTGGTACCTCTCAAACTATCCCCTAACACTTCGACAGATCTATGCCGGTCTTACGTCCACTTGTCGAGGAAAATCCGACCTCATTAGAGACTTTCGTGTCTGAATGTCTGACACGTCCTGCCCGACTCTTTGTTACAGAACCTATCGTCACATCCGTCTCTCTCGTATGCTCGATTGTTTATGCAACGATCTACCTCTTCGCAGAAGCCATCAATGTGGTTTACACTGATGGCTTTGGGTATGATCCAAGAAACAGCAGTCTGGTTAACCTGGCTTTCACCATCGGGCCCGTCTTCTCTTTGTTACCGCGATTCTACGATATGCACATCTCAAATAGGCAGCGGAAGAGGAGTGCGCCCGCTACACCCGAAGACAAACTGTTTGGATTTTACCTGGCAGCTCCTCTGCTTGCAGTAGCAAGTTGGTACTTTGCTTGGACTGTTCCACCCGCTGTGACGACGGTATCACCGTTTGTATCCATGTCGGCTCTGATAGTCGTTGGTTTCGCCGCCAGCGAGTTTGATTACGTATTGTCAGGTTATCTTACGGACACATATGGCTCGTGGGCGGCGTCAGCAAACGCGCCGCTGCAAATCATGAGAGCTTTGCTAAGTGGAGTGTTACCTCTATTTGGGACTGCCATGTTCAAGAACGTCGGAAATAATGGTGCAGCTTCTATTTTAGCAGGCATCGCTACAGCTTACTGTCTTGTTGCCCTCTGCTTCTGGAAGTATGGGAAAAGGATCAGAGAGCACAGCAAGTTTGCGATTCATGACAATGATGAGGAGGCGACTAGTGCTGATTCTGTCGCCGCCTCGGCCGAGACGGTGTAGGTAGCAGATGTAACGCGAGACTTGAAGCCAGAAGACCCCAAGCATGAGAAAGACGGTCCTTTGCAAGTGTGTTTCCAATTTTCATGATATTGAAAGAGCAAGCCATCTTTAGTTTTGCCTCTCACCTACCCACGTGCTGAAGTATGTAAGAAGAATAGTTATAGGAATTCATAATAGCAATCAGAAACACGACGTGTTCCACTGAGAGGCAACGACTTGTCGACCCTTTATGGATATGCCTCTGCTTCCTAGAACAATTGTGCCTTCTTGTAGTCTGCATTTTGCCCTTAGCTCTGAACAGAATATGATAAAAGTTACAGACTCTGGTATATAGGAAGGCAGCTCACAAGAGAATCAATCAGAAACAAAAAGATAACCGCGGCGAGTGAGATTCGAACTCACGACCTCTGCACCTTCATGCCGCCCTTTGCTGTCGGACCGATCCCATAGAGGCGACATTACTTTGCTTGTGGTTGCAAGACACATTGACGCAGTACCTTACCGCCAGGCCACCACCGCTTTTTTGGGGGGAATATGATCGCACTACGCGTGGGTATATATGTGGTTTCATGTTGCATGCCTATAAAATTTCGATTCAACACTTTAATTAATCGGATCGTTTCGCACTCTCAATGCATCCGTCAAATTTCCTGATATTCTACTTGCACCTCACTTCTCCTAGACTACTGACACAGACATCTATTCCTTATAGGCAGACTCTTGCACATAGAACCATAGTATGCACTTCTTAGTTTGTACCTCTTACTTGATTGTTTTTCAAGCTACTTCATTTGGTGCTCTTGATGTGGGAATATTGTTGTGAATAACGAATTGCTTCTGGGAAGTGACTATCAAGTGATCATGATGTTGTCTCTCCAGGTCACCTCAAGATCTGGCTACCCAGTTAGAACACTTGATACTCACGAAATCCCACAAGTGATACCATTGCTATCATTACTAAGTACACTGAAATTGGCAGGCAGTAGTCAGTAAACACCAGAAGAAGCACGCTTGAGATCCTCAACTTCATTCCGGCATCTTGACGTTTCGACTCCTTGGCTGTCAAAAGTAGCAGTTCCTTTCACATCCCAAAGCGAATTGACCATTGAGCCATCGGAGTCATCCACATCTGCTTGGTCTGCGCAATCTCTTGAGAGACCTCTGCCTGATTGTGGAGCAGGAAAAGTCATGCGCACAATCTAACATTGGGAAGTCAGTGAGTGGGAACACGAATACGAGAAGGTGGCTTTCAGTTGGGAGGAGCGTCAGTATCATCTCGTGCGCAAGTCGTATTCTTTGCCGCCATCATCAATCTCAAGACCTCCACCAGATCCTCGTGGAAGCATGGTCTTACGTACAGCTTTTGACTGGGAGGCTAGTCGTTGGGTGTATGAGTACCAGTCCGGCGCGCGTTGGTTCTCTCCTCCTTGCTCATTCGCCTCATTGGAGAGCCTCCCCTCGCCTCCGCTCTAGCTACCAGCGCCATTAACAGAACCTCGAACCCCTTCTCCACATCCAACATCCGGCCGTGCTATCCTCGAGAGCTGAGAATGGTACGCCAAACTAGATAGTATCATGTATGAGGACGGCACCGTTTTGTCTGGAGCAATTGCACAGCCTTCCTCACCCAGACCAACGTGAGCTGCTTCAATACTGCACTCATTCTCTGCGGTACCTTTCCTCATTCCCTATGCATAAGAGAAAACATCGCTAACATGTTGGATCGCAGACTTTGAGCAACGAATCCAACGCTGAAGGCCCATAAAGATGCAGCCAACAGAATTACCGCTCATCGTATTCGCGACCCCCATTCTCAGCTTAGAAGCCCCAAGACTAAGCTGAATGCCTAATATTCACAATGTCTCTTCCATCACTGAGGGTAGCATTAGCACCTTCGATCACCTGTCATCCCCGCGGGCAGTGTCAGCGCCGCTTCAATCTTTGTATCGTCACTAATGATAGATACTCTTTGGCACTTCTGCTCCTTTCAAACCACTGTGAGTGGCGGCATACACTGACGTTCTCTTATCGGTTGCTATTACTGGTGCTAGCATAAGCACTACATTTCCTTTTTAACATTTTGCTTGAGGAGTATTGACATCCTGAAGAACAGGAAGGCATAGTCCAGCATAGAGATAAGTGGTACGTACAAAAAACTCACGTGTGTTGTCCTTTTATCTCGTATGAGATGGAGAAAGAAGATTTAAGATCTTCTTTGTAAGAGAGTGACACTCACAGAGGCCCTGTCATACTGAAATCTCCTTGGATGCGACTGTGATTAAATCTTGACTCTGTCCTGTTACAATTATA
This sequence comes from Aureobasidium sp. Y128-05A, assembly GCA_037042735.1. Taxonomy (NCBI): domain Eukaryota; kingdom Fungi; phylum Ascomycota; class Dothideomycetes; order Dothideales; family Saccotheciaceae; genus Aureobasidium; species Aureobasidium sp. Y128-05A. The sequence continues at coordinate 33,977 of JAXQKC010000109.1, read as the reverse complement.
AGAATCAAGAAGAATCAAAACCTTCTGCAGTCTCTCTAGAAGTCTTTCAGGTCCGCCGTTTGTTCCTTCTTTTGGATTCAAAAGATTTGCAAGGGCTATCAAAATGCACATACAAGTATCGTCCACAGAGAGAGGCTACCTCAAGGGCATGTCCGTGGCCTCACATCCGATCCAAGCAAAACCCTGCATTGTGATAGTCTATGGAACCAGCAAACATTGCCATGGAAAACAGAAAGATCATAAAACATAAATAATCTTCCACCTTCATCAATCAGACGCAAGGTTGTGGAACAATCGAATAATGCCCATTGCACAACCCGCCGCCACACCACCAACAAACATCATTTGTACACCACCTGTGACACCCTGCCAAACCTTCTCTTTCCCCTTCCATCCAGCAACAAAGCAAGTCTTTGAGTATCCAAAAACAAACAGACAACTCAACATGACACCAAAAGACCAATACAGCGCTAGCAACACGGCTTCCCTCGGTACAAAGAAATAAGGAATCAAAGGCACAAGTCCACCGATGAGATAGCCCAGTGCAATTGTGATGGCGCAGGTAATGGCTCGTGAGCTAGCGGGTTCTGGTTGCATGTGTTCGAAGCGCATGAGAAAGTCCAACAAATGCGGTGATTTGGAGAGGTGAAAACTCAACTCGTTGACGAGGTTTTCTGGCAGTTCGAAGGATTCGAGGATGGTGGAGACGGAGCATGCGGCTGCTGAGGGTGTTTCTTCGACTTGTGTGCGCGTGGAGGATAGAGTTGCGCGATAGGACTCTCTGCGATTGGACATTAGTATGGAAAATTGGGTGTCGGGATTGAGAAACATACTCTTCGCTTTTGGCTCCTAGGTATCCTCCCAGACCCATGGAAATGGCACCAGCGATCAACTCGGCGACACCACCGAGGATGACCACTCTTGAATCTCCCAAAGCCGACAAGCCTCTATCATCGTTGATCAGTTTGCTTAATTCACTAAAAAATCAATTAGGCAAGCGATCATACGCTGTCAATGCGAAAGGGACAGTCAAGCCATCAGAGAGACCAATAATGGCGTCTGAAATGACTCGAGCGTCAATCATGGTCTTTCGCTTATGTGTTTCTATCTCAAGCGGACTGTCGACTTGTGTTGATGCCAACGACTCGACATCGGTAGATGACCGTAGTTGGGCGTACGACTTTTCAGAAAGAGTCTCCGAAGACCCCAAAAGGTTTTTGACCCAAGTCAAAGACATGTCTGGCAAGGGAGTAATGAGTTCAGGAAAAGTTGCTTGCACAAAGGCTTGAGCGATTTCTGTCTGAGAGCGAGGAAAAGGTGGGATTGTCATTCGTTGCAGCAAGGCTTTTGTTGGACTCTGTGTTATTCACGCGACTCTATATTCTTTTCAATCTTTTTGTGTTTGGTCCGGAGACATGTCAATCAAGGTAGTTTGTAAGCTCCACAGCCATGCCGTCTGTTGAGGAGTTGTGCAGCTTGTTCAAAGCAATTGCTGACCTATCAGACAAACAACGTGCTGAGCTGCTTTGGTATAAGCCTTTGACAAGCATGCGGCATGGCCAAAAAGTTTTTTGAAGATCCGCGCATGCACCTGCAGGGTCTGAGCTTGTTCGAAGGCTTCCCGAACGTGTCCCGCTCGCGGCGCGGATTTCGGCACAAGAGGCGTTCACAGAACTGACCAGTCATGTGCGACTTCATTATTCACAAACCATTCACCTTCCCGAACGGTCGTGTCGCCGCCGACGATCCTGCCCCACCTACTCAAAAGACCTACGTGGGGTCCTGGTATACACGAGCGACTTTGTCAACACGACGTGCTGCTCTCACGCTCGTTCACTGGCTCAATTGTCTTTCGCTCTGTCTCTGCTTCCGTCTTTACCGCTGCTTTCTGGACTTTGGACAGGGCTTGCTCATGTGCACAGTATGCCCAACAATCTGCAGCTCCACTCGAGGTGCAAGGTAGGGTTTAACTCCGCAGCAATTTGTCCGTGAGGCGACTGCGATTGACCATCCACGTGGGAAATTTCCTGGTGCCATTGCTGGTCAGTCTCTCGTGACGGCCATAGAGGTAGCAGTATAAGATGGACCACGAACACGCTTCGAAAATGCCTCGGACAGACAACTCGCTGAGCCCTTCTCACACACCACAATGAAGACAACCACAGCATTGGCCGTCGCCTCCTCTTTGGGCTTTGCTTCCGCATTGCCTTACATGGGCCCAGGCACGCTTGAGATGAGACAGCAGATGACCGCCAAGAACTCGACCTGGACTGATTTGAGAGGAAAGGTTAGCTTTCTCTATTGTCGAACACGCCTGATCGATGCTAATACTTCACAAAGATCAAGCATGTCGTGTATCTTATGATGGAGAACCACAGCTTTGACAACATTGCCGGATACTGGGACTTCCACCCTGACATCGACAACCTCCGCAACATCACTTACTGCAACCAGTACACAAACCCAAACTGTATGTTGATCAACTCAAAGTATCAGTACTGTGCTTACCATCTTGCCCAGGGACCGTGTGGAACGAGCCCATTGACATCTGCGCCGGACCTTACGAAGATGAAGTTCCTCTGAAGGATCCCGACCACAACTTTGCCGGTACTTCCTACGAGATTTACCGCACCTGGTACCCTTCCAAGAACGACACACCTACCATGGGAGGTTTCATTGAGCGCCAGTCTGAGAAGTACAGCGAGACTCCTGGCGACGCTTCCTTTGTCATCAAGGCCTACTCGCAAGAAAAGTCTCAATTGCTTGCAACCCTTGGCCAGAACTTTGCCTTCTGGGACTCATACCATGCTGAGCACCCCGGACCAACCAATCCTAACAGACAGTTTGCTACATCGGGCTCGACCTGCGGAATGGTCGATAACACCAACCAGGCTTCGGGATGGTTCGCCAACGTTACCGGAACCACTTGTGCCAAGTCCATCTTCGAGTCTCTTTCCGAGAAGAACATTACCTGGAAGAACTACTATGAGACCGACATCATTGATGCCTGGATGTACAAGTGGGTCCAGGACAATGCCATGGACCAGCTTGTGCATGCCGATGAGTTCTACTCGGATCTCGAGGCTGGCACTCTGCCCACATTCAGTTACATCAACCCCGAGTGCTGCACCATCGACTCGATGCACCCGGCTTCGAACATGGCAGCTGGTGAGCAGCTCATCAAGCACTTGTACGATGCTGTGAGACAGTCCAAGTACTGGAACGAGACGTGAGTACTTACATTGAATTGGATTCTCGATGCATTACTGACTCGAGTCGACAGACTGATCATCATCAACTTTGACGAGCACGGTGGTTTCGCTGACCACGTCCCTCCACCTGTCAACATTCCTGCTCCTCAAGACGGAATGACCTTCAGCGGCTTGAGCGATGCCCACAACGTGACTTATGACTTTACTCGCCTCGGTGTTCGGTTCGTTATCCTCTTCGTCATGCTTCTTGAACCTTACTGACCTTCTCGACAGCGTTCCTGCCTTTGTCATTTCGCCATGGATCGCACCCAACACCTTGATCCACGATCAGGGTACCTCATACGCGGACAACTCAGCATACACCCATACCTCATTCCTGCACTTCCTGCAGAACCTGTGGGACCTCGAGGGTCTCAACAACCGTGTTCAGTGGGCAAAGACATTCGAGTATGTCTTCCAGGACACGATGAGAACCGACACGATTGAGGAACTGCCTACTCCTGTCTGGATTGGCGGCGCCAACGGTCAGCCCGAGCCTGAGGCTTTCTACAAGCTCAACCAGCCTTACAGCTACTATGCCGAGTTGGACGACTAGAAAGATGCGGATGTGTGACGGTATGGCTGTTTGGAAGAATGGGTTCGGTTCTTGATGTCGTTGACTTTGGATTGTGATTACGGCGCCCATAGATTGTTGGCTTAGAATGAATTGTTGAAACACATTATGCGAGCTCAAAAGCGCCGTTGGGTGTCAGAGCGTGACAGTGTAGCATAAGACAAGCATAGAGTATCTCTGTGTCGCGAGGGGTGAAAGCCTTCTCCAAGAGAACCAAGAAAGCAGTGTCTCGGACCTGCGCGCATGTGTGCTGAACCATTGACGTCCCAGCTCTTATTCAAACAAGCCCTTGCTCTTTCGGCAGCGATACGAGATGGATTTTGGTTGATATGCACTCATGATGTTTTGTCACGAATTTTGATTGACTTTTGAAGACGGACCGGTCGTGTCTGTTGTACAATGCACATGTCAAATCGTGTCGATAGGAAGCACTCTCTGTCGTTCATCAAGGGTCGAGCGGAGCGGAGAAGTCGTCGGGGGCCAGGGGTTCCTTTGCTGCTCGACTGACCATTCAGGTATCAGCTATACCACACGAAGCTTGAAGTGGTCATCGAGAAGACAACGAATAAATGCATATCGTGTCACAAATGCTTGCGAGGTAAGAGATGATGTGAGATGCGACAGGGGAGGAGTGCTGTGATGGCGCCAAGCCTTTGAGGTCCCCACACTTTCGCCCTCACCAGAGCTTCCTAGTCCGTTCCTCCATCTTCTCCTCTTTCTTCTGCCTATCGACAAGAAGAGCTCCTGGTCTTGAGGTGGTCAGACTGCATTGGCACATTCCTGGCTTGTTCATGTGGCTGCACACTCTTGGCGATCAATTGCTGCTTGTACTTGATTTTCGGCCGAAAATGACCTGCCCAAGAACATTCGGTCGAACGACGTTGGCCGGACATGATGGTTAAGTCCGTTGATGATCTAATGACGATCTATTATGTGACGGAGCTTGAGGGGAAGCTACAGCTTTACCTCCGGACCTTGATGGCATAAATTTCAGCCGTCTTCCTTGGTCTCTTGCCAATCCTCTCTTTTTGTGACATCCTATCCACCACATCTGCGTCAGATTCTCACCAAACAAGCCACCATGTCTTTCTTCGACCCCGCACCCGAGCCAGCCACCGAGCTCGGCAGACTGCGCATTCTGTCTTCAACTGCTGGTATTCGTGTCTCTCCTCTGCAGCTCGGTGCCATGTCAATTGGTGATGCATGGTCCAGCTTCATGGGCAGCATGGACAAGAAGCAATCCTTTGCTCTTCTTGACGCCTTTGCCGAGGCCGGAGGAAACTTCATCGACACTGCCAACAACTACCAGAACGAGCAGTCCGAGCAATGGCTCGGTGAGTGGATGCAAGAGCGTGGAAACCGTGACCAGATGGTCATTGCTACAAAGTTCACCACCGACTACAAGGGCTATGCACTTGGCAAGGGCAAGGCACCCAACCACTGTGGAAACCACAAGCGTAGTCTGTTCATGAGTGTCCGCGACTCGCTCAAGAAGCTACAGACCGACTTCATCGACATTCTGTACCTGCATTGGTGGGACCACACAACTTCAATCGAAGAGATCATGGACAGCCTTCACATTCTCGTCGAGCAAGGAAAAGTCATGTACCTTGGTATCAGTGACTCTCCCGCCTGGATTGTATCAGCCGCAAACTACTACGCCAAAGCCCACGGCAAGACCCCCTTCTCCATCTACCAAGGCCGCTGGAACATCATGCTCCGCGACTTTGAACGTGAGATCATTCCCATGGCCCGCCACTTTGGTATGGCCCTTGCTCCTTGGGACGTCCTCGGTGGTGGCAAGTTCCAGTCAAAGGCCGCCATTGAAGAGCGCAAGAAGAAGAACGAAGGTCTGCGCAGCATGATGGGTAGTTCCGATCAAAACGAAGACGAAGTCAAGATGAGCGCCGCCCTCGAAGAAGTCGCCAACGAGCACAATGTCACCGTGACCGCCGTCGCTCTTGCCTACGTCATGTCCAAGACAATCAACGTCTTCCCTCTTGTCGGTGGTCGCAAGGTTGAGCACCTTCACGACAACATCAAGGCTTTGACTATCAAGCTGTCTGATGCACAGATCAAGAAGCTGGAAGATGTCAGACCTTTCGATATTGGTTTCCCTAACAACTTTATTGGAGAGAACCCTGCTATCTCGGGACAACCTAACTTCTTGCTGGGTGCTTCTGCCTCGATTGCATGGCAGAAACTGGCCAAGCCTATTGGTCATGAGTAGATTATGGCATTTAATGAAAACATGACTTTGTTCTTTTCCCGCACACGTTCGCAACATGAAGCCCTGCAACGCTTGTCGCTCTCCAAATGACCACTCGAGATCTTGCCTTTGCCCTTTTCAACTATAATGTCTTCATGTTAGCACTGTACACGAATCTAGTAGCTCCATCAGAATTGCACGAGCTGACAGATTCGTAGTGACCAAGCTTGGTAGTGCATTGTCATAACGTATTGATTGGCAAAACAGGGTTGCACTTTCAGCATCGAAGCTTGATCAAATTTGTTACACCATGCTGGACCACCAGAAAGAGAGAGACTGCTTTCCCAATGACCCTCAAGATTTAGCTACCGCTTTCAGAAAGTAAATCCTTCAGTTTCACTGTCGCAACATCAGTCCAAGACAATTGCCATCGGGCCAGTTTCCGAGACTGAAGTGGCGTGTTTCGAATCCCAAATGCTTAATTTCCGCCTGGCAGCGGAAACCGCGGTTTCCGTGGAGGCTTTCCTGTTTCGGAACCATCACAAAGTTTCTCCTTTCTTTATAAGTAATATCCACACTGGCAGCGAGTTATGTTTTTTGCAGTGCTTCAATACGTTGTTGGCTTTGCTGGTGTTGTTCTGCTTTCTGTATTGTGTCTGCATCATGGCCGCCACATCTCGTCACAGGTATGTTTCTCATCTCCGTAATTGCCTGTGCTATGCTTGGGTTGTGTGAGACGCCGAGTTTGAATTTGTGGCATTCTCTGACAAAAGATTAGCATTGCTCAAGATGGATCGAGTAAACCTGTTCAGGATGAGAGATCTCCTCTAGTCTCTGTTGTTGCGGAGACATCAGAGCAACAAGAAGACCATCGTGTCGACAATAGCGGTGAACGCGAATTTGGCGGTGCAGTAGGAGTAAGCTGTATGATGATCGGCTTCCCTCTTCTCATGTATTACATGTGGCTAGGAGCGACCTTCTACTCTGGCCACTTTCCCTCTCGCTCGTCAGGACAATCTTGGAGCGACTTCTTCTCTCACCTCTGGACTCTTTGCTACGAACATGCTTTTCCTCATGCCAAAGCCTGGACCATCTACTGGACTTTCCTGGTCTTTGAAGGTGCTTGTTATCTCTACATGCCTGGTGTATACGGCAAAGGCAAGAGATTGCCTAGTCTGAACGGCGAACAATTGGAGTATTACTGCTCTGCAGTGTGGAGTTGGTATACCACCATTATCCTCGCTGTTGTGCTTCACATCTCTGGCGTTTTCCCTCTGTACACCATTATCGATGAATTTGGCTCTATCATGAGTGTTGCCATCATTTCTGGGTTCCTGGTTTCTATCATTGCGTACTTTTCTGCACTGGCTAGAGGTGCTCAACACCGTATGACTGGATCCTCCATCTATGACTTTTTCATGGGTGCGGAACTTAACCCGAGATTGTTTACTTGGTTGGACTTTAAGATGTTCTTTGAAGTCAGGATCCCATGGTTCATACTCTTCTTGACAACCGCTGGGGCTTGCGCCAGACAGTATGAGACTTATGGTTATGTGTCTGGCGAAGCTTGGTTCTTGCTGATGGCGCACTTTTTGTACGCGAATGCTTGCTCCAAAGGCGAAGAATTGATCATTACAAGCTGGTGCGTACTTCTCCCTCTTGCCAACAAAGCTTGAGCATACAACAAGACAGAGGAAAAAGACCGCAAGAGTTGACCTAAGCTTACACAAAAACACAGGGACATGTATTTCGAAAAATGGGGGTTCATGCTTATTTTCTGGAATCTTGCTGGCGTACCTCTATCCTACTGTCACTGCACCTTATACATTGCCAACCACGACCCTGCAGAATACCACTGGAACCCTTATCTCCTGACTCTGCTGTTTGTGTCCTATTTGTTCGTCTACTGGATCTGGGATACAGCGAATAGCCAGAAAAACATGTTTAGAGCACAAGAACGCGGAGTTGCATTGAACAGAAAGACATTCCCTCAATTACCGTGGAAAGCTGTCAAGAATCCAAAAAGTATCAAGACCAAAACTGGAGATAGTATCTTGTGTGATGGGTGGTGTAAGTGTTTTTTTGCTCTTTTTTCTCCTTCTCTTTCCCCTTCTTTGCTAACAAGTTTTTCTTTTTTTCTTTCGGGATAGATGCCAAAGCACGCAAAATCCACTATACCTGTGACCTCTTCTTTGCACTTTCGTGGGGTGCTATTACCGGTTTCAACTCGCCTTTTCCATGGTTCTATCCTGTGTTTTTTGCTTGTATGATTGTGCATAGAGCAATCAGGGATATTCAAAAGTGTAGAGCTAAATATGGGGATGCGTGGATTGAGTATGAGAGAAGAGTGCCTTGGTTGTTTATTCCTTATGTGGTGTAGAAATATTGGATGGAAGATGAGGGATGGACAACGATGAAGCAAAGAAGATAGGTAAAAACGGTGATCTTATCTGATACACCGCTCTTGAACAAATTTCTGGTAATGAAAGCGCATACTTCATATTGGCGGTGGCTAGAATCGTGGCGAAGAATTATTGATTCCAAGATCCAGGACAGAAGTGATTGTGTTTTTCGCAGGGAAGGTCACCGAAAAGTAGACGCACCCGCAGTCAAATGTAGCTATTGCGTCCAGCTTCTCGCCCAAGTCAATCTCCCGGCTTCTTGAACCTCTTAAAGATGTCTAAACATAAGCAGTACTCAAGCCCCGCGTAAGAAAATCCGAAGCAGTCAATCTGCAGCGCGGGAAAGATGCCGTCGTCCGAGTTCGGAGCATACTGTATGGTGTCGACCACAGGGAGCCCGCTCACATCGTCCATCCTAGCACGATTTGGAAACCACATCTCATGTTTTTCCGCGGATAAGATGTAGCGCAACTACTCGAGCGGCATGCAAGGCTAAGAGAGATCGCTTGCTGTATTGCTTCCGTCCAAGGTGGCTTGGGAATTCTGGATTTGGCTAGATCTGTGAGATTGGCTAGCGCCATGCAACTTGGCTAGCGCCGTGCAACTTGGCTGGTGGCACAGCAGCGGAGTTGTGGACGCAACCAATGACATTGAGCCAGGATGCTTAGTCACTGCAGCTCGTCTATTAACGCGCCTGGTTGTTGCGGAGAAGAATGTTAATAATGGGTATTCCGGCGCCATTGTCTTGACATTCTCCTCCTAGCTCGCTAGAATAATTAACCTACTGCTCGCCCACGTTTGCTCGTGGCTAACGTAGGACATTTGTAGCTTTATAAGGCTATAAAATCTGCCATGCATCCTCATGGCGCATCAGACTTGCAGGCTTATCACACATAGCACTTCCTGGGGCTTGCTGCTTGCATACAGCTGCCCCCACACACATCACGAAAATGGAGACCATCGCTGAACCTTGACAAAATGTGGCTTGCGGAACTGCAATACTTGTTGACAATAATCTAGCCGAGTCCAATGCTCATGGTCACAGTCTGACCACATAACAGCTGTGTCCCCAACTCGCTGCTGAGCTCGAGATTTTCATCTTCTGCCTCTCTTCCTGCCTACGCATGAACTCCTTCACTTTCGTCAATTCAGACTTGAGATTTACAAAATTACCAACTCAAACTTGGAATTCAAAAATATTGACAATTATTCACCCACACCCGCACTTCCCTGTGGTGACTCGTCTGTTCAAGTTATCCCAGCTCACCGTAACCTTCGTCAAAACTTGAAGTGCAGCCGAGTTGGTGGAAAGCGACGAGGATGTCTGGAGCCGAAGCCGCATTGGTCCTTGGCTTGGTTTCTTCTGTCATTGCCATCTGTGAAGCTGCTTACGATGTTTGGTCGGCAGTAAAGGATTCGTCAGGCTTGCCCAAGAAGCTCAAGCAGGTCGCAGATGAGTTACCTTTGATTTCAGCTTCGCTGGATCAATGCAGGGCCAATATCGATAGCGCCCAGCAAAAGCGCGATATTGACGTCGACATATGGAAGAGCATCCATCACATATTGTCGCAATGTGAAGAAAGCGCCAAAGCTGTGAAGCAGATCTTTGACACGCACCTACCTGTGGAAGATGACTCAAGACCAACGAAATACAACAAAGTCTTGCACTTGAAGAGAAACAGTGGCAAAGTAAAGGAGCACGTTGAAAAGATCCTTCACCACATCCAGACACTAGCGGAGTATCAAGTCCTTTGTGACACCGAAACTCTGCAACACATCAGAGCTGCCATTACTGACCTGGAGGCACCTGAGTCAAGTGAAGAAGGATCTCAGGTCGTGCATGGGGATGGCCACATCATTCGACAGACTGGTAATGGAACCATTGCCGGGATTCTCCATACTGGATCGGGCAAGCAACAGGTCAGCACTGGAAACAGCACACAATATATCGCTGATACCATGAGCTTGAGCGAAGGTAAAACATCCCTTAAGTAATGTACCCAAGCCGCTTTGCTGTTTGAGATCGAGATTGAGCTTCTTGTAGCGTTATACAATCTGCCAACACAGCCTATTCAAATCTCACACTATCAGCGTTAATTTGATTGAAGAACCCGTCCTAGTTCCCGCACAATTTCATACGATGTACTGATGCTCATGTGATCAGTGAAAACTCAATTTGTCTATAACAGTAAAGACAAGGGTGAGTCTACTTGGATCCTTCTCTCGTCTTGTCCTGCTCACGATTCGGTGCAATAGTCTTGCAACCCGGATTTTTCTTCGATGAACCTCACTACAACTTACACAAGGACCTAAATCCCGAACGAACACATGACACTTGCAACTGGTTCTTGAGAAACCCTGACTTCGAATCTTGGAAAAACAAAGACTCCGACAGTCTACTTTGGCTCTCAGCAGATCCAGGTTGCGGCAAATCTGTTTTATCCCGAGCTCTGATCGACGAGAACCTTATTGACCAGAGAGCAACTGTTTGTCACTTCTTCTTCAAGGACAACGATCAACAGAATAAAATCACTAAAGCTTTATGTGCGATACTCCATCAGCTCTTCGTTTCACGCAAGGAATTGCTCGAAAAGTATGTCAGGAAGCGCTTTCAAGACTTTGGTCAAGCACTCAAAGGAGTCTTCAGAGAACTCTGGGCTATCCTATTGTCTGCTTCCGCAGATCCATTGACGGGAAACGTCATCTGCATTTTTGATGCCCTCGATGAATGCGAAATGTCCGGCCAGTTCGAACTGATTGAGCACTTGAAGGATTTTCACACGGATGCTCAAAGAAAACCTCAGCGTAGTTCATGGCTCAAAATCCTCGTCACGAGCAGACCATACCATGAAATTCAGGATAAATTTTCAGATTTGGTGCAGAAGTTTCCAACCATACACCTGGACGCGCAACGTGAATCAGAAGCTATCAGCAAGGAGATTCAAGCAGTCATGCATAGCAGACTTGATGCTATCGCTTTAAAGCGAGGCTGGACAGCCAATGTGAGATCTCGGTTGCAACATCGTCTCGATGGGATCCAGAACAGGACTTACCTTTGGCTCTATTTGGTGCTGCAAGAAATCGAGAATAAACTGGGATCAAGACCTGAGGTTCTACTGCGAGCTATCGACAATCTGCCGAGTACGGTCGATGAAGCGTATGAGAGGATCCTGGGACGATGTCACCCGGATGAAGCGAAACTTATTCTGCAAATCGTCGTCGCAGCACAGCGTCCATTGAAATTGGAGGAGATAGATGTGGCTCTCGCTATCAATCAAGCGTTAGGCAATTCAACCACATTAACGCCCCATACAGAGCTGCACCTAGAACACGCTGGTTCTATAAAACAGATCATTCTCCGAGCGTGCGGGTTGTTCGTCACTTTTACAGGAGATCGCGTGATCTTGATACACCAGACGGCCAAAGAATTCCTGATCAGAGACTCCGCCTTAGGAGCCGCGTCTGGAAGATGGAGGAAATCGCTTCTTCTCGATCATGCTCACCAAAAGCTCTCGATTGCTTGCGTAGCATTCATGACGAGCTTGCGTTCTAACGCTGCCATAAAGGAAATCATGAAACCATTCGCGTGGTACGCAGGACCGTATTGGTCATTGCATGTACGGCTAGGTGTGCTTAACTTGGATGCCATCAAACTGTGTGACCCGAAGCAGAACTTACCTAGGTATGCATTTGTCTTCTTGAGTCATCCGAATTATATGCCAAAGTCATCCTGGACATCGACGTTGGCAAGACTGATTACGTGTGGCTTTATTAATGAAACAAGACACGTTCTGTGCAGCCGAGACAAAGCTATCGAGACCCTCGGCCGCGTTGAGATCACAGAAGAAGTAGTGCTAGCTGCAGTAGAGCACAGCCATCAAGGGAGGTACATGATCCAGCTCCTCTTTGAGAACTGTGACGAGAAGATTAAGATCACAGGAGCAGTGATTCTGGCTACATTAAGGAATCGATATACTGGAAAAGAGATCATGGAGCTCTTTGTTACACGCGACGACTTTAAGATCACAGAGAATATGATTTTGGCTACAGTAAGGAGTCCATACAATGGAAAGGAGATCGTGGAGCTCTTCCTTAAGCACCGTGGCGACGAGGTCAAGATTACAGAAGAAGTGATTCTGACTACAGTAAGGGACGCAAGCCATGGAAAAGAAATTATGGAGCTCTTCCTTACACTCGACGACTTTAAGATCACAGAGAATGTGATTCTGGCTACAGTAAGGAGTCCATATAATGGAAAGGAGATCGTGGAGCTCTTTCTTAAGCACCGTGGCGACAAGGTCAAGATTACAGAGGAAGTGATTCTGACTACAGTAAGTGTTGCAAGACATGGAAAAGAAATCATGGAGCTCTTCCTCAAGCACCGCAGCAACGAGGTCAAGATCACGGAAAAAGTGATTCTGGCTACAGTAAGGAGTCTATACAATGGAAAAGAGATCGTAGAGCTCTTTCTTAAGCACCGTGGCGACGAGGTCAAGATTACAGAGGAAGTGATTCTGACTACAGTAAGTGTTGCAAGACATGGAAAAGAAATCATAGAGCTCTTCCTCAAGCACCGTAGCAACGAGGTCAAGATCACGGAAGAAGTGATTCTGACTACAGTAAGGAGTCCATACAATGGAAAGGAGATCGTGGAGCTCTTCCTTAAGCACCGCAGCAAGGAGGTTAATGTCACGGAAGAGGTAGTCGAGGCTGCAGCAAGGAACAGGCGTCAGGGGAAGGACATTCTGCAGCTTCTCTCGAAGCAGCATAGCAACGAGGGTAGAACAACAGAAGAGGTTGGTGCTGGCTACACACATGACTGACATTGTTGCCTTTGCATAATGTCCAAAGATACCGAAGGACAAGATTACACGATTTGGAAAGATTTGCGGCGTTGTTGCCAATGCTCAGGTCCGCTCTGCCGTATATGAGCAGTCGAAAGGCAGACCCGCACAACAATCATAATGATACCTGATGTTGCATGTTTTGCTTGTTCTGCCTCCTTCTTGCAGACTTGAGCTCTTTGCCCAGTTTAGCCGAAATATGATCACGAATTCGACAAGTGACAAAACGGAACTAGCAGTAGTAGTGAAACGAAAAAAAGGGTATATAAACAGATGCAGATGAAGATGCTCACGTAGAAAAAAAACGGCTTACATGCCTCTGAACACGTTACCAGAAGCGCTTCTTCGTTCCTTGCCTCTGGGGACCTTTCTGCCATTGCCATCATCGGCATCACCGCCGTAGCTTTCTCTCGGCCTTTGAGGTCTCTTCTGTACCTTTTGCGGTGCGAAAGTGACTTCCTTCTCACCAACGACACCTCCTTGCCTGATGCTGCTCTTTGGCTGGTCCTTGAGGTTCTGGGCGAGGGAACCAAAGGAACGATCCCGACGGTTGGCATTCGCGTTCTTGTGCTTGGGCTGTGAGGACGAGACGGACATTTGTGGTTGTTTTGGCTTGTGGCCAGACTTGCGGTAATTGGTCGAGGAAATGCGGTTCTTGTCGACAGTATTGTCGTCGCCACGATCGTTGCGACGTTGCACACCTCGCTGTTGTCTTTCTGCTGCTGCGTCGTCGATTTCGCTTTCAGACTCGTCGTCTGAGGAACCATGGATGGATTGGTTGGCTTCTTCCTCGACGGCTGTGAGACCACGCTTGCGCTCGCTGCCTTTGGCGACTGGTACGGTCGACGGGTTGTGAAGCTGGAACTCGCGGGACTGCTCGTCAATCTCGAAGTCTTCGTCCTGGAACAGCGAGGCGAAACGCTCGTCTCCGAGAACGCCTCTTGCCGGCTTGTCTGTATCCTCTCCCTCCTCGTCTTCTCCATCTGCTTGTGGCTGAGGCTCGTCTCCTCCCTGTCGCAAGACACGTCTGGCCTTGCGACGCTCGTTTGCTTCTTCTCTTGCGGCCATCTTTTCTGCCAATCTCCTGTTGACCTTGACCTTTGCAGCCTTGTTTCCACGAATGCGAGACTCGCGCTCCTTGTTGATCTTTTCGGCGATGGACTTGGCACGTTGTTCTTCGAACATGTCGGGGTTGCTGATGAGGCGGGCCTGTTCGTACAGCTTCTGAGCGACAAAGTAACCGTGCATGTAGGGGCGGAGGAGGGAGGTGGTTCCGACGAGGTGGTCAAGGTTGAGTTCGCGGAGTTGTTGAGTCGACAAGAACTTGTAGTTGTCGTAAACGGCGCCGGTCTCTTGTGCACCAGCATTGTAGGCAGATGGATCTTGAGCATCTTCGGCCATTTCTTCGACGAGGTTGTCGAGGAAAGAGCACCACTTGGGAGCGGGTCCCAGCTGAGGGATGAAGAAGGAGTGTTGTTGACGGCCTTCGTTGGCGGTGAGGAGCATGCCGCTGTCCTTGCACCACTCGACGTGGTTGAGATCGACAGCTGGTTCAACACTTGTCCAAGGGTCACCGTTGGATGCTTCCCAAATCTTGATGATGCGCTTGTCGGCTGACATGAGCTTTTCGCTCTGGACTTGGGTTGAGGTAGGGGACATGTATTTGAGAGTTTGGATGGCGTAGCCATAGCCTTGATCTTTTGTGAGGAGCGGCATGGGCGAACGCAGATCGTAGACGCGGACGATACCGTCAGAGTCGCCGGTTGCGAGGTTGAGACCGGAGCGATGGAATTCGAGAGCGGTGATTTGTGTACGCTCGTCTTGTGACTGTGAAGGAGATTGGAGGATGCCGACGCGGCTACGGGAGCGCGAGTCCCAGAACTCGACGGTGCCGATGCTCGTACCAAAGGCGAGGAGATTGTGAGAGTCTTCGGCAATGGCGGCTGTGTTGACGCAGCCCGTGTTGATTCCACCCTGCAGAGCGCCGGCGCCTGAGCTGGTCCAGTCATCGCCACCGACATCAACCTCGTATCCCTTCATGTAACGTCCCAGCTCCAGATTCAGACGATAGACTTCGCCCATGCCATCCTGGTTGACACCCGAGGCAGGAATCAGAGCTTCTGCTTGGCGCTTGTTGTACTTGAGGTCGCGACCGTAACGAGGGATGCGGGTGCGGTAGTGCATGCCACCAGGGGTGTGAAACTCGA
The DNA here is from genome assembly GCA_037042735.1 of Aureobasidium sp. Y128-05A. Classification (NCBI taxonomy): domain Eukaryota; kingdom Fungi; phylum Ascomycota; class Dothideomycetes; order Dothideales; family Saccotheciaceae; genus Aureobasidium; species Aureobasidium sp. Y128-05A. The sequence continues at coordinate 18,490 of JAXQKC010000109.1, read as the reverse complement.
GAGTGCGGTCGGTCTGCAGATGCAGGGATTTGCTGTAATCGGACGAGAGGAGAAGGAAGGTCTGGTTGAGCGAGTCGGTGTGGCGGGCATACGACAGGGACAGATGCGGCAGGTAGTGGACGTGTTGTTGCGGCTTGTACGTTCCTGCCTCATGTCAGTCTCTGTTGTTGGGCCTTCCTTGTTCTGTATCATGTCCATACCTGTGCTCATGACCCACTCGCCATCGTCACTGACCCTCACACACTGCGAGGCCTCCTCGAACTCAAAGTCCTGCAGCAGCTCGACTCTGTTTGCCCACTCCGGGTCCTGCTTCAGACTGCGCTTTCTCTGTCGCGCAAGCCATTCCGGCAGAGGACGAGCTGTCGCTGATCCAGAGATGGTATAGACGGGCACCGCCGACGGGTTAGACAATTTCATCGTGTAGAGGGCTGATGAGCAGGAAGGCGCAACCCTCGCACTTGCCGCTGACATTTTTTTCCAGCACGCGCTTTCCCCGCATTCTCGCCGCTCGCCGCGGCCGTCGCTGCCGAGGGCTTTTCCGCAGAGCCTCAACCTGCTCTTGGCGCTCTGCCCTGCGTCCGCTTCCAACGAAGTTGCGGCGCTTCTTCCTTTGACTTCGCCAGAGGTACCAGCGTCCGCCTATCACATCCGCCAACTTCATCTCAGCATGACGAATCCCATCGCAGGCCTCAAGGATCGTAAAGAGCATCTCAGGCAATGGATCTGCGAAGATGGTTTGACCATACTCCAAGCCATCGAAAAGCTTGAAACTGAACACAACGTCATCTGTAGAAAGCGCACACTCGAGCGCAACCTCAAGGCATGGGGCATCTCCAGACGCGACAAGCCTGACAAGGCCGCTCTTCAGGCAGAGTTGACAAGACTCTTCCGCGGCCCGCACATGTCGGATGAAACCATCAGCAATCTGCTGAACCAGACGGGTCATGTCGTTACTCGCCGCTATGTCATGGATACTAGAAAGAAACTCGGTCTTCACAAGCGCATCCGGCCAGAAACCAACGAACAAGACTTGCAAAACACCATCAAGGATTTGCTCACAGAAGAATACAAAAACAATCAAGTCCTGAAGATGCACCGCGGTGAGCTGTACACCTATCTCCGCAACAAATATCCCGACCTCCACATCATTGGAAGAGATCGTGTATATAACATTGCCCGCGAGATGAATCCCCAGGTGATACGACGATACCCCAAGGGCCACCCTTTGCATCAGAACCGTCCATACAAGCTGACTGGAAAACGACTGGCCGCAAAGCTGGCCAAGGATGCTGCCCATGCAAACATCAACCCTAATGCCGACCACATACAGGATGCTTCTGCGTCAGGTGATGTGTCGCATTCATCTCCATCGATACACAGCTACGAAGTCTCCCAACCGCTTGATCCTTTCATTGATCATTCTGTTGCTGTTCAAGACCATCAGACTGCTTCTAGCGATGCACCTGCTTCTACTCCTCAACAGCTCTTGCATCCTAGCCTGAAAATCGAGTCGCTCGAAAAGGAGAATACGGCTCTACATCAGAAACTGCAACAACAAGAAGCTGAGATTCAGTATATGCGCCGAGCATATACTGACCTTATGCAGAGGCTCACCAACGTGCCTGCTCCTAACCATTTCCCGAATTGAGTTCATCAACAACATCCCATCATTCTTTCAGGATATCTTCTGTGAGATTATTTGGAAAACAGGATCCCATCTCCGCGCCATGGGTACCGAGAGATCACTACCACATTCATCGTACGAGTTCCCCACATTTCATGATCCTGCACGTTTCAACCCTCGAACAACACCGAGTGTTTGGTTCCAAGCCTGGCAACACGAAAATCTTGACCTTAAATGGACTACTCTCCTGATCTTGCTCGAAAATCAGACCATTGTTCATTATTGCTACAAGGACACGCCGCCGGTTTCTTGCATCCATTCTGTGTTTGAAAGTATGCAATTCCTTGGTCTGCGATTCTTCCTCTCTTATCCTCGCTGCTGATTGGAACCCCAATTTCTTCTCTCGACCCTTTCGTTCTGTGCTCATTGTTCGAGCCATCATGCCGGCTTAACACTTGATCATCACAAGCTGGCGACTAGCACTTGGGCAGCTCGAGCACTGGAAGCTGGACAGTCTGGGTCGTGTGAGAATGCTTGAACATGTCAAAGATGTTTTTGACAATGCCAAGGCCCTGGATCTCCTGTAGATGCGCATACCAGCGGTCAGCTGAGAACGTTCGCGAAGGATCAATATTGAATTTGCTCACAGCGTCGGCTCTTGCAGAATGCTGAAATGTGAGTTCAGATATAAATCATGCTGTGGTCTGCTCGAACTCGCTTCATGCACGCTTCACTTGCTTCGAGTCTTGTTGCCTGCAGAAAGGATGTATCTTCTTCCAGTACTGTTCCCACTGATCTCTTGGTTTTCCCTGGCACATGCTTTGGTCTTGGATCAGAAAGTATATGTTCCATCTGACATCGCTCTAGTCAAGCGACAAATCCAGCATCCCAATTACTTCTGTACCTGGTATTTGAGCGAGTAAGTTCATCCAGTCTCTCGCATTGTACGTGTAGGATTAAGAGGATGTTGATCCAGATGGACAGCGGAAGAACTCAATCGCCACTACCGGAGATCGATCCAGATGCATTATTAGGAGCGTGCAAATGTATCATCCATGCTGCGCCGTCAGGAACCTGGTCACAAGCCAAGGATGCAATTTACGACGCGGCACACATGCAAAGTTCCGTACCTGCTGGATGTCCTCCTTCTGCATCTAGCTTCATTGAGAATGAGTTTCATGACTCTGTCGCTTTCTGCAAGTTCTGGCAATATATGTAAGGCATTCCCTTCTGACTTGACATCATTCGAGACTGATGTTTCTACTAAGACCGAGAAATGATTCTCCCATCTTCAAACAGATCAACCCTTCTGTGCGACGTGCTTGCAACTGTATCCTAGCCAATCTTGAACCAACTTCAAAATTGACCACAAGAAGCTCTACCTCTTCGAACCAAACATCCTCGCGATCAAGAACGTCATCTTTCAAGTCTTCCTTGTCCTCGAAGGGCCCTCCTAGAGGTTCATCATCTATGAAGACAAGCAGCAAAATATCTTCGTCATCTCGACAGATATCAAACAGCAGAGTAGTACCGCGGTCGAGCAGTAAATCTTTTGTGTCTGCCACTCAGACAAGTGTCATGAAATCTTCGCCGACAAACTCCAGCGACAAATCGTCCTCGACAGAGACGGCCACCACTATTGTAAGCAGATCAAGTTCCTCGATCAAGTCGAGTATCAGAACGTCATCGCGCCGCACGACAGCATCAGCCAGCAGTAGCAAAAGAAGCAATAGCTCATCAAGAACCTCGTCCTCAAGCAGCCACATATCAGTCATTGCAAGCATGAGACCGGTATCCGAGTCAAGCACTGTTAGACCGTCATCCTCACACTCTGCCGGACCGAGCACGTCGACATCATCGCACCCGAGTGTAACTTTCAGGTCAAGTTCAATGATGTCTTCAGTTTCAGGGCACCTGAGTTTACTCATCACTACTACTAGTTCAGGTCCGGAAAGAAGCACTTCAAAGACTGTGAGCAGCTCTTTGTCAGGCATAAATAGCTCATCATCAACGACATCAATGACAATGACAACAACATCGACGCCATCAACAGATTCAACAGACTTGACAGACTCGGCGACGTCGATGACATCAACGTCCAGTTCATCATCTATCATATCGTCATCTGCAACGACCAGTACAGTACATCTACATCATCACCATCTGCAACATCGACCATCGTCACAACATCAGCTACTTCCTCAATGCCAGCGGCAACCACCGCACCCAACACGTATAACTACCTGTATGACACTGCTTATCAGGGGACCCTCGCGACATACGAGGATCCGCCCACAGCAACGAGTATCAATGACTGTACTCCGGTCTGCAACGCGCAAACAGATTGCGCAGGGGTGTCCTCCGAGAGCGACACTGCCACTTGCTTGTTTTTCTCATCCATCAACCCGGATTCTCGAGCCAATTCTTCAGGTACTGATACTGCTATTGTTGTTTCTGGAAGATAAGCCTCTGCAGCATCTACAACGCCAATTGCGCAAGATATCCAGGTTGATACTGATTGTCGGGGTATCGTTGCGACGTATAATAACCTAGGGTTTGGAGGAGCAACTAGCAATGACGACTGTATCCCAATCTGCAGTGCGCATACAGATTTAGTGAGAGCTTCTTTTGGGAATGATGTCAACGCTTGCACCTTTCTCCCATGCGTATGGCTGGACTCTGCGTTCTCGGATCCAGGTACAGATTTTGCTATGGTCGCGTCTGTGAGATGAATTGTCTAGGCTTGAGCACCTTCTGCCGCAGGATTTCACAATTCTGAGGCGCAGAGATTCGAAGAATTGTTGGTTGAAGTTGATCAGTGCTAGGGCTGAAACTTGCGATAGTTAGACACAATTTTGTCGTTAGACAGAATCTTCTTGCTCGATGAGCTTAAAGTGCTCGATAACGATAACCCAGACACTCTTATAGCAAGGCTTAGCATATTTCGTCGGCTTTACCGCACTTGAGTCTCAGATATGATATCATGAACCTATAATAGCAAGTAAAATCTTGAATAAGCCCTGAACTTGTACGATGCATACGGCGATACGTATACGGTACATACGGACACGGGGCAATACGCATGTGGATCCAACATCATTCGCAAACGGATACGAGACCTCTCGTTGATATGCAGATGCCTCAACCGCTTGATTCTGACAGTCCTAGATAAGAATTGGCATTGCACTCAACTAAATTCCTCCTTCCTTCTGCCTTTACTCTTACACCGTCCAAGTTCTTTGGACCAGTTTCTGGTAAGACACCTGATAGAAGTTTTTTTTATCCTGTACCCTCCTGACATCGTCAAAAAAGTCATACATCACATCACCATGGCTCTTACGAATAGCGCCTACATCGTCATCATCATAGCCTGCTGCGGCGCCTTCGTCTGCTGTATGGCGGCAGTGGGTTGGGTGTATCGTCGAGGAGATTACGACCCAAGAGGCGTGAATTGGGGCTGGCGACCTACCAACATACAAGCGGACTATATGCGACAAGTCAGGGAACAAAATCAAAAAGACATGTTACATGGCAGGAGATACTATAAGAGACCCCTGAGTTCGCAGCCCTCTACCCATGATGTCAGGGGTTCGAACAGGAGTGAGACTTTGAGTCCTGCCTGAGTTCATGGAAAGCTTGACATCTACATGTCTGCTTCAGGCTTGTGACGTATTTGCGCCCTAGACTGTTCTTGAATGCATGCAACCGGGGGGCAAGCAAGGTCGATGAGGATGTATCCCAGTACAGTGGTATGAGCAACTATAGTGGCGATATTGTGACCTGAGCTGATGTTTGTATTTGCTTAGATATCACGTTTGCTGCAACGCTTATCCCGTCAATCCTATGAACAGCCATAAGTATAACGATCTACGGAGCCGAAAACAAGGTCGGTCGCGAAGGACGCTTATTGTATTCCACACGCCTTTCCACGCTGAGATATCGGCGGACTTATGAACATTCATGTAGTTCATGTCATGTACCGTGACCGTCATACCACAATCTTTGTGATCCACGGCGATAACATCAGCATATGTCGCTCCAGCAGCTATCGATGTCGAGCAAAGTGTGTTACCGGCCGAATCGTAAATGGCTCAGGACAACCGTGAACTACAGTCTATAGCGAAGAAGGATCCGGCGATTGCAGCTTCCTTTCTTACTCGTCTCCAATCATCGAGACGATGTCAGTGCTTGGAAGGAGCCTCGCTTGAATCAGCATTGTATGTCTGGTCTGTGTTCCAAAACCGGTGCCAGGCTCTGAAGTAAAGGAAATAAGCATTGATAGCCAGTTTGGCAATCGGGTATAACAAGCTGGGACACCCAGTTTCGAGCGCGCCAGCGACAAACTCTTCTATAGTCGCCTCCGGGGCGTTTGATTTGAAGAGAATGCATTTCATCATCCTGTAACTCAAATCTTGACACTGCTTTGCCCGGCCAAACATTTTTGATTCGTAGGTTTTGACTGCAGAGGAGAGTGAGATTGAGGGTGTGGGGGAAGTTTCGGCGGCCTCAATCGCGGACGCTAGAGATAATGTATCTGCAAGTCCTAGATTCACACCTTCTCCGGCAAATGGCGTCAAAAGATGAGCTGCGTCGCCTACCAAGGTCACACCAGGACGATGCTCCCAAGCAGTACCAATGGGCAGCATGTCCAAGTTCGATGCCCAAAGACCATGATCAGCATTTTCGATGATAGATCTGAGTTGTGGATGCCAACCCGTGAAATCTTTTAAAAGGGCAGGCTTCGCAAGTTTCATGTCATTGGTGTCGTATGGGGAAGTCTTGATCCAGTCGGCAGATGGCGGAACCAACATTGCGTAGACGGAAAGACTACCATCGCCCAACTGCTGTGCCATCAATGCTTTGTGGTCACTAATGGCGAACAGACTTCCCCTGTTCACTAGAGAATGCAGCTCCGGCGACCTTGTAGCGACATTGCTAACACCAAAACGCACGGCCGTCACCCCAGAGAAGTGAGGCTGTACATCTGTGACTAAGGGACGTATCCGTGAGTTGGCACCGTCAGCTCCTACGATCAAATCAAATCCGCTGATGGACGTATGCTCAAAGTTGAGCGTAGTATCCGTAGGTTTGGAGGATCCAGAGGGCATTGTGACGGACTGTAGACGATGACCCCATTTTACTAGGCCCTCGGGCAAATTGTCGAGAAGCAGCTTACGTAGCTGTGGTCTGTCAATCTCTGGACGACCACGATTGCTCTCTTTCGTGCTTCCGCCCATGTTGATATATCTCTTCAATCGCTTGTCAGAGACAATTATGGCTTCTCCGTCAAATCGGGCGTGCTCCAAGAATTTCTCATAGAGTCCGGCTTTCTTGATGGCAAGCAATCCAGTTTCGTCATGAAGATCTAGACTACCACCTTGGCTGCGAGTGTCGGAACTGGCTTCTCCCTCGAATATGGTGACGGACATGTTCTGAGGAGATTTGAGGAGAAGATGAGCAAGAGTGCATCCTATCGGACCAGCGCCGATAATGGCTATGTTGAGGGGCATTTTGACTCTGGAGTGCAGATCGAGAGGCGGAAAAAGGAACGATGCAGAGCTTGGAATGTTTTGAGGTTCAATAGAGTACTTATAATGTATAGCAATGCCAATCTCCAGTTCTGTTCCGCATCAAGCCGTCGAAGGATTCAAGGGCTTCGCAGATCAGCAGCAATTTGCAAGGTTCGCGTTGATTACACCGTATTTGCACGACCGCGAGAGACGGACAACAATTCACCACGACTGATGGATTGGGCGTCGTACCCAGAGAGGAACTATTTTGGAGATTTCTACTCACAATGTCTACACATATAACCTGCAATGCTGCAACTAGAATGTCTATGTCCTTGCTCGGTGAGCTGGATGGCCAGTGAAGACGCCATCCAAGTGCTTCTGCGCCGCTGACGAAGTTGGCTAAATTGCGGGGTCTACCAACAAGAGATTCTCAATTGGCTGTCGCTTGCCGTTCCCAATGAGCATACTATTGACTCACAAGCATTGCCATGCCGAGCATTCACAAAGAAACATCGTGTCACGTCTTGACCTTGCGCGATTGCAAAGGGTTGATGGCGATGTTGATGGCAGAAACGGGTCATCGATCGTCGCAGGGGCGCGCTGCTTGCCTAGTGAGGAAAAGTGTTCGGCGACCTGGATGATCGGCCAAGAATCCGTCTTTTTTAGAATGTCGATCTCGGCCGAGTTATGACATTACTACAATATTCCCCCAGTCTGCACCAACTTCTCGTGAAAATTGTTGCCTACTTCTCTAAAGCACGTCTTTGTTGACCGGAATAGTTGAAGATGCTCATAGTCATGCTCAAACGGGAGGAACGAGGGGCTATCTTGTTCATCATAAATGGGAAAGTCTGTGATTGAAGACGGTGAGAGAATCTTCGCACTCGTGAATCCAGAGGGCGCTCTCTACAAACTCCTTTCTAAATATGAACAACAGCAATCAGACAAGAAGTAATCTATAAACTCAAAAAAATAGGAAACACTAAGTAGCAGTCCTTTTGTAGAGTGAAAGTCTGGAAGGTCCTCCACAAAGCTGACCAGGCATTCCATTGCATGCCATGTTGCAATCGCTTGTGGTGGCGTTGGTTGTCCCTGCTGCCAAAGAGTTTCCCATCCAACACTCGCGGCCGTACTCGGTGCCGAACCAGGTGTATCCACCTGCCGCAGCAAGCTTCTGGCAAGCATTGACAGACATAGAATCACTCGATGCAGACACACTAAGCGCACGAGGACTGTCTTTGTAACACGAGTAGAATGAATAGCTACCGGTGACATTGACATTCATCGGATCCGTTGACGCCTTGGTGCTGTTGCTGCTGTAGTACATGTTGAGTCTGTTGCCAGCACCACAGTAGGAAGTCTGATCGCCAGGGCAGAGCATGCTGCAAGTGCTATTGTCGGACTGTAACAGACTTCCGGTCCGGGGATAGGGCCCGCACCAGCACTCTGATCCATATTCGACACCAAACCAGGCATAGCTGGAGCAGAATGAAGCACACATCGCGGGAGTCATGCCTGTGGTGTTGGTCATGGATCTGGCTGAAAGTGCGCGACCACTTGTCGCTTCGCTATAACATCCTTGAGCGGCGTAACCTGACACTGTAGGAACAATCGTGGGTGCAGTCGATGTCGAAGATGATGAGATCGTCGTTGTTGCTGAACTTGAAGCTGACGCACTACTCGCGGATGTTGAGCTGGGCGCAGACAAAGATGACGACGAAGATGATGACGACGAAGCTGAAGATGATATCGATGAAGCTGAGGATGAAGTGGTTGATGAAGGAGTCGAAGACGATGAAGTGGACGATGATGAAGTCACCGATGAGCTTGTAGAAGAATCACTAGATGTGCTCGCAATTGAGCTCGATGAATCTCCGGAAGTCGTACTAGAAGTTGTGGATGGTGGAGCATTTGAGCTACTTCCACTTGAGCTTGAAGAGCTCATAGTGGCCGATGTAGCATCCAATGATGACGTTGTCGTGCTGCTCGATAAACTTATCAACGGAGAGCTCGAAGTCATGGCAGTACTCAAGGAGATAATGCTAGACGACTGGCTTGACGTTTGGATCGTTGAAGTAGAGATACCGCTGCTGGATGACAGGATGGTTGCGTTGTACTTGTACAAACTCAAACCATTAGGTCCGCCGCAGTATTCGAGCTTGTCAGCGGAACATAGCATATTGCAGCGCCCATCTGTGGCAGGACTTGAGAGTGAGCTGACCATATTCGAACAGTAACACTCAGATGAGTACTCTGTTGCGAAGTAGGTGTAGCCAGCACAGAATGTTGCGCAAAATTCGAGACTGTTGGAGCTGTTCGAGAATGACTTGCCCTGTAAAGCACGACCGCCGATCTCTTTCCAACAACCTTGATAGCTGTAGCTGCCTACGGTAGGCTTTGCGACAGGTCCAGTTGGTGTTACAGAGATGGTTTGACTACTGCTTGATGATGGAGCCAAGCTGCTGCTCGACAATGAGGATGACGTTGTAGAAACGCCAGGTGTCAGAGACGAAAGAGTCGAAGAGGTAGAAGATGATATCGATGGCATCGATGCTGACAAAGAGCTTGTGAGCGAAGTCGAGGTGGAGCTAGAAGAGAGAGATGTTCTGCTCTGCACAGTGGCAAATGTTGTTCCAATCATTGTGGCTCTGCTGCTTGGATCAATGGTGCTGTAGTACGAGCAGACAGTGCCGTCGAATGCTGTTGCGGCACAGATTGCGTTGTTGGCACACGTAGTCATGCATGAGTTGAGGTCAGAGACTGCTCTTTTGCTGTTGAAGATGTTGATGGTGGTTCCCGAGTAGGTAGTATCTTTTTCAACCGTGAACGGTACTCCAGCAACGACAATTGGTGATGCAGATGGGGAGACTGAAGTCGATGTGGTACTTGCGAGACTCATAGTCGTTGATGAAGAAGCAGTGGTGGAGTCTGAACTGCTCACAGGACTGGAAGCACTGGACATGCTTGAGATGCTTGACGACACCGAAGAGCTGATGGATTTCTGATACATGTTCAGACCGTTCGGTCCACCGCATATCTGTGTGGAATTGGCGGCACAAGGCATCTTGCAGCGACCATCGGTGATGACTCCAGATCCTGATTGGATGGCATTGCCACAGTAACACTCGTTGCCATACTCGACGCCAAAGTAAGTGTACGCTGAGCAATAGAGAGCACACGTGTCTACACTGATGGAGGCAGCTGCTTTGCTCAAGCTGTTCAGGGCTCGTCCGTTAGTGGCTTCCGTGTAGCATCCCATGTATGAATAACTGCCAACGGATTGGACGACGATGGGTCCAGTCGGCGTGGTTGAAATGCTAGTCGTCGTAGTACTTACCGACGACGTAACATTGATGTAGTAAATATTGAGAAAATCGGGGCCGCCACACTTTTGAGACGCGTTCGCAGCACAGGCCATATTGCAGCCACTTTCATCGCTTTGACGGACAGAGTTGGAGTAGATAGTAGAGCCACAATAGCACTCTGCTCCATATTCGACTCCGAAATAAGCATATCCTGAACAGAAGGCCGCGCATGACTCCAAGTTGTTGGAAGATCCAGTACGGCCGTTGCCATTGAGCGCACGACGATCGTGTGTCTCATTGTAGCATCCCATATAGCTATAGTTGCTCAAGGCAGAGATCGACGTTGTGGTAGCTTGAGAGACAGATGAAGAACTCGTAACGATCGATGAAACCGGAGACGTAATTGCAGAGCTCGAAGGCGCGGCCGAAGTACTCGTGGAGCTGGACGACAGGCTCAGGGAGCTCGATGAGACCGCATTCTTGCCATAAAGCATCATCAACGAGCCGGCACCGCAGTATTCAGCGTTGCTTCCCTTACAGGCCATGTTACATTTGCTGTCGGTAGTGATTGTCGAGGAGGCGGCTATAGTATTACCGCAGTAGCACTCTTGAGCATACTCAACACCAAATAAGGCATAACCTTTGCTAATGCAGAAAGCTCCGCATTTCTCGATAGTCATATCGTTGGTATTCAAGCCTGCGGCATTGATCGTTCTACCACCTGACTCAGCATAGCAGCCCATGTAGTTGTAACCACTGTAGGAAGGAACAATAGCCTGTTGCAGGGTTGTAGTATTGCCATCGAAGCGATTGGAGTCAGCAAAGAGTGACATGTGTGATCCTGGATTGGTGTATCCATTGCCACCACAAGTTTGGGTTTCGTTTCCGCCACAGTTGAAGTTGCAATCAGAGTTTAGGTCCATCTGAAGGGGACGAGCTTGTCCACACCAACACTCTTTCTGGTACTGGGTAGCGGCAAACAAGTAACCCAAAGATGAGCACTTAGCGATACAAACGTCGTTCGTCATGTTCACGCTGGTCAACGGATTGACTGCCAATTGCCGTCCAGGATTGTTTTCTTTGAAGCAGCCAATATATGCGTACTGCGCAGTGCCGTTCGAAAGGAGAGGACCGACTTGCTCAGCTACGGCATTGCAGTTGAATTGAATGACTTGCTTGCCCATATTCGGGTCACCAGTATTGATGGTCCAAGTGGCATTGCCATAGAAGCTCGGAACATTCACTTGTGATCTTGGAACAGAGCAGTAAAGTGTGGCCGTTTGACTTTGATTAGCCTGAAGAAGTGTTCCCTCAGCAAGATCGATAGTGTTCACGGCTCCGATGATGCCAGAAACACCATATGGAGGTTTCGAGACAGTCAGGGAGAGTGGTACTGCCGATCCTGTACCGTTGTTCGTGACACGCATCTTGAGATTGCGAGTTTGACCTTCAATAACATTCCCAAAAGTGAATGGTACACCAGGCTGATACGGAACCCAGCCTGATCCATCGACAGTCTGGAATTCGATCAAAGCGGATGGGTTGCTACCGGCACGACCAACCACATCAAGCAAACTACTACCCCCATCGCTGTTCACCCTGACATAGACGGCGTGATTTCCTGTGACGTCGGGATTGTAGTTGATATCAACAGTGGCAACGCTGTTTGGACTGATTGTGGTAGGAAGATTGGAGAAGGTGAAGTAACCGACTTGAATGTCGCCCTTGTCACTGATGTTGGGCTGAATCCAAGGACCAGTCTCGCTTACAAGAGACCATGTGATGTTGTTGACGGTTAACAAAGAGTCTCCACGGTTGCTAAACAACGAGGATTGACTGGTCCCGCCAACTTGCCCACCAGCGATGACATTGAAAGAGACAGTGTTCGGGGCGATGGCCAACAGCGGCTTCTTGGAACTTGCTGTACCCTTTAGGGTGACGGGTACAGAGCTGGAATACTTGGCGACGCTATTTGTTGTGTTGACGATGATGTCGCTAGACAGTAAACCGACTGAATTAGGAGCGAATGTGGCGTTCATGGAGAATGTCTGACCAGCAGTGAGAGTAAGAGGCGTCACTACGCTGTCGATCTTGAAGTTCGCATTGCCGGTCAATGCTACACTGTTCACAGTGAGACCAATATTTGCTAAGCAAGTGATGGTGATGGGAGCAGAGACGCTACCAATTGCTGTGTTGGCGAACGTATAGGGCGACGAACAGTTAAGAGGAAGGTTGACGGGTGAACCAAAAGCATAGAGATAACCTTGAGTGGTTCCAACGTAGGCGATACCGTTGCCAAAGACTGGACGGGAGAACTTGGTGACACCGGGTATGTTGAAAGATTTGATGAGCTGTAGATTGCCACCATCTGATGGAGGGACAGCATTGTAGATTCTCAAGTTGAGGCCTTCGACGTCAGTCGTCCACAGAAGACCAGTGCCCTCTTGTCCATTGAGTGAGGTAGTAGTGCCATGACCAACACCGAGGATATAGGCATTCTTCTCTGGGGTATTGGATACAAGAGTGAACTGAGGGTCACCACTGGCCGAACAGCTGAACTTGAAGACGTGAGTCTGGTACTGGATGACATTGATATAAATGTATCCACCACCGAGTGGCATGACTCCTGCGCCAGCGTATACGGAATTCTCGTTTTGAGTCACTTGGATTGCGGCGTCTAGCTTGTTAGGACCCATTTGGTAACCTCCAAGATTATCGAGATTGAGCCAGTAGGTCTTGCCAGACTTGCCAGTGACGACACCCATGCGTGCCACATTTGCACATTTGAAGACGTCAGTAGGCAAAAGCTCAAGCGGGCTCGTACCAAGATCTTTGTCTGCACCATCAAGTTGAGTCTTCTCCCAGGGCATGAAGAAGTCGACTGGTGTAAGCTTGCCGTCCGAACCTATGGCAAAGTTGACAGCGGCTTCTTCCAGACTGGTAGGAGGTTGCCGGCCAGGAAGAGAGTTGCCAGTGGCACTGAGCTGAGATGCATATCCATTACCGCTGGCAAGGAAGATACTGCCTTTGCCGTCATAAGCAAGGCCACCGCCAGACATCCAGACACCTCCACCAGGGATTGTGTTGGGCTCCGGACCACCTTCCATGGCAAAAGCTTCGACAACAGCACCGGTCGTGCGATGGAAGCCGATCACAGCTCCAGTGAAATTCCACTTGACACAATGCGAAGCCCAGCCTGTGTAGATGAAGTCTCCAACTTGGAGCATACCAGGGCGAGCGTGTTGGTTGCCCCCGATGAACATCCGATTGGGATTATTGCGAAATTGTAGACCATCGATCATCTTTGGAAAGCCAGTCACCTCAGATAGATCGGCAGTGTTGATGGCATGGAAGTAGTAGCGACCGTTGAGACGACCCGGTGGACTGGCTTTGGAGAACCCGCCATTTTGATAGGCGTCAGAGTAGGTCTTTGCTGTCAGATACCAGATACCAGTATCCGGATCAATGACACCAGTGGCTGTGACACCAACAGTAGGATTGATGTCTACACAGCCATCCAGATCAGCAGTCAGGAAGGGTACGTGCATGTTTCTGGACGCCACGATATCGCCGGTCTTTGCGTTGATCTTGTAAAGATTGTTCTGTGTGGTTGCGATGTAGACGTATTGTATGCCGTCACTCAGGGTATAGACGAGAGGCTGAGAGAAGATCTGCTCAGGGCCGATGCCTTGGAAGTTGCCTGGTAATGCGGCTCTCCAGAGTTGACCGAAGGCATCACTTCCGACAACAGATGGATCCATGTTATGATTGCTGGAGAACATCTGGTCAGTATACTTGTTTTCCATCTTGGGTCTCGCTCAGTGTACTGACGTTTGATAACCCGAGCGGCTGTTGTCACCACCCCATGTGATGGTGTCCGTGCTTGCCAGTGATTCAACATCGTTGATGAACAGAAATGCGAACAGAAACGCAACAATTGTCTTGAATGACAGCATCCTGCCGATGATACCAGGAGCTCAGCTGCAGTTGACGTAGAATCAGGCACAGGCTCATCATGTCTTTATAGCCCGAAATTCACACTCTATTGATGAGAGTCTTTCAGCTCGTTCTGCACAGCTGATAGACTCAGGCGCCCATCATCAGGACAGGAGCTGAACATAACTGGGCTAAAGATAGCGTGAGCTGCAGTAACGCCACCTTGAAGAACAGATTATATGCCGCCTCGGAGAAGACTTGGCTCGGGTGCAAATCCAGAGGCTCTCGACGTTATCGGTGCCATGTCTCGGCTCAGGTAGGGCTACTGTTACCCACCGTTGATCGAAGCTTGTCACTGCTATGACCCAACGTCTTGCAACTCCACGACTCCATCATTGTTTAGGTTTTAACATCTTCGAGAAAACGCAGACCCACCTGGGAGCAAGAACAAGTCTGTATGGAGCTGACACCCAAAGGTCTCGAAGTACCAGGCGTTCCTGATCTTGAGCAATGAATGGTCTGGTAGCTTCAGGTTTCCGCTAGTGTCATGTCAGGTACCGCATTAAATTAGCGGAGTTGCCGATACCAGAGACCAAGGTACTCGGTTCCTGCAGCTGCCGGCAAAGGGGCATCCGTCTCCCAGTATAGCGGAGACTATATAGGCTCGCTCTAAGAATCTGCTACTCTCACACATGGCGAAGCTTGCAAATTCATCGGATATCCCGTCGACTCATGTTCATCCTGTATATCGTGTGCAGCCCTAGACTCAGTTGTGCCGGAGGCACCTTGCAAACTTGATATCGCGTCAAGATACCCGATTCATCAGACCGTGACCATGTTCCAGGGCTTCTGCTTCCACTGCCGAGACTTGCCAAGTCGTTACGAGTTCTCGTCTGGTTGTGGTTACTAGATTCTACTAAGATGCCATGGCGCTAGTCTCTCTTATAGCTTGGCGATCCGGTGCATCCCCCGCTTTTGGGCTTCGACCAAAACATGGAGAAACTCAATCTGTCTCTGCATTGAGCTTTGGGCATTTGTGGAATTATCTGTCATTGGTGTAAGACTTATCTTGACCTCAAAGCGTAACATGTCCAACACATTCAAGTCATTCAGCTGAACGCCCCCAGGACTTGATTTCGTATTCTGAACCACTCAACACCATACCACAAGACTTGCCACAATGTACGACAAGCCCTAGTCAACGCCCCTATCTTCTCTTGGCCCGTCTCTAATGCTCTTTGCAGAGGTCGGGCTCGCGTTCATCCTTGCACGTCTTGTTTCGTACGCCTACACCGCTTGGGATTCACAAGATCGCTAAGCTTCACAACGGTTCTTGATCAGATTCTCTAATGATGACGTTCCTGCTGTGTCTCTGCTTGCAAGCTCTGTCATGAGCGTTGAGGTACGCAACAGCCCTTGATGGGCCGTCGATGGAGGGAGAAACATACGAGGAGGCCTGGGCGCGCTCAGACGAGGAGCAGCCCCACGACATAAGAACGACATTGACAAGCTCGCAAACATTGTCCCGCCATATTCTTGTCGAATTTTGCCACTCAAAGAAGTATAGGGAAGTTGCTCGACTCACTCGTGCCTCCAGTTGCAAGAGAGTGTAGCTAGCGGGCAGGCGTCGCGGGTGAACAGGCAAAAATTGATTTGGTGTCGCAATCGTGGGTTTTGCTCGGTAGCGGCAGGTAACCAGCGATGAACGTACAGGTCACGTATAAGACTGGTAGGCTTGCAACAATGAGCTTGTCATGGTAAGAGTGTTTTAAGTTTCTATAAGTAGTTTCTCAAGGTGTATCATCAAATTTCACGTCACACAGCATAAGCTTGGATGGGAATCTGCTAAAGATCAGGGTGACGCCGTCAACATCCTTTCGATGTTCGTGACCTCGAGCCAGCCAGCAATACCCACAGACTCGGCACAGTCCTTGCACCGCAGTACAATCCATACTATGATCTTGAACCCTGACATTCTTGTTGGTCAAGTGTTGGTGTCAGCGGCGGACTATGCATGATATGACTAGGCTCAGACAAACCGCAAAAGTAGTTGATGCTGTATCCGCCGTGCGCTCGGTGAGGTCTCGCTTCTCAAGAGCTCCACCATGGCAGGATCAACAGAGAGAGATGCAGTATCGTCAGGGCCACCAGTGCGAGTCCGAATAACCTGGTGTATTCTTCTTTTAGTTGACCTTCGAATTATTCGGATGCAAAAAAGCGAGGTATCTAGGCAAGACAGACAAGGCAAAGAGATACGGTAAGCGAGGTAAGGCAGGAACGCTAGAAAATAGCTATCAAACGTTTGTGCCTCTAGGGCTTCCACTTAGTGTAAGGGCTATCAACAATCATTTCCTTGACCGTTGGCAGCTCTTGCCCATCACCGAATCCAATCGCTTGTGCCATTAGCTCTCGCCACTTCAGACCTGGTGCAATCTTGCCGGAGATTGTGTTGGGTGTCAGCGTGTCGCTGTTGATTGGAACAAGAGCGGCACGGCCCAGTATAGCTTCCAGTGCCTGTTGCGCGAATGAGACTGCCTCCTTTGCATCTGAAGGCACACCCGTCTCGTCAAGCTTCTTGATCTGCGCATGTGGCAGTTGTTCTTTGAGGTAGTTGATGATATTTGGGTTCCTGGCCCCGCCACCACACATATATATCTCGTCGATTTGATCCGCTCTGGCAAACAGTTGCGGAAAGCCACGATACTGTTTGATAATGTTCTGACCGGTGATACGTGTGATTGTCGCTACCGTGTCGTACTTATTCATCCCCTGTGCGAGACACTCGTCGATCAGTCGCTGGGCTTCACCGTCGCCAAAAGTCTCGCGTCCGGTAGTCTTTGGAGGTGTGTGGTTGCAGTACTCGTTTGTCGCGAGGAATTGATCAACAATAGCTTGATTCACAGTGCCTCGAGCACCCCACTCGCCATCGCGATCATACTCCATTTCGCCATTGGTGAAGAAACGCATTGCAGCGTCGATGAACATATTGCCAGGTCCACAGTCCCAGTCGATCATGGCATCGACGCCACCTTCAGAATCGGGTGGAATGATACAGAGATTTGCGATGCCGCCGATATTCTGACAAATTCGAAGCTTCGATGGATGGTGAAGCAACAACCCATCGATGAGAGCTACCAAAGGTGCACCTTGGCGGCCGACAGCTTGCTCAGCCATCCTGAAATCTGTGACTGTCGTAATGCCTGTGATGCCGGATATAATTGTTCCTTCGCCTAAGCAGAAGGCTGATTGGGTCTCTCCTTCCTTTGGCATCGATAGAAGCCAGATCGTTTGGCCATGCGAACCGATCAAGTCTATGCTGCCGCGATCAATGTCCCACTTCTCGCAGAACTCAAGCACTGCCTGGCCAAACATTCTGCCCAACTGTACATTGAGTTGTGACATCAAAGAGGGTGTCGTGTTGGTCTCGCGAAGCATTTGGAGAATGGGCTTCTTGATCCATTGGGGCACCGGCACCTCATCATACTATGAATGGTCAGCAATCGCTGCGCGCTGAACCTTGTGTGATATAATTTACCTGCAGAATCTCCATATGAAGAGCAGCCTTTGGGGATGACTGTCGGTAGCGGACTAAGGCGCAGTCGATGCCATCCATTGCTGTTCCGCTGTTCATACCAAGCACAGTGATGTCCAGGGATCCATTTGCTCGACTCTGACAGAGACCATTGACACCATTCGTAGTGCCATTGGTGCATCCATTCTCTCCATGTTTGCCTTCGACGTCCGTCATATTGTGAGCTGCACCCATTCTGCAAGTTCGATGATAGATCTAACCAAAGAGAAAAGTGATGTTGCATGAGAGTTGCTTACTGACAGAGGGAACACCGCTGTTTATCAATGATGCGGCATGGTCGAGTCAATCATCATATTGGAGACCATCAAATGCGTGATTTCATGCTGATTGCCGAGAAAGACTGACAGCTCATTTGTCGGAACTGTAGACTGCGATGCTTCGTGTCGAAAGTGTGGGGCTCCGTGTCGACACTGCAACTGCTTCATACCCGCAATGCAACGGCTTAGTGTGTTCAAGTCGACTGCTGTGGTGACATCTGAGGTCTGACGCGAGACCCCTGATTTCTACTCGTATAGAAGCT